>OZ025293.1:360899569-363384569 GCA_964019185.1 Maratus speculifer | reverse complement strand
ATGTTGTTTTACGAAGCCCTTCAGGAAATATTACCGATGCATCTAGTCCGTACTACAGTCGGGATGACAAAACGGGACAAAGAATTGAAATCACCCTGCCAGAAGCCGAAGTAAGTTTGCAATAATTTCATTTAATTTAAATTCTCCTAGAAATTTACAAAAGGATTTTTAAGAATATTTATTAAACATGTTTTTGTCACTGAGAAAAAGTTATTATAGTATTAGGGTGAAGTATAACCGAAACACACATGCAAATAATTAAATAATTTTTAAAAAATGTTAGTTTTCCGTGTAAGTAATTTATTCACAGAACCTGAAAAATTATGTCCATACCCTTTCACAACCCTAGTTTGTACCATTTATTCGGCTACTAAAATTTATTTATAACATTTTTGATGTTACATTGTTTGCTTTTAATTAACTGTCATGCAAAGCTATGATTCAGTTTTAAAGAGAAATAATGTTATTTGTGTTTATGTGGTACTCAAATTCACTGCTCAACAACGCGAAAATTTTTGGCACATTTTCTGACTACTGTTGAACTGTAAAGGCATAAAATTGACAGGCCGGACTATTGAAAGGATTTGAAATCGAATAGCGTTTTCCATTTTTCTTAAATAAATTACTTATATATGAGATATTCTTGTCACGTGACTGCAGATTTTTTCTCTCTTCCTGCGCTGTCGCTTCCGGAAATTCGTTTCGAAAGGGTAACTTTGACAGTATTATCAAAAAGATCTATTGCCTTTATCATATGAGATATTTTTGTCACGTGACTGCAGGTTTTTTTCTCTTTCCCTGTGCTGTCGCTTCCGGAAATTCGATTCAAAACGGTAACTTTGGCAGTATTATCTAAAAGATCTATTGCCTTTATCAAAAAATGGATAATGTCATTCGATTACTAAAATTTTGAATAAAAACAGCGGGCAATTTTATGCGTTTTTTGAAAATAAACGAATTCAGAATTGTATCAGAAAGTAGCTCTTTTGAATTTGAGAAAAGCCTTAATAAATGACAGAGAAATATTTTCACAAATCTACTTTTTATTATGCTGCTTCAAAAGTTATCATGATTTTAATTCCTCTTTTATTTCTTTTATTCTAAACGACATGAATTTTTTAATGAATTCTTATTTAAATATTGAAACATCTAAAACTCTAAGTAATCATTAATGTTGATACTGCTTAATTTCTGTCTTGCGAGCACAAAATGCACTAATACAAAACAGAATGTAAAGTTTTTTCCATAAACATGTAAGCAGTATTGAGTTTGGCCGGATCCGGCCTTATTTAATTCATTTTTCCACGAACTGGACCGGTTTACAGTGATTTTTGAACAATCCAACCTAGCCGTGAACTGTGAAAATATAAATGGGCTGGTCACCATAAGACTTAGCAAACTGATCGAAACTTTTGCGAAACAAAATAAGTTCAAAGGAATATTTATTTATTTGCTTGTTTTTGTTCACAAAATCGGACACTTTGTCGAGACTTATGGAGCATAATGCACTCGCATACTATAACTAGTTAATTTTATATATTTGAAATTCAAATGAACTAATGGACCACAGCGTATATATTGATTCTGGTCATGGAAAATTCCCTTTGGAACTTGCATACCATCAGAAATTCGTCAAAGAAGGATCATGAGAAGTGATAATAATATTGTTGGAAAGTTATGCAAGTGCTAGGTCATGACTCGTTAGATATTCTTAATACTATCTTGCTTATAATCGTCCATTTTCAATTTAGTTTTAGAAAAAGAAAGAATTTTTAAAATGACTAATTTTTCTTTCATGATTTCATTTCAAGACATTTTTTTAAGGCGACTTCGAAGGGAAATAATATTCATCGTACGGTGTAAACAGCTGTTCCTAAGCACAGCGACATTACTTTACACACAAACTTTATAAAATACGTGAATCGCTACTTTCTAAATGTAAATAAGGTGTCCTGGGATAATAACGCCAGATTAAATTTATACCAATTTCCACGGATTAGTTTTAGTATTTTTTTTCCAGACAAATATATGATTTATACAGCATTTTACTGACTATGTATATAAGAAAGATTATTTTAGCAGATATGTATTCATAAAATGAAATGGCGTGATTTATTGACCAATGCTATTTGGCGTTATTAACCTTTTATGTGAGTAATGACACAAAAATATTAAATAAAATGGGAAAATGGCATGCAAAATTGCCCAATTCTAACGAACAAACTCTACAGTTTTTAGAAATCGACAAATTTTTCTTATTTATCATTAATTGCGATGTCAGGATATAGTAATAATCATTTGATATTTATTCTTCTGACATGAAAAAATTAGCAGTATTTAGGGCATACAAATTTCTCTTTATCTTTCTTAGTTTATAATAATGACTCTCTCGTGCATGAAAAAATAAACCCTCTTCGGATGTAGTTCCAGCACTAAAGAAAATCAAATGAAGTAAAAATGCGATGTAATAATGCAAGGATGGCATTATTACCTCGGTATACTTATGGCGCAGTATATTTTAAACTACACACTACCTCACGAACACAATAAAAATCTTCCACAACATTTTGAAAGCACATGAATTAAGCTAGAAATTTATGTAATAAAGAAAGTATTTTCTAACAAATATATAGTTTTCAGATCACAGAACTTACTTCGTAAATTTTAGATCGGGTGTTGATTCTTATGTGCTTCTTCCAACGATAAGATCTACTAATGAAACAAATTAACTTTTAGCGGTTATTTGTGATTCAGATGACTCAGAGCATTTCTGCCATCATCCGTATTTCTTCATAATTCCGTATAATATTAGCACTTGGCGTTATTAACCCAGGACACCTTAGTTAGTATTTGTTGCGTTAATTTAAAAAAATAATTGTATTATCTGCTTTTTTGTTTTATAATTATCTCTTTATCCTATTTTAGCCTGGAAAATGGGAAGTTATTATGCGCCGATTAGGAGAATATCCTGTTATAGTTAGCTTTTCGGTAACATCAGAGCCTAAAGACATACGAGATCAGCCCATTCGTGTTAGATCCTGGTTGAGCGACATCCAATTGAAATTTCCAGCTTTCGCGAAAATTTTTGCAGAAGTGAAGAAAGGTTATTTAGCTGTAGTTGGTGCGGAAGTCATGGCAACAGTAGAAAGACCCATGGGCCCAACAATCGACGTGGAGCTGAAAGATGATGGTTTAGGTATGTTTGAATATTTATTCTATCTAAAATAAATGGATGAATAAAAATACTTCTGCCAGTGCATTTAACAAAAAGGTTAAATTAAAAATGAACAACGGCATATCTCAGATATTTCTGAACTAATGAAGCAGAATTTCGGGAACGATAATGCAAGTCAAAGCAAAAAATAAATAAAATATGTAAAAACATGGCCACAATCCACTTATTCAAACGGAAATACAAGATATCCGACTTTAAGCCGAATTCTGGTTTTCGTTTGTAAATATTTAAAATAATGAAGATATTGTAACAATATTTTCAAAAGATTTACTTTGATTTCCGTGAGGTATGACGATATCATGATGCATGCTGGAAATGACCATTAAAGGCTTTCAAACAGCACTAAGCTTGACGGTCCGTATTCTGAATGTAGGTGATGGTATATGCGGTGCCAGTGACCAACATACAGTGCACTTCCATCACATCTCATGATATCACATTTCATAAAAATTGAATTGGATCTAATGGAAATCTCGCTAAAAATATTTATTACTGATAAAGTTGGGTACTAAAAGATCAGTTGAATTTGCAGTGAGGCACACAGTATTTTTAAATGAATGAATATCTTGTGATACTTGTTTAGATGAAAACGAAAATCACTATCAAATCAAGTTAAGTGCAGCTGATTTCCTTCTGAATAGATTAATAATTAGTAATATCAGTAACTACATGAATATCATTTAAAATTATTCATATGCATTAGCCCTTACATTCAATATTATTTTGCAATGGATTTTTTCTTTCTGCATAAGAGCAATTCTATCGAAAACATTCTTTAGATTTAACATGAAGCTTTCAATAAAAAGATTAAACAAAATAACTTTGATTTTAATATCTAAAATCAATCTTTTACCCCCTTTCGAACTTATACAGGTGTTATGTATTTTAAAATTAATTGGTGCTTAATTTATTTAATAACATTGTAACGGAGTATTTATATAAAGTAAATAATGAAACACGACATTTTGTTTTTTAATATTATATTTATTAAAGATGAGACATAAATCTTATATGTAAAAAAAAGCTTTTTTTAAATAATATTTCGGTTAATAAATTATGCTTAGATTTTTCAAACAACGAATAATACTTCAAAATTAATGATAAATTACAATGTTCGCTTTCACCGTTAAACACTTGAATTAATAAAGGCTACATCCTGATTCTTTTTATTCTTATTAGGTGATTAATACTCCATATTTTGGAGGTTATTTCATAGCATTTCATTTTGAAGAGTGGACACAACATAGGATTGTCATTTAAAACATAAGCTTTATCATTTTTTATAACAAAATATTATACACATATAAAAGAATTAACAAAGAAAAATTACTCTATTAGCGTGCTTATCACATTCAAAAAGTAATTGAAATTTTAATAAAATGTGGCTGTGTGTGTAGTTATAAAAACCTCGACTGCAGTTTGCATTTATTTTCTTTTAATATTCATCTACACGTGTATATTATAATGTATTAAAAAACATTTATACTATAATTTAATATATAAATTGTAATTTAATGTATAAAAATATAATTTAATATAAAAATAAATTTATAGAAATCTAACTTTTGATACTCATGCTCTTGTCTTATAAATCAAATTGAAATCAAGAAGAAATATAAAATTTCTAAGGGAGAGTCCAAAAACAAAATTTTTAGACGCATTTAGATAACTGTTTTATTTAAAAGAAAACGGACATTTATTTAATAGTAATGAGAACAAGCTGTTCAGATATTTTTATATTGATGCAGAAACAAATTACTCAATTTCCTGAATTATCCCCAATTTACCAAACATTTTCTAAATTATCCCAATCTTTGAAATGTAAGCTTTAAGGACTATTAACTAAATCGATTGCCGCAGGAACAACATTGCAGACATTCAGACAGATACATAATAATGATTTCTTTCATGTAACAAAAAATTCGCAGAAAGTTATTGTATTAGAAAAATATAAAGATAATACTTGGCACAGTACACTTAAAAAAAGGGCAAATGTTTCTTAAAATACAGAAAAATATAATGTAGCCATATTATGAAGTTCATTCGTGTTCACACTTAAAAAAAAAAGCGGATAGAGGAAAATTGTGTTTTTTAGTCTATTATTTGCGTTTGCGCATTTAAAATTATTTATAGCATATAACATTTTTATTAATGGGAATTTAGTATCAAAAGCTATACTTTTTAAAAGAGTTTTTAAACAAACTAGAGACGTGCTTAAAGTGATTTTAACCGAATGCTGTATATTCGGTAAAATTTTGCACGGTATATGTGGTGTTTGGTTAATATTTAAATTTCATTGTTAATGTTTCTTGCTGATGCAGAATCATTTAAATATTTTTGAAATTTACCCATGCGAGAAAGTTTTAAAATGCAAGTATTGTGTAAATAAAATACTAGCAATTTAAAAATAATTTGTATGCTCTATGTAGAAATATAATAATTTATTTCTAAATACAAGTCTTTAAAAATCTAGCAAAAGCCATGCTTTGTTCGGATTCGCGAAGTATTATTTCATAATATTTGAAAATACAGTAAAACCTTCATAACGGACACCTCTATTTAAAGGACAATTTTCTAATTTACACTCCCAAAACTTAAATTTTTGTATGTTTAACCACTGAATAACGGACATTCCAAATAGCGGACACTTTATTCGGCGATAAAGGATGAAAAAGTATTTTTTAAACAGAAAAAAAAGTAAAAAAGCCTCTGAATTAATCAGGACAACGTGTCATAAATTTTGTGATCACCGTTAAATGTAGATAAAGAGCTGGGGAAAATCCCCCCCCCCCCCCAAAAAAAAAAAAACGTTCAGTACTAAATTCAGGGGGTTGGCCGGGAGGCAAATAAACAAACACTCAACGTCCAAGCGCGCTTTTCACGCCAACCCCTCTAGCCAAGCGCTTTGGCTAAAAAATGAAGTTCAACATGCAACGTGTATGCTACATTCTATTCTAGAACCGTAGTTTGAAGTTTACATGTGCAAATACTTATATCCAATTACTTTAAATATTTTGTCTACAAAATACCCAAGTAAAAGAATTTTTCAAAGAAAATGCTTTTGAACTTGCAAATTTATTTAAGTCTACACAAGTTGCTATTGATTAGACTAAGTCGAATACTGATGCTGTTACAATAAGATTATACTGTTACAAAATAAAGGCTGATGCTGAAAAATTTAAACTGCATGTTTCTAGTGTTATGAAGGTATAATAGTTGAAACAATAGTTGACTTAGTTCATCAAGATATTTCAACATAGTTCAAAAGTATTTACGAACTTGATTTGTCCTACATGTTTTGGGTTTACGATGAAATACTCATTAATGAAAAAAAAAATATTTTTTTAGCATTTACGGTTCGCTTACACGGATACTAAAAGGAATTCCGATTCATACGGTCTGTGGAGGAAAAATCGTTTGCGGTGTGTTTTATTTTTAATGATATTACATTATTTTAAGCATATTGAAATTTATACAGATATGAGGGGTACTGAAAGGCACTAACAGTAGAATAGGGTGAGCATAGAATTCATCGTTTATTTACAAAGATCTTTGTAAATGAACTTGTGAATGAAATTTGACAACAGTACTCCACGAATAATAATTGCTGGAAGTGCGATTTCATTTGTTCTGCGCGTTTTTACTTTATTTATTATTTATTTTTTCATATTACTTAGAGTGTAGAAATTCTATACATTATATAAATACAAGGCTGTAAAAAAAATCGCAAGTACAATTTCGTTTATTAATGGCAATTTTAAAGGAAATTTTCAACTTTGTTAACTAAACTACGTTTAACTAAATTAATTTTTATCATACTATGCAGTAAATATACACATATAGATTATATACAGGAAGTTTAAAAAAAAACTGATATTTTTTAAATTGTTGATGGTAGTTGCAGAAATTGGGTTTTTAAATTTTTTATTTAGATATCATGTTTCAGCTTTATAAATTGCAAAATTTTGTTCAGTATTCTGAAAGTGTTGGAAAAAGTTTAATAGTCTATGCTGGACGCATGGTTTTTCGTTCTTGTTTTTTTTTTCTTTCCCCTTTCTTTTGAATTTTCAGAAAATAGAAGATTTATTTTTATACAGTTTGTTAAGTATTGATAGTATAAAGTACATTCTAAAGGAATTATGCAGAGTTGCAAGAATACCACAAATTCAATAACGAGCATGGTTAGATTTTTACTTTTTCAAATTCCTCATAATTAAGAATAATTTTTAATATTTTGAAAATAAATTCGGTAGTAGCTTATAAAAAAAAAAGTAAGTGAGCATTCCATTAATGTATACTGGTCTTGAAATCTTTAAAATAAACACAATTTTGTAAATGGCAGCATAAATAAAATTGAAAGTTTTCTTTTATGAAAAAAAAATTATGCTTCCTGACTGGTTTAATCAAGCTTATCAGCATAACAACATCGTAGCGTACAAGGAGGATTCTGAAAGAAGATGAATAAAGGCTAAATTTTTATTTCCTAGTTATTTATGGAGCAAAAACTTTGAGGAGAGGCGATTGTGTCCATTATTGAATATTTTTAACCTGTTATGAATCAGCAACCAAAGCACTTATTATAACATACTCTAAACCAATGACTAATTTGATTATAGTGAATTTTCATTCATTTATTATGATCATTTAAAGAAAGGCCAAAGTTATAGAGTGGATCTATAAGATTAAATATTTCACTTGTTCACAATATTATACACATGCATATATTCAGGTTATGCATTGTTCATATTCAGGTGATAATTGTTGTAATATATTTGTGTACTGACATTAGATGGTAGTACATGGTATGCATAAAACTTCACAAATAAATGCTTCAGATTGGAAAAAGAAAGGTCAACTTACTGAGCATTCAAAATGCATGTATAATTTTTCAAAAGGTGAGATAAGCATTTTTTATTTTGCACTCGTATTCTTATAAATATTCCATAAACGAGACATACGCGGTCAAATGGATGAAACGTGAAAAATCGAAGCAACTTCGGACGCATGCTCTTCAAAGTTTTTTTCCCCCCAAAGCGCTTGGCTAGAGGGGTTGGCGTGAAGCGCTGGGACGTTGAGTGTTTATTTATTTGCGCCCGGAGGCGTATTTCACATATGCACATTCATATAGCGACCAGTCGAAATACTACCTTGTGATTGGTTGGTACAAAGAGGGTAAAAGAGATTATATATTCAGGTTTGGGTTGAAAGAATTTCGCTACTGCGGGCAAATGATTCTTCGTGTTTTCTTTATGTTTGCATTATGACAGAAATGAGAAGTGATTTTATAAATCACGGTGGTGATATAATTTGTATTTTTTGAATCTCTGAGGTTTTCCCAATAGCGGACAATTTCTGCGTTCCCGAGGTGTCCGTTATTTAGAGGTTTTACTGTAACAGTATTTTTTTAATTACTTTTTCATCTTTATTAGGCGAACACGTCACTTCATGTTTCAGCGCATTTTAATTTTAGAAATCTAAATTCATCCAAATAACTAAGAATTTCCTCGGAATTTTTTATTTATGATATAAGACTGGCATAAATAAAAATATTTTCAAAGCAAAATTATACAAAATATTAATAAATTTTATTTGTTTACAATTCTTCTAATTCCACTTCACAAAATAATAATAATAATAATAATGTATAGTAATAATAATAATAATAATAATAATTCTTTTAAAATGCATAAGTATCATTTGCATAAACCATTTCACAAAATAAGAACAAATTGTGTATTTGAATTCTTAACACTGAAAAATACTTTTTAATTGAATGTAAATAATGGAATTTTCATGAGTTTTAATTCATTAAAAATATGTTACAATTTTCCTAAACAAAAAAGATATTTTAAAAATTTCATATAAGAAATCGTGAAACTATTATATGGTTAAAAGGAAAGAACATAGTTAATAGTCTGACAGCAGTTTTTGAGATATTCTGGCAGAATAATGAAAATATATTTTATTTATTTAATCATTATTCTATCTATAATTAGTAACTCTGTGATTTAATTCTTCATCTGAAAATGTACATGTTTTGTTTCTTATTTGCAAAAAAGTGTCCGTAATTGAAAAACATGTAAAATAAATTAAATTAAATAATAAATTTTTAAAGGTTATTTTGTAAAAAATATATATATATATATCTTGTACAAATTTGCAGATCCTAATTTATTTTTATGTTTAATTTCAAGTCAAAATATTGAATAGTTTTTTGTAAAGTGTACGACAAAATGTAATTTGAGTAGCCTAGTAGAGGATTCGCTTCGCTCATCCTAATAAATGGTAGATTCTGAGTACTATTTAAAATAAAAGAGAAGTATTATTAGTTTTGATTAAATTTTGTTGTTAATTGTTAGACTTTGTGATTAATTTCTTTTAATTATGCAGACAGATATAAAATTCATTGTTCTACGTTTTACCAAAATGACCAATGCATGCTGTCATTTGTATTATAAAAATGCCTTAAAAAAAGAAGTATTAAATCGTAACAAAATTGTAACATTTCTAACATAAAAACGGATACATTTTAATTTGTAAATTATAATTGAATTACACTAAATTTAAATTCAGTGTGTCATAAGTATTAAGGCTACAAGATAATTTCATAATATAAAAGATATTAAATAACAAGAAACAAAAAATTATGAATTAAAAGACTTTTTGCTTTTATATTATTTTTAATAAAATTTCAAAAATTTAACTCATCTATTGGTAACAAATAAAATATCATAAATTCAGTATCACCCGAATTTAAAAGTATTAGTTTCATCTATGCCCATTTTCACAAACTAATTAAAGTATAAATATGTAAAAACTATTAATTTACAAAAATTAAATATCTGAATTGAAGTGTTCTTCTTTAAGTTTATTTAACCCACTTTTCTGTTGGGATTTACGAGCTGAAACCAACACTGCAGGTTGATTTACTCTCACTGCCAAAAATTAAGCACTAAGCGGTAAAATTCGAAAAAATCATCAAGTACTTCTTGGATTAATGCGAAATGTGGTAGGAAAGTAAAAAAGAAAATGTGTTTATGCAAGAAACAAAGCAAAGATTTACATGCAAAGATTAACACTAGAACCGCGGTGACGGGTCATTTTGACCCGTACCAAATGAATAAGTGCCGATTGAAACCAGAAATTTCTTCGCAGAATAAGTTATGTATGTTCCAATTTAAAATAGTTGCAATAGATAATTTAAATATTTTAAATAGAAATTCTGGTGTAAAATATTTTTATGAAATTTGAGCCTAAATTCCCGCGGTTCTAGTGTTAAAACAATGTTGAATTTACATAAGTTATAAGATGGAGTCATAATGGAATCATTAACAAAAACATGTTTGAAGTGAAAAGACGCAACCAAAACCAACATTAATAAGGTGTGTGAGTACCCCTCACTCGCATACAATGTTAACAGAACGTAATCATGCTTTCTGTGAGGTGATTTTTTTTAACGCTTTTGGCCCTTTTTTTAATTTTCCCCATGTATGTTTTAAAATATAGGAGCCATTTATTTTTAACGGTTTCCATCCATGAAGAAGAAGGAACATCAAGTTTACTGACTGATAATGTATTTATGCATTTAACATTGGGAGGTGCATCAGTTAAATCGTTAAGTGTTTTGTCAAACACCTTATGAAGAATCTTTGTTTTTCTCTGGCTCTAGACATGGAGCCAGCAATAAGAGCAAACTATTAGTTTTCTTCTTTCATTCTCCGCTATGTCTGTCTCTACTTTGTTGCTAGACAATGTATTGTCAAATATCTCTTAAAACTTATTACATGTTATTCAAGCTAATCGAGAGTTTCTGCATCTTTATCTCAGTCAGATAAAATGGGCTCTTGATCCTATTACTTGTTACATTACTACAAGACTGTCTGTTCTACAGAATTCAAATTATTTATTTTGGAAATATAAAGTTGTAACGGTTTATTAGCTAATAGTAACTTTTTCGTCATATGTCGATGAAGCGTTATCATTTAAACGACCAAATCCTCTCATCCTAATAAACTTTTAAAGGTATCTATAGTCAGCTAAATACTTAAAAAATATGTTATTTGATCAAAAGATTTTAAGGTTTTATGTTGAACAAAATGATAATTTATAGACATCAGAATTACTTTCTTGAAAATCATCAAATTTTTTTTTCGACCAATAGTGTTAAATTTAAAACTTCCTTTTCCATGCATTTTAAAATTATTGTTTTATATCTTTATAATATTTATCCTAGCCAAGAGCAGTTTTCATAGGTTCACAGTTTGGTAGATTTTTAAATTTTCTGCTCCATATATGTCAAAAACATAGTCAAGCGTAAGAAAACAATTAGATACTCTATCATTATCGATACTCCTACCTTTAATTGAATTTACCTTTAAACTACCTCCATTCTTTCTTTTTACTCTATGAGACGGAACGATAGGAACTTATTACTTTTGATAGCTCGACAGTTTTTGTAACTTATCGTATCGACACCAATTATTTCTCGCTGTTTTTTGTCTCTGAAAAAAATTACTCAATTTGAAAAACGGATCAGCTATTAATTTTTAATAAATTGATCACTCCTGTTACTAGAATGATACATCAAAAACGCAGGTGGTTTGGGCTACAGTTTCATTATCTTCATTGATTTTTATCGTTAATATTAATATATGTTTAATCAGTACAGGAAGTATGACAGATGTTTTATTATAATAATCTACCCCCAGGGATGGACACTTTGCGAAAGAAATGGACATTGAATAATAAATGTCACTCTTTGAATGGTTTTATAATACTTAAAAAGGTTTTTCTTATAAGTATCGTTTCCAATTGCCACTATTTATTTATGAATGTAAAAAATTTTAGCTGATCCTTTATTAAAACGTACTTACATATAATTTATATTATAAAAGTTCAGCTATTTCACTTTCTTCTATCTTTACAAGATGAAAGTATTGGATTCATGAAAATTTTCGACTTCCGGTTTTCGACGGATTTATACGTTTTAGAAGGTCCTAAACACGTTTTGACTATTTTTAGAAAATGTCTGTCTGTGAGTCTGTGAGTCTGTCTGTCTGTCTGTCTGTATGTGACAAAAAATTTGTGGGCGCTCTATCTCAAGAACTAATGCTCGAAATTTCATAAAATTTTATATTCAGTTAGACCTTGATATGAATTAGTGCCTATTGGTTTTTGGAGTAATTGGCCTGCAGGTGGCACTGCTATACTACGTTTTTAATGATTTTAATGATTGCTATATCTCAAGAACTAATGCACAGAATTTCACCAAACTTCAGATTCTGTGACCCCTTGATATACATAGACGCTGACTAAGTTTCGGTGTAAATTGGCCAGCAGGTGGGGCTGCTATGCCACGTTTTTCATGATTTTCATGACAGCTATATCTCAATAACTAATGCACAGAATTTCACCAAACTTCAGATTCCGCGATACCTTGAGATACATAGCCGCTGATAAGGTTTTGGTGTGAACTGCCCTATAGGTGGTGCTGCTATGCTACATTTTGCACGATTTTTGCGATAGCTATATCTCAAGAACTAATGCAGAGAACTTCATCAAATTTTAGATTCTGTTACACTAGAATATATAACATAATTAGACGCTGATTACATTTTGGTATTACCTTGCAACAGGTGGTGCAGCTATGCTGCATTTTGCACGATATTTCCGACAGCTATATCTCAACAACCAACGCACAGAATTTCATCAAACTTCAGATTTTGTTACAAAATGACATATAACATAATTATACGATGATTACGTTTTGTTATAAATCTTTCAACTGATGGTGCTGCTGTGCTATATTTTACACGGTTTTTTTTTAAAACTAGCTATATCTCAAGAACTAATCCACAGAATTTCATCAAACTTCAGATTCTTTTACACCATAACATAATTAGACGCTTTTTTACGCTTTGGCATAAATTGTCCAAGATATGGTGTTGCTGCGCTACGTTTTGCAAATTTTTTGTTATAATTATATCTCAAGAACTAATGAACGAAATTCCATCAAATTTCAGATTCTGTTAGGTCTTGACATAAATAGATGCTTATTAGGTTTTAGTATAAGTTACCCAAAATGAGGCACTACTAAGCTCATTTTCTCAGAATATTAATTAAATTTTGTGTTTTAGGCTTTTCGGATACCAGAATCTCATTAGGCTAGGTCAAATGTTCGAGGAAATTCGATAGTGGGTAACTTTGGAGTCACCACGGTTTTTTTTTTTATATTAAAATGTACTTATGAGATAGAAGAAAGTTTTGGGATTGACACATCCAACTAGTTTTATAAGTTGGTTAACTGTTATTTTTAAGGAATCATTCAAATCTCGTTAAGACATTTACATATGAGATGCTTAAGTGAGTTTTAAAAAATCTGTGACTAATGAGACGATTCAATAAGAGGGTAAAAAACAAGTAAGAAAAATCATGTTTCAAGCGTAGATTATGAAACACTTTCCAGAACATTCAGAATGGTGTAACAATACTTCTCCGTTTAATAACGTGAAAGACGATATCTATGTAAACAATTTTGAAATCGCATAACACATTTGAAAACATAATTTCAGCAATTATTTTAGCAATTGCCATCAATGGGCGAAAAAATATTCAACTTTCATAGTTAAATATAAAATCTTCAGATTTATATATATGCTACATAATGTGCTAAATTTTTACTCAATTGGGAAATGCATAAAGCAGTTGAAAATTCCCTTTAAGCAATTTCCGTCAATAAGAGGAAATGTACTCGAGGTTTTTAAGCTATTGCATAGCTTTTATCGCGGGCTTTAAGCGCGGCGACCGAATCCAAAAATTCCGTAACGCGAAAAATCCTAACACATCCGTAACGAAAAAACCTAACACTCGGGTAACGTCGTTTCAGTTCGGCAGACTTCGGCATGGTATCCTTCGGTAGACTTCGGCAGACATTTCGGTATTTTTCAGATATTTAGAGGATATCAAGTCTCAAACTTTTATTTCTTATTTAATTTACTAAAAATCTATAGTTTCAATAATAAAAATTCCTGATAGAATGTGTATAGAAAAGAATCGACTTAAGATAAAACAAGGTAGGGTAATGTAGCTTTTGGTGATTGGAGACTCGCCCAATGATGAGGATCGAAAAATTTAAAATGCTTATAACTCGCGATCTAATTTTCGTAGTGAGGCCAAATTTTGTTTGATAATTTATTATGAGACAGTGTTAATTTTTGGTGACAGGAGACCCCCACGGTTAGGGTCGAAAAAGTTAAAATGCTTATAACTCGCGGTCTAATTTTCGTAGCGCGGCCAAATTTTGTTTGGTAATTTATTATGAGACAGTGTTAATTTTTGGTGATAGGAGACCCCCCCCCCCACGGTGAGGGTCGAAAAATTTAAAATGCTTATAACTCGCGATCTAATTTTCGTAGCGCGGCCAAATTTTGTTTGGTAATTTATTATGAGACAGTGTTAATTTTTGGTGACAGGAGACCCCCCCCCCATGGAAAGGGTTGAAAAATTTAAAATGCTTATAACTCGCGATCTAATTTTCGTAGTGCGGCCAAATTTTGTTTGGTAATTTATTATGAGAGAGTGTTAAGTTCTGGTGACAGGAGATCCCCCAAGGAGACGGTCGAAAAATTTAAAGTGCTTATAACTCGCGATCTAATTTTCGTAGCGCGGCCAAATTTTGTTTGGTAATTTATTATAAGACAGTGTTACTTTTGGTGACAGGTGACCCCCCACGTTGAGGGTCGAAAAATTTAAAATGCTTTTAACTCGCAATCTAATTTTCGTAGCGCGGCCAAATTTTGTTTGGTGATTTATTATGAGACAGTGTTAATTTTTGGTGACAGGAGACCCCCCCCCCCCACGGTGAGGGTCGGAAAAGTTAAAATGCTTATAACTCGCGATCTAATTTTCGCAGCGCGGCCAAATTTTGTTTGGTAATTTATTATGAGACAGTGTTAATTTTTGGTGACAGGAGATCCCCCATGGAAAGGGTCGAAAAATTTAAAATGCTTATAACCCGCGATCTAATTTTCGTAGTGCGGCCAAATTTTGTTTGGTAATTTATTATGAGACAGTGTTAATTTTTGGTGACAGGAGATCCCCCATGGTGACGGTCGAAAAATTTAAAGTGCTTATAACTCGCGATCTAATTTTCGTAGCGCGGCCAAATTTTGTTTGGTAATTTATTATAAGACAGTGTTACTTTTGGTGACAGATGACCCCCCACGTTGAGGGTCGAAAAATTTAAAATGCTTATAACTCGCAATCTAATTTTCGTAGCGCGGCCAAATTTTGTTTGGTGATTTATTATGAAACAGTGTTAATTTTTGGTGACAGGAGACCCCCCCCCCCACACACACACGTTGAGGGTCGAAAAATTTAAAATGCTTATAACTCGCAATCTAATTTTCGTAGCGCGGCCAAATTTTGTTTGGTGATTTATTATGAGACAGTGTTAATTTTTGGTGACAGGAGACCCCCACGGTTAGGGTCGAAAAAGTTAAAATGCTTATAACTCGCGATCTAATTTTCGTAGCGCGGCCAAATTTTGTTTGGTGATTTATTATGAAACAGTGTTAATTTTTTGTGACAGGAGACCCCCCCCCCACCCCCACCCCACGGTGAGGGTCGAAAAAGTTAAAATGCTTATAACTCGCGATCTAATTTTCGTAGCGCGGCCATATTTTGTTAGGTAATTTATTATGAGACAGTTTAAATTTTTGGTGACAGGAGACCCCCCCCCCCCTACAGTGAGGGTCGAAAAATTTAAAATGCTTATAACTCGCAATCTAATTTTCGTATCGCGGCCAAATTTTGTTTCGTAATTTATTATGAGAGAGTGTTAATTTTTGGTGACAGGAGACCCCCACGTTGAGGATCGGAAAATTTAAAATTCTTATAACTCGCGATCTAATTTTCGTAGCGCGGCCAAATTTTGTTTGTTAATTTATTAAGGTATTGCATAGCTTTTATCGCGGGCTTTGAGCGCGGCGAAAGAATCTAGAAATTCCGTAACGAGAAAAAAACCTAACACTCCAACTAACGTCGCTTCAGTTTGGCAGACTTCGTTACGGTATCCTTCGATAGACTTCGGCAGACATTGACGCGGTATTTTTCAGATATTTTTAGAATATCAAGTCTCAAACTTATGTTTTTATTTCAGCTACCATAAACGTATAGTTTCAATGATAAAAATTCCTGATTAACCTACATGTATTGTAAGATGATAAAAATATTTTAAACGATATTAACTTCTCATTTATTCAATATTAAAAAAAAATGTTTGTTATCGGTCATCACGCTCAAAAAGTGTAACTTGAATTAATATCAAAGACAAAAAAAAACTGCATAAATAAAAAATAAATAAATAATTATAATTGCATAAGTTTATAAAAAATGCTATGCAATAGCTTTACCGCGGCAGTCCCCGAGTGCCACATGTATTTTTTTTTTCTGCAACCGTCCTTTTGAACTGTACAATTTTTACACACTAAGTAATATGCAAAAAACTGATTACATTTAAAACTCATACCACAACTGAAAACGCAGTTGTAGCAGTTATCGATCACAGAAAAAACTGTAGATTAATTCTTTTGTGTGCCCTGTAAATGAACGATACATTTTAAGTACAACATATTCACAGTAAATATCTCGTAGTTCAACTCAGCGCAATACATTTGTTTAAATATGTTTGGAATAGAATTACATTATTGAAATACATTGCAAACAATTTTCCATATAGATCATAACATATTTATTTTGAATGTCCCTGTGAATGAACTATTAATTCTTCAATTTCACTATCGAACATGTCGTAATAAACTTCAATAAACTATATTAATTACATAACAATACAAGTATATTTAAGTGAGTTAAAGCACGGAGAGATAGTCAGACAAATTGAAGTCATAAACACTGTTCTGTTATCTTAAAAAGTTTTAAAAGACAACCTTCATTCAAAACTAACTTCAAGCTAGAGTCTTCATTTAACAGTTTCCCTGGAATCAATTAACAGAGCTGTCAACTTCTACGCCTATTTAAATCGTATAAACATGTTTGCAACCACAAAAATGTTTTAGTAAAATGCATGCCAAATATATTCATTGTTATACATAACAGCATATATTGTTAATCCTTTACAAAATTTTCTGTTTCTAACATGTTTATTTGACTCTAAATTGGCGTAGTAGTTGGCAGTCATGAATTAACCATTTGACTGTGGGTTGTTACATATACGTCCCAATGGGCTTTTTTTATTCCATTTGTACCATTTTTTGAAAAACAATCTCTGCCATATAGTAATACTAGAATGTTTGCTAAACTTATTTACCACAAAGAAATTCATTTGTAAATTGTGGTATGCGATTGAATATAAAATAGCCGCCAGTTTTGATTCGTAATCAGTGAGTTAATACTAGAACTACTGTGAGCCGTAATAATGACGGCTATCATATGAATATGTTTCGGTTCAAACCAGAAATATGATTATGAAATAATTTTAATAGATGCAAAGTAGAAAAACGTTAAATAATGAAGATAAACAGATTTAAATAAAAATTCTGCTGTGAAATATTTTTATAAAACTTAACTCAAACTTCTGGTAGTTCTAGTGTTAGATATAGAAATGGAAAAAAAAATCAAATTAATTTTACTATGTTAGTGTAGTAATGCCCAGTTGGCTAATTTATTTTTGAAAATATCTACTACTATTTTAGAATAATAATTTTGTTCTTATTTAATGGCAGAGATTCCGAGATTAAATAAAGCAAAGATTACTAGTCTGTAAAAGTAGTTGATATTTTTAATAAAAAAGATGAATAAGAATTGATGTTTCATGTCTGAAAACACTGCTTCATTGCGTCTTTTTTTGGCATAAAATATAATTTCTAAATACATCTTTTACTTGTAGTTCCATGTTTCAAAGTAAAACGTCGTATTTCATCTACTATTTACAGTAATCCAATTTTTTGTATGTTTGCTTTAGGTGCCGATGTGACAGAAAATGATGGCATTTACACCGCCTACTTTACTCACTTTAATGGAAATGGCCGTTATGCTGTTATAGCAAGAGTCATAAATGGTGGTCACGCAAGACTTAAACATGGACATTCTGCATCCGCTTCAATTCAAATACCGACATCCAAAGGTATTTTGCCAAGTTTTTCAACATTTTATGTATTGTACCAAATGCCAAATATTCAATTTCCCTTGAAAACTCTGTTTGCTGAAATAAAATGTATTAATGTGTATCATTAAGGTGGGTCCAGAGTCAAAAATTTCAAAATATTGATTTTTTTTGTTTTTCTTGCTTTATTAGCAAGATTTGGTATTTAGTCTGGTTTCCCATTACTTAGCCTGGTAGTATTTTATTAATACTGCCAGTTTAAGGAGGCCCACGACACAAAAAATCTTCAAATTTTCTAAAACAATTTTATTGCATTAAAAGTTTCTCTGTTTTTTGTTTCTTAACCCTTTCCGGCACACTACCCTTTAAAGTTGGAATTTAAAGAAAAAATAATTAGGCAATCTATTTAGACCGAGAGGAGTACACCGGTATTGTTTTGTAAAGATTGCACTAACCATTTTAATTATACAACTGTTGCCGAAGTGGTAACCTCCCATAAGTAAAGCATTGATAAGCACAGTGAGAAGAGCATTGCTGTGAAGCGCGTATTACAGTAAAACATTTTACCTATTATTTAAAAACAGTAGAGTTTGATCTCTGTGGTGCTGCCATCTAGAACTCATAAGAAAGATTTAAAGTAGCCATTAGAGTAGTTTTTGAAATATTCGCGGAGATCTATGTCTCTAAACATGGAGAACTTTAGGTGTTGCCGACCAGGCAACACTGCGCGTTAAGGGGTTAAACTGACTTTTAAATCACGTTTCTACCAAAAATAGAAGAGAAAAGTATTAATTTTTTTGGCTTTGGCTTGTTTTGAAAATCTAGCTTCCGAGCAATGTTTGTCATGAAATGACTTCTTGTAAAAATGCGTTTTTCTTCATGATATGTTTTTCACAATTTCACGGATTTAAATTGTTATAATTCACGAACCGTTAAAGATATAACCTTTAAACTTGCAACATGTATTCTTTTATTGATTTATTTTAATTTTGATTCATTAAAATTGAAAAATATATTTACTTTTGAAAATAAATATTTTTTTAAAGAAAAGTTGCACTATTTTTTTAATTTTTACTTTAAGTAACTTTATTTTTTTAGAAAACTAATATTTTTAAATTACCCCATTTTAAATAAATTTTAAAATTTAAATTTAAAAAATATATGAGATGTTTTATTATGTGATTTTGTTTACAAATGATAAGGTTAGTTATCACAAAAAAATTCAAAATTTTAATTCAATAAATAAAAAATATTTTAAAGTTTATCCCGGACCCCCATACGTAAAGAAAATAGTACATTTCTATAAAGTAAAACATCAGTAGATAATAACTTTTTTGTATCATACTTTCAGCTCTGAACTGCCCATAACTAAAACTTTAAATCCATTTATCTCTGAATTTGTTTTTTCATAATTTGTTATACCTAAAAGGATGTATCTAAACTTTTCTTGAATGATATGTGTGTGAAAATTTGTACAGAATTTTTATGTATTTTTTTTATAAATTGTCTTCTTGATTTTTGATATGTGAAAATTTTGAAAATATAATCCTGAAAGTAAAAATCCCTCTTAAAAAAACTTTGTTTTAACTTTTGAATTTATTATAAATTGTTGTAGGTAACGTTTTCATAAATCCTGAATACAAATTAGTAAGACAAATTTTCTGTCTAAAGGGCACGACGATTAAGTGGTTAAGCAGATCAAATTAATTAAGATCATTTATTTGCAAAATATAGCAATAAAATATTTAAAAAACCCTATTTTGTGTATAAGGTACATGCCATAAAATATCAAATTTTAGCTAAAAATTTGAAATTTGATTTTTTTTTCTATTTTTTCCATTATTAGACCGATATATAGATTTCAAATATTTTTTTTCATAAAAATAGAAAAATCGTACCGTAAACAGTTAAAAAGACAGATGATTATTTTGAAAAACATCTTTTTTAAACCTAACTAAAGATAATCTACTCTAAATATTAGAAAAAAAAATATGACATTTCTGACATAAAATAAAATTTTTAGATATAGCATAAAGAAATAGTATTAAATTATTCATTTATAGATGATACATTAAAAAATGCATTTTTGATGAATATTTCGCCGAGGCGAAATGAAAATATAAGGTGAAATAAAATAACGTTAAATTTCAAAAGTTTATTATTATTATTATTATTTAAAAGCATAGCATATTATTATTTTTCATAGGTAATTTTTTCCTGTATGACCTTTTATACAATATAACAGTCACTAATAATGTTAGTGAATAAAACTTTTAATCCTTTCAAGAGCAAAGTACGTCTATTTGTATATTGTTTAAATGATTGAATGACGCTAAAATTTACCAACAAATTTGTTTGAAAATAAGTAAAACTGTTTTTTTTTTCACATACTTAATGAAAGGAAAATTTTCATTAAAAAATTCTTGTACCAGTTTAACATTTAAGGATTAAAATTAAGTGGTTCAAAAATGAACCATCGTCCTTCAGTCGATTGAATAAAATATTCACAATTTTGTTTATTTATTAAAACCTTCTTATTTTTTTTTATTTTATAGTTCTTTAGCCCCTGATATTTATTACGAAAAAAATAAAAGTGTTTATCATCTTCCGGTTCTATAGTACACAGAATGATAAGCAATAACTCGTAAAGATGTTTAACCCTCACGCGCTGCGCATCCCGCAATTTCCACTGGAACATAAAAGTAGCAAAATTTGCGCAACCCGCGATTTCCACGGGAATACATTTAAGCAAGATTAATTTTCAAGATTTCATTTTTGTATAATTGAGGGGCTCTAAACCACAGTAGACCAAGTACATTTTGAAAAAAAATTATAATATCAATTTAAAATGGGTAAAAAAATCTGCTTTATCTATTTCCACAGTGAACAAAATATGTTTTCATATACTTTCTTATCTATGGATCTGTTTACAGACACGGTTCTCTGTGGGAGGGAATAAAACAGATTTTATGCACCTTTTAAATGGACATTATCATTTATTTTTCAAAATGGATTTGGTGTAGTTGTGAGCCCCTCAATTATTCTTTAAATTCAGTTTTCTGGCAATTTTTTTCTAACTTAATTTTATGTTTAATAAAAAAAACTCTTTTACAAAAAAATTACGTTTTTTAAATCTAAAATATTTTTTGTTTTGAAATATGTAATAAACTAAATGTGCAATTTTTGAACCTATTTTGATTTTTTTAATTACGCAGCAAGAAGGTTAAGAATATGTCTCTTTTTATAATTACAGAAATTAAAATTAAATTGCTAATATACAAAGTAAACATTTATGACTTAAAAAAAGTTTCTGAATTGGCCCTCTGTCTTTTTCATAGAAAGACGATGTATTTTTTTTTTCAAATCAGTAGCTTTTCAAATTCCTCTCTTAATATTTTCCTCATTTGCCATGGATTTTTTTCTCTACTCTGCACTCTCGTGAAACTTAGAACTATGTCTAACTTTTATGGAAACACTGCAGTGTGATCACATAGAATTAGAGATCCCAAAGGAATGGCTATAATATTTAAAAAAAAAAAAAAAACTGAGTGCGAAATACTTTAAACACATCATCACACACTAGTTTGCCTCATATATTTGCTTATAATTCTGCACTGAAATTCAGCTAGTTTGTAGTAATTGCATTTAAATAAAATAAAAAACGTGTTTTAAAGCCAAAAAAATTTCTCAGGAAATTTTGGAAAAAAATTAATAAAATTGAATTGTAATTTTCATTCACACACAAATATTTTTTACACTGAGCTCACACTTGTTTCCAAAAAGTGATTCTAATTCAATTAAAAACTCGTGGAAAATAAGTCAAACTCACTAGTTTCACTTGAATGAGTTCACTTCTACACAACACTGCGCAGAACTATTCATTTTGTGGAGATCTGAAGAGTTCTAAGGACATTCTTGGCTGTTAAGAAGTCAGGCAAATGTGACTTGCGCAATTCTCATTCTGTTCTGTCCTATGTTGAAGACGAATCTTGCTGTAAAATCCATTTTTTACATTTAAAGTTCTTCTTGGACCTGAAAATTAAAACAGCTTCCAAAATGATTTATCAGCACATTTGATGGTTGAATTTGACACCTTCATCAACACCAGTTAGAAGTTTTCTGTCTGTTGAATTAATTCCGGACAAAACCGTAACCAAGTTGAACTTTTGCCGTTTTTAGACTATGGCTCATTGATTAAGAATATCTTTCGGCGAAATCCGATCAATTGTGTCGCTTGTTTACAATTTAGACTAAAAATTTTAAAGAAAAAATCTTTTATCACTGATCAAAAGCACACTCTAAAAAATGCTTCTTAATTTACGAAAATATTTTATTACAACCACGAATAAAAATATATAATATCCTTTCCCGGGTTATCCAGGTTCTGAAAAGTGTACTCTATTTTTAGAAACCTCAGAAACCAATATATTTCCAAGACTTAAAGACGTTTAAAACTACAGTATCTTTTTCTGTCGCTGATTTTAAGAAGCGTTTCCGTGCAGTTTTTATAGTTTTAATCAATTTTCTCAAACCGAAATATCGGTTTTCAAGATGTTATTAGTTTTCAATTAAATATTTTTAGAAAGAAAAGATTCTCCCGTTGTAGTGACCATGAATCCAATGCTGCTTAACTTCGGAGTTCTGATGACAAACGGCGCTTACCGATACTAAAATGTGTTAATATGTCATAAATAATCGTAAAAATTTTAAACATTGGTTAACTGTCTTATAAATATTTTGAAATCTTCGAGCATGTCATTATCTGGTATGTTTTTTGATATGTTTGTAAGAATTACGAATCATCCAATAAAGACGACTTGTTAAAGGCCCGAATCTGCAGCATTCCTTGCGTCATTTAAACAAAAATATGGTTCTCTAGAACTGTAAAACGTCGAGGATCGTTCCTGAAAAATAATGAGCAGCTAGATGCCCAACACATTTCTTGAAAATATTAAACACTTTTTGTAGCTTTAGGGAAGTTTGATTCACATACATGTGTTATCAAGATCTGATGTTTGTATAGGAATGTCTCATAGTAGAAAACAAAAAAAATCAAGGAAATTTGTTTGGACAACTATCTGTCCATTATTTCTTAAAAATGATCCTGGATTTTCGTACGGTTACGTCTTATATTTTTGTAACCAATCCTTAAATAAGAAGTTATTCCATTGCAAATTTTCACTACAAAATACATTTTATAAATTATTAATTATGTATCTTGCAAAGAATTTCATGATAATATTAAACATCGTCATCATAGCATTTAAAATATTTTAATCATTGAAATACTTTGTACTTAATTATTGGTTCCTCAAAATATTTTAATTTGAAATAGATTGGTATATTCAATAGTTAAATTAAAAAACCTGAATTAAAACAAGCAAACAAACTGAATATGTTTAAAAATTTACCCACAGTAGTCATCATTCATTCTAATTTCAGCTATGTTATTTTACTAATTTATAGGAGTAAAGAAATTACAGAGTACCGTAATTTCGGGTGTATAAGCCGCAGATCCAACAATTCTTTTTCGACCCAGAATTTTTTAAGAAACAAATGTAACTATTTTGATCGCAGTAAATATTTGTCTTCAATCACTAAATAAGATTTCTGGGTCCAAAAAGAATTGTTTGATCCGCGGCTTAAACACCCGAAATTACGGTATATTAAGAAATCTACAAGTTTCAGTCGCACTATGCATCGTTAAAATAGCCTTTTTTTTATCGATGTAGAGAAAGTATAACATGATTATTATTTATACGTTTATGTATTAAAAGCCTTTTTTATAAGATTTCTTTAATCATTCTCAAAGTCTTACTTTTTATGGCGGTATTCTTCGCTTGTGGTTACCAATTTGCTCCAATACTAAACTAATTAATTTGTTTTAATGATTAATTTGTTACAATTATTTACAAATTGGTAATTTTTGTTTTATTGGAAAAAATAAAATATCTATAAAATGTTTTCTTAATTAATATCCAAAAATAATTTTACCATACTTTATTTTCTGTGCAAAAGTGAACTATTTCATGAAATGTTGAGGAAAATTATTTCACGAATTATCCAATGTTTTTACTCAGCAATATGACATTAATAAATCATTCACCATTGTTATGAGTTGAAATCGGCGCACACAAAATGCATTCATATTTATATATGCATTTTGACCAATCAAATCTTATAGGTAAAAATACACGTACTGTATGCAAATGCATTTAGTGTGCACCGATGTCGGCTTACGACAACCGTGTACTATTTATTAGTATCGTGTCGGTGAACTTAAAAACCCAATTACAATATGATTTTACCGTTTTATTTTAAACAGGCGGTGCCAAATCCAAAGATGTGCCACCGAGCGCCGAATTTTTGGTAGACGACTTTGTGAAAGATGATAGGAATAAGAGTGACGAAGATACAGAGGAAAGTGGTGAACCAGCCAGTTCGTTTGACAGATATGCTGACTGTGGAGCATTTCGTCTAGAATCTTATAACCCAAATGCAGGTGACGTCATTGCACCTGGAGATATTACTGACTTGACAGTGATAGCGACAGTTTCTAGGGAAGATCACTATGAAGTAACACTGACATTCACTACACCTGGAGATGATTTAAATGATGGTCAAGGTATGATTTTGTGTTAAAAATTATGGATTAAAATACTAAAATTATTTTATTTTAATATTTTAATCCATGAGTTTAATATAATTTGCTGTCATGACATGAAATTCTTAAAGAATATTATTATTGTAATTATTAATATTAATATTATTATCTGTTGCTGAGGCTATGGAGAGTTGAATTAACTTTTATCAGTTCCTACCCGCCAAATTTCACGCGATTATGCAGCAATAATTTAAAATTAATTCCTCCATTTGCGAAAGATGAGTTTTGATTTTGTGTAAACGCTATCTTACACATCTGCCAACTTTCTATTTTTGTATTTATCTCATGTATACAGCTGTCCTGATGTATATAGCTGTCTAAAGGTATTGCCACCAAAACTAATCATGTAACACATCTGCAGTGCAAATATTTTTTCAAAAATATAACATAATTTTTACAACATTTAATTTCTTAGTTTGAAATGTCAATATTTCAACATTTAAAACCTTTTCCAAGTGTCATAAAACAATTTATTAGGTATCAAATACATAACAAATATTAGCGCAGATAGCGGTTTTAGAAATTCATTGTGTGATCTTTCTTCCAAACACTTTTCAAATGAAACTGCGTATATGCAGATAGTGAGTCAAAGAATATCTTCATGGAATTTAGTAGAACATGAAAGTACGAATCAAAGTGAAATGAGTAAGAGAACCGAAAAAATAAATCCAAGAAATTTAAATCAATGGTCTTGGAATTAAGTACACAAATGCCTAAAAACTACTCTAAGATGTCTAGAAGCTATATACATAAGTGAACAGCATTTAATTGGTTCACTTGAAACAAAAAAATGCCTGGCTTAGAACTTTTAAGAGCCGCCCTTGTTTCATTAGGAACACGTTGAACTTTGATTCACCAGAAATCCTATATATAAAAAATAAGCATCTCCAGCTTCAGCAGAGAGCGTAAGACCAAGTGCATACATGTATAATATTGTACCAAATGTTGTTATTTTGCATCATTTGATTTTTAACACAAGAACACCCGGAAGGAGTCGATTCGACTCCAATCATGTGATTAAATTTCATGTCGAGTCAAAAATATTTTCTTGAAATAATTTAAAACTAAACAATTCAAAATTACGTTAAATAAATCGAGTAAATAATTTTGAATAAAATTTCTAGTTTATCAAACTTGAGTAAAATTTCTAGGCGTTCGAGTGTTAATTATAACTAAAGCTCGGGCATTTTTTGATGCAGCATTTAGATTATGTTTTTGTGAAATAATTTATTTCGAGGTTTTATAAATTCTTTCTCTCTCTTTCAGTTGATGAATTGGAGCTAAGAGCAAGTCGAAACAAATCAGAATTAATAACAAATTTTGAAAGCAGCACAGAACTTAATGAGACATTTGTCCTGAATGGTTCACTAATACCACTCCCACCTGGAGAGAAAGCAACTTTGACAGTCATCATTCCTAAAGATCTTTTTAGGGACTCAACTGAACCATGGTCTCTATATTTTTCAATGAAAGCCAAAGATGAAGTAGGAAATACGTCATGTTCGTTTAATATAGCAGAAACGACATTTGGTAAATTTGAACTAAAAAGTGCTAGCAGTATTTTTAAAGAAACCGAAACTACCACTGTAAAGAAAGAAGAAACTGAAAACATTGGTAAGCATGGAAAAAATATGGAAACCAAAGCAGATGATGATACAAAAGAACATTCAAATTCCGCGAGATCAAAATGGTGGCCATTCATAGTTGGAATCGGTGTTGCCATTACAATCATCATCATTTTAGCCCTCATAATTGTGATAATTATTAAAAAGACAAGAATGAAGGCTTACTTTTCAGTGCAAAGTGAACAATGTTAATGCATTCCTTAAGAAAATGTGTGTGCTAAAAGACTTGTGTGTTATTTATGCTTTTAAGACATTAATTTTGTACATTTAAGATGTGAAAAATAATATCAAAAAGATATATTCTCTGCAGAACGGTAGAATATATCAAGGTTTTTATCTTAAATAAAAAATTTAATACGTTTCATCTTTGTGTTTACTTTTTTATGTGTAAATATTAATTACCTATTTTTGTTCTTCAATTTATGCCTTGATTATTAACCCGTTAGCTACTCTTTCGATCTAGTAGCCCGTTATTGTATTAGCACTTCTAAGTTGTTTTAAAGTGAGACTTTAAGTGAAAAAAATTTAGAATATGTTTAAAACATCGAGAAATAATAATTTACGAAGTTTTGTCGGATAAAACAGAGGGAACACAAGTATTACATACATCATGAAATAAATGAAGCTAATAGAACGCGTTTCGGGAAAAATAATCTTACTTTTTTGTTGTTGTTGTTGTTCGGTACAAAAGATAGTCCTACTCTTACAGAACAAAATGAAGTCTTACATTCTGTTCTTGTACTAGGTAAGGAGTATTATAGATAATATGTACACATCAACTGTAGCACTTTACAGGAAGAAGTTAATAATTTAGACTAGAGACAGAAAAAACCGCCATTATTCCAACAGCAAATGATAAAATTTAGACATTACTGCTTCTGAAAGAAATGGATGAATTAGTGGAAATGCTGAAATGCACGCGCATTCATAAAAGAAAGTAAAAAAATTCCTTAATGAAACCAGAACTAAAAGTATGAAAATAGAATGAAGAAGTTCCATTTGTATGACATCGGACGTTAGTTATGGATTGAATTATTTAAAAACAGCGTTCTTAGCTTTTCAGTTATATAGTAACTTCTACAGGATAATTTATACTACCTGTTAAAACCAATTTTATTAACCTCAAAGTGTTCGAATTAAAATGAAATTTTAATTAAATACTGAAGTTAGTTCGAGAATGCTCGATGAATAAAATGACTATTATAAGTGAAATAGCTTTTGCTGATACCTCTTGAAAACGTTAAAATACGTTATTTTTTTAAAAGTTTTTAAGGACGCTGGTGTGATTGATGCAGATTTAATTGATGAAACAATGAAATGGTGAGGCAAACAGGTAAAAAATATTCGAACTATTGTCTTTGCTAAAATATCAGATCGTCAAAGATAAAATTTCTAAAAGAAACGTAATTTAACAAACTACAACAACCATTTGGAAAATTATGTTTTCAAAGACAAAAATTTTAGATTTATAAATAAATTCTATATTTAAAAAAATAATAATAAACATCATTTTTATGATGATCAAAACGTGGATTACGTAATAACATCACCGTATATCACATACACCATGGATTAAACATTATATTCCTGGACCAATCATAACAAATTTTAAATGAAATTTCAGTTTTACAAATTTTTGGCACTGTAGATTTTTAAACTTCTAAACATCGCACATTTTAATTTTTTGCACCGTCGTATAGGAAAAGGAATGTACTTTTAAATTCAATTTGTTTGAAAGCTGTATCTCAATTTGTTTTTCAGTTACTGACTTTTTTTTTTTTTTTTTTTTTTTTTGTTTTTGTAGTTTTTAATATTTTTCTTGTCATTGTGGCAACAGAAATATTCCATTTCTGTTGAAAGTAAATGGAAAATAATAGATTACTTTATCTTTTTGTTGAAAAAAAAAGTGGTTTATGTAATAACAGTCACATATTGCGTACGCCATGGATTAAACATGGACTGATCAGAAAACGAATAAAATGCAGATATCGCAGGAATTCAGATATGTCTCAGATATCTCTTGACCTAGAGAAACAACCATTTTTCAAATGATTAAAATAAAAAAGGCAAAGTTTGTTGATAACTTACAAACATAAGGATTTTTTTAATTTAAACTTAGGAATTATTTTATACAATCTTCAACGATATTTCATAGGCACTCTGAGATGGGAGAGACTCAACGGTGACATTTATTTTGGCATTATTTATCCTTGATTCTAAGCGACCGCGTGACTCATTTGTGAGATCAATTTTACCTATACAAAATTTAGCAAATTCGATACTGTCTGCTGTGTACGAACCACAGACTACCTTTCCTCTGAAATAGTAACACAAGAGGCAAATACACTATGCATGTTTCGCATGGTCTGTGATGCCGTAGTTACACGCCAAATCTCATACAGTAAGCAACCCCTAATCCGGCATCCTGAGGTCCGGCACGCTAGATAAGCCGGCAAGAGTTTCGGAAAAAATAGTATTTCTTCTTCAATCACCTTCAAATTATAATAAAATGGTAGAGCTTCAGAATGAGGAATTAGTACGTAAAACAAATTACAAAGGGTTGAAATTCGCATATATATAAATAGCTCATTCACCCCACCGACAAATAGAGGGAAAGGGGACTGCGGTGAGAATAAATATTTCTGTGTACAATTTACGAAACCAAACAGTTGAAAACGAACATATTTTTTATCATTACATTAAACAATTTTTCCATTTCAGAAAAGGTTGCTCAACTTAAAACGGAAGTTGTTATCGGTCATCAAATAATAAATAATGAATACGAATGATTATATTCAAATGTTTCTTTTATTTCTGCATAAGATAAACAAAATAATTTAGATGAATTTTTGAAATATGTACAAATTTATGACGATCATTAAACATCAGAATGCACAATTAATAGACATCGTGCCATACATAGTGTGGCGGCATATGTGTACGGTCATCACATCATACGATTTGACTTCCTTTAAGTTCTCAGCTGCTCTGCTCAACAAGAGCAAAACGTTTTGAGACATTTACAAATTCATTTTAGGAATAGAACATAATTTTTCATTTTTTGATCAGTAAATTACCTATTGAGTTATAAGCAATTTCGATTGAGTAACAAATACGTTTTTCATCCTAGTTTGAATGATTATTCTACTTTCACGCAGAAATTCGATTCAAAATGCCCACTTTGACACTATTTTCTGAAAAATCTATTGTGTTTGAAAAAAACGCACAAAAACAAACAACAAAAACAGTAAATTTATTTTAATTAGGTAGTTTTTGAAGAACAACACATGCCAGTTAGTTTCATGCATTTCCGAACAAAAATAAATTAAAACTTATGTTATAAATTTGCCCTTTTTGATTTAAGAACAGCCTTAAAAAAAGAAGAGAGAAGACAACTACAAAACAACCTGATATTCGAGATCTGTTTATGATGGGTTCTACATGCAGTTCCACAGTGTACGTTTTAATTTTATAGCCACGTACATATGTTTACTTTACACAATTGAGTATTATTTTTTATGCTATTCAAGCTGTTTAAGGAATAAAACACAACGTTTTACTATGCCCGTAAATGAAAATTTATGTGTAACGGAAAAATGCTCTTTTTCTTAAAAACTATGTGACTTGGAATAAACGCTATAATTTTCTTGCAAGATTTATATTAATACCTATGACCCCTATTTTTTTCATAATTTTAATTTTAATAGATTCAGAAATAGAGGCGGGGACATATTTTTGCACTGCATTTTCGACGATATCTCTGAAAGTACAATACCTAAAGTTAAAATAAATGTATTTTTGAGTTCCGCGTAAAGAAAGCTTTTACATGGTACCTCACACGATATATAAAGAAAAGATTTTTTCCTTAAAATAACTTAATTAACCCCTTATATTTTTCATAAATATATTTGTATATGGATAATCATATGTAAAATTGCTAAAAAATTATTTCTCAGTATATGCTTTTTATTAACTTTTTTAACAATGTTGATAAATGCCCCCTACTCCCCCCTCTTATACATATTTATTAATGTTTAATAACTGGAATATATGTGGGTCAGTAATCTTTATTATTTCCTCAAATTTGAACTTTCTATGTTTTATAGTTTACGAGCAAAATGACAGACGGACAGACAGACACAGGAGTGATCTTATAAGGGTTACGTTTTCACTTTTTACGTACAGAACCCTTAAAAAAAAAAAAAAAAAAAAAAAAAAAAAAAAAAAAAAAAAAAAAAAAAAAATTCTATCGTCTGAGTTTTGGCCAACATAACACTTGCGTTACAAAGTAAATACTGAAGTTGTGTTCTAATATTACACCCCCCCTCCCCCTGTTTCTTCAGAGAAGTTAAGAAGTTAGTTAAGAAGCGTTGTATAAAATCCATTGAACCTGATACTAAGGGGCCTCTACTACCATATAACATATATTAAAAATAATCAAAATCTGTAATTACCAACGTTGACCCTCGCCTTATTAGTGTTAAGAGACGAAACTTCAGAATTCTTACTTCTTTATCTTCTAAAGCATTCTAAAAAAGTCACTTACATTCCAATTTAAAAAATAATTTAGGCATTAAAGAGTTAAATTTTTGAGAAAATAATTTTCCTTTCTTTTTATGAAAAAACCCAGGAGTGTAACTATGCAGATGAAGAAAAATAATTAACCTCATATTTTTACCATAACGCAAATATACAAAGTATAATCTGCAAACTATCAGGTTCATGGGCGTGCTATTTTGCCGAATAAACTAATTATTGAAACTTCGGAATTACTTTTTATCGTCTTAATAGTTAATGAGTCTTTAATGAGTCTGACATACATTACAGTGCTCTGAAAAAGCGTTTTAATAAAACTAGTTGATATTTTCTAATTAGTAGAAAATAAAATTATTCAAGTTAAAATTTTTCGCCAAATATTTTTTTATCTAAATGTATTAACATTAAAACGAAACTTTTTGCATAAATTCCTCTTCTTATAATTATAATTTCCCCTAAGGAATAAATGCTAAAAAATTAAGCTAATTTAATTATCCTAAGCTGGGAATGAGACTATGCAAAATCAATTTAATGTTGAATCGTTTAAAAAAGATGCGTATAGACAACTAATAAAAAACTAAACTCTAATTCTAATATTTTAGACAAACAATAGATAGTGATTAGTTTGGGGATTGTTATTAATTAATTTCTTCGGCAATTACAATACTGTACATATATAAGAATTTTCTCTCTCTCTCTCTCTACATATATATATACCGGGTGTCCCAAAAAGGACTGATGGATTTTAAAATTCAATAACTTGCAAACGGTGACAGCTATTTAAAAAACTTTTACAGGAGGGTTATGTATAATGTCAGGAGTTTTTTTACCGTAATTTTTTATTTTATTTCGCATCTCAAACAATAGGTGGCGCTGACGGCGATTGAAGGCCAGGTCGACGCTTCACTCAGCACTGATCACCTGGCCTTCAATAGCCGTCAGTGCCACCTATTGTTTAAAATTCGAACTAAAATAAAAAATTACGGTAAAAAACTCCTGACATTATACATAATCCTCCTGCAAAAATTTTTTAAATAGCTGTCACCGTTTGCAAGTTATTGAATTTTAAAATCCATGGGACACCCGGTATATATATATATATATATATATATATATATATATATATATATATATTTGGGGAGGGGGGGGCAATTGATGTTTAATTATCAGATTGATTTTAATTGCAATCAAGTTAATTATTCTTCATGTATTCCTGTAGGTAACTTCTGATAAAATTAAATGTGGATTATTCAAATGAAAATATTTTTTTAATCGGATAATAGAATAATTTTTTAAATCATATAATTAATCAGGCAATTAAAATTTTCCACGGTTATAAACTATAGATTCTAAAGTATACAGGCATTTTCATAAAGTCAACTTATCTATCATAATTAAATCGATGTTAGCCTTGATGAAGACACTACTTTTTAGCATTTGATATAATATTATTAAAAAATTTAAATAACATTTAATTTTTAAATATTAAATGGTAATGAGATCTTCGTGTTAATTTATTATCCCCTTTTAACGTTTGTAACATGTGCTACAAAGAAGAAATAATTCAATAAAATGTACATGAAAAAGCTTTCACTTCAATTTTCTCGAGATTCAATTTTTGCTGTGCAACATCTTCTTTCACATCGGACTTCAAATATGAATGAAAGTGCATTGACAAATGTACAAAAATGCTCCTCAAAAATCGATAGTAGATCATTTTGGAAGAAAGAGAGATTCAAAATCTATATCTAAGAAAAATGTTAGAAAAATTAAATACCGTAATTTCGGGTGTATAAGCCGCGGGTCAAACAATTCTTTTTGGACCCAGAAATTTTATTTAGTGATTGAAGTCAAATATTTACGGCGATCTAACTAGTTATATTTTTTTCTTAAAAAATTCTGGGTCGAAAAAGAATTGTTTGATCTGCGGCTTATACACCCGAAATTACGGTAACCATATGGAAAGAATATTTTTAAGAATTTGTAGCACATAAAACGCTTCTAATTCTTAATTTAAAAATATATACGTTTAGATACGTAAGGAAGGGTTTTCCTTTAATCTCTAATAGTTTTTAAAACGTTATTATTAAACTCCGGTGATTTGCAACAGCTCACTTTTCATATAATAATTATTTCATGTAAGTTAGTCATTTAACTTCAAACTATGTAAATGCTTTTGCATCCAAAGAAGAAATGAATCGAACGGAAAAAATACCTTGGCGGGAAAATTTTCCAAGAAAAACTCATTTTTTTAATAAAAATCTAATGTTAACACTTTAAGTACCACGTCAGTCACTGACACGTGACTAACAGTGAACTTTCCATTTTGGCCGTATCAGTCGCCGGTCACTGACAGTGATATAAAAAATGATATAAAAAAAGTTTTAAGTAATTACTGAAAATGTATTTAAAATTTACTTAATTTTTATTTATTACAGGATTATATCATTAAGTAAACGGAAAGTTTAGTGTAAGTCACCAGTGACTGACGTGGCACTCAACATGTTATATGTACAAAAGTGTAGAGAAAAGATGTATTCCCTACTAATAAATCAACCACAAATTAACCAAAAAAATTGATTGATACCAATTGAGTAATATTAACGCCTACAAATTAAGATTATACTTAATTTTTTAAGGTCGTCAAAATATGGGAATTGTAACAAATATCAAAACTTTCAATAGTAACACTCAATTTTGACATCATTTTTGGATTTTTGAGTAATTTTTACTTTCAGATATCAAATGAGATGTTGTTCAGTCAAATTGTTTAAGAATTATGTAAGTTTAAAGTTTAGAACTCTTAATGTTAATTTCATTTTATTCATTGCAAAACAGATTGCCAGCGATGATACTTGTGAGCATATGCTAAATCTATGGGAGATTATTTCCAAATATATCGTTTGCATATATAGACATTTTTAAATATTTATTTTTTTGCACTGGTTTCTTTGTGACGTGTCATTACTGACTTAACATTTTCATCTTGCAAATCTCATGTGTCCGCCATTTATATACTTCGCTATACTTTGGTGATGCGTCATCAAACGACGTCGATTTGAAATCACATCTTGACTCTCAGATGACTAATCTTTGATTATTCTACTGTGAAATCACCATGAGCACTGCTTTGTGACGTGTCATCAGATGGCTTCCTTTTGCTGTCATTCGAAGACTCGTCACAAAACATCAATCAGAATTACTTACCAGTGAAGTGACCAAGTTACTAATGAATAACGATTTTTGAGAGTAATAATGGGACGAAAAAAAGTTATCCCATTTCAGTTCAAAATAAAACCTGTGAAACTCCTGACCATTTGTGACGTCAAGAACATGTCACGTTAACTGCACGTGCTCATACGGTGCTAGCTATTTGCAACATCTACAGTTTATATCTTTTTTCCTATAAGTACTCATACTTAACTTTTATGTATTATGAAAATTAGTGTTTTGCATTTGTTGCCTTACTTTGGACAAAAGTAAAAAATGAAAGTAATTTGGAAATTATATATATATGAGTCTTACCGAAACAATTGGTTATAACTTGTATTAGCTTTTTTAAAAATGTCTTTTTACATATTTTCAAATGCAGTATTTTGAGATAGATTTTTTTGTTATATTTCCCAAATATCTGATATTTAACACTAGAACAGCGGCGACGGGTCATTTTGACCCGTATTCTATAGAGAGATGTGGATTCGAATCAGAAATCTCTTAATGAAATAAGCTAAATATATGCTGAACAAAAATATTTTCAATAAACAGCTTAAACAGTTTAAAATGAAAATTCCGGTGAGAAATATTTTTATAAAACTTGAATGAATTTTCCCGCGGTTCTAGTGTTAATGATGCTTTAACCCTTTGAGCTCTGGGGTGTAAATTTCTTAAAAATTCGAAATGTCAAATTGGCACCAGTATTTTGCAAAGAAAAAACCGTTTAACAATAAACACGAAAAAATCCATTAAAGCTTTTTCAAATAAATTTGGTCGAATTTTCTGGTACCATTGTGACATTTCAGAATTAAAATTATGTGGTAGAAAATTCTACCATCAGAGCTCAAGGGGTTAAAGCATTATAAATCAAACAGTGAAAAATATACTTTAAATAATACCTATCAGTTCAATTCTATAGGATTTTGTATGGACCAGAGTTGGCGGATGTGCATGGCAGTGGACCAATTGTAATTACAATTTCCGAAAATTCATTTTGGTGTTATTTAATTTCAGAATTTCTATCATTCAATAAGACAAATATACATATTAAGAAACAGTGGTGATACATTTTCCTCTTAGATACTGGCTCGCCAAGCCTGATATAGGCTCATCCTGTCTAAGATATTTTCAAGTCCGGCCGAATCCATATACATATAATTCAATTTGTCTAACGTAAGACGAAATATTGTCTACGGTGGAACATTTTTCTTTAAAAATCCTCACGATCTAAATTTGAAAAAATATTTACATGCACACAACTTAAATTTTTTTTTTAAATATTTATTCCATTTTCTCTATAAAATAGAATTTTATTTTGGTTTTATTGTATTTTTCTAAAGAATGATGAAATACTGAAATAAAATAAATAAGTAAATAAAATAAAATATCTTTCTTTTATTATTAATATAATTCAAAGAAAATCAAATTTTTTAATAAAAAGGCTTTTTTGAAAGTCGAACAAGTCCATGGGACTTGTCATAATCAAAATTTTGTCATACCAAAATCATAATTTTTTTTTCAACTAATACGGATAATCATTATTTCATATTAATCCCTTCGGGAGCAGGGTTACCAGCTTGGTCTCCAATTTAATTCCGTAATTTCAAATTCATATCGGAAATTTATAAAGAAGAATTTTCACAATATGTGATCAGTAAATGCCTCTCATTGAAAAAAGCAGAAAATACTATTTTTTATTTCTGGTATAAACTCCATATTTCTGGATAAAAGCTGGGGCTAAAATGGCAACTCTGGGACGAACGCCTTTACAATTTTTTATCTTTCATCAACGGTTTTACAAAAGAGAAATTTTTGCCTAATTTAATCGGGAAAATGTACTACGTATTTAATTAAAGCAAAATTTACAATAAAAAATAACTGATCGGAACAATCAAGAATTTTGAGCACATTATGCGGCACGTTTACATGTCGCTCGTCCCCAAGGGGTTAAATTTACATTATTGAATCTATCCCTGTTTATAAAATTCTTCAATATTATTTAATACTGATATTTAAATTGTCAGTATTCATTTCCAAAATTAAAATGTCTTAACTAGAGCATGGATGTATTCAGCTTACCTATTATCCTGTATCGGGGAGATCAATCTAATTCTATATCTTAAGTAAATAAATTTTCGTGTCTTCGGAGTAAATTCAAGCACATAATGTATAAAAAAACATGTATATTAACTTTCACATTACAAACAATAACATTATTGTGCACATATCATATGTTTTCATCAATATAATATCTTAATACGATACATACTTCATTTTTCAGTTCAAAGAAATGTTTCATTCAAAAAAGTTCTAACAAATTCAAAATGTAAACAACAACAAAAAATCGTTTGCGCGAGACGCAAAGTAAAAACTATTAAATTAAACCATGGAAGCAGCGATAATACGCAACACATTCCCACCTTTGAGTTTCGAATTCAATGAAACTCAACTTTGGGTTTATATAAACGACCATATCTAGATCATTTTTCAGCAACAGTCACTACAGGAGAGTCACTAACATAGTCTTTAACAGAATGCTGGTTCATTGGCTTATTCGTAGAAGGATCTAAATGACTGTTTTTTCCATTCAGCTTTACCATCGGTTTAGAAGGAACAGGATCTAAATCGCATTCTTTATTATGTCGCTGAACAGTCTGTTCGGAAGATGTTGAGTTTTGAGCTATAGAGTGCAGTTCTGCACCTTTCTCTTGAGTTATTTCTAGAGGAATCAATTTCAGAACAGGACGTAGAAATTCGCCATCTTTCATTTTAACCTTCACTAATCGCACATTTCCATCCTTCGAAGGATACAGTTCAATAACTTTGGCAAGCGGCCATTCAAGTTTTCTAACATTCTCACTGGACACTAGAACAACATCACCAATTTGGATAGGTCTCGGATTTTTGTCAAATTTCGAGGACTGTCTCAAAAATCCCAAATATTCAGTACGGAATCTTTTTCGCAAATCTTGTTTTAGTCGTTGTCTATAAGCATGTCTCTTATTAATAGACGATGAATCCAAAATGTCAAGATCAGAAATACCTGATTCTCTGATGTCTTGTAAAAACATAGAAGTGGTAAGTGGTGTTAAATCATCAATTTCCTCTGAAACATAGGTCAAAGGCCGCTGATTAACAATACTTTTAGTAACGCAAATAACAGTTTGCATTTCTTCTAAATTTAAAGAGCTTCGTCCTAAGACTTTTCGAAGGATCCCTTTTATTATGCCTATCAAACGCTCCCACCATCCACCCCACCACGGCGCAGATAAAGGGTTAAATTTCCAAATTATCTTCTGAGCTGCGCTGTACTGAGCAATGACATCCCAATCGATTTGTTTCAGCAAATTTTCAGCACCCGTAAAATTGTTTCCGTTGTCAGAATATACTATCGCAGGTCTACCTCTTCGTGCTATAAATCTTCTAAAAGCTTGCAAAAAGTTGTCAGTAGATAAGGATGTGGTTATCTCTAAATGTATGGCTCTGTAGACAGCGCATGTGAAAATAACAATCCAAGCTTTTTGACCGCCTCGAAGAAGTAAAGGACCGGCGTAGTCAGTTCCTACAACTTCGAATACTGCAGCTTCTTTTATACGATCTTCCGGAAGAGGGGCTTCTATAATCGGTTTAGGTTTTGAATTGAATCTTTTACAGCGTACACAGCTTCTGATTACCTTTCTAACAGTCTTCCTGCATTTCAAAATCCAAAAATCTTCTCTTAAGTTACTTATTAATATCTTGGTGCCAGCATGATTTAAACTAAGATGTCTTGTCCGAATAAGTATTTCGACAACTGGATGACTGCAGGGTAACAGTATTGGAAATCGGAAATTTCTTTTATCTTCTCTCATCAGAATACGAGTCTTAACTTTAAGTAGTCCATTTGATTCTTTATAACATTGAAGTGATTTTAAGCATTTATCTTCAATTCCTGAAAATGATTCATTTTGTACTATTTTTGACAAAGATGTTTCAGCTCTGTTTATTTCATCTAGCGTTAAGAGTCCAGGAAACCGGTTGGCAAGTTTCACTTTACAGTTAGTAATAAATCTATAAATCCAAGCAATAATTCGGATCAATTTGTCGTACGATGAAAATCTATAATAATTTTTTTCAGTTGATTCTTCATGATTTGTAGTGCTAATAACAGTTTTTCTCTTTTCTGAATATACTACGTTGAAATCAGGAACAACATTGGATTTTGGCCATTCATTTTCTGGTCTTCGCAACTATTCTGGGCCCTCCCACCATTTAGATTTTGCTAAAGTTTCTGCATTACAACCACGAGAAGGGAGGTCTGCAGCATTTAATGATCCTGGGATGTGATACCAATTTTCAGGTTCTGTCAAAGATCGGATTTCTTTAACTCTATTGAAAACAAAGGGAGCCCAATTTTCAGTTCTTTGATCCAATATAGAGCATTTGCTGAATCAGACCAGAAAAATTTCGGGATAGGTTTCAACTGGAGATCATTTATAACACTCTGTGCTAGTCTAGCTCCGATATTACAGGAAAGCAGCTCCAATCGAGGAATAGAAATGGTTTTCATTGGAGCAACTCTGCTCCTAGCCTGTACAAGCTGACAAGATATTGTGTTTTCAGTCGCACATCTTAAAAATATACATGTAGAATATGCATTCTTGCTTGCATCGCAGAATATGTGCAATGAAAGATTCTTTGAAGCTTCATAATTGGAAATAATACATCGAGGGATTTCTATTTCCTGTAATTTAGAGACATCCTTTCGCCATTTTTCAAATTTTTTGGCAATAAATTCAGGTAATTCAGCATCCCACGAAACTTTCAATTTCCAACATTCTTGAAGAAGAATCTTTGGACCCAAGGTGACAGGACATGTGAAGCCAATGGGATAAAAAATTCTATGAACAGCACTCAGAATTGTTCTTTTCGTTACGACAGTGGAATCTTCAAAACATTTTTGTAGATCTATTTTCAAAGTATCAGCTTTTAAATTCCACATTAGTCCCAAAACTGGAATAATCTTTTCTTCTGGGAAGTTTTCTGCTTCTGTTTCATGAATATTATATTCCCATCCTCGAAGATCAAACTTAGCATTCTGGAGAATAAGTTTGGATTCTTCAATAAATTTTTCAAGCTTCTCATGATTATCAACACTAGTGACGCAGTTATCTACGTAAAAAGACTTCATCAATTTCTCTGCTGTTTCTTTAAATCTAGAAGGTGCGTTCTTCAGATGATGTCGGATAGTTGCGCCAAGCAAATAAGGTGAACATGTAAGACCGAAAACAACCCTTTTATGCTGGAAAATTCTCAACTTTTCGGGGTCACCTTCCTCCCACCATAAAAACTTCACAAATGGTCTATCTCGCTCATTTAAACCTATTTGCAGAAATGCTCTTCGAATATCCGCAATTACGCCTATTTTCTTCTGCCGAAATTTATTCAATATAGTCGGAATGAGTTCTACTATATTAGGACCTTTTTCTAAACAGTCATTGATTGAAGGTGAATCTTTTTGTCTTGCTGAACCATCAAAGACTGGTCTAACTCTTGTGGTCGAATTTTCTTTAATCACAGCTCTATGTGGCAAGTAGTGTTCACTTTCATCATTATAAGTATTCTTAACTTCTTCAATAACACCCTCTTCTATCCATTCTTTTAATATATCTTCATACTCTTCTAAAGTTCCTGTTTTCTTTAGTGATTCAACACAACTTCTTAATCGTCGTTCAGCAATTTCTCGACCAGTTGGTAACGGAGGATGGTTTTCAATCCATGGGAGGGATATTTCATACCTTCCTTCTGCATCTATTTTTATATTTCTATTGAAAGGCTCTTCAGTTACTTTTTCGATTTCTTGTCTGTTTTCGCTTTCACCAGGATCGAGAATTCCAAGCGTGTCTAGCCGCCATAAATCTGAAAATTTTGCATCATTTACATGAAGTGACATGACGCTGTTTGTGCTATCTGATATGTTAAAAATGTCAGTTTTTCCCATCAAAGTCCAACCAAGACGTGTTTGTATTACTACTAAGCCAGAAATCAATTGTTTTATTTTTCCGGTGTACAATTTGCCTGCTATATCAGTTCCTATAAGCCCATGAATTTCGTTAGGTGAAAATTCATACAGTAATTCAACCTGGTTATTTAAATCAGAGAGAAAGATTTTCTGTTTCTTTATTTCATTCATAAATGAGCCACGGGGAGTTTTTGGAATGTCCGAACAAATTTTTTCTTGATCTAACACTTCGAAACAACAGCGATAATTATCAAAAAAATCACTCAGACTAATCAAATATTTCTTATGTGCTGGTACAGTTCCTGTGCCTCCAAATAAACTATGTGTCAAATTTTCTTCCCCAATGCATTCATATCCCATTTCGGCCAGTGCAAAAGATGACAAATAGGATTTACTGCTACCTGAGTCAATTAATATTCTTATATATTTAATCTTACTATTACATCTAAGTCGGACAATAAGCGTTTGCAAAAGTACATGGCGAGTACTTGTTTTATTGGATAAAGCAGTGTCGTTTTTAATTTCGATATCTGACTTTTCTGTAATCGGGTTTTTTTTTATCATTTTTCGTTGGACACATTATTTTAAAATGTAATTTACCGCAATCAGGGGTGGTATTTTCGTTCTACAAAAACGTGATATGTGTTTTCTTGTTTCTAAACATTTAAAGCTAGCCCCTTTTTTCATCAATATTTGTTTTTTATCTCCATGAGATAAACTATTAGCATATCTACATTCGGTACTTAAATGTGACTTGTTACAAAAAATACACGTTTCCCTTTTCATTTTCGATGAATTATGTAATTCCGTAGCCGCCTTTCTCGCCTACTTGGCGCAATATGAATATTTTCGTTTGCATTTTCTAGATTAAACCCACTTCTAGCCAAACGGACTTTTTCTTTGCTTTCGATTTCGTGCTGCAAAAATTTCATCAAAGAATCTAACTTATTTTTACTTTCATCTTTTGAATTTAAGGTAATGGAATTTAAATTTCTTTCCCAAATTCTCAATATATCAACAGGCAAACACGACTCAATCAATGAATAAAGAATTGCAGAATAATATTCGCTTGAAACAATAATATTCGCTTGAAACACTGAACATTTTTAATGACCTTAAATACGTTTCAATTTTGTCGTATAATTTAAAAAGAGGAATTCTTGGACCTTTTCCTGTTGGCTATTTCCATGCGAATTTGTTTGTCTGTTACACACTACGATTTTTGGCAACCAGTATTTTAGAGCGGAAAAATGTGATTTATTTTATCGTACATATCTCATCATTTGAATAAGGCAAAGCGAGCTTTTCGAAAAAAAACAGTGGCGAACAAGCATAGAGATTTTCAGCTGTGTAACAGACAAACAAATTCGCATGGAACTAGCCTGTTGTGTTATTCATCATTAAAGCAAGTACTTCTCGTATGTATACTTCAATTAACATATCAGTGCGACCAAAACGAGCTTTTAAACATCCAATGACATCTTCATAACTATCACCAGTAGTGGGGTATGACTCGACAATTTCTCTTGCCCTAGAACCCTTTAGCGTCGCTTGCAACAAGTACTGATATTTATCTTCTTTCGCGATATCAGAATCGTTATGGCTAGTTCCATGCGAATTTGTTTGTCTGTTACACAGCTGAAAATCGCTAAGCTTGTTCGCCACCGTTTTTTTCGAAAAGCTCGCTTTGCCTTATTCAATTGATGAGATATGTTCGATAAAATAAATCACATTTTTCCGCTCTAAAATACTGGTTGCCAAAAATCGTAGTGTGTAACAGACAAACAAATTCGCATGGAAATAGCCTTATGTATCTTTTCAAATTGAGCCCAAAAGGCCAACCACTCCTTAATACCTCCCCCAAATAATTTAAATTCTATCTTAGGAAGTTTAAACTTCCGTTTCGTAATATTTTCAGTTTCAGAAACTTTCAAAAAATTTTGAACTTTCGTTTTTAACTTAATAAATTTTTCTTCATACACGCTAAAACTTTCGTATTCTGTATCATAATTTTCTTGCGTACATGATGTATCGTTTAAAAGAAGATCTAACATTTCTTTTTCTTTTGATTCTAGATTTTACCCATTTTTCTTCTAACTGAGCATATAAAATCTCAATTTCTTCACTATCTTTATTTTCATCATTTAATTTATTCTCAAGTAAATTAGCGATTCGCGTAAAAGCACTTCTTAATGGCGTGTGTAATCGTTTAATTTGTTCCATTATCTTATATCACTTCTTAAACAATAAAATATCCCAGCAGTTGGATGCCAAAAATAATATTGAATCTATCCCTGTTTATAAAATTCTTCAATATTATTTAATACTGATATTTAAATTGTCAGTATTCATTTTCAAAATTAAAATGGCTTAACTAGTGCATGAATGTATTCAGCTTATCTATTATCCTGTATCGGGGAGATCAATCTAATTCTATATCTTAAGAAAATAATTTTCGTGTCTTCGGAGTAAATTCAAGCTCATAATGTATAAAAAAAACATGTATATTAACCTGGTGGCCCGTGGGGGGAAACCCGATTACAGAAAATAATATTGATTCTATCCCCGTTAATAAAATTCTTCAATATTATTTAATACTGATATTTAAATTGTCAGTATTCATTTTCAAAATTAAAATGTCTTAACTAGAGCATGAATGTATTCAGCTTACTTATTATCCTGTATCGGGGAGATCAATCTAATTCTATATCTTATATAAATAAATTTTCGTGTCTTCTGAGTAAATTCAAGCACATAATGTATAAAAAAACATGTATATTAACCTGGTGGCCCGTGGGGGGAAACCCGATTACAGAAAATAATATTGAATCTATCCCTGTTTATAAAATTCTTCAATATTATTTAATACTGATATTTAAATTGTCAGTATTCATTTTCAAAATTAAAATGTCTTAACTAGAGCATGAATGTATTCAGCTTACCTGTTATCCGGTATCGGGGAGATCAATCTAATTCTATATCGTAAGTAAATAAATTTTCGTGTCTTCGGAGTAAATTCAAGCACATAATGTATAAAAAAACATGTATATTAACTTGGTGGCCCGTGGGGGAAAAACCCGATTACAGAAAATAATATTGAATCTATCCCTGTTTATAAAATTTCTTCAATGTTATTTAATACTGATATTTAAATTGTCAGTATTCATTTTCAAAATTATAATGTCTTAACTAGAGCATGAATGTATTCAGCTTACCTATTATCCTGTATCGGGGAGATCAATCTAATTCTATATCTTAAGTAAATAAATTTTCGTGTCTTCGGAGTAAATTCAAGCACATAATGTACAAAAAAACATGTGTATTAACTTTCACATTACAAACAATAACATTATTGTGCAGATATCATATCTTTTCATCAATATAATATCTTAATACAATACATACTGCATTTTTCAGTTCAAAGAAATGTTTCATTCAAAAAAGTTCTAACAAATTCAAAATGTAAACAACAACAAAATATCGTTTGCGCGAGACGCAAAGTAAAAACGATTAAATTAAACCATGGAAGCAGCGATAATACGCAACATTCATAAAATAAGGCCACAAAAATAAAAAATAAGCCTGTTACTGCTTATAAATATTTTAAAATCCATTCGAGTGCAAACTATTAAATATCTAGTAATAACATAAAATGTATTCTTCCCACGTTAAAGATAGGCGATTCATATACAGAAAAAAGTACCCAATATTTTTAAATCACTGTTTAATCACTTAACTGATCAATGTTTTTTAAAAGAAACTTTCAAATAAAGCCTATTTTTTATTTTAAAGATCACATTTTCATTTCATTTTTTAACTAAATTTTTGGAAAAAAATAATTACAGATTACACATGCAAATATGAATTAGTTTATTTCTGCCTTAACCCATTCGGAACTAGCGTCTTTTACAAAATTTTTGATCTTTTATTACTGGTCTTTCAAAACAAAAATTTTTGTCTAATTGAATCAGAAAATGCTCAGATTAAATTATGCAAAATTTACAATAAAAATTTACTTTTAAGAATAATAAATGCTGATTTGTCCGTACGTGGTATGGGAAAATCATGATTGGCAAAAACACGTTGCCCGTGTGATATACGGGTAAATCAGGAAAGTGGTTAAGAGGCTACTTCATACAAATGAAAAGATTCGTTCGCTAATACTAATCTTATGGAAGAAACTTATAAAGATATCTCACTAGGGAACTGCAAGAAGTGTAAGTCACCGATTTTGACGAAAGTGGTATCGTTTGAAAGATCTCATCGTGAGCAGTAAAAAGTTCAATAGAACTACCCGTCGAAAATCAGCCGTTTTCGAGATATCCGACAATTTATGTCCCGTAGCTAGTGCACACGTAATGGGGGTCCGCAAAAAAATTTAGTCTCGGAATTAACGAAAGTGGTATCGTTGAAAAGATATCATTGTGAGAAGTAAAAAACTCTGCTGAGTCACCCGTCGGAAATAAGACGTTTTCGAGATATCGGACAATTTGTGTCACATTGCTAATGCACACTCCTTGGAAACTGCATTAAATGACATAAATTGTGAGATATCTCGAAAACGGCTCATTTCAGATTTGCAGTTCCGTTGAGTTTTTTACTTCTCACAATGATATCTTTGCAAAGACACCATTTTCATCAAAATCGATGTAACAATTTTTTGCGGTCCCCCATTAAGTGTGCACTAGAACAGTATGCATTAGCTACGTGACATAAATTATAGGATATCTCGAAAACAGCTCATTTCCGACGGGTAGTTCTATTAAGTTTTTCTCCCTCATGATGATATCTTTTTAACGGTACCTCTTTCGTTAAAATCGAGACTAAAATTTTTGTGGTCCCCCATTAAGTATGCACTAGTTACGTGACATAAATTGTCGAATATCTCGAAAACGGCTTATTTGCGACGGGTAGTTCCTTTAGTTTTTTACTGCTCTCGATGAGATTTTTCCAACGATACCACTTTCGTCAAAATCGGTGACTTACACTTCTTGCAGTTCCCTAGTCAATTGAATTTTTTTTTTTTTTTTTTTTTTTTTTTTTTTTTTTGGCATGGATAGCTGAGATTGATCTGTATGCCTGCCTTTTTTACTTTTTTGATTTTGTTTACAGATATTTATCACGGGGACTCTTTCGTTTTCGACACCGGTTTGGAAAGCGAAAGCACCCTCATAAAAAATATCTGCAGCCAAAATTGAAAAAGTAAAAAACGGCCTGCATTTAGACAAATCTCATCTATCCACTGCAAAAAATAAAAAAAATTGAAGTGCAACCCAGATATTTTTATAAATTTCTTCCATAGGATTAGCATTAGCGAACGGAAGACTATTGACTGAAGTAGACCTTTAAGAGATTACAAAACTGTGTGAAATCCTAGTTGCGTTTATATATGCGCGTTTTAAAACTCGTTTCCTCAGATACTACTCAACCGATTTTGATGAAATTTAAAATCCACATTGAAAAAAAAAAAAAAAATATGTAATCCTATTGATGTAAAATTGCCGAAATCTGTATGGTTACTAACATTTTATCTGTGCACTGTACTAGAAAAAATTTAAATCTACAAAACTAATTTTTGTAAAGTTACAAAAATCTAACTTTACAAACGAGTCTACTAAAATGACAGTTATCTTACTAAAATTTTACCTGCAACCTGCATTGCAGTTACATGAAAAATTTTTGGAATCCCAGTTTCCTAAAATATTGTTAGTAACCTTACGGATTTTTTGATTTTCAACCTAAATCTGTATCTTTTACATGAATTTCTCCTGTTGTCGTTACATAAAAAGTTCTAGGAATCCCAGTTTCCTAGAACACTTTTAGTAACTTTAAAGATTTTTTTACAGTGCATTTCATTGAATAACAAACAAAACTTATAACTTACAGCTTTTTTTTCTCTGCGACTAAAACTTTTGATTTTTGAGCAATACAATTTTTCAGAAATTTTCCAATTTTCAGAAAAAGAAAATTCTGAAACTAGTTTTTTTTTTTTACTGTCTGCCACATATGATCTTATATTTATACTCTACCATTTTTTTTTATCGAAATTGATAGGGTACTTTAGAAGTTAATGTATTCATGGGGTTTTTAGCTGAAAAATACAATTTTTCGAAGAGTTAAAAAACTAACATATCACACCCTTGCTACAAACGTGACATAACTTAAAACACTTCGTTTTTCAGGAAATACGATAATCTGTTTTAGGCTGTGGTAAGCTCAATGGGTATGTTACAAACCCAACTGCAACCGGGTTGCTTGATTTTAAGTGTACTATCTCCTACTTAAGGAAATGGTAGAAGAATGAAAGCCACAGAATGGCAGCCATAATTCATTAAGCCTAATTTTTGAGTTGAGTCACTTTTATAGCAAGGTTGCGATATTTTAACTTGTGTCAAGCTCTTCTTACACTTTTTTATCAAACACATCAATAAATGAATTTATGTATACATAAACATTTGCATAAAATTTAGTTACATATAATAAATAAGTATAAAATGTTAAAGTAAAATTAATGTAAGTGAGCATGACGTACCAGTCTTGTTTTTCCTTTAAGGGGACAGTACACTTTTTAAAAGGCCAAAAAATCGGTTTTTAGATTTTTATTTCTTTATAAAGATAATTTTATTCTGAATAAATTGATACTGATATTTTAACTGTGCGATTCTTATTTACTCAAATATCGCTGAAATGTAAACACCACTCTAGAAGTTACATGCATCGTGCCTCCGTTTCCGATTTAAATGCTCTGCAACAACTGTCATGGCGGTTTGCTTACATTTTGTTGTCAAGTTTTCACATTATCGAAATTTGGAAATTTTGCAAAAATGCGTTTTTTCTTTTCTAACTGAATGCCGTAAATAGTAAGAAGAAAGCTTTAAAACAGATACTTTAACTTCCACTTTCGCCAAGCTTATTTACTTTCATGATTTTGCTCTGAAACGTGGTTGCTATTCTGCTTAGATTCAGACTTTGTTTTTATCGCTAATAAGTGCCTAATTTTAAACAAAACTGTTCTTTTCTGAACAACACTTTCAATATTTTAGATTATTATTGACTTTCAAGAATTTATCATTTATAATAATGAATAATGTGAAACCTGCTACCGCAAAAAGGCCCAAAGAAACGCAAGTTTTATGGTAATGGTAATCGTCGTTTCAATTCTAATGATATGTCAGAAGGTGCTAATTCATTTTATAAAAACTAAATAGTAGGCAATTTGACTGTGACTTTGTTTCAAGTGACATTTAGGATACCGAATTATTGATATCTATATTATTTTCGGCAAATTAGTCGAATTTTTGTGCTGCAAAGACTGTGGATCGGCCATTTAAATATCAGAGTCCTTGCAAAATGGCCTGTCATGAGTTTTTCCATTAAATGCCTTAAATATAATAAAGTATCAACCTTCAGGAATTCAAACATGATGGGTGAAAAGTCAAATGTGCCTGAAATAAATAGACGATTTATTTTTTCCATGAGATGCATAGTACAAGGATATTGCAGCATGAAAACTTTTTATGGAGCAATGGATCTTCCAGAACCTATTCAGAAGAATTTTTGCAATAGGTCACTAAGAAAAATGTAAAATTCTGTTAAAACAGTTGCTGCATTATCTATTCAAAATGCTGCGAAACAGGAAATATAAATTGCAGGACAATCTGGGCTTGAGAATAGTGGCGATGGATCTTGGAAAACGGTGGACATTCATCGAAAGTAGGAATTGTCACTCTGATCGGCGCTGAAAATAGAAAGATTTTAGACATAGAGTTTATGTTATCCTTCTATAAAGGCTGTGAAACAGGTAGAAAGAAAACTGGCAAAGTTAGAAACATGGAAAACAAATCATGGAAAACGGTGCGTTAAAAATCATGTGGGGTCAGCAGGAATGATGGAAGTGAATCGTATCTGAAAATTTTTCGTCGCTCAGAAGAACTTTATAACACAAAATATCTAAATTACATTGGCATGGTTCGTACGGGTACCGTTATTTTTCATGCTAGTTACCAGAATTATTTTACGGAAAAATAAATCTAGTTCAAACATGCGAAATTTTGCTTTATTTAATGGGAGATCTTCTGTAAGAAAATACTGGTACCAAAAAATTTCCTGGTCATGAAATTCCAGGATCCGTACGAACCCTGATTGGGGATGGGGATACTAAAACTTTTCTTTAACTTCAAAAGAGCCATGTCTATGAATCGAAAACAGGTGATTCTATAAAAAGTGGGTAATTTCACTCATCAATTTGGTGAAAAATAAAAATCAAATTTTAAGCAATATTTTTTAATAATTAGATACAGTATATGCTACTGAGTAATAAACAACACTCCGGTATAAACTTTAAGCTTTTTATATTTTTGTAAAATTTATTTTATAAATTATTGGATTGTTTGGAAAGTCCTTTCCGTTTGGGAAATTCAATTCGCACCGGAAAATTCTGTTATTAAATTATTAGATATTGTTTCCGATATCTAATACTTAGATATTAATGAACAAAATTTTCCGGTGCAAACTGATTTTCCCAAACGGAAAGGACTTTCCGAAAGACCCAATAATTTGGTAATCAATGTCACTACTGTCCCCAAGATAATTGTTTACTTCATAAACCAGGATTTTAGTAAAATTTAAATTAATAGATTTAGAATAGATGGTATCACTGTATCCTCTGTCTTTAAGTCATATATGGCATTAATATCTGCTTTGGAGATTGAATCCTCAAATAAATAATTTGAAAGGGGAACAGAAGTGACAGGGGCAGTAGTGTCAAAATTAAGAAAATTGCTTCTGTGTATATAGTAAGTTAGGCTTAGTAAGACTGCAATATTAACCCATTCGTGCCCAGCCTCTTTTGCGTAAATTTTATTTGGTTGGCACCACTATTTTTTTGAAGATTTAAGTTTAGTTCATTAATCACGAAAATGCATCATTTAAATAAAATAGTTATCGCTTATCTTTTTTACCGGTGTCAAAAACAGTGCTGAATGCACCTTTTGAAGCGTCCCTAAAAAGGGACGCTAAGCACTAATGGGTTATATTTTGTACTATGCAAAATTATGTTATATCATGACAAAATAATAAATAAATAAAAACAATAACAAGGACAGTTTAAGTAGGGGACAGTAGTGACAAGTAATAAACATATTCTTATCTTTCTATCCATTTTGTAGCTTGTAACTATTGTTGAAGTCCTTATAATTGTGCCGTGTGTTTTCTGGGCAATTAAAATGGCTCCTTCTACTAAATGCACCTGTTCACCAAATTTCATCTGGCGACCTTGTGGTCATTTTCGATGTTTTATACAAAGGGACAATAGTGACCTTAAAACTAGGGGACAGCGTTTCTCTTACTCAGAACAAATGTAAAACTATTTTTAATTTACAATAAAAATACTTTATTATGTACTTTGGAGTATAGAATTTTATTTTTGGTGGTAAAATTGTTAAAAATAGTCTGTCATTATACTTAATATTGCTCTAGAAGATCAGTACATGAGGTGAGGGACAAGGGACAGAAGTGACAAATTTAATGTTTAAAATAATATTACATTAAAATTTACAGTTATTTTCTAGAAAATACTTTTTGAAATTGTAGAAATACATTACAAAATACATTTTATGCTAAAAAAACAACTATATGAATGACAAAAAACATCATGTAACCCTAAGGGATAGAAATTACCCACTTATCGGAGAATCACCCGTATAAACAAAGTAGAATGTGTCGGACTATTCAGAAAAGAATGGAAGCCGATTACAGCAACTGAAAAATTCCATGCGTAAAAAGAAATTAGCAGAGGGAAAACCTGTAAGTGGTAAAGGTCGATTAGCTGACAGTCTTATAAACCAATTAACAATTTACTATAGAAAGGCCATAAGGGATAATAAGGACTCCATCGCAGAAATTCATAAAGCAATTTGGGCAACTATTTTTCATAAACGTTCCAATGATTTTTTCAATGTTTCAATGATTTCTACACTGCTGGTCCAACATCTTGGTCCATACAAAATTCAAAAGCAAATAACACACTAAAAGAGTTAAAATACAAACACACAATGCCGGTACCTATCATAGATTGTATAAAAAAAATTTCAAGGACTTGTCGGATCCGAAATTACTGAAACGCTGCCTTGGTGGTCGAACCCAAAACCCGAAGGAATCATTTAATTAGTTTGTGTTAAAAATGTGTCCTAAGACGTCGGGATCAATCAAATTAATTGCTGAAATGTCTGCGAATAAAGCAGTTGTAGCTTTCAATGAAGGGGGCACCGGAAGGCTGCAATTTATGAAAACTTTAGGATTTAGTGTAGGACAGAATGCACTTAACCCTTCTTTGCATAGTTATGCAAATTTACATCACCCTTTACTTAACTTTTAAAAAATAAATTAAATTCTTAGAAACTACTATATTTATATAAAAATATTAATGCTGTAAATATTACAAAAATGTGCCTCTATATAAGGTTAAAAATCTATCTGAAAATTTCTGGTATCTAATCCTCAATACAAGAATAAAAAAACACAATTATAAAAGAATAGTTCATGCAGTTAAGGGTTAAAGCAGCCAGTAAAATTGATGAACTTAGAATTAAAGAAGCAGAAAAAGCTGCAGAAGAATGCAGCTTAGAAGCTTGAAGAGCTAGATGTATGCTAAATAATTCCAAACTTGAAGAAATAAAAGCAAAAGATGGCATTCTTTATGAAAGTGGAAAATTTTAAAATGCTTTCAAAAGTTGCTTTTGTTCAATAAAAGAATATATTTTGCATAAAATATTTTAATTTTATGAAAAATATGAATTTTATTCACTTCAAAATCAATGCAAAGTAAATTTGTAGCTTTAAACGAATTTGTTTTTAAAGGTAAATGTTGCATTTCTCATTTATATGTATTTTGACACAAGTTCTTATAGTTTGTATATTCTACAGCGTTTTCCAAATTTTCCTTGTTTAAACTAGCATTTGATGTTATTCTTTTAATTCTGAATATGATATATAATTGTTTTGTTTTATTTATTCTGAATTTTATATTTAAAAAATTATAAAGTAGTATGAAAAAGATTATCAGGTTGAACGTGTGCAAAAATGTACGTTTTTTTCTGAAAATTAATGTTTGCACACTTGTGCGCATGATATCCCCAAAAATCTGTGTAAAAACTCATGATTTCCATTTTTTAATTCAAAACTAATTACTATTTAAGTAATTTAGCTAACACCTTGAAGGGTGGTGGGATAACATATATCCCACTTAATTTTAATTGCGAAATGCCACAGTGACACTAGAATTTTGAAATGGAAATTATAGTTTTATCAATAACATGAAGAAATTTTCTGTATGTTTTAAAATAAATTTGCTTTTAAATTCGGGTGTCATTCACTCACTTGAGCATTTTTAAAAAAGAAGGGCTTTGCCCCTCAAAGGGTTAGTATACAAATAGTATATATGCTGTTATATTTACATTTAAATTTAACCCATTGTGTTTCTGTGTTCCATTCCATTAAACATCCAATATGATTCCCAAATGCCATAATAACACCAGAATACTGATATAGATTTTCCGCGTATTACGTATGGGAAAAATAGTCTTTTCTTATTTTCAAATTAATTTGTACATGAATTCCGGTGTCAATTCATTTCATCATTTCCTGAATGGAAGTTCTCTGAGCTCCAAAGTATTAAGAGATAACCCTGTTTTATGCTGTCATATTGTGCCGTAATTTCCTACGTATAATCCGCGGATCAAACAATTATTTTTAGGCCCAGATTATTTTTAAGAAAAAATGTAACTTTTCAGATCACCGTAAATATTTGCCTTCAATCACCAAATAAAATTTCTGGGTCCAAAAAGAATTGTTTGATCCGTAGATTATACCCACGAAATTACGGTAATATTTCTACATAAACGAAAACTGAAACATAATAAAATGCATATTGATATATATTTAATTGTTGATTATATATTTCTGTGGTACCAAAAATTAAAAAAAAAAATCTATGCAGGAATTAAATATAACCCGGTTATGCGATCATGTGAAATATTCTTGTAAAACATAGCAATTCATAAACAATAATTTTTGTTAGATAAATCTTTACAAGTATAGAATTTCCTTTCTTCAGTGGAAATTTTCTATCATAAAATGGCTCTCGTATCATTATAAGGGGAATAAAGTTTTTTTGATATTAGATTCAGTTTCTGTTTTCAATTTTGAAAGTTGAAAAACTTGGAAGTTTTTTAAAGAGATCCTGCACGACTTTGAGCGATTTAAACAATCTAATTTCGTTAAAAAACAATATATTTAATTTATAAGAAGTTAATTTACTATTAATATTTAATTAATATTATTTATACACTAATTAACAGTAGAATAAATTAACGTCTTTATTTATTCTCCTTTAAAGGAACAACGTTGTGATAGTTCTTTCAGGAAAAATATAAATTAATGTGAATAAATACATAATATTTTAAAGTTGTTTTAAAATAAAATACTTTCATGATCACCTAAAATTCCATATTATCAGACGCTGATTCGAGTAAAAATTTCCGGAAGAGAGCAGTTGTGATGTGATATGCGATGCGGAATATTGGACGTGAGAGGGAGAATAATTGGTTTTTCCTTTTGATCAGGTACATGCAAGCGAAAAAAAAAGTTTTAGTGTAAAGATATAAATATACTGAATAGGGCGCATATCCACTTTTTCTAGTGGGGAGAACTCGCATCTAGAAAACTTCTATATGCAGACCAATCAACACTGGTGACACATTTTCTTGTATTTATATTTGGTGCAAACTAGTATTTTCATTAAACATCGCGCATAAAATATTTAATGTTTCTAAAATTAAGCACTGCTTCGTTTGTCGATTCTATGAAATAAATATCTCATTATTCCAGCAACGCAATCAATAGTTTTATTCCATATTTTCAACGATTCTGTATTAGCGGATATCATCCGCTAACACAGAGTCCAATAAGTCCCATTAAAGAATGACAGTTGAAAACTCTATTTAAGGGTGTTGATCACCCAGCCACCAAATTCCAATCCGTTATGTTAAATCTATGGGCGTTTGGTGCATTATTAGATTCAAAATATCTCCCAAGGAAATTAATATTTTAAACTTCTTTTTTCAATGTTCTTTTTTTTTTAAAGAATGTCCTTTTTTTTCTTAATTCTCAAAATATTTCTAAAATCTTTACTTAATTTAATATTTTACGTTTGAAAAACTGAGGAACTGGGAGTAAAATTTAAACACTTTATGTAAACTTAAGCGTAGTTTTTAGAAATAAAGAGACATTCTAAAAGAAGCGTACACAGAAGAAAGAAAATAAAAATATTAATTTCCTGAAGAGATATTTTGAATATAAAAATGCATCAAACGCCCATTCACTTAACATTACGGAGGGTAATTTGGAAGCTGAGTGACGAACACCCTTAAATAAACAGCCAGCGAAATCGAAAGTCAAAAAATAAGCAAATTGTTATTTGAATGCATCCTCAAATCTTCAATCACGATTACTTCGGAAAATTTTGTTCAAAATGGCTATTTTGGCAGCATTTGTTTTAAATATATTCTGCTTTTATCGAAAAACTGACCAATACGGCATAGTATATAGTTTCTAAATAAGAGAACCTGTCAATTAGATGCGTTTGAAAGCAAAAGTGGTTTTAGAAATGAATCATAAAATTAGCAATTTGTTATTTGAGTACTTCTTCAATTTTCCAATCACAATCGCTTAGGGAAATTCAGTCAAAGCGACTTTTTTTGGAAGCTTTTTTTCAAATAGATGCGGCCTTTATCGAGAAACTGGCCAATACGACACATTATATAGTTCCTAAATAAGAGGATCTGTCATTTGGATGTGTTTAAAATTAAAAATGAATTTAAAAATGAGTCATAATATAAACCGTTCGGATTTGAGGTTTTTTCTCCAACTCCTATTTTTGTTTAATTTATTTTTGCTATAAGAATTGGTCCTATGAAAAACTTGTTGGTATGAAAGTTGTAGATATTATTGAGACGATGTAAAATAAATTTATTTAGATTTGATAGCTTAACAATTAAATAAGTTATGTTTTTTTCTCTTTTTCCACCCCCCTTTTTCTTTTCGTTTTTAATTTTTTTCATTGGTAAAAGTTGGGTCCTACCAAAAACTTGTAAATACAAAAGTTTTAGATAATTTTGAGAACATTTATAAAAAATTTAGTTGGATTTGATTTCTTGAGAATTGACGAAGTTATGAATTTTTTTCTCCCAAAAACCCCGTTTTTTTCGCCTCTTGAGTCCATTTTTAATTTTATAACATATCTGTCATGCATAAACATTTGGCCTATTTCTTAGAAGTAGAACAAACTTTAAACTGATTCGATATTTATTTTATTTAAGAAGTTATGGCGTTTTATCGGCTTTCACAAAAACCCTCCCTATTTCCACCCCCTTGGTCCGATTTTGCCCATTAACGAACTCGACCGAGATTTTATGCTCCTTGATTTTATATATCAGTTTGAAAGATATTTGAGCAGAATTGGAGAAGTTATCGTGTCATTAAAAAGTGATATACATCGGTAGATAGATAGATAGATAGATAGATAGATAGATAAACTTTTTTACTAATGGTAGTTTTGGAGTCTAGAGGTCATGATCGGCGTAAATCTGCAAACATTTTGCAGAAATCCCAACATGGGAGCGACCGCAATAGGTAGTATTTCATACGAAATCTACCTAAAAATCATATGAACAAATGAGATAGGTTTGACAATTCAAAAATATTTTTTATTAATTAATTATTATTTAAAAGCTATAATTTTTTGCCGTTATTGCGAATATTCATTACTATTGCAGCATTTTATACAAAAATTTTTCGCTCTTTCAGAAACACTTGGTATGACAAATCTTATTCTACCGGAAAAGTCCGTCATGCAAAATTCAGGGAGGCGGTCAATGATAAAATTTAATGGTCATTTTGCTTTCTATTTTTTTAATTGTAGCGTCAGTATTTCGTGTCTGGACGTTGGTCAAATGTCGGCAAAGACGTATCGGGTCATTTGACGGACGCGCGGCCACCTTCTCCGTGAATTCAGGTGGTGTTTTAATAAAGTTTGTCATATCAAGTTTTTCTGCAAGAGCACAAAATTTTCTATAAAATACTTTAAAAGTGATCAATGTCCGCAATAACGATAAAACATTATAGATTTTAAATAATAATTAATTTAATTAAACATATTTTTGGTTTGTCAAACCTATAACATAATAATAATAATAATATATATTCTACAACGAAAAGGTAAAGAGCTTATATTATAAATAATTATTTTCCTTATAAGACGTTACTTTATTAATAAAACATTTTAAATATATTCAAAATTGACATGTTTCAACTCATTTTCATCGAGTCATCGTCAGAATGTAAATAGAAAAATTACGAACACAATGAAGATGACTCAATAAAAAGGAGTTGAAACCAGGGACCGATTTCCAAATTTGGGGGGCCCTTGTACCGATACCTACAAGATAATTGACTTGAAAAAAGATAGTTACTAAAGTAACCATTGTTGATTTTAAAATATACATTAAAAAATTAAATATGATAATCAATATTATACTTTTAAATAATTTTTTAACAATTAGGGAATTTAAATGAGTATGTGCTTAATTTATTATAAAAAACTTACCACACAGTTTATTATAATAAACTGTGTGGTGATAATTATCTTTTCATATACAAGTCGATACATTTGGAATGATAAATTATGCAACAACTAATGATAAATTGAAAACAGTAATTGAAAAACCTTCAGCAGCATTTAGAGGGCCCTGAAAATCAGGGGACCTAGGCCTGTGCCCCGAATGCCCTGCCATAAATCTGGCATTGGTTGAAACATGTCAATTTTTAATCAATTTTAAATATTTCATTAATAAAGTAATGTTTTAAAAGCAAAATAAATATTTACATTATAAGTTCTTGCCTTTTCGCTGAAGAATATACGTTATTATTATTACGATATAGTTATTAATGGACGTAATACAAGCTTACTGCTTTTATATTTCACATTGTGAAACCTAGGCATTACCTAACTCATTTTATTCGTATGACTTTCCACCATCGATTTATATAAAAAAAAAAAAATGCAATTCCGTGAACAAGGGACTTTCTATGTCATCAGCTACCGAATAAGTGTAACTAAATTTGTAGTAAAATATCAAATCTTTTTTATTATTATAATTCCCTATTTAAAATAAAACAAATTTAACCCTTTCGGGTCTGGTGTACTTTTAATAGTACATATCTTTTAATGGAGTACTATTTTGTTTTAAGAAATACTTTTGCTAGTGTTTTGTATGTAGTAATGTTAGTACATGTCTATTCATTTACTCTATGCCTGCATTTAGGTTTAGACATTTAGTAATAATAATAATTATTATTATTTGCATCATTCTCTTTGCGTCGTTTGTGATTCTTTTATTTTAAACGTATATTTCACTCTTTACATTTAAATTAAAAGTTACCACCCTGATGAAATAATGTGCAATAAAGTGCAAAAAATATTAGAAAGTTGTAACACAAGTTAAATCTTACTGTAACTGAATATTTTCTAAACATCTCCAAAAATTCTTTTTTAGTCTATTGTCATATGAATGTTAATTGATTAGTACGCAAAACAAAAACATTGATTATCTTTCAGACTAAGAAACATTCGTTAAACACTAATTAATATATTTGAATTGTTTGTGTTAATATTATTAACGTAAAAGCAATTTTTTCTAAAAACTGAAAAAAATTTCGGACCCGAAAGGGTTAAGTAAACTGTTTACCAATTAAATTTCTGTACATTTTAATGCAATAAGACTTCAGTTTCTCACAGTACTTCATAAAACTAAGCTAATTGATTACGAAACTTTTATAAAGAAGAATAATGAGTAAAAAATTACTTATATTTATTTGATACAACTGTTATATAGATCAATATTTCAATCAATAACATTTTATAAACTAATATGAAAGCAATATATAGTTTCAAACAAATGACTTAGACAAGCAAGTTCTTAAAAGGGATTCTAAGAGACTTAAATCAAGTAAAAGCCATAACAATAATAGCACTTTATGTTATCTAAAATATATAACCTTTTAAAATGTTCAGTTGCATTATGTAAGTGAAACAACCTCATGGCAGTCCAAAGTTTGGACGCAGAATAAAAAGGACCGTTTTTGTTAGGTAGAAATGAGTTGAAATATAAAGCATAAAATGCCTTTATATATTCAATTCTTAAAAGTTACCATCAAGTGAAATTAGATTAATATTAAAACACTTAAGACACGAGAGAAAATTTCACATCTTTGAAGGTTAAAATCAATTTTCCATTTAAAAATAAATAGTTTTTTTGATTGTTTGTTTTCAAAAATTAGTTTTAAAATTATAATGATTTTTTTTTACAAAATTAATAATAATATAAAAATAAAGTCATTTTTGGTTGCTTCAATCTAAGCAGCAATAACACAACTTAAGTACTAAAATGTCCTTGATATCTTAAGTGTAACAAGATATCAGGTAAAGAATTTCTGTGTTCTCAAAACTTTGGATCTTATTGAACAGTAAGTTGTGCTATTAGCAAGTTATTAGATAATATACGCTCATATACATTCACACAAACATATCCATGTGCACATTCGCACTCACACAAACACATATAGATACATAGAGAAAATAGAGTTGATTAAAAAAGTGATGAAAGTTTTCCTTAAAGTGCTTCAGATAATGACACTAAATGAGTTCTTGATGTTAACGGCTTTTTATACATTGCTTAGCATACTATTACTCCTTATAAAGGAGAACTAGAAATATGTATACCATTGTACACACATCTTATTAAAAAATAGGTTTCTATGCTATACAATTTAAATCTAAAAAGTGGTGTAGAAATAAAAGGCCAAATTAAAGGCCATGATTTAAGGAAGAATCTTTTTGCTAAAGAATTAGTTTAGTCACATACTTGAATGGTCATTCATTATTTTCCTTGAATATCGTGACACTGAGAAAAATGTGAATGGAGTAATAGTGACTTGGATGTATGTTAGCCATGTAGCACTGATTTCTGCCCACAATGGAACACTTGTTTTGTAAAACGCTAAATAAAAGCATATAGCCACATAAGGTAACCACATTAGTGAAAAGATGACATGTATAAGCAAGCACATTTTCGTCAAATTTTCGTTTTCTTTTTGCTTTTTACTTCGCCACAAGGCCGCATCATAATTGGTATGTGTCCTACTCAGAACAGAAATGGGTGGATCGGATAGGGAATCGGCAAGCCATCTATTTGTTACAGGAACATTATGAAATCCCCAGTTTTCACTGATTGCCGGCTCGTACAGTACTGGACGCATTCTTCTGCGGCTACGCAAGAAAACAAACAGTCGCACGTAAATGAGATTAGTGAGGACGAATGATACTGCTAAGCTTACCAACCAACCGAGGACATCTGAATTTTTGGAGGAGGGAAAAGTGCACTGTGCTTCTAGATGTGATTTCTGAATGCCGGTACTAGATACTGCAGGGAAAGTTAAAATGAATGCAAGACCCCATACCATTAGGAGCAGAGCAGCTCCAATATTTCCTCGCCACTTCCGGCGATATAAAGTTCGGTGTTTGTTGTCAACGTACCGGTCGATCGCCATCGCCAGGATACTTAATTTATTCCCAAGAAGGCAAAACACATTAGTGAACGACATCCACTGACACAACTCTGTCGCATACTTAGACTGTAAAGGATGTACAACTGTCACAAAAACGATAGGAAAACACAGGCACAAACGAACCAAGTCGAGGCTTACAAAACCGAACATAAGAGTGTACGGTGAGCGCCGTAGTCTAAAGTACCGGCTGAAAGCATACACTACCAGTGTATTTCCCGCACTACCTATGGCAAGGATTAACCCTAGGGAAATGAACTGGAAGAGCACTAATGCCCCCGAAGGCGGTGAACTGGCCGATGTAGCGTTTCTCGGATCGGCTCGCATTTTTCTGGATTCATCCGGCTGAAGCGCGGGATGCTGATCTCTGATCCTCGGACCCAGCGCCACCTCTCTTAAAATCGATACGTACCTTAGCTCTTCCATCGTTGCCACTAGCAAACCGTTCGTAGCTAATTTTCAATTCGAATAGGTTAATTATGAAATGCTGAATTTGCCTATAAATTTTCGATGAGAAAAATTCCCAGCAAAACAAAAGAAAACAAACAAATTTTCGAGGCAATTTGATAAAATATATAAAATGTAATTAATTAAGCGGGTAAAGAGATGACGTCATGCTGGTTAGGATGACTGTTTGCTTATGTATAACCAACCGCATTTTTATAGTAATAGCAAACTGATCAGCTTACAACTCTGATGTATACATATATTTTTTATAATATATGTCTGACTTTTAACGCTTGCTAACAAAGCTGAAAAAATGTTAATTGAATTTGGTTTGTCTGTCCGTCTGTCCACGCTCTAGCTCACTTAAATATACTCGGATTTTCATGTAATTGATAAATGTTATTAAGGATCACAAATGCATGTTTGGTATTTTATATGAAGTATGTGAGATTAATAGTTCATTTACAGGGGCATTCAAAAAAAATTAAATTACATTATGGTAAATGGGAAAAAATTGTTTGAAGAGTATTTTAAGAGCATTATGCAATTTAAAATGCGTTATTAATCACTGTATTTTATTACAAGATGATTACGACAGAATAGGACATTCATAGCATTTGTTGTTCATTTACAGGGACACACAAAAGAAATCGGTTACAGTACGGTCTTTGAGAAAAAACTGTCGAAATTAAGTTTTCAATTTCGGTATGCACTCTTAAATTTTACTAACTTTTCCATATTACGCTTTGCATATAAATTCTATACCTGATATACAGGGCTACACAAAAGAATTTGCTTACAATTTTCCTTAGTAGTAAAAATTACTGAAGGAGAATTTTCAACTAAGGTAAGTGTTTCATAACTGAATTAAATCTTTGCATGCATGTGGCTAAATGGATACAAATCTAAGTATCATATACAAGGTTGCTCACATATTAATATGAATTTTAAATCCGTCAATGTGGAAATAGATATTCAGTCCTCGGGGCAGAGGGTTAATCACCCTCTACTATTTGGGCAGCAAATAACGAATTAAAAAATTAGTACCAATCGACTAGGAATAGTATCCCCTATTTAATGCTATACAAAAATTATGCTTGGGGATCACCTACATGTTAAAATTCTGCAAACTTTCGTTTTTCTAATGGTAACATTTTTTATTAATACTGTATTAATTTTCGTTGTATCAAATCACCCAACAAAAGTATGTAGTTTGAGCAATTTTTTTTAAATCGTCACAGAGTTATTAGACATTAAATTTTGCGGATGGAAGGCTAAAAACATTGAGACAAACTTTAACGTACGACTCCCCCCCCCCCCCACCCCAATAAAAAAATCGTCCGATTGAAATTTTTCTCACATAATTCGATGCATTAAGCAGACCTAAACGTGATGCATGTTTTTTTTTTTTTTTTTTTTTTTTTATTCAAAAAGCTATTTTTGTTTATAAGAAATTTTAATAAATGCGTTTTGGGAAAATTATGAATTATAACCTGCATTGATTTTTATATAACAAGTATAATCACGTATCAAATTTGAGTGTTACCGAGCGAAAATAAGAAAGTTACTGTGTAGGATTGTATTCATAATGGTGAAATTTCACTCATTTTTTTCCTTTCACCAGCTGCAATTTTAGGTAGATTTCGTATGAAATACTACCTATTGCATTGTCTCCCATGTTGGAATTTCTGAAAAATTTTTGCGGATCTACACGAATCATGACTCCTAGACCCCAAAACTACCATCAGTAAAAAAGTTTATATATATATATATATATCTATCTATCTATCTATCTATCTATCTATCTATCTATCGGTGTATATCACTTTCTTCTAGACACGATAACTTCCATAATTATGCTCAGATCTTCATCAAACTTTTACATAAAATCAAAGGGCATAAAATCTCGGTTAAGTTCGTTAATGGGCAAAATCGGACCAAGGAGGTGAAAGTTATAGGAGGGTTTTTGTGAAAACAGAAAAAACGCGATAACTTTTTAATTAAAATAGATATCGAATCAGTTTAAAGTTTATATTACTTCTAAAAAATGAGGAAAAAGTTTATGCGTGACAGATTTTTGATAAAGTTAAAAGTGGGCTCAAGGGGCGAAAAAAACATGGTTTTTGGGAGAAAAAAAATCATAACTTCGTCAATTCTCAAGATATCAAATCCAACTAAATTTTATATAAATGTACTCAATATTATCTAAAACTTTTGTATTTACAAGTTTTTGATAGGACCAATTTTTACCGATGAAAAAAATTAAAAACGAAAAGAAAAAGGGGGGAGGAAAAAGAAAAAAAACCATAACTTACTCAATTCTTAAGCAATTAAATCTAATTAAATTTATTTTACATCTTCACAATAATATCTACAATTTTTATATTGACAAGTTTTTCATAGAACCAATTCTTATAGCAAAAATAAATTAAACAAAAATAGGAGTTGGAGAAAAAACCTCAAATCCAAACTGCTTATATTCTGACTCATTTTAAAATTCATTTTTGATTTTAAACGCATCCAAATGACAGATCCTATTATTTAGCAACTATATAATGCGACGTATTGGCCAATTTTTTGATAAAGGCAGAATATATTTTTAAAAAGGCTGCCAAAAAAGGTATTTTGAACAGATTTCCCGAAGTTTTCATCATTAAAAAATTCATTAAGTATAACAAATTGCGTTTTTTATGCGTCATTTTTAAATTCATTTTTGTTCTCAAACCCATCCAATTTACAGGTCCTATTATTTAGGAACTATATAACTTGACGTATTGGGCGGTTTTTTGATAAAGGCAGAATATATATTTTAAAAGGCTGCCAAAAAGGGTATTTTGAACAGAATTTCACGAAGTTATCGTGATTAAAATTTGTGGAAATTTAAGAAATTGCGTTTTTACCGAGTCATTTTTAAATCTTTTTTTGTTCTCAAACGCATCCAATTTACAGGTTCTCTTATTTAGGAACTATATAATGTGACGGAGTGGCCAGTTTTTTGATAAAGGCAGAATATATTTAAAAAAAGGCTGCCAAAATGGGCACTTCGCACAAAATTTCCCAAAGCGACATGATTAATGAACTGTGGGTATTCAAATAACAAATTGGTTATTTTATGACTCATTTTTAAATCCAATTTTGCTCTGACACACATTCAATTGACAGTTTTTTGTTACTTAGGAACTATATAATGTGCGTATTCGTCGATTTTTTGATAAAGGGTGAATATATATATTTTAAAAGCTGTCAAAGTAAGCACTTCACAAAAAAATTTCCCAAAGCGATCATGATAAAAGAATTGAGGTTGTATTCAAATAACAAATTGTTTATTTTATGACTCATTTTTAAATTCAATTTTGCTCTCAAACGCATTCAATTGACAGTTATTTGTTATTTAGGAACTGTGTAATGTGCCGTATTGGTCAGAGTTTTGATAAAGGCTAAATATATATTTAAAAAAAATCTGTCAAAGTAGGCACTTCGCACAAAATTTCTCAAAGCGATCTTGATTAAAGAATTGTGGATGTATTAAAATAATAAATTGGTTATTTTATGACTCATTTTTAAATTCAATTTTGCTGTCAAACGAATTTAATTAACAGTTTTTTGTTATTTAGGAACTATATAATGAGCATATTGTTCAATTTTTTAAATAAAGTAAGAATATAATTCAAAATATATTGCCAAAATGGGCATTTGAGTAAAAATAGGCTTTTTTTTTTTTTTGAGATGAAAACTTTTCGAAATCTACCTCCGCCTATAGGCCATGCCGAAAGGGATTTTTAGTATACAGAAGATTCCCGACGCAAAATTTAGGAATAGCAGTTTAAAAGATTCATTATTACCAGTCAACTGGAACCTATATGTTTCTATGAGAATATTTGCTGAAGACTTAATAGGAATCATTATTTTTCTCCTTCATTCATTTAATTTTAAATGTACTATTTCTGAAATCAATTGTTTTAAATCTAATATTGACTCAATTTGCTTTTGAACAAACTTGTAAAAAACGTAATTTCTCCAAATCTTATTTAAATTTCCTTTTTTTTTTCCTCTTAAGTAGTTTTAGAAAAATACTAAAGAAAGAAAAGTGATTGACTCTTCTGAAAGTCTAATTCATACACTGTAAAAAAAAAGGGTCGATCTACTAAAAAAACTTTAGTGATCCTTGTAATTACTAAAAAAAAATTAGTAATCTTAGTCGGTTACAAGAAAATCTGTAAGAATTACTAGAAAAAAGTTAGCAACGAAGAGAGTTAATAGTTTTATATTTTTAATAACTATTACTAAAATCCACTTGGTGTGACCTAGATAGCATAGTGGTTATAGTAACGGACTCCAGACTAAAAGGTCCCGGGTTCGATACCAACCACCGACAAATACGCCCCGAATGTATGTAGTGTAAGTACTCGTTAGTAAAGGGATTATGAAAATCCTTTCGGAGCAGTTAGCAATGTTTGGTGCTGCCATCTGTTGCAGTTTTGCCGAAAATCTTCCGCTTCAGAAGTCTGGATGCAGCTCGAAGGAACCTCCTGCCCTTCGGGCTCACGTAATGGTTATTGAAAATATTTTTGGAGCTATTACTAAAATTTGCTTGGTGGCTCATACTAAAAATTTTTAAGTTAGTTATACAAAAAATTCTTTTGTTCAGTTTACAAAAGAAATGCTTGTTTCACTTGCAAAAAAAAAAGTTTGTAATGGTTACTAAAAAATTCTATGGAATACAAATTTACTAAAAAATTTTTAGTAACCTCTTGAATTTTTTTTTTTACAGTGTAGAAAACAAGATTTTCACACGTTATCACATCGTGATTAGGCATATTCTCGCAATATTAGAGCTTATTTTCAAATAAACAAGAAGATATTTAAAGAGAATACGATTAGAAATATAAAAAGTATTACACAAAGTAAATTATTGGATGATGTTAATGTCTTAAAGGATGTCTAGATGTAACTTTATTTAGACATAATACTATACATAGAACATTTCGATAATTAACCACAGTATCGATTTTTGTATTTATACTTTTTTTAACCAAAACAATTTATACAGAGGTGAGTATAATAAAACTGTATAGGAGAGTGAAATCAGATTAGAGTCCTACATCTGGTAGGGTAACATGCTATTACCCGAACCGACCCACGTTTCGGTTTTAAATTGAATTCATTTTTAATTTATACTTTTTTGCAGCTGATCAAATTGATTTTCGGTGTTTCGGGTTCGGGCTAGTTTCGGATTAGGTTTTAACTGCAGGGGTGACTAACTAATTTTAACTAATTTCGTGATGTTTTTCAAAAGTATATACTAAAAATTTTTTTACAGGTAAAAAATCCATAGACAATAAAATTTCCATAGCGGATATTCTCGAATAGCAGATATTTTTATTTAGCAAACACCTTTTTCAATTCCTGACTCATATATTTGTACGTTTTTAGCTCTGAATAGCGGATACCTCCGAATCTACATATCCATTAACATGCATGTCTGTGCTTAAACTGTCACAAATATAAGATACATGCGTTTTTGTTCTGTATGCATTTGTTATTTGTGTATGTGTATGTAATCAAAAACGTTGATGAAGTTTTTTATATTACGAGAGAAGAAACAAATTGAAAATAGCAGGTCAAACGTGGCAAATGAGGTGTGTTCGTACGATAATTAGTTTTATAAATATTCAGATCTTGATGAAACAGCTGTTGCACTCATATGCAATAATGCATGAACACAAAATTTGATACGATTATATATATATTAAATTCTGAAATTAATAATAATGTATATATTAAATTCTGAATTAAATACTGAAATAATATGACTCTATTTTAAATAGGACTCATTCACAATGGCAAACCTAGAATCATTACCTGTCATAGAACATCGTTGAATCAATTAAATATGACAGGATTTAATAGAATGAAGAAAACTTTTATTAATATCTTACTAAGTTCCGATTCGATCTTCATAAAATTTGAATGACTCGACAAAATTCTGCAAAAATTTATATACATTAAATTTTAAACCATTCGTTAAGCAATTTTTGCGCTGTTAAATGCGGGTGACGGACAGACCAGATGACGAATTTAACTGCTATATATTTCTATAACAGTTCTATAACAGTCTAAATATTTCTACGACAGTTCACCATAGACCATAATGTAACTGAATACTTTTGAGTGCCTCTGTAAGTAAAATATGAACGTTTCATATCTTATTTTAAATCTTGAAAATAGAATGCAAAATATTAGTAACATATATCAACTACATCCAACTATATTAACGCAAGTTACTGTTTGTACAGACAAACCGAATTCATAAACACTTTCGACTGTGTCGAAAAGTGTTAAAAACGCATAATAGGTTGGAACTTGATTTTCACAAATTTATAGAAATTAGAGCTCCCGATTATACGTTTATACGAGTATACGTATAATACGTATTATACGAAATACGTATTTGCTATACGTATAATTCGGCATCGGCAGTTATACGTATTACACGAAACAGCATATACGGTACATCGTATATACGGATTTTACCCAAGCGGTTAAACGTATAAACATTTAAACGTTTTTCATTCAATGTATGAAATTTGATGTTTCAATATTTTTTTGCGGATTAGAGACATTGAGAAATATCCGGTAGAGTATCCCCATCGCGATTCTTTGCTCAAAGAAATACGATGTGTTTACTTAACTACTACTTGTTATGCAGGTACTTAAAAAAATCTGAATACTTCCTCAGTTTAGATTTTGGTTTTTTCCCCCAAAAAACTAAGTTATTTATTATTAAAATGTCTTACATTAGTTGTGGGTAGAATCAAACTAATCTTTGGAAAATCTGCGACGCAGTACTTAGTTTTTATATTTTCTTGTATCTTTAGAAGAAGAAAGTATTGGATTCGGGAATACTTTCGACGGGTTTACACGTTTTAAGAGTAAGAGAGTCCGAAAAACATGTTTTTACAAAATATCTGCCTGTCAGTTGTCTGTGACTTTGTCTGTCTGTATGTGGCATGGATTTTGTGGGTTTTTTATCTCAAGACCTAATACACAGAATTAAGTAACATATATGGGGGAGACTAAGGCACATGTGAAAATGGGGCATATAAGAACATTGCCAGTTTCACTAGTTATTATATGTTTTTTTATTTAAAAAAATTATCAAAGATGGGAGCACCTATAGACATATGGAAAAAAATTTTGAAACTCTTCGACATTTTGTTTGTCCCCAGGAGCCAAAATACTGCTTACTGTACTTAAAAGTAAAAAAATCTCCAGCTTGATAAAAGAATAATTTTATTTCTTTATTCTTTTTTTTTCTTTATTTAACATGTACTATGGATACTAATAAATATTTATGATATTTTTTATTTTTAAAATTGAGAAATGCTAATGATTTGTCATTTTAACTCTTGTGGGAATGTGGGACACTTATGAAGAGTCTAGTTGGGGCAGATCTGAATATGTCATTAAATTGCCCAATAATCATTCAGTGATTCTATTCCTTTCAGTTAACTTCGTGAAAATAATGCCAGCTCGATTATCTATATTTTTATAGAAATAGAAGACATTTCTATCATATAAAGTTGATTTTGTGTAATAGAAACTTCTACAAACACAACTGTCAGCAAATACATAAAAAGCAACGAGCTCTTTACGTTCAATTGTAATTTAAATAAATTTCATGTTTTCTAAATTGCAATAAATGCTATACATTATTTTATTTAACAGTTTTCAATACTATTTTTTATGCATCATTAATGCAAAAAATATTACGTTTAACAACTTTGCAAATTTTTCTGTTTCATTAGTTGCAAACTTGTAGTATTATTTTACTTCCATTTCTAAAACAGCTATTTTATTTGGTGTTTTGAAAATAGTTATATATACTAAGAAAATAAAATTTTTAATCTTATAACTACCGTGAAATCTCCATTATTGACTCCCCCCTTTCTTTTAAAAGCAAAAGAAATTAAATTTGGAGGAAGCTTATAAATGTAAAACAATTTTTTATCCTTAATTTATAGGCAAATAAGGCAAATATAGGAAAGAGAATCTTTCGCCTTTTGATAGTTTTCCTATAAATATTATCCAAATGCCCCCTCCCTAAAATCTCCCTCAAAAAAAAAAAAAAAAAAAAAAAAAAAAAAGCCCTAAGCAAAATTTAAATTCTTTAATTATTTTCTCAAGTTTACTTCTTTATTTACTTTTTTTTTTTTTTTTTTTTTTTTATTGCAACAATATTTTATCAATTATCTAAGCCTCCCCCCAAATCTACTTAATTTTATTTTATAATATTTTGCTTAAACATATAACTCAGAAACTAAATAAATATATGTATATTTTTCTTTGTGGTGAGTTTAAAAAATAATACAATTAGTGATTAAGGTAACATATGAAAAAGATAATAAAAACATGTCAATTTTTTTCCCTTCTGTTTACATGTTTTCGTTATGTGTTTACAACTGCTCTTTCGTTGGGGCACATGTGAAATTTTTTTGTTAATTCAATAAATTATTAAGAAAAGTAAGAAGAACTGTAAAGTTAATTTTTAAAAAATACCATGCGTAAAAAAAAGTTCTGTTTACTATATAGAGTAGTTTTGCTTATAGAAATTAACCCAGTTATAACAAAAAGCTATGTTTATGTGAACTGTTCACATGCATCCCAGTTTCCCCTATATATTCAGGTAGTCCCTGGCAGAAATTGTTGCTGATTAGTTTTGTATGTAAATCGTTAAAGAGGTGGCTCTACTTTGCTGTATTTTATTTACGATTTCTGCAATAGCTCTATCGCTAGAATTAATGCACGGATTTTCATCAAACTACAGATTCAGTTAATGCTTGATATGAAATTATTCTATATATGTTTTGGTGAGAATGTCAAGATTAAAAAAATGAAATTTCAATTATACATTTGCAGAGTTAGAAAATATTAGCTCCATGAAAAGAATAGCATTTACGCTCGGGTGCAATTTTGAGTGTAAAACAATAAGTGAATAAAGAATTTTTAAATAATTAAAAAGAAAAAACTAAATTTAACAAGGATTCACAATAAATCTGAAACATTTATACTCCCATTCTTTCCTCAAAAAGTGTTTAATTTTGCTGGTTATTTACAATGGATACAATTTGTATACATCACCTATACAAAATGTAAAATAACGGGGTATCTGAGCTCATTACCTCGAGATGAACAAAAAAATCTAAATAAATTTAAAGTACAATGTTGCAAAATACTTTTGCAATTCACGGTAATAACTCGCTATTTTGAAAATAGATATTTCACTGTTAGTGAAACGTGATTGGCCAATCAGGAGTCTGATATTTTGTGAAATTTTTGCAAACTGTTTTAAAAAATAGACGCTTTTCATTGCTTGATCTTGTATATAATAAGACATACTATACGGATTCCTGTCGGAACCTCGGAACGCCACCGATTTCCAAATTATTCTTCATTCACTGACATAACACTGATGAAGTCCAATATTTAAATTAGATACGATATGTGGAATATACGTACACTCTAAAAAAAAAATGTGTAAATTTACACACAAAAATGTGTAAATCGATGATACAAAAACGACATGTCTATGTGTGTAAATTTGTGTGTAAATTGCGCCAAATGTGTAAATTTCAGAATACACATTTTAATGTGTAATTTGATGATAAGTCCAAATGTGTAAAAGTTATCTGATAACTCTTGAAATACACACTTTAATGTGTGAATTGCACTGAAATACACATATTTCTGAGCACTATTTTTACACATACATATGTGTAATACTCTTTTTTTACATATATTTTTGTGCAATAGGAAAATACCTACAATGTTGTGTAATATGCAAAATACACATGTTTTTGTGTTATGTACAGAATGCACAGATTTTTGTGTAATATTCTGTTTTTACACATATGTCTATGTAACATGGAAAATACATTTTTGTGTAATATTTAAAATACATAGGTTTTTGTGTACAAAGATTTACCTTATTCTTTGATGTGTAAACTGCGAAAAAGTTTTTAAAATAGCAAAACAAAATTACATGAAGAACAAATTCGTATATGCTTGACTTGTTTCTAAGTACGCGATCGTAATTATGTAAATACGTAATAACTATAGTTGTCATTCAATCCGTCCGTCTGTCTATCTGTCCGTTCGCATATAACAACGCAAAAACTACTTAATCCGAATTGTTTGAAATTTAAAATACATAACTCTTGCATAATTTTATCAAGTCATTTCAATTTTTATGAAAATGAGATGTATAATTCAATTATAGAGACAGTCAAAAGCGTTCCCTTGCATAACGGCCCATGTATAAAAATAGTTTCAAGTGCCTTTTAATGATGTTACACGTTTTCGAACATAATAAAATTGACTTGCATCTATGAAGTATATACTACAATATAAATTCTGTATAATCTGTAGTACAGAGAATAGTTTTTATTAATTTACAGGGCCATACTAAAATATTACATTACATTATGGTAAAGAAGGAAACATTGTTTGGGACGCGTTTTAATTTTATAAAAATTTATCTGAAAAAAAGTTATAATTGCTTCTGTGTCTGTAATTGGATTTGGTGTAAACATTTGAATTTTTCGGACTAGGTTAAAAAAACTATTTCTTCTGACATCAAATAACATTTTTTTTAGAGTTTTTATTTATTTTTCTTGTAGTTTTTGAATGCAATACGCTTACAAAAAGTCTTCAATTTAAAAATCACAAACGAAAAACCATGAATTGAAATCTATGAAAAGCTGTCTTTTGTCATCGGTAGAAAATGAAATAAGAAATGTATAGCATGTAAAATAATAAAAACTCGAAGTTTTATAGCAAAATATATTATAAACACGCTGAAATAGATAGTATTTAAACCGAATAATTATTTTAAATGCTATATAATGTTAAAACTGCAAATATTTACTCTTATGTTACAATATGTGATTTTAAACATGAAGAAATGATTTAAAACACAAAAATAATAAATTATTTTTTCCAAATTTTTAATAAGCAGAAAATAACACACTTCTCATCCATATTATAATTTTCAATTGTTAAATTGTAAAATAAATGAACTTACCTTTGAAAAAAAATCTGTTCTGGGCTATCAAAATTCAAAATTCATTTTAGCAATAATGATCTAAAACTGCTCATGTGATCAAACTCAGTATCGTCGTATGTTGAGAATTTTAAGAACATATGTGGCAAAAATGCTATGATGGATGATAGCAGTAATAAATAAGACCCCCGATTAAGGGTGTATTTCAATACAAATTGCCTTTTTTCTGATTTATTTTTAAATTCGTTTTTTCTCTCAAGCGCATCAAACTGGCAAATTCTCTTATTTAGAAAGTATATTAGGTCCCGTGCTTTTCAATTTTTTGATAAATGCAGAAAATATTGCAAAAAAATGCTGTTAAAGTCAACGTTTTAAACCGAATTTTCCGAAGCGGGAGATCTGGGAACGAAAAAAAGAGTCATACTGGGGAAATAATAGTTTATAAATCTAATTCTAATGAATTTAACAAAAAATAAAATCACACGACATCTTATAGATCTCTTTAAAAGTCACATCAGCAAGTTTCGTGTTTTTACTTTTAAAAGTGAGTCTGAAATTGTATCAGAAAATTTCGAACTGTTGAAGGTGAAAAAAATGTTTTCGAATGCACCCTTAATGCTCGCTGGTCATTTTGACTTTAGTGTACATCGCAGTTATGTAACACGGAGATAAAAAGGTGTAATTCACTTTACATTATTATCTGACTGAAGCAAAATTCAAACTTTAAAAAATTTAGTTATTAAAAAATAATTTTAATCATTCATTGCGAAAATTACATTTTTATTTATAAAATTGTACATTTAAAAATAATAACTCTTGCTATCTATGATTATCATTTTTGAAAACAAAGCTCATTTTTCAGGTCTTATATGAAAGTTTTTGCACAATTTTCCAAGAATCTATGTTGCCAGGGCCAATATCACTCTGATATCGTCATAAAATAATACAAGCGGATTTATAAGAATTTACTATAGTGGCTTTAAATGAAATGTGATAATTTTTTTTCCATATAATTGTCTGTTAGAAATCCATATAACCGTACTTATTTTTACCAGACACAGCTAAAAACAAAGTAGGAATACACAGTTAATAACTTTTTTTTATGTGAATGAAGTATAAAATTGCAGACCATACATAAAATAAAATCACACTTTGGTATATTATCATTAATATTTTATTTACAAGAATGGAGGATAGTTATAAATAACAAAACTTATTTTAACACTCCGCCTACCAGACAGTTCCCCCGTCGGATCAGCCAACAAAAATTAGTTTAAAATTCCGTAAAAAATAGGGTGTAAAAAAATCATGATTTAAAAAGCAATAATAATAAAGATCGAATTTTTGTATTTAAATCATATTTCTTTTTATTTGAATCGGATTTTTTTTTTCCAGCATTGAAATATTGAATAGATGTAGGTTTAGCCTAGGTTTCTAAGATTAATAGATTCTAGGTTTCTAAAAAATTAGACTTTTATTTACTAACATAATCTATGTTTTTGCACTTTAATCAATAAAATTTAATTATTATTTAGTAACTACAAAAATTATAAAAACTGTAAATTAGTAATTTCATTAATTAATATAATACTATAAAGTTATATACATTAATATTTTGCAATAATTATGTAAAACTATATTAAAAAATAATGATTTTACATTTATTAAAATTATCAGTTGCTGCATTTAATTTTAAATTGATTACAATCTTTAATTAGGTATATAATGCATATTGTAATGCTTAAATTAATAAACGATAATTCAGTATTTAATATTTATTCTAAAAAGAAAAAGGGCAGAATGCTTGTTCTAAAAAAAAGGCACTATTACATAAGAAAATATATTACTAATGTGCTTAGTAGCAATAAAAATAAGTACATAATTTTTTAGTATGATAAATATAAAAATCATTAATTTTCAATATTTCTATAAATCACGAATTGAAAAATACAATTAAATAACATGTTTTAATAATATCCTGCTTTTTTCCAAGAAATAAAGTTCTATCATTTTTGTTAAGTCTTGGGTGCACATATTTAGAAGTACTGCGGTATGGAGGGATTTATTTCAAAAAAGATCTGGCTATATTTCACTATTTTTTAAAAGGTAGGGTGCATTTTGTTAATTTCAAAAGGGGCAAAGTGTTGCAGCCTTAACAAATAGCCAAAATGAAACAGTAATCAACAGAATTAATAAAAACAGCAAATAAGTAATTTTAATATGGCATAACCAACATAACTAACAAATATTATTGGTAGCTCATTTTGCATTTGTAGTAACAAAGATTACTGTTAATAGCATAAATCATACCTTACACAATGTATGTGCATACTAATATATATATATATATATATATATATATATATATATATATACACTATATTGCCATTGAATATGGGACACTTGCGATTTTAGACATTTTACTAAATATCTAGAAAAATACATGAGGAATCATCTCGAAACTCTTAGTGTATAAATATAATAGTATACGCCATACATCTCCGTGAAGATTTTTTACCGAAACTCCATAGGGGACCGTCAACAAATTAAAAAAGAATGAATATCTTTTGAATAACCCTGTCAAAACTAATGTAGCAAAAGCGCTCAAACTCTAGATTATGATTGAATGCCTTATTGTAATACACTGTGTTCATTTTTATGCAAATAGCATGCATACTCGCAGAGTAATTAAGGTTTTTATAAAAATGTCCCCAAATTTTTCTAAGTTTTTCCCTTATAATTTTCAAAGTTCTTAATATAAAATAATATTCTTTTCAGAAAATATGACAAACAACATTGCACACAGTACCCTGTAATCAGAATTAAAAAATAATAAAAATTGTATGAAAAATGAGTAGGTTTACTAAATAATTTTTTACTGCGCATGCGTCAAAGATATCAAAATTTCATTTGCATATTATGTTAGCTAAATGTATGGAGCAACTTTTGTAAAAGTCTCAAAATTATAGCTTGAAAATTCTGAAAGTAATCGTCTATAGAAAAAGGACAAAATCCGTTGTTTCCAAAATGAAGCAAAAAAATGAGGGATTTTATCCAAAAGTAGTCGTAACATCCCGTATTGTGTATTCTATATTGACACTAATCAATGAATATATGGATACAACCCCTCTTGTTTTTGCTTCATTTTGAGAATAACGGATTTTCAACTTATTCAATTGACGATTATTTTCAGAATTTTCAAGTTATGATTTTGTGACTTTCACAAAAGTTGCTCTATACATTTAGCTAACATAATATGCAAATGAAATTTTGATATCGTTGACGCATGCGCAGTAAAAAATTATTTAGTAAACCAACTCATTTTGTATACAATTTTCATTATTTTTAAATTCTGATTACAGGGTACTGTGTGCAATGTTGTTTGTCATATTTTCTGAAAAAAATATTATTTTATATTAAGAACTCTGAAAATTATAAGGAAAAAACTTGGAAAAATTTGGGACCATTTTTATAAAAACCTTATTTACTCTGCGAGTATGCATGCTATTTGCATAAAAATGAACACAGTGTATTACAATAAGGCATTCAATCATAATCTAGAGTTTGAGCGCTTTTGCTACATTAGTTTTGACAGGGTTATTCAAAAGATATTCATTCTTTTTTAATTTGTTGACGGTCCCCTATGGAGTTTCGGTAAAAAATCTTCACGGTGATGTATGACGTATACTATTATATTTATACACTAAGAGTTTCGAGATGATTCCTCATGTATTTTTCTTGATATTTAGTAAAATGTCTAAAATCGCAAGTGTCCCATAATCAATGGCAATATAGTGTATATATAGCCGAAATTTAGCATACTTTAAATGCTTATTTCATATAAAAGAATAAACAATTTAATTACTTAAAGGAAATTATGACATCACAAATTATATTAGATTTAGATTTAAATATAATATTTAAATGAAATATCTTTTATGCCTTAACAAAGTTATTGTATTTAATGTTTCACAGGACTCAGAAATTAAGATTAGAAACAATTATTTAAAGCTTTTTTATCAGATTTTGGTGTACTGTATACAGTATTCCAAATTACAATAATTTTAATACACTTTCCAAATTACATTAATCTTAGATTTTAATACGTTTGCGTCATTTAGAACAATTAGATTTAAATCAATTTTGATTTAAATAATTGATTTTCAAATTGTTGATTAAAATAATGATTTAATCGCTAGCTTAAATCCACTTTTTAAAATAGTTAACACCCTAAGTAAAATCCAAATGAATGCGATAAAATTTAGAAATTGGTTTGTAAACTTGTTTTATTAGATCTAAATTCGTAAAAATCTCGAAACATTTAAAAAATATATCGAATAAAAGCTAATGAATTTTAACTGTGGTTGTATGCATTATTGTAATTTTTGTGCACTGTTTATCTTTTATTTCTTTTTTCGTGGGTTAATCATATATTTTCTGATACTGTGTATCGTATAGATATTTTGAAATTCCTTTCATTAAAATCATTCACAAAATAAAATAATAAAAGCTTCTAGAATTTAAAAAAAATAAATAGACAATATAATTATGACATTTCAGTCTCATTCCTTCAAACATATGGATTATTCATAGATTTTTATTTATTTCAACAAAATCATTGTAATTTAAAGAAAAGCAAACAGAAAAAATATTTTTCATACCTATTTTCCATCGACATATTTCTTCATTTTTTGATGGTAATCCATTGAATCATTTGTAGAAAACAAATAGTCCAATATTAATTACAAAAGCAGTGGCATGAATCTATTTTACACATACCAACAGCATTTGTAAACTTTCTTGGACGTATTTTGTATGAAACACAGAATTTTGCGATACTCTTGTAATATTTTTTGCTTAAATTTTTTAACTTAGACGGACTATACGTACATAAACGGCTATTTTTACAAACAAAATGTTCTCGTTCTCTGTGTATTCCAAAGATCAACAAATAAACTTTACTGTCTTTAATTAAAAAATCGTCTGCGAGTTTTCCCTATTGCACATGGCATATGCGCATGCAAAAATTATAAAGCAAAAAATGCTTACATTACTAAACTTTCAAGTTTATCACCTGTTCGTTCAAAACAGCACGCTTAATATTTTTTTTTTTTTCCTTTTTGAAACCACAGAAGTATAAGTGTCGCAGAAGTGTGTTTTGTTAACGACAGCTGATCGTTGACAAAAAATCACCGTAAAAGATAAACTGACATATATACCTGAACCTGAAACATTTTTACACTCTTCTATTTTTGCAAGAAAAAAATACTAGATTCGTGAAAATTTTCGAATTCTTGTTTTTAATGGATTTTACACATTTTATAAGGTTAAAAATGTTTTTATAAAATGTTTGTTTGTATGTCTGTGACTCTGTCTCTATGTGATATAAATTTTGTTGGCACTCTATCTCAAGAACTAATACATGGAATACGTTTTAATTTTATTTGAACCTTATACATACACATGCATATATATATATATTTGTGTGTTAGAAATGTGATTCTATATGTCAATAATTAATTTATAACAAACTGGAAATTGCATTTTAAACGTAGCAAATGAGATGCGTTCGTGCTATGACAAAGTTCTAAAAATATTCAGTTTTTGCTGTAATGGATACAGTATTTCGGATACGGTATAGTGGCCGAAATCTTCGGTGTGTCCCTGTAAATACTATCTGCTTTCTGTCAGCGGTGTAGTCGTAAAAAAAGCAAAGGGTATATGCATAAAACAGAGGGTATACCCTAGAGTGTATACACTGTAGCTCTTTTGAGAAACAGAGGGTATACCGAGTTCCTTAAAAAAATCCAAAGGGTATACGGCGTGTACCCGCGTATACCCTCCACTACATCCCTGCTTTGTATTATACAGGAAGTAACTTATAATAAACCTCAACAACGTACATAAAATGTGAAATAGTTTAATCGTATTATAACGCGCCCCGAACGGTATCTCCCCTATAATATTATGTAATGGAATACTTGTGTGTGGCCCTGGAAATTAATAATGATTATTCTTTGCACCACCGATTGTGCAGAACGTATATTTTATCATACACTTCTTAGATACATATAGATTGCATTATATTCGAAAGCGTGTAGCATCATTAACAAATTGGAAATTGCGCGTCAAACGTGGCAAATGAGCTGCGTTCGTACTACAATTAATTTTATAAATATTCTGAGCTTAATACATTAGCTGTTAAATTCTTATGCTAAAATGCATGAATATAAAATTTGATACGATTATATATCTCCAATTCAGTATCACGAAAATAATAGGACCTCTTCTTAAATAGGACGCAATCAAGATCGCAAACCTAGAATCATTACTTATCATGGGATACCGTGAAAATGCGTAACTGATTCGAAAACCACTGCTATTTTCATTTTTACTCTGTAACTCTTACAGATTCTTTTGTGTTACCCTGTATATGATTTACAGCATTTATATACACAAAGTAATATGCAAAAATATGGTTACACTTAAAAACTCATATCACAACTAAAAGTGCACTTCTAGCAAAAATCTGTAACGTAGAGTAGTAGTTCTGGTGCAGTATAGTATCCGAAATCTTTTGTGAGTGCTTGTAAATACTGTTAGCGCTTTCTATTATTAAAGAAGTAACTTGCAATAAAACTGAGCAACGTATATCAACTTAATTATATACGAACTAATTTAACATGATTGAAATACGCAGAAAACAATGTTTTCCCATATATCATTATGTGACGGAATTCTTTTGTGTAGCTCTGTAAATGAATAATAAACGTTTTTTCACCATATATTGCACCGAATGTATATTTTAATACGCTTCGGTAAATGTATATATTTTTTTTTCCTGTTTGGAATGCTGTAACACCATTAAAATGAACTTGAAACCTTTTTTTTCTCATTGACGGTAATGTAACGTAATACTTTTGATTATCCCTGTAATCAAACTATACATCCGATTTTCATAAAATTTGAAAAACTCGACAAAATTATGGAACAATTTTATATTTTAAATTTCAAACGATTCGGTTGGATAGTTTTTGCTCTATTATATGCGGACAGACGGACAGACAGACGAATGAATGGACTGAACAACGACAATCGGTCTTATATACATACATAATTACGAACGGACCTAATTTTGTATCATTTTGTTTGTATTAATCACTTAAATTTTTTTTTTATCGTTTTCGTTTTCGGCCGAAAATAGGATGAGTATCAAAATTCGGTTTCAGTTTCTGTTTTGATCTTAAAAATCGTTGATTCAGTTGATCCTTAATTATGATTAACACTTTCATTCGTGTAAATGCAAGTACTTTTCTACATTTACACATCTGTATGAGTTAATCAAGCGATAACAAATTGCACATTTGATTTCACATGCTAGGTACACATAAAAAAAGGTAATTTTTTGTTCAAAATGTGTAAATTTTATGACAAGTATGCATTTGTAAAAAATTACTCACTTATGTGTGTACTTATAATTAAGTTTAAATTAGACTAACACATAAATAAGTGTAAATCCAAGCATTTCTAGACATTTACACACTTGTTTGAGTTTTTCAACTGATAAAAAATTACACACTTACTTTCACATCCTAAATACACATATAAACAGGTAAATTTCAGAAAAAAATGTGTAAATTTTACGACAGGTGTGTAATTTTAGAAATTTACACATATATTCGGGTAAAATTAGCTAATTTACACATTTATTTTTTAGAGTGTATACATTAAATATACGTATTCTAAATTATACGTTTAATTGGTACGCCTTATACGTATCCGGATACGTTTAAACGTATATTTGAAAGTATCCGTATTGCAGAAAAACGTATTATACGGATATACGTATATCGTTTAAACGTATAGCTGCTATACGTATCCTATCGCGAGCACTAATAGAAATAGACAGAGGCACACTGGCATACTTTTGTAAAGCTTTGTATTTTATCTACCATCTTTAAATAAGCCAATTTTTAGCAAAATTTAATTAAGAGCTTAAAAATACTCTAATCACACTTTCAAAGATTATCTTCTATAGCCGGTCATGTGTCTAATTCTTTGTATTTTCCTGTATATTATTTTTCTGTATTCTATAAGCATATCTAAATATGCTAAATTTAGTTCCGTATAAAAATATACAACTACTTTAAAAACAACCTTTAAGCTATTTTTTTTCATAATCAGTAATTCTAAAGAATTCTTTTGTATAGCCCTGTATATTATCTACATTTATAGACATAACGTGTTATGCACAAATTTAGACTTAAAACGCAATAAAAAAAGCAGTTCCATAGCAATCATCGTTTATATACAGTATTTTAGGTACATCTACAGCATCCGAAACTTTTAGTGTGTTCTGTAAATATTAATGCACTTTCTATTATACAAGAAGTAATTTTTAATAAACCTCAGTAATGCACATCAATTTCATTATGTATCAAATAGTTGATCATAATTAAAATGCGCCGCAGTGTTTCTCCTGTATGTGATCTACATTTATACACACAATATGAAAGAATTTAAATTTAAACTCAATCAAAAAAAAAAAAAAAAAAAAAAAAAAAAAAAAAAAACACTTTCAGCAATCATTGTTTATACAGGGTGAGTCATAAATATCGAAACAATAGGCTATCTCCTTAAATATTGTCTCTAGACCCATACTTTCAATTGAAAAGTTTCATAAAAAAGGGTGAATTTTTTGATAAGAAAAGTTGCAGCTCCATGGGGGGGTCTATTTTAAAAAATACGAAAATTAAATTTTTATACGGCCCCCAGAGGATAAAACTTCCAATTAGAACATTTTTCCTTATCCATTCCTGAATTCAACAAAAAAAAAAAAATTCATCTTGATATCTTCAAAACTCAGAGAGTTATGACAATTTTAATAAGTCGTGAGGTTTCAAGGGTTCAGGCACAAATTGAAATATTCGCGATTGAAGATACAATGTTGCTGTAATGGGTCCAGGAAACATTTGTTTTATTATTTTATTTATAGAGTTAGATTTTGTATGTTTTGTGATGGTTAACCATATAATTTGTAAGCATTATCGTATCATAAGACTTCTTAATAAAATATTTTTTTTTTCAAAAAATTTAGGGTAAAGTAAAATTGTTATAACTCAAAATACTATTTGTCGCGTTGAATTTTTTTCTTTTGATTAAATGAAAGTGTCTAATTTTCAATTTTGATTCAGCATTTTAAATAATATATTTTTTTTTCAAATAAAAGTACTTAAAATAGCAATACAAAAAAAGAAGCAATTTTTTGTAAACAAATCATATTTTTAAAAATAAATTTTCTAAGCTGAAAACTTCTTTCGGCACGTTAGGCATTTTATGTTAAAAACTATTGAACCTTCGGGTATGTTACCTTAAACTACGATTATTGACAAGTCAGTTTAAAAATGAGAAATACTGAAATAAAAACATTTGATGCAAAAAAGTGCATTTAGTTTTAAACAAAGATTGGCTCCTAACGTTTAAATGTTTTTTAAAAGTTTCTAGGTGATTAACTCCGCCCTGTATAGTTTCGATTTCAGATTTTGATTAAGTTTTGCCATTCTAACCTTCTTTAATTACTGTTTAAGTTAGTAGATTTAAACCTCATTTTTGTATCACGTCGATTTCAATTTTTTTTCACTGTGCAGTGACTCACAGACAAACATTTTGTAACAATATGTTTTTCGGTATCTCTATCTCTGAGCCCTAAAACGTGTGAATCTATCGAAAACCGGAATTTAAAATTTGCACGAATCCAATACTTTTTTCTTGTAACGATAGAAGAAAGTAAAAATAGGTTTAAAACCATCATAAATTTTGAAGCTGAATAGTAAAAAGTAGATTTTTGAAAATATTTCTATGTAATTTATTAAAATATATTTCCAATGATTCCGTTAATAGACGCGTCATTATCGCTATTACTTTTTTTACTAAACTTATTGCCTGCGGCAATAAGTTTTTAAGGCACTTTTAATGAGAGTTTAATTAATATCACTTAATTTAATAACACTTATTATAAGTGTTTAATAAGACGTAGTGGCCAATGGGTCGTGCTAATTACGAGGTTAGGGCCAAGCTCGCGATATTGAAGAGATCTAGAATATTTCAAGGAAGTTTAAAGTAAAAACCTATACGCTTTTATTTTATATCTAAAAGTTAAAGTATTGTCTTGGATCGACATTTAACAATGCATAAATTTATGGTCGATTCCTAAATTGTACTTCAAATGAATTGATATCACTGCGCTGAGGGGTATGCTTAAGTGGTGTAAGTCACGAATTTTAGAAAATTTTGAATTTTAATATCTTTCGGGGATTTATAGATATCGAGATGATTTTTTTTTTGTTGTTGTTGTTTAATTCAGAAATGAATAAGGAAAATTTTTCTAATTGGAAGTTTTATCCTCTGGGGGCCATATAAAAATTTAATTTTCGTATTTTTTAAAATAGACCCCCCATGCAGTTGCAACTTATCTTATCAAAAAATTCACCTTTTTTTATGAAACTTTGCAATTGGAAGTATGGGTCTAGGGGCAATATTTAAGGAGATAGCCTATTGTTTCGATATTTATGGCTCACCCTGTATACAGTATTTCGGGTACAGTACAATATTCAATATCTTTTGTGTGTCCCTGTAAATGTTATGCACTTTCTATTATACAGGAAGTAATTTGTAATAAACCTCAGTAACGTATATCAATTTCATTATGTGTCAAATAGTTTAATATAATTAAAATACGCCGCAGGGTTATCTCTTTATACCATTATCTAACGGAATGCTTTTGTGTGGCCTTGTAAATGACTTATATATATTACAGGCCAAACCCGATTTTAGGCCAAACTAGATTGGACTAGGCCAAACTAGTTTATCCTAACGCCCATCGGATAAACTAGTTTTTCCTAGGCCAAACCGGTCTATCCTAACGCCCATCGAATAAACTAGTGTTTCCTAGGCCGAACCAGTTTATCCTAACGCCCATCGGATAAACTAGTTTCTCCTAAGCCAAACTAGTCTATCCTAAGGCCCATAGGCCAAACTAGTTTTGCCTAACGCTTATAGGATAGACTAATTTAGCCCGTTGTTTATTGGTCTGAACTAGTTTATCCTAGGCCGATCTAGTTTATCCTAGGCCAATTCAATTTGGCGTGATTTTATTGAATTACTTGACCGCCTCAGTGCCAACATTCTAGTTTGTCCTAGGCCAGTGTAATTGTACGTGTTTTTAGCTCACGGGCGTCAAAGCCTGAGAAATAATGAGCTCGCAGGTTCTGTATGTATGTATGTACGCATGTAAATACGCATGTATGTACGTATGTACGTAATGTGATAATTTTTGATAGAAATATCCGATTTCTCTCAAATTTTGGATGTAGGTTCATTCTGATAAGATACTTTTCTGATTAATTTTGGGAATTGATTGGATAATAAAAGGGGGGGGGCGAACGGGAGGCTAAACCCCAAATGTTAATTTACAGAAATGAATTTTTCATGCAGAATTATCAGTTTTCATTTAAAATTTTAGATATAGGATCATTCTGACAAGGCGCCTCCGTGATTAGTTGTTGATCTTTATTATTTAAGTGTAAAAGAAAGGGCAATGTAGGTAACCCCCCCCCATAACTTAGATAAATGTTTTTTCACGCAGAATTTACGGATTTGCTTCAAATTTTAGATATATGTTCTTTTTCATAAGGTGATTCTCTGAATAGTTTTTGGGGTTTAATGGTTAAGTATGAAGGGAAAAAAGAAGGATTGCCCTCTTAACTAGGAAAAACCAGTTTATCCTATAAGTATTTAAATTAACAAGTTTGGCGTAAAAAAAAAAACTAGTTTATCCAATTGGCGTGATGATAACATAGTTTGGCCCAGGCTAATCCAATTTGGCACAAAATCGGATTTGGCCGGTAAAAAACATATTAATGTGTATAAATGTGTGCCAAGAGTCATTGTTTATAACATCAATACAGAAATTTAACATGTACACCGTAGAGACATGATGCATTGGACATGATGTTTGCTTATTTTATATTTTTTCTGAAGACTCGTGCCGTGCTGAGATCAGACTTGCATTTATTATTATTATTATTATTTGGATATTCGAGCCAGATCGGAGCTGAACATAATTTGGAATCGAACAGCGTTTTACATTTTTGAGAAATTAATTACCTGTTGACGTATAAGCTATTCTTGTCACGGCGTCAAGTTTTTCTTTTCCGTGAAGTCGTACCGGAAATTCGATTCAAAACGTAGCTTTAATAGTATTTTCTCAAAAAAAAAAAAAAAAAAAAAAAAAAAAACATCGCCTTTATGAAAAAAAATGGTTAACGCCATTCGATTACACATTTTCTGAGTCAGAATGCCTGATAATCTTATGTATTTCCGAAAAAGAATTAGTTCATAAATATGTTAGGATGTAGCTATTTTGGATTTGAGAAAAGCCTTAAGGAATGACAGAGAAATAATCTACAAATCTACACACATATTTCCCAAACCTACTTTTTGAAACAGATTCAAAAGTTATGATGCTTATAACTCTCCATTTTTTCTTTTGTTCTAAACTATATTAATTATTTAATAAATCCTTAATTGAATATTGCTAGGTCTAATAATCTAAATAATCAATAATACATTGTGTATTTTCCATTCTGCGAACACATCATTATTTAAAATACATTGTAAATTTATCCAATAAATATGTATGCAGTATTTTTTAAAGGAATCTTAATTGTATGTGAAGTAAAATCTGACTTTTTTTTTTTTTTTTTTTTTGCAGAAATTGAGTAGGACCAGATCGAGCCGGACTGAGTCTCTTTTCACTGATAAAGGCTCTAGTACAGGCAGTGCTCGGGGTGAACTTTTAATTTTTATACCGGGTCAAAGCAAAATAACTTTCCTTCGGGAAGGGCGGGGCGCAGGCCTCGAAATTCCTGCCCGTGCAACCTTAATAATATTCTATTACCCTTCGAATAAAATACATTATAGAGGTGTGATAGCAAAAGCACTTTGCACAAGGTTAGCAATGGAGCAGTAGTCGGGATCAATATTAAAAAGAATATTGCCCTGTCAAACAGATGGCTTTGCAGGCTGTTTACACTAATTGTGTATTACAGCCTTATTTTTTTAAAGAATAACACCCTCGAAAAATAAATTAAGGGGTATTACCTTTTCCTATTTCCCCCAATTAAACTTAAACATTGAACATCCACAATAAACATCAATAAACATCCACAACTAATCACGGAGGCGCCTTGTCAGAATGATCCTATATCTAAAATTTTAAATGAAAACTGATAATTCTACATGAAAAATCCATTTCTCTAAATTAACGGTGGGGGATTAGCTCCCGTTTGCCCCCCCCCCCCCTTATTCTTATCCAATGAATTCCCAAAACTAATCAGAAAAGTATCTTATCATAATGAATCTACATCCAAAATTTGAAACAAATCGGATATTTCTATCAAAAATTATCGCGTTACGTACATACGTACATACATGCGTATTTACATGCGTGCATACATACATACCGAACCTGCGAGCCCATTATTTCTCAGACTTTGACGCCTGTGAGCTAAAACGACGTAAAATTACATTGGCCTAGGATAAACTAGATCAGCCTAGGACAAACTAGAATGTTGGCGCTGAGGTGGTCATGTAATTCAATAAAATCAAGCCAAATTGAGTTGGCCTAGGATAAACTAGTTCAGACCAATAAAGAGCAGGCCAAACTAGTTTGGACTAGGAAAAACTAGTTTATCCTATGGGCCTTAGGATAGACTAGTTTGGCTTAGGAAAAATTAGTTTATCCGATGGGCGTTAGGATAAACCGGTTTGGCCTAGGAAACACTAGTTTATCCGATGGGCGTTAGGATAGACCGGTTTGGCCTAGGAAAAACTAGTTTATCCGATGGGCGTTATGATACACTAGTTTGGCCTAGGCCAATCTAGTTTCGCCTAAAATCGGGTTTGGCCTGTAACATATATATTATTTGCACTGCATATTTAAAAAAAATGTATATATTAGTGTACATCATAGATGCATATCAACTTCCTTTTCTTCGAAAGTGTGTAACATCATTAAATTGCAATAGAAATAATTTTTCCCATTGGCTGTAATGTAACGGAAAACTTTTCACTGTCCCTTTAATTGAACTATGCAACCGATTTTCATAAAATTTTATATCGACAAAATTCTAAAACAATTATACATCCAAAATTTCAAACCATTCGCTTGTGTAGTTTTTACTCTGTTATATGTGTCAATATCTGAAAATCCGACAATTTCATTACAAAAGTTTTATTTTATGTACCAACTTACACATACCATTATATACTATTATACTTGTTTTGTCATTTAAATGCTCCAATGTTTTGAGACAATGGATGTATATTTTATGCGCAAAATAAGCCTTTATGGAAAAAAAGAGTCTGTTAACATCATAACCAGGTCTAATAATTGAGACTGTGGTGATGTTTCTGACTTAATAGCTGCACAGGCATTCTGTCGAATCATTTTGCACACTTCTAAATTATTAATATGCTATGTGACATCTCTAGGTTACATAAATAAAATTGCAATAACCTTTTTTATATATAAATAAAAGGTTAAATATTGAGACATGAGTGATGCTATAAAAAAATACTCATCCGTATTCAGAATAAAAACTAAATATTTCTTAATATAAAACAAAGAGAAGAACAACTTAACTTCATCAATGGTGGCTAATTGAACGTTAGTTGCTGTTGCAATGGAAATAATTCTGCCAGCGGCACCTAGTATCTGTTAAATTAAATGTGCGTTTTAAAAGGATTGAGATGATGATGAACCTCAGAGACAAATATATTTACTACAATATTTTAATATACAATCTTATATTAATAAAGGTGAACTATATTTTCATATACTGTATACATATATAGGTAAAATTATATATAATAGCAAAAATTAATAATATTTACAGAAATGTTTACAGCATACATTTAATATTGAATAATTGTACTGGGACTGGGACTGAAATAATGATTTATTTTGTTTAAAGCTTAAAATTAATTATTTTTGCAATATTACCATTTATCACTGGTAATTGTTTTAACAAATGTTACAATATACTAATTTTTTCAGTTTTTGTTTTTTAGTATTATTAATGAAATACTATTGGCAGTAGACATAAATTGTCCAATTTTCAGATATTGACCTATATGCGGACTGATGGACAGACAGACGACGACGATTTTCGGTGCAACATATATAATTACGAACGCGCGTAAAAATGAGTTTTAACTGTACCATAAAAAAGTATATCTTTTCTTATATGAATTTTATTTCTCCTTCAATAAATTGAATATATATTCTGATTCATATTCAAATATGCATTTATTTTTATCTGAAATTTAATTATGCTTTACTTCAATCACTGAAAAAAAAATGGGTTCTTAAAATTGAGTAAAAGATTTTCAATTTTAAATACGTCACGTACTCAAAACAGCTCCGATCCAAACCCACTCAAAAATAAGAAACAGATGTACTAATTTTTTATTCCATGGATGTGTTCAAATATGAACCGTTACGTTACCACCACCCCTCACCGTTGCAGTAAAAACATGACTGTATACTGACATGTATTTCTCGCTCAAAAATTATCAAAAAGAAACTTTTAATTGATGATTTATTAAGAAAAAATAGCAAAGTTTTTATCAAGATACCCAAATCAAATACTTTTATCACAAGAAAATTGTTTTCAAAAACTTTTAAATTATTTTAAAATACTATGCATAGTTTATATTCACGAACATTTTTTATACCGCCAGGAAGGAAATAAAACATTACTAAGTACAAAATTAATGTTTCGTTAATTTGATAGCATGTGATGTTTCAAAATTGGAAAGCGTAGGTTCATTTTTGATCCAACTATACTCAATTCGAAATGAGTACGTCGATTTGCTCAATTTGAGTACTTCATCTTTTTCAGTTTAAAAATCCAAACAATCCTACTTGTAAATATCTAAATCTGATCCTTTTAAATTATTTTAAAATATTGGACACAGTTTATATTAATGAACATTTTTCATGCCGCCAGGAAGTAAATAAAATATTACTAAGTACAAAGTTATCGTTTCGTTTCGGTATGATAACATGTGATGTTTCAAAATCGGAAAGTGGAGGTTAATTTTTTAACCGAACATACACAATTCGAAATGAGTACATCAATATGCTCACTTTTGAGTACTTCATGTTTTTCAGTTTAAAAATCCCTACCAACACAACTTATAAAATCTAAATCTGATCCTTTTAAATTATTTTAAATACTGTGCACAGTTTTTATTAATGAACATTTTTCATTCCTCTAGGAAAGAAATAAAACATTACTATGTACAAAAATCCCTGTCGGGTTGGCCTACAGACGGGGTAGATTTTAAAGAGTGCTCATTTCAAGAACAAAAAATAAAATATGATTAGAAATAAACCCAGTTTAACAACTTTATTTGACGGCTTTTGAAAAAATTTAATTTCATTTTTCTGTAAGAACTGGTTTTATCAGAATCATCTTAAGCTAAATTTGGCTCAAATGCCCGTTTTCACGGCATATTTCTAAATCAATTCTGACATTTTTAAAAATCAACCAACACGGCAGATTATATAGTTCCTAAATAAGAGAAAATTGTCAATTTAATGCATTTAAAAGCAAAATTCAATTTAAAAATGAGTCATAAAACAAGCAGTTTGTTATTTGAATATATCCTCAATTCTTCAATCACGATCGCTTTGGAAATTTTTTTAGGAAATGCCCACTTTGATAGCTTTTTTAGAAATATATTCAGCCTTTATCAAAAAACTGACCAATATGGCACATTATACAGTTCCTAGATAAGAGAACCTGTCAACTGGATGCGTTTGAGAGCAAAGTTGAACTTAAAAATTAGTCGGAAAAAGAATTGTTATTTGAATATTTCCTCAATTTTCCAATCACGATCGCTTCGAGAAATTCTGTTCAAAATACCCATTTTGGCAGCCTTTTAAAAAATATATTCTGACAGGCGGATCGAAACAGCAATAGCTCCCTATGGAGATTTACTGCACATGCTCATTTAGTGCTAAAGTTGTAACCAGGATTGGAAGTGCAGCTTTAAAAAGAATTGCCAAGTACAAATGCAAATCGAGTGTCGATTTATGCAACATTTTTAGCTCCGTATTTTTCCACTCATATAACATTTTTAGCTCCGGATTTTTCCATTTGTACAACATTTTTAGCTACGGATTTTTCCATGTATACAATTATTTTTAGCTCCGTATTTTTTGATTTATTCAAAATTTTTAGCTACGGATTTTTCGATTTATTCAGCATTTTTAATTCCTTGTCTTTTCCTTATCCTTTCCTTATCTCCCAATCTATGCAGAATTTTTTGGATCCGGATTTTTCCATTTATATGACATTTTTAGCTCCGGATTTTTCGATTTATTCAAAATTTTTAGCCCCGGATTTTTCGATTTATTCAAATTTTTTTAGCTCCCGATTTTTCGATTAATGAAGAATTTTTTACACCGGATTTTTCGATTTATGCATAATTTTTTACTCACTTTAAAATTTTCAACAAAAAAAAAGAAAAGAAAAGAAAAGAAAAGAAAGAAAAAAGAAAAGAAAAGAAAAGAAAGAAAAAAGAAAAGAAAAGAAAAAGAGAAACGTTAAGAAATTATTTTTACACGTATATGGATATTTTCGCAGAATACTTTTTTTTTATTTGCTTAATGTATATATAAATCACTTTTGAACGATATTTAGAATATTAAGAGGAATTTAGAATTAAATTAAAATTTATCTTTAATAAAAATGTCTTATTTATTAATAAAAAGAAACCAATAATAATAAAAAGAAACCATAAACCGACTTTTGGTCCGCGAAGGATTCGAACCCACAGGGTCTGATTGCAAGCTCAATGCTCGAACCGTTCGACCATCAAGCTCACCTTCCAAGTCTTCCTTAAATGTTCAAATGTCCTGAAATTCAAAGGTTGCTTTATCTAAAAAGCTCGCCAAAAGTTAGCCAACCGAACTACTAAACGAAATTGGGATAGCGCATGCTCGGTGATAGTCTTCGTAGGGAGCTATTGCTGTTTGGATCCACTATATATATTCTGCCTTTATCAAAAAACTGGCCAATACGTCCCATAATATAGTTCCTAAATAAGAGGGCCTGCCATTTGAATTTTTTTAATGTGATTTTTTTCAAAAATGAATTTAACCCTTCGGACTATGGTGCCTCTTACACAAATTTTATTCGATTACCAACACTTTTTCAAAAGAACTTTCCTTGAAGTAGAAAGTTTCAAAAATTCTCCGATTAAATAAGTAAAATTTTATTTCCGTTTATTACTGGTGCAAAAAACAAATTTTGGAAGGAAAGATGATGTCTCCGCAGCGGAGACAACGGAGTGCCTAGGGTTAAAATCGAGTCAGAATATAAGCAGTTTGGATTTGAAGTTTTTTCTTCAATTCCTATGTTTGATGAATTTATTGATACTACAAGAATTGGTCCTATAAAAAACTTCTCATTATAAATGTTGTAGATATTATTGAGAAGATGTAAAATAAATTTAATTTGTTAGTTTAAGATTTGACGAAGTTATGGATTGTTTTCTTTTTTCACCCCTCTTTTTTTTTTTTTTTTTTTTTTTTTTTTTTTTTTTTTCCAGTAAGAGTTAGTTCTATCAAAAACTTGTAAATACAAAAGTGTTAGATATTATTATGAATACTTATAAAAAATTTAGCTGGATTTGCTATCTTGAGAATTGACGAAGTTATGAATTTTTTTCTCCCAAAAACCCTATTTTTTCGCTTCTTGAGCCCATTTTTAACTTGATCAAAAAATCTGTCATGCATAAACTTTTGGCCCATTTTTGAGAAGTAATATAAACTGTAAACAGATTTTATTTCTATTTTAACTATGAAGTTGTGGTGTTTTTTCAGTTTTTTACAAAAACCCTCCCTATTTCCCCTCCCTTGGTCCGATTTTGCCCATTAACGAACTTGACCGAGATTTTATACAACATTATTTTATGTATCAATTTGGAAGAGATTTGAGCAGAATTATAGAAGTTATCGTGTCCATGAAAAAGTAATATATATATATATATTGGGTAGTCATAAAAAAAACTTTATCGGTATATGGAGCTCTAGCGGCCAGTCCGTTCAACCGATCGAGGTGAAATTTCAGATATAGCTATTCAGAGGTATGAGCTAGAGATTCTCTGAACGGCAACAAAATGGCGCTCACGGTTACGGTTATAGTTACAGAAACTCGAAATTTTCCAATGGCAACACCCATTTTTTCATCGCAAAATGCTCAGCGCATGCGAAAACCCTAAAGAGCGTTGGAACCGTACGTGTATATCAAGAAACGGACACGTTATGCACGCACAAAAAACTGTTCTGGGAATCCCCCCAACCCCCAAGAAAAAAACACGATTGGAGCGCAAGAGTAAATTTGGATATGACACAGAGTCAGTACCCTAATAATCTGATTACAACACAGATCGGAGAAAACTTTTATTTTGATTACACATTTTCACATGGGTGCCATCACAGGCAATTACACATTGCATGGTGGCGACTGTGGACAATACAGCCGAACGTTACATCGCATGAGGGATGTTTGCAATCTCACGTTTGATAGAATCTTTCAAATCCGGCAAAGTTTGCGGACTGCACATGTAACACTCTAGATTTTAGATATCCTCAGAACCTGAAATCCATAGGAGTGAGGTCGGGGGATCGCGGAGGCCATTGACTTTACCAGATAAGGGGAAATGTGCCTTGTCTGTTCATAATAGGCGAAGAGCTCGATCGTTATCTCCATCATATTGGATAAGAAATTCATTAACAAAGTCTATATGTTGTTGATGGTCTCTCACATCCAACATCTGAGCGCCCTGGTACCGGTAAAGAAGCATGCGAATTACAGAGCGCAGTAACTTTAAGACCATTGATTTTGGTATATCAAATACACGAGATGCACCTTTTGTAGTTTTCATGCGTCCTCTGGTCACGATGTGATGCACTCCCATAACAGTATCCTCAGGAACAGTTGCTCGTCCGAATCGCAGACTATCACAGATGCAGCCAATTTCTTCGAATTTCATTACTAAATCACGAAGAGCTTGTGAAATGTATAGGCCATGTATTTTGGCGATAGTTTCGACGGTAAACGCGCCAGGTTTTCGCAGCATTTATCTCATTTTGATAATAATTTTACCAACTCACCACGAACGAAGTCATTTTGTTGGCATCTGCGAGCTCCGACTGAAGAACTAACATCCAAACCCTACTTTTTATCCGTTTTCTAAGCTGACTATCTGGCAAACGATGTTCTATGATTGGTATTTTGTCTGTGTCATATTCAAATTTTCTTCGTGCGCCTCGGTAGTGTGTTTTGGGGAAATTCGTAGAGCTGATTTTGTGCGAGCATAACGCGTCCGTTTATTGCAATAACCATATACCATTCCAACGCTCTGTAGGGTTTTCGCATACGCTGAGCATTTTGCGATGAAAAAAAATTGGTGTTACCATTGGAAGATTTCGAGTTTCTGTAACTATAACCGTAACCGTGAGCGTCATTTTGTTGCCGTTCACGAAATCTCGAGCTCATAACTCTGAATAGCTATAGCTGAAATTTCACCCCAATCGGTTGAACAGACTGGCCGCTAGAGCTCCATATATCGGCAAAGTTTTTTTATGACCACCCTGTATATATAAGTAGATTAAACTTTTTTATTAATGTAGTTTTGGGGTCTAGGGGTGATGATCGGTGTAGATCTGCAAAAAAAAAAATTCAGAAAATCTAACATGGAAACGACGCCAATATGTAGTATTTCATACAAAATCTACCAAAAATTATCGTTTCGTTTCGGTTTGATAACGTGATGTTTCAAAATTGGAAAGCGGAGGTTCATTTTTCATCCAAACATACTCAATTTGAAATGAGTAGATCGATTTTTTTTTTTGAGTATTTCATAATTTTCATTTTAAAAATCCAAATAATCATTTTTGTAAAATCAAAATCTGATCTGGAAGAAACATTCTAGGGGAAATCCGATCTGCAGAAAGAAAATTAGCAACAACGCTTTGCAATACGAGACTTAATTCAATGATTCCCAGCTATCCGCCAATCACGGATTTTACTCTATATGAACTTTAAAGAAAACAGATATGTTTATCTTTCTGTATAAAATAAAATTCGTTTAAGGGGGTCCAAGACACAAAAATTTTCAAATTTTCTAAAAAAAAATTTATTGCATTAATTTTTTTTTCTGCTTAAAATGCGCGTGTAAAACCATGTTTCTATCTTAATTTGAGCAGGAAATATTAATTTTTATGTTTTTGGTTAACTTCCAGTTTCAGACAGTGGTTGTTACTCAAACGACTTCTTGTGAAAATGTTTTTTTTTTTTTTTTTTTTTTCTTCTTCAATATAGGGTTTTTTACCATTTCTCCTATTTGAGTTGTTATAAATCAAGAACCGTTAAAGATAAATGGTTCAAACTTGGAACATATCTTCTTCAGTTGTTTTACTTTAATTTTGATTCATCAAATTTGAAAAAATATATATTTATTTTTTAAAAATATGATTTTTTTTAAGTTACATCCATTTTTTTCAAATTTTGACTTTAAATATTTTTAATTTTTATTTAAATTAATATTTTTTTTAATGCTGAATCAAAACTAAAGTCTATATACTTTGTTTATTTAATGAAAAAAAATTAAATTCTACAAAAAAAAAAAAAAAAAAAAAAAAAAAAAATCAAGTTATAACGATTTTAAATTGTACCACTTTTTAAAAAAATTTTAAATTTTAAGAAAGAAATTATGAGTAGTTTTATCACGTGATTTTGTTTTCAAATAATATGGCTAACCATCACAAAAAATTTCAAAATTTTAATCCAATAAATATGTATATTTTTACACGTTTCAGGCACTGGAATTTCCGAAAAACAAATTTTTAGAAAAAACATTCTGCCGTCCGTCTGTCTGTGTGTCTGTAAAAGCCCTATCTCTCGAACAAATTGAGTTAGAGACTTGGAATTTGGTATGTGCTTAGTAAGTAAGAAGTGAAAAGAAGTCTATTTAACATCAGTAACCTCGATTAACCGGATTATTTTTTTCGGACTCTCGAAATATTCTATTGTGATGAAAGGTATATAAAAAATTTCGATTTTTTTTTATTATTTTAAGGAGTGAATGTAAAAGACAATAAATAAATGATGTTACACTGTTTCAAACATATTGAAATTCTTACATATCACTCAGCTGCTCTATAATATGCTCAGCGCAGAATACAGTGTATATAGCAATCATCGTTCATTTACTGGGATATTCCAAAAAGAAAAAAAAAATCCGTTACATTACGTTATAATTTGAAAAAAAAAAAAAAAAACATTTGCGGTGTATTTTAATAATGTTACGCTATTTCAAATGTACTGAAAAATTGATAAACAGTGTGTCCCCTCTCAACGGTGGTCAATGGCTAATTTTTAAACCGTTAGACATAGACATATAGTTCCAATTGCAAAAATGCTTTAAAAAAGGTAAAGAAGTATTTTTAAATGATTTAGGTAAAAAAAATTATTAAAAAATTAAGAAAATTAAATTTTTATACGGTCCCACGGTCCTATAAGTGATATTTAGTAAATTTTTACCACTACTCTAACAAGTAAGACAAAAAAGTCCCATTCCACTGCGATTAAAATTATTCACCGAGTAATAGCTGTTTAAAGTTGAAGCATCTTTTTTGCTGCAAAATAGGGGTCAATCACAAATTTACTAGAAATAAAAAGAAACGTCAGATATAAAATTGAACATTAAACATTGAGAGTAAAATAATTTTTACAATATTAATTTTAAATTTATGTTAATGTTTACATATCGAAAAAAAAAAAATACTTGTACTTAAAAACAGAAATTTTGTTAAATTAAATTATGAAAAGCAACAGTCACAATTCCTTACAAAATGATGCATATTTAAAATTCTATTAGACTATTTAACCTAATAGAATTTGGCGTAGTCCTATAAAATAAATAAATGGACGCACCTAAAATCGTATTAATATTACATTGTCATTGGATAAAAATAAGTATGCGAATTGACCCTCGATCGGATATTTGGAAGTAAGTTAAAGTTGGGAGTGGAATAAAATTTTAATACAAATTTTGAACTAGGAAAACATACATACGAACGTTATCAAAATAACACATTTTTTAAAAATAAAATCATGAAAAGGAACAGCTTTTTTCTACAAAATAAAACATATGTAAAAAGTCCTTCCGGCAATGCCGGGAGGAAGAGGTAGCTTTCATATACTTATATATTTATTTATTTATTTTAAAGTAAGTTACATTGTTCAAAAATACTAAGCTCAAATTAGTGGAAATAATCTTATAAAATTAGTGATTTCATAAGATTGAATACTAGTTTTTGTCAAGACTGAATATTAATGGGAATTTTTAGAAATTAGTCATCTTTTATTCAACCTGGTTTTATTTTAAGCGATTTAGAGAGTCACCAAATTCCACGATATCATGAAGTGTATGCCATTTTAAAGCAACATGATGGATTGTTCGGATCAGACCGTTTCAAAATGTCAGCCATAAGCAAAATTAAAAGTGCTATAACTCAATCATTTTTTAAGATATAGACAAAATAAAAAGTGTTCTGGAATCGTTGTTTTAAGTTTTAACACGTAAAAGAAAAATATTTTTCAAATTTTGATTTTTTCGCATTTAATTTTAAATTTTAAATTTTTAAAAAAATTTAAAATGGCCACCATTTTGACACAAAATGGCGGATGATGCTGGCCAACGAACTCGGTCGAGACATTTGTATGTACTATGTACATACCAAGTTTCATTGAAATCGATTCATAAATACGCGTGTTATTACGTGACAAAAATCAGATCGTTTCAAAATGTCAGCCATAAGAGAAATTCAAAGTGCTATAACTCAATCATTTTTTAAGATATAGACAAAATAAAAAGTGTTTTGGAATCTTTGTTTTAAGTTCTAACACGTAAAAGAAAAATATTTTTCAAATTTTTATTTTTTCGCATTTAATTTTAAATTTTAAATTTTTTAAAAAATTTAAAATGGCCGCCATTTTGAAACAAAATGGCGGATGATGCTGACCAACGAACTCGGTCGAGACATTTGTATGTACTATGTACATACCAAGTTTCATTCAAATCGGTTCATAAATACGTTAGTTATCGCATGACAAAAATCAGATATATATATATATATATATATATATGGTTATATATATATATATATATATATATGTCAACATTTGAACAGAGGGTGGTTTTGAGGTCTGGGGGTCATGATCGGTGAAAATATACCAAAATTTTCCGGAAGTGCTTTCCTCCGGACGGCTGCAATAGGTAACTTTTTACTTTTTGTAATGAAAGCTACCTAAAATACAATTGAGGATGTGAATTTCAAAACTCGGCTTATCGCTTTTGTTTTCTCTCCAATCTACACTAATATAACACTAGTATCTCCAAATTTATAATGAAAACCAATGGACGCATTTAATGGTTTTTCGCGATTTCTTAAAATTTTAATTTCTTGATAAAGAGAATTTTGAAACTCACGTCTTCAACTATTTTAAACAATCTACAAATCAATTAATAAAAACTAACACTACGGTAAAACTTATACGGTGGCAGCATCTTCAATTAAATTGCTTTAAAAATATTTCTTTACCTCATTTAAAACATTTTTGTAATTGGAACTATATGTCTGTGACAAATGGTTTAGGGATTAGCCACTGGACAGCATTGGAAATGGATGCTCTTTATAATACTTTAAGCATTTAGTGTACGTTCCCTTAAAACTTAGTCCAACTCATCCATTTTCAGTTACAGAAAAGTGGTTTAAGTTATGATATTTAAAGTTTCATAACTCGGTCAGTTTTAATGTTAGATGAATGGAACCTTTTCTGTATTGCTTGTTAGAATGATGGAAAATTTTTACTAAATATAACTTATAGAACCGGGGGACCGTATAAAAATTTAATTTTCGTAATTTTTTAATACAATTTTTTTAACCTAAATCGTTTAAAAAATAATTATTTAATTTTTTACAGCATTTTTGCAATTGGAACTATATGTCTATGACTAACGGTTTAGAAATTAGCTATTGGCCACAGTTGAGAGTGGACACACTGTATATCACTGAGATTCACTTCGAGATGCTTAATGCTGAGTTCATAACATTCATCCTTCATTTATAGAGGCACACAAACCAATTCGTTTACAATATTGCTGATGAAAAATAAATGCTGAAAGTGCATTTTCAGTTGTGGTATGCATTTTTAAATGTAACACCTTTTTACCACACTACTTTTGCGCACAAATTCTATAATAGGTGTCCACTTTCATCGATGTCCAATGGCTTATTCCTAAACTTTTACCCATAGATTTATCTCATGAAAAACAACTCGTAAATGATTTCCCGCCAAGCAACAAATCTAAAATGACAATCATAAAAAGAAGTGATATTTAAGTATAATTTTAAGTATAGAAATCAATTATTCCAAACTCATATAAATCGAAAACTATTCTATGTTTTTACACAAAACTTTCAAAGGCTTGAACTATTCATAAAAACAATTCAAATGCAGCAAACTTCATGAATTACACATAACTGTAACTTGTAACTCTGTCAATAGATTTTGGTCTGAACAAGAATCTAATAAATGCAAAACAGCATGTTTAAAATCGCATTTACTAAAAACATATTTTACTACTTTATGTTCTTCCTGAGTTACATGACATTCCCCATTCCATAGAAACAAGAATTTTGTTCCTATGGTAAATAGAACGCGAGATATGGAGATGTCATAATCCATTTTAGTCACTCTGCCAAATATAAACTAGATAGACCAATAAAAAGTTTTAGTAAAATCGCTTGGCATCAATTGGTAAAAATTCCTTTCATTTTATGGTTCATTGCATTGTTGTTTCTTTAGCTTGGCAAGAAACTCTCTGTCGAGTTTGTTTGATAATTCCAATTACAAAAATGTTTTATATTAGAATAATTTAGAACACGATTATTCAATCAGTAAATTAAGGGGGCTTAGGGGTTGATCGATACTGAAAAACATGTAAACAGAGCTCTCGCTTCGAGTCCATATAAAAACAGAAGTATTCAATGTAATTAAACTTTCTGATATTTTAAAGGTATGTTTGTAGTCTTATAAAATTATAAAATGAAGTACTTCAATGTAATATAATAAGAAACATAGCAAAATTTATGTAACACAATTATCAAAAAAAAAATTATGTGTTATATCACCAACACCAAGATATCTTAACAATGAATTGACATAAGAACCTAATTTTTGCTTTAAAATGATCCGGAAACTTTACTCTATAGAATAAATTAAGGATATAACTATCACTCAAAAACAACATTATTAAAAAGACTCACAAATTTGAAAATTTAAAAAACTCCTAAAAGATACAATTTTTTTTCATTAAAAATACTCAAAATATTAAACTATCTAAACTATATTAATTCATTCTATAGATAATGTTATATGCATGCAAAAAAAATTAAGCCATTCCATCAAATAGTTTTTTTTTTTAAATCTTGGTGTTAGTTGTCAAAAATCAAGTTTTGAGAAAACGTGACAAAGTTGAAATTATATGGGTGCGGCTATGGAAGTGTTGATACATAAATGCTTGTAACTCCGTTAAAAATGCAAATATTTTTATGCGGTTTTTGCATTCAGGAGAGTTCAGGATTAATTGAATAATAAAACTAGATTACAAAAAAATCGATTTTTTGAAAAGTTTTCAACCCCTGAGCCCCCTTAATTATAACGAACGTAAATTTTCCAAATGGGTGAAAAAAAGTTTGGGCCATGATTCAAACAGAGACATATTGGCTGAAGCATGATCCATAATATCGGACCAGATTGTATACCCTTAAGATTAGTTGGGTGAAATAGTCCTCCAATACTTGCCCGGGATGGCTCAGTTGGAAGGGCATTGGCGTCTTCAGCCAATACGTCCCTGGTTCGAATCCTGGCCTGGACATTTTACACCCACTTGCAAAATTTACATCCATTAAAAATGTTTTAAATGAGGCAAAGAAGTATTTTAAATGCAATTTATGCCAGTAAAATCATTTCTTAAAATATTAAGAAATTTAATTTTTTTATACGAACCCTGCTTCTATAAGTTATATTTAGTAAAATTTCCTATTGCACTGACAAGACTAAAAGATCCCATTATTCTACAATTAAAATTGAACAAGTGACTGCTGTTTAAAGTTGGAGCATAATTTTTTTGGTTTTAAACAGGTGTCATTCACAAATTTAGTAGAAATATAAATTCTTCGAATATATTTAAAAAAGGCTTGAGAATAAAATTAACATTGCAATATATATTTGAAACCTTTAATTATTCTGCCATATTAATGCAAAATATAAAACTTGTAATAAATATATAACAAGAAAAAAATAGCAGGATTTTTATTAAATCAAATTACAGAAAGTAACAGCCTCAATCTATCTTCTATATATGTATAAAATAGTTTGTCCTGACTGACTAATAATCAACGCACAGCCAAACTACTGAACCCAGATGCATGAAAATTGGAAAGAAAATACTTCTTATGACATAAGTGTACACTCAGATAGGATTTTTGGAAATCCCCCTACTTAGGAAGGACAAACAGGAGAGGGGACAAAAAATTTTGAGCATCTTGCTATATCTCAGCTGCCTTTTAAAATAGAAGCATGAAATTCCAGAAAATAAATATACTAAAAATAATAATTTAACATGTATTTCAGCAATTTTAGAAATTCGCCCCAAAGTTGTTAAATGAAGAGGGGGGGGGAATTTAGAACATTTGGCATATCCCAAAAATTGTTTTAAGAAGGAGCGTGAAACGGCAGAAAATAAATCTATTAAAAAATAACACGTGTTTCAGCGATTTTGAAATTTCCATCCCCATGGGGATGGAAATATGCTAAGCTCTTTTGGATCCGTCATATGACATATCATCAGAAAGCTCTTGGACCACTCTTTCATATTATAAACCTTCCTTAACACCCTCCAATGCATCCCCCGGGAGACAGTTTTTGAACTTTTCTGAAATCGTAGAGTTTTATTCTTTTAGACCAGATTTTTTTACTGGGCTCTTCGATAAATATTATTTATAATATATGAAAAAGTCAAAGAGAGGGGAAGGGTATATTTCAGGGAGCATGGTAGTTGGAAACTCTGGGGAGCAATTTTCTGTATTGCCTACACCCCTCATGTGATATATCATTGGAAAGTTCTCTGACCACTATTTCATATTATACACATCCTGTACCTCTCCTCCCACTTTCCTCCCACGAAGGACATTTTTCTAAATTTGGCCAACATCCCTCATATGCTATATCTTTGGAAAGCTCTGTGACCACTTTTTCATACTATGCACTTCCCATGCCCTTTCCCCATTTCGCCCCATCATACCCTCTCTCGGGGGTATGGTTATCACATTCCATCAGGAGGTTTTCCCATAATGGGAAAATTATAGAACTGATCTCAATGGCATAGAAAAATCAATGAAAAATTTTATCCCATTTAGTTCCAGTTTTTGCAACCAGTCATTTCATTCTTATTTCTTTAGCCATTTTGTTGCTAATTGCTGAAAAATTCCAATTTTTGATACTTAAACTCCCTTATCTTTTTATACTTACTCGTGCCTTTTTAACTTTTTGCAACCATTTGATGCTATCTAATGATATTTCCACTATTGTGACTCCCTTTTAGCCTTTCTTTGGTGTATTGTAATGCAATTCCAGCCATCGTCACTTGCCATGTAATTAATAAAACCCTTTATAAGCCTGAAAAACAATTATTTTAATGATCAATTATAAGACATTGTGATTCTACTTTATTTTATGCCTAAGTGGAGCAAGATCACCAGATTGCTAGGATCCGGTGTAGACCTTATTTGTTCCACTTGGTAAATTCCCCGTCATGCGGAGACTCATTACAAAATCTTCCAGTCCTCAAAGAAGGCACATTTTTAAAAAATCATTAACGCATAAAATACATAATAAACAAGCCGTTAGTGTACAAAGCTCTTTTGCGTCAGACAGCAGTAAGGTGATGCTGGAGAAGTCAATTGATAAAAAGAAAACTTGAGGATCATGAATCAGGACCACATCATCACAATGTTATGCACGTCGGATGCTGCTTCTTTGCTACAAGGGGTGCTAGGACTGTCAGAAGCTCGACAAAGGCTCCAACGCGACAATGGACGAGTCCCAGAGTGCAGCTACAGAACAGATAGGAGGTAAGATTGGACAGGTACATAAAGAAGCGAAAAAGAAAGTGGGTTGATAAGGAATATTTTTCGCCCATCATATATGTGAAAAAAAAGTTTCAGTTTCAGACAATTGTTCAGTGGCTTTGTGTACTTAAAGATATGTATTTTTGTTTAATATAAGCTTCATGTGATAAATAAAATAATAGGTGATAGAAATTATAGAAAATTAGTGTTTTGGCTTTTTCCTACATTTTTGTCGTTTTTTGCATCTTTGAACTAATTTTTTTTTTTTTTTTTACAAAGTGCTCGACGAACCAAATTAATTTTAATATGCAATGATACTACACTTTATAAGCTTTTATATGAGCATTCTTTTATTTTGGTTCAGTGTGCTCTTCTATCTATTAGAGAAAAAAATGTTTTGTGCGAAAGTATCAAATGCCCTATTATAGGAGTGCATTCAGATTTGTTTTGACATGCTCAAAAAGTATTTACGTTGTTCAGATTTTAATGTTGCTTTCTAAAACTTTTGTTCAGCCCCGTACGAAAGGGAGGGGTGAAGGGGCAATTTCCCCGGTCGCAGAAATTTAGGGGGGGGGAACCAAATTTATACTACCAACGTCATTTTTAACCTGTCACAAGAAAAAGTTGAGGGGGAGGGGTGCCAGATTGAAACTTTGCCCCCAGCGTAGCTAGGCTAACAAAAGCAGAGCTTCGCACGCACCTGCTTTTGTTATAAATATTTATTAATGAACTTATTAATAAATAATGCTTGGAAGTCAGTGTCATTTCTGTATAGTCTTGTGAAAAACAAATAGTGATTTTTGTATCTGTTTTAACAGAAAATTTATATCAATACATAGCTGTTCTAAAAAATGTGATATACAGAATGGCTTTAAGTAGCATTCTAAATGCAGACCATATATATATTTCATGTTAATCAGGTTCAAAATATTTCTAATTCTTCTTCTAAGGTAACAATACGAGATTATGTATCAAAAAGTACTGCCTACGCCACCACAAATAACAAACCAAATATACATTTATCAGTACCTCATTGTCACAACGCTAATACTTGTTGTAATCTTTTATTTAAAATCTTTTTTAGGATTTGATAGAATTAAGAAATGCAGAACTATAATGCTCTTAAAATAGAAATATAGGAATAATTTCAAACTGAAAAATTTTTACCCACAATCTTTCAATGTCAAAAAAGCTGAAGAAATGCAAATGAAAAAGAAATCCTCCTTTAAAAAGTATTTCGGTCTTCTTCAAACAATAACTTTTTTGGAATAAGACAAAGTAAAGTATCTATAACACATTCTAAACCGTATTATTACTAATCAAAGAATTCAATTAATTTTATAACAGGTTATTTCAATGGCATTAAAGTACCATCAGGGCATAGAGTTAAAGTAATTCATTGATTGTTAGAAAATTTGCAAGAGCAAGGGTATAGTGATGTTACAAAAATAACATCGATGCATGTACTCACCATCTACCTCAACTAAGAAAAATTTGGTAGAATATTCAAAAAGTTTTCATTAAGAATTCTGATTGGGTTTAGGCCACAATCAGGCTGAATGAGGAATTTCATTTGAGCATTCAACCAATGTTCTGTAAATAATGAAAAAAGGTGTGACACGCCTCATTCTGATGTCACAAAAAATCACACAAAGTCAGAAAAACAAAGAATAAAAATTCTAACAACTTGGCATGTTTTAATTTCATTGGTTTGTGTAATTATTAATAGTGAAAATTAATTGGCAATTTTATGAGCCAATGAAATAAAAACATGCAAGTTGTTTGATTTTTTTTCTCTGTATTCCCTGCTTTATAAGACATTTTGCGACATCATAACCAAGTGTATTAAAGCTTTCCCAATGTAGAGGACATTAGTTCAATTCAGGCTTTTTAGGTTGAAATATAAATGGTGAATACAAGCATTAAGTGTTCAATTTAAGCTTGGACTCCAAGTCAAAGTTACAAAGATTGTCTAAACATTTAAATATGCTGCTTTTCAGAAACACATTTAAAAATGTCTTTTAACAATACATAAAATTGAATACTAAAATAAATACAGCTGATACATGCCTAACACTAATTTACACAAGCTTACCCCAAACCCAATGAATTTCCAATGCTTTCAAAAAGATTTCAAATCAAATCTTTAATTATACAACTTTTCAGATTAATTCAGGAAATTATGCATTTTATAATGTTTTATCTAATTCAATTTTTCTCCCCCAAATTTAAAATGTAATCGAGCTTTAAAATGGAAATGTAACTTTATTCACAAATTCTGTGTACAATAAATTGTTCAGATAAGAAACTAGTAATTTTAAAAATTCCTCTGAAATTAGTCTTAGCCAAATAATAAATATAGCACAAAGCTGAAGGAGGAAATAAATTTGTCATGATAATACAAAAAGTTTTCAATGAAGAATAGCCAGAAAACAGTAAATTGAAAGTTTTATAATTTTAAGGTATACAACAGTCGTAGAGAACATTTAATAAACTTATGACAAAAACTTGATCCAGAGTTGTTTCAGTTTACAATATTTACATAAATTACAAATGTCAAATATTTTAAAATGTCAAATATTTTAAAATGTTTTCTATACTTTTGTAACTTTTTCTGAATTGTAACTGTAACATAAAAAAATATTTATGCATACATAGCTGCACAGAACAAAGAGACAAAGCATATAACAATTTTTTAAAAGTTTTATTACATAATAACAAAATGACAAGTGTACGTACAAATGTTGTGTAAAAATAAAATAATTAAAAATAATATTTTCCCTTAAACAGGAATGCCACATTTCTCAAAAATGAGAAAAATAAGCTAAAAGCAGTTACTAAAGAAAATGATCTTTGGTTTTAAAGAAATGAATATAATAAATAACATACAAATTTTAACAACATATAAAAATGAAATATGAACTGTAATAAAACTTCAGACAAAATAATTTATTAGTGTGCCAATCCCTAAGATTAAAATGAGGCTACAATTCTTCTCTAACATACTTAGGCTTTAATTCTTCTATCCTTCTGATAAAATCAGATTTTTCAATACATCCTTCACATCTTTCTTCCCAGTCTGAAAGAATTTTCTTCAGTTCTTTTACTTTAAGTTTTTTCAAGTCTACTGATTTTAAGTCAATTTGTTTTTCTGAAAAAAAAAAAAAAAAAAAAAAAGATTTAAAATGTTACAATACTTTTTTTAAATACTAGGAGTAAGATAGCATATGACAAAATCAGTATATTTTTAAATCAAATATATAATTAAAAATTATCAATACATTTATGTTATATAATATATATATATATATACAGGGTGAGTCATAAATATCGAAACAATAGGCTATCTCCTTAAATATTGCCTCTAGACCCGTACTTCCAATTGCAAAAATTCATTAAAAAAGGTGAAATTTCTGATAAGATAATTTGCAACTCCATGGGGGGGGGGGGGTCTATATGAAAAAATACAAAAAAATTTTATACGGCCCCCGTAGAGCAAAATTCCCAATTAGGGAATTATTCCTTATCTATTCCTAAATTGAAAAAAAAAATTCATTTCCGTATCTGAAAATCTGACAGATATTAAAATCCAAAATTCTCCAAAATTCGTGACTTACACCACTTTACCATGCCTATAAACGAAGCATTTTAAACTTGTTTTCAAAGTATTTACTTTGATTGTCCACATATTATCCATATTAAATGTCGATTCAAGACCGTGCCTCTTATTTGGACATAATAAAGCAGCGAATTGATTTAAATCAAAAATTGTTTTCAAAATATGTTGATTGTTAGCACTGGAGTTCTGCATGGATCGAAATATTTAGGTCCCAAACTGACCCATAGGGAAAAAATTTCTGACCGGCATGGAAAAATGTTAAAATCATAATCCGGACCAGCCTGGAAAAAAGTTTAAATCGTAGCCTGGCTCAGCCGTGAATTTCTTCATAGTTTTTTACTTCAGAGTTGTTAAAAATTGTTTCGAGGGGAGGATTTCTGACCAAAAATACTTATACCTTTTCGTTTTTTATATTTATACTTTTTTTTTATTAAAGAAGCGCCAAAGGCTGTGATATATTTATTTTATCAATGAATCTCAGTTTATATCTAAATGTTTCACTTATATTTTAATATTGCTAATCCATATCCCGTGCGTTGGAGACTTTGAAAAATGTTATACAGTAAGACCTTCTAAGACGGAATCACATAGGAAAGAAAAAATACGTAATAGACAAATGACCTTCCTAGGAGGGTTAAATGGAGTTTATTATTTCTCAGGTATTATTGTATTCATTTTGCATGGATCAACACATTTTTTGTTTAAGACAGAATTCCGTCATAGGCAGATTTTTTTCTTGTTTTATTGTGTTTAATTTTTTAGCATTTAAATATACTATTCTTAAAAAAATATTTTTTTTTCTTTGTAAAATAAAAACAATTTTAAAATCTATGTGGTTTTTGTAAAAATTTTGATTGAACCAAAATTTTACTTATTTCATGCACGTATTAGGTCAGTCAGAGACAGTGATTTTAATACATATTGTTCGAGACCGAGATTGAAAATTTCTTCCAGTGCAGACCTTATTAAAAGTTAGGAATTGTTAATGAAAAAAAATACAAACTTGAAACATGTCGTTTTTAATTTTTTTACAGTACGTTTGTTTCGGGCAAAATTGAAAAATTATTTTTTTTTTTAAGTTATATTATTTTTTCAATAAGTATTTTTAATAGTTCTAAAATTAAATATTGAAAAACAAAAACCCTGAAACAAAACTAAAATCAGATTTTCATCTTTAATTAAATGGAAAGAAACTGAAATCCGATAAATAATGTTTGGAGTTATAACGATTTTTAATTATCCTATTTAAACCAGTACTAATGATATGAAATTTTTATAAATTTTAGGATGTGATTTTCTTAGCAAATTATATGACTAACCATCACAAACAAATACAAAAATCAAAATTCTAACTCAAAATATAGATTTTTTTTACACATTTCCTAGAACTGTTAAAGTAACATTGTCTTTTGAATTGTGCACATTTCAATTTGTGTCTAATCCCTTAAAACCTGATGAATTATTCAAACGGCTACAACAACTCTGCGAATTTTGCAGACATGCAACTTTTTGTGTATGCAAAAGATGCAACTTTTTGTGTATTACTCAGGACTGGATAAGGAAAGTTTTCCTAATTGGAATTTTTATCCTACGGGGGCCGTATAAAAAGTTAATTTTTGCATTTTTTCAAATAGACCCCCCATGGAGTTGCAACTTATCAAAAATTTCACCTTTTTTTATGAATTTTTGCAATTGGAAGTATGGGTCTAGGGGCAATATTTAAGGAGATAGCCTATTGTTTCGATATTTATGACTCACCCTGTATGTATATATATATATATCGTATATACTTGCATATAAGTTGACTTCGCATATAACTCGACCCCCTAACTTCTGTTGTTAAAAATAAGGAAAAATTCAAAACCCACGTATAAGTCGACCTCCCTCAAAAAAAAAAAAAAAATTATTTCTCATTTTTTTTATGTGAGAAATAAAATTTATTTATATATACATAGAAACAAACAGAATTTCTACATAACAAGTGCTGCCATTGAAAAAGAAAAAATTATGTAAAACGCCATAGGCTGAAAAGTACAGAATGTATGTTGTGCGCAATGATGTCAAACTTCCCTTCAACTGCCGTGAATAGTAAAATAACCAGTGATATGAAGATCACAGGTCAGGAACATTACGAAGTCGCATATTTTGAAATATCGACCAGCAGCAATAAATAATGGCGCTCAAAGGCAGTTTGCTCTTGATTTGGACATAGTAAAAACAACAGTATAACATGTTACTTATTTTAAACTTACTTTTTGCTGAATAAGTCGTTTTAACGTTAACTTCATCAGTATTTTAGTAGAGATGTGTCATTTGTTGAGGAATGATTCAAAAGGAGAGATTCCAGCAGTGGAACTAAAGGAAAATTCCAGTCTGTAAAAAAGAATCTGTCCTTTTCGGAACAATTCCGAAAAGGATTGAGCTCGCGGAATCCATCCTTTTTGGAACGGTTCCCAAAAGGATCGAATCCTCGGAATCGGTTTGAAATGCACCAATTCCGAAAAGGAACGATTACTCGGACTCATTCCAAAATGAAACGACTCTGGAAAGGAGTAATTCCTCTGACTCATTTTGAAATGAGTCGACTCTGAAAACGAGCAATTCCTCTGATTCGTCCTGAAATGAAACGACTCTGAAAAGGAACGATTAATCGGGATCCGAAGTCCGACACCTCTGAATCGTTCCGAAATGACATAAATCACACACTTTTTTTTTTGTTCTTTGCAACAGGGTAGGGTAGATTATTTTTTTTTGAAAAATAAACTAAAAATGATCTTAAATTCAGAATCGTCGAGGTTGGAAGGATTCTGGATTTTGTACTCTACAAACACAATGGGAAGCTGCAGAACCGATTCGCTAGCAAACTATTTTCCGATATTTTATTTGGAGATTTTTTTTTTTTTAGGTCTCGCGTATAAGTCGACCCCCCCCCCCCCCCACACTTTGAAGTTCTTTTTTTGTCTAAAATTTCTCGACTTATATGCAAGTATATACAGTATATATATATATATATATATATATATGATGTTCTTATATGTATGTATTATGTATATACATAATTTATCAGAGTATGCAACTGAAAGTTTATTAATCATCTAATAAGGAGAAGATGCAAGGTTGTAAATTGAGATTGAAATGAGCCTTTAGGTATCGCAATAGCAACCAATAGGTAAATATCTTTATGAAACAAGACACGTGGTTTATATTGTAGTTTATATTTGGACAAATTACTCTCTTTTTCAAGCAACTTGGTGTCAAGATTGGCAGAATATTGATTTACTGTGATTTTGGTCCTAGTTTGACTCTTTCAACACCTATTTTTCATAATGAAAATAATGAACTACCATTTAATCATAACTGAAAAAAAAAATTATATATATATAATTTCAAAACTATAAATAAAATAACTGAGCATAAATGCCAATAAATAACTTTTGAGCTTTAACCAGAGTTTGACAAATATAATCTATACAGGCAACAAAGTTTTTTTTTTTTTTTTTTTTTTTTGTGAGAGAGGGGAGACGTAGAGTACTTAATTTAGAAATCAACCTCGGTCTGTAGGCTGAGTCAGCACAAATTTTTACTTTTATACTGCTACTGGCCAATGCGTTATACAAATATAAGTAAAAGTTGTATCTAGGCTTTAAAAGATGATGGTACACAGAGTACAATGCCCCTGTCATTATGTCCAAACCGTCTGTATCTGACGTGTTAATAAGCTGGCTAATTACCAATGATTTTTTTAAAAATCATTATCAATATTGCTTTTATAATTCTGTTATGATAGATACCTCCAACGCTCCTCAACATTTTTGCTAAGAGGCAACACTACTGATTGAAAAAGACCCGTATGATAAGGTAAAATCTATCGGGGTGTTCTTTTCAAATATCTCGCTCAAATTTTAATATTCTGATGTGATTTTTTTGCATAGGATAGCTGAGGATGACCCACAACCAGCCTAGTTTTTACTTTTTTGATTTTGGTTATATTCTTTTTATATTAGGATAATTTCACTTTCATAACCGGTTCTGAAAGTTAAACCATTAAAAAGAGAAAAATCTGACTCAAAAATTGAAAAAGTAAAAACTAGGCCAGTTGTGGATCGTCCTCAGCTATCCTATACAAAAAAAAAAAAAAAAATCACGTCAAAATATTAAAATTTGAGGGAGATATTTGAAGAGAACGCCCCCATAGACTTTACATTATCATCTGGGTCATTCACAGTCAGTAGTGTGGCATCTTAATACTGTAAATCAAAATCTGTGTTTAATGTAAAAACGTGCTTTTCTCGGAAACAATTGACTACGATAATCACTATAGTTTTTCTGCAAGTGCATAACTTTAGTTTTGTTAGATTCAGAAATAGGTGGCGGGGAGGGGGGGGGGAGGAGAAACATATTTTCCCTATATTTTCAATTATACATCTGAAAACATAATAAAAATAAAAGAAATGTATTTTTGAGTTCAGTATTAGATACAAACTTTCACAAAGTAGCCCAGATACAAAATATAAAAATACTTTTTTTTTTTTTTCAAATAACATAATTTCCCCCCTATATTTTTCCTAAATATATTTGTGACTGTTTAATAATCTGTATATATGTGGGTCTAAAGTATTTATCACTTCCCCCACTTTGAACTGTCTACATTCTATAGTTTATGAGTAAATGTTTAAAGTTGTGATAGCCAGACAGAAGCAGGAGTGGCCTTATAATGGTTCCATTTTCATTTTTTAAGTACAGAACCTAAAAATAATAAACTTCACAAAACATTTCTCCATAAAACAGAACTCTTCATATAGAGTCTTAAAAATAGACATTTCACAAAACTTTTAGTACTGACAATAATCTAAACTGAACAATTGTACAAATTTAATCATTTGAAAAGTAAAATCTGACCTGTGATAAAAATGTTGAAGTCAAAAAGCATGTTATCTAGGTTTTTACATATATAAAGCTTCTTGTTAAAATATATAAACCCTTTGATAAGAACCTAAACATAATGATCATTTCAAATTCCCAAATTTATAACTAGATTGTCACAAAGTTGTGCACAATTCCATAAAAACAGGAGTCTGTGAGGAAACTCGGGACAGATTCTCAATATGAATAAACATAGGTATTGTTGAATATATAATTTTATCTTTCAAAAAAGAAGTTTTGTATTCATATGGTTTTGTACTATTTTTGCTGTTTGACTAATCTTCATACTTAAAAAATAAATAAGTTGTTGTACTAGATAATAACACCTTATTTTTCTAGCTACCCACATACATACAACATAGAAAACTTTTTATTTGCAGGTCCAAGAATATTTTAAATGCATGAATATGAAGAAGTGCAACGTGAATTAATACATTTGGAAATACTTTTGTTAAAGTTTTCTACAAGTACTATATGTATGTAAGTCAACACATAAGTGCTACAAAAGAAAGCCTGAAATATACATTTTCCATCCTGTCCTACCATGTCTTTTAAAGAACACACTTCTATATTGTATGCTTTTTTCTTATGATTGCCCTGTCTGTACTGCAGGATATTATATGGATTTTAATGACATCTTACATTGAAGACAAAAAACTTCTTTTAAACACCATAAAATAAACTTTGGAAGGCCTTTCGAAAAAACTTAGTCTTTCTTCATCAGGCGCAAAAAGACATACATCTACAATGAATGTAGCGGCACGACAGTCATGCAAAAAAAACAAAGATATTTAATTTATCTAAACATGATGAACATGAAACTTTTTTCCTTTAAAATGCATTCAACATAAAAAAAAAAAAGAAAATAGTTTTTGAAATTGCTTTTCATCGCCAACCGATGATAAATCGCCAAATAACGAAATTTTCATTATTTTTTTACGGACAAGGTACGGAGGTTCCGCCGAATTTTTTTAAAATAAACGTATATAGTCTCATGAGAAGAACTTTCTGTAATTTTTTCAGAATTTTCGGAGTATGCCCGTATGGAGACCTTCCTTGTAAGTTCTTTCTGTCGTGCCGCTACATTCATTGTAGATGCATGTCGTTTTGCACCTGATGAAGAAAGACTAAGTTCTTTCAAAAGGCCTTGCGAAGTTTTTTTATGATGTTTTACAGAAGTTTTTTGTCTTCAATTGTATAACACCAGTTTTCAATGTATTCCTGCACATCTTACATTGCTCTACACTTTCTGAAAAACACTTCACAAATAAGGCTGAGCATGAAGAAAACAGATAGATGTAAGATTTAAAAAAAAAAAAAAAAAAAAAAAATGTTTCATAAAGCATCCACTTTATATTTCTTACTATCATATTCTGCATCATATAGATTTAATATATTTACATATATAAAATTTCCTTTGTAAATGAATCTGAATTTTCTAGTATAAGCTCTCATACACCTCATAAATGAAACAATAACCAGAAATATTACCATAACGGAGATCACAAATTTGAACATCTTTCTTCTTTAATTTTTGACAGACTTTTTCAGGAGGCAAACCCCAACTTAAGGGTTTTGACATTTCTGTAACAATTTTTGTAGCAGATTCTTCAAGCCCTCCAATGTAATAACACTGAAAAAAATTGAAAAAATTAGATGCAAAATACATTTACAATAGTAAAATTTTAAAGCAAAACATTTAAGTTTCGCTAGTCTCTCATTTACATTACATAGTAAATAATATATTTCTCACAATGGTGAAAAATCATGCAACTTATTTTAAAATAGTCATTTAACCAACTAGAACAATTGTGACAACTTAACACCATAATTTAAATTTTTCCTCTCACAGATTAAAGAAAATAACCCATTTTATTAACATTCAAAAACATACTTTTGACAAATATATGAAAGTTATGTATTTTATTTTAAAACTTTTTATATCACACTAGATTATAGCCTGTTGCTAATAGTATTTCAATTTAATGCAAAATTATATTAAAGTGACATGCAATACATATTTCTAACTTTCACAATGGCTAAACATAAGCTAGCATAAAATATATAAAATGGACTTTCGGTGTGAAGTGAAGTGATAGAAGATTTTTGGTCATTAATAAATATACTTATAACTACAAAATAAGCAGTTAAAACACATGCATGTGTCAATGTAGCTTATGATACTATTTTTTATCAAATTCTATAGCTAGCTCTGCAGATTGGGAAAACTACAAGAACATGAAAGTATATGGGCATTATCAAGACCCTGAAACAGTATAATTTTTTAATAAATGATTTTGCTTTGTTTCTCTGCATTTTTACAACTCATAATACAGGGTCATTGAAAAAGGTTGAACGCATTGCTAAAGATCATAACTCCAAAAGCAATTGAAGAAACAGTTTTTCTTAAGTACTCGGCAATTACCAGAGATTATTATTCAAGTGCCAAGAATTCAAAAAGAATTTTTCATTTTGCTATAAAGTCAAAATAATGAAATACATTATGAAAACTAGTATTTTAAGCTAATTTCTGAGGTGTGGCATTGGGGGGGGGGGGGGGGGGAGTTGTCATAAAGTAATCCTTTACAATACAAGACAATGTATTTACAGGTTTTGAATATCCTTATTTGATTCTTTGAAAGGGCAGGAGAGGTCACATCTCAGAAGTTTGTTCTAAAAATTCTATCTTGTTACTTTTTGACAAAGTCATGAAGTCATTTTCTTTCATAAAAATGCACATTTCATGGGTATTCTTATCCAGATACTGTGGAATCAGATAATGTTTACCCTTTTCCTATACATGTGAAGTTTCTTCTAAACAATTTTGACAAAGAGTGTTTTAAAAAGATTTCTCAGGTGTGACAACAGAAAAAAGGTCATCATAAGGGAACAAAATCAGCATTTACAAAAAAACAACATACTAAAATAGTAAATTATTTATAAAAAATCAAATTATCTGGTCTTACCCCACCAGTGTGGGTTAAACAGGTGTTTACAGGTTAAAAAAAAAAAAAAAAAAAAAAAAAAAAAGACAGACTTTATTTCAAAAAGGAACAATATAATTTACTTGAAAACTTTAACTAACGTGCTAATTAATAATATTTCAATTGTGATTTATTACATAAAGACAGAAGGATAATTATACGCAATACAATTTCAGAAACTGCAGAAAAGAAATTCACCTCTTTATGAGCTTCATAAAAATCATTATCACTCTTGTCCATATAGTTTTGATTGTTTTTGCTTTAGACATTGTTTGCAGAGTCTTTAATTATTGTTTTACAATATCATTTTCAATGAAACATATGATAGCTGGTTAATCTCAAGAGAATAAATTGGAAAGAAAATGATAAAAATGTCTCTTAAATGCTAATAAGAGTTTCATTTTGAGAAATATATCCTTGTTAAATATACTACACAAAATATACAAAAAATTCAATAACATGCTGCTCATATATTTAATAATTTTGAAAACTAGATGAATTAAAACAAAATAAGCTAAAAAACTTTAATATAGAAAATATAATAATATCAGTACAAAGGATATCAAAGTACATTTCACCTTCTGAGCTAAAGCTAAATATTTCAACAATTACCAATCTGTGTTCAAATTAAAAGAGATATCTAATTTCAATCACTTGCATTGTTTTACTTATTTTTAGCAAAATCAAACTGATTTATAAAGTTATATGAAATGAATAATTCTAACTGAGCAAAAAATTGCCCAGTCTGGGAATCAAACCCAGATTGTTGCCTAACAGGGTCAATGCTTTACCGTTTAAGCTAACTGGGCCGAGAACGGGCAAGCAAATTATACTCATGTAACCTTACTGGTTATAACACCTGGTCTGTCATGTAGACAGCTCAACAAAATGCACTGCAGACAAAGGAACTCCATATAAACAATGGACACAGAGATATATTTATTTTTAGTACAATCAAATTAATGTGTAAAATTATCAAATTGAATAATTTCAACTGAGTGAAAAATTGCCAGTCCAGGAATCGAACCTAGATCATTGGCTTACAGAGCCAATGCTTCACTGTTTAAGCTAAGGTGATCTGAGTGAAATTTGCTTGCCAGTTGTCAGCTCAAGTAGCATAAATGGTAAAGTATTGGTAATGTAAGTCAATGATCTAGGTTAGATTCCGAGATTGGGCAAAGTTTTGTTCAGTTGGAACTATTGAATTCGTATGATACTTTGTTTTATCCCATTTTAATCTATGTTAATTTAAAATTTGAATTTTTAAAAAAAGTAAAATAGTAAACATAAAAATCAGGGACAAGGGACAGCTTTATTAGTCCTTTTAAAAAAATTACATTAATTGAACTGTTTCATTCAAATGTTAAAATAATTCAAAGACTAATTTAAAGAGTTTTTTTTTTTCATTTTATTAGAAAAATTAACTGTATTATAAAAGATTACTATTTTTTTCCTATCAATTTTATTTCATGATAGTTTAGAAAATTAACCAGAAGTCTGTCTTCAATAGTTTTCTAATGAAAAATTTTTTTTGAAAGTAAAAAGTTAATTTTGATGAATATTTTTCTTTGTATACAAAATTATAGATATAATCTTGTTCTATTCAGCATATGTCCTAATTTGGTGGTCAGCCTAACATATGACCTTTGACGGTTAGTTCCAAAGCTAGCTTGGTACTAATTTTATTAACCCCAAAAAGGTTGAATATATCTTACCCAACCAGGAATTGAATATCTCTGCAATTCAATACATATTAAACTGCAAAGATAATAATTATTTACCAGAAAATGAACCTAAAATGTATATATATAATAAAATATTCTGGCAAAGAGTTTTTGACCAGCAATGTGGCAGTCAGATGTGCACCACTGGTCTTTTATAACCTTTTAAGTCCAGAAGAATTTTGATAGAATGAAAAGATTGAGGTTTCCCTAATAAATAGAATCATAAAAAATATCTGATGCCAGATTATGCCAAGAGAGGATCCAAACAATTCTGTTGGTGCAAGCACGACTTTAAATCAAAGAAATAGAGGAAAATGTCTTATTTTTAGAATCACTTATACAATTGTGTAGGACAGGTCTTAAAAAAATAATCCAATATTTAATTATTAAATTCACATGCTAATACCCTGAAATTGTTCACACTGCAATTAAAGTTGACATCTGCAGTGCCATGCATAAATACTAGCAGTGCAAAAAAAAAAAAAAAAAAAAAAAAAAAATGGTTTTGCAGGACCCAAGATGTGCAAAATACTGGGCCCACTCCTTAAAATTTTATATCAATGGTGCACTGGGTGCACATTGCAAGTCCTGCAAGTTTGAAAATTTAGTTTGGTATCGAACATTACTGCCATAAAGAATTCTATCAAATTTAAGAGGTGCATACTAATCCATACAACAATGAGCAAATAGACATCAATTATTACATTTTTGGTCAGATACTGGTATTAAAAAACTTAACTATTTTTTTTTTAACTTACAAATCTATTTTCTGCTTTCTTAGCACTGAGACAGAGTTCTTTAAATTTTGATTCAATTTTTTCTGCAGAGGATGTTTCTTCTTGAGTTAAGGATTTCAGAAGTTTGTTGAGGACACCTATACATACTGGGGGAAGAAAGCATATTAGAAAAGTTAATTTTAAATTAATTTTATAATGGAAAAGAAGAAGTTCATATGGAAGTGCAATAAGACATAGGTAATTTGAAACAATGAGAATAATTTACATCCAGCCACAAAAAAAAAAAAAAAAAAAAAAAAAAAATCAATAAGACACATATTTATCACTTTCTATGCTTTAAGGCTTCACTCGCATGAAAACATCCTCTTACTAATGTTAATAAAAAAGCACAGGGTCGCCACGTGAAATCAACCAATTTAAAGAAAACGTGTTGCATCATAGTCACAGATTTTTTTAACATTTTTATCATAGACAGACATAGTAGTGAAACCCTCAAATCTGAAATTTAAAAGTAATTTTCGCAATATTGGCTGAGATATAGCCATTTGAAAACTGACCATTTTTGCTAAATGTCAGCCATTTTGGAATCTTATTATCTGAAAGAGGCCATAACTTGACAACTAAGAGCTCAATTTTTATATATCTGGTACCAATTTGAAGCTATTTGTACAAAGAATGCAAATTTCACATCAAAACAACAATAAATTTTCATTTATTTACTTTTCATTATGGTCAAACTAAAAAAATCACCCAAAAAAGGGGCTGATTGTAATGGCCCATAAAAAAAATGAATTATCATGAAGTTTTCTGAAACTTGGTAGAAACATTGCTCCATCTGTGGGCTTTAAATAATAAAAAAATTGGAGAGGTAAAATCTTTTGTTTAAAAATAAATGATTTTTTACACATAAGGTGTCATTAACTAAATAATGATCATTTTAGAATCTGTAACTATTGCTAATTTAAGAAATAATGGTTAAAATAAAATTTCCTTATATTTAAGTTAATATATTGTGTGTTTATTATATAATTCAATGAAGAGATATTAATTTGCAGCTATTTATACTAAATATTCATGTATTAAAATACAAGTAAATTTTCATTTCTACAATGCTTTTTATTTCATTTAAAATATGAGAATATGATTCTCAAAACATATTTACATAAATATTAAATACCTTACTATAATAAACTAAAAAAAAAAAAAAAAAAAAAAAAAGGCCACATAATATTTTTTCTTGAAATATTTGAGAAATATTAGCTGTAAATCACAGTTGAATTCATTCAATTGTGTGATTTAAATAAAATAAAAAATATATATTATATATATATATATATATATAAATCTGGCCACATAAATTTCATTTTTTAAGTGAAAAAAAAAGTCTTAAATAGGTTCTATATATAGGGGAGAGTGGGAAGAAATAAAACACTTTTTACAAAAATATTTTTTTTTACACACACAAAAAAAAAAAAAAAAAAAAAAAAAAAAAAAAATTATTTTTTTGAATACAAAATAAAATACTTTCTAATGTTCTTGAGCAATATCTCTAACAATTCTGAATCATCTTTCCAGGGATGAAGATACTGGAATTTGATGTTGTAGCACAAACATTATCATCCTATAATCTTTGTTAGATAGTAAATGTAGCCAACACTGTAATAATTTGTTTTCTTTAATACATTGTTTTATAGTTGTCTCATTCCTGCTTGTTAGTGCAGAGGTATGGGACACATTTTGAAATTTACAATTTCTTTAATTATAAAATTGTTTAGCTATATTGTTCAAGAACATTAGAAAGTATCTTATTTTGTATTCAAAAAACCAAACTTTTTTGTTTTTGTGTAACAAAAAAAAAAAAAAAAAAAAAAAAAAAAAAAGATTTTCTAATTTTTGTAAAAAATGTCCTATTTCTCTCCACTCTCCCCTATATATAGAACCTATTTAAGATATTTTTTTCCACTTAAAAAATGAAATTTATGTGGCCAGATTTATATAGATATAATTTATATAGTTTTTTATTTTATTTAAATCACACAATTGAATGAATTCAACTGTGATTTACAGCTAGTATTTCTCTAATATTTCAGGGGAAAATATTGTGGCTTTTTTTTTTTTTTTTAATGTAGTTTATTATAATAAGGTATTTAATATTTATGTAAATATGTTTTGAGAATCATATTCTCATATTTTAAATGAAATAAAAAGCATTGTAGAAATGAAAATTTACTTTTGTTTTAATATATGAATATTTAGTATAAATAGCTGCAAATTGATATCTCTTCATTGAATTATATAATAAACACACAATATACTAATTTAAATGTTAAAAAAATTATTTTAACCAGTATTTCTTGAATTAGCAATAGTTACAGATTCTAAAATTATCATTATTTAGTTAATGACACCTTATGTGTAAAAAATCATTTATTTTTAAACAAAAGATTTTACCTCTCCAATTTTTTTATTATTTAAAGCCCACAGATGGAGCAATGTTTTTACCAAGTTTTAGAAAAATTCATGATGATTCATTTTTTTTTATGGGCCATTACAGTCAGCCCTTTTTTTGGGTGATATTTTCAGTTTGACCGTAATAAAAAGTAAATAAATGAAAATTTATTATTGTTTTGATGTGAAATTTGCATTCTTTGTACAAATAGCTTTAAATTGGTACCAGATATATAAAAATTGAGCTCTTAGTTGTCAAGTTATGGCCTCTTTCAGATAAAGATAAGATTCCAAGATGACCGCCATTTAGCAAAAATGGTCAGTTTTCAAATGGCTATATCTCAGCCAATATTGCAAAAATTACTTTTAAATTTCAGATTTGAGGGTTTCACTACTATGTCTGTCTACGATAAAAATAAAAAAAAAATCTGTGACTATGATGCAACACCCATTGGTTGAATTCGTGTGGAATGACCCCACAGTATTTTTTTTTAACATCTGGATTTGCATTTCAATATTTTTAAAAGCCTTTTCTTTTCAGCGTACCAGCTGAGTTTGATCTTTACAATCAAAAGATAATGTGTTGTGCTTTTATGTAAGTGAAGCAATTCCTTAACCCTTTCATTGTCCTGAGCCTCATATGAGACTCCTACTTCAAATCGCAATATTTAAAAAAAGATTTTTTTTTTCTTTTTTGTTTAGTAATATTATTAAATCATTTAGAATACATAGGAGAATTCTAAATAGTTGCATTAATTGTAATTACCATATATACTCCCGTATAAGTCGAGAAATTTTTTTCCAAAATAACAGCTTCAAAGTGGGAAAATTGACTTATACGCAAGACCTTTAAAAAAAAAAAAAAAAAAAATCTATAAATAACATCAGAAAATAGTTTGCTGTGAATCGGTGCCACAGTACTCCATTGTGCTTGTACAGTACAAAATCCGGAACTATTTGAACCTCAACGGTTCTGAATTTAAGATCATTTTTAGTTTATTTTTCAAAAAAATAATCTATCTTAGCCCATTGCAAAGAACAGAAAAAAAAAGTGTGTGATTTGTGTCAAGAACACATTTCCAATATTGAAATACTAATTAAAGTTAATGTTAAAGTGAGTTTAAAATAGATAACATGTAATAATGTTTTTTTTTTAGGCACTCCATATCAACAGCAAACTACGTTCGAGCGCCGTTATTTCTTTGTACTTTGATTTAAATGCTAATAAAATATGATTATTTCAATATTATATAAAAAAAAACTTAATAACAAATATAAATGTAACCCTTGAGAGTATTAATCATTCTTCAATGCATTGAAAATATATTAAATCTATAGAATTATAATTATCTTAAATATTGCTTATATTGCAGTGAAACTTGGAGCTTAGTGTACGGAATATTACGTTCCAAACACTTAGAGGGTTAAAACAAAATTTGATTTATATGAATATTTACTCTTTGTTTGTTCTTTTGATAAAAATTTTGAATGCAATTATCATGAATTTCTAACTTATATTATCATTCTAAAAATTGTTTAAATTTGGTCACATGTGCCCTGGTATGTGTTGTGAACATACCTCGGGCACATGTGAACACATGCATGTGTTCACATATGACCCAGGTATGGTATTTTGTCCTATTTATGCATGCATAAATAGGACAAAAATATTTTTGTATAAATAAAAACTAATTAGGTATTCTATTTCTAGTTATATGAATAAACCAATGCTTCAACATAGATACAAGAAATTATTCTTAAAATTATTCACTAATATACCTATTCCTTTCGAATCGAGCATAGCAAAACTAGGTTACTTTTAGGTAGTTTTTATTACAAAAAGAAAAAAGTATTGCAGCCATCCCATAGTGGGGCAAAATCACGAAAAAGCTGGCCAAAATATGAAAATGTTATTCAAATTGTCTAAATAGTTATTAGACCTTATTAGCGATATTTGAAGATGCTGTAACTCTAAGGACAAGGATTTTAATTTCTTTTATGGATATTTTACCTAAGCTTGAAATGAAAGATGACCATAGATGACGTGAAGAGCATCTATCATTTTTCTTCGAACTATTGCATTTTTTAAAGAAATTTTCTCGATATCTTTTGATCAGTTTGTAGCATGGTTCTTGAGCATCTTCCAACATTTGCCAAATTGGCATAAAGTAGATATTATTCCTTTGCCATTAATAAGTAGTTTGTGCAATGAAATACAGGGTGTCCCAGAACTTCGCGTACAAACTTTGAGGGATGGTAGAGAACATCGTTTGGAACCACAATTACATAAGAAAGCATGGGCGGGAACGTCTTGTTAACCCTTTCGCAGCCAGTGAAAATATATGTAAAACTACAAAAATTTTAATACGAAATGAACATTGCCACCAGATTTTTAATATGATTTTTATATTTATTATGTATGTGAAATGTCTGGCTTTTTTTTCTTTACAAATACATTTTTCCACAATTTCTGATGTCATTCATATTTTTCCACATTTTGGCAATGGAAGTGCTTTGTCCATGAAATGCTCAAAGAAACACAAAGACACAGTTATGACACAATGCGGAAAGCAGTGTAGGACGCTTTATTACACAGAAAAAAATTACAAGAAATAATTTAATTTTAAATTAAATTTAAAATTATGCTTCTTTAAAATCTTACAAGTATCTTAGTAGCTATTAGAAATTGCTAAAATGTGGAAAAATATAAATGACATCAGAAATCGCAGAAAAATGTATTTGAAAAGAAAAAAGGGGTGAAATGCAGTTTACTCTCCTTCGCCAAGGCGCCTTTTTATTTTTAGCAATAAATGTTTCAATATGGCAACCCTGTATTTTCATTTTCTCCTCTCGGATCTTCAATATGGCAACCCTAAGGAGTTCTCCGGTTAACGTAATCTGCCGATTTCAAAGCCGTTTCCTGATTGGACACTTCTTTTTTGCGCCTCTTTCTCACTGGACGAAAGAGGGGAACTGAGAGAAATTGCTTCCGGTAGCATTTTTTGGGAGTTGCGTCTTGCATTCAACGAGTGAGTTTATTTTTCTCTTTTTATATTTATTTAGATACCATTCAGTAACTACTATGGAAGTTGTTGATTTCAGAAAGAATGTTGTAGATTGTTTGAATGAGGAAGTAAAGTATTCAAATGGATACTTTACGCTGTTGAAAGTTTGCGGGATAAAGTATATGATTGACCAGTCAATCCGGAGCAAAATAGAATATCCGGAGCAATTTAATCCGGAGCAAAACAGTGGCTCCGGGTAAGTAAAAATTCTCCTTTTTTTTGTCTTTAGATTTGTATTTTATGTGCTTTTTGTTTATTTTAATTGCCGTTATCTTGGAAAGTGCGTTTTTGAGAAGAGTGTTTTAGAGCAAGTTGCTCCAGGAGACAAGACGCAAGAACGCGCCAATTTGGCAATTTTTGAAAATCGTGCCAAGAAGGAGAGTAAACTGCATTCGCACCGAAAAAAGAATACATTTCACATACTTAATTGGAAAAAACATTAAAATTCTGGTGTCAATGTTCCTTTTGTATTAAAAATCTTGTAGTTTCATATACATTTTCACTGGCTGTGAAAGGGATAACAAGACGTTTCCGCCCATGCTTTCCTATGTAATTGTGGTTCCAAACGATGTTTTCTGTCACCCTTTAAAGTTTGTACACGAAGTTCTGGGACACCCTATAGGCATACAGAACCACGGATATTGTTCAAGGAATCTTATTCCCAAAAAGATGAGGGGCTGTATCCATATTTTATTGATTAATGTCTAGACAATATTGCATGTACTACTATATTTGGATACAGCTCCTCATCTTTTTGCTTTCATTTGATAACAGCGGATTTTTATTTTATTCTAGCAACAATAATTTTCAAGAATTTTCAAGCTACATTTTTGAGTCTTTCACAAAAGTTGCTCTATACATCTAGCTAACACATTATGTAAATTATATTTTGATTGAGTTCACGCATGCACATTGAAATCTTATTTGGTAAACCTGCTCATTTTTCATATAATTATTAATATTTATTAATTTTGATTACAGGATGTTTTGAACAATGTTGTTTGTCATATTTTTGGAAAAGAACATTGATTTTTATTAAGAACTCTGCAAATTATAAGCAAAAAACTTGGCAAAATTTGGGATAGTTTTTATAAAATCCATAATTTCTCTACAAGTATACATGCCATATTCATAAAAATGAACACAGTTTATTACAATGAGCCACTTAATCATAAGCTGCAGTTTGACAGGGCTATCCAAAAGATCTTTGTTATTTTTCAATTTGTTGACGGTCCCCTATGAGATTCAGGCGAAAAAACTTCATGAAAATATATGACCTGTACTGTCCTGTTTTCACACCTGGAGTTTCAGAATAATTCCTTATGTATATTTCTAGATATTTAACAAAACGTCTAAAATCGCAAGTGTCAAGATTTTTTTTTGGGGGGGGGGGAGGGGGGCTGACACTGTAGTCACTAGCGGGAAGTAGGGTGGAAGGGGGGGGTAGAGCATGAACAGTCCACTTCCTTAGATTTTGAAATTTAATTAACTAAACTATCTTTTTATCGGACTAATTTGAGGGTAAAAAATAAAAATTTAGTTTAAAACTAAAAATTTTAACAGAAAAATAAGATTTTTTTTCCTTAAAATCAATTTTTCCTTTCATGTAAAAAAACTTGTTTACTCCTGTTTTACTTTTTTATTCAAGTTTAAAAATTGTTCGGAACGACAGATACAAGGGACTGAAGAGTTTTAATTCTCCATTTTCAAAAGAGCTAGTAGAAATTTCTTTTTGCATTTTTAATCACTTTTTATTTCAGAATTTCTGTATTGATTTTTACATTGATACAGGGATGCCGCGGACGCGCTATAACGCATAAAATACACAAAAAATTGGCGATGGGACGCAGAAAAATAGCCCTTACGCGTCCCGAGGGATGAGTAATTTTGTCAAGAAATCGCAAAATAACGGCGACTTTCGTTAAAAAATTGCAAAATAACGACTATTTTCCGGCAAATTTTAAAAAAAGGCAGATTTCCTCAAATGATTTAAAAAAACGACAAATTTTGTCTAAAAATCGAGAATAAAATGACAAATTTTATCAAAGAAGTCGAAAAAGCAGCAAATTGTGTCAAACAATCCTGATAAAACGGCAGAAAAAAATCACGAAAAATCAGCAAATTTTGTCAAAAGATTCACGAAAAACCGTCAAAAAAATTGTGAAAAAAAGCAGATTTTCTCAAAAGATCTTGAAAAAATGACAAATTCCGTCTAAAAGTCACGATAAAACGGCAAATTTTGTCAAAAAAAAAATCGCGATAAAACGATATATTTTATCAAAAAAATCGCGAAAATGGCAAATTTCGTTAAAAAATTCTCGAAAAAAAAGGGCAAATTTCATCAAAAAATTGTGAAAAAATGGCAGATTTTGCCAAAAGATCGCGAAAAAACTCAAATTTCTTCAAAGGGGCACGAAAAAAAAAAAAAAGAGTGAATTTTTATGTTCTGAAAACTAATTTTTTTGCTACAAAATTTTTTTTTCTTCTTTTCCAAAAACAGAAGAATTTTCCTGTTTCACAATCCATTTTTGACTGTTTCAAGTCTTTTTGAGTAAATGCGATTCCTGAAATTAAACAAAAAGTACCCCTTTACTCAAACAAAATTATTTTTTTTTTCAGCAAAAATGTCTTTCTATAAATTAGTCTTGCCCCCTTTTAAAAGAAATACTAATAATAGTGACACTTGTTATCTTCTACACATAAATAAGCATTATTTTATAATTAAATTTGTATCTTACACATTTATTTTTTTTTAAAGTAAAGAAAATTTCTCTTAATAGTTAAAAAAAATTAATTTTGGTTTTAATTATTTATTTATTATTATTAAAACAATAATTATTGCATTTCATTTTTCTTTTGCAAATGAACAAGTTCAATTTTTGTGTCGAAAAATATGACTTATTTGTGAGGACCCGCTTCTGAAAAAAAGAGACCCACAATTTTAGAAGTCTTAAGTCCCGGGGACCCAGGATTTTTAAAGTCCAGCGGCATCACTGTTGATACATTAAAAGAATGTCTTACCCTCAGCTTTCATAACAATTCTTAGTTTAGATTATTACAAGCTTATAGTCTTCACTTTAAAAAGTCCACTTCTGTTCGATAATCCTGCCTCTCGCAATATTTCGTTTTGATAGCGTCCTTGCTTGGTTTGCTATAATTGGTTATTTATGTATTTTCTTTCTGTTTGTTTCACTCAAAACTCTCCTTTACAGGAACTTATATGTTATAATTTTTATACGAGCAAATGCTTGTTATTAAGTAGGGTAGGTGTGCCAGTAATGGACCGCCTTCCAATAATGGGCCGCCTCACGGTTTTTGGTTTATAAAAAAATAAGAAAAACTAATAAAACCTTAACTATTAACTCCTCCTTGCATGCTTTATAATCTGGATTATTCTTTTCAACTTTTCATCAAAAGAATTAGGAAACAGAAAATAAAGTTTTACTGTTTTTCGTTGAAAATCTTAATGAACATGTTAATAGCTTATTTAATCTTCTTTATTTTCTTGTAAAAATTGGATGTTTTTGTTTGGATAGCAATGTAAAACTTTGAATTTCATATATCAATGGTCATTTACAAAATTTTATTTACTATTTTTAAGATTTTAGAGGGGTGTCCATTACAGGGCTTTTGAGTGTTTTGACATATTTCTATTGTTTAAAATTAATTTTTTATTCCTACTGAGAAATGTAACTATGGGATTAGTTAAATATTGTTGAACGTTTAATATAATATGAACAAAAAATTGGAATATAATAACTATTAATAAAAAAATATTTTTTAAAGAAATTCCTTAAGGGGGTCCATTACTGGCACATCCACCCTATTGCTTCTTAGAACTTGTATGTTACATCATACTTGCAGATTTTATTTTCATAATGTGAACGCATATAAATAACACACGAGCCGCCATTGATGTAGTTAATACGAAATCTTACGCCCAATTAAAAGCAAACCATTACAACCTATACATATATATCTATAATATTAGTCAAGAAACCGTAAATATTGTAAATTGAACCTGACATTTAACATCCTACAATCAAATGCTTTTTAAAATGTTAAAAACTACCTTCACATTCTTCATCTTTAGCCAACGAAAGCTCAGATAGAGATAGAAATATTAAAGTAATTATGTAAAAGCACTGCAGAAAATACACTATTCGAGCCATACTGCAACACAACATATAAAATCATTCATAAATCATAAAACTTTAGCGGTATACGAAAACTATTATTATTATTAAAACTGAAGAATTATTTATACAATGAAGCACTTTAAATGACATGCGTAATGCAGTCAGTTTTGTTTTCAGTTTTCACTGCATGCAGCTTCCAAAATGTTGGTAACTTTCGTTTCAACTCTTGAGTTCGAGACTAAAAAAATTCGTCTGCTCATTCTATTCAGCAAACGAAATTGACCAATCACAAGCCTGCAATGTTGTAAACAGTGCAGGCTTCTAATTGGTCGATCTTGTTTTACTAACAGCGAAAAATGTAAATTTATCTGGAACTCCAAAAAAAATCTACCGTAACTTACATATTTTTTATTTTAAATATAAAATAAAAATCATATTTTAATTAATATGTATATATGGATTTTAAATAATATATATATATGTCTTTATCGGAAATAATTCGTAAAAAATAAATCTGCAGTATTTTATGCATGTTGTATTTATTTTCCATGCCATCTGATGGCGAAAAGATGTAACTTCTCGCTTTAGGATAATACCGTGCAAGCGCATTACATTACTCGTATATTTCTTGTGATATTTGTGTATTGTATTAATATTTATCTTAATTAAATATCTATTGCTTTCAAACGCATTTACAATAAAGAAATATTTAAAGGGCACTTTAGTATTAGATAAAAGGAAATCAAGGGTCAATTTTCCTATATCGAAGGCTGTTATACCCCGTTTGCACTGAGAAAGTTAAGTCACTTAACTTGAAGTTTTTTGAAGCGGTCGTACCCATGGAGGAAGAAGATAGGTGGAGGTGAACTAAGCCTTAAAAAAGGTTTACAATGTGAATCCATTTATCGCTCAAATTTTAGTGTACCAAACAAAAGCACGTGGAAAATTGGAAAGCTTCCAAAAAAGGAAGGGATTTTGTATTAATAAGACGAATTGAAAGAAATGAATTACAGCTGGAGCATTTTTTAAGAAGAAATAGGAAATTTTTAAAATGGTCTTTGTTCTATTATTATTTATTAAAAGAAATGTTTACTTTTAAAATAATTGAAATTGGGAAATTATTATTATTATTAAATGTCATTATTATTATTAAATTTCAAATTAAAATTAAATAAGAAGTTGAAAACGTTTGATACGAACTAAAAATTGTATTATTAAAAGTTTTCTTTTTACAGTAATTTTTATTAACACTTTTCAACAAAATTGAAAATGTTTATGCATTCGTTTTGTCTGTCCGCGCTCTAACTCTCGTAAATATGCTCGGAATGCAAAGAAATTTTACCATGTTATTGAAGTTTACACAAGCACAAACCCTATTAAAAATGAAGTTTCTACCACGATTAGTTCATTTACAGGGACAGTCAAAAGTTTTCGATTATATTAGGGCCAATGGGGAAAAATCGTTTCAAATTAATTTTAATGATATTGCGGCCGGACAAACGTATTCACATTTATTTTCATATACGAAAAGCACATTAAAATATGCAGCTAAAAGAATAGATATTCATTTACAGGGCCACACAAAATAATTCGAATATATGATAATAAAGGAGGAAATTGTTTGTGACATATTTTAACGATGGTAAACCGTATCATGTGTAATCAAATTGATATACGTCGCTGAGACTTAATATGAGTTATTTCACGCATAATACGAAGTGCATAGCATTTACAGGGACACACAAAAGACTTCAAAAAGCATATTCTATTCGAAGTACTGTATATTACGCATGGTAACTGTTCCATGGATGAAAGGCATTTTTAATTATGATATGCGCTTTTAAGTGTCACTAAATGTATTCACATTATATGGTGTGCATAAATGCTATAATAGTTACACAATTAAGATATACAGGGTTACTCAAAAGAACTCGGAAAAGTTACTGAATGTGAGTGTAATTTACTTAAAGGTTTGTTTTTAAAAAAGTTTTGCATTTTTACGTCGATTCGCGTTTAGTTTATCGTGAAATGTTTGTAGAATATAGATTAAATGATATACAGGGTCACGCAAAGAACTGGATACAGGTTTGTTTAAGGATGATAATTTCTGGAAATATGATTTAAATAGTTTAAAGAGTATTGTTGTTTGATTAACATTTTTTATTTTTTTTTATATAATTAATTTTAGCAAAATACTTTTGTGTAATAAAGGTACTAGGTAAACTGCAGGGCTGAACAAAAGTATTGAAGTATGTTTTACATCTATTCGTATAAACTGCCAAAAGAAAAATTTCACCCAGCTAGGCATTTTTTTGCTAAACTAAATTTCTCCATGATATAGTATATATATCAACCGACAAATCAAATACAGAGCCATTCAGAAGTATTGAAATACATATTTGGTTATGGGCAGTAACACCTATTTCCCTGAATAACGAAGTTTTGTTAAAGAATTAAGGAAATTGGATAGTGTTTTATAATCTATGCTTAACGCAGGATTTTTTTTTTACTAGTTAATACTTTGTAACGTAGATGAAAAATGTTTATGACTCCGGTTTGTGTGGCCGTGTTCTAACTCTTGTAAATAAACTCTGATGCTCGTAGCATTTTTTATATGTTATTGACGTGTACTACACCGTGATCGCTATTAATAAGGAAATGTGTAGAATTTATAGTTCATTTTCATAGACAGTCTAAAGTATTCTGTTACATTATGGTCAATGGGAAAAATCGTTTCAGGTTCATTTCAATGACGTTAGACCATTTAAAACATAAAGAAATTGATATGCATTTATAAACGGCAGTATAACAAGCATTTTGTAGAATATGGGGTTTGTTAAACATTTATTATTTATTTAAAGAACCACACAAAAGAATTCCGTTTATGGGGATAATGATATATGGTTGGGAGCTTTTAGCTGCCAAAATATGTTGTTAAATTATAGTGAAATAGACATAAATTATTCACTGATTCTCCTCAACGCTACATTTCCGCACCCACATTCCTTTACAAATCTGCTCATTAATGTTCCCGCTAATTGCCTTTACATTTCTGATGCATAACTTTGAAACACCCTGTATAGGCATATTGAAAATGTGAAGAGTGTAGCTCAATATAGCTTAAAACCGGGCTTTTTCAATATTTTTCGTGATGATATAAAATTTCACGCAAAGGAAAGTAAGCTGTGATGTTGAAAAATTATAATATTGCAACATTATAAAAAAAGTGATATTATAATTTTGCTTATTTGCTCAACGCTTAACGCTGCACAAATAAAAATGTATGTTAAATTTGCAGCGAGACTAGATCCTTGAATGGGTCGGGTTGTGTATTTTACCTGAACACGAAAATTCTATTCAAATCGGAATCCAACATAAATGTTTTTTTATCGATCTGAACCGCTAATATTTGAATTCGAATCCGACACATAAACAGTATTCCGCCTGAAACAGAGCTAATTTTAATACTTACAACGTTATTAAAAAATTCCAAAACATGTTTTAAAACAAATATTGTTAGCATATAGTCATGCTTTACATTAATAACAATTTTTGACAAATATAAAAATTTTACTTCTTCAAAATAACAGCATTATCAATAAAAAATTTTGAGAAACAATTAATAAACAAGTTGAAAATTACACATGAAGCGTAACAAATGAGGTGCGTTCGTACGATAACGAAGTTTTTAAAATATTCTGATCTTGCTGTTAAGTAGACAGTATTTCGGTTACATTATAGTAGTAGAAATCTTTGTGTTCCTGTAAATATACAGGAAGTAATTTTTATTACACCTCAGCAACCTATATCATATTCATAAAATGCTAAATAGTTTAATGTAATTAAAACACGCCCCACAAACAATGTTTCTCCGTATAGCTTTATGTAATGAAATACTTTTGTGTGCTCCTGTAATTTAAAACAAATATTCTTTGCATCACAGATTGTACAGAATGTATATTTTAGTATATATATATATACTTCATAGGTTCATGTCAGTTTTATTCTGTTTGAATTAGTTTAACACCATTAAAATGCATTTGAAACTTTTTTTCCCGTTGACCGTAATGTCATGGAATATTTTTTATTGTTCCTGTAATTGATTTATGCATCCAATTTCTATAAAATTTAAAATGACACGACAAAATTATGTAATAATTATTTGTTTCAAATTTCAAATGATTAAAATGCATTTGAAACCCCCCTTGACCGTAATGTAACGGGATACTTTTGATTGTCCCTGTAATTCATCTATGCATAATTGATCTATCTTAAATTTGAAATAACTTGACAAAATTATGTATTAATTATGTATTTTAAACTTCAAACGATTCGGTTGGGTAGTTTTTGCGTTGTTATATGCGAATGGACAGACAGACGGATGGACTGAACGACAACTATAGGTGCTACGTATTTACATAATTACGAAAGCACCTAAAAACAACAGATATAAAGCATAATAAAATTTGAGAGCTGTAAAATAAATGAGCTGATTTTCACGCAGTAAAAATTTCGATTCTTTATCATGTTTTTAAAATTATTAGAAAATAAATTACACATATTTTAAGATTAATCACATTTAAATGCGAAAAATGAAGCATAAATACAGGATTTCGATATTACAAATAGATTTTTTCTAAATAAATAATTCAGGGATAAAAAAAATCAAGATGACTATATAAAAAAAAATTTGTTTTGTTACATATTAATAATTGCATTTAAATAATATTTAAAATATAATAATGAAAACATTCTTTTAAAATCATGTATGAAAACATAAGTAATAAATATTAATCTAAAATACAGATTTCTGATTGCAAACGATTTTCAGATATTAGCAAAATAATGTTATCTTTTCAAGAAAAATGTTAAAAGATTTTCTATTTTGATATTTAAAACACATATAATTAAATAATCAAAGAAATTTTTACCTGTGAAGCGCTGTCTAATAAAAAAATTCGACGATAAAAAACGAGCAATCAAATACGGGTTTTAACCGGTTTGAATTCATAGGCGAATCAAAGCACGTGGTTTTGTTTGGACTTAATGTGACTTAATGTAGGGTTACATTTTTGGCATCACCCAAATCATTATAGTTCACCTCCAGTATATTCTTCCTCCATGGGTCGTACCCTCTCTTAATTATGAGTTGAGTGGAAATGTGCCTTCTGAATATTTAATTATTATTTCTGAATTTTAGAATATTTAATTCTGATTATTAAATTACTGGAGTTGAGTCCTAAAAATAATTATAAATTATTTCAAACTGTTATTTGTTTACCCCAATTGCTTAACACGTGCGTTTGTGGGGGGGGGGGGATTTTTTTTTTGTAATCAAAGGTCAAAAATGGAAAATGTTGAACCTGTTATTTCCTCCAGCAAAATAAATTGGGAGAATGACAAAATTAATTTTTAATTGAAATATGGCAGGGTAATTGCTATGTAAACAAAAAACAGTTAGGAGTTGCAGTTACAAATTTCAGAACTTATGCGCATGCCCAGATGTCATTTTGGCCAAGTTAAGTCACTTAAAATATTTAGCAAGTGCGAACAGGTGAAGCCTAATTCCGGGTATCCCGCTTCAAAAAATGTAAGTGACTTAAAGTTAAGTGACTCAACTATCTCAGTGCGAACAGGGTATAAGCAGCTGGATGAATAGTTAAAAGGCACTACGCCGCTAACGCTTGAGAGGGTAGGTGGGTTTCCGACTCGACTCCAGCTGGCTCCGTTGCACACTGTTTTTGGAGCTGTTGTGGTGTCTCGTCCTTGTATATTGACGATTACTTATAAGCTGGCACCCGACGTCAAGCAGAAGTCAGATGTATGTGTTCAATAGATGGGAGGAGGGCCCATCGAATATGAGATAAGATGGAGAGGGCAAAGGCAACTTATTTTCTTAGATCAGGAATCACTAGATAACGGATCCCTTTGCTCACTTACCGACCTCTAAACATTAGTGAATTTGATAAAAAAACACAAGATGCAGATCAAATCAATCAATATTCAGAAGATAGTATTAGTTTGTAGATGTGAAGCTGAAAAATAGTCTTACCGAATGTACCAGTCTAGAAGTTGAAGAAGATGACAAATCCAATGAAGTAATTCAGCATGAATAAGGGCGGATTTGGAGAGTCCTCAAGGAGGGGGGGGTGATTAAAGAAATTTGGAAACTCCAGTCTGATGCACGGGTCGGAGCTCATTTTTTTTTTAATTCGGGTCGTGTTTCGTCTATTTTTTTGCTGTGGTTCGGGTTTGGGTCCGGTTGGCTTCCATTTATTTGCTCCTGTTCGGGTTAATTTCTACTTGGGTCTTGTTTGGATCCGGTTGACTTCTATTCTTTGCAGCGGGTCGAAATAATTTCTGTTTTTTTTTTTTTTTTTTTTTTTTTTTTTTTTTTTTTTTTTTTTTTTTTTGCTTTTGGGTCGGCTTTGGGTCCTGTCGGCTACTACATTTTGTTATCGGTCGGGTTGACTTTTACTTTTTAGCTGTACTTAACGCATTTGAGATAGTTTGACATACAATTCTGATTTGGGGCAGTTTAGGATTTGGTTTTTACGCTTGCGAGAAGGGTTCGTGTTGACCCGAGTTGATTGAGGCGAGTCCTTTGATAAAATTTTCGTTCTTTTCGCAATTTTTGGACGAAATGAGCGTCTGTTTCACGATCCTTTGAATAAATTCGTGTTTTCTCCGCGATCATTTCACAAAATTTGATGCCCAATTCGCTTTTGTTTTTTGCTGTTGGTCGGATTAATTTTTACTTTTTGTAGTGGGTCGCGTTTGGATCCGGGTCAAGTTAATTTCTGATTTTTTGCTTCGGGTCGGGTCGGATCTGGGTCCGGTTAACAACTATATTTTGCTATTGGTCTGGTTGACCTTTACTTTTTAGCTGCGCTTAGCGTATTGGGCAGATTGTCATACATTTCGGATTTGAGTCGGTTACAGATTTGTTTTTTACTCTTTCGAAAATTGTTGACCCAGTTTTGATCGCGATCCTTTGGCGAAATTAGCTTTTATCCGTGAACGTGATCCTTCGAAAAATTCAGATCAGCGACGTACCGAACGTTTATCTGCACGGGTCGCGGTCGGGCCAATAATGTTTATCATACTATCTAGATCAGAGACGGACCGAATATTTAGCTTTTATTAAGGGTCGAGCCACAAACTAGAAATTTTGTCCAATGCAAACTTCTAGAAAAAATGAAATCGAGACCAGGTTCGGTCTGGAAGAAAAAGAAGCCTGTCCCCACCTGAATCTTCAAAAAAAAGCAAGATGTGGACACGACCCGAATCAAAATGAGAGAAAACCTTACCCAGTCCAAGTCTCGTGGCCTTACACTGGTGCGACACGTGCCAGACCGTGATGGGCTCGAGCTTCGCCCCAAGTTATTTCTCGTGAGTATGCATAATGCCACTTTGTAAACCCTTTATTTGTCCAAGGGGAGAACTTCGCTCCCCCCGCCCCTTAGAACCGCTACAGCATACTGGTTGTGTCGATCCCAGATCGAGCGTTTAGCCTTTATACCAGACGGAGCCTAGACTTGAAAATTTTGGCCTTGTATACCTCTAGTAGGAGGGAATTCTACGCCAGACCCGAACTGGAAAAAACAGTGTGGCTCGATCCAGCTCTGCAGAAAAAAATAAGACCCAACCCGACCCAGTTCTGAAACTGTGGAGACCTGACCCAATCCCAGTATAATAAATTAAAGTTGGTGTCGAGTTTAGGTCCTACAACTTTTCCGTTTGGGCATTTAATGTCGTTCTGCAGATCCTTTACTGGGCTCAAGGGGGAGGGCGATCGCCCCCCCCTCTTAGATCCGCCATTGAGCATGAGGCGTCTGAACTGAAATATATCCTGAAGCATATAATTGTAATAAACTGTCCAAACAGAGGTGGTTGACCCATTAGAATTCCAGAGCATTTAAATGATTACATCCTATACAATGCCAAGGAAGTATGTCGCACAAACTCGAAGCCAGAGAAGCCAGGGATCCTGTGACCTTGAGAAGTAGCAGTGGAAACAGATTTAGAAATCCACTAGATGGATATCACAGCGGCATACTTGAACAGGGATTAGAAGATGAGGTTGGTTGGTTGGTTGATTTTTGACGTCCAATTATCTACGCTAGGGATATAGGACCAGGGGGGAGTGCCCTTCGTGGGGGTCTTTCTAAGGGAACCTAACCCGTATTTACGCAAGGTTCGAAGAAAACCACGAAAACTCAGAAAAGTTTGGCCGACAGCCGCGATTGGGTTCGAACCCAGCACCTGCCGTCTACCAGTTGAGAGGTCCGAACCTCTCGGCCACTGGTGGGGCAATTAGAAGATGAGATATATATGAATCAATTTGAAGAATGTTTGAAAGATGGAGATGAAAATCTCGTATGTCATTCAAAATGAGGAGTTTGTATGGTCTCTGATAGTCTGCTCGTATATGGAACACCTACTTGGACAAATATTTGATACAGTATGGTCTTAAGAGGGCAAATGCAGATCCTTGCATTTACTACAGTTGTCAGAAAAGTATCATTGCTGGTATTTATGTAGACGACCTTCTCAATCTTGGAAAACTTCAACAAATTAACAACGTCAAGGATGGCTTCAAAAATACATTTGTAGGCAAAAACCTTGGACCAGCCAATTATATCTTGTCCATGAAAATAACAAAAGAGCAGATGTATCAGTTTCTTTTGACCAGACATTATATACAGCAGAAGTACTTGAAGTTTTCAAAATGATATATGCAAAGTGTGCAGTCATACCCTTAGATGCAAACCTGAAATTCTCTAGATCAGAAGATGCACATTCATGAAATGAATCTGAAAATGCCAAATTTCCCTAGGCAAGCTACTGACAGCTTGTTTTATTTGGCTTGTGGCATCCGACCAGATTTAGGCTGTGCATCTACCTTCATGAGTTAATTTAATGAAGTATACATCGAAAAAAACTAGAGGGGTGTCAAACATATTTTCATACATATGCAAGGGACGAAGCACAGAAAACTTAAGTTAAAAAAACTGAAAAAGGACTTCAAGTTTACTCAGATTCAGATTAAGGAGATGACAAGACAAATCACAAGTTGTTTAGTGGTTATGTAATAGTACTACTTGCTGGTGCTCCAGTTTTTTTGGTATATCAAAAAGCAACCTGCCACTGCCTTACTTCCACTCAGGCAGAATATGTGAATATGTTCCATGTCAAAAAGGAAGTGTTGTGGATGGATAATCTTCTGAAAGAAATCTTTATGAATTTGATGTCCATTACTCAAAAATGTATGCAGACAATCAAGGGGTAATCTTTCTTACCAAAAAACATTCAACTTAAGAACGAAGTAAACATATTGATAATAAATACTCCGTGGCTAGTTAATGAAAATGTCATAAAATTTGCGCATGTAAAATCCGAAGAAAATGTTACTGACATGCTAATAAAAACAGATAACCAAAATGACGTTACTAAAATTGAGCTGTGGAATGATTTTTATATAATATTAAAACTGTAAGTTCTTTATATTATGTTATTTTATTCTCTTTTTGATTTGTCCTGGCATATAATATGAGGACTGATTTAAAATACAGAATGCGATTTAATCAATTATGTTTAAAAATATTTACCTATTTGATTTATTATTTATGGTTAATTATAAATATTTAAATGTATGATTAAGATATCTAATATCAGTTAAAAGTGAAGTTTCCATTGTTTTATTTATATATTTTTACTTGAAATTAGATTATGTGTACTATATATCAATGTGGCAAACAAGAGGAAATGTTAATTATATATTTTGTATATTTGTCACATCACACATATTCTACGTACACAGAAGCTTGGACTGAGCCAATCGGCAACGACCGTAGGTGTTGATTTCATGTGAGTACACTCTTAAAATGAAAGAGTGGAATTGGCTTCTCAGAAAAGAACTGTGATTTAGTAGATCGTGAATGAGTTGTTTTTTAAACGGTTTACTAATCTTGATTTAAATTGCTTTTTTAAATTGCGTATCTTGATTTAAATTGCTTAAAAACGACTCGTCCACTCTAGCTATTTCAATTCTTTTCGAGAAGCTGACTTTCAAATAATGGATGAGTAGATTTCAGCTCAACTTGAATTATGTTGTGGCTGGGTTTTAAGAGAATAAATAGCACGACAGACTCTTACCGCCTTGTAAAACTCACCTTTAAGCATATTTTTCTACATAATTTTTATTTAACCTTGATAGTGCTGTGTGGATTTACAGGGTGGTTAGTTATTAACGTCATGTGTTCAGAGTCCTCTAGCGAGTAAAGTTTTGGGCGAAACATAACCAAATTTGATCAGCATACATAGTAGACCATGAAATTTCGAATTCTTTAAAAAAAATAAAGAAAATAAAAAAATTTAAAAATCGCCACTAGGGGCAATTTTAACTAAAATGCGACTAAAATGCATTTAATTTGCATAAAATCAGCAATCAGCAATTTTGGCGCACCAAAAGTGTATTAGTGTAAATGTTGAATGATTAAATGGCAAAAAATATAGTACAGATCAATTTTATACAGCTGGAATACTGCACGAGCGCTGATGGTACCTGCACATTTTTCATCTCTTGTTCGACAATAGCAGTTACAACTTCGTCAACTTGTTATTGACTAGTTACTTTGCGTCCTAGGCCTTGTTGCCACATAGTTTCAAATCGATGAATCGGCTTTTGTAAATTTGTTATGCTCATCGGTTCTTTTGGCAAATTCTGTAATCGGTGAAATTCAGGACGAGCATCATTGCAATTCTCGTTCTGCTGATAACACAGCTTGACTAGCAAAGTATGGTGAGAGTTGATAATGATGAGAACTCTCCCAGCCTTTCCTTTTATACTCATGGTTGCTATACACAACTGATTTTATGCAAATTAATGCATTTTAGTCGGTAAAAAACGCTAAAATTGCCCCTAGTGGCGATTTTTAAAACTTTTTATTTTAATTTTTTTTTTAAGAATTCGAAATCCCATGGTCTATTATGTATGCTGATCCAATTTGGTTATGTTTTGACCAAAACGTTACTCGCTAGAGGGCTCTCAACACCTGACGTTAATAACTAACCACCCTGTACTTATTATTTTAAATTTTCATAATGTTCTTCCTACAATAAAAAATGGGGTTGGTCAGAGTTTTATAAATGAGACAAAGAACATTGACTATAACATGAAACAGATTCTGAATGATAGTGTAACTGAATATAAAATGAAATTATGAGACTGTTCTAAATAAATATTTTATATGTTCTCGAGTTTTAATGCCGTTGCAGGCCATTTAATAAAACGAGAAACTTTTACGACAGATAAAATTGCTAGAAGTATGACACATTCCAATAATCTCCCAATTAAATTACGGACTAAAGCTGTCAGCATTATTTTTTATTTCCTTATTCGAACATGATTTATTGTAACAAAGGCAAAAGTCCTTATGAAGCTGTTTCGAGACAGACATTACTGCCATTGTTCATTAACATGTTTTGGCAGCGTGTTCTGTGTGCATGTTTCAATGCAGAAGAGGAAGAAATGAGAAAAAAAATGCTAAAGTTTTTTTTATAGATATAATTATAAAAAGAAGACTAAAGAATTTGGTTCAGATAACAAGATTAAGTCATTTTCAGCAGTAATACTCAGGCGTAATTTCTTTAAAAGAAACTTTGAAATAGAAACTATGCGTATCCAATATGAGGCTATATAGCTATAGCCTCATATAGATTATATGATCCTATATAAGTAAGCTGCGGATATTTCCACATCTTCGAGCACACAAAATTAAGATGTCACTGACACGTCTACTATTGAAATAGGGAAAATACTAGTTGTATACAAAATGATGAAGTAGAAGATTCAAATTGTGAACAAGATGAAGTAAAGAAAGGATTCGATATTGTTCCAGATGAATACTGCCGAATTTGTTTGGTTTTATATTTCTAAACGAAAATATTTCCAAATGATCCAAGAGTTGCAGTCTCATTGCCTTTGGTAGCATACACCAGACATACTATGTGCGCTCTCCGTTTTCACGAATTACGATGTTGTATGATTTTACATTTATTAAACGAAAATCTTTCCAAATGAACTGAGGTATTCCTGTTATAATGATTACCGATTAAATTTCTGATATGTAGATATATTTAATTTTCAATTCTGGCGAAAAGTTGCCGAGAAAACCTAAATAATGAAAAATAAGCACCCACTCCTAACTCTTTTAAAATGCGAAAGGTATTCCAATATTAACGAAATTCCAGTATTAGCAAAATATGTTGAAAATGAAAAGATTTCCCTGGATATGCGCAAAAATGAAACCCCCTCCAACATTCAAAATGTTCAAAAGCACAAGTGCCTTAAGAAGTGAAAAGGTTTATTTAAAGGGATTGAGTGAGAGAAGAAACATCTCTGGCGAATTTGTAAAACGACTTTAAAAATAAATAAATAATTAAATAAATAAATAAATAAATATTAATATTTTTTAAATGCAATTTATCATTAAAACTAAAAAGTACCAGAAATCTGTGTGCAATATATATATATGTAATGTATATCCGTTCGGAAAAAGGAGATGACATTTTAAAACTGTAGAAGAATCAGCAAAGATGAAAATTAACGCGAACTGACCTTAGAAAAATATTTTTTGGAAATAATAAATATTTAAATATTTTTCAATACCAAACATACTGACAGAATTAGAAAAGTTTGCTAATTATGTTATTTTTCTTAATTTTTATCTGAAAATTCGAGATAAGGGTTTAAAAAAATAAAACATGAAAAGAATTGGAAATCTTGAAAATCAACATGGAATCAAATTTGGTATTTTTATTTTTATTTTTCGGTGAGGGTCTGGAAGAGGCATTTTCAAAACGAAGAAAACGAAACTTGAAAACTGATGCGTAATTTAGCTCCAGTAAAAATGTTCTTTGAAATAGTAAATATTAACAATTTTTACACAAAAGTTACCATTACAACCGGTAAAAATAGGGCTAAGAAGTTTCATGTTTTTTTCAGTTTTGTAACTTTACGTGGTCCCGTCGATCGTTATTTCAAAATGCGGAAAAATCATATCAATTTTCTATTGTGTTTTTGAAGATCCGCGAAAGTCCAAAAAGGCTCAGACGCAATTGGTAGCAAAGGAGAAGCTCGCCAGTTCGCGGTGTTTATTGGGGATTTTAATAAATATCTCGGTTAATTATGAAAAATGAAAAATCAGAAGATCAAGTGAATTTGGAACTGTCTTTGTTTATATTTATCTGAATTTTCGTACCCCTGCTCTGGTTGAATTTCCCTTGTCATCGCCAAAAATTATTTTTTATTTTTATTATTATAAATAATATTAATTATTAATATAGATATTCCTTTGCATGTTGAATCTTTTTTATAACTGCTCAGTGTAGAATATCCAATGGTATTTTGTGATTTTTTTATCTACTCTTAACTGAAATACTTTACATAAGACCAGTAAAACTTTCCAATACTTTAATTTTGCTTAGCCTCCTCAGTCCTGAGACAAATATCACGAGGGACCACAAAAACCTGATTAAAATTATTATAAAACATCGCCAAAGATGTATCAGCTTATATATTAATACTTGTGATATGCACGCATTTATTAAAAAAGTTTAGAAGTAATTTTAACAATTGTAAAAACATTTAATTTCGTTTAAAGGGTGTTCTTTAATGTCTCCTTTAGACGACACCAGGACTGAGGAGGTTAAATAGTTTACTTAAATGCAGCCCATGCTCAAATTATAAGCAAAAAAAAAAAAAAAAAAAAAAAAAAAAAAAATTAAAATCTAATTTATTATTTCGAATTAAAATTTAAAAGTTCCCCATTTTGTACAGTTTTTCCGCTGTTTTTAAATATGCATGAAAATTTTTTCATAGAATGATGTCTTTTAGTTAAAACGGAGTTATTTAAATTAATACATTGATGATAATGAAGTATTTTGTTTTTCAAATCGCAATCTGTGAGTTTTCTAAGTAAAACAAGATAGCTAAATTGAAAATCATGCACAGAGAGAGCCGTTTCCTCGATTTAATATGTGCAAAGGTTATATGAAAATAGCATTAAATTAAAAAAGAAATCCATTGTTGCAAGAGACCATACTATTTATCGAAGTTAGAAAAATAAGCATTTGATTTATTATAAAACGAGAAAAATTAAAAGTCACGGACAAAAATACAGCATTATTTTAGTGGGAGATGATCGCTTTCTGTATCAAAGGGCCAAATCCCCAATAATGTTTTTATGGTGTCTATATTATATGTTTCGCCAGATCTATGATGTTTGCGAGACACAGGTTTCCCAATCAATGAGTACCATTGTTGCCACCATTACGTCCCTACGGATTGGTTGAATATTATGATTTAATGCCTTCAACGCACATGCCTGGGTAAATACAGTGGAACTCCACTTATACGTTACCTGAGTTGTACGTTTCCCTCAGTTATACATTTCAGCTCAGCAGTCTGTTTTTTTGCCATTAAAAATTAACTGAATTATACGTTTCTTTTAGTTATACGTTACGTTTTTGGATGTCCGGACGAAATTTTGTCTCATTTACACATTTTGCTGATTTTTTTTTTCAAAATCTTTGATAGGCCTTGAATTCCATCTTTACCGACCTACACTCTGATGTTTCAGTAAACACTACTAGTCAACAGCGTAAACGGACTGGCGAAACATATTGGAATGACTATATTCAGTGTTGAATTCAGACACGTTTCTATGGGAAGATAGACCATTAATTGAGTTACACGTTTTACCGGATTCAGTGTTTTGTTGTTCGGTCCAGAGGAAAACGTATAACTATAGTTCCACTCTAATTCCCTGATCTAAACGGACCTCTTGAATATTAAAAGAACGACAGCAAGATTCGTAACCCTCTGCTAGGTCACTATGAAATACACAGTCTGATAAAATGTCTGAGGTCTCGATAAAATACACCGCAGAGATTTTAGGAGGGTGGTGTGTTTTCAACATGTCCGATTGTTTGTGTTCATTTGGCACGATTTTATATCATAGCTCAATTGAATTGGACTATGAATATTCAAATTTAGCCAAATATTAGTAGAATAAAATACTGTTTAAGAATGAGTCTCTATTTAAAACAGAGTTTCTGGATCGAATTTTATATGGAAAGATATGACAAATCGATACCGGGTGATAAACTTCACAGAAAACAATAGTTAAGTTAGTTATTAGGGCGAGTAAAAAAGGCACCGACCGATTTAGCTAGTGGTTAAAGAACTAGTTTATAACACCATAACGAAATCCGATGCTTTATTGTTTATCCTTTAATTGCTTTTAAAGTATAAACATTTTATTCTTTTATTTTGATTTAATAGGATTTCAGTTAGTAGGAAAAGGTGAGATGTTTTACAAGCTATAATGCACGCCACATAGAACTTGATCGTCACAGACACAATTTCAGAGTAAAACAATTGTGCATATTCTGTGGTTTTTAAAATGATTTGATATTAATCTGACAGAACAAGAGCTGTATGAGTTGCAGATGTTTGGAAGATCAACTGCGGATCACAGTGTTGTTCAAATATCTCAGAGAGCACGCAAAAGCGTTTTTACAAGATTGGTCATTATTGTGGCAAAATATTATTTGGTATTTTTATTGAAAATTCTTATCATATTTGAAAAATGTGCATTTCAACTTGAAATCACTAGAGGATATCTCGTTCTGAAATATAGCTTCCCAACGCATATTCTCAATATCAAATTTTTCTGACCAACAATAAAATACTTTAATATTTATTTATTCTGCAATTTAGCTAGAGTAGCTCCTAAGATTAATCAAAAATATGATATTATCATAGACCGTAATAATAACGCGATGATGATTGCAGCGCCTGTAGTGACAAGGGTTAAGAAACATCACATATGTGGGATTGTATGTCTACTATTAAGCATCTATTTTAATAGGATCTTAGTTTTAAATATTATACATTTATTTTTTTTTTGCTTAATTTATGGGTGTACAATATAAAAACACCAAAAATTACAATAAAAGCTCACAAAAGTTAACATTATTAATAGTTATTAAATCATTCCGGCACAGTGGTCCCACTTCGGGCACACCTAATTGTAATTCCAAACTTGCAAATGGCATCAATAGTATTTTAATAAAATTTTGTTTTTACAATGAAAGCTTAAATTAATGAGTTCTTAATTTCTAAAAAAGTCGTTTGAAAATTCCGGCGTCAGTCAATAATTTCTCATTTTACGAATAGAATTTTCCTGTGTCGGAAAGGGCTAATTGAATAACTACTTTAGAATCGGAATTAAAACGCAAATTAGAAGCAATGATATACTATGTAATGTACATATTCCAATGCGTACGAAGTAATGTATTGAACAAGTTTCAACAAATTTCTCATTCTTCGTGTTATTGCAAAAGCTCAGATGGAAATTCAAAAATTTTAGATATGCAAATATTTATGAAAATTAATGTATTAAAACATTTGTCACTGCAATCTTTAAAAATTGACGATTTTACTGTGAAAAATAAAATTTATTCTTAAAGTAAATGAAATTCAATCTTTAGAATAATATTAAAAAGCCATATGAAGACGTATATGAAGAGACTATTTCCATATTGGGTTTAAGAGAAAAATTGACTAATACAAATATGTTTTTTTAAGTAGCTGTTGATTTATTTTTTAAATTTTTGTACTGGTGTATTATACAGTCTTTGATAGTTTTCACCGCCAAATTGGAATTGTAATATTGTAATACGCAAATTTGTAGTAATGTTGCATACAAAAGCATCACGAATATTTTTCATGTAAGATGATTTAATTAAAATTTTATGACATCAGAGAACGAATAAAAACTAATAGTGTGTTGCACAAAAATGATACATTTTCTGGGTACTTAATTTTATAGAAGTTGGAAAATAATATTCATCGATGAAAATTGTGGAAGTACTTACTGTTTTGGGTCGGAAAAATGAAAATAAAGTTTCGAATTTCTATTTTCCTGTCTAACATATTTAAAAAATTTTTGATATGTTAAACGTTCTGAATTTCTTTAAAATATGAGTTGCTTCAATAAAAAAAAAAAAAAAAAAAAAAAAAAAAAAAAAAAAAAAAAACCGTCAAATAACGCGCTGATCGCAAATTTAGAGAAAATCGTCTGCATCGGAGAGAATTAAATAGAACCAATGTGTAAGTATTAAGGGACTACTTCACTCACGTTAGAAGACCTTCTTCCTAGTGTTAATTTATGGAAGATAACTTTGAAGATATCTTGTTTGCATTTCAATATTTTTAAATGCTTTTTTTTGCTTTGTATTTATGAGGTTGGTTTGTATAAAAACTGCTTTTTATTTTTCGATTTTTTTTTTCATGAAGATACTTTTAAAACCGTTTCCGAAATGGTATGTATCCCAATTAAAAATACCTGAAAACAAAGTCGAAAAAGCAAAATACCGCGAATGTAGAGATCAATCTCATTTATCCATGAAAAAAACCATTTAAAAATATCGAAATGCAAGCAAGATACCTCTATAATTCTCCCACTGGATTAACAACATTAGTAAACGTTCGCCTGGCTGAAACAGCCTTTTAACAGAAAAGAGCATAAACAAATTTTACCATATAGGTAAATTTCGGAAGCTTTTTAGACCCCCCACGCTCGCTATTGACGAAAAAATCCTTGGGATTAAAAATTTTGCTGTAATTATCCTATCTTATTGTTTAATCTAACGGAGTGATTTGGTAAAAAACGTGTTCATTGCCAAGTGTTATAAATTTGTTCTACGTTGTTTTCATTAGAATGACTTTATAAATAAGAGAATCGCAATATATGCGTTCAGAATAATCATATAAATTTCCTACAGGGTTCGCACTGTTCCTAAAATTTTCGTACTTTCCTACCACAATTTCTAAACGGTAATATTTATTGTATAATTCTATTGTAGATGTTAAACGGATCTTCCATGAAGATTTTTCATTTAAAATACTGGTAGCAACGTGTGAAAATTTTAGGAAAGGTGCGAGCCCTGTTCCTGTCCAAATTATGGCAATCCATATTCCAAAACTAGGCAATAGAATTTGCAAATTTGTTTAGACGACATAGATTAGTCAATATACATTAGATTGGAAGCAGTTTCAGGTTCACACGTAACATTTTACAATCTTTTTCTGATGTGAAATACTTTGAAAATATTCTTAAAATTTAGTGGTAGAACTGTGCGAGCCCAGAAGGTTGCTAAGATCCATTTCTTTGATGAATGAAGTTCTGGATGAATTCGCTTGCTCTATAGAAAATAATTTGTTTATTGCCGTAAAAATATAAGTAATAGGTTGAATATATGAACAACAAGTTTGTGCTTGGTGCTAGTCAACTATGTTTCTAAATAAAATGCATAATAATTCATTAATCCCACATCCAAACAGCCTTGGATAATGTTTTAAGGATTTCACATTCTTTGATTCTGAAGGACTCATATAATTTTTTAAATAGAAAAACTTTCATGAAAACTGTCGGATTTCTCATCTAAGTCCACAAAACTCTGAAGAATAATCCTTTACTTTCAAGGATGTATTCCTCTCTAAGTCCACAAAACTTTGAAGAATAATCCTTTACTTTAATATGCTGCCACTACCGATATAATTACGTGATATCGGACACGCATGAGAGGTATGTAATAAAGAAGACTAACTCTTTCGATTATATTTAACGAATGATTTATTTACACATTATTTATAAAGAATAAGTCAATATTTACAATTACGAACTCGGATATAGGTGATCCGGTTCAACATAAAATTAAATACAGGATCAGGATCACCTTGCCAGGGAACCAACCAAAAATGGCATAGGCAAGAACTCCTGACAGAAAAGTACCCTCTGCGACATGCAAAACCATAGACAGGAAAAACACCACAAAAATACAATGTCAAATAATAAAAAAATTAAATACAGACAGAACACCCTTTCTGTGCACTGTTAAGCTATTCCATACCTCCCTTAAGCACGTAAATTAACTCAGGGATCACTCTTAATATCAGCACACATTTAGGCTCAGTTCTCTAAGAGTCTCGTTCAACACTCGCTTTCTTTTGGACAAGAGCTCTTCTCTGACCAACCTCACGCTTTTCTCCCCAGCTCCAGACTAACTCTCAACTCTCACCCTCCAGCGAGCCATCCGCAATCGGGGTTTCTCCCTCTTCCACCACGGATTCGTCCTCTAAAAGGAAGGTCACTTTTTCAAGACTATCTTTCTTTTCGACCCCTATTCACCTACCTGACAAGTGAAAGGTCATCTATTGTATGCTACCTTCTTTCAACCAGAACTATGTCCCTCCGATACTTGGATTAAGATTCCAGATAAGGAGGGAATGCTGTTTTAGAGCTTACAGTACACAGAATATATTAGCAAATAAAAGACTGTATCTCATAAGAATAGTTTTAGATTATGATCGCTTATCCAAATCTGAAAAAAACTGTAAATCAAATCTGGCTGAGGAAAGAAATTTTTCATCAGGCTAAGTATTCCTATTTAGAACATTCTGAATATTTTACAGACAAAACCTTCGAAACAATGTTTTTTAATGTCTCCACTTACAAAGATAAAAATTTGACTCAAAAGAACATTTTCCGTTTCGAAAAGTTGCATGGAAAGTCTGTTGCAAGAAACAAAGTTCAAAGATAAAAAAGATGCGTGGAATAAAATTTGTCTGAAGGAGAAACTGCATTGTCAATTTATTTTCACGAAGTTAGTGCCTTTTAAAAGAAATCTCATATATGCATTACTTTGTAAAATATTCTTTCATTTTTTAAAATCTAAAAACATCAACAACATCATTTTGCATACAAGATTTCTAAATCTGATCCATATTTATTTATTCTAAATAAGATTCTATACACTGAAAATGTGCAATGCATTAAAAACGTACAGTCAGCTGTAGATGTTCTTTGTGAAATATTTTGACGAGAAATTGCAAATGCACAATTAATTAGTATTTTAACAGAATATTTCAGCTTTGTTACTGGCAATTGAATTTGATCCATTAAAAAGAGGTAATTACTTACGCTTACGATGTGCCACATAAAAATAACTTAAAGTTGTCATGTGAAATTTTGTAGTGTATTTTCTTTTTAAATATTGTTAATTAACAGAGAATGATTCATCACTTATTTTCTAATAAAAAGCAGGATTTAATTTTTGAATTGCTATAAATTCATTTTGTTAGAAATGATGAATTTGATACTTCTACTTAGAAATAATAAATATGACATAAAATTTAAATTTCACAGAAAGGAATATTTATGGTAATAATTCCAAATACACATTTAAAATAATATTAGCTTTAGTTACATGATGAAAATTTAACGAAAAATCTACTTTGAGCATCCAGAAACAATATTTCAGAATTACTAGCCCCTCCCTTAAATCAAACTTCTTTTCTGTTTTAATTATTTCTTTTATTAGTTTTAGGGTTGCAGCAATGCTCGTAGTACACTTTTAAATAGTTTAAAAGCTACCGAATACATGTTATGTCTGTTCCTTTCTTTCAGAAATCTGAAGTACATATTGATGAAAATAAATCAGGAAATTTGGATTCTGCATTATTAGACTGGTAGGCGGCATCACAGACAACCACCTCATCGAGTTCACGAATGAAAATCTAAGTTTTGTTAAAACTTGATTCGCTTATTAAAAAGCAATTGGTCTGCTAAGTCATATCTTGTGATGGAAAACATATAAAACCCGATTTAACTGTTGATTCAAGGTTTACCACTGTGCTTTTCTGCACCCAAAAGTTTGAAAACATGGAGGATTGGTAGCAGACAAACATAATGATAAACCTATAAGTCAACCGCTAAAATTGTTTTTTTAGGTGTTTTCCACTACGATATGACTTGGCAGACCGATTGCGTTTAATATGCGAATCGAAATTTAAATAATTCTAGATTTTCATTTGTGAACTCGATTCTGTGATTGTCTGTGCTGTCGTTTCCCGGTCTATATCCTTCACTAAAACAGCCATTTTTATACCATGGGCGTGGTTCATTTTCACGATCATTCATTAGAAAGCGATGTCTAAGGTTAAAATCAAGATCTTTTAGACTTATAGTCTTTCGCAGTAGATCAGTAGTTCTGTTGTTCTTTTATGCATTTATATGTCGGATTTTGTCTTTTACCTGCTTAAAGATCCACTTGTCTTATAATTACAAATGAATTCATCTATCAGGTTGTACCTATGAAAATCACTAAGAAAATTATCGCTTTTTGAAAATTTTTAGCTATTACTGTTTCTCCACTCTATCTAAATTTGATCGTACGGATTATAATGTATGGAAAGAAGAAAAAGTTTTATTAACAGATTGATTAAATATATTTTACATTAAAATTTCTTTAACGGATCTTAACCCATTAACGCCCGAATTATTTTCTTCGCTAAAATTTAAATTTTGTATTTCCCACCACTTTTAAAAGCAAATTAACTTTTATCGAAATTTATAGAGGATTCTGTCTCGTGAAATAACATATATATTTATCTTTCTCTTTACTTGTGGGAAAACCGCTTTCTTGCCCGTTTTTGTAACCGTCCTCAAAAGAGGACGCTGGGCGTTAATGGGTTAAAAGTCTTAAACTAGTGATGCACAACCTTTTTGCCAGAAAATCGTTTGCCACCAGAATATTTGAAAAGCGACGTTTGTTTTACTTAATAGCAAAGTTTCTGACATTATTATAAGGAAAATTTTTCTGAATAAAAATAGTGGTATAATTGTGGCCCGCGGGCCACAGGTTGTGCATCCCTATCTTAAACTAATTTTCTTCGCCTTATCTAATGGCCAAATAATCTGTAATAATGACGCCGAAATAAACTCTAAGATATTAGTGGTGTCCAAACCATTTGGCGTCCCGATTTACGAGGGACGCCTGACAACACTAGTGGTGACCTCTTGAGTGCAAACTATCAATAACATGTTCCAACTTACTCTCACATGAGGGAGGGGACGTTTTTCTATATAATTTAATTGGTTAATCAATCTAAAATTTTAATTACTATCATCAAGTTTATAATTTTTAAATATGTTAAAATGTTTTAAGATGTGATTCTGCAAATTTCTGTTTCGTACTACTGAAAGGTAATTAGTAAAAAATGTTTCTGTAAAAAATGTCCCATCCCTCCCTATTCTCCCCTACTTTAAAAAAGGTTTTCCTCCTTTATTTTTTTTCATCTTATGAACAATTTAATTATTATTCATTTGGGAACAGATTTTAACGAAAACTTTTTATCTATATGTAATGGAATTAGATGCAACGGATAAAATATTTGTTTTTATTGGTAACCGCAGTTAGTAAATACTATTATTTTAATTGGCTGGAATTGAAATTATTAATTAAATGAAGCAAGTTTTTAGAACAAGGTTGTTTCAACTTATTTTTTCGCCGAATTAAAGATAATTTATTCTTTGAAAAATATCTTTTCTGCCATTTTAAAAACATTTCTTTTGCTATACCTGCTAAAGGATTAAGATTCCTGTGAAAGTAAAACATATATATATATGGGCAAAAAGAACAAATGCAAGGTATCGTTTGTTTATGAAAGGTAAGCATTGATTTCAAACATCTATTAACATTTTTGCTGTGCGTCTTCGTCTCCATCAGATATTTGTTTTCCCATTTAGAATTCAATTCATGTAGCTGTCAGGTTTTTCGTTAATAGAATACGGATGATATGCAAATATTTATGCGTACAAAGAAAAAAAAGTTCAAGTATGCAGAATAATCAAGTTTTAACGTCTACCAAGGAATTTCTTTAGGAAAATTGAAAAATTGAGAATTTTTGACACATTCTAGGAATAAACAGTCTTTTGAAAGTCACGTATTAAAGTTACATGAATGAATTGCAATTTTTTATGTAATACTAGCTGACCCGCCCGGCGTTGCCTGGGTCCGTATTAACAATATTAAACGAACTTGAAATTTGTATGATTTTATCATTAACTATTTACATGCAGAAATGCATTGTCTGAAATACGTAGCCACTGACGTGTGAAAAATCGGTTTTAAAAACAACTAATATTAAGCTCTAAAAATACTCAAAATGAGCAATGAAAAACGCGGGAGGGAATATGTATCCAACGATTGCATGATTTTCGTGTAAAAAAGTTGATACTTACCCGTAAAATCACTGTTAAGTCACGTAACTAATTATTATTTTCACATACAAATCCCAAGTGAAATATTTTGAATTTCAAACTAATTATATCACTCTTAAATCCGACTACACCATGAATGAAATCGATACACGATGGTAGCTAAAAGGTTGGTATATAGTACTATAATTTCAGAGCTATTTAACAAAAGTAAGTGTTATTTTTAATCAAATCTTGCGTATAGGTTCACTCTGTGTATAAATTCCTAACCTTAAACTTTTATACCGTAACCAGAACCTGTCTGTAACCTAACAGCGACTTAACAGTACCCTACCGTAAATTAAATATAACAGAAATGTAACCTAGCCTAAATGTATTCACTTTATTGTAACATATCCTTATTCTAACCATAACATAAATGCAAGTTAACTTTAACCTAACTTTAACCTAAATAATAGAAAAAAACCATTTAAAAAAATTACTATTTATTCGTAAAATATGCTTCAGCTGTAATTCGTTTTTTTCAATTCGTTTTATTAATACAAAATTCCTTCCTCGTGCTTTTGATTGAGGCATTAAAATTTCAGCGATAAATGGTTTAATATTGCAAACCACGGAGTAAGACACTTCTTACTCCGTGCTGCAAACCTTTTTTCGGTTTACTTCGCCGCCACCTATCTTTTTCTCCATGGTGTACAGCAGCTGTGATTAAAAAAAAATCCTCATTTAAACTGCCAGTTTGACAGTCTATGAATTTTAAAGGTCTGTCCCAGCTTTTTTAATTCTTTCTGCGAAAATTTTATGCAACCAATCAACCATAAGAAAATGAATTGGTAAAAAAGCGAAAAAAGGCGATTTTTTATGAGAGTGAGCTTTGGAATTTAATTAATTACTCAGTTAATAAATAGAATTTTGAAATTCTGAGCTTCAGGTGCATCAGGGGAGACATTGGGCTACTCTCAAAAAAATTTTGAGCTTTGTACGTGCTGTAGATTTTGCTAGCCATCGCAGACACACACACAGACACACACACAGATACACACACAGACAGAGCGTTTTGTTCTTTTATTAGTATACTAGCTGACCCGCCCGGCGTTGCCCGGGTCCGTATTAACAATATTAAACGAACTTGAATTTGTATGATTTTATCATTAACTTGAAACATGCAGAAATGCATTGTCTGAAATACGTGTCCACTGACTGTGTGAAAAATTAGTTTAAAAAACTGGTAATGTTAAGCTCAAAAAATATTCAAAATGAGCGATGAGAAATGTGGGAGGGAATATGTATCCAACGACTGCGTGATTTTCGAGTTAAAGTGTTGATATTTATGAAAAATCACTGTTAAGTCACGTAACTAATTATTTTTTTTCACATAGAAATCCCAAGTGAAATATTTTGAATTTCAAACTAATTATATCACTCTTAAATCCTACTATACCATGAATGAAATCGATACTCGTACAATTATGGTTCTTTGGAATATTTTTGTCGGGAACAGATTTGTTTCAATTCAGATTTCGGCTTTTTCTTCAAATGAAATTTTTGGGTTCGGGTTTTCTTGCGTGTTCACGGAAATTATGCTGCCTTGTTCGAATAAGAATATGCTTCACTGGAATATTTTTTTCAAGTTAAGATTTGGTTCAGTTCAGATTTCGTGATTTTTTTCAAAGAATTTTTTTAGGTTCAGATTCGGTTCAGGTGAATAAAAATTTTTTGTCTTATTCAGATCCGGTTACGATTCTTTGGAATATTTTTTATCAGGTTCCGATTTGGTTCGATTCAAATTTCAGGTATTTTTTCAAATAGAATTTTTAGGTTCGGATCTCGTTCATGTCCACGGAAATTATTTTGTCATACTCGAATCCAGTTATGATTCTTTCTAATATATTGATCGGATTCAGATGTGGTTTGAGTCGAATTTCGGGTTTTTTCAAATCGAATTTTTTAGGTTCGAGTTGGGTTTTTGTCCATAGAAATTTTTTCGTCTTGCTTGGATTGGGTTATAGTTCTTTGGAATATTTTTGTCAGGTCCAGATTTGGTTCAATTCAGATTTCGAGTTTTTTCTTCAAATATAACTGTTGAGTTCGGGTCTTCTTGCATGTTCACAGAAATAATTCTGTCTTGTTCGAATAAGGACATGCTGCACTGGAATATTTCTGCCAAGTTCAGATTTCGTTCAGTTCGTGATTTTTTCAAAGAAATTTTTTGGGTTCGGATTGTGTTCATGCCCATGGAAATATTTTGTCTTGTTTGGATCCGGTTGCGTTTGTTTGAAATAGTTTTGTCAGATTCAGATTTGGTTCGATTCAAATTTCAGGTATTTTTTTGAATGGGAGTTTTAGGTTCGTATCGGGTTCATGTCCACGGAAATTATTTTGCCTTACTCGAATCCGGTTATGGTCCTTTCAAATACTTTGGTCAGATTTAGATGTGGTTTGGGTCAAAGTTCAGGATTTTTCAAACGAAGTTTTTTAGGTTTGAGTCGGGTTTATGACTATGGAAAGTATTTTGTCTTGCTGGGATCGGGTTATAGTTCTCTGGAATATTTTTATCGGTTTCAGATTTCGTTCGAGTCATATTTTGGGTTTTTTTAAAGAAAATATTTAGGTTCGGGTCAGATTTCATGCCCACGAAAATTATTTTTCCTTGTTGGAATCGGGTTATGCTTCACTTGAACATTTTTGAGGGTTTCAGATTTAGTTCGGGTCAGTTATCAAATCCATAGTTTTTCCCAAACAGAATTTTTAGGTCAGGGTCGGGTTTATACTCACGGAAATTTTGTGTATCACGGATCGGAGTGTGGTCTGTTTTTTTTTTTCTGGTTGGAATCGGGTTATGTTTAAATTAGTCTAAACATTAAGGTTATAATCAGTTTTGCTACTATTCTTTTTATGGCTATTTCTGATAGATAATTCACTTAGCTATTTGATAATTTATTATGGTGAATGAATCGTTTGCGGATACAAACAATTGTACGCCAAACAGCTATTTTATTTTTGTTTTAAAAACAAATGAAAGCCATATTACAATTTTAAATTGAATAGAACACATTTAAATTTAATCAATGATTAAAAAAAATAAACTCATAGAAAAGTGTTGTGTAAAGTTTTTTACTGCAAAACAGCTAATGACTCATACATTCTAATGTTCGAAATGCCAAAAATATGCGTACAACCATGTAGTAAAAAGAAATTAATAGAGTGGCAGTATAATGTCTTGGGGTGACGCAAAAAATGTAACTCTAAAATCCGCGACATTAAGTCCAAATAAGTACCAACAAAACCATGTACTTTGAAACTCCGATTAATTCAAACTGGTTTAAACCAGTATTTCTTCGTTTTTGTTTTTTACCCTTTAAACTGTTATTGAATAGATGACTAAAATTTCGTTTAAAAAATAACGTTTTGTGCCATTATTGACTGTAATACACGATCAGATTGCATGAAAGATACAATTAGATCAATCATAGGCAAGAATTATTTGATTATTTTTATCATATGACTTTGAAATATCAATATAGAAGCATCATTTAAGACTTTGCTTGAAAAATCAACATTCTTTCGTTAATGTCTTAAAATCGTCTGCACTCTGAAATCTAGATTTTAGATTAATATTATTATTTAAGTGTGCATGCATGATTTTAAAAGAATCTTTTCATTACTATATTTTATATATTGACATGGAATTATAAATATGTTGTTAAATCATAAACATTTTTCATCTACGTTATAAAGTATTAAAAATTTCTGAAAAAAAGAGAAAACTTTTAATAATACAATTTTTTACTTCAAATCATATGTTTTCAATATTTTATTTAATTTTGTTTTGACATTTAATTATTTTTAATTTTCCAATTTCAATTATTTTAAAAGCAAACATTTATTTTAATAAATAATGTAATAGAAAAAAACATTTAAAAAAATTGCGATTTCTTCGTAAAATATGCTTCAGCTGGATTCATTTCTTCCAATCCGTCTTATTAAGACAAAATTCCTTCCTCGTGCTTTATTTTGAGACATTAAAATTTCAGCGATAAATGGTTTCCTCTTGCAAACCTATCTTTTTTTCGGTTTACTTCGCCACCACCTATCTTTTTCCTCCATGGCGTACAGAAGCTGTGATAAAAAAAAAAAAAAAAAAAAAAAAAAAAAAAAAAAAAATCCCCATTTAAACTGACAATTTGCCAGTCTATGAATTTTAAAGGTCAGTCTCATATTTTAAAATTATTTCTGCGCAAATTTTATGCAACCAACCAACCATAAGAGAATGAAAAGGAAAAAAGCTAAAAGAAAAGCGATTTTTTTATGAGAGTGAGGTTTAGAATTTAATTAATTACTCAGTTGATAAATAGAATTTTGAAATTCTGAGCGTCAGGTGCATCAGGAGAGATATTGGGCTACTCTCAGAAAAATTTTGAGCTTCGTACGTACCGTAGTTTTCGCTAACTATCGCAGACACACACACACACACACACACAGACAGAGCGATTTGTTATTTTATTAATATACTAGCTGACCCGCCCGGCGTTGCCCGGGTCCGTATTAACAATATTAAACGAACTTGAAATTTGTATGATTTTATCAATAACTGGAAGCATGCAGAAATGCATTGTCTGAAATACGTCGCAGCTGACTTTGTGAAAAATCGGTTTTAAAAACAACAACTAATATTAAGCTCTAGAAATACTTAAAATGAGCAATGAGAAACACGGGAGGGAACATGTATCCAACGATTGCGTTAGTTTCGTGTTAAAGTGTTGATATTTACCCGTAAAAATCACTGTTAAATCACGTAACTAATTATTTTTTTCGCATAGAAATCCCAAGTGAAAAATTTTGAATTTCAAACTAATTATATCATTCTTAAATCCGACTATACCGTGAATGAATCGATACGCGATGATAAAAGATTGGTATATAGTATTATAATTTCAGAGCCATTTAACAAAAGTGTATATTTTTAATCAAAGCATGCGTAATGTTGACTCTGTGGACAAATTCCTAACCGTAAACTTTTGTACCATAACCATAATCTGTCTGTAACCTAACTGCGACTTAACATTACCCTACCGTAACTTAAATATAACATAAATGTAACCTAGCCGTCACTTTGAAATATCAATATAGAAGCATCATTTAAGATTTTGCTTGAAAAGTTAACATTCTTTCGTTAATGTCTTAAAATCGTCTGCACTCTGAAATCTATATTTTAGACTAATATTTGTTATTTAAGTTTTCGCGCATGATTTTAAAAGAATGTTTTCATAAATATATTTTATATATTGACATAGAGTTATTAATATGTTGTTAAATTAAAAACATATTTTCATCTACGTTATAAAGTATTAAAAAGTTCTGAAAAAAAAAGAAAGCTTTTAGTAATACAATTTTTAGTTCAAATCAAATGTTTTCAATATTTTATTTAATTTTATTTTGACATTTAAATTATTTCGAATTTATCAATTTCAATTATTTTAAAAGCAAACATTTTTTAAAAATAAATAATATAATAGAAAAAAGACCATTTTAAAAAATTACTATTTCTTCATAAAATACGCTTCAGCTGTTATTCAATTCTTTCAATTCGTCTTATTAATACAAAATCCCTTCCACATGCTTTTGTTTGGGACATTAATATTTGAGCGATAAATGGTTTAATATTGCAACTCTTTTTTCGGTTTACTTCACCACCACCTATCTTTTTCCTCTATGGTTTGCAACCGCTGTGATAAAAAATCATTATTTAAACTGACAGTTTGCCAGTCTATGAATTTTAAAGGTCTGTTCCAGCTTTTTAAATTATTTATGCGAAAATTTTATGCAACCAACCAACCATAACTAAATGAAGAGAAAAAAAAGAAGAAAAAAGGCGATTTTTTATGAGAGTGATCTTTGGAATTTAATTAATTACTCAGTTAATAAATAGAATTTCGAAATTCTGAAGCTCAGGTGCATCAGGAGAGATATTGGGCTACTCTCATAAAAATTTTGAGCTTCGTACGTCCCATAGATTTTGCTAGCCATCGCAGACACACACACACACACACACACACACACACACACACACACACACACACGCAGACAGAGCGATTTGTTATTTTATTAGTATAGATATATAGAGAAATGCAGTCGTGTACCTGTTATTTGGACTGGTTGTAACCAAGGCCAATCCGGTTAATAAAAGATCCGGATAATTGGACAATTATGAAAAAGAAAACAGTTATGACAATTTTTTTAAGTAACTAACCATCATACTTAGGGTTGCCATTTATAGCAGTGCAGATTTTAGCATATTACAAAAGACGTGTTTAAGAGCTTTTTAAAATCTTATTTTCTACAAAATTGTAAATAGAAGTACTCACAGAAATTGTTATATGTACCAGGTGGGCAAAAAGCCCGTAAAAGCTTTAAAAATTCATAAAGCCGGAAAAATAACTGAAATAAAAATTAATTTGCAGGGTTAGAATCTATGGGTCAAGGTTTTTTTAAGACAGTAATGAAAAATAACTCAAAAACATCCGACAGATGGCACTGGTACGTTCGACTTCGGTGGAAATGTGAAATTAGACGGTTATAAGAACTTGGGCTGCTAATATTTGTTCACGATTGGGAGCCGTTTGTATAACAAGGATCGGTCGCTGATTCCTGGTTCACATAAAATAACTTTTTTAACAAGGCTTTATTCTTTGTACTCAATGGCCTTGATCAAGTACACGGCTCTCAACCGTGAACTAATTGTCGAATTACCCCTCGCTGGTTACACCAAATTACCCTTTAATGGGAAATTCTATGTCTTCTTGGTTTTATTTATTATATTCAGGGATGAGGTTTCCGCATTTTTGCAAACCAGTCTTTAGTTAAAGAAAATTTTAATTCATTTAATTGGAATATTTTTGTGATTTAAGAGCACAACATTTTCTTTAACAAAATACTGGCGTGCAAAAACGCAAAAATCTCATGCCTGTATATTTTTAATAGGTCTAACGAGCTAAGTATTGACCGAAATTCCTTCTTTCTTTTATGAGCTTGTCCTGTAAAAGGTTTGTTTTGCCTGGTACTCTCACTCCTTTTAAAGACCTATAATTTTTAAAAATTTTTTAGCTTAAGGCCATTAAGCATCAAATTATCCCGTCTTATCGTTGCTATTATACTATAAATATTTATTATTTAAAGCCTATGTTATCGCGATTTAAAATGTAAATTGGCCAACAACAATGGCTAAGTATTTATTTGCCAGTTAAGGGCACATAAATCAATTTAGGGGAATCAGTTGGGGCAAAACTTACCATTAGATCATAATAATATCCTAATGGAGATAGTTAAATCGAGCTTGAAATGAGTGCAATATGTTTTTCATCATAAAAAATAATCTCGACTGTAACTTAAAAAATCCCTCCCAACCTGGACTATAGACGCAGGTATATTTCGAAGTTAAGTACTAATTTCCCCAACAAAAACTAAATCATGATTAGAGATAAAACCACTTTAACAATATTATCTGGCCGTTTTTGACGCGTTTTTAATTTCATTTTCATTTAAGAGCTGACTTTATCAGAATTACATTAAGAAAATGTTCAAAAAAAAAAAAAAAAAAAAAAAAAAAAAAAAAAAAAAAAAAAAAAAAAACGAAACGAAACAACAACAACAATAAAAAACTCTTCACATTTAATAACTTGAAACTTTCCAACACATTCTCAGATTCATTTAAAAAAGAAAAAACATAAAACTTGCAGACTTAATCTTTGAAGAGTTTTAGAGTTTTATAAGCGACCTGTATTTTTATTTTTCGTTCAATTAATTAGAACTTTATTTATAAACAATTATTTTTTCAGTACAATCATATTTTTCGCTTAACATAATCGATTCAGGATATTCGGTTCAAAATGCCCACTTTGACACCACTTATTAAAATTTATTCTGCCTCAATCAAAAAAATTGATCAGAATGGCACATTATATAATTTTTGAATAAGAGAACCTGCCAACTGGATACGTCTGAGAGCAAAAACGTATTTATAAATAGGTCAGAAAATAAGCAGCTTGGATTTAAGTACAACCTTAATATGACAAATTTTTTTTTCTGTAACTCCTATTTTTTTAAATTTGTTTTTGCCGTGAGAGCTGGTTCTGTCAAAAACTTGTCAATATAAAAGATGCAGTTAATAATACGAAAATTTATAAAAAATCATGCAAATGTGATATAGTGTGAATTGACGAGGTTATGGGACTTTTTTTCGTTTTGAACCCTCTCCCATTTTTTTTTATTTCCGCATTTAAATTTTTTTTTGCGGTAACAGTTAGTGTTATCCAAAACTTTTCATCATAAATTTTGTAGATAGTATTAAGACGATTTGTATTAAATTTAATTAGATTTGATATCTTGAGAATTGACGAAATTATGAATTTTTTCTACTTAAAACCCTATTTTTTTCTCACCTTGAGCCCATTTTTATATCTTAATAGAGGTAGTTAAATTGAGCTTCAAACGAGTGCAATACGTTTTCCATAGAAAATAATCTCGACTATAACTTTAAAAATCCCTGCCAACCAGGACTAGAAGCGCAGGTATATTTTGAGGTTAAGTAATAATTTCACCAACAAAAAGTAAATCTTGATTAGAGATAAACCGAGTTTAACAATTTTATCTGATCGCTTTTGACGTGTTTTTAATTTAATTTTTACATAAAAGCTGACTTTATCAGAATCATGTTAACCCATTAGTGCCTAGCATCCCTTTTTAGGGACGCTTCAAAATGTGCATTCAGCACTGTTTTTGACACCGGTAAAAAAGAAAAGCAATAATTATTTTATTTAAATGATGCATTTTCGTGATTAATGAACTAAACTTAAATCTTCTAAAAATAGTGGTGCCAACCAAATAAAATGTACGCAAAAGATGCTGCGCACGAATGGGTTAAAACGGCGTTCAAAACAAAACAAAAACTACGCTCAGCAACTTGAAATTTTCTGACAGATTCTAAGATTCATTTAAAAAAGAAAAAAACATAAAACTTATTTTTATCAAAATCTTGCCAACATAAAAGTTGTAGATAATATTAAGACGATTTGCCTATCAAAAAATTATCAACCTATCAAATACTTTTCAATATGAAAGTTTTAGATAATATTAAGATAATTTGTAATAAATTTAATTAGATTCCTGGAGAATTGACGAATCTACTAATTTTTTTCTCTTTAAAATCCAATTTTTTTCTTACCTTGAGCTCATTTTTAATTTTATCAAAAATTTGTCTTACATAAAGTTTGGCCCTTTTTCGAGGTCAATAACTTTAAAGTAATTCGATGCGTATTATAATCAGGAAGTTATTGGGTTTTTTAGTCTTCACAAAACCCCTCCAATTTATATTCCCTTAGTCCAATGTTGACCATTAACAAACTTGAGCGAGATTGTCCCTTGATTTATATAGCAGTTTGGAAGAGATTAGTTCAGAATTATGGAAGTTATTGTGTCCATAAAAAACCCACATAGCATGCATATTCACAGTGACGTCACTGTGAGTCACTGTGGTCACGTCACATCTGTGACCAAAATGCCACTCCTCAGTGACGTCACATTGTGACTGAAATGTGACGTCACATCTGTGACCAAAATGTCACCCCTCAGTGACGTCACATTGTGACTGAAATGTGACGTCACATCTGTGACCAAAATGCCACTTCTCAGTGACGTCACATTGTGACTCAGATGTGACTTTCTTAGAAAACTTTAGAAAATTACAAAAATTCTCCAAACCATGTTATTTACTGGTAAAAAAACGTGTTTTCTGGCATTGCAGAAGAATATTGTGCAATCGCTCTTATGTCACACATTACATGCACTGCATGTAACATGTACGTCATATGAGATAAACCTCCCATCATATGAAACTAAGCACCCAGCAATGAACCTATCAGTGAAACTTCCATTTAAGGAAATTTCTCGTTACACTTAAATGCTTCGTTATGAAAAAAATATCGTTGAATAGAAATCCACGAAAATTCATGAAATTTGTATAGTAAACTACAAATAAAAATGGAAATATTATAAAACTGTGTTTTAATTTGGATAGTACTTTTTGTTATGCAATATAGCCACATAAAAAAAAATCATTAGTATAATATCTAAAAAACCGCGTAATAAAGGAAGGGAAACAAAAACTGAATCGCAGCGTTCTAATTCTCGTTTTCTCTTGTATTTCAAATCGAAAAATTAAAAAAAAAATTCGAATATTACTTTGTGTGCGATCTCTTATGAAAGATACACTCATAAAAACTTTCGCATCTTTTTTAAGTATTCAGAGAATGGACCTATAATATTTTCGCGGAACTAGAATCCCTTTCTTAGCATACGAAAAATTTTCGCATTTTTTCCTTTTTATTTAAAAGATAAAATAAATACATAATTTCAATTCGTACAATCCGCTGAAATATATTCACCAATCAATCTTAACAGCAATCTATCCTTTTGAATATTGTGCATGCACGGAAGTGCAACAAATTTTGCTAAGAAGAATTTTTTTTTAATATGAATATTAATTTAAATGTTAATTGCGTTCTAAAAGAAGGTTCAACAGAAAATTAAAAAAGTAGATAATTTCATTAAATATGCGCTTCGTTAAATGAAAGTTCCACTGTATTTTGAAACTAATTGAAAGTAAAATAGAAATGCGTGAAAAAAAAAATGTAACTCAAAATTTTAATTAGGGATACCCTCATAAAACTAATGCGCATGCGCATTCAACTTATAAATCTTCGAAGCTCAAACAACCAATAATAACAAAAAATCACCTGCTTAAAAAATATCGTTTGGCAACAACCAGAATAGTTGACACTAGTGTATTTATTCTTTAGAATATTAGGCCAGCTGCTCTAGTAACTTTGTTATGATGTTATGCGTGTATATTTAGTACGTAAGTTGAAAATTTTTAAAAAGTTATGCAGAAATGCGATCAGTTGACATTTTATATAAAATGCCGGTCCGAAAAAATACATTGTCAGTGGCGTTTCGTTAATATGAGCGCGCCAATGTCAATGTACTTCATTCGGACATTCCGACTTCGAAATTATCTTCGCTATTTGGATTATGAAACTTGAATTAGAGGATAATGCCGTTAAGAAAGAGGTAAGAAAATGTTATTTTTCCTGCTTTTTTTATAATGATTTCTGTGAATTTCGTAAAAAACATGTTATAAAAGGAATAAGTATCATATTAATTTAACTTTTTTGAATCCACTTACCTTAGTAAATTCAATAAATTTAAAATTTATTTTGTTGAAATACGGAACAGCATGTCAACGATTTGAAAATAGTTAATAACATTATTTTTAAAATGCACTTTAATCACATTTTTTTAATTACATGGTTAAAATCAAATATTAATAAATTTAAAAATGTATGCATAATCAAAAGTTAACGTTATAATTAATATATAAAGGAGTTTGGGGTTGTTTAACTGTTGAAAATAGTGATAAATATATTAATTTATGCACTAATATTGCAAAAACAAATTTTTTAAAACTTTTTTATTACCTTTCTGAATTTCTCATAATCCCAAAAATTTGATAACTGTAATTCCATGACATTTATTATTTTAAACCATGTATCTAAAATAATTAAGATATTGATTTTGTGATAATAACAATTATTGATTTTAAAAAATGAGTAATTATCGCATTATTTTATTAATTTTTGATATCTTAATTGTTAAATGGTGCTGAAAATAACAATTTTGTTCCATTAGTATGTGTTCATTAAATCCTGGTTCTAAATAGTCATAAAAACAATTACATGTACTTTTTTGTGGGATGTACATTACTGAAATTTTTAGTGTTTGATGTATTTCTATTATTTTCAATAAAATTTTGTCTAATATTGGGAAGTGAGACTGAGAATACTTAAATACTATTAATAGATTCATCTAATACGAAAAAAAAATGAAATCTAATAATTATAACTATTAATAAGGAAACTTTTTAAAAATAAATTCCATAAGGATGACCTTTACCGGCACATCTACACTATATGACATATACAATATATATATATGAGTTTAACTACGAATTTAAACCTTGGTGTAATCATACATGCGCACAGGCCACTATAGTAAGGAAATAACTAAGCGTAATACTAGAACTAATTGTCTCATCTTCATTAGTACTCGATTTTTAAATAAAATCTGTATATTACAAATATTGCGCATAAACTTCACGTAGTTTTGTCAAAAGATAATTCTATATTATATTTAACAGAATGATTTTAATTGGTAAATTAATCAAACGAATATTAATTTTCCAAAATGAGTAAAAAAATGTTTAGATTAGGATTCGAACTAGAGACCCTCGATGTATGCTGCCAATGCTCTTCCAACAGAGCAACTTAGCACGCACAATTCACCCGGAGAAATATCATTATATACTCATACGAATAGTATGCATTTATCATACGAGTAGTTTGAAAAAAAATTAAAGTATTATTACATAGGGTTATATATAATAATGATAAGTATGCGTTCATATTCACTGTGTGAATTGTGTGCGTCAGATTCTTCCAGGATAGTTCAGTCGACAAAGTATTGACAATTTGCGCGAAAGACTGCTTAGTTCGAATCCTGACCTGGACACTTTTTCAATCAGTTGGAAAATTACAACAAAAGATAATTAAAAGATATAGGGTAGATGCTCCAGTTTTGGCAACTGCACAAGTTTTGGCCACATTGGAATGATTTACCCTCTATTTAGGCTGTAAATTGATTTTAACAAATTATATGCATTCTTACTCCTTAATCTAACACTCTTTTATTATTTTCAATCCCATTTGTTTATTTTTTGATAAAAAATGACTTGCAAAAAAAAAAAAAAAAAAAAAAAAAAAAAGTGTAAAACTATAGTGTGCACTCACATATATTAAGGTTTTTGCTTAGGTAACAAGTTTTCACAATCTTTCAATATTAGGGATTTATCGAACTTTATTTGTTCTGAAACAGATTGCTATGAAGCTTTATGAAGTAGGCTTTCTCTCTGTTGCAATTTCATATTTAAATTAATTATTTTTACAGCTTAAAGTAGGGGTGGCCAAAACTACTTGCTTTACGTGCTAGTACGTGCTTTAAATTTGCTATGTGTACCAGTTATGGCCATTGTGTGGCCAAAAATGGCACAACAATATGCTCCACTTTTGGCCACAAGACTAATTATAGTGAAAATTTCAGCAATATATTTAGAAATGTTTTATGACTTATAAATTTAAAAGTTCAATAAAATTACAGCATGATTTAGTGGTTTCTTGTATTTTTTCAAAACAAAATGAGGAAGTTGCATAACTTTTGCAAAATTTCAAGCACATGAATTTAGAAATAACAAATAATGTGAAAATCTTTATACTATAAATAGGATTCATTTTAACAAGTTTAAAAAAGACAATTCTGTACTCTTAAAAATGGTCTAGATTAAACACTGTTATAAGATAGGAAGTAAAATTATGGCTTTTCAAAATTCATTGTCAGCTTTTCAAGATGGTTAAGTTTTGTAGTATCTCGTTCTACCTTGCAACACAAGTTTACAGAATGGAGACCAGTTTTTACTATTTTTGAATCTCAAGTAATAGGGTTGTGCTATTTATGATGGCCAATTATCTATATGAGAGATATGGGCCAAAAAAGAAGGGAGATGCCCTCTGTGAAGGTCTTTCTAAGATCCTAGCCAATATTTACACAAGGAAATCTAAGGTTTGAAGAAAACTAACTCCAAATGATTAGGCTGACAGGCAGCTAAGTACGAGGAATTAAAGTTTAAAATCAGTTGAAAAAAATGGATTTTAGAGATTGTCAAAATACTATTTCATGTAAAAATGGAATAATTTCAAGATTCTAGTCATATAACTGTAAATATTGGTATAGTATAACATATGATATATATAAATGAAAATATGCAAAATGTTAAAATAAGCTTTTTATGTCCTATAAGTCTTTTTTGTGAATTAAATATATTTTTTGTTTTTAAATTTAAATGTTCAGTTAAAATCAGCTTAAGTATATTTTATTCGATGTTTTTATGATTTCATTTAAAAAAATGCAAATCTTTTTTATACAGCAAACAAGTATCTGTGTGGTAAAACAGATTTTGCACAAAAATGCTTTATTTTTACTTATTATCAGTTAAAATGTTTGCAAAATTACAAGATATTAGGGCGGCCAAAACTGGTGCAGGGGTGGCCAAAACTGGTGCAAATTGAAAGAAATTACTTAACGAGTTATTACTCACAATCTAAAATATTTGATAGAAAGTTATTATAATTAACAGAAAGACAACTAAATTTACTAAAGAATACTGTTATTGCGATTTAATATGCTTTATTCAGTCTAAAACTATAAAATTTCCATTTCAACTTTTCTCTTAATGTGGCCAACACTGGAGCATCCACCCTGTATATTTATAGACATCAGGATTATTGGTCAGAAATATTGGCAAGCTGTACAGTTTTAGATATGTGCTGAAATTTGTGGATATTAAAGCGAGTAAAAGTTTTTTTTAAAAAAGTTCAAAAAGATTAAACAGTTTGAACAGCATATTACAAAATGTGTGTCAGTTATAAATAAAATTGAAGCTATGCAATTTTCAGCATGTGGGGAAAATATATAAATATTTTTGAAAGGCAATATTTTTCAAATTTTAAAAACAACACCAGAGTTGTAAGGCATGTGAGGTAAATCGAATTTTTAACTTTAATTTAGAAGAAAGTCTCCTTACTGCAGGTAACTATTTTATATATTATACAGTATTTGTTCATAAATTGTCAATATATGATTTTAGGACTCAAACCCTATTTTAACAGAACATGGCGTGGAGTTATAGCTTCAGCAGATCCTGTTTCTTTTAAATTGTTAGAGAATCGTTAAGAAAAGTTAAATCGTCACAGAATCATCACAGTGTTAACGAAAGTTTTGTCACAAACGATCTGCATCGTGAGTCTAAAATAATGGGACAAACTTTAAGGGAGGTGGTAGAGCTCACTATAATAAATAATTATGGCATAGAAATGTATGACTGGAAGTGACGCGTTAAAACGCCACACTAGTCACTGTAAAAGACACGGATTATAATGTTAAGTGTATGGGAGCGCTATTTTCAAATATCTCGCTAAAATTTTAATATTTTCGCATATTTTTTTTCCATAGGATAGCTGAGGACGACCTGCAACTGGGCTGGTTTTTACTTTTTTGATTTTGGTTACAGATTAAGAGCCCACAATAATTCAGAACCAGATTAAACCGGTTCTAAAACTGAAACTATTGTAATATAAAAAAAATATAACCAAAATCGAAAAAGTAAAAATTAGCCTAGTTGTGGATCGTCCTCAGCTATCCTATGGAAAAAATATCATGTAAAATATTGAAATTTGAGCAAGATATTTGAAAACAACACCCCCCCCACCCCATAGACATAACATTACCATCCGGGTCTTTTTTGGTGACTAGTGTAGCGTCTTGACGGGTCACTTCCGGTCATATATTTCTGTGCCATCATTATTTGCTATAGTGAGTCCTACCGCCCCCTCAAAGTTTGTTCCATGATTTTGGACTCACCCTGTATTTCACAATTTGGTCACAATGTGACTTGAAAGCATTGTCACTTTCGTCACAATTACGTCACAATGTTAATGACAAAATCGTCACAAATGACACACTTTTCACAAATTGGTCACATTGCGACGTCACAATGTGGTCACAATGTGACGTCACAAACAAGCTCTAAAACGGCCATAACGACTTCACATTTTAGTCACAGTGACTTCACATCGACGTCACGTGACGTCACATCGACGATCACAAAGTCACAATGTGACTTCACAACGACGTCACCGTGACGTCACCATGTCTTACGGGAAGTGATATGCATGTTTATACTGCATACATAATTTTTTTTAAACGGAGTGTAAAGTATCAGACCAGGTTCTGTGATCGTTGAGGTCATTTGGGTGAAATAGTCCTCCAGCATTTGTCCGGGATGCCTCAGTTGGGAGAGCATTGACGGCTTCACCCAATACATTCCTGGTTCGAATCCTGGCCCGGACTTTTTTCACCCATTTCGAAAATTTACACCGTTATAATAATTTTAATTAGATTATTACGTGCTTCTTGGTGCGAAAATGATATTCAAAGCAAGTTTACTTATCTCGTAGTCATATGCATTAAATACCCTTTGCATCTGAATAATTTTTAGAGTAAAAATTATTTTTTTGGCTTAGAAAATCGAATGTAACTACTAAATGACAAAAAATTAAATTTACTTAAATTTAATAAATATGTAATTCACTGAAATCTAACAAATATACTATTTTTCGATCATTAATGTGAAAATAGGCTATATTCTAGTTCTGACACTATTACTAAGTTACAATTAGTTTTTAAGATAAGTTATACTTGTTAAGATTACTACTAATTTTATGGCTAAATGCTGACGCATAAATGAAGTGCTACTCTTAAAGACATATTCTATAATAAGGGCGACAGATCCAGAAATGTTTAGAATTACCCTCCTTTAACTTTTTGCTGTGGATTAATTTTTAATTCCCAAATGACTGCTGCAGATTGTCGGAAACTTTTCTTTTCAGTATCCCAATGGTGTTTGGACTTTTAAAAAGATTTCTCATTGTAGTAAGTTTCAATTGAATTAGAGGTACACTTACATTGTTTTCAATTCAACTCCAGAAGTTTTAACGTGGGACTGGAATACAAAATTTTATTTTTATTTTTACTTACTTCAAAGGGATGTTTTTCTAAAAGGAGAATTACACAGAGGCTGAAAATATTGTTCAAAGTTGAAAATTTTATCTAAAAATCCAAATTTTAATATTCAACGAAACTCAGAACTCCCAGTTTTTTTTCCCCTATTTCTTCCACCTTGAAGCATGGAACAAGGTTCTTGACAATTTAACTCGAAGATTTCCCCTTGAAGTCTAAACAAACTCGAACCGGACATAAATAGCTCTGTGACAGATGAAAACAACAAAATCAAGTAAATTGAGTTTTGAATGGTCAGACTAACTTTTTAGCTAAACCCATTGGATCACCTGGACCGCTCTAATATTCATTTATGTAGTTCATGGCCAGATCAGATTTTATTTTTACAATGTAAAATCATAATTATTATTTTATTTTTAAGTTAAAAAAATAAAAGTGCCGTATATCTAGGGATAGAACTGTTGTCCCACAATAGGCTAATTTTCACCACTAAATTTAAATAGAATTCTTTGACTTATTAAATATGAAAATTTCTGTCATTTAGTAAGTCAAGAAATACTATTATAATTTAGTGGTAGCAATCGACAATATATCTTGTGCAGCGCTTGTATCTGAGTATCGAAACAATTAACCTTCCTACCCTGTTCAAATTTTACTCAATCTTGATTAAAAACATTTCACACCAGAATTTTTATTTAAAACATTTTAATATATTTTATTGGCTTATTTTTCTGAATCTGTTATTTAATTTTCTTTATGAAAAAAGTTCTGGTGCGAATCGTATAAAACAAATTATAGATATGGGTCGATTAGACCCATTCAGGGTAGAAAGGTTAAACGAAGCAACTGAAATAACATTTTATTTTTATTTTTAGCTTTTTTATTTTTATTTTTTTATTTATTTTTAGAAAAGATTTAAACAAAATTGAATAAAATCTAGAAATAATCCATTCCAAGTTTCAAAACCAGCATAAAAAAAAATTCGCATAATCATTTAAAAATTTAATTTAAATAAATCGTTTCAAAGGTGATATACCATGAAAAAGTTCATGAAAATTATTTGAAATTTAATTTAGGCGTAACCTTTTTTGAGACATTTAGCCAGCTGTTATTTTAGTTTCATTCAGTTAAGGCTTCATAATCCTAAATATATTATGATATAAATGCATCACTGATAACCAAGAGTTTGCAGCCATCTGTGTTAAAAATTTGTATCTAATATTACAAATATTAAAATAAAAACTCTGCATTATCTGACGTTAAATATAAAACAAAATTTTGCTTCAGTACAGGTTTAGCGAATAATATATTACATACTTCTTCTGTTGTTCCGTATCTGACAATATTTAAACTACATATTTTTATTTATTACAAATGATGGGCTTATTACACTCTTAAAATGAAAGAGCGAATTTGGCTTCTCAGGAAAGAGCTGCATTTTATTGGATGGTGAATGAGTTGTTTTTTACTCGCCTTGATAAACGTTTTACTCGTCTTGATTTAAATTGCTTTATTTAATCTACTCATCTTGATTTAAATATCTTACAAACAACTCGCTACTTGAGTTGTTTCAACTCTTTTTGAGAAGCTGCCTTTAAAATCGCGAGAAGAGTGAATTTCGGCTCAACTTGAGTTATTTTGTGGCTGCAGTTTTAAGAGAGTATATGCTAAAAAAATGTTGTAGTATAAAAATTCAATAATAACGTATATGAAAGAAAAGATTCGTCGGTATGTTCTCTTTGGATATTTGATCAGATTCCCTGTCTTAAAGGTAGGAAATTAGTAGTTTTGAGAATACAGAACATTGTTGTCATAAGGAAGACAGGTTTCTTGAGCACTTACTGTAAGTATATAAAAGGTTTATGAGAAGTAATGTCGGATAGTAAAATATGTAATGCTTGAGAAAAAATTTAAAACACAGTTTTGAATTTTGCAATGTGATCCTTTGAAACATTTTCGTACGGAAAATTTTCATGTAACGAATTAAAAGTGTATTCATTGGCATTACCTATAATTTATTTCATCTCATTGCGAGAAGTAAAACCAGTGTTGTAATCGGAAAAAAAAAAAAAAAAAAAAAAAAAAAAAAAAAAAAAAAAAAAAAAACAGAGATTATATGTTACAGGTAGAGAAAGTCATCCAAAAAGTATACACATTATCTTTATTTCAGAAACAGATGGTATAGGGAACATTAAAAAAATCCAGACGCTATGCGTAAAATCTTAAAAAAAAAAAAAAAAAAAAAAAAAAAAAAAAAAAAACAGACGATATACAGTGTATGCCCCCAGAGTTCGTACGGGTACCGTTAGTTTTAGGTGAGATACTAGACTTGTTTTGTAAAAAAGTAAATCTTGTTCAAACGAAAAAAAAATCGCTTTATTTAAAGAAAATTTTATAATATGAAAATATTGGTACCGAATAATTTCCTAGTTTTAAAATTCCAGGACCCGTACAAACCCTGGCCCCGCCGTTTACTCTCACTCTTGCGTTGAACACATACAGTTGCTGGTAAATTATTTTTAGCCAATCCTGCAATCAAATATTGTGCGGCATTTTCTATTCATAACCAACATTTATCTATCACATAACATGATACAAAATAAGATGAATATGTTATTAAAAAAAATGAACACGGCAAAAACAAATCGTGATGATACAAATAATGCCAACCTGATGTATTGTGATGTGATTTATCACTTTTTATAAAAAAAAGAAAATGTGCAAACATATTTTCCCATGCAATGCTATAACGTTAATAATATCTTAATATAGAAAGTTACAACGTAAAAAATATATCTATAGTTCCATGTTCAATTTGAACATCATCAGCATTATAATCCTCTTATAATTACTACAACGCTGACTGCAGACGTATAAATGCTCATTCAAATGAACTGCAAGAATGAGGGAGGGTATAATCTGAGATGTTAATACGCTTTTGGCATAAGAACAACCTGTTTGACGGTGTTTAAGAATATATTTTGAAAAAAAGGTTGATAATAATATGAGATTTAAAGTAAAAGACCTGCAGTTCTTGTTGGACGAATGGTCTGCCATCTGTCAAAATAGAAGATGTATTACTGAAAAGAGAATTATCGGGTGAAAATTTGTGCCTTGTTACATGGGTCTGAACATCAGGATTAAAGTTAAATCCACATTCGGATTTAATTGTTTTGTATTAGAACATTCAGAAGAACAAAGTATTTATGTTATTTCCCATTTATTACTCACAACATTTAACCACTTCGCTGATTCGCCTGTACATCATACAGGCAATGTATTTTTGCCAATCATAATTTGCCTTACCACGTACGGAAAAATCATGTTTTGTTATTCTCACCAGTAAATTTGTATTGTAAATTTTACATAATTTAATCCGAGCAAATTTTTTTTTTTTTTTTTTTTTTTTTTTTTATATATATATATATTCAATTTGGAAAAATTTTCTGTTTCGAAAAACCGGTGTTAAAGGATTAAAAAATCCATAATAGATGTTCGTCCCGAATGGTTTAAGACGAAATAAACAAATTTATATTTGCATATGTAACCTTTATTTTTTGATCTATAATATTTTTTAAATACATTTCGTTTAAAAATGACATGTAGATGTGATTTTTGAAATAAAAAAATAGGCATTATTTGAAAGTTTTTTTGAAAAATATTGATCGGGCAATTGGTTAAGGATGAAACAGATTTCTTCCCATAAGTTATGGTGACGTCACTGCGATGTCGTTGTGAAGTCACAATGGGACTTTGTGACCATCGATCGTCGATGTGACGTCACGTGACATCGATGAGAAGTCACAGTGACTAAAATGTGAAGTCGTTACGGCCATTTTAGAGCTCGTTTGTGTCGTCACATTGTGACCACTTTGTGAAGTCACGGTGTGACAAATTTGTGAAAAATGTGTCATTTGTGACTACTTTGACATTAACATCGTGACGAAACTGTGACAAAAGCGACGTTGTGACAAAAGTGTTTTTTAAAGTAAATAACATGTTTTGAAGAATTTTTGTAATTTTCTAAAGAGTTTTAAGAAAGTCACATGTCAGTTACAATGTGACGTCACTGAGTGGTGGCATTTTGGTCACAGATGTGATGTGACCATAGTGACTCACCGTGACGTCATTTGGACGCCACCGTGACCATCCATGCTATGAAGGTTCTGATCAGCGCACATGACCATGTCTATTTCTACTGACAATGTATATGCATTTTGAAGACCTTAATTTATTTGTAATTATATGCACTAGGAAATTCCACACGGGCTTCCACGGTTACAGAATATAGATAAATTGTATGTCATGATAAGGTCATGTAAATTGTCTAATTCTAAAGATACAAACTCTACTGCTCTACAAATTGACAAATTACTCTTAATTACCATTAAGTGCAATATAAGAATAGAGTAATAACCATTTGATATTTTATTCTTCTGTCATCTTTACAAATTGACAAATTTCTCTTAATTACCATTAAGTGCAATATAAGAATGGATTAATAATCATTTGATATATTATTCTTCTGCACTTAGGGCATATAAATTTCTCTTCATCAGTTTTTGTTTTCAACAATGACAAAAAAAAAAAAAAAAAAAAAAAAAAACTAGTATTTATTGAACTATTTTTGGTATATTTCTCTCTCATGCGTAAAATAAAAAATAAACGCTCTTCAGATGTAGTTCTAGCACTGAAAATAATTTACCGGAATAATAACTCCAATGGATGGCGTTATTACCTGGTATACTTATTACGCAGTATATTTTAAACTACAAACTATTTTACACGTGTACAATTAAACTATCACGTGTACAATTTTACAAACTCATCCAAAATCTTCCATAACATTTTGAAAGTACATGAAATTCGCTAAATGTTTATGCAATAAATAAAGCAATTCCTTATAAATATATAATTTTTAAGACACAGAACTTACCTCGCAAAATTTTGATCTGGTGTTGAATATTACGTGCTTCTTATAACGATAAGGTTTACAAGTAGAACAAATTAACTTTTAGAGGTTGTTTTGTGATTCAAATGGTTTATAATTCTGAGACCTTCTACGCAGAATCCGCAGGATTCATTTTTCGGATTCCTTGATAACTACGCGTGATACACTTGGTGACCACACCAAGTGTTACACTACGCGTAGAACTTGGCGTAATTTCCCATCCTGGCGTTTTTATCGCAGACACCTTATATTACGTAAAAAGAGCTAGTGTAAAGCTAATTTTAACTACTGGAACTTTAACATTCATAATAAATTCGCTTTACACGCGTTTCACTTGATTAATGATAAATGGAAAAACTGAATACCATTCTATTTTTTTCTTTTCAGTTTTCGTCAAGATTGTAGAATTTGAGGAGTAGCTTTTTGGTGTATTTTAACAACTAACAAGGAAGGTCTCCATACGGGCATACCCCGAAAAATCTGAAAAAATTACAGAATGTTCTTCTCGTGTGGATATATACGTTTATAAAAAATTTTTCGGCGGAATCTCCATTCAGTAACCGTAAAAAAATAATGAAAATTTCGTGATTTGGCGATTTATCACCGGTTGGCAATGGAATGTAATTTAAAAAAAAATACTTTATGTCAAATACACTTCAAGAAAAAATGTTTCATGTTGAACTTGTTTTGATAAGTTTAATTTAAATAACTTTAGTTTTGTAAGTTTTAGTTTGTTTTAAGTATAATTTTGTTATATCGAATTTATACTCAAATTTAATCATCAAAATTTGAGATTTAAAACGAAATTCATAATTTAAATTTAATTAAATTTGTTTCAAGCTCAAAGTCCAATTGAGAATTGTCGATTAGATTTTGTTGCTATGGAAACATATGACGTTTATTTTTCAATACGCTTAAATGTATAAAGATAATTTTTCTCAATATGATTTTTTTTAGCTATGAAAACATTTTTTCCAGCGATTAATTAAATAACAACTTCAACGATTAATATATATATATGTAATACAATATGTACACTGCTCAAAACAATTAAAGGATATTGCAGTTTTAGGTGGATTTTGTATCTGGGAAACTTTTTAGCTGATTGATACATGGTCGACAGACATAGTAGGTTATATGAGAATAAATTACACATGTTTGGCAGAAAAAAATGCATTTTACTGCGCATTTGTGTACAAAAGGAAAAAACACAATTTGTGCATATGAGAAAAAAAGAATAAGAAAAGGTGTTTTCTTCAAAGAAAATCATTTTCAGTAGGGGGGTATGGTTTCCACGGGCGGCCAGCAACGTTGAACACCTTTGAGGTATGGACTCAATGAGGCTATTAATGACGAGTTGGGGTATTCTGCCCCACTCTTCCAGAAGAGCTCTTTCCAGTTCTTGGAGAGCTTGTGGGGTTTGTTGGCGGCCAGAAACTCGTCTTCCTAGCGCGTCCCAAACGTGCTCGATTGGATTCATGTCTGGAGAACACGCTGGCCATTCCATTCGAACGATTCCTTCCTCGAAAAGGAAATCCTCAACCAGGTTTGCACGATGTGGCCTGCAGTTATCGTCCATGAAAATGAAGTTATCTCCGATTGCTGAAGCGTAAGGGACTACAATAGGTCTGAGGATATCATCCCTATATCGGCGACCAGTCAGAGCTCCATCTCGAATGATGTAGAGGTTAGTGCGCCCGTCAATGGAGATGCCACCATACACCAACACTCCTCCACCGCCAAATCTGACACTTTCGTGCACGAACGCAGGATTATTCCTACTGCCACGGTCCCTCCAGATGAAAATACGCCTATTATCCGGATGCACAGAAAAACGGGACTCGTCAGAAAACAGAATATTGCTCCATTCCAGTTGATTGCTCCACAGAATATTGCTCCTCCTCCAGTTGACATGCTCGGCTGCCCACTCCCTGCGGTCGCGACGATGCCTTGATGTTAATCTTACACATACCATCGGTCGGCGAGCATACAGACCTACAGCATGGAGCCGGTTTCGGACAGTCTGAGTTGAAATCGTGGTGCCTGTAGCCGAGCGAAGGTGTTGTTGGAGAAGAGTAGCGTTCATGTTTCGGTGTCTCCGAGCTGTTAACGCTAAATACCTATCTTCATTGGGCGTTGTTGCCCGTCTACGACCTTGCCCTGGTCTTCGGCCTGCAGATCCACTCTCCAAAAAACGGTTCCAGATCCTGGAAATGACACTTTGTGACACTCCAATGGCTTGTGCTACTTCGGATTGAGTTTGGCCCCCTTCTAACCTACCAACAATTTTCCAAGCTTCTGAATCTGTCAAATGACTTCGCTGAGACATCGTACTCATCGAAACAAAGCAATCACTGAATGCCGATCATCCTTGTCTTCATTCTCTTTTATCCAGTTGAAAGTCAACTTTCATTCGCTGCCGCTGAAGCGACGTTTTTGACGCCGAACTCAAATCCATTGCATACTCCACAGTTTGAAAACCAGAAAAATTTGCATTTGTGATTCTCTTCTTCTATTTTCGGCAAAAAAAAAATTTCGTTTATATCTTTATTTTATATAAAACTTCAAATCCTTTAACAATTATCCTTTAATTGTTTTGAGCAGTGTATATAGATGTACATAATATATTAAAGTCTCTCATTGTTTATGTTTAAATTCATTAAATACCATTTACATGCAAACTAAATATCTAACAGTTTTGAGTTCATTATAATCGTTTGCTTTTGGCGAGGAAAAGGGCTCTCGCCAAATCGAGTGACTTTTTAGTCTTTTCACGCCATATATTCGATAATATTTTATTTTTTTACACAATATCTAATGTGATTCCGCCGCTAATTTTGACTGATCCTTTATTACATACATAAGTACTTTAGTATTTTTTTCATAAAATTCTGGGTATGCCCAGTATGGAGACCTTCCTTGTAAGTGCTGTAAGCTTGATTCATGATACGCGAGTCTACAGAATTAGCAGACCGTATTTTTATAAGAGTTATCATCTTATACTACCATTCATCCATTATATTAAGTATTCAAATCTATCACGAGTTTTTGTGCTTTTCATTTACGTGTACAATTTTTAAACCAATACTTTTAACGATGGCGAATAGAATTCATAAAACTATCAGATAAAAATCATTCATTCTGCATGGAATATGCATTAGATACATTAAGCTATGATATCGATGCACAATGAATTGCTCATGGTGGAATGCGATGAAAATTCTTGGCCATAATGATAAATTCAGTTAGCGTTAGTACGATGATAAATTCATTTCGATTGTCTGATAATGTTTAGAATTTTTTTTATTTAAACTTCTATAAAATTAGGCTTAACATTCTGTTTAAAGAATCTATCTCTGCATGAATACCATATATTGTCCGATTATATCTTCAGACTAGTGTAATATAAAATTTAAACAAAGCTCCGTTCAATTAGAATAAGTATTCTTTAATGCCTCGAAATTGTAGCAAAACCAAAGACTTTTCAGCATTCAGATTTTCTCATTCTCGATTGATAGAGTCATAACATAGGCGAAATAAAAAATAAAAAATAAATAACAAATCGCTACTTACAGTCGAATTAAAAAAAATTAAGACGCAGTAAATTGGAAGTATTAAAAATAAGTAATAATGTTTTCGATAACGACTCTAAATTACTTCAAAATTATTCCATAAAAAATTAATGCTACAAACACTTGTTTCATATCATCAAATCCTCATTCTACAAAATAATAGCTTATAGGTGCTGATTTATTTCAATGAATTTTATGAGGAGGAATTAAACAGAATCCTTCAATACATTATTTATAATAGGCGGTGATTTAAAAATTAGTTTTTATGAGTATAATTTTTAAATTTCAAATTTTTATAATTATTTTCTTCTAAAACATATAGAACTGAAATTTGTTTTTGTTGAAAACAGTTAAGTGCTAGCAGTAAATATAAAGAAAAAATAATTTCTTTGGTACTAATTAGATTTAAAGATCTTCAATTACACAGTTACACAATTACACAGTTCTATCACTCAGAAGAGTAATAGAAGTTTGACTATATTTTCTTGTTAGATGGTCCGGTATACACTGTTAAAAATCTTGTTCTAGTTTGAACCAAAAAAGTTTGTTTTTTAGTGCTCAATATCTGCCAACGTAAGATGGTGAAATCTTGAACCAAAATTTGGAGCTCCCATTGAAGCATAGTTCCAATACTTGGAACGAGATTGAAGTAAGAAGCTCCAACTGTTGGTACGAGATTTCACAATCTTATGGTGACAGCTATTGAGCACCAAAAAACAAACTTTTTTGGTTCAAACTAGAACAAAATTTTTAACAGTGTAGTTTGTTAATGTTCTGATCGATACAATCTTACTACGTGCTGGCACGTTATTATTGAGGTCACGAATAAAATGAAATAAATGTAAAATGCAAGGCGAATGGAAAAGAAAAAAGAAAAAATGTATATAAAGTACGATAATTAATATGTACTACATGCCTTCTTATCAAACTATGTCAGACAAATCTTTTGTGTCTTCAAGGGCTGGTATTTTAATCTCTCACCTAATGTTTTATGACAAAAATATTCTTATATTTAAATTTTATATTCATGAAGATTTGCGTGGCGATAAATTCATTTGATAGTAGCTAACTAAAATCAGAATTTCTTTCATCTCCAAAAAGGCTTATCATGCAACCAGTTTTGAGAAAAATAATTCTATAACAATATTTTTCGAACAATGCGCAGAAGATAGTGATCTATCTTTTAGTTATTGCTCCTAAGCTTTAAGTAATTAAGAGGTCTTTAAAATAATTGTTTTCAAAACCAGTTGCTCTTAGAGGATATCTAGAGTTTAAAGAAGTATTATTAGATTATTGTAATAAAGCCCGAAGAAACTTATTTTAATGTAATGTGGTGCATAACTATGGAGGCTAGGCTTCGAGTCGAAGAAATACTATTCCAAATTAATGTGAAATAAAATGATTCGATGAATTTAATATTGAACAGAGATAATTTTAAATTAAAGGCATGCCCAAATGTTATTTTTGAGCACATAAAATATTTTGCAATAATTTTTATTTAAGTATCTGCAATAAGATATACATAGTCCAAAAAGTAAAATTTTCATTAAAAAATTGAAAAGAGAGAAGAAAACATGGGATTGATAGTAGATTTTGTTCAAAATTTTAACTAGAAAGCATTTTTTTAGCCTCCTTCCTTTAGGCTTTTTCTCTAATTTTCTCTATAACTTAGAATTTCATCAAAATTAAAAATTAGAAGCATTATTTAACAGTAGTAATAAAAATTGTTGAAACTTATACTGTGAATTTTTATATTTGTTTTGTCAATTATTACACTAAAACAGGTATAAAATATTTATTTCTATACAATTATATGAAAATTTACAACAACGTACTTTCAGACTGAGAATTATCCTAGTCCCTCATCAGATTTTAAAAACGGTCGGGCAGGTATCACATGTATTTTAAATATGACGAAAAACTGACTGGGCATAATTTTCGATTTAGACATATGAACCTCCCCCCCCCCTCTTCTTCTATTTAAAAAGACACAGTACCTTAAAGTAGGTCAAAATACCGATTTTCGTTTTTTAACATTAACTGAAAGCTTCTTTAATTGTGAATATTTTGACACCTAAATTTTAGATATACGACAATTATATCGCGAGCTATTGTAAATTTTGTTAATAGATCCAGCGCAATGACCCATACAAATGAAAACTTTAAACTGATTTTTCTCCATGTTCATATTTTTATAACTTGCTTGTTCGATAAATACTAGTATTTTTTTTTTCTAATTTAGATAGAAGCTTGATTTTTTTTTTTTACTTGTTCTCTATTGTTTATTTAATATTTTTTGGGCATGTATCTAACATTCAAGTTTATAGTTATTTTTCTTTAAATATTTAAATTAAGAGTATGTTGAATTTCTTTCATTTTTTAATGTACACGGGAGAAAAAAATCCTATTAAATCTAAAATGCAGTACATTTAAAAAGCCATGCACAGTTTTATGTTGTATATTCTAATGAATGTAGAAAAAAAATCGAATCAAAAATATTCATATTTATAAAAGTAGTAGAGATTTTAAAAATGTTAATTAAAAAAAAAAAAAAAAAAGATAAATTTTAGTATAATAGGTTGTTTTACAAGATTTTATCTTTTTTTATTTTGTTTAATTTTTAGTGTTAAGTATTGTGCCACCACATATATGTCACCCTTAAGCGCATCAAAAGGAAATATTTATTCGATATTTATAATTCGGCTAAAGATTTTTCTGTAGTTTGAAATTTACTTCTTTTCAAATTTATTTTAATTTCCAGAGTGCATTTTACTATTCTTAACATAAATTTCTAATCCTTTCGAATTTTTGTGCCAATTCATGCTTTTTACAAAAAAGCATACTGACAGCTAATTTTTTGTTCCAAACTTTCTACAATGTTAAAGAAAATATTTCTTTGTTACTCTTTAGACTACTTTTAGCTTCCGTTAAAATTTCTTTACGTAACTCTTGACATAAAACGGAAAAGTATATTTCGCGTAATCCTCTCAAATCATGTTAAATTGACTGAACAGTCAACGGAATACTAAATATTGCGAAATGTTTTTAAAAACTATAAACATATTTTTGAGAAATAGACTTTTGTGTTCTTAATAGTATTATCTGGCGCCAGTCGGTTGATTTTTTTATTCCTGCGGACAGGGTCGCCAGCAGAATGAAATTCGGGGAGGAGCAAAATTTAACAAGTTGGAAATTGCACGTGAAGCGTAGCAAATGAGGTGCGTTCGTACTATAAGTTTTAAAATATTCAGATCCTGCTGAAATAGTAGAGCGTACTTTGGATACAGTATAGTGTTCGAAATCTTTGTGTTCCTGTAAATATGCAGGGAGTAATTTTTATTATACTTCATTAACGTACATCTTATTCATAAAATGTGAAGTAGGTTAATATAATTAAAACACGCCCCGAACAATGTTTCCCCGTATAACATTATTTAGTAAAATACATTTGTGTAACCCTGTAATTTAATAATAAATATTCTCTGCATCCCATATTGCACAGAATGTATATTTTAGTACATACATCATAGATTCATGTCAATTATATTATGTTCAAATGAGTGTAACACCATTAAAATGCATTTGAAACATATTTCCCCATTGATCGTAATGTAACGGAATGTCCATGTAATTGATCTATGCATCCGATTTTCATAACATTTGAAATGACTCGACAAAATTATGTAATAATTAAACGTTTTAAATTTCAAACGATTAAAATGCATTTGAAACTTTTTTTCCCCATTGATTGTAATGTAACGGAATACTTTTGATTGTCCCTGTAACTGATCTATGCATCCGATTTTCATAACATTTGAAATGACTCGACGAAATTATGTAATAAATATACGTTTTAAATTTCAAACGATTAAAATGCATTTGAAACTTATTTCCCCATTGACGTAATGTAACGGAATCCTTTTGATTGTCCCTGTAATTGATCTATCCATCCGATTTTCATAAAATTTGAAATGACTCGACAAAATTATGCAATAATTATATATTTTAAATTTCAAACGATTCGGTTGGATAGTTTTTGCGTTGTTATATGAGGACGGACAGACGGACAGACAGACGGACGGACTGAGCGACAACAATAGTTGCTATGTATTTACATAATTACGAACGTACCTAAAAACTGGTGCACTTGTTGTTATTATCCATGGCCGCATTTGATAGAGAATACAATAGTGAAATAAACTAAATTGAGATTTTGTTTGAAAGAAAATCTATTATTAAACTTATTAACATAAAAGTCATTTTAAATATAAATAGAAAAAGCAATATAGAAATGAAATAAATAAAAAAATATTAAAATTCCAAAATAATCTTCTAGAGGCTTTTTAAAGAAATAGAGAGTTGAAACCGTTGATAATTGTTTCCACCCCACCCATACCTCTCAGATATTTTTAAACATCATGTACACAAAAAGGAATTTAAACTTATGTTGCACTGGGGTTTCAAACGGGTAAAGTACTCCTGACAAAAACATTTTGAATTCTTTTTCCTCTAGGTGTTTAATTATTTTAACTCAATTAAAAAGAAAAAAAAAATATTTTCTTATCAAAATCATCAAAGAGAAAATTTAATTCATTAAATTTGAAAATGCTGTGAAAAGCAATGACCCTCCCTCTCCTGCTCTCTCTTATCGGCGCCGATGCTATGGGGTCAGGAACGAATACAAAGAATAATAAAAAGTAAAAAAAAAGAGAGAGAAAGGGATATTTGTATTTTGTATCTTTCGGCTAACGATAGATGGCGTGCGCTTTCCCCTCCTGATTTGTGTGTAGATGGGTGTGCTTTGCAGTGAAGTGTCATTCATAAGGTCGTTTTCTCTCTGTACGAGTTTCATCTTTAGAGAGCTTGTTCCGATCCACATGGTAAGTTTTTCATTTTAGATTGTGTAATAATGCTTTGGGCAAAGATAAATCTGTTCTTGCCATAATTTTGACAAGATTTGCCCAGTTTTTCCTAGTCAAAAGTATCTTATCTTCGGACACATGTATATTAAGCCTAACCTAAAGACCTCCATCCAAGAAACATTTTGATATTTTCTTTCATTTAGAAGTGCGAAAGAATCAAAGTTTCAAAGTTTTTTTTTGTGATTCATTTAATTTTGTTCTCTTATGAAGGATTTCAGGTTATTAATAATGAAAATTATTGAACCAAAAGAATGGTGGAAAAGTTAGAAAGAAAAAAAATCTTGTAGAGCGGTTAAATATCATAGGTCTGCGATACACAATTTAGGTGAGAAGAAAAAAGATTTTTCACGCCTTTATTACGAGTTGCGTTTACTACTCCCAGATTTATATTGATGTATCGCTTGTCAAAGCTAATACAGCATATGTTTTCATTCATTTTCTTATAAATGAAATGAAAAATACATGTGTTTGTCTATTTATCTAACTATTCTTCGCATTTTATTTATATTTATTTTAAATCTTTTTATGTTTAATTCTTTATTATTTTCATGATATTAAGTATATCGAAAATAAATGTATAGATGCACATTTGATAATTAAACATTATACAAATATTGGAAAAATTAAATTTTACTATATAACTTTCAGGTTTATATAAATAGTTAATGGAAAACTGCTTAGAATATTTTGTATTATTGTATTTGGGAAAACTCTGTAATCAGGTCCTTTATGATTGTATTGAAATAGGTAATATCTAATATAATATTTAAGGTTTTAGTCGGGATTTAAGATTTCTATTTAAAATATTTATTGTTTATTGAATACTTGAAATGTTGACATATTCAATTAACTTGGAGCCCTGTAAAATTTCATTATTTATGGCGGTTATAATGTATTTTGAAACAAAAATGTTTAATATAATTCCTTTTATAAGGAATTTTGCATCTCTGTATGTTATTATTATTTTTTTTTATTATCAAATATATATTTCTAAAAAATAGTATTTTAAGAAATACAAAGCTATATTTTGTGTACTTAAACATTAAACATGTTATACATAGTTATGCATGTTATAAATACTCAGAGGTACTTTTAGCCTATTTCCCATTTAAAATTTTATTTTTTATTTAATGCTTGATTTGTTTAATTAATTTGAAATTATATAAAAAATTATATTATTTATCCCAAATTAACGTATTTTGAAACAAAAACATTTGATATGACAAAGACATATTTTGTGTACATTAAACATTAAATATGTTATACATATATTGTTAATAAATGAATATTTACATTTTTAATAATTTAGAATTATAAAAATATTGGAAAAAGGAAATTTTATTTCACAACTTTTAACATTCTGTTAATAATTGTTGGAAAACAATTTGGAATACTTTGTACTAGTGTATTTAGAAATAAATAGTCGTGCTTTTAGAGTCCTATTTAAAAATTTATTTTTTATTTAGTATTTGACTTGTTCAATTAACTTGAAACTATATACAAAATTATATTATTTATGCCAAAATAATGTATTTTGAAACAAAAACATTTCATATGAAAAAGACATCTTTTGTGTACTTAAACGTTAAACATGTTGTATAAATATTATTAATAAATGAATATTTGTATATTTGCGCATTTAATTATCTAGAATTATAAAAGTATTGGAAAATGGAATTTTATTCTACAACTTTTAACATTCTGTGAATAATTGTTGGAAAACAACTTGGAATATTTTGTGTTAATGTATTTAGAAATACTTTTCATTTATTAATTTATATTTTGATTGTATTGAAATAGATGATGAAAAAAGACAATATTTCTAAATTTCCAGTCAAGCTTTTAGATTCCTATTTAAAATTTTAATTTTTTATTTCATGTTTGATTTGTTCAATTAACTTTGAAATTGTATACAAAAATATATTATTTACCCCAAAATAACGTATTTTGAAACAAAAACATTTGATATAGCTTCTTGTATAAATTATTTCATATCTTCTTATTTTAAAAAAAGTCATTGGGAAATAAAAACTTTTAAAAGTTGCATTTCATGTGGTTTTAAAGAAATACAAACACAGCTTTCGTTTAATTAAAAATTAAACATGATAAGTTTCTCAATAAAGTGTATCTATTTATTTTACATGATATCAAATAAGAATAATAATTAACAAATGTAAAAAGATGAAAAAAATATTCACGCATGTACTGCATACACACACATACACGTGCACAAAATCGATTTAGGAATATTTACCTGTGGTAATGTACACTCATTTACCATTTTGATGTTAACCTAAGAATGACATTTAAGAAACATAAAACTATGCTCATAATATATTATGTAAGTATTTATGCAAATGGAACCACTCGAAGAATATGACCTCTGGTACAAATATAAAAAAAAGAATTTATAAGGTATTACATATGTTTTAACGGCTATGTACACTCACTTACCATTTTGATTTTAACCAAATAATGTTATTTAAGAAACTTAAAACTATGCTCATAATACTTTATGTATATATTTTTGCAAAACTATTCACTTAAAGAATATTAACCTGTGGTACAAATACATAGAAAATAATTCATAAGTTATTACATAAGCTTTAACGGTAATTTACATTCATTTACCATTTTGATTTTAAGCAAAGAATGACATTTAAGAAGCATAAAACTATGCTCATAATACATTATGTATGTATTTATGCATATGGAATCACTTGAAGAATATTAACTTATCATGCAACAAGTACATACAGAAATATTTATATAGGTTGTAACAAATTACCGTAACGATAACAGGCAGGCATTAATAATTTATATCTCAAACAAAGAATGATATTTACTATCTTCTGGAATATGTGCCTTTCTTTCGTGCAACTAATTTGGAATGAATTTCTAAAGAATCCTTAAGCAGTGAACCTGTTGCTTATATTTTATACTATATTTTGTTGTCGCAGCAGGTTTATTTTAGAGTCTGACTATCTATTCATTTATCGGACAAAAAGTTCTTAACTAAAATATCGAGACCAATTTAAAACACGAAGTTTTATTTTAAGCGGGCGGTGCACTTTAAAATAAACAATAATTAACCAAAAAATGCGAAACTTTGCTTTTGTGTTTTTGACATTAAAAAATTTCAGAAAAATAAAATTATTACCATATACTTCGCAGAAAGTGCGTTTTCACACTTCTTAAAAGCAAACAATAATAAATAACAAAAACTTAAATTCAAATAACAAAAGAAAATATTTTTAATTTTTTTTCTAAATAAATTTATTTGCTATCTACACTGTAACAACTACAACAACCAAAAAGATAAACAATTCCTTATCTAGAAATATATAACTAACCAATTGACATACAAAAACGTCTTAACAAGAGTTAAACAAGAGTCCGAAAAGAATTATTTAACTTTAGAAAACTCAGAAGCTATTATATGTCATTGATTTAAAGAAATATTTTATATAAACAACTTCTTTTGCTGCCACTCATTTTCGGAAACGTTTCCGAGAAGATTTAATAGTGTGCTAATCAGTTTTCTCAACATGGGATATATGGTTTTAGAAGCAATCCCTTCTCAAGAAGATATTTTTATGTTCAGCTAACATGTTTACAGACCACCAGGGTAAATCAACAGAATAAATATTAACATTAAAATTAATATTATTTTGTTACCCTTTCATGCATAAATCCCATTGCGTAGCTGAAAATGAAATGTTTAATTGAGAATGAATAACATCCTAAAATACAGAGAGAGAACTAATTACAGTATGGAAACATTTATCCGGAAACCCGTTAACCAGAAACCCAGTTACCGTCAACCGGGTCTACTTTGGTCCTTGTGGGGTTACTTTGGTCTTTCACATAAAAGAAATGTTTATTATTCTACAAATAAGTTAACTGTCAAAATATCATCTTTAGTAATTTGTAATAAATGTGTGATCATAGTTTTCCCTTTAACTTTTTATTTTGACAGGAAATGCTTACGTTTCAATAAAGCTAAAATGAAAACTAATTTTTGGGGCTACTTTGTGACAGGTCTTTGTGACAGGAAGCAGTAGCCACAGTTTCTTAGAAATGCCGTGTTTAAAAAAATATATTTGTTTATCGAGTCTGCAGTGTCAATTCATTAGCTGATCCTATTGCAAGAGGTTTCAATAGTCGAACAAATGAAATGTATTTAATTTATATGAAACTTAGTGAATGGACTAAGAATCCCCCAGCAGGGGCTACTTTTTTCCAAAACTTTAATTATTTATTAATAAATAAATAATTGCCACTTTAAAACCATGCAGTTTGCTTCATTGTTTCATGTTAATAGTTTACAACTCAATTTCGACGTTGAAAAACCATGTATAATATTTCTTATTAATGGAAATGTTAGTGGAACCATGTCAAAGGGGCCCAAACTAGTCCCAGTTTACGGTATCCAGAATGATTTCTGTAACTGACTGATTTCAGAATCTCTGCAGAAAAAGTGCCATACAGTGCAAATTCAATGTAAGCATAACCTGACACATTACAATATGCATGTAACTTCATGCCAACATCTAGAATTTCAAACAGAAATATATTTAGTTTGATAATGGCTCTTTTGAAGAATTTTTATGCTGAATAACATTCATTTTCAAGGGATTCCCATAAATTATCTTCTTTCAAACTCTTATTGATCTTTTGATCTTGTTTCGATCTTATTATTAATCTGATTAATATAGTAATTAATTTGAAATCAGAAGTAATGCAACAGTAATATATTCTTCAAGTATGATGATATGGATGTTTGTTTAAAGTTCAATACCAACGTCTTATCCAAAGAAAACAGTTATATGACCCAAAACATTTTGGATAAATGACTGTGTACTTTGATACGTTATAAGAGCTACCGTTATTTCCGGCGTATAATCTGCGGATCAAATAAGTCTGTTTGGACTCAGAAATATTATTTAGTGGTCGAACTCAAATATTTACCGCGGTATGCTAAGTAACTTTTCAGTTTAACCTTTTACAGGACAATGTTTCCAATTGGGAACATAGGTTTAAAAATTTATTAAAAATTAAATTTAATCAAAATTGACTTGAAACAATTAGCAAAAATAATTAAAAGATGACTTGTTTTTTTGAAATAAGAACTTACATTCCTATCATTAATGAGAAAATGTACAGAAAATCATAAAAATCACTAATGACCACTGGAAAATGATCAGTCATAAAAATGATTTTTTGAAATAAATTTTTCGAATTAGATAACTAGATTTTCTTGAAATAGAAGTTAAATTCCTATCATTTATGGGGAAATGTACAGAAAATCATAAAAATGCCCAATGATCACTGGAAAATGACCGCAAGAAGTGACCAATGTTCCCAATTGGGAACATTCTGAAAATTATATATTAATTTTTTCCACCATATTAATGACTAATATCCCTTAACTAAAGTATTAGAAGGCATAATGTGCAAAAAATAATTTAAATATGCCTGGATCTGAATTTAGCCTGTAACAGGTTAAGAAATTTTTGGGTCGAAAAATGGTTGTTTGATCCGTGGATTATACACCGGAAATTATGGAACTTATAAATGTAAAAATGTGTTTCGAAAATGAGGGACAATAGAAGATACTTTGTTTTTATAAAGGATTCTTCAAGTCTGGAACATATACTGGCTTCTGAATTTTCTAAAGATAAAGAATGGTTTTCGGTATCCTGGATAACTCGGAAGAGTTTTCGTAGATTATATTTTCGTAGATTAAGAGGACACAGTATACCCTGTAATTGATGAAAATATGGATTTTCTTTTTTTTTTAACATTAACTGAAAATTTCTTTAATTGTAAATATTTTGACACCTCATTTTTACATATATGACAATTACATCGCGAGATATTGTAAGTTTTGATTATTACAGATTCAGCGCAAATTATCCATACAACTGAATATTTTAAACTGATTTTTGTCCATGTTCATATTTTTATAACTTGCTTTTTCGATAAATACTAAGGCCTTTTTTGCTAATTTAGATAGAAATTTGGATTTTTTTATTTTTTTACTTGTTATCCATGAAGCATTTAACATTTTTGTACATGGATTAAACATTCAGGTTTATACTTATTTTTAAAGAAATATTTAAATTGAGAGTTTACTCTATTTCCTTTATTTTTTAGTATACACGAGATAAAAAAAAATCATATTAAATGTAAAATCTCATATTTCTAAAAATGCATGAACAGTTTTATGTAGTTTATTCTAATGAATATGGAAAAAAATATAAGCAGAAATATTCATATTTATAAAAGTAGTAGGAATTTTTAAAAAGTTAAATGAAAAATAGTATAATAAGCCTGTTTTACAAGATTTTTAAAAATTTTATTTAATTTTCAATGTTAAGTACTGTACCATCACATATATTATAGTATTATTCAAAATTGAAGCGATGTTTTCAAAGGTACAATGTTTTCTTAAGAAAAAAATATCTCCCTTTTTACTGTGAAAAGATATTTAAAATGCTCTGTATGTTTCAATTTATGTTCAAAATTCTAACTTTGTCAAATGGACTGTCTGGATATATACTGAAACAAATTTATGCAGCTAATTTTGGAATGTTGGTTTATTAATATTTTCAAATATATTGATATATATTCTCATGAATCTATATATGTGTGTTTTAAATGAAATATCAGTTTAATGTTTTTGAGTATTTCCTAAAAATAAGTGTTTATGAATTAAAAAATGAATCTACAAAATTTTTTATAAATTTCTTTTAAATAATAATATGAGAAAAAATGGAGAACATATTTTGGAGATAAGTAAAAAGCATGGAGCATTTTAAAAATATAAAAATAATTCATAAATATAAATTTAAAAAAAATAAATTGGGTCTTATAGATTTTTCCTGAATAGTTTATTGAATTCGGGGAATAATTATGTACCTTGTCAATTTTCATGTCTACTTGTTATAGTAAATATTCATTCACATTTTTGAAAAATGTTTTGCTGGAAAATATAAACAGCGAAAAATACATTTTGAACTACACTACTTATATTTTTGAATTCTGCCTTTTTTATTTTTATTATTTTTTAACCCTTCCCCTCAAATTATGAATCAAGAAATTGCTTCCTGGATAATTATCTTCCTTTATCGTTGAATATATATTAACAAATACATATAAGAATAATAATATAATATTTAGATAAGATTTTCATTAAACAGATTCAACAAATTGCAAATTATATTCTAATTGTAAAATATTTACGAATTATGTAACACTTTCCATCACATTCAGAATAATGAAAAGACATTTCACTGATTAATGATTTAAAATATAATGTCGAATTTAGAAACACATAACAGATTTGAAAATTCAATTTCAGCAATTTCTATCTACAGCCGGAAAATTATTCGAATTCTTTGAGATCCCAGTATAGGGTATATAGATTTGTATCTATAAACTACATACATGCAGAAATTTAGTTCAGTTAGGAAATTGACGAAACAACTGAAAATTTACCTTCAGCAATTTCCGATATTAAGGAAAATGATACTCGAATTCTTTTGTACAGCCCTGTATACGAGGTATGGAATTTATATACAATGAGTAACATAAAAATATAGTTAAATTAAAAAACGCATAGCGAAATTGAAAACACACTTCCAGCAAATTTAGCTCATAGATTGTATTGTTATCGGTTTATTTTGTGTGTCCATGTAAATGAGAAAAAATGCTATGAATGTCTTTTTCTATAGAAGTAGAATATTCTTGTAGTAAAACTCATTGAATTATATTAATTCCACACATTTGAAATAGCTTGATGTCAATAAAATCACTGCAAACGATTTTCCCTCATTGACCATAACGTAACGGAATTCTTTTCAGTTTCCCTGTAAATGAACTATTAATGCTACACGCTTCATATTCAATACCAAACAGGCCATCATTTTCATACATGAATCATATGAGAATCCTAGTATATTTACGCGAGTTAGAATGTGAAGACAGACGGCAATACGTCAGACAAACGGAATTCATAAACGCTTTTCAACTATGTTGGAAAGTGTTAACCCTTGGCACTCCGTTGTCTCCGCTGCGGAGACATCATCTTTCATTTCCAAAAAATTGTTTTTGGCACCAGTAATAAAGGAAAATAAAATTTTCCTTATTTAATCAGAGAATTTTTGGAATTGTCTACTTCAAGGAAAGTTCTTTAAAAAAAGTGGTGCTAATCGAATAAAATTTGTGTAAGAGGCACCGGAGTCCAAAGGGTTAAAATACTACGGCAATATCTCAATTATTATGAGAATAACGTAAATAAGTGTGTTGTGATCCGATCTGTAAATGCAAAGTTTTTTTTCGTTTAAAATTTTCCATATAACACTGTTTAGTTAGAAAAAAGCTACACGCATGTAAACGTTTGAGAAAATAACCACTAAAATATTTAGCTCCGACTGTTTCGTTGTGCTTTCTAAATGTGATGGAGCAAAAATCTACTTTTATTAACCCCTTAAATGCCACAGACGTATATATCCGTCGCGCATAGTCGATGCGTTAAGTGCCACTGACGTATATATACGTCAGTCCAAAATATTGTCCTTTATACCACGCTGTACCAGTAAAACCCCGCCCACGGCTTTGGAATTTAAAAAAAAAGAAAAAGAAAAAAGACTTTGAAGGTGTTTTTGAAAGACTGACCTATTTCAGAGGAGAAGGGGTAGAAGGAACTACCTTCGTAAAGGCTATCGCACTGAGCTAGTGACGTGAAAATACAAGAGAATTTTTTTCCCTATTTGACTAGGCTCCGCCCTTTTTGTACACCACTATTATTTTTGAGAAAATATTGTTTGGTATAATATAAGGGCATAGCTTTCAGTTATTAGTGAATCCACAAAAATTAAAAATTGAATGGAACATCTTCTATCTTTCAATGATTATTTACAGAGTTCGCACGCTCTTAAGCCACGCCCCATTTTGTAAGGCCCCTAATTTCTAACTGTGGCACTGGGGAGTGAATATTCTCGTAAGTTTTTCTCGGCACTCAAGGGGTTAATAGTCAGATTAAGAAATTTCTATATTAAATTTTCTTTATCTTTAATGATTTGTCGAAATACCGTCGGAGAATAAAGATTTTAAAATCGAAAACGATTTTTTTTAATGAAAATCTCAGCAATTTTGCCATTAGTGTGCGAAATTTATTTCATATTAACAGCGATGCTTCTCATTGAACCAACTCAACATAATCGATTAATTTAATTTCCTTTCAACATCACTTTTTAATTATTTTTTGAAGCTATCAGCTATTATTTTGACATAATGTGTGGTAATGACCTTATAAACAATATTGATAGTGCCTAAAGTTATATTGCTTTAAATGAGATTGTATCTGCTGCATGATTTAAATTAATATTTTCATCATTGACGATTAGAAATAAGTAAATCTAATTGAAAAATAAATTGAGAGAATTTTTAATCTAATTACTCTGTAAACTAAAGCCTAAGGAATAAAGGAAAAGGAAAATCTCTTAAATGGATAAATTGGAAGTCTATAAGTGATAAATGAAAATGCGAAAACATAAAATGACGAGGACTTTTTTAGGATACCAAGAGGAAGTACCCTTCTCTATTAAAAAACTTCGTAATAGGTTGAACCAAATTTTGGTTTTATAATAACTGCAACCATATGATAATGAAAAAATTCCCCATAATTCGGTGCTTTTTATGCTTACTGTGTTTTAATAAAACCCATTAATTTTTTTTGGTAAGAAATATTTAGTACATTCTTGATACAACTCTGAAATTACTTAAAATTCCCTTAGAATGTAACTTTTTTAATTTTATATCCTATTTTATACTGCCAATCACCGATGACTGACTTACCCTAAACTGAAATTCAATGTTAGTCACCGGAGACTGATGTGACACTCATCGGATTAAAAGTACATTCAATTATTTGCTTTGATTGGCTGTTGATTAGCTCTTTTTTGTAACATTTGAGATCATTTTACAGATTGAGCCATTAAAGTAGGCCGGGAGGCAACTGCACAGACAACCATCTCATGGAGTAAACAGCTGAAATTCCTGGATTAGACAGAGCTCAATTATCATATAAAATTAAACTAGACTGCCAAGTCATATCTTATCTTATATCATAATACGTGAAAAAGCTTTCGATAAAACAGGCGGAATTTACATTGACTTGCATGATTGCTGGATCTATTGCATCCTGCATCATCTTTGGCAATCGCCTAAAATTCTCTCTCAGATTATACCATTTTGGAGATTTTGATGTTCCTGAAGACTTGTGGGCTAGTTTCGTCCAGGAATTTAATGTTACGTGGCCCCCGCGATTTCCAGATTCGGCACCTAATGCCTATGCTTCTGTCGAATCACTTAAATGCAATAGCTTATTAAATGTCATCCGATTTCAGCGAATTATGAGAAGATGTAATAAAATTTATCAAGCCACAATTAAAGCAGTTCGCAAATCCAAGCTGGCTTCTTTCTGACACATTCCTGGATTTCTTTTTATATAGTCAATTAATGGTTAATAATACTTGTTATTTATTTATTTCTAATGTATGAATATTTTAAAATTGACAAAAAAGTTCTAGAAAACGTTTGTCTCTAAATTTTTGTGTATGTCTTAACACATTCGCTGCCGATAACGCGCCAGCGCTTGATATGGTGCCAACGTTAAGGGGCCACTCACGCGCCAGCGCGTGATGTGTGGGGATGCCCAATAGCCAGTCACGCGCTGGCGCGGGAAAATCTTTCACTGATTCTTTGCTATAAAAAGTAAATCGGCTTCTGGGAAAAATCCACTTCTACAGTGCGGCATTAACGTCACATCTTCACGTAAGTGGCAGCGAACGTGTTAAACATTACCTTATCATTACAATATTATCCATTCTCATTTGAGATTAGGCAACATATTGATCAGAATTCAATAAATATTTAATTTTTTTCGGTTTTTATATTTCACGTATACTTAGTACTATTTAAAATACACCTTTAACAATATTAATCTGTTTTAGTTTTTATAAGAAGGCCAGCTGCTCTATTCGTATAAACTTCTTTCATTCATTTGAAAACAAAATATTCTTACATGAATTACAAACTATTACATGCGTAATGTAAAATCCTCTTTTATAAATTGCATTTATAATTAAAATTGTCTTTCTTTAAAATAATTTAGAATGCTCCTAGAATACGTTACAATATTGTTTTTTCAGGGTGCAACAACAATTGCAAAATCTTACCGAAAACAGATGATATTAATATACATTTTTTCCAGAATTACTGAAGTGATTTCAGCGTCATATGCATTTATACTATTAAAATTAGCTATATTTCAATATTTTTGTTTTCTTCAAAATCAATTGCTTTTTAGTAACGTTAATTAAAAGTAAATCTAGAAATATAGGCCGGTAACTATTGCATTTTATTAAATCTTTATTCCTTGCCAAATGATAAATTTATTGCTTAACTACCGCCAAATAATCCTTTACAGGTTTCTGTTGCTAATTATTTTGTTATTAATCATTTGTAGTGTTTTGTTACTAATTACTTTGTTATTATAAATCATTTACAGCTTTCTATTGCTATTTACTTTGTTATTAATCATTTAAAGTTTTCTATTGCTAATTACTTAGTTATTAATCATTTACAGTTTGCAATCAGATCACGTGTGCTTAAAAAAATCTTTTATGCCTAAATTGATTTTCTAAAGCAATTTAAAATTTGAACATTATATACAGGATGTTCACTCTCAACAGTGGCCAATAGCTAATTCCTTAAACATTAGTCATGGACATATACACTATATGGCCAAAGATGACCGGCCACTTGCGATTTAGGACATTTTGTTAAATATGTAAAATAATACATGAGGAATTTTCCTGAAACTTCAGATATATAATCATAATAGTACAGGTCATATATTACCATGAGGATTTTTTTCCGAAACTCCATCGAAGAACGACAACAAATTGCAGAAGGACGAATATCTTTTGGATAACCCTTTCAAATAACTAATGAAGCAAAACTGTTGAAAATGTAGATTATGATTAAGTGGCTTATTGTAATAAACTATGTTCATTGTTGTGTGGATAGTGTGTATTGTATACTCGTAGAGAAATTATGGTTTTTATAAAAAAAATCCCAAATTTCGCCAAGTTTTTTGCTTATAAAATGCAGAATTCTTAATATAAAATAATGTTATTTCCAGAAAATATGACAAACAACATTGTACATAATGCCCTGTATTAGGAATTAAAAAATAATAAAAATTGTATAAAAATTGAGCAGGCTTACTAAATACTTTTTCACCGCGCATGCGTGAGACCTATCAAAATTTCATTTGCATAGTGCATTAGTTAAATGTTAGAGCAACTTTTATGGAAGATTCAAAAACATTGTTGGAATTTTTGAAAGTGATCGTCGATAGAATAAGCTCAAAATCCGCTGTTCTTAAAATAAAGCAAAAAAATGAGGGGTTATATCCAAATATAGAAGCACGTGCCATATTATGTATTCTATATTGCCTTAAATCAATGGATATATGGATACAACCCCTCATCTTTTTGCCTTACTTCGGGAATAATGGATTTTGAGCTTATTCTATCGACGATCATTTTCAGAATTTTCAAGCTATGGTTTTGAGACTTTCACAAAAGTTGCTCTATACATTTAGCTAACATAACATGCAAATGAAATTTTGACAGACTTGAAAAAATTTCGTGAAAATTATTTAGTAATTCTGCTCATTTTTAATACAACATTTATTATTTTAAAATTCTAATTCTTGGGTGTTGTGTACTTGCTGTTTGTCATATTTTTGGAGAGGAACATTATATTAAGAACTCTGCAAGTTTTAAGCAAAAAAGTTGGAAACAATTGGGACTGTTTTTATAAAAACCTTAATTTCTGTACCAGTATAGATGCTATTCACATAAAAATAAACACAGTTTATTACGATAAGTCACTTAATCACAATCTACTGTTTGATCTTTTTTTGCTACATTAGTTTTGACAGGGTTATTCAAAAGACATTCGTTCTTTTTCAATTTGTTGACGGTCCCTTATGGAGTTTCGGGAAAATAGCATTACGGAAATGTATGAATTGTACTGAGTTGTTTAAAAACCTGAAGTTTCAGGATAATTCCTTATGTATTTTTCTAGATATTTAACAAAATATGTAAAATAGCAAGTGGCCGGTCACCTTTGGCCATATAGTGTAGTTCCAGATATAAAAATGTTTTAAATGAAGAAAAGAAATATTTAAAAAAAACTGGGTCAGTAAAAACTTTTCTTAAAAAAGTACTAAATTAATATTTTATATGGTTCGCGTGACAAGTATGACAAAAAATGTCTCGTTATTCAACGGTTAAAATCGACTGAATAATAGATGTTTAAAGTTAAAGCACATTTTTTGCTGTAAATTAGGGGTCATTTACAAATTTAGTAGAAATGTAATTTCATCAGAATTATTAAAAAAAATGGTTGAAAGTAAAATTAAAATTGCAATATAAATTTTAACTATTTAATAATTCTAAAATATTATTGCAAAATACACAATTTGTAACAGACATATTAAAAAAAAAAATGTTAAATAAAATGATGAAAATCAACAGCCTAAATTCTTTACAAAATGATGCTTGTTTTAAAATGTTATTAGACTACTCTGGCTTGCAAAAGATGGGTTAGATCAAGTTTTTTAGCTTTTGATGTTTCTTTACCACTGAATCCAAAATTGATCTTCATTTTTTTTACCATCACGTAAAGATTTTTCACAAATCGTAAATATTAAAGTTAAAAAAAAGCGTAAATTAGATGTGATTGTTCCTTTTTAACTTTTGATATTTGTTTTATATATTTTTAGGTAGCTTTCATTACAAAAAGTAAAAACCTACCTTGCAGCCGTTCGGAGGAAAGCACTTCCAGAAAATTTTAGTATATTTTCACCGATCATGACCCCTAGACCCCAAAACCACCCTCCGTTCAAATGCTGACATATATATATAACCATATATATATATATATATATGTACCTGATTTTTGTCATGCCATAACTAACGTATTTATGAACCGATTTGAATGAAACTTGGTATGTACATACAATTATCTCGACCGAGTTCGTTGGCCAGCATCATCCGCCATCTTGTTTCAAAATGGCGGCCATTTAAATTTTTTTAAATTTTAAAATTTAAAATTAAGTGCGAAAAAATTAAAAGTTGAAAATATTTTTATTTTATGTGTTAGATCCTAAAACACCGATTCTAGAACACTTTTTACTTTGTCTATATCTTGAAAAATGATTGAGTAATAGCACTTTGAAATTTTCTTATGGCTGACATTTTGAAACGATCTGATTTTTGTCATGCTATAAATAACGAATATATGAACCGATTTGAATGAAACTTGGTATGTACATAGTACATACAAATATCTCGACCGAGTTTGTTGGCCAGCATCATCCGCAATCTTGTTTCAAAATGGCGGCCATTTAAAATTTTTAAAAAAAATTAAAATTTAAAATTAAATGCGAAAGAATTAAAAGTTGAAAAATATTTTTATTTTATGTGTTAGATCTTAAAACACCATATCCAGAACACTTTTTACTTTGTCTATATCTTAAAAAATGATTGAGTTATAGCACTTTGAAATTTTCTTATGGCTGACATTTTGAAACGATCAAATTTTTGTCATGCTATAACTAACGTATTTATGAATCGATTTGAATGAAACTTGGTATGTTCATAGTACATACAAATATCTCGACCGAGTTCGTTGGCCAGCATCGTCCCCCATTTTGTTTCAAAACGGCGGTCATTTAAATTTTTTTTAATTTATAATTTAAAAATAAATGCGAAAAAATTAAAAGTCCTTCCGGCAATGCCGGGAGGAAGAGGTAGCTTTCATATACTTATACATTTATTTATTTATTTTAAAGTAAGTTACATTGTTCAAAAATACTAAACTCAAATTAGTGGAAATAATCTTATAAAATTAGTGATTTTATAAGTCGTCGTGAATGCTAGTTTTTGTCAAGACTGAATATTAATAGGAATTTTTAGAAATTAGTCATCTTTTATTCAACCTGGTTTTATTTTAAGCGATTTAGAGAGTCAACAAATTCCACGATATCATAAAGTGTAAACCATTTTAAAGCAACATGATGGGTCGTTCAGATCAGACCGTTTCAAAATGTCAGCCATAAGCAAAAATCAAAGTGCTATAACTCAATCATTTTATTAAGGTATAGACAAAACAAAAAGTGTTCTGGAATCATTGTTTTAAGTTTTAATACGTAAAAGAAAAATATTTTTCAGCTTTTAATTTTTTCGCATTTAATTTTAAACTTTAAAAATTTTTAAAAATTTAAAATGGCTACCATTTTGAAACAAAATGGTGGATGATGTTGGCCAACGAACTCGGTCGAGACATTTGTATGTACTATGTACATACCAAGTTCCATTGAAATCGGTTCATAAATACGCGTGTTATCACGTGACAAAATCAGATCGTTTCAAAATGTCAGTCATATGAAAAATTCAGAGTGCTATAACTCAATCATTTTGTAAGATATAGGCAAAATAAAAAGTGTTCTGGAATCGTTGTTTTAAGTTCTAACAAGTAAAAGAAAAATATTTTTCAAATTTTGATTTTTTCGCATTTAGTTTTAAATTTTAAGTTTTTTAAAAAATTTAAAATGGCCACCATTTTGAAACAAAATGGCGGATGATGCTGGCCAACGAACTCGGTCGACACATTTGTATGTACTATCTACATACCAAGTTTCATTGAAATCGGTTCATAAATGCGCGTGTTATTACGTGACAAAATCAGATCGTTTCAAAATGTCAGCCATATGAAAAATTCAAAGTGCTATAACTCAATCATTTTGTAAGATATAGACAAAATAAAAAGTGTTCTGGAATCGTTGTTTTAAGTTCTAACACGTAAAAGAAAAATATTTTTCAAATTTTGATTTTTTTGCATTTAGTTTTAAATTTTAAATTTTTTAAAAAAATTAAAATGGCCACCATTTTGAAACAAAATGGCGGATGATGCTGGCCAACGAACTCGGTCGAGACATTTGTATGTACTATGTACTTACCAAGTTCCATTGAAATCGGTTCATAAATACGTTAGTTATCGCATGACAAAAATCAGATATATATATATATATATATATATATATATATGGTTATATATATATATATATATATATATATATGTCAATATTTGAACGGAGGGTGATTTTGGGGTCTGGGGGTCATGATCGGTGAAAATATACCAAAATTTTCCGGAAGTGCTTTCCTCCGGACGGCTGCAATAGGTAGCTTTTTACTTTTTGTAATGAAAGCTACCTAAAAGATGAAAAATATTTTTATTTTATGTGCTAGGTCCTAAAACCCCGATTCTAGAACACTTTTTACTTTGTCTATATCTTAAAAAATGATTGAGTTATAGCACTTTGAATTTTTCTTATAGCTGACATTTTGAAACGATCTGATTTTTGTCACGTGATAACACTCGTGCTTATAAATCGATTTGGATGTAACTTGGTGTGTTCATATTACTTAATAATGCCTGGATCGAGTTCGTTAACCAGTTTCATCCGCCATCTTGTTTCAAAATGGCGGCCATTTAATTAAAAAAAAAAAAATTAAATTTGAAATTAGGTACAAAAAAAGTGAGGAATTGAAAAAAAATATTTCTTTTATCCATTTGACTTGATACAAAGATTCCAAAGCATTTTTTGTTTCGTCTGTATCTTAAATAAGTCTGAGTTATAGTACTTTTAATTTCTAGCGTTGCTCACATTTTGAAATAATCTGGTTTTCGTCACGTGATAACACGGTATTTATACACCGATTTGGATGAAACTTGGTTCGTACATAGGACATACTGATGCCTGGACCGAGTTCGTTGGCCAGTTCCAACCCCGTCTTGTTTCAAAATGTCGAAATATTATTTTTTTACTTAAATTTTAAAATTAGGTGCAAAAAAAGTAAGAAATTGAAAAAGATTTTTCTTTTGTGTTTTGACCTTGATACAAAGATTCCAGAGCATTTTTTGTTCCATTTGTACCTTGAAAAATGGCTGAGTTTTAGCACTTTCAATTTCCAGTGAGATTGACATTTTGAAACGGTCTGAAATTTGTCACGCGTTAATACGCATATTTATAAACTGATTTCGATATAACTCCGTGTGTTCATGGTACATACCAATGTCTTGACCGAGTTCAGGGGGAAACTTTATCCGCCATCTTGTTTCAAAAAGGCTTCCATTTAAATTTGTCAAAAATCTTTTAAATGTATAATGATGCATAAACAAAAAATTAGAAATTGAAAAAAGGTTCTTTCTAAACTATTTATCTTAATAATGAATTCAGGAATACTTTTTGCTTTGTTTTTACCTTGAAAAACGCCTGGGATATAGCAGTTTGAGTTTCTAATGTGGGTGACATTTTTTTTTTAAGTCAATTTGCCCGCGACATCACTTATATATATTAATCGATTTTGATGTAAGTGTGCATGTTCATATGAATTAAGATTTATATCAAGCTCGATCATTTCGATCATTGTTTGTTTTTTTTTTTATCCATCATGCTGCTTTAAAATGGATATCGCGGAATTTGGCGACCCTATAAAATGCTTAAAATAAAACAGGTTGAATAAAAGATGACTAATTTCTAAAAATTCCTAATAATATTCAATATTGACGAAAACTGGCATTCAATGTTATATAATCGTGTTCACTATTTTGAGCTTCGTATATTTCATATATATATAACTTAATTTAAAATAAATTAATAAGTATATGAAAGCTACCTCTTCCTCCCGGCATTGCCGGAAGGACTATTTTTCCGTTGAATCCAAAAATTACCTTTATTTTTAAGCATAACATGTTAAGATTTTTTGCATATTTAAAATAAATTTCAAAGTTAAAATTGAGCTTCTTCACCCACCTCTTCGGATTTTTTAGCAATTTAGCTGTAGAAATCTCAATATAAGTCAAAAAATTTAATAAGTTAATAATTTTTTTAAAATAAATTAAATATAACAAAATTAAATTAAATATTTTTTTAACTTCTGTTTTATAGTATCAGATTTTCGCTACATTTTAACTTTCACATTTACGATTTGCAAAGAAATTCTAACGTAACTGTTAAAAATGAATTTCATTTTCAGATTTAATGCTAAAAAGTGCATCAAAAATCAATTACCAAAAGTTTGAAATCATATAACAATTAAAAAACACAGCCATTGCAATCTTGTGTTATCTGATCTAAAACTTTTTTCTTAAAATTTTAAGGGTAATCTGTCCAAAATTTTTTCTGTGTTCCTGTAAAATAAATATAATTGCATGGAAACCACTAAAAATCATAACAATAACAGACAGTCATTAAATTTAAGTCAGTATGTAAAATTTAATCTCGATTAAATTTAATCTTGATTTTGAGAGTGATTTTTTAAAAAAAATTCAAATTGTAAAATTCTATGATTATTTCAACATAATCTAATAAACTTAATTACGTATATATATACCGGGTGTCCCAAAATGACTGATGGATTTAAAAATTCAATAACTTGCAAACGGTGACAGCTATTTTAAAAAAAAATTGCAGGAGGGTTGAGTATAATGTCAGGAGTTTTTTTACCGTAATTTTTTATTTTAGTTCGCATCTCAAACAATAGGTGGCGCTGACGGCGATTGGAGGCCAGATGATCAGTGCTGAGTGAAGCGTCGACCTGGCCTTCAATCGCCGTCAGCGCCACCTATTGTTTGAGATGCGAACTAAAATAAAAAATTAAGGTAAAAAACTCCTGACATTATACATAACCCTCCTGCAAAAATTTTTTAATAGCTGACACCGTTTGCAAGTTATTGAATTTTTAAATCCATCAGTCATTTTTGGGACACCCGGTATATACACACAGCGTATCCAGCAAATAAGATCCCGATTTCAAAATTAAATTTCTCAAAAACAAAGATCGGTAGAATTATGCGGTTTGTTTATTAGGTAAGCTTTAAAAATCTTATACAGAAGTTTCGAACGGTGAATATTTTGAAAAAATTGTGTTCTGATTGCAAAGAATACTAGACTTGACATTTTTCTTGTTTTATATTGCTTACAGAGAACGAGTTTTTCGGCGTACAGTGCCATATTTTAACTTTTTTTCGAACTAAATTTTTGGAATTCCGAAAGTTCAATTTGCTGGTCAAAATGCTGAAAGTTATTTGCTGGACACCCTGTATATATACATATATATAGAGAGAGAGCCCTTGAGATTTTTAATCCCTTTTCAATGTATTAAAAATCAACTATATCAATAGACTAATGTTACTTTAAATAATGCTTAAATTGCAGTAAAACCTGGAGCATAGTGAACGTATTAAAACGGGCTTGTCAGTGAGAGGGATAATTGAAGAAGCTGAGATATTATTTTCCAAAATTACTTCGAAAATATGGAAAATTAACACTAGTTATCCGCATGGATCCGACGATGATTCAAAATTTCAAAATTGGAATTAGTTTCCAAAATATAAAATTTTGTTTTAAGTTTGAACGGAGTTTTTCTAATGGTGACAAATAAATTTATTTTGGTGGATAAAAGAGGGAAAAATAAAACTGATTATTATATTTTGATAAACTTCATCCCTTTTCCTGAAAATTAAAGCGAGAAATTACATCCAATTTGAATAAATGGCGAATTAAATTAAATTTTCCAAAGAAATTCGAAGAAATGAAATCGTTTTTTCACATATTCAAGCATCATTAATCAATTTATTTTACTGGTCCAAAAATCATCTGTTGACCTATTAACATTTAGAAATTATTAGATCGAAAGTTTTTTTCAGCTTTACATTCAACCAAAGAGGAAGATTGAAGTTCCTTGCATTTAGATGGATAATTTTTGTTCTCCCATTTAAAAGAAATTAATTGAAAGGAAATGCATACACGATTTTCAATTATTCTTGAAAGATGGCTGTTGAAATGTTTCACAAGGGTGCTAAGAGCAAAATGATTTAGCGAGTAAAAGAGACATATTTAAGAAAAAAAAAATCAAGCATTTATTTGAATTGGAAGCATTTAATTTATCTCTTGAAGATCTCATGTATTTCAAATTCAACTCGTTGGGTACCCATGTATTTATTCTTTAATTGATTATATTATAACCTGACTGTTTGTTCGTATTTCAAAACAACTACAATGAAAATAATGAATGAAATAATGAATATAAAAACATGGGGCGTTGAAATTACCACTAGTTATTCGCATGAATTGGAGGATGTCATATAAGTTCAAAGAGTTTTAAAATTAGAATTAGTTTCAGATATGTTAATTTTTTTTGCAAGTTTAAACGAAGTTAAAAAAAAAAACTATAAACTTACGCAACTAAATTACTTTATTTTTGTCGATAAAAGCGAGAAAAATAAAACTGATTATTATATTTTGATAAACTTCGTTTTCCTCTTCAAAATGAAAAGACAAATTATATTCAATCTGAATAAATGGTGAAAAAAACTTTATTAATTAAAATTTTTCAAGGAAATTCGAAGAAACAAAATCACATTTTAACATATTCAAATTTGTTTTACAGAACCAAAAATCTTTTGTCAAACTAAAAGGGGTCAGATATCCTTAAAAATTAAAAACACTGAAAAAATGAACTTTATAACAATAGCAGTCACTCGATGACTAATTGATTTTTAACTATAAAAAACAAAACACAGATTAAAAAAAAATATTTTTTAAAGTTCTTAAAAAAGTATCACATATATGAAAATTTTTATTTATATTGATAAATAATGTAATTTTTACGAAAGAATTAATCTTGCATGAATTGCGTGCATGATTTTTCACATTTAAATGGCTAAAACAAATCATGGTTTTTTTTAAAATGAGTATAGAAGTTATGTGTTTTTAAAATAAGCTACAATGAAAAAATATGTAATTTGTAGATCCTGAGAATTATTTTTTAAAGCTCGAAATATGGAGATTTTTTTAAATACAAAAGTAGTCGTCAATTCTGAACTTCTTACTTGAGAAATATGTTCTCATTGTAGATTTCTCACAATAGATCATAATAGATTTCGCACAGAGACACAAAAAATTCATTTTGTGCCACTATGCGTTTTATAAATTCAGCGAAAATTTGTAAAATCCTAGTAAACCATTTTTCAGAAATCGTGCGTGCAGTGATCAAAACCTCTGTTTTGAGAAATTTGGCTTTAACCCTTTGCGGCGCAGGACAAATTCATTGCTTAAGTGTTGAAATTAATGACTGACACCGGAATTTGAAAACAACTTTATTTGTAAATTAGAAAACGCTATAATTCACGCATTCAATAAACCTTAGTTTTTTAAACAAAATTCCGGTGCCAGTGTGGCGTTTGAGAATTAAAATTAAGTGGTATATCTATGAAACCACCGCGCCGCAAGGGGTTAAAGATTTAAATTATCTCTTGATCATGTATCAAAAGCTCAAAGTTTTTTAGGCATAACTTCTTTTCTAAAGCGGTATGGGGATTGTTTTTAAATGTTCTCAAAAAATCATATTTAATAACAAGGTATTTTTAATCGATTTTTGGACGCTTTAAAGGGTACTTGACCCCTTAACATTTAGAAATCACTACATGGTAAGTTTTCCAGCTTTACATTCAACCAAAGAGGAAGGTTTAACTTCCTTGCATTTAGATGGGGATTTTTTCCCCTATTTACAAGAAATGAATTTAAAGAAAAAACATACACGATTTTCTTTTAGTTTTAAAAGACTGCTGTTGAATCATTTAAGAAGGATGCTAAAAGTAGAATGGTTTAGTGAGTAAAAATAACTTAATTATTTTAAAAATTCAAGCATTTATTTTAATTAAATAATTAAAATGTATTTTTATACGCTCTTCAAAATGCTGTCATTTTTATTTCACCAACTTCGACATTATGAACGAAATCTTAAAAGAACAATATGCTTTTGACAAATAACTTTTTATATCAAAAATCACATATCTGGAAAATGTAATTTTGCAATTTTTGTTTAACCTATATTGTAAATATTATTTCGTATTTGAAATTTAATATTTAATTAATTTAATATTATCTATATTTTTTCTAAATGTAGAATATTGTATTTGTTTTTTTTTAATCAAATAAATCGGAAGATATCATTCAAAGTAAATGCAACACCCCCGGTTCTCACTCAGCTAGTATTATCCTTGTCACATGCACTTTTTTCTCTGACAGTTTGAGTGGGAAAACACTTATTTTATTGCCCTTTTAATCGTATCACAATCACGATTTTTTTTATTATTTAAAAATAAATAAATAAATATATAAAACCTAATTCAGATTTCAAATTTTATAAATTTTTTGATATGCAATTAACTACTCGTTGATTACTACTTTCTCAACTTTTAAGTGCTCTATCTCTGGAAATTGATTTAAACTTTGATTTTATGAATTTTTGTGTCAGATAACTTACTTTTATGGATAAATTAAAAAAATTAAATTACTTGACGTTTAATTTTAATTATCTGAGATCTTTTACTCAAGTGTGGATGAAAAATATTCCACAATTGTTGCTTAAAATAGCACCTTTTGATTTAAAAGCATCATTTTGAAGTACATATTAGCATTTCGAAATTCCCCTCCTGCTATTTTCATATACTTAAGTGATTTTTATTAAAATATCTACGTTCGCTTTCGCGTGCGTGCGCACTTGCACACATACTGGACTGCATCTTATTTGCGTAATGCTTGAAAGACTGTTGCAATCGTTGCGCAACGTGAGAAGCTTTTCTTTCCACTACCTTTTAATCTTTGATAGCAATTTTTAATCATATTTCCTTACCTACACGCTTGCTCTCAGAAGTAGCTTCTGTTAATGTTTGGCGCTTTAATAGTGGAAAGTGCCATCATTATTGAACGATGTCCGAGTTTTCAATTTCCCATCTAAATTTATGTTTTCTTCTCTGAATATTTATTCATCCATTCTTAAGAATAGGTTGAAAATGACACAATGAATATACATGATAAATTATTTTCTGTAATGAATGGACAATACGCATTTTTTTGCATTCTTTTTATATCTTATTTAATACTTAATATAGATAATTTTTCTGTCTATGACACCTTTTATGTTATGGCATAATGGGTGATTGCTGCATAATATGCGGCATTATCGTGTTCGAATCCCCATTTTCATTTATTATAATGAATGATTTCTATTTTAGTCAAAATTTAAGCTCAAGTTTCGAGCATTGCTTAAAAAAAAAGGGGAAAAATTTTGGTATACCCAATAATATAAAAAGTACACTGCTCCATTATTTTTTTCCAAGAGCCAATAAGATATGCATCTGTCTTGCAACAAACTAATAATTTTTTTTAAATATTCTCTTATAGAATCATGAATTGAAAGGGTATAATTTTGGTACTGTTTTCCATTATATAAGAATAAATTGCACAAAAGTGAAAATGCCCTCTTAAACATCTGAATTTTCAATTAGTAAAGTGTTAAGTGGGTCGTTATGAAGATAGAACGGACATTTTCCTTACTTATAATGAATAACTTCCATTTAAAAAAAAGTTTAAGCACAAGTCTCTCTCACTAATTAAACAAGAAAGAAAAATCATGCATTAAGGATAAATTATGAAGCAATTTTCAGCACTTCACGTATTCTTTAACGATACTCCACTGTTTAAGAAGGTTAAAAGAAATATATAAATAATTATTTTTAAAAAGGCATAATTCATTTGACAACCAAGCCGAAAAACTAATCCAGTACTTTTGTGTAGCCCTGTATTTATTATACAGATTTGTGAATGTTCTACATAGTATGGTTGAAATTTTAATTTCGACAATTTTTACCAATATACGGAAACATACTTATGCAGCCTTGTATATTACCAACAGATTTTTATTTGCTGCACATATTAAGCTAAAATTTAATTCAGGCTAAAACGTGTTTAAATGTAGTGAAATCTCAGTAATTATCATCTATACGACCTTATGCAACCAGACACATTGTAAATGATTTTATTCATATTATAGAAGTATCTCTTAGTATATTAAATATAATTCAACCTAAAAGCGCATAACTGAACTAAAAGCCATCTTTAAACCATTCACATTGATACTCCTCAATGTCTACGAATTCTTTTGAGCAGCCCTGTATATGATCTGTATCATATGCACGCACCACATAGTAAACAAAGGTTTAGTTAAACGTGCATACCATAAATTAAAGCACACTTACAGCAATTATCGTTAATAGACAGTACTTCAGATACAATAATGTATCCGAATCATTTGTGTGTTTTTATAAATGAAGGATAAATACTATGCACATCATATTTTACTACAATATATTGTAGTAAGCTATATTGTAGTAAGTAATTTATATCAGTTTAATTATATTTCTATAGTGCAATAGAACTAAAATACACTGTAAATACTTTTTCACCGCAAGTCATTATATATTTTAATTCTTATATGTAGCCTTGAAATGAATAATAAATGCTTTCAGTCCATGTTCTAAAAAATGCGTGTTTTAAAGCATTCCATAAATGCATATCAATTTCATTATTTTTGATATTGTCTAACATCATTAAAATAAACTTGAAAAGATTTTTCCTGTTAACAGCAATGTAAAGGAATATTTTTTACCATCCCTGCACAAACGTATTATAAATGCTACACACTTCATTTTCAATAGTGATCGTGTTATAGAAAACATAAATAATATACAAATAATTCCGGGGGAACCGACAAGAGCTAAAGCTCGGAGAGAGAGATAAATGACCAGATAAACCTAAGTCATAAACACCTTTTAATTGTGTTGAAAAGTGTTGAAAAGAGAAAACAAAATTACAGTAAAAAACTAACAAAATCAAGAATTTTATACGAGCTACTCGACCAAAAAAAAGTTACTGTTTGAGCTATAAATTTCAATAGAAAAATTTAAAGGAAAATTTTGGTATTAATATTCATACACTGTAAAAAATGGAAAATTACTAAAATTTATCTAGTAGAATTATATTTCAAGAACATTTTATGCAATGTCAACAATAAAAATTCATGTAACAGATTTGCACTTAGAATCAAAAAATCATATTAACTGTAATCCGTTCGTGTTTACTGGTAAAATTCATTTATTTATGCTAAATGAAATTTAATTAGTAATGAAATGAATAATTAATTATTGAGTAAATGTAAATTTCAATTAGTTTAAATTTATGATGCATTTCAAATATGAATTTATTTATATAAAAATTGATATTTAAATATAGATGTATTATTATTAATATGAATTTCTAAAAGTATCGCATATTGAATAAATAAATCGATATCAGTCTACAAGTAACGCAATGAATGGAATAAAAGAAGTTTATTAGAATAATATACTTTTATTCCTCGTTTAGTTACTAAGCAAAAAACCACTTTATCTTCATAAGACTCAAATAACACAATCTGAAATGCTTATATTTTTCAGAAAGGACGTCACGCAAACTGTTTATTAGCAAAACATTAATTACTGATTGTAGGGCAAAATTGTGTATAACTGTCACATATTAACGATCAAATGTTCACGTTGGAGTAAGTATTGAAAAATTGTTCGTTTTTTAATAGATAAATTTTAAACACTGTTTGAATAATTTCCGTCGTTTTAGATATCTTTATTTTGTGTTTTATTGTAAGTGTTATTGTAAGTGTATAACTTTTCTTTTGTATTTTTTAAATAAACTTTATAAAATATGCAAAAAAACTTCACCGAAGTAAATTTTAAAGGGTAATACATTTATCACAAGGATTGAAAATCCTAATTTTAAACAAGTTTTTATGTACATCACAATAAATTTTATGTTTAAAAATGTAAAAGTAAAGCGTATACTATTATTAAAAATAAATAACATATTCTAAATAGGCGAAATCTGTGCTTTGATGCAATTTTAAACACACCCGCAAGAAAGAGTATATATAAAAAAGCAAACATAATGTACAAATAAAAAACTTATTAAATGACTGGTGTGCACGTAGTGTTGCCAGGTTTCCTCGGTAAATCAGGGATCCACATTTTCTGGATACCACAATTTTCTTACAGTTTATTTAGCTATCTTTAATCGCAGATAATTGTTTCATTAGATAAGGCGAATAAAGTTATTTTAAAATGTTGGTACACAGATCATTTGAAGTCCCGATTTACGCGACATACCTATCATCCCTATGTGCAAACAGTGCAATCGATCCATAGATAAACTTGGCAATACAATCATGTGCATTTAATTCAAGCCTATACAGGGTGTCCCAAAAATGACTGATGGATTTTAAAATTCTATATCTTGTAAACGGTGACAGATGTAAAACAAATTCTTGCAGGAGAGTTGTCTATGATGTCAGGAGTTTTTGTTCTGTGATTCCCAGTTTTAGTTACAAATAAGAGCGATAGATGGCACTGAAAGCAAGAAATGCTAAATCCTGACTCGATTTTTCGGTCTCTTTCTTCTCCCATGCGAATAAAGGAGATTAAAATGCATTTAATAGATCCCGAAATGTTAACAATACTTTCTCAAAGAAAGCTTGAAATTTTAAAAACTTTTCATTCAGAAAATTGTAAAAACTGATCAGAATTAATGCAACTGTAGTAAAATAACAAATACTGAGCTAATCTACTTTTTATCTGTCTTTATCAGAACAAATGACTTTTTCCCCCAGCTGTGAATGAAACGGCATTCAAGGAACCTTTTAGTGAAAAAGTATTTGGAAAGCTAGAATGAGATATCCTAAAAAAATCGATCAATATTTTCATTGCAAAACAGAAATAAAAAGATCCTACAGCTAAATTTTCCAGTTCAATCAATCAGGGGAAAGTCAACGTCATTTCAGACTGACAGATTCATTAAAATAAATGATGAGAAGCAGCATTAAAAATTAATTATTTTTAACGTTTTACTACATCCAAAATTATCCGTCTTTATATATTGCACATGTTAACAAGTTATATTTTCTGCAATAAATATATAATATAATGTATATAATGATCTTTTTGACAAATTTGTATGCATAGTTCTTTTATTTTATTTAAAAAAAGCAAAATAGATAAATAGTGAAACTATATAAATGACTTTTTGGTCTGAAACTTTAAAATAATTTAAAAAAAAAATACGTGTGGCACTCGGGGACTGCCGCGGTAAAGCTATTGCATAGCATTTTTTATCAACTTATGCAATTATAATTATTTTTTTTTTCTTTATGCAGTTTTTTTTTTTTTTTTTTTTTTTTTGTCTTTGATATTAATTAAAGTTACGCTTTTTGAGCGTGATGACCGATAACAAAAAAAAAAAATTTCTTTTATTAAATAAATGATAAGTTAATATCGTTTAAAATATTTTTATTATCTTACAATACATGTAGGTTAATCAGGAATTTTTATCATTGAAACTATACGTTTATGGTAGCTGAAATAAAAAACATATGTTTGAGACATGATATTCTCAAAATATCTGAAAAATACCGCGTCAGTGTCGGCCGAAGTCTACCGAAGGATACCGTGCCGAAGTCTGCCAAACTGAAGCGACGTTAGCCGGAGTGTAAGGTTTTTTTTTCTCGTTACGGAATTTCTAGATTCTTTCGCCGCGCTCAAAGCCCGCGATAAAAGTTATGCAATACCTTAATAAATTACCAAACAAAATTTGGCCGCGCTATGAAAATTAGATCGCGAGTTATAAGCATTTTAAATTTTCCGAACCTCACCGTGGGGGTCTCCTGTCACCAAAAATTAACACTGTCTCATAATAAATTAACAAACAAAATTTGCCCTCACTACGAACATTAGATCGCGAGTTATAAGCATTTTAAATTTTTCGACCCTCACCATGGGTGATCTCCTGTCACCAAAAATTAACACTGTCTCATAATAATTTACCAAAAATTTTGGCCGCGCTACGAAAATTGATCGCGAGTTATAAACATTGTAAATTTTTCGACCCTCACCGTGGGGGGGGGGGGGTCTCCTGTCACCAAAAATTAACACTCTCTCATAATAAATTACCAAACAAAATTTGGCCGCGATACGAAAATTAGATTGCGAGTTATAAGCATTTTAAATTTTTCGACCCTCACTATGAGGGATCTCCTGTCACCAAAAATTAACACTGTCTCATAATAAATTACCAAACAAAAATTGGCCGAGCTACGAAAATTAGATCGCGAGTTATAAGCATTTTAAATTTTTCGAACCTCAACGTGGGGGGTCACCTGTCACCAAAAGTAACACTCTCTCATAATAAATTACCAAACAAAATTTGGCCGCGCTACGAAAATTAGATCGCGAGTTATAAGCATTTTAAATTTTTCGACCCTCACCGTGGGGGGGGGGGGGAATCTCCTGTCACCAAAAGTAACACTGTTTCATAATAAATTACCAAACAAAATTTGGCCGCACTACGAAAATTAGATCGCGAGTTATAAGCATTTTTAATTTTTCGACCCTCACTATGGGGGATCTCCTGTTACCAAAAGTAACACTGTCTCATAATAAATTACCAAACAAAATTTGGCCGCACTGCGAAAATTAGATCGCAAGTTATAAGCATTTTAAATTATTCGACCCTCACCATGGGGGGTCACCTGTCACCAAAAATTAACACTGTCTCATAATAAATTACCAAACAAAAAGTGGCCGCGCTACGAAAATTAGATCGCGAGTTATAAGCATTTTAAATTTTTCGACCCTGAACGTGGGGGGGTCACCTGTCACCAAAAGTAACACTCTCTCATAATAAATTACCAAACAAAATTTGGCCGCGCTACGAAAATTAGATCGCGAGTTATAAGCATTTTAAATTTTTCGACCCTCACGGTGGGGGTCTCCTGTCACCAAAAGTAACACTGTTTCATAATAAATTAACAAACAAAATTTGGCCCCAGTACGAAAATTAGATCGCGAGTTATAAGCATTTTTAATTTTTCGACCCTCACTATGGGGGATCTCCTGTTACCAAAAGTAACACTGTCTCATAATAAATTACCAAACAAAATTTGGCCGCGCTGCGAAAATTAGATCGCAAGTTATAAGCATTTAAAATTTTTCGACCCTCACCATGGGGGGTCACCTGTCACCAAAAATTAACACTGTCTCATAATAAATTACCAAACAAAATTTGGCCGCACTACGAAAATTAAATCGCGAGCTATAAGCATTTTAAAATTTTCGACCCTCACCGTGGGGGGTCTCCTGTCACCAAAAGTAATACTCTCTCATAATAAATTACCAAACAAAATTTGGCCGCGATACGAAAAGTAGATCGCGAGTCATAAGCATTTTAAATTTTTCGACCCTTTCCATGGAGGAAGGGGTCTCCTGTCACCAAAAATTAACACTGTCTCATAATAAATTACCAAACAAAATTTGGCCGCACTACGAAAATTAGATCGCGAGTTATAAGCATTTTAACTTTTTCGGCCCTCACCGTGGGGGGTCTCCTGTCACCAAAAATTAACACTGTCTCATAATAAATTGCCAAACAAAATTTGGCCGCGCTACGAAAATTAGATCGCGAGTTATAAGCATTTTAAATTTTTCGACCGTCACCATGGGGGATCTCCTGTCACCAAAATTTAACACTGTCTCATAATAAATTACCAAACAAAATTTGGCCGCGCTACGAAAATTAGATCGCGAGTTATAATCATTTTAACTTTTTCGGCCCTCACCGTGGGGGTCTCCTGTCACCAAAAATTAACACTGTCTCATAATAAATTGCCAAACAAAATTTGGCCGCGCTACGAAAATTAGATCGCGAGTTATAAGCATTTTAAATTTTTTTATCCTCACCATTGGGCGGGTCTCCAATCACCAAAAGCTACATTATCCTACCTTATTTTATCTTAAGACGATTCTTTTCTATACACATTCTATTAGGAATTTTTATTATTGAGACTATAGATTTATAGTAACTGGAATAAGAAATATAAGTTTGAGACTTGATATCCTCTAAATATCTGAAAAATACCGCGACAATGTCTGCCGAAGTATACCGAAGAATACCATGCCGAAGTCTGCCGAGCTGAAACGACGTTAGCCGAGTGTTAGGTTTTTTCGTTACGGATGTGTTAGGATTTTTCGCGTTACGGAATTTTTGGATTCGGTCGCCACTCTCAAAGCCCGCGATAAAAGCTATGCAATAGCTTAAAAATTATAACTTGTTGCTCGCTACGTTTAACCGCGAATTTTGGAAAAATATCACAATTTATTTTTAATAATTTATTTATAATATAGCACAGTTAGTGAATGTAGTATCCAAAACTGTTTTATTTATTTTTTTACGATAAATGTGTTGTTGTGATTGTTTTTGCTTTCACTCTCAGACCAGAAGTGTATGTTATTTAAGTAACAGGACGTTGTTGCTTAAGGATCTCAAGAAAGAAACGAACTTAACTTGAAATTTAGGTCTATTCGAGTATACAGACTAATTTAAAATTTTTCGTAAAGTTATTTTTATGGCTTTCAGAAAGGCAAGTTTTCTTTACAATTGGAAGTAGTGCGAAAAAAATCTAAAATATAACGGGAAAAAAAAAAAAAATTCGAGCGATAGGATTCTAAACAACCGGCATTGATGAATTAATGGTAAAATTTCAAATGAAATAGCAGAAATAGTTTTACTTAGAATTATCACCAACTCTATTTCAAATTTTCGAAAAAATATAAGATATATTATATATAGATCCGATATTTTGAAAATTGCCTACTTATTGATAATTATAAATATTTTAAGACCTAACCTAAATTAGCGATTAAATCATACTAACTAGCATGACATTTAGCATGAAAACTTAATAAAGCAATATTCTAAGTGTATTTTTTTACGATTATGTAACAAAATTGAAAATAAACTAATTGAAAATTGGCCCATTTTGCTTTTTACATTACCAAAAAACAAAATTATGAGATTAGTTATCAGGTTTCCAGAATATTTTGTGTTTTATAAAACAAAATTATACACAAAATACTTTGTTTTTCTTGAAAAATGTGAACTTTTATATCTTGTTGTGTAGTTTAAATTGGAGAAATCCAAAATGATAAAAGATTCTAATGAAGCAGTAAATAACTTCTCTAAATTAGACAATTTATTTTTCAATAGCTGTTTTATATAAACATCTATCGGTTCTATATTTTATTTTTAAAAATTTAATTTCAAATGTAAAACTTGGAAAATAACTTTTTACGGAGGGGGGGGGGGAGGGGGGTATGTAATCTGAAAACGGCCAGCCGAAGCATACGTTCTTACTAGAGAACGACACAATCAATAAAAGTTAGAAAATCCTTTACACTCGTTTATACTAAAAATATCAAAATATCATACCCGGTATTTTGAAAGTTGATATTAAATGTATAAAAATATCGAAAATACCAAACTTCATGACATTTCGAAAATAAATATCGGATATATATATCATGATATTTATCAAGCTATGTATCTGTTGATATATATCACTAAACCCCGCTTGTACGCTTTATAAAATGAATATTGAAGAGGATTTCACGATATTTAACAATAGCCAAAGCATACTACATGAATGAAATGGTCAAATCGGCAAGAAATAATACATAAACAACAGTGACAATCTGCAGCTTTTCAACAACTTTCAAGTACCAAATTTCAATATGGATATAACCTCTAAAATAATTCCGTTTTAAAAAATACTTTCTTGTATAAACTAATCGTACGAATTCCATGCAAATTTATATTTAGGCAAATTGAAGGGTTTAAAATTTATTTAAGGTGTCAAAATTGGGTCTTGCTATTGCAAAAAAGCAAAGTTTTTTATATGTAAATGGCCCCATAAGCAATTTTTATACGCATCACTTTAAAGTATACTTTATTCCCAAACGTTTGGTTCTAGTAACTTTATTGAACAATAATTTGTTGCAGTGTTAGTAGGGGGTGTTTCCCTTTTTTTCTGACGACTACGTACCAACAAATAAAAGATGATTCTCTATGTCGCTATTACTTTTTATTTACTTTTTGATAAATAGGACATAATTTGAATACCAAAGTCACAGGATACAATTTGTTTGCATCAAAGTTTATTGTTCACGATTTTCTAAAATGCTGTTAGAGTGAAATTTTCTTGAGGGGCCATATACTTATTTACTTTTAGGCGAAATTCGTATATCTTTATACGTCATTTGCCCTCTATGTCTTTATTTCATTTGATTTGTCATACCTCATTTGCCTCAGATACAATTTGGAATTGTTTTATTTTTCCTAACATGTGGAATCTGAATTAAAATGCACTTGGGAACTGTACAAATATTTAGAAAGGCATTTTGAAATTTGCATGCTATCTGCTAAAGGTATTAAACCAAATAATATAACAATGATTTGTTAACAGGGTGACAATATTAATAAGAAAATCCAAAAATATATCGTTAATTTATCATGTTTAACGTACATGAAATAAGAAAAAAAATATACCGGGTGTCCCAAAAATGACTGATGGATTTTAAAATTCAATAACTTGCAAACGGTCACAGCTATTGAAAAAATTTTTGCAGGAGAGTTATGTATAATGTCAGGAGTTTTTTTACCGTAATTTTTTATTTTAGTTCGAATTTCAAACAGTAGGTGGCGCTGACGGCGATTGAAGGCCAGGTCGACGCTTCACTCAGCATTGATCACCTGGCCTTCAATCGCCGTCAGCGCCACCTATTGTTTGAAATTCGAACTAAAATAAAAAATTACGGTAAAAAAACTCCTGACATTATACATAACCCTCCTGCAAAATTTTTTTAAATAGCTGTCACCGTTTGCAAGTTATTGAATTTTAAAACAAATCAGTCATTTTTGTGACACCGGTATTTTCAATCTTAATCTTAAGTATGGCTATTTAAGGCATAAGATTTTGCCTTAAAATTAATATTCTGTACTGAAAGAAAATTTATATATTAAAAGTTCCGAAGGTGAAGAAAAAAAATTGTTTCTAATTATGTTTTACTAATAATGGCATTGATTAATATTACAGAAACACATTTATTCAAGACGATCATGCGTGTTTTATTTGAGCTTTTACAAAACATTATGTAAAGCAAAAAATAATCAAATACAGCCGGACTTCTGCTTAATGAAGCCGCTAAATGGAAGAAAAAGCTCATTGTACGGAAAATTCGTTAAATAGAGGTTCACTTTTTATAATACTTTTAAATTGCATAAAGATGGATTTTAAATTGACGAAACACTTAGTGTCATATAAAAGAGTTAATTACAATTATTATAAATTATATAAATTTGTTTTAGATATTTTATTGATTAAAAATATTTGTAAAAAAAAGGGCAGAAATTACATGTCCAGAAATAAATTGTATTTTTCAATATAAGAAAATAATTTTGTATTTCAAAATAATTAATATTTTTTATACTACAAAATTTATTACAGACGAATAATTTTAAGTGTAAATTACCGCATGCGTCTTTTCTTTTAAAACGTTTTTTCTCTCGTAAAACATCTCGCATCTTTCTAATACTCTAAAAATTAGTTCATGTTCCCTGAACGTCATAAATTGTGTAAAAAGAAAATGAAAATGAAATGCTCAGGAATATTTTGAAAACTATCAAGAAAGAAAGTTATGTATCAAGAAAATTTCGTTAAATAAAGAATTCACTTGAGGTATTTGACAGCTATATTAGAAAGAAATATCTAAAACGTTCTTGGCTCCAAGAAGAATTTTGTTAAATAGAGGTTCGTTCAATAAAGCTCTAACTATACATAATATTTAACATTTTTTGGCTTATTTATCAATAATTTATGTCTCACTAATTTATTTATCAAAATTTACATCAGTTAATACTTCTCCATTTTTTTGGGGAAGAACTTAAATATGAAGTTAAAAAAAATGTTTTTTCGCAAATTACAATGACTATTTGGAAAATAATATTTTCAAAGACTATAATTTTAGACTTATAAAAAATTTCTATATTTAAAAAAAATAATAACATCCTTTTTTTGACTATCAAAGAATATCTTAGATAATAACAGAGTCATATTAATATGCATGGACATTTAGGGTCACGTTAATGTTCCAATGATAAATATAATGATCAATGGCAATGACCAATGATAAACAAATATTAAATAAAATTTCAGTTTAACAATTTTCGGTACTGTACATTTTTAAACTTCTAAACATCGCGCATTTTCAATTTTTACACCGTCGTATAAAGAAAAAAAATTACTTTTAAATGCAACTTGTTTGAAACCTGGATCTAAATTTGTTTTTGAGTAATTAATTTTTTTTGCCATCGAGGCAACAAAAGTAATCAGTTTCTAGACATTAAGCATGGGCCAATCAGGGAACGAATAAAATGAAAAAAGTTGCGGAATTCAACCAATAAAAAGATTCAGATATACTTCAGATTTCCAAATTCTCTACCGAGGACAAGAACTATTTTCCAAATAGATAATTTATTTTGTTGTTTCTTTTGAAATTTTTAAAAGTAGGCTCAATTTTAATATGCAGAAAATTTCTTATGGTAAAATAAACCGCATGCAATTCATGGATCTGTTCAAGAAGAACTTATGATGGTCCTTTAAAGAATCCTTCGTAAAATTTTTCATCCTTTACAAAGTTTTCCATTTTAAAATAGAATCATTCACAAAATACTTTATTTCAAAAGAGAATACTTCGGAAAACATTTTTGTCTCAAAAATAGTTTCTTTACAAATTTAGTCATCTTAAAATAAAATTGGATGCATCACAAAAACAACTGGAATTACCAAAGAATTATTATCTAGCTACATGTAAAGTAAATTTGTAAAGTGTAATGCGTACATTTTTAATACTTAAATTATTTATATAAACATTTATTGTTAAAATGGCACTTTTATAAAGAGGTTTTAAAGGGAACCTGAATGTAACGCTAATTTTGAATTCACAAAATTATAATAAGATTTTTCTATATATATATATTAAAAAAAAACTATTCAAAAAATTTTACGAAAAAGGTCTGAAGAAAAATCAAACCGTATCGATTATGATCAACTTCATGCGAAATGAAATTATATGTTCCGTTTGTTGTTTCATTAATTAAAACTGCAGTTATAGCCACAGATCTTGTACTTTTTAACGTATTGTACTTAACCCTTTCATTCATACGGGCCTCATATGAAGACAGATAAAAATTGCCTTATAGAGCAAAGAAAAAAAAATAATCAGTGTTTATTTATGTAGATTTGATTTGCGGACAGATAATAACATGGAGAACAATGATAAAATTATTTTATAGCAGGTTCTCATTTTTCCCCGACAAAGAAAATAATGAAAAATAATGAATAATAATGGAAAAAATTCAAGCATGAAACAGTTAATAGTAAGTGGGTCGAAAATGTATAATGATCTACGTAATGAAAATAGATGTTAGAAAAGACAGGTAAAATATCATATTGCGCAAAATTTTTAACAACTCTTTGCACTTTTCCACTTAACCCTTTGCGGCGCAGGGCAAATTCTTTGCTTAAGTGTTGCAATTAATGACTGACCCGGAATTTGAAAACAACTTTATTTGTAAATAAATAAAAGCTATATTTCACACATTCAGTAAACCGTAAGTTTTCTTACCGAAATTCCGGTGCTACGATTTTCATTTTCACTTTTATATTGAAGAGCAGAAAATATCAAGAAAATTTATACCATTTTTATGTATATTTGAAGCTTTAATAATTCACTAAATGAATTTTAAAACTGCAGTTTTTGGCTTGGCGCGAAAACGCTGCATCGCGAACGAAAGCGACTGTGACGTCATTTGCCATGTAAACACCGTAGTACTACGTTGCTGGCTTAAGTGTTTGATACATTTCTTATATGTTTTTAAATTTTCTGTATTAAAAATGAGTAGCAAAGTGTGTTATAAATGTTGTATAGTGCCATGTTTCACATATAGTACAGTAAATTCGCCTGATAAGCACTTTTTTTAGCGTTCCTAACTATTATGATAACGATAATTTATTCTGATGTTAACTTGATTGAAATGTTTTTGTAAACTTATAATCTGCTATTCTTCCTTTGTATGCGTATTTATTGATTGAATATAAATATAATTTTAATATTTTTTTTTCTGAAAATATGAAAGGGAATAATCGCATATGGAATACAAGAAAAATATTTATGTATCATACATATAGTCATTCATTTTTATTTATGCATATTAAGAAGTGCCTACAAGTAATCGATAGCTTATGTTTGAAATATATATATATATATATATGTTCATTATTCAATAATCATAATGCATTTTTTTTTTTTGAAACACCTCTAATTTTGATATCCATGTTTAATGTATATAACAAACATTAACATAATATGTAAAAAAAAAAAAAAAAAAAAAAACATCATTTATGAAAACAAATTTTCAGTCAAACTTACATTCACAACGAAGCATTTTCAGACTTTTTAATAAGTATTTTTGAATTAGTAGCATATCCAGAAAAAAATGAGGGGAGGGGGGGGGGTAAGAAAAGGTGTGTTCTACATTAATGTACAGTAGCTTTAATACACTGGGGAATTCAAATTTTGGGGGATTTTTAAAGCAGATTCTGGCTCCCTAAATAACACTTTTAGCTAAAGTTTATTTATTTATTTATTTTTTTTTATTTTTTTTTTTGGGGGGGGGGGGGAGTTTAGTATTATGTTTATGTTGTGTGTATAGAATTAAGTTGTTTTTTTTCATGAAAATTTATATTTTATCTCAATTGTAAAATAAAATTTCTACTACCGAAATTATAAGCTATTTTATGCCTAGATTTTTATTTATTTATTTATTTTATTCATTGTTATTATTTACCATTATATATTTTTAATGTATATATGTATTTTATGGAATTTCAAGTGAAAATTTATTATTTTCTGTAAATTATAAATAATAATTTTGGTATCAAATGTATAAATGTATTTAACTTTAGATGAATAAAAATGAACAAATTATATTATTTTTTTTTCACTCTAACAAAAATAAAGCAAAAATTTTCAACTAGAAATTTAAAAATTGTTTGCTGATCCCACATGACATATAATCTATGATACATACATATACAATTATACTTCTTATAATAAATCGTCAGCTAGACTTACATAATAAATCAGAATAGATAGATATATATATTTTTTATTTATATCGTTTTTATTTTCTTTTGAAGGCAAATACTAGCTAAGAAGTAATGCTCTGTATAGGAAAATTTTCTAAATTAATATTCTGTTCTGAATATTTTTTATATATGTCACCGATTAATTGTACATTTAGTAAATTTCAGAGTCAGTAATGATAAACATTTTTCTATTTCATTATTTGACATATATGAATATTTAAAACTAAATATTAAAAACGTATTCATTTTGTTACGCTTTTTCTTTTTTAAATAAAATATTATGTATTATTTGAGACAAGTATTTAAAATATAAAAAGGTAGACAGTCTTATGAGAGAAAAAAAATCTCCACAAATTAAACACAAAGTAACCTGTAATTCCTCCAACATAAATAACACTTTAAAAATGAAACAAGAAATTTTCTTAAAAAAACAAGCGTAATTAGTAAGCGTATATTTTCAATGTAAATGGAAAAAAAAAATTTTCGAAGCATTAGCAAACTTTTTTTAAAAAAATGTCAACACGCAGAATCGAACCCGGGTTATCTGGCCAGCTAGCAGATACTCTACGAGCACGCCACGGATTAATTAGAAGTTATTGCAAACTAGCTATTCAAATTTTAGTTGGAAGAAGTAACCTGTCACGACTACAAGATAAACTTTCTAAGAAAACTAAATTGTTCAAACTTAAACAAATTGTTCTATATTTGTTAATTAAAAAATTAAATAAATCTAAAAATTTAGATTGATTTCCTGTTCATTATTCAATGTTATATTAAAAAGTTGTACAGTAGTTTTTAGAAAATGATCCATATCACAATGTTAGTCTCAACTTGAGCTTATTTTTTTTCCCGTATAGTATGTTTTTAATAAAAGTTTTAAATAATACTTTACATATTTAAAAGAAAAAAAAATTAATTACTCTTATAATTATTATAACAACCTTTTTTTTTTTTTTTTTTTTTTTTTTTTAGTGTGAAAGGGAGGGGAAGGGATGAATTTTTTTTCTTTTTTATAACTTTCTATAGGACAGATTTTACTGCAGCAATTTTAATTTTCTCAGGTATTGTTATAAACTTCTCTTTTCAGCTTTGATACAAAGTTTTGTAGTTTACCGAGAAAATTTTTACTCAGAAGTCAGAAAATACATATTAAGTATTAAATAAATAAAACGTCTGTCTTATTTCTCAATATTTTATTTTATATCAAATATACTTTATCAGTATTGTAAAATAATTTAAACTTTATTTAAATTAAAATATACTGAAATAAGAAGATAACTCATTTCAAGAACAACAATCAAGAATCACGAACTACTGTTTTAGCTTTTAATCTTTCATTTCATTTTAATGATTATTATTATTTAGTAAATAAAAATAAAAGTAGAACAGAAATACATATGCTTTAGATTTTAATCCTCGTATTTCTGGGCCGATGAAATCAGAATCATTTCCTAAAAAACTAACATGGAAATAGAATCCATTTTTGGGAGCCTATTGCCCGATTGCCCGAATCTACATTTCTATTTCTAAGGCCGAAAATCTACATTTTCAAATTAAAATTTTAATGAAAATAAAAAGTAAACGATCTATTTTATATTAAGATAAGTTAAGTCTTACTTTTTTGTAAATTTAAAGTTGCTAACGTTAAATAAATTTGTAGAAACTGATGAAACAAGGTTGCAAATATGAAAAGCAATGGGAAAAAGAATGCGTGAAAAACTTAAACATTTCGACTTCGTGGCAAATGACGTCACAGCCAATCACGTCGCGTTTTTGTATCACGTGGTTTTGTTTATGTTTTTACGTTGTTAAAAACAGTAATTAAAAACTATTTAGAATTATTTTAACGATTCTGAGTGGATTTTTGAGAATTTCAAGATAAACTTTATCAGTTACACACAAAAGAAAACGTATTCCTCCCGGGTGAAATTTCTCCATTAAAATTAAGTGATTTCATAGATATACCACCGCTCCGCAAGGAGTTCAGGAGCACCAGTTTCTTTAAAGAAAACTTAAGGAAAAGTTATCTGAGAACGGATTATCTGAAAATTCGCCAATAGGATCATTCTCTAGTGGAAAACTAAACCGGATTTAACCCTTTCGCGTCATATGTCCTATATACCGTAATTTCGGGTGTATAAGCCGCAGATCAAACAATTCTTTTTCGACCCAGAATTTTTTGAGAAAAAAATATAACTAGTTAGATCGCCGTAAATATTTGTCTTCAATCACTAAATAAAATTTCTGGGTCCAAAAAGAATTGTTTGATCCGCGGCTTATACACCCGAAATTACGGTAAATTTTTCTATTTTTTAGGCACCAGTTTTTTTTAATAGATTTTTCTCGTCTTATTAAAGCTGAACGGTTATACCAGTCGAAAATTTCTGTTCAAATTTAAGGATTTTGTGCATCCTAAGCAACACGTATATGAACTGTTCATCAGGGAGAGGATAATTAGGGAATCTATCGCCTAGACTTTTTAGCATAGACTTAGCAATTTAAGAACTGTTGAAGTAACTTACTTGCAAAAAAAGAAACGATTCAACAATTAGAATTAGTAATAGTTAATAAATATCTATATAAAGAACTAATAATTCAAACAAGTTGTGGATGCCATTATCTCAAAATCAGAATATAATAAAACTGTTTTTCTAATATATATATATTTCAGGACTATTATAAGAACTAATCGTATTTTTTGCGGTTAGTTCTGCTAAAATGCTTCGTAATATTAATAATGAGAGAAATGGAAACTAGGAGTTGAGAGTTTCAAACATTAAATAAACCAAGAATCCAACCCCAGTTATCAGGGTTAAGGATGTCCGATATACTACCCGGTGTACAAAATAATGATGAACTCTGATAAAAATATCAAACTTTGTTATTATCATTATTTCAGTATAAATTTCCTTATTTCAGTATTTTCAATTCGATTCACATCTGTTAAATTCGTGTTTTATTTACAATATTATATTACATATTTACAATGTTATATATCACTATTATCCGGAAAGAAAAGCGGGATTTGTTACATGGACTATTTCTATTTCTTCAAGTGTAAGCCACATGCTATGATATTTGACTATCAGTATTTTAGAACGGAAAAAATGTGACTTATTTTATGGAAGATACCTCATTCATTGAATAAGGTCAAGCATTATTTTCGAAATAACTGTGGCTAACAAGAATAGCAGTTATCAGCGATGGATTTACATTACAAAACCCATGGAACTAGCCACAGTTTTAAGTGCAGTCAGATTAATCTCTCGCAATTCGTATATCATCGCACGATTTAAAAAAAGTTGTACCTGAAAATTATTTTAAAAACTATTAAAAACAATGAGTATTTTCAGATACAGTTTTTAAAGAAGTCGCAATTGAAATTAATTATTTTTCCAATTTGATAGTGTAAAAATTGAATTCTTGCAATATCTAGAAATTAAAAAATGAAAAAAAAACATGCAATAAAAGCGAAATTTGTTTGTTAGGTTCTTACTACCTCTAATATGACGCTAGCGTTAATTTTTTTTCTTTTAGCGTTAAACACTTTTAAAGAAAGTTGAAAATTGAAAACGAGTTTGAACAAATGAAAGAGATTTTACCTCAACTTCAGAACTTAGATCTATTACTGAAGATCAAAGGTACAAAAACAGTCCCGAACTGTGCAAAACATCAATAATGACAACAAAAGACAGAATATTAGTAGTTAATGAGTGCATAACATATAAAGTACTTGTTTCTTCATTACTATATTGTTTTTATTTAGCTTCCCTTAAAGTTTTTACACAGGTAGAAATAGAGTTTATTTGTGCAATTATTTTATTTTCATAAACTATTATTTACAGAGGAATTTTATTGACTTTTTTATAAGCTTTTCAACTTTATGACAGACATTATAGTAAACTTTTGTCATGTATTTTGAGATTTCACAAAAAAAAAAAAAAAAAAAAAAAAAAAAAAAAAATGTCTTTAAAGTTTTCACACGCACTGTATATGCAAGAAGAAATTTTGTTTATCGCAAAAAAATTTATTTCGTTATCGTAAACATTTTAAATTTCTTAGTGAATAAAATGGCATACATAATAACATATAAACTCTTTACACTTTTACCATTAGATATATTTCCATAAAGAGATGCCCGAGGATTATATTTTCAAATTTATTTATTAGCTTTTTATAAACACATTCCAAATTTGAAACGTGTTTATGCATTTGATTCGTCTGTCCAAGCTCTAACTCCCGTAAATATTCTCGGAATTTTATGTAATGGACAGTGGAATTTTGGGGCTAGTTAAGTGAAGTGTGGATATAAAGTTTCTCGCTTTAATTTTGCATTATAGTAAAATTTAGTTAAGAAGCACATTTACTTAAATATGCAAATATTAAATTTCTTTATTATTTTTTAAATCTAAACGAAATTTTCACTTTTGTAAACGACATAAAAAAAAAAAAAACCAAAACATTAAAATATCCTTATGTGCCACTTTTTACAGTTTATTTTTCGTCTTATATTATTACAAAATTTATTTTGAGTTTATCTTAATACCATTCAGACACGAATGTGTGACCAAAATGTGAAAGCACCGAAATCCAAATGACACTGCGTGTTCTTTAGTCTTCACATTGTCGTCACGTGACGTGGAAAATGAGTTGTTTTCACGTCACTGCCTCATTTTGAACTGAGCTACAGGTGGTACTGTTTGTAATCGCTTTCAGGGGTGCCCAGAGAGGGAAGCAGGACGTTTCGGTCCCGCCATTTCGGTCCTGCCATTTCGGTCCCGCCATTTCGGTCCCAAGACATTTCGGTCCCTAGCCGTTTCGGTTCCTTCTCCTACAAACTCAAATTTTGTGAAATAAGACATAATTTTATAAGGAACATTGCAGATTTTTTAAACTGAAGGCAATAAAATTTTAGTATAATGCGATTATAAGTGCCCGAAAACCGCACACATGCATAACTCTTATCCAAAATATTATAATTCACACAAATTTTGTATGGTAATCCTAATCATAATTGGTAATACTAATGATAATTGGTAATCCTAATCCTCAAAACAGTTAGTAATTTTAATATAAAAATCAAATTAATATTTTATTAAATTATATTTATTAACTAATAACATTATTAATTTACATAATGAATTTTTCTTTAAAATAAACTCAATAATATACCATTTTATATTCAAAGCATCATTATATTTCCTAGAAGTTCTAAACTGAAAATTATCTTTTACTTGTTTATTTATTGTATATTTAAAATAACAGAAATTTAAAACAATTAGTATAGTTAAAAATAAAACTAAAATAAGAATTATTTTTTTCTGGGAAAGTAGGAGAGAAAAAATAATACAAATAAATAAATAAATAAATAAAAGCTTAGTTTTGTCACATAAAAATTGAAAATAAAATTATTTAAAATATTATTATATTACATTTTAATATATTTTATTAAGTTATATATTATATTTTATGTATAATATATAATATTTATATCATTGTATTTTAAAAATATTATATTGATTTTATGTAAATAAAAATAAAAATAATCATCTTATTAGAATGAAATTGGCCCAATTTCAATAAAATTAATTATCAAAAAATGTCTTCATTTCGTGAGAAGACTGTTAAAAAATGCAATCAATAAATGCTATTATTAAAAAAAAAAAAAAAAAAAAAAAAAAAAAAAAAAAAAAAAAATGTGGCGGAAGCAAATTTTAAAAATCAAATTTATTTCATAGCATGCCCAGTTACAAAATCACTATTGCTTTCGCAATGTTAATAATGGAAAATAATTTATGAAAACAAATTTATAAGATGCAACTTTGTATTATAAAAATAATAAGAAAATAAAAAATTGTTCTTCAATACATATATCTCATTTCTGAATAATCAAAGGAGAGGGTGTAGATGGGTGATTTGAGGAAATATAGATTATAATTTATAACTGTCAAATTGAATTATTAAAGACATTTATTATTAAGTTAATTTGAAGAAAAAAAATTAAGCATAGTTTTTTTTATTATTTAATTAATGCTAATTTAAAGGCTCTAAAAAAATGTACGTAAACAGCAAAAAAATATTTATGGCAGTTTATATAAAATACTTTTTAGTTTCTAGTAGTTTAAAGAAGTTTACATAAATTACTGATACTAATAATCAATAATAAAATTTCAAATATTTATTCTGATTAATAATACTACTGAAAGCAAAAGACAATGTCCCCTAAACTTATATCACATTGTTTATCAAACAATGTGACGCTGTGATTTCATTATCACGAGTTATAAAAGTTTAAATTTATCGGACTCTTATATTCAGCTTTATAAAACTTGGGGGGAGGGAGGGGTAGAATTAAAATTTTTTTAAAAAGGCCCGAATACTGTTGAACTTATACCATTTGGCAGGCCCACAACAATTAGAATCCGCCTTATAAGGTAGCGAGCAAAGAAATAACAAGGGACCAAGTTGCTGGGGACCGAAATGCCACGGACCGAAATGTCTCGGGACCGAAATGTCTTGGGACCGAAATGTCTCGGGACCGAAATGTCTCGGGACCGAAATGACCAGGGACCGAAATGTCTCGGGACCGAAATGGCGGGACCGAAGTGGCGGGACCGAAACGTCGTGTACCCCCAGAGGGGTTTGGTGACGCAAAATGCGTCATACAATTTAGTTTTGGGAGGGGGGGGGGAATTTGAGAAAAAGTGCATTTTTTTTGGAGGGGATTTTTAAATTCCTAATATTTCCTTTTTTATTGTTAAAAAAATCTTCTTTTAATATCACATTTAAACTTTTCAACAGTTAATTTTCAGAAATGTTCCTATGTTTTCTTTTTTTAAATTCTAGATAAGGACAATAAGAACTCATTCCGCTAGTCTCAACTTGATATCTTTTGTATATCTTGATTCTTTTAATATCACTTTTAAATTTTTTCGATATTGAATTTTCAGAAATGTTACTGAGTTTTCCTTCTTTAAATTCTAGATAAGGGCAATAAGAACATATTCCGCTATGCTCAACTCGCGATCTTTTGAGTGTACAGTAGATTATAAGCGGCTTATATTTTAGAATTGATATTCTGTTAAGGGGGGGGGGGGTCAATGTTAAAATATGAAGACTTTTTTTGGGGAGGGGGGAGGATTTGCGTCATTGGGTTTGGGGGGGAATGTAACCACTGGTCGCCTTGGATGAATGACTAAAAAATAACGTGGATTCACCAATGGAAAAGCAAAATGATGATCACTTCAGAGTTACAATGTGACGAAATAAAGAGTTAATCTCTGATTTGATTTTGACTGAGACCACTTGGGTTGATTGTGACGTAACAATAATGTCACATCTACTGACTCTACTTCTAACAAGGAAGGTCTCCATTCTGGGCATACTCAGATTTTTTTTTAAATACTAATTAAACTACTCATGTATGTTATAAAGGATCAGTGAAAATTAGCGTCGGAATTGTAGTAGGAAACATGTAGAAAAATAAAATACTTTCGAATATTTGGCGTGAAAAGACGAAAGTATCACACGATTTGGCGAGCAGCACTTTTCTTCGCAAATAGCAAACGATTTTAATGCAACTGAAAACTTTTGGACTTTTAGAATCCGTATAAATGAATTTAAACATAAATAAATTTAAACATTAACAATGAGCGACTTTAATCTATTATATACATTATATATTAAGTTGCATACATATATATTATTTGTTTCTGTAGTTATTTAATTTACCTCTGGAAAAAAATATTTTCACATGTAAAAAATTCTTATTCAGTAAAATTATTTTCATACATTTAAGCGTATTCAAAAATAAAAGCCAGATGTTTCGATAGCAACAAAATCGAATTGACAATGCTCAACTGGACTTTGAACTTGAAACAATTTTAATGAATTTAAGTTTGAATTTCGTTTTCAATCTCAAATTTTGATGATTAAATTTGAATATAAATGCATATAACTATCAATATAACGACATTATACTTAAAACAAACTAAAGCTGACAAAACAAAAGATATTTAATTTATCTAAACACGTTGAATATGAAAATTTTTTACTAAATGCATTGGATATAAAAAAAACATTTTTTGAATTTGCTTTTTGTCGCCAACCGATGATAAATCGACAAATAACGAAATATTCGTTATATTTTTACGGACAGGGTACGGAGGTTCCGCCGAAATTTTTTTTTAATAAACGTATATATCCTCATGAATAGAACATTCTGTAATTTTTTCAGATTTTTCGGAGTATGCTCGTATGGAGACCTTCCTTGTAAATAAATGGTTAATTTTTACAGAATGTTTCCATACATAAAAAAATAAAGCATTTCTTAAATATTAACTATTAAATTTCTTCAGAATTTTGAATATCAAAAGATAAAAAATAATCGAGTTTTGAAAATCTTTATGAATTTAGAAACCAAAATGGAAAAGCAAAATGATGATCACTTGAGAGTTACAATGTGACAAAATAAAGAGTTCTTCTCTAGCTTTGATTTTGATTGTGACCACTTGGGTTGATTGTGACGTAACAATAATGTCACATCTACTGACTCTGCTACTAAATAAATAGTACATTTTTACGGAATGTTTCCATATATTAAAAAAATAAAGCATTCCTTAAAAATTAACTATTAAATTTCTTCAGAATTTTGAATATCAAAAGAAAAAAAAAATCGAGTTTTGAAAATCTTCATGAATTTAGAAACCAAAATTACGCTAAATAAAGTTACAAAATAAAAAACGAGTTTAAATGAAAAATGTTATGCATTCCCTAATCAAAATTAATATGCTTCAAGAAACATAAAAATCTTGAAGTTTTATTTTGAGCAAATTCATTTAAAGTATATTTTTGTTGACTTTAAAACGACCTTTTAATCATTTCAGATGCTTATAAACTAAATGAAAAATTAATGATGTTATGCGCAGGTGATTTCCTTCAGAGAATCCAGTTAAACTAATAGTATATGTTTACTTGAGAGGGAAATGTGTTCGAATTTAATGGTTAATCCCACTGATTCATTAAATATGAATTTCTTTCTTTTAGATATAGCGACAGAGTGTGTATTATTTTTAATTAACTGAAAAATTGCTGTTAGATTTATAATTAAAAGCATCAATAAATATTATTCTCGACAGACTGGCTTATAGTTAAGTTCACCGAAAAGTATTGCTAGAAAATGTTTTATGACACTCTGTAAGATGCTCTTGATTTTAAATGCATGTTTATTATAACAAGGTAATCCAACCAGAGCTCCCCAGGTTAGAGTATACATTGTTCAGTTACAGAATACAAATGAAAATTGTTTTTAGGTGCGTTCGTAAATGTATAAATGCGAAGCACCAATTGTCGTTGTCGGGTCCGTCCGTCTGTCTATCTGCATATAACAGCACAAAAATATCCAACCTAATCTTTTAAAATGTCTAATCTATATTTGTTGCCAAATTTTGTTGGGACACTTCAAATATTAAGAAAATCGGATGTATTGTTCAATTACAGAGACAGTCAAAAGTGTTTTGTTACATTGTGGTCAATGGGAAAATTAGTTTCAGGTGCATTTTAAAGATGTTACACCCTTTCAAACATAATCAAGTTTATATTCATTTATGAAGGGCCCTAAAATATACATTCTGTAGAATATGTGGTGCAAACAATATTTATTATTTATTTATGGGGCCAAAAGAATTCCGAAAGTAAGTGAAAATCAAACTGCATTCTAAAAAGTAGCTCTTAGCATATCGAGAGGAATTTTATGGACTTTCCGGTGTATTTCATCTTTAGTTCTGCTAAATTGTTTAGATTATCACCATAAACAATGCTCTTGCGATAACCCATAGACAAAACCCACAGGGATTGTGATTTGGTCACCGGGGTGGACAAAAAGTGGGAACGTTTCGGTGTATAATCCGTTCATTCATGAAATGTTGATAAAGTAACTGTGTGACACATGTACCAATGTGCAGTGAGGACCCATCTTGCATAAAAATCATGGAGTTTAAAATGCCACGTTGCTCTAGTTCAGGTATGACAAAACATCTTAACATTGTTACTAAGCTAGCTGTAGTCACAGTGCATGTAAGATGTTCAGCTGTCGACTGCTCTTCAAAGAAAAATGGTCCAATTATGAAATTTTTGTCATATCACACTAAACTATGACATTAGGATAGCGCAATAGAATCTGGTTACATAACATTAGGGATTTGTTTGGCCAAAATCCTGCATTTATGGGTGTTTACGTCGACATGTATGTAAAAATGCACCTCCGTTTGCAAGGTATATTTTAAATCGTGCAAAAAATATTGCTCTTTCATACTTATTTTTTTTTTCGAAGAATCGATTTTTTAAGAAGATTCTTTTAAAATTATCATTTTGTTGAAGATATATTAATGTTTTTCGAAAAGATAAGGTAACTGACGTTTAAAATTTTATTTCAAAAGTTGTATTTCGCAAACCACGCTGTAGGACGGAAAGGCACTGGGATTGGCATGCCAATTATGACAAGCGGAGTGAAAATAACCGTAGTCAATTGATGAAAACAATAAACATCTGTCTCAACTGTAGATGTTATTTGCGCATCTAGACGAATAATGTACCTTAAAAACTAAATTCTTTCACACCTTAATTTCTTTTAAAACCAATATATAATAAACAATAATAATAATAATAATAATAATAATAATAATAATAATAATAATAACCTTATAGACTCTTCCGCAGAAAATCAAAATCTATCGATAAGAACCTTTTCTTATTTTTATAATGTCATGTACCAATAAAATAAGCATCTTTATTGTATTTTCAAGCAGAAGCTAGACTAATGTATAGATTAAGGCCATTAAGTTTTATGAAAATATCATGATGTTATTTATAATCTATCATTTTTTATGCACATAAATTATTATCAAAAATCAGTCTTGAGGAAAACGTATTTATAAAATATCGTTGTGCAACATTTTGGTCATTTCGATTTTAAAGCAATTTGAAACTTCAAGATGAATTGTGGTTTTCTTCAATAAATTTGTATTACATGAGTTTTTTTAACGCATTGTTAAACATAAAATGTATGAAATTAGCCACTATGAGCGTGAAAACAACGACCAATGTAAACTGGGAATGAAAAATGGATATATTGCTATGAAATATGTACGGTATCGATATATGTGTAACGAGCTTAATGTATGTGTAATAAATAAATAACTGTGTTACTCCATTTCAGATTGTGACGTCATGTTTATGGCAAATTTTGGTGTAACATCTTCATTTTTTTATACTAACGAAATCCTGTGTTGGCACACATTGGGTAATCGGAAGAATGTGGAAACTATAAGAAATTTCATTGAATGTTGGGAAGAAAACAATTTTATTTTATCGAACTAAGCAAATTACCTAGAAAATCTATCTTAAATCTATCAAAATAAAACATCAACGAGTACTTAAAATTCTAACCCGTAAATACCTTGCATTCAACAATCAAACTTTTCAATCTAAATAAATAAATATATAAATAATTAAAATAAATAAAAAATAAATAAAAATAAATGTTTGAACAAAGACAGTTTTCGTTTGTTAAATGATGAAAAATCTATTTATTCCACAAGCCTGTCTAAATCTGTCTAATGCATCACTGTTCTAACACCTTAATTCATAAAGTCAAACCTAACAAGGAAGTAAATGAGAAAAAAAAATGTTATTTGCTAAAGTAAACAAATGATGCTTAGTAATGTAAAAATAATTAAACTTCAATATTTTTATTCTTTAAATCTTAAAGTTTAAATCACCAAGGCGATAAAAGTAGGGACGAGAACAAATTTGTTTTGTCGAAAGTACGAATTAAAACACCAGTTTGACATCTTAAAGTCAAAACTAGTAAAAAATCAGAAAAACAATGTTCATTGATTAAACTAAACAAATGATGTAATGAAAGAAATAAAACTTCAGTGTGTTCAAATACCTGAAATCCTAAAGTCCGAAAAGAAAAAGAAAAAGGGAAAAAATATTTTGTCAATTCTAAAAAAAGAAAAAAAAATCATTTTAGTAAAGAAAAAAATCACTGCATAATTTAAAAGTTAAAATCAAAATCAGTAATAACCTAGGAAGGCGGAAGTTGGGAGAAACTCATGGAAATGCAACAGTATGGCACATGACATTTAAATTTGCTTGAACTTTGATGATTGATTGCACTTTAATTAATTATTTTTTATTGAATATGTGCTTAAGTGAGCATGAGGTTTAGAAGCAAGTGTATATTTTTCTAAATAAAATTAAACTTGTGGACTGTGAAAGGATCTTCATGCTGTAGGCGTGTTTAGATGTGTGCGGCATTTTGTAAAATGTCGAAACTTCATGTAGAGTTTGTTCACGTCTCTGTGCTTCACTGCTTTAATTAATAATGATTGTTAAACGTATAAAATTTAGATTTTTATTAACGCTACAAAAACTTTATAAAAAACTATTTTATTCAGACAAAACAAAACAGAACTAAAATTAAATTAAAGGAAAATACTTGATTATTAATGAAAAACCAATATATAATAAACATAATAATATGTATAATGGTAATTCAAAGCATTGTTTCTTAACTTTTTTTTGTGTGGTTGTGAAAACCCTCTATCGTTAACCTCACTAAAATCTTGAAATTACTGTGTAAAGGCATTCTGAATCCCAACCCCCCAGTTAATATGCATTAACTTTGATTCGATACCTGAAATAAAAGAAAATTAATACGATAAAAAATATCGCAAATATAACCAGGATCAGGAAATAAATGGGATAACCGATTAGGTGCAGGACTACTATTTAAAATACCAATGCTGCCAATATCGCTTATTTTGATGTGCGGTAGAAAATTTCGTTCCATGAAAACAAAAGTAAAAGAAAAATGACTATACACGGTACGATTAAAAACAACATCAGAAACTGCTCGTCAAGCATTGCAAATAAGGTGCGTTTCTGCTATACGGAAGTTTTAAAAACATTCAGATCTTGGTTTAATAGTATACTCAAAAAAAAAAAAAAAAAAAAAAAAAAAAAAAAAAAAAAAAAGAGGTTACTAAAAATTTTTTATTAAATTTGTATTCTACAGAATTTTTTAGTAAGCATTACAAACTTTTTTTTTTTTTTTTGCAAGTGAAACAAACATTTCTTTTGTAAACTGAACAAAAGAATTTTTTGTATAACTAACTACAAACTTTTTAGTATGAGCCACTAAGCAAATTTTAGTAATAGCTCCAAAATTATTTTTAGTAACCATTACGTGTGCCCGAAGGGCAGGAGCCTCCTTCGAGCTGCATCCAGTGGGTAAAAAAACACACTTCTGAAACGGAAGATTTTCGGCAAAACCGCAATAGATGGCAGCACCAAACATTGGTACCTGCTCTATTTTGACATGTTTCTAAAGGGGAGGGAAAGTTCAGAGATCATTACCACAGTTGCCAACCTCCGGCTTTTTTTAAATTATGAAAATACACTTTGTACCGGAAAATTTCTTAAATTAAAGGTATTTTGAATTAATTCGGGGTTTTCATTTGAAATACACTCAATTTTTTGTCCTGAATAAATTTCTGGTTCGAAGTAAGTTTCTTTGATTTAAAAAAAGCCGGAGATTGGCGTGTATGTCATTACCCATGTAACTGCTACGACAGGATTTTCATAATTCCTTTGTTTTAACAAGTACTTACATTGCATACATTCGGTGCATATTTGGTGGCGGCCAGCATCGAAACCAGGTACTTTCAGCCTGGAGTTCGATGTTATGACCACTATGTTATCATGGCCACATCAAGTGAGTTTTAGTAATAGCTATTAAAAATGTAAAACTATTAACTCTATTCGTTGCTAGCTTTTTTCTAGTAATTTTTACAGATTCCTTGTAACCGAGTAAGATTACTAAAAATTTTTTAGTAATTACAAGGATCACTAAAATTTTTTTAGTAGATCGACCCTTTTTTTTGCAGTGTACAGTGCTTCGGATACAGTATAGTAGCCGAAATATTTTGTACGTCCCTGTAAATACTATCTGCTTTCTATTATACAGGAATTAACTTGTAGTAAACCTCAGTAACGTATATCAATTTTATAAAATGTGAAATAATTTAATATTATTAAACGCGTGCCAAACAATACTCTCCCCTATCCCATTATGTAATTGAATACTTTTGTGTAGTAAATGAATCCTGTAAATTAATAACAAATATTCTTTCAACTACAGAGTGTATACTTTAGTATATACTTTATACATGCATATATTTTTTTTTAAGTTCGAAAGAGTGTAACATAATTAAAATGCACTCGAAAATACTTTTTCACATTAGCCGATATGTAACAGAATACGTTTGATTGTCTTTTTAATTAAACTATACATCCGATTTTCTTAAAATTTGAAATGACTCGACAAAATTGTGCAACAATTATGTACTTTAAATTTCAACCGATTCGGTTCGGTAATTTTTGCTCTGTTATATGCGGACGGACAGACGGACGGGCAGACTTACGTACAGACAGATGGACCGAACAACGATTATAAGTGCTTTGTGTTTACAAAATTATAAACACGCCTAAAAGCAGTACTGTGTACTCAAAAAATAAATTCAAAATCGTGAATAATTAAGAAAGTTAAAGCCCATAAAAAACATCAACAAAATACTATAAAATAGACATGCCGATTAATATATCATTTTTAGGCCCCAATAAAGTACAAACTGGACCACCAACAGAACGAGATTTTTCCAAAAAGGGGAAAAAATAAAAATCTGAGTACTGGTTCAAGAGATATGTCTGGACATACATTAGAAGAAAAAATGCATTCTGAAAACTGCTGCGATATTTTGTCACCTATATAGTAATGTTTCCCGTATTTAATTGTAGAATCTACGATTAAATAAGTCAAATATTACTATTTGGCGTTAATGGTAATCAAAAAACTGTCAAGTGCGAGTATTGCTCGCGCTCATCCGTACATTAGCTATAATAATTATTATTTGTATTGTTAAAAAAACCGTTGCTAATAAAGATAATAAGACTTTGTAAAAAACTATGCAACGTAGGATGGGTATAGCTGTGTATACTAAAAAAATATAAATGAGAGTTCCATAGAAGTTCAAAGCGATGTGAACCTAAATTATATAAAATATTTTAATTCTGTATTACTTTTTTCTTTAATCTTATCATAAAGTGTTAATAATGAACTTAATTCAGTCCTAACAATAAAAGAACTGCATATTCATTTGTCATTTCAGAAAACTAAATTCAGCGTAGTAATAATCTTTACCTTTTAAAGTATAGCTAAGAATAAAACACTTCTTCAAAGTTTAAATTTGTCACTGTGCACAGAGTGCTCTGAAAGGAGGTCGCAAAGTATCACAGGAGTCGCAAAGGAAGTCCCATAGTATTCATATCATCAATAATAATTAAATTAGTCGGTTTTAACAATTCTTTATAGTTTTTATACTGTTAATGGGCATTGCATTACATAAATATACAATTAAGAATAGTTACGGGCATATATAATGTTATCATTTAAGGGGGAAATGGATCTCTGGCACATGATATCGAAATATATCTCTAGGTGAGAGGGAGTGTCTTTTTATATCGTTATCATTTCTCATTCAACCAAGTTTTTTTAATTCCTAATTCCTACAAGTTAGGAATTAAAAAAAAAAAATTACATCATCATAAAATATCAAAATAGTCTGTGATTTTTTTGGACTGTTATCAATTCTTACAGAAATACAACGTTATTGTTAAATCATTAAATCATAAAATGATTATAAAATTATATAATTCCAAAATGTATAATATCCAAACGTTTGGTTTTAATATTCTTCTGTTGTACGTGGATGCGTATATAAAATGCAGCTAGATAAACAAATTGGAAGTAAATTTGAAATGATACTTGTTTTATTTATTAATAATTATATGAGAAAGATAGTTGTCCACCTGTTTTGCTGTTATGAAATCCCCCCGCCCCTTCCAGGGAGGGGAAAGTTCAAAAATACATTATTAGTGTTGAATACATTGTGCAACATAAAGCTATTATTGAACACTTTTAAATAGTAGCTATTTCTTTTAAGTGTTATTTAATGTAAATTCATATACAAGTGATATTTTATTCATTTCTCTTGATTTGAGTCAACGAAGTTTGCGAAAAATGAATGTATAACAATATCTATATATCACACTAAAAAAAAAAAAAAAAAAAAAAAAAAAAAGGAGAAAATTAAAAAATGAAAATTTCTTTTTCAAGCATTGATAATGATATAAACTACGGGAAAGGGGGGGGGGAGTTCCAAGTTTGATAATGTATAATATCTTAAGGGGGGAGGGTTCAATATTACCAAACAATTGATAATGTTACATTTGCACAGCCCTTAATCTAACTTTAAAAGCTGATAGTACACATAGTACGCCACACCTCACAATATGTATTTCGAAACCGTCCATGTCTTTAAGGGTTAATATCTCGGCTAATTACCAACGATTTTTTCGAAAATCATTATCACGATTGTTTTGGATTTCTGTTATGATATGTACCTTCAACGCTCCTCAACACCTTTTCTGGAGTCCCGGAAATAGAAATTTGTAACGGAAAAAAATTGCTTTTTTCGAAACTATGTGACTTAGGGTAATCGCTATTGTTTTCCTGCAAGGTTAAATTAACATCTACTTCCTCTATTTTTTTCATAATTTTACTTTCAGTAGATTTGGAAATAGAGATGTGGGGAAACATATTTTTGCACTACATTTTTGACGCTATATCTGAAAATATAATGCCTAAAATTAAAAGAAATGTACTTTTGAGTTAAACGTAACGAAAGTTTTCACACGATATCCCACTCGAAATACAAAGAAAACATTTTTTTTCTTCAAATAGCATAATTAGTTCCCATACATTTCTCCTAAATACATTTATAAATGTTTAATAACCTGTGAATATGTGGGTAAATACTCGTTATTACTTCTCCCAATTTGAACTTTCCATGTTTCATAGTTTACGAATAAAATGACTGTGACAGACAGACAGACACACGAGTGATCTTATAATTATTCCGTTTTTACTTTTTAAATACGGAATCCTAAAAATCATAGATGTTGGCCGCTATGCGTATAGAAAAAAACAGCAAAAAATTTAAACTGAAGTCGATTAATAAACGTGTTTAACAATTATGATTACTCTTGAATTATTCTTCATAACTTGAATTTATCTTTCACTTTGGATGAAAATATAAATGAAACTGGTGTTTTGATCAGTCATACTCAATTTACTGATTTTTTAGGTAAAACGATCTTTCCTGATTTGCATTAATAAAATTTCCATTCCTGTTATAATACGATCAGTTAAAATAACATTTTGTATTAAGTTATTTTAAAATTGTTCTTTCAAGAAATGGAGTGATCGTGAGTTATCGATGCATCCAAATTGTACGGTTCATTTGACCATATGATGATTTCGCGTAAGCGACATTGATTAACTTTCGTTCGAGAGGCGATGAATTTTCTTCAGTTGAAAAGGGCTCTGTGTTTGTTGTGACGTAGTTTGTGACGTAATTCAAAATGACACAGTACTAGAACTCTTTTAATACAAACTAGTTCATGAAGCATTTTGTTGCCCATTTTGTGATTGCTGCACATGAAGCATGAAGTGTTTGGATGATTACTGATTTTTAGAATATTTAACACTAGAACCGCGGGAAATTTTACCCAAAATTTATAAAAATAATTCACATCAGAATTTTTACTTAAATTTATTTAAGTTACTTATTTTAAATATTTTTTTTGCAGCTTGTATGTAAATTATTTTAAAAACTTAAATCTTTTCACTAAGTCCGGGTCAAAATGACCCGTCTCCGCGGTTCTAGTGTTAAAAATGCGTGATTCTTCTGCATCAAAATTTTTTAAACGCTTAAGAATTTTATTCAGGGTGTTTAAATATGTATACATATAAATGTAATTTAATTGATATTTAAAAAAAATCACACACACACATGCATATTTCTTTGCATAATTGTAATCTTGGTTTCAGTACGTTTTCGGCAAATTAACTATCAAAAATGAAAATAGGTTTTGATATTGGCATTAAATATAGAGTAACTGATTTCCGATATTTTTATAATATATGCATTAAGCCTTACATTTAAAAATTTCTTCTCCTTTAAGGGGGGGGGGGGCTGAAAGAACACATATATAATGGTAATTCTACAGAGAATGTAAATCATTCATACATTTATATTAATTTTTGAAAGGACATACATATATATATATATATATTAGTGTATTAACACAATATAACACATTTTAAAAATTTATTTGATGAAAATTGCTGATTTGTGAAACTTATATTAGTTTTTTCTTAATGAATGAATGTTATACATTTCATTAGTTACACCAATATACGTGTAGTACTTAATTTTCTCTAATAACATCATTTGTTTTGGGAAACTGATTTTTTTCATAATTTGTACGCCTCTTGAATTTATTTCAGTAATTTCTAAAATTTTTCTTTGCCCTATATTTTTTATACTAAATAATTTAAAGAAAACTTTCAAAAAATAGTATGCCTAAAATCAGGTGACCGTACAAACACTAAAAAATTCCGTCTATGGCAGACGCCATATTTGTATCAGCGCACAGGCCAAGTATTCAGCGGCGATGTTTTTTTTCCTTTTATCGAATTTTTCATTGAAAAGTAGGGGATGCCAACAATACGATAAGGAGTAAATTACGTGAGTAAACAGGGTAATTAGCATAATTGTTAATTAGTATAATCGCCTCTTTGATTAAAATATGGAATTTCACAAAAGCATAATTGCTTTTTCCCCCTTCTTTTTATACTAATGACGCGATTAAATATTCCTGTTCTTTTATATGTGATCAATAACTAATAACTAAATTCATTCAGTGTCTTAACTCCAAGTATTCTAATGTTGTGGGCAACTAAATGGAGACGGTGAGTCACTTCGTAGCATTACACAGTACATGATGGGATTTCCCATGATATGCTGGATGATTCGACTGTACTCGTTTCTAACTGATGCCAATTTTGTTTCGCAGATCTGATTATGATTTTTGTTCTTTTTCTTTTGATCTGACAGCAGTTCTGTCAAATTCAACTCGTTTTTCTTTGTTAATAGATTTTGCGATCGCTCAATATGTTCTTTTTTTCTAATATTTTTTGCATTGTACTTTTTTTTTCTAATAATCCGAACATGTTGCTCATGATCATATTTACTTTTAGCCCCACTCCCTTAAAGAAGTAGGAATTTTTAAATGTAAGACTTAATGCTTCTTAAGATTTTTGTGAATTATTATTTATTTATTTATTTATTTTATTTATTTATTTATTTTTACCATCACGCGCCTTTATTAAACATTTTTTATGAAATATTTTATTTAATGTTTTATTTAATTATTTCGCTTTCTTCTTACATACATAGCAAATTAACAGCTTCTAATATTATATTAATTTCAATTGCTAAAATGTGTAAATTATGACTTTAAAAACAGTAAAAATGCGTTTATTTTGACTGTTTACATGTTTCAACTGTACCTGAGTTATTTTCAAAGACTAAATAGAAAGACTTTGAAAAAGAATATTTTTTATTTGTTTTGAAAATGACTCGAATTGAGTTAGACATATGTAATCAGTCAAAATAAACGTATTTTTACTGGTTTCAAAATGCTAATTTATGCCTTTTAGCAATTGAAATTAATGCAATGTGTATGAATTGTTTTATTTAATTTTAGTTAATGTTTCATTTAATTATTTTGTTTTCTTCTTATATATACTTATATATATATAATTAACACCTTGTAATATTACATTAATTTAAATTGCTAAAAGGTGTAAATTAACATTTTAAAACCAATCAAAATACGTTTATTTTGACTGTTTACATGTTTCAACTCTGAGTCATTTTTAAAGACTAAATAAAGACAGAGACTTTCAAAGAGAATATTTTTATTAGTTTTGAAAATAACTCGGGTAGATTTAAAACAGTAATCAGTAAAAATAAAATTATTTTTATTTTTTTAAGTATTCATTTACACTTTTTAGAATTAGAAATTAATGTAATCACACATATACTGCTGAAATGGTACACCATTAAAAAAAAAACCTATATAAAGGTATTTTTTACGCGAAAACAATCCATAAATGTACATGCAATTTGGCTTTTCTTGTCCAGCGACTAGCCTGGAAGGTTACTCTTGTCAATGTTTACTGTAACAAAGCTTGTATTCAAGAGAATCCAATAAAAAAAAATAAACTAATGATTTTTTCCAAACATTTCAGAAAATACGCTCCTAAAATTGCTTTGGCATGTCAACTAAATTACTTTTTACAGTGGTAACTTCACAGTAGGGTCTCTGCCATCATTTGACAAAGTCTTGTGACAGAAAGTCACCATGTGACTTTAATGTGACATTATTTGGTGATTTATCATAATGCAACATTCACAATGACTTTAAAATTGAGTCTCCAAATGACAGTCACATGAGAGTCTCAATAAAACGACATTGTAAAGTCACCTGATGACTCGACTCAAAGCAGCCGTCGCAGTGACCTGTCAGTGGAGTCACATAAAGTAGTCATTTGAAACTCATGAAAGAGACGTATGGAATTTCCTATTTTTTGTTTCGCCGTAATGAGTGTGACTCTTGTAACCATGTGTGACCTGAATGAGATGTTATATGGACTAGCTGTTATGCAGGGACAGTAATTATTCGAATTATATTACTTCCTTTTGAATATTCGCGTAAAAATTATCGTTTGAAAAAAATCCCTTGAAAATTGGCATTTTGGTACTCGTCCTTAAATTTTGCAGACCAGTGTATATATATATATATATATATATATATATATATATATGCATATATATTAATAATTGGTAAAAAAAAACACGGTTTACAGTTACTAAAATTATGAAATGTTTCTTGATCATAACATATCGCAACGCTATTTAACAGTTACACGGTCTATACAATATGCTCTGCTTAACCGTTCACGGACGGCTAAAATATAGAAGAAACATACAAATAAAAAATAGAAAAATAAATGAGACTGAGAAAATACAAAAGTTGTTAAATAAAACTATACGCTAAAATCTTGAAAAAGCAAGAAATTTAGGTACACCGTAAAAAAAGAGGAAAATATTTCTTGATCAAAATATAATGTAACCTCTTCCGAGTTACCATGATTCTGAAAAGAGTTTCTTTATCTTCAGAAAACTTAGAAACTAATAAATTTTCGTTATTTAAAGAAGAATTTCTAAAACAATTTATTTTATTATCTTTCATACATTTTGGAAACGTTTCCGAGTATGGTTTTTATAGAGAATTAATCGGTTTTCTCAACTCAATGCAAAATATCTGTTTTTCGGGTGCTATAAATTCTCTAGTAAATGTTTTCATGTTTTACAAACATGTTCAACGGACTAACATGCTAGATTAACAGCGTAAAATGAACATTATTTTGTTACTCTTTCATGTATACATTTCGTTACGCAGATGAACACGCATTCTGAATGTGTGCCAACTTCCACCAGTCAAACAAAATAAAGATTTTTGCTTTATGTGATCTAAAATTGCTCTAAAACTAAGGTGAAAGATTGCACATGCTATACGTGTTTAGAATACGGCTCTGTATATCGCTACAGTTTTTTCTTTTTTAAAGATTTTAGTCTCAGTTTCTATATAATTTCCGTATACTTATATCTTCTTCCTTTTTAGTCCAACTTTTTCTCCTCTTTTGGAAGATTTCTTCTCCAAAATACCACAGAAAATTGCAAAATCAATCCAGCTTATTTATTTTATTTTACTTTTTTGTTTTCTATGTGACTCTCTCAGATCTCCAGGGATTTCTTAAAAAGTTCGATTTCGTTCCATTAACATTTTCGACGGAATTCAAAATATCTGTATTCTAATTCAATACATGAAATTTCAGAAAGGAATAAAAAAGAGAAAAGTCATTGGTCCGGAAGACCAGTAAGTACGAGATGGTACGGTGGTTTTTCGCAAGGACTAAAAATCAAAAAATATATTTAAAAAAAATAATTAATCTTTGAAAAAAGTATATTGAGATCTGTCAGTTTTTAACAGTAATCGACTTTCAAAAACTTCAAATACCCGAATAAAAAATGTAGCTCATTCTGTCAAACCATATTTTAAGGGTGTCCGTGACACAAAAATCCCCAAATTTTCTAAAATAATTTTATTGCATTAAAAATTTCTCTGTTTATTTCTATTTAAAATAACGTTTTAATCCCGTTTCTATCTAAATTGGAACTGGAAATATTACATTTTTCGTTTTGTTTTGTTTTTAAAATCTACCTTTCAAGCAATAGTTTTCATTATAACGACTTCTTGTGAAAGAATAAGCTTTTCTTCATGATTGGTTTTTTACCTCGCTTTTAAATTGTTATAACTCATGAACCGTTAAAGATAAATTGTTCTAACTTGGAAAATGCTTTTTTCAAGTGTTTTACTCGGTGCCTTTTACACAAATTTTATTCGATTAGCACCACTTTTAAAAAAGAACTTTCCTTGAAGTAATCAATTAAAAAAAAAAAAAAAAAAGGTTATCTGATTAAATAAGTAAAATTTTATTTTCCTTTATTACTGGTGCCAAAAACAAATTTTGGAAGGAAAGATAATGTCTCCGCAGCGGAGACAACGATTGCCAACGGTTAATTTCGATTCAGTAAATTTGAAAAAAAAAAAATATTTACTTTTAAAAATATGATTTTTTGAGAAAAAGTTGCATATTTTTTTACGTTTTTACTTTAAAAATTTTTAATTTTTATTTAAAATAATATTTTTAAAAATGCCAACTAAAAATTAAAGCTTATACATTTCTATTTATTTAAATGAAGGATTCTATCAATAATATTCCGAGTTATAACGATTTAAAATAGCCCCACCTTTTTTATTAACTTTAAATTTTTAAAATTTTAAAAATATCTATGAGAAGTTTTATCATGTGATTTTTTTACAAATAACATGGTTAACCATCACAAAAAATTTCAGAATTTTTAACTCGATAAATAAAAAGTATTTTAAAGTGTGTCCTGGACCCCCTTAATTATTCCTGAAAATTCTACCCACATTACAGTTGTTTTGCAATGATTATAAATGAATTTAACACTAGATTTTCTAAACATTAAACCTTCATACTTCCCATTAACTTCTTGTTTGATAGTTTAAGGTAAAATTTACCAAAAAAGCCAAAAATGATGTCAGAATCTGGATTCCATATTGAGAATTTCAATTTTTTTTTTTGCAATTTCAGTATGAAGATAATCTCCTAAGATTATTTTTTAAACATGAATTGAAGAAAGAAAGTTTTTAATTGAATGGCTATTTGCGTTTTTTTTTTCTATGAAAATGTATAACAAAAATTAAAATGTATGGGGTGTTTGTTCTCTTCTTTTTTTGGCTAACTATACATAATATTAGATCCAATCTGCCATTTTTCAGCATTTATTTTCTTTGGTGTGTGTAATGTTTTAACATTGCTATAGAGAAGCAATAAAATAGCCAAAGTTTACACATTTTTCCCGGATTATTCTTATTGGAGGTCTACTGATTATTAAATAAATAAATAAATATAAGTAGATATTTTTCTCTACATTTGGTGAATACAGTTTCCAAAACTTTTAATTATTAGCTCTTTTCATCAGGAGAGTATTTACAAAGAGTAGTTGTCCCAAAAAGGTAAATTATGTTTTAATTTTTCACACTTATGGTAATTACCCTTTGCTTCTAAATATCTAAAGAAGAGATTGCCTATAAGTTGCTCTTGAAACTATAATAGTGTTTTTGTCTCAAGATCTGAAGGAAATACACTTCGTCTATATATATATATATATATATATTACATCGCCAGTTAACTTATTATTACAATTAAACAATATTTCAGAACGTGAATTTCAAAACTCGCTTATCCAAAAAATCATACACTGCGAAACGGCGAAAAATCTTTTATTGGGTCCATTGGTTTTCATTGTGAAACAAGATTTTACAATGCCAGAATTATACAATAAAACAAATTTCTTGCAGATTGTACTGTTTTTTCGATGTAGGTTAACCAATAAAATAGACTGATAGCAAAGATTCGATTTTGTAAATTTTGAATAAGGCGAGTTTTGAAACTCATGTTCTCGTTTGATAATTTTACATATTTAAAGAGAAATCCTAAGAAGGCACGGAATGTCTTAAGAGGGTATTTATATATAGCTATCCATACACATGCACGTGAATGTATACAGGGTATTTTATGAATTTACAGTGTTTCCCACACAAATAAAGCCACCATGCTTTTGTGCCGGAATAATCGGAGACGAAACAAAATCACAAGAGCGAAACAAATATGTTAAGAAAGTCTATATAAAAATGCATATTGACAAGGAGTAACTCACACCTTGCTCCACTTGATCAGGAAAAAAGTGACTGTATAAAAGAAGAGGGGAAAAAAAGTCTCGCCGAAATAAAGCCACTACTGTTAATAGCAATAATATCCTCCATACTACACATGGCTTGGAATATACGATGTGGCATACTATTTATTAATCCCTGGAAGACATTAGCATAAATATTATTCCAGGCCTCAATAATGTCACAGATCCATCAGTTCTCAGAACATCAGATCCATCAGAACAGATGCCATCAGTTCTGCCACATACTTGAATTGTCTGCCACTTGCATTTAAAGTTCTACTGAGTATAGTCCACGCATTTTCTTGGGGGTTGAGATGAAGGTACAAGACAGACTATTCCATAACATGTTCCAGTCCCCAATTATCCAAAAACTACTTCTAAGAGAATTTTGCAAATGGGGGCATTTTCCTGCTTAAAAATCCAACTTGGTACATCAATTCTCTCTTCAGATGGCAATAAATGGTTCTCTAGCAATTCTTCGTAATTGGTAGCTTACATGCCGTCTGAGGGAAGAGCCAGGTTAAGTTTACCACTATAGTCGAAGCCTCCAAACACAATTAATAACCCTCCATTTGCCCATGCTGAGCCTGCCCATGTTGAAAGCTATCCACAAGCAAAGCAGAGTCGATGAAGTCAAATATCATGAAACCTGGAAGGACCAGTGACATCTTTTTATATTTCCAGATAAGAAAAAACTAAGCTCAGACTGTCTTGCTTCCTAATGCTATGACATGAGGAAAGGAGAGAAAATTTTCTCTAAAAGACAGAACGATGGAAGCTTATTAATAGTGTTGGAAGGCTTCAGATATATTGGTAAACTTAACCTGGCTCTTTTCTTAGACTGCATATAGGCTACCAATTACCAAGAATTGCTAGAAATCAATTTATTGCCAACTGAGAAAAGAAATGATGGGCTAAGTTGGATTTTCCAGCAGGAAAACGCCTCCACAACCTTTGCAAAAATTCCTAGGAATGTTTTTTTAAATTATTGGGGACATGTTATGGAATGGTTTGCCCTGTACCTTAATCTCAGTCCCTAAGAAAATGTATGGAGTATTCTCAGCAGAACTTTAAATGCCAATGGCAGGCAGTTCAAGTCTGTGGCAAAACTGATGGCTGCCATCATTGAAGCCTGAGATAATACTGATGCTAATGTCTTCCAGCGATTGGTAAATGCTATGCCACATCGTATATTCCAAGTTATGTGTAAGCATGGCGGATATAATTGCTATTAACAGTAATGGCTTTATTTCGGAGGAACACTTCCCCTCCCACTTCTTTTTTTATACGTTAATTTTTTTTTCCAGATCAAGTGAGGCAGGCAGTGAGTTATTCCTTGTAAATATGCATTTCTGTACAGTCGTTCTTAATATATTTGTTTCGTTCCCGTGGTTTTGTTTCGCCTCCGATTACAGTACAAGATCATGGTGGCTCTATTTGTGTGAGACACATTGTAGTTTCGCCTGAAATAACAGCTGAACTAAGTTAGCCCCAGCCATGCACATGCGTCTAGAATTAGTAAAATGGGTATGTGCTTCACGATGACGTATTTTGTTAAGTCCTCTGATAGCCAATTGCTAAGTTAGTTTTAGTGTCACCATAATGGTCCAGAAAAGAGGACAAAGTCAACTACAAAGTTGTATAGCGTTTACGATTTATTTATTATATGATATATTGCCTGTGAAATAACTCTACGTCCTTAACTTATACTTAACTTGAATAATAACTTATCTTTTTGTAAAATAACTAGAGTCCTGAAAAGTAAAATTTTTATATTGAATCTTTAGCTTAACCCATTTGTTTCAAGAATTATTTCTTGTTTTTTTTTTTTTTTTTTTTTTTTTTTTTTTTTTAATTCGAAGTTCGCGATTGCTAATATTTCTTTAAAATAACAATATTTGCCTTATTTAATCTGCCATTAAATAAGACATTGAATAAGATGAAAAAATATATACAAATAAAAAATATGTACAAATCAAACAATCTGAATAATAAAAAATAAAACAAAACAAAAATTAAAACACTGCCCCAGCAAAATATAATTAACAAAAGTGAGCTAAGTAGGCTCCATTTGTTCATCATCGGCAGTAATGCGTCCCGAAAATGGACATTTATAGCGAATTTTACAGAATTTTTCCGGTCAAAAAGAAATTTTGGCTACTTTCCTCCTTAATTAAGCTAAAAACTATTAGAATAACTCTTATAGGGCGAATAAATGTAACTCACCTAAACTTAATAAACATCCAAACCGCCGCTGTCAAACATTGCGCCTTTAGGATTATTATTTTTTCTTTTAACGTCGCGTTGTGAAAAAATGATCTGAGGCTTATTTTTGTATTTTTTTCCACTAACACAATTTCAAGCTTTATTTTATACAGCTTCTCATTGCTCTTCAACCGTAAAAAAAAAGAAAAGAAAATAGCTTTATTGTTGGATTTCATTTAAATATCAGAGTAGCTAATATTGATAAATACATTATAGTTTTTATTTTAAAGTTATATTCTGTCCCTATTCTGATTAATTAATAAAACCAGCAGATGAGACGGACTTTTTATATTTTTTATTTACAAACTGTAATTTTTCTTAGTTCCATTTCCATAAATCATGTTACTAAACTTTTACATAATTAAAAATTTTTCGGTTCTATGTAGTGGCATGCGAAATATAACTTTTAAAATAAAAATAAAGAAAGAAAAATACTATGGTTTAATTATTAACAGAAGCGTGTGATCTAATTATTATAAAAAGTGCGATCTAGTTATTAGAAAACGGTGTTACTTCTTGAATGAAAACCGCATTTTATTCGGAAACTTTTCAAGGCTCCTGCATTAGTTTGTATTAAGAAAAGTGTTTAAATAAAATTTAACCTCTTCAGACCCCAGGGTTTATTTATGTACTTTTCTTAATTTCAGTTATGGATTTATATTATCAAACCGATACCTAAAAAAGATTGATCAGCAAAAAAAATTAGAATTTATTTTTTGTTGATAAAAATTGATGATAAATCAGGATTCAAAAAAGACATTTTTTGACAATTTCTTTGGATTTTTAAATTTTATTATACATTTTTGCATTGTAAAAACACTGAAAAACATGAAATAAATATATATTTGGTAATTTTTCATTACTAATGGACTCTACAAATGATATCTTAACGCACAATAAAATTACTTAATTTTTCATTTTTGCTCATTTCGTACATTTTTGCTTCAAGCCAATTTTAATTAACACATAGCTTACTAAAAAAGAGCTATAACAAACAAATTACTATTTTGTTTAATTCTTCTATCTGTTAGGCCTCCATTTACACCAATTTCTCTTTTTTTTTACATTATTTATATACGTGAAAAAAAATTGTAAAGATATGTATCCTATAAGATACATCAGGTCTGAAGAGGTTAAATACATATAGTTTCAAACATTATCCAAAGTCGGAGAATCCTGAATTTTTTTTCAGCATGCATTTTTAACAAAAGAAAATGACAACTAATTATTCTTTAAAATAATGCGATTGCTTAGTTAAATTTTCTGCTTATTACATTTGCTTGTACATTTTGTTCAAGTAAGTTAAAAAGGTGTATGAAACAGTAAAAGAAAGATATTTAAAAGTTACAGAGGTTAAATTCTCTTACTTACATCTAAGCAATTTTATTATATATTATTGAGGTTATGTATATCATGATGAAGAATCTTTCTTTTAAGCGCCACTGTACATTTTGGTAGTCAACTGACTCATTAATTGTATAGACGGATTAATAGTAAACACAGTGCCACAATTTAACTTTTGAACAATGTTACTGAGTTAAATTAGGCTTATTTTTTTATTTGATATTTTGGTTTCGCTAACACACCTTCAAAATTTCCTTTTCTTTTAGACTGCCTCTTATTGCTTTGGCAAGTATAAATCTCTTTTTTTCATCGTCCGAAAAAAGGAAAAAAAATATATATATAGTTACGGGTCAAAATTGTGGAAACATTTGTGTAAATTTTGAAAAGCTTTTTATTTATGTGATTTGATAGCTCTTAACACTATTTCTTGTTTATGTAATACCATAAAATTATTTATCAATACAGAGATAATTTCATCAGAAATGTAGTGAAATAAATTGTATGCATATATTAGTATTTAATCAAAAGTTATAGACAAATAAACAACAACAAAAAAAGAAACTGACCTTCCTTGGGTCAAGATGACGTAGCTTTTATTTATAACATTCATAGTTGGAGTAGCACAGCTGAGGTTTTATTCCAAAAGGGGGGAAAACATGCAGAGCAGGACTGGACTCTGATTAATTTGGCCTCCCTGCCAATGCTCTACCCTTTGAGCTATCTGGACGGTACCTGGCTGACTTAATGCCATAGTCGACATAATGTCATCCTGGTACTGTCTAGATAGCTCAAGTGGTTGACCATTGGCATGGCAAGCCAAGGTTTTCAGGTTAGAGATCCTGGTCTGGAGATTTTTCATTCAGTTGGATTAAACATCAATTGGGCTATTCCAACTATTAATATGAATTATGAAGTTGAAAAAACTTTTCTTCTCCAAATTATAGGTTTTATTTATTAGAATGCAGCCAATGAGCATGAGTGTTTGTAGAGCCAATCAGGTGGAATACTTTTTAACTTACTGGCCTGTTTTGACAGTGAGTTAAAAAGATAACAATAGGATTCGCATCTTGTTGCCATGTTTTGGAATGGTGAAGAGGATATTTGCCAGCGTTTTCCATGATCGAAATTAGTTGGATATAAAATTTAAGCAAATTAAAGTAGTGTCACTAAATTCAGTCATCGAAAAAGCGTTCTAAAACAGTACTATTATGCGAACAATTATTATACGTATGAAAGAATTTAAAAAAAAAATTGATGGAAATCCAAGCAAAGGTGGAATTTTCAGATTTTTGAAGCTGTATAGGAAGGGTATTTCACTATAAAACCAAACTGGTACAGGTAGTAAAAGGTAGAAAACAGCAAGGTACTCATTGAAGAATTACTATACTATGCATAGGGTAACTGAAGAAAATCATCTGGATAACAAGGAAAAAAACGCAAGCCTATGTGATGCTGAGTGCAAGGACTTTTCGAGTCAGACTGCAAGGATTAGATTTAAATGCTAGTATCCAAGAAAAAAGCTATTTTTATCTGGACTAAAACTTCTATTAACTGGACATCGGATCAATGGAACAGCGTTATTTGATCTTAATACGCTTTCTTTGACAATTTACTTGTTTGGCAGTGATAGCATAAAATATATTAGGAGAAAAGTCAGAGAAGATTTCCATACTAATTGCATGACACGCATCGTACAGTATCCAGTCGGTGTTATGATGTGGGGCTTTATGACATTAAAAGGTGGGGACAAAATTTGTGGGATGAAATGGAATGCCCCAAAATACATATCATACTATACTAAGAAATATTTCCATTCCAACTGAAGCTTTCTGCACAAGATCTTAAAAAAAAAAAAAAAAAAAAAAAAAAAAAAAAAAAAAAAAAAACATTTTTATTTCAACAGGATTCAGATTCATACTTTGTTGTTAAAGTGTGCAAAAAGGGGTTTCTAGATAATATTATTTCAGTGTTGTAATGTCCTAGGAATAACTCAGACTTTAACCCTACAGAAAACCTATGGAGCCGACTAAAGAGACTTGTTGCACAGAAGCAACGAACCAATAAAATCCAATAAACATAAGGCGTGATCCAATCTTGGTATCATATTCTGTAAACTTCTGACGTAAAATACTATGTTAACTCTACGTGAATGCGTTGTAAAGTCGTAATTAAGAGTAAAGGTTACCCAAATTAAGTATTAACTGACATTGTGTTAATTTAGAAAGTCTATTTCCTTCTACACGTTTCTCTTTATAACTGTTATTCTAATAAATATTCCTTCATAAATTTTATTGTGTTATATTCTTGATTGAATTATATTTTTATTGGTGTAGAATTGTACGGTATTAGATAAAGAGAAAATTATATTATGAATCACCATGCTTCAAAAATACATCTTTTCAAAAAACTATCCACCATTTTGGTCTTTACTGTTAAGTTGTTTACAAAACTTTTATGTTTATAATTTGTTCGATTAATTTAGGCTGAATATGATTAAGAAACCAACACGAGAGAGTAATGGAAAACACTCTGTTGCTCACTTGGTAGTCTACTGGTCGGCGTATATTGTCGATTCTTTGATGTTTTATTGCGTTCCCAACGGACTATACTGATATCCAGTTTCTTTTTTGCTGATTCATTTTTATGGTTAACCATACAAGTCCCAGCAAATAACCAGACACAGTCTAGCTTCGAGTTTTTCCCTTAAGGCTGCTAATAACTCAACATCCGAACTCCCCTTACTAATTCTAAATCCATGGCGTAGAATGCATTCGTATATTTAAAATATCGCCTTGGGAAAATAATATTTTTTATTGATATTTTCTCTGAACTCTTCTTAAAACGTGTCAAAATATTTCTTAAATATAAGCTGAATTTAATATTTTATGCATTAAAGCTGGTGAACTGTGAAAATTTTAATACTTGATATAAAATTAAGTACCGTAATTTCCGGCTTATTATCTGCGAATCAAAATTTACGGCCTGACCCAAAAATCCTATTTCATAATATGCAACTTATTAAATCGAGGTAAATATTCAACATCTATTATTAAATAAAATTTCAGGGTCAAAACATGGTTGTTTGATCCGCGTATTATATGCTGGGAATTACGTATAATTTTTTGAAATATCTTCAGAACTAAGAAAACAAGTTGGAAATTGCACATGAAGCGTAGCAAATGAGGTGCGTTCGTACTATAACGAAGTTTTAAAATATTCAGATCTTGCTGATATAGTAGAACGTACTTTGGATACAGTATAGTGGTCGAAATCTTTGTGTTCCTGTAAATATGCAGGGAGTAATTTTTATTATACTTCATTAACGGATATCTTATTCATAAAATGTGAAGTAGTTTAATATGATTAAAAAACGCCCCAAACAATGTTTCCCCGTATAACATTATTTAGTTGAATACATTTGTGTGGCCTTGTAATTTAATAATAAATATTCTTTGCATCCCAGATTGTACAGAATATATATTTTAGTACATACTTTATAGATTCATGTCAATTCTATTATGTTCAAATGAGTGTAACACTATTATAATGCATTTGAAACTTTTTTACCATTGATCGTAATGTAACGGAATATTTTTGATTGTCCCAGTAATTGATCTATTCATCCGATTTTCAAAACATTTGAAATGACTCGACAAAATTATGTAATAAATATACGTTATAAATTTCAAACGATTAAAATGCATTTGAAACTTTCTTCCCCATTGACCGTAATGTAACGGAATCCTTTTGATTGTCCCTGTAATTGATCTATCCATCCGATTTTCATAAAATTTGAAATGACTCGACAAAATTATGTAAAAATTATGTATTTCAAATTTAAAACGATTCGGTTGGGTAGTTTTTGCGTTGTTATATGCGGACAGACAGACAGACGGACAGACGGACGGACTGAGCGACAACAATAGGTGCTACGTATTTACATAATTACGAACGCACCTAAAAAGAGACAAATCTTAAGAAGGGCATACAGGATAAAGAAGTTAAAAATATTAATTTCTCTAGGAAAAATTAAAATGCACGAATGCTTCAAACATCAATACACTTAAAATTAGTGAGAGGAATTTGGAAACTAAGTGGCTAGCAGCCTTAAGGAACAGAGTTGAAAATTTATAGGCTGAATTTTATATCCAGACATTAAGCAGTTTTATTCCCTGAAAGTGAGGTGAATGGTGTCATTAACGTGTACATGACCATTTTCTTCTCTGCGAATGAATTTTTATATCTTTCTTAAAGTGTTAAATAGATAGATTAATTGAAAATATGGTATCCTGGTTTAATTTGTAACAATGTTACTCAGTTTAGTCGAATTTCTTGTTCATTTTCGTATTTTTAGTTTCACAAGCATATTTTCAAACTTTTAGTTAAACTAACAGTTACAATCTTACGTTTAAAGACGTGAACGTGAGAGTAAGGGACAGAGAGATAGTTAAAAATTTATCGGTTAGAGTCTCGCATCCACAGATTAAGCCATTTAATTCTCTGTTAGTGAGGTTATTGGTGTCATTAAGTAGGCTATTATCTTTTTTTTCTCTGCTAATGATTTTTTGTATCGTGGACACGTTCCCCAAAGTTAAATGAACAGATTAATTGAAACTACAATATCATTTATTTTTGGAACACTGTTACTCTGTTTATTTGATCACATTTACTGGTGTATTTAAGGTTTCATTGGCACATTTTTTATTTTTATTTTACACAGCTTTCAATGCTGCTTTAAGTATAAATCTTGATTTACCTTTCTTTGGAAAATTAAATAAAAAAAAACTATTATATTCGATTACTTAAATTTTCAGTTAATAAAGTTTCTTGTTTATTTAAATTAAATACGATAAAAACTTTTACTTAAAAGAATAACAAAGAGATAAAAATTTATCTTTTAGACTTTCGTATTCAAACATTAAGTTATTTTATTTTCTGTTAGTCGTATTATTGATGCCATTAAGTAGAACAATATATTTTTCTTCAGTGCTAATGATTTTTTATATCACCATTTGTTTCCAGAGTTAAATAAACAGATTAATTGAAAATAAAATGTCATCATTTATTTTTTAAAATTCGTTCATTTTAAGCTTTTCGTTACTGTTGTGCTTTTGGTTTCGCAAGCACAATTTCAAACTTTTATTTCCTATTATGTTGCTTTTCATTGCTTCTTTATTTGTAAATCTGAATTTTACATCGTCTAAAAAAGAGGAAAGAAAAAAAACTATTAAATTCGGTTACTTAAATTTTCTGCTTATAATATTTTCTTGTTCATTTGGGTTAAATATGATAAAAACTAGAGACAAGAGAATAAAGAATAGAAAGATATACACACACATACACACACACACACACACACACACATATATATATATATATATATATATATATATGGATAGATAGATAGATAGATGTGGTATTCGTACATTAAACTATTTTATCTGTTAATGAGGTTGTTAGTTTCATTAAGAAAAATATTATCTTTTATTCCTCAGATATCGGCAACTGTCTCTAGAGTATTTTTTCCCTAAATAATTTATTTCCAATTCAAGATTTTTTGCGTTTATTAAATGTTTAATGTGAGATTAAGTGATTAATGACAAGAAAAAGTTATGTACAATTGAGTATTTAGTAATTAAACCCTATGTTTTAAATTTATTGCTTACAATCAATTTTATAACAAAAATTTTACTTCAAACGTAAATGTTTTTTCTTTTGTAATTAATTTCAAGATTTTTTAAAAGTAAAATCGCTAATACCTCATCTAGAGCTAAGCAGGTAGATTAACTGAAAATACAGCATTATCATTTAATTTTCAAATAACGTTACCCAGTTTAGCTCAGTTTAGTTGAAGTTACTTCTTATTTAAAATAATACGAAGTTACTTTATAGTGTAGTCCACCTTATAAAGTTTTCTATTTGATATTTCCCAGATAATTTGAATTCTAAAACTTTCATTAAAACGAGGAGAAATTGCACAACTTAGCAACGCAGCAGATAATTATCGCTTTCATGGGTATTTTAGATTAAAATTACCCTATTTCACGTAAGGCAGAGAAAATTAGAGGAAAGTAAATTCCCCTTGCATTCTGAGCAATTGTTTCTTTGAATCACTTCAATAAAGATCACTTCAATAATAAAAGTGTTTATTTTACTTTTGTCGATTGAACGTTTTATTGACAGACGTAACATCAACATTTTTATTAATTTTCTAAATAATTTGCGATTTCTGAATAAAAAATATAACTAATTATCTTACTTCATTTGATATTTTCTCGAAAAGCTTTTTCGTTTTTTACGTCAAGCTCATTAAACTCGAATTTATTTTTTGAAGTATCTCAAATCGTAAATAAAGTCAAGTGGCCATCCTAGAGTCAAATGGTGTTTTAATTGTTGCATTGTTATCGAAATAAAAAGGTAAATTACCTGGGCTAATAAAAGTTTAATTTTATCCGAGATGAAATGAATTTTTATTTAATGTACGGTTTTCACCACGCACACTCATAAAAGTATATATAAAACTAATTATTTTTTTAAATGTTAAGTATTTTAAAGGTATCAAATATGAAGGGAAAATGCAAAGTATGGAAAAAAATAAATGGGAAAGAACATTAATATAGAAATTGTCAGACATGTAATATATATCAGTCTTTCAAAAAAAGAAGATTCTCTTCGCTAAATGGAAGAAAAAAATAAAAAAATCTGAGTTAATAATTTATATTAATGATTATAATGGTTTATAATATGTTGATACGTGAATCATATAGCATTTCCTACAACATTCATTTATAAGAGCAAGACTCATTTATAAAAGCAAAGTTACTTTTGCTGCCACTGATTTTCGGAATCGTTTGCGAGTAGTTATTATAGTATTGAATAAGTTTATCGAAAGTATCAATTGTTAGTATGCTACCGATTCTCTACTAATTATTTCTGCCGCGTAATTAAAATAATGCATGCAAGAATATCAAAACAATATGAGTTTTAATGTTAGTGATGCTAGTTAATCAGTTTTTTTTTTCAGTAAAACATGTTTGATCAACATGAAATATTTACTTGATAATCGACACTATATGAAAAACCTATTTTTCAAGTTTATAAAAAAAATTAATCTATTGCGGTCGTATGAATTCTTTCAGCCACCAAAGCTCTTGTACAGTTTTAGTTGTATGTCCTACTCTCAGCCATTACAGTTTTGTCGTTTCAATTTTATCACATTATATGTTTACAGTTTTATCAATCATATGTCTGCTCTCAGCTACCACAGCACAGAAGCAGGCAGATCTTATATTAAGTCCACAAGCTTCGAAGATATTTCCCTAATAGCAATTTTAGTTTGCAGAAAATTTGTTTTCCAAACCGGAAACGTTGCAGCAAGCTCGGCACAACAAGCCTGAAAGTTTATAAGTAGATGGCAACAAGATAAGGTAAAGGCCGAAATCGCCACACATTGAACTTGCAGCAAACTTGCCTCGCAAGGATGCAAGTTAATCTCTTTCTGTATCAAATTTATTGCAAATTAACGGCAAACAAGTCGAAATTTTATACATGTCGTGACAAAAATTCTGAAAATTCTTTTCAACTTAGCAGAAAACTTAGCTTTGTCTTGTCTAAAATTCTGCAAACTTACTACAAAGTAGTTATGTTGTCATGCACACTATCTATTTACAATTGTCATACTCTAAGATTAACACTTCAGGTCTATTGTTGCATACGCACTGACGTATACTCACCGTCAGAAAGTGCACGCATCTTTCTTAGCACCATTAATAAATAATGTTGATATTTGGAGTTTTAAATTAAAGTCTTATTTGGTATTTGATAAGTAAAGCATTTAAAAAAAGAGGTGCCAATCGAATAAAATTTGTGTAAAGGATGCCGTCCCGAAAGGTGTCTACTTTAAGGGACTGGTAATTTAGGTTTACAAACATGGATATAAAAGTACTGACCCATTAAACGTTAGTATAATTACCAATAACTTAAATTTCCGCAATAAAAAAATAAACCATGTCGTTCACGATTTCTTTTTTACAAATTGGTCTTTGAAATAGCAGAATTAAAATGTTATTAAATATTGCGATAAAAATTTTATTTATGCCATAAACAGGACCAGGATGTTTAAAAGTCGTAACTCAAAATAAAATTTAGTCAAAAACCTTTTATAAAACAATACATTTTATAGCTTAAGTTAAGAACTTCATATGAGGATCAGAGGAGAGAGAGGGTTAAGATCTTTAAACAAGTAAATGGTCAGCCAATCCTCCAAACGTTTTATTGTAAAGCGTTTAAGTTAAATAATCATGACCATTTGTTATTTTCTTGGTCACATTGTCTTGAAAGCATTTCGTTAAGCTCGAATTTATTTTACGAAGGAATGTTCATCAGTGCTGACATTTATTGCCTTTGTTTTAAAGAAATAAACATTCAGTTATACAGAAGTAAAGAAAAAATGTAAAAAAATCCAAGAGTATAGTTTTTATGAGGAAAAGAATAGATGTACCCATTTGGACACCTCTGGAATGAAGAGGTTAAGAACTAATTATTGTTAATTTAACAAATAGCATTCCATGTTTAACGGTTCATTTTGTAATGAGATTCAGTATCATAAAATTGCATTTTGTAAAAGTTTATTTTAGTGTTTGTATAAATCATGAAAAGAACAGATAAATTTAAGTGGACTTAGTGCAAATTCAATTTTTGAAGAAAAAATTATGTATTAAAGAATAATCTTTTCTCAATACTGTAAAACAAAATGAACGCTGCTACGATTAATATTTGTTAAACGCGGAATTATTTTCGAAGGGAGAGCATTAAAGTAATTTTCTGAAACGTGATTTTAGGGCATTGTATGCAAGATAGTGAAAAAACTTTTCGATATTTTTTCATTAAAATTTCAGGAGATATAATGGTAGGACCTATAACGTAAATGCAAATTTTCATCATTTTTGTTGAAGGACAATTTTGTTTTCTATTTCGTATTATATTGCAAAATTTTTGAAGATTTTATATAAAAAAGCAGAAGTAGTATATATAAAGGATTTGATAGGTTGACTGCAGGCACAAAACTGTCAAATATAATTAGGTGCCAAAACTTTTGTTTTACATGCAGAAATTCTTTTGCCACCATAAGGGTAAATTGCGGTTCAAGCTATCTGCTCGACAAGTTAAAATACACCTAAGGTACCTGTACCCAATATGGACACCCTAAGGAAAATGTATTTTTTTTCACCCCCCCCCCCCCCCCCACGTACATGTCATAGGACTCAAAAAATATGTGACCACTATCTTTGGACTATTGACTATCATTATTAAAATTAGCGACTTTGTAATTATTTTGGTTTAATTTAAATTATAAAAAGAAAAAATGTTTACAAGTGTCCATATAAGGTACTACCTGTCCCTATTATGGACAGGTGTTTCCTTATTGACTTTCTACGCAGTGTATATGGAAGAGCCACTTTTCCAAGGGATAAAATAAAAATAAACCATGTCGTTTACGACTTCTTTCTTACAAATTGGTCTTTGAATTAGCAGAATTAAAATGTTATTAAATATTGCGATAAAAATTAAGATTAAAATACGATAAAAATCTAGAGGAGAGGGAATAAAAAAATATATCTTAAAGTATTCCGAGGAGGAGGGGGGACAGTAAATATCTTCAGAACATGCATTTTAGAAAGGGGGGGGGATTCCCGGTTTTTACCCTTCGAAGATCCATATAAAGCCCCTTAGTTACTAGTAAATATTATGAAGTAATATTGTTGGTTTTGCTTAGCTTTATTGCATCTGTCTGCGAATTTACATCTGTTATTACTCAGTCCTCACAGCATGGACAAATAGAAACTTTTTCACCACGGGCAGTAAGTACCACATAATCCTCATGAACATATCTGCCACATGTGATGCATGGCTGCACGTTTGAAAAAGCATCAATACTGCAAAAGAAGCCGTACCAGCTCTCCTTTGTTGAGGAAGTCATACCATTGGTACCTACGATTTCGCCAACAGATATACTACTGGGGGGCTTATTGTTATTTTTCTGCAAGAGTTTTTTGGAGGAAGTTTTTTAGGGGACTGTTCAAATAGCATCTTGTTGAACAAAGATTTTACCACTTTGATGACTTTTCAAGTTATTGCTTGGCAACGTTGAATTTTATTCTTTCTTACAGTTGTAGTCGATGGAGACATAAGCTGTCCATATTGGGAACCGGGCGTAGTTTTATTAAATCTTGTACCAAATGAATAAGGAAAATTATTTTAAGCAAAATATGCAATAGCAATCAAAAATATGTTTTATTAGCTTTCTAAAATACTCCACTTTTCAACATTTAATGTAATTTTACCATATCTAATAAGAATTTAAGCTTACAAGTAATTAAGATCAGCACATCTGGAAATAACAAGTTTCCTCCTAAATGGCGAACAGTGCGCTTTTTCACACTTTCCAGACTTAATTATCTTTTCAACTGCTTTTCTTCGCGAAAATGTTTAGCCATCTCTCGATCAAAATTATTACCTTTAAAAATATTAGGGGTGTCCATATTGAGAGCCCTGTCCATATAGGGTACAAATACCTTATAAAAACTTTTTAAAAAGTTTTTGCGAGAAAATGAAAACAAAAAGATACAGTAATCTACTACCATTTTCTTTTGCCTTTACTTTTAACATAAATTGAATATTTCAGTACCATAATTAAAAATTTATACTAAAAACTAAAATAAAAAAAAATCTTAAAAATAAATTGAGATTCAGTTGCCAAACAAATTACATTTAAAAGTAATTTTTTTTCTATATGACGGTATAAAAATTGAAAATGTGCGATGTTTGAAAGTTTAACCCTCTGAGCGTCTTGCAAAAGGAAAAATTGTAATGTTGTTTTTCTTCATTTAGTTTTAAATGCTAAGAAAATATGATTCTTTTAACATTATAAGAAAAAACAATTAAAAACCCGAATGTAATCATTGAGAGTATTGATCATTCTTCAATGCATTGAAAATTCATTAAATCTCTAGAATTATATTATTTTAAATATTACATATATTACATGCAGTGAAACCTGGAGCTTAGTGAACGGAGTATTAAGTGCCAAATACTCAGAGACTTAAAAATTTGCAGTAGCGAAAATTGCAAAATCGAAATTTAATTTCAAATGTCAAAGTGTTGCCATTCGCAGAATGACGTCAATGTTACGCACAGATATCTTTTCTTTTATAATATAGATAGCAGCAGCTGTTCCAAAATTAAGAGGGGGGCAAGTGTATATGTATGGGCTGTATATGAGACCTACATATACTATATGGTCATTAATCACCCGATACTTTCAAATTAGGCAATTTGTCGAATATTTAAAGATATACTTGTCGGATTTTTATGAAACTTTAGTATTATGAAGAACATGTTTGACTGCACATTTATCAATGATGATTTTACCAGCAAGAGAATCAGGAGGCCAGTAAAAAATCACAGAAATATAATAATATTTAAGGTCGCTTTGTAAAATAAAATGTATGAAATGATCTATCACTATAGATTACGATGGTACACAATATTTGTATTCACTTGTCTAAGAATAGCACGTATATTCATGGAGATATATAATTTTTTTATTACCGTAATTTCGGGTGTATAAGCCGCGGATCAAACAATTCTTTTTCGACTCAGAATTTTTTAAGAAACAAATGTTACTACTTAGATCGACGTAAATACTTGTCTTCAATCACTAAATAAGATTTCTGGGTCCAAAAAAAATTGTTTGATCCGCGGCTTATACACCCGAAATTACGGTAAGTTCAAAGAATTCTGGCATGTTTTTTGCTTATATCACGCAGGATTTTACACCAAATTTAATACCAGTTTCTGAAATTTGATAAGTTGTAATAGAAATAATATAGGGTAATTGGAATGTAAAAATATTAAACATTTGATGAAATATGAAAAATTGCATGACATATTTTTTATCCGAGTATGTGCGTATGATGGAAAATTGTTTTTTTTTTCATTATTTAATAATCATCTTTATGGTGCAACTCATAAAAAAAGGTCAGTCAAATATAATTTAAAAAAATTGAAAGTTAATGGCGATTGAGTGAGATGATATTTATCTGTTCTCTAAAAACAGCTAAATGATAAGGAGTTTTCCATAAATAATCCTTTTTAATTTTTTTTTTTAATTTCCATTTTTCGTTGATGTTTTAGTTCACCTTAGAAAACCACCAGAACAAGCCTAATCCAAGAAAAAAGCGTCAAAATGTATACATTTCTTCTAAATTTACTCCCTGCTATTCATTAAATAGAAACACATTTGCTGAAATACAGTTAATAAAAAATGAAAATTTGTAAAAACGCTTTATTATTTAGCTGCTTTTAGAGAACAACTAAAAGTCATCTCATTCAGTCACCGACAACTTCCTGAATTTTTATGATATTTGACTGGCTTTTTTTATGAGTTGCTCCATAGACGTGACTATTAAATCATGAATAAAAAAGTATTTTTTATCATTATTATTTTTCATCGCATGCGCGCGTGATAAAAGATATTTTATACAACTGCTCATATTTTATCAAATATTTAATATATTTACATTCCAATGGCACTATATTATTTCTACTGCAGTTTGTCAAATTTTCATAAACTGATGTTAAATTTGGTAGATAATTATGCATGCTATAAGCAAAAAACATGCCAGGATTTTTTGAACATTTTTTTAAAAATTCGAGATATCTCCATGAATATACGTTCTATTCTTACACAAGTGAATACACATATTATATACTATCCAGATATTCGTAATCTATAACAATAAATCATTTCGTACATTTTATTTTACAGGGTGACCCTAAATATTATTATTTTTCTGTGATTTTTTACTGACTTCCATATTGTCTTGCTGATAAAATCACCACTGATAAATATAAAGTCAAACGTATTCCTCATATTCTTGAAGTTCCATGAAAATCCGACAAGTATATCTTTAAATAAAATGTCTAAAAAAGAAAGTTTCCGGTGATTAATGACCGAATAGGACTAAATAGGATTAATGTATAATACTTATATTAAAAAATACAGTAAGAATAAATCATTGACAAATGTGTCTAATGTTATATATGCTTTTAAATAATGATGAATAAGAATTAAACAAATAAATGCATTATATAAATATACTGTAATTGTTTCAAATATCTTTTCCTTGCAATTAAATATTTGTTCATTTAACTCCTTAGTGGTGATGCCGTCACGGAATCACATAATTTTAATCCATAATTGCCACATTGGCACACTATTTTTTAAAGAAAATTTCATAATTTAAATATGCGAAAATACATTTTTACTTGTTTACAAAAATATTTTCTTGTAAATACTGGTGTCAATCAATTATTTTAACTTTTTTTGAATTCAAGTACCTTTCCCATGAAAGGGTTAAGAGTTAATAATCTTATTATTTTTACAACAAAATTTGACGCTGTCCAACACTATTCTGATCAACTTAAATAATATTAAGGGGACCGGAAAGTAATGTCGTTTTTTCACTTGCCAATGTTTGTTTACCTTTAATCAGATGATTGTGTACTTCAATGTCGTGTCAAAGACATTTTAAAATGTCCTTAAGGTTAAAGTGACCTTAAAACTTTAAGGTTAAAGTGACTTGTTCACTTATAAATAATTAATTCATAACTATGTTTTTGCCGGTTTAAAAGAAATGGCGAGTCAAACACTATCAGAGGTTCATATCCGGCATTGTATGGTTTTTGAATTTCATAAGGGTAGTAAAGTTACAGTTGCTACCAAAAACATTTGCGATGTTTATCGAGGTGCATTAGACATTCACAAATGCCAAAAATCTTTTTTCAAATTCAGATCCGGTAATTTTGATATTTCTGATTCGCATTGATATGGAAGACCGATATCTTTAGACAATCCTGTGCGAAGGGCAAAAGTGGAAGCAAATCTGTGTCAAACAATCCAAGAACTATCAAACACTCTTTACCAACCTTGGTCAAACTCCCAAGAATATTTACTACAGATTGGTAAAGTAAACAGAGCTGGTGTATGGGTCCCGTGTAAGTTGTCAGAAGAAAACAAAGCTAACCGATCCAGAACATGCAACTTATTCCATCAACGGCGCAATAAATACCCGTTTTATGATCATTTGATCACTGGAGATGAAAAGCGGGTTCTCTATAATAATCCAATATGCAAATGGCAGTGACTCTCTTCGAATGAATCGGCATGAAGCCAGGTTTACATCCCGAAAAGGCACTTTTCTGTGTTTGGTTGATTATTCGCGGAATTGCTCATTTTAAAGGGTTGAAACCTGGACAAACTGTGAATACAGACTTTTATTGTGAACTATTATGTAGAACAAATCAATCTTTAATTGAAAAGTGGCCAGAAAATGTCATTTGAAAAGATGTTATTCTGCAGCAGGGTGATGTCAGACCGCACTGCACAAAACAAACTCTGGAAAAAATTAATGAATTAGCGTAGGAGATACTGCCTGATCTACCATATTCGCCCGACATTACATCATTAGATTACCATTTATTCCGATCTCTACAACACTTTTCACCTGGTAAAAAATTCGAAAAATGGGATGATATCTAAAATGCCATCTCGAGATATTTTGCCCAACAAAGAATTGATTTTTATCGTTCCGGTATAGAAAATTATAAAATTAGATGAGAAAAGGTTGTTGTTAACGAGGATAATTATTTTATTGATTAAAAATAAAGTCTTGCTAATTGTTTGAATTTAATACAAAAAAAAAAAAAAAAACGACATTACTTTCCGGTCCCCCTATAATTTTGATCATCGCAGGTAAAATTTTCTTATATAAGGCTAAAAGTGATCTTCTGTTTTTCATCGTTAATTCTGTGAAGGATTCCCACAAGAGATAAGTTATTTTTAGTTCGTTATAAGAATTGAATTTCCATTATAAAGGGAAAAAACCATCAAGAAGCTAATGTACAAACCTGATTGTTCAAATCTCTCTCACAGAACAAATACTTTCCTTATCTACATATTCAGCCCATCGCTTCAATATTTGTCTGTGTAAAGAAAGGGATTGCGTATAAAAAGTAAGTTTAATTAAATATGAGAAATTTTATTTTATTTTGAGACATTAAAGAACGTTAAAACGACAATTTGCATTTTATTACTTTATTCAACTATGACCAATACTGTTAAATGTTAATAAGGAATTTTAAGCTATTAATATTAACTATATTTTATACAATAAATCATATTCATAAAAGTCATGCGTCTTTGTATATTTGGACATTCGCCGACAATAAACTCAATGAATCAAATAATTAATTAATTAAAATAAAATTAATAAATACCATGTGTCAGATTTCTGACGCTAGTGAGCAGATAACTAATTAAGAGTACTGTTACCTGATATTATCTTTTTACTTTTTATTGTATTTTATATGCATTACTCTCTGCGTACACGGTTTTAAAATAATACTTTTTCTTTTTTTGAAGTTGATCCGAGCTAGTATAGTTAGATCTTATTGTATGAACAAGCCCTATTACATCAATGAACTCTAACGTATCTTTCTCTTCAAGAGCGTAGATCATAGATAAAGCAAATAAAAAACTTCCTATCTGGTAAGTGGTAGTATTTTATGCCACTTGAAGGAGAAGTTTAGATAAGAGGCAGGTTTTCTTGTGGACAGGAATGTATTCCCGTTATTTGGCACTCTCAGAGCGATAATTGAGAAAGAAAAGAAAGTGCAGGATCAGGCCTCAAGGATTGAGTATGGTGTGTTTGTTCTTGGTTGCGTTTTGGGGAACAGAGTGTAGAGAGTTGTGGGAAATGACTTGAGTCGCATGCGGAGAAAGCCGGCACAATGGGGAGGTCAAGGATGATCTTACGATAAACGAATGAGATACCGCAGGGTGAGAAGGATATAGGATATTTTAATAAGATGACCCAGAGCGCAGAAAGTACATGCTTTATATCGAAACTTAGTATCGGATCGAATCGTCTGTATCTGCGCATTTAAACGTAAATAATGTTTTAATCCTATTATTTAAATTGCTCTTTAATATTAACTGATCATCATTAGTTTAGCATTTTTAATAATCCTTCTCACATCGTGCCCGAAATCACGTATTTATATCGGTAGTGGCAGCCTATCGAATAAAAGAACATGGTTTCGAAGACTGTACGAGTAGTGATCGAGGATTCGGGAAAATTTATCAGTGTGTGGTCAAAAAAAGAGTGCAAAACCATGTATTAGTATCTATGAAAAAGTATAAGGATAAAAAATATTATGTTTGCATCGTATATATATTAAAGAATATCCTATTTTCACTTGTAACATTTAACTTTATACTAAGAAAAATACATCAGCGCTGAATCATACCTTGTAAGCATGTAAATCATCATCAGTATTTTTATTATTTTAAGATAAACTCATTAGTAGGTTATTTTAATAAGAATTTGAATATATGTTGTCTAAATTTCGACAGGATTTTAGAAAATATTTAATCTTTCTTATTTATGTATCATTCAATCTAAGATTAGACGATTTCAGATGAAAAGGGTGGAGAATGTGCTTTATAACAGTCAACGGAGAGCTAATGAGGCTCCTTGTTCTGCTTATATAAAAGAAATTACCATTCCTTTGAAATGCAAAACGGGTTAATCAAGTATTGATAGTATTTTTTACATACCAGTATGCTATCTAAAGTAGTCTTTTATCTAGAGATTCGGTGTTTGTTGAATAAGAATTCATTAACAGATAATATTATCAATACTACTTTATACATTAAAGAGGAAATTTTGTTTACCGCAAAAATGTTATTTCATTACCAGAAATAGTCTAGACTTCATAGAGAAAATAAAGAGTCGAGTACGAATATTACTCGCACTCAGAGAGTTCCGTACAATAAATATTTGTGTTATTAACTGTATTATTGAAAAAAAAATCATTGCTAAAAATAATTAGATTTCGTAAAAAAACTGTACAACTCGGGGGGTTGGGCATAGCTGGATATACTGGAAAAGTATGAATGAATATTTGTCATTTTATTACAAAATGAACAACAACAAAAAAGTCACTTAACCCTTAAATGCATATTGTATCATTTTCGATACCATAAGGGTTCCCGATTTATTGGGGGTTTTATTCACATATTCCGTATTCTCACCAGAAATTTAAAAGAGCAATTTTCACTTTACTTAATGACAGATCATTCGTAATTAAATAAAGAAAAATTTACTATTTAGATTTTTCTGGTATGAATTCTGATTCTTTGAATTGCGCATTTTTTAGAACGCGTTATATCCTATGCATTTAAGGGTTAATAGTGATAACATATACCGATACGTTTACTATTAGGACTTCACTTATGTTTCAGCATTTAATAATAATAATAATAATAATATAAGTTTTATTATTTATTAGCAAACCACTGGCGTTTCTTTCAATCCATACATATGTTTCGCTCTTTAAATTTAAATTGGGAACTCTTTTTCTGAATTAGTAATTTGGCATACAAGATAAAAAAAATACTACTACATTTTTTACATTTGGCAAATACGACATTTTCCAAATGTCTCAAAAAATTCTTCCTAAGAATACTGTTATATGAAAAACGCTCAAATTACTACATTCTTTAGGTACCTGTAGAGAGCACCTTCGTTAAATTTCAGTAAACTGTAGCTTCTGTGATTTCGATAACTATTTTTAATTTCGTTCACGTAAAGGTAATTTTTTCGTAAAATTGGAAAAAAATTCAGGGCCAAAAGTATGAAAGCTGCTTTTCTGTTGCGAGTAATAGAGAGAAGACGACTCTAATAGCATGTAAGTATAATATGTGGAAGAAGAACGCAGCGTATTAAGAAGAATGTTGCTGATCCAAGTGCGCAACTGTCAATCGCGGTAGAAAGGCATCGGAAAATGTTCGCCTCCACTAACAGGGAGAACACTGAAAAGAATGACGTACTTTCTTAAAATGTCAGCCAAAAAATAACTCAAGTTGAGCCGAAATTTACTCATCTCACGTTTTGAAAGGCAGCTACTCAAAAAGAGTTGAAACAACTCGAGTAGCGAGTTGTTTGTAAGCAATTTAAGTTAACATGAGTAGTTAAAAAAAAGCAATTTAAATCAAGACGAGTAAAACGTTTTAAAAACAGCTCATTCACTCCAATAAATTACAGCTCTTTCCTGAGAAACCTTTCGTTTTAAGAGTGTACTCAAGAGTGAGTAAACCTATGTACTCATATCGAATTGAGTATGTTTGGATCAAAAATGAACACGTTGATTTCCCAATTTTGAACTATGATGTGTTATTAAATCCAAACAAACGATAATTTTGTACCCTATATTGGTTTATTTCATTCAGAGTGGCATAAAAGATGCTTATTAATGTAAATATTAAATTATGTACAGTTTTTTAAAAATAGCTTAAAAGTGCTCTCAAATAATGCTCTTGTCATAAAAGTATTCGATTTGCGTATCTTCCTAATAATTTTGCTATTTTTCTTAATAAAAAATCAGTTAAACGTTTATTGCTAACCCGGGAGAACGCGCGCTTGCCTAGGGTATGAATGGTTTTAACTTTGTCACCAATAAAATCAAATTAAAACAGTCGCTTTATTTAGACGGAGACAATTCTTACAAATTTTGCAATAAAATAAGTTGAAGATTACTTTTAAAAAATTAGTGGTTGCAGTTGTAAAAAACATAGGCACTCCGGGTCTTTTAGGCCCTGCGCTCGTCCTCCCGGGTTAATAATTTTGAGCAAGAAATAAATGCCAGTATATTTTTATTTTTATTTGTGAGTTCAGGGGGCAATATATAGGGATTCATATTTAAACACAATCGCGGGATCAAAAATTAATACATGTGTTTCTCAGTTTTGAATACATTTGAATCTGAGCTATTTTGAGTATGTGAAGTACTTTTTACTCAGTTTTGAGAATCCATTTTTTAGTTAAGGCTGATATACATTTTACCTAAGGAAATGCAAATGGAAATGGCTCAGTAGCTCAAAGATTACGTGGCGAGCGGCTCACCAACTTAATTTTGTCCCTTTTGTGTGTTTTCGCCTCGTATACCAACATCACTTTGGCGCCCTCTATCACTTTTGCATTTTAATTCCGATCTTGCATACTTTGATGGAAGTTGTTTGTTTTGAGGTATGATATCACCTCTTAACCCTTTGAACTCTGATGGTTAAATTTTTTACCACTTAATTTTAATTCCAAAACGTCACAATGGTATTGAAATATTTGACCAAATTTATTTGAAAAATGATTAATGCTTTTTTTCGTGTATATTGTAAACCGTTTTTTTCTTCGCAAAATACCAGTGCCAATGTGATATTTGGAATTTTGAAGAAATTTACCCACCAGAGCTCAAAGGGTTAAAGTTTTGCCCACCTTTTAGGAAACATTCTGTATAGTGTGAATATGACGCTTACAAAACCAATAAACCTACGATTTATAATTGATAAATAAACCTATGTAATTGTGTTGACAGTTTCCACTAAAGTAAAACTTGTAATTTTCATAAATGTGAAAGACATTTTCTTGGTCCATTAAAATTCATTTCAGGAGAATGACTCCTTAAACGTCTTCCATATTCATTATTCTTTAATGGATTGCAAGATTCAGCGGAATATAAATTAAACTTTTCTAATGTTTTAAATCTACATAACCGTCACTTTCAGAAGGTATTTATTACGAAAATAATTTTAGAATTTACATGGTAAATTTGGCAGCAGTTCCTTTGAAGACTGAGCATCTTTAATAAAAATAGTGTAACTTTTTTCTCACAAAGAGAACCTGCTTCGAAAAAAATACAAATAGGCGCTGAAATAGCTCTAGAAAATAAGACTCCATATTTCTGTGTGAATACTCTCAAAACATGGAGTTAAAGTTTTTAATGGGAATTTAAAAACTATGAATTTCGAAGTTAATCAAAAATGTCTTCATTTAAACTGCACATTTTCAAACCTGATATAATTATTTCTGTATGAAGTCTATTTTATGGATGGATGAACAAGAACTTTATGTGTAAATCTGGTTTCGCGTTAATTATGACTAGAGTTGTTAAAAGAAAAAAAAATTAGAATTGACAGAAAATTTTGGAAGTTAATCGAAAATTTCTTCGTTTAAAATGCACACTTTAAAACATGACATAATTATTTCTACATAAAGTCTATTTTATGGATGAATGAACAAGAACTTCGTACATAAAACTGGTTTCGTGCTAATTATAATTATGGCTAATGTTGTTAAAAAGAAAATTTTAAAATTGACAGAAAATTTCGATTGTAATTTCTGAGTTTAATATCAATTTGTTTATTTTCTCGACCTACGGTAGTTATTATAAAGTAAAAATTACGCACATAAATGTAATAATAATAATTATTATTAGTATGAAGAAGTTTTAGAGAACTATTATCTTTATTAATTTAAAGTATTATCTGATAAAATCAAGAGATGGGCAAAATACGTCAAAAACCCATTTCTGATGCAAAATACATTCGATTTCAAATGTTAAATACAGAACACAAAATAATTTTTAAATTAAAAATTTCCAAATACAAAATACAATTCAAAATGCATTTAAAATGCAAAATAGTTTTAAAAAATGTAAAACTTATTGTTTATTAGACTTATAACTATTATTGTTTATTATCGAAAAAGTAAAATCCGTCGGCAACAAAAATTAAACTCTTTTAAATTAAAAATTTCCAAAATAAATAAGAAAAACTAATAAAGACAATAAACAAATTTATGGGAAAACAAATTCATAAAGTAAACAAAGAATATTTCAATAAGTTTCATTTTTTATTGAAACATTATAATGCTCACTAAAAGAAAAGGTTTTTTGATCGGAATACTCGACAAAAGACTCGTATTAAACTTTAAGAATAGTTTTTTCATTGTAGGGTATGAGTTCAACATTTTCAGATCGATCGATTTATGAAGAAAAAGCAGCAATATTTCAAGATCTACAGTACTTTGTCAAATTGGCAAGGATGGCGCAAGCATTATATATGAGTCAGTCATCATCTGCTTTTACTTTCATATGATTAATCTGTCTATTTCTTTGAAGGCAATGTCGAATTTATTAAAAATATTTTAAATGCCCTTTCTATTTTGTATCAGAAAAATAGAAGGTAACCAGAACATTTTAAACACTGAATAACTGGAACAATAACTCTCTTAATCTCATCGTCTAAATTCAGATAAATGATCCGCGGTTTTTCCGAGCTTTCGATGACAGCTAAAATTGAAAGCAGGCCATCACGTTTTGGCTGTAAATCTTTCTCGTTTTTTAGTTTAGTTTGGGAAATAAATATTGTATGTAACAGTAACATATAAATACAAGTTGGAAATTGCACGTGAAGCGTAGCAAATTAGGTGCGTTCGTACGATAATGAAGTTTTAAAAATATTACTTTCATATATCAATCTCATAAAATTGTAAATAGTGAATTACAATTAAAACGCTCATCAAACAATGTTCTGCTTATACCATTATGAAATGGAATACTTTTGTGTGGCCCTGTAAATCAATAACAAATGTTCTTTGCACCACAAATTATGTATGATGTATATTATAATATGTACTTTATAGTTGCATAAAAATTTTATTAAGTTCGCATGAGTGAAACACGATTAAAATGCTTTTGAAAAAAATTTTCCCATTGACCGTAATGTAACGGAATACTTTTGATTGCCCCTGTAATTGATCCATGCATCCGATTTTCATAAAATTTGAAATAACTCGACAAAATTATGTATTTTAAATTTCAAATGTATAGAATATATTTGAAACTTTTTCCTAATTGACCATAATGTAATTGAATATTTTTGATTGCCCCTGTAATTGATCTATGCACACGATTATCAAAATATTTGAAATAACTCGACAGAATTATGTAATAATTGAGTATTTTAAATTTCAAACTATTAAAATGCATTTGAAACATTTTCCCCATTGACCGTAATGTAATGGAATACTTTTGATTGCCCCTGTAATTGATCTATGCATCCGAGTTTCATAAAATTTGAAATGACTCAACAAAATTATGTAATAATTATGTATTTTAAATTTTAAACGATTCGGTTGGGTAGTCTTTGCGTTGTTATATGCGGACGGACAGACGGACGGACAGACAGACGGACGGACTGAACGACCACTATAGGTGCTACGTATTATATAATTACGAACGCACCCAAAAAGATTGAAATAAATTATTCAACCATTTAACTGATTCTTTTTTTATGTACATTAAATTGAAAACATGGGATTAACACCATATTTTTTAAGATAAAATATTCGCAATACTTAGTACAAACATTTCTGCGATTAAATCAAATTGTATTTAATAAAAATTTTAGTGGCGTCAAAAATCTTTCAGTGGTGAATCAAGCAAAATCTTCTTGCCCGTACAACGTACGGGCAAATCAATTGAGGTGTTAAAGAATACCAGTTGTTAATCTACTATATGCGATTGCAACATATGTCTGAAATCTTACGAATTGTATTTTGAGTTTTCTGAAAATACAATATACTAGAAAAAATCATTAGAAAATACATCACTATTATATTTTACTTTTATTCATTTGTTTATTATACTCATTAGAGCTACACCTTGTCATACGTTTTCGTTAAAAATAAATATATATCATATAACTAGCGTAAATCGGAATAATTGGTTGTTCAACCATACAAAAGTATAAAAATAAGAATGCAAATCATCGTAAACTAAGCAAAAAAAGAATAAAGCAGCTTATAGCTGTTACAAGGCTTCTGAGATCCTTTTCTTCAGCACAAAAAAGAAGTAGAGAAGAAAACAGAAGCATACAATCTACAATTCTGCAGCCGAAATAGCGAAAATCGAAATCCAAATGCGCTCGATTTCCTTAAACCCGCAGACGTGAATCAATGTTATTGCTACTGCCGCTTTCAACATACCAGTAAACAACTTTCATTTGAAAGACATTAGAATGCTTAACAATAGATTATCTCCTGCAGTTTTCAATGCCCCATCCTAAACTAAGAAAACATTCTGAAGATATTTGATTGCAACACAATCCTATCAGCAAATAAAAAGTACATTCAGCACCACTACTAATCTTTTTATCTCTGTTTGTTTATTTTTACTTGGTCACACTGTTTTTACAAAATAGCTTTTCAAAGTAGTGACATGGTTGCCAAGCTGAACACGAACTCAAAAGATTATTATAACTGTGGAAAAAATTCGGATTCAATTACTGAGTTATTGACTTTATTGAAATATTGATTCTTTAACAACTGATTTATTTTTTTCTTTGATAGCTTACATAGTCGTTTATTTTAATGCTATATGTTTTTAAAATAGATATGTTTAAAAGAATCTGAGTGTTTAAATGAAATCGCTTTTACTGCTACTTTTATTTTTACTGTCCGAGCGAGACTGCTCAGACTAGTAAGTCTGTAGAGCATGAATGCCACTCCCGGTACCTTTTATAATGGTCTTTAAAAAATACAAATTTCAGCTGAAGCTGAGTGCGCCAAAATACGCGACAGAGGTCGGAATTATATGCACAGGACATAAGTAAATATCACATTCGCAAAGTTTATAAAATGTCAATATTAACAAAGCTGCTGCGATCCGATAATGGATACTGAATAACTGGGAATCCAAGCCCCATTCTCAGTGATGGATTAGAAGAATATCGCATTTTTTACAGTTATCAAGATATTTTTAAAAGGGTTATACATTAAAAATTGAATTAATCTTTTCCCTTTCGGTGCATTTCTCTTCTTTCCAGAGAGATATAGTTTAAGAACTATACACATTGTACCCATGGATTTTGCCATATTCTGAAACAGACTATGAAGAAATCATCAGGATGAGATGGATGTAAATAGTTCAAATTTTGTGCATTAATGTGAAAGGTGGCGTAACAAACAAAAGAGAGAGATATGTAATTAACGGACAATATAAAATTATAATTCAATTTAATTTAATAGATGTTTGAGGCATATGACTTTAAACGAGTCCTTTAGTCGAATAAGGTGTCAAATACTACTTTGGTTTTACGGAATATGTTTTCGCACCACTTATACTCTACTAATAAACAATAATAATAATAAAAAAAAAATAAAGGAATGAACGCTTCCGAGATGCAAGTTCGAAAGACAACTATAAAAACAAAGCTGTAAGAATTTATGAAATGTGTAGATCTTACAGAGTTTTTTCAATTCAGAACCTACTGCCATATTAATAGAAAGCAAAATAACTTACTGACATAGTCGATAGATTTCAGAAAATCTCAATTTTGGATTGTTACTTTTAAATATATAAAATAAAAAGTACTTTCTACTCAAAATTAAAATAATAATAATAATCAAATTTTAACCAATTAATTGTCGCGCCCGAGACTTTCACGGGCTGCAAGCTTCACGGCTTTTTTTTCAGAATTGTTTGATTCCCACCAGTTTTATAAAATAGTGTAATTGGTTTTATTCTGGTATCATTTTACCTGCCATTAAATAAGATGTATATTTTTTAAAGTGGTGGCAATAATGAATTTGAATTATTAAACCGTAATTTATTGCGACAATTAAGGAGTTAATAGGCTAAATTTAAGTTAATATCCATCAAAAGGTAACTATTAATAGTCATAAAAGTTGATGATTCAAGGATGTGTGCTCCTCTGTCACATGTACACAAAGTTCGTGGATATATATCACAATATACATCCGGTATTTATTTTCAATATATCACAATGTTCAGATTTTCGATAGTTTTACATATTTTAAACTTATTTTCAAATTATCATTGTGCATGATATTTTTAGTTGAAACAAGTGTAGAGGGATTTTCCAACTGTTAATTGACTGGGGAGACATTTTGTAGACGAAGATAATTTGTCTTTTAAATAGCATATTTTAGCAAAAATAAAAATAAAAATAAAAAAAAGAACTTGCTATACCTTTTTGTTATTTTTGAAGCTGAATTTTTAAATGCAAAACAAATAATTATGTGATAGTTAAATACAATATTAATTTAGAACTGCCATTGAAATATTAACTCTAATTTAGATAACCTGTTAATTCAGAGCTTCTTTAGAAAAAGTCTTTTCTGGTTTCGTTTTAGAGTAGTGCCAAAATTATGTAAAGCTTTCTGTAAAAGTGTATTTTGGGGGTTTTATGTCTCAAAAAATCGCTTTCTGTTTAACTAATACTGTAAAATTATATTTAATATGTATATGAAGCGTCGAGAATAAAACTGATCCAACCTCGCCAACTGTGGTTTGCAGAAAAATGTTTTTCAAGATTTCTACAAATTTATGTTAAAATTGTTTAAGCCAGTCTACCAGATTGCTAACTGCATAACTGCTAATTGCATAATTGGCAATTCTGATAATTGTTTGCCAGAGAAGATCAAATTACTTCATTAAGCATAAGGTAAATAAATTGTGGACCAAGCCACTTGATTCATTCTTGCCTGATACCCAAGTTACATTGGATTTTCCTTTAAACTGAGACACTCTATCACTAGAACATTTTCGAAAGTAATAAAATTCAATGTATAGCCAAGGATGGCATGACATACACACTGCAAAAAAAAAAATCCTTTAAATTAACGGCAAAAACTGCTGACAGCAATCTTGCTAGCAGTTTTTGCCGTCAAAATTGCATTATAAATGGATGAAATAAATAAAATTAGATGAAATCTAATTTTACTGCAATTTTTAATGCCGGCAACTTTGGAGCCAGCAGTTTTTGCCAAAAGTTAGTTTAACATTTTTTTTTTTTTTTTTTTTTTTTTACAAAGCAATGATTTGACACTTCGCACTTATTTTTCATAATTAGTCTGGAATAATCCATTCTGGTTCTGAACGCTTTTTATTAACAGAAAAATAATGTAATCAATAATTTAATGAATTAAACTTTGGTTTGTTATTAGCTTTTAAACAAAGGTTGTAGACAAATAAACAACAATAACAAAAAAAAAAAAAAAAAAAGAAACACAATATGGTTAGGATAACATGTAATTTTTCTTTACTTTAATACAGCCTATGAGCATAGAGTGATTTGAGAACCAATTGCTTGTCATTCTGTTTCGGCAGTGAATCAATCATATAATAAAAGGATTCAACTGTTGTTGCCATGCTTTCAAACTGTGAGGAGGATATTTTCCAGTGCTTAATGTGTTTAATATTAGAGTTTGATATAAAACATAAGAATATTAAAGAAATGACAGGAAAAGTTGACTGGTCACCTGGAAAGGATGTAAACAGGGATGAGATTTCCGCTTTTTTGCACACCAGTAAAATTTTAGAGAAAATGCTATATTGTGTAATCGGAACATTTTTGTGATTTAAGAGAACAACAGTTTCTCTAAAATTTTACTGGTGGCCAAAAAAGCGGAAATCTCATCCCTAATGATGTAAAACAGTACTATAAGGTAAACAAGGTTACATAGTGTCATTAAAAAAAAAACAAATTAGTAAAGGCTGGAAAAGCTGTACAATAGCAATAAATGATAGCATAATTTTAAGAAACTGTGCATAGTGACATATGAAAATAATCTGAGTCTATACAAGATGAAATGACACAAGCCAGTATGACGTTGAGCGCAAAGTCTGTTTGGCGCAGATTGCACGGGTTTGGATTAAATGATAGAATTCCATGAAAAAAGAGTTTTTTCGCTTTAGAAAAGTTTGAAAAGATTAAACTGTGCTATAACTCATGTTAGCTGGATAGAGGAACAATAGGCAGTGTCATTTGGTCTGACAAATCGACAATCTCCCTGCTTGTTAGTTGTGGCATATGATACGTAAAGAGAAGAATCGAAGGATATTTTACCTCTTAACCTTCCGTCTACCAGACAAAACACCCATTTATCTACGGCAACACCTAATTTTAATTCCAAACTTGCAAACGGCACCAGTAATATTTTAATATAATTTTGCTTTTACAATGAAAGCTTAAATTAAGGAATTCGTAATATCTAGACAAGTCCTTTATAAATTCCGGTGTCAATCGACAATTTCTCATTTTACCATTGACACCAGAAATATTGCTGTCGGGTCCAATGGACCCGTCTGGTAGACGGAAGGTTAATTGTATTACACACACCATTCAAAATCCAGTGAATGCTATGATATGGATTTATATGATGTTAAAAAAATGTGGGAAGAGTTTGTGTGATTAATTCGAATAATATACAAATGAAACACTTTAGTGCCAACTGAATGTTTTCACACATCATTTTTTCTTAACACCGTAATTAAGACTAAAAAATAAACAACTAAGTATTAATTGTCATTTTGATAAATTTTGTATAACACATTTTTGCGTGTTTCACTTTTCTTATGAATGTCTGTTGTTCTAATAATAATTTATTCATGAAATTTATTACCTTACATTTTTGATTAAATTATCTTTCCTCTGGTATATAATTTTATAGTATCACTTAAAGAGGAGTTTTGAACCATCAAATTTCAAAGCTACATATTTTCAAAAAGTTTTCAACAATTTTCACCTCTACTGTAGTTCCGGTTAATGTCCATAACAGATTAAGGTATAGCAAACAAAGACAAAATTTCGTTAAAATAAAAGAATATTTTATTTATTTAATTTTGTTGTAAAAAACATGAAATTATCTTAATGCTTTATTCAAAATTCTACAGTTCATTTTTTTAATAATTATAAAAATTACAATTGTTTAATTTTCGGAAAATTGTTGCTATTTTTAATTAATTGATTTAATTATTAGTATAGTTTTGTTGCAATTGAAGAAAACAAGAAAAAGGATTGACATTTAGAATATCATTTTATCAAGTATTCGTGTGAAAAATACTACGTTTTAGTTTCCAATTTAAGTTGAGCCTGAAAATATTTCTAATCATCAATTAGCTTACTATTTTAAAAATAACAGATAAATATAAAAGCTATCGTATATATAGGGGATTCTCTCCAAATAGATCAAAATGTGTGTTATGAGGGTGTGACTCTGATGAAGTGAGGAATTTTAACAAAATGCCTATTTACTTTTTTACCATTCTCTGAATTGAGATTAGGATTAGTGGGCTTTAACTATATCTAAATATAAATAATAATATTTACCTGTGTTCAGAAGCAACTGATGAGGGAGTCATGAAGAAAGCTTAGTACTTCATCAGTCTCTCATCAGCCTCTACTGAACATAGGTGAATATTAAAAAAAAAATTAATTAATTCTTATTTATAAGTATTTAGATATAGTTAAAGCCCACTAAGCGTAATATAAATTCATATAATGGTAAAAAAGTAAATGTGCATTTTGTTAAAATTCATCACTCCCTCACAGCCATGCCCTCATAACTCTTATTTTGGCCGATTTGGAGAGAATCACCCATAAATCAAAATACCGAATCTTTTTTAGTTTTTCGAAAAGATCATGATACTTACAAAGCTTTTTATAAGCAATGTAAATTAAAAAATAAATAAATAAACCTGTTATCATAATGGCATCAAAGAGAAACTTAGACCTTTTCGCCTGTTTTAGACTCAGATCAATTTTTAGTTTATGCCTTTATTTCTGTGTCAAAATGTGACATCTCGGTGTAATAGGAAATGCATTTTCAATAGTATTACTAAGTTGGGTATTTTTAATTCAAAATATCTCCCACTGTTTCAGAACAATTAGCTTGTTTTACTTAATAAGAGACATTTCGTGATTAAATTAAGTGAAGGTTAAAGCAGGCTGCACACTGAGACGAAAAATGAAGCAAGTTGCTCGATTTCTATGAAATTTTTTTAATTTAAAACAGGATTGAAAGAGATTTTTACTTTGTTCTGGCTTGTTTTTTCCCCTAAATCACATTTCATTTTCCTCCTGCCGCTTCAGTGGGCGGCCTGCTTAAAGTCATGAAAGTCTTATGTAAATGTTTTGAGAATTAAATAATTCCCGATCTGAAAACAGCGATTTGCCACAAAAGATTAAATCTAAGTTAAAATTTAAAGTTTAAAAATTTTTAACATTAGAAATGTAAGTTAACTAAAGCAATATACCGTAATTTCGGGTGTATAAGCCGCGGATCAAACAATTCTTTTTGGACCCAGAAATCTTATTTAGTGATTGAAGACAAATATTTACGTCGATCTAAGTAGTTACATTTGTTTCTAAAAAAATTATGGGTCGAAAAAGAATTGTTTGATCCGCGGCTTATACACCCGAAATTACGGTAACTGATATTTTGCAAATAGGGGATATCTTTTTTTTTAACGTAGTTGAAGATAAGGTATCGTTAATATTTTGTAATTATATCGTAAATCGTATCATGTTCGTTAATATTTATAAACAATAATATTCGTATTAAAAGAAGTGAAAAAATTTTAATCATATTATGGACTGTAACAAGTACTGCATTTCAAATTATGGTTGTAATGTTACATGAATTTGGTCATACATAACTACATGAAAAAAATTAAATACTGTGGTTATCTATGGGCTGTTATTTTTTTATGTGTTTTCAATGCCAAACTGCTTTTATAAAATAACACATTGTTACTATTTATTGTCACTGTAAATCAGTAATACTTCCCTAGTTGTAATTGATATTTGATGGTATTCAAGTGAAAAGTTTTGTGTACAGAGTGATTCATAAATATCGAAACAAAAGACTATTTCCTTAAATATTGCCCGTAGACCCGTACTTCCAATTACAAAATTTCATAATTAAAAGGTGCCAAATATAATGACACAAATTGCAACTCTATGGGACGTCTATTTGAAAAATACGAAAATTAAATTTTTATACGGCCCCCGTAAGGTATAAATTCCAATAAGGGAAACTTTCCTTCTGCATTCCTGAATTAAACACAAAAATTGCATCTTCGTATCTGGAAAACTCACACAGTTATGGCCGTTAAAATAATTCATCGGGTTTTGAAGGGATTAGACATAAGTTGAAATGCGTGCAATTAAAGAAACGATGTTACTTTAAGAGCTCTAGAAAACATGCAAAAAATATATTAATTGAGTTAGAATCTTGGATTTTTTTCTTTCTTCTTTGTGATGAAAAAATAATATTATTAATTAAATACATGTATTTTCTAATGAAATAAGCTATTGTAACTCTAATCATTTTTATCTGACTATGTAAAAAATTATCTATACCTTCCTTTATTATAGCACATGTTGCCAACACTTGTCAGAGTAAATTTTATAGCTATTATTTTTAGGTTTTCTTATTTTATTAAATATGAGGATAATTTTTATTTTTAAGTTTTTTAGTGGAAAATCAAGGTCTACTATCATACAGTTGTAGTTAAAGCTTTGGCAGTGTTGTATTTAAACTATGCGTTGTTACATTTTAGCGTCGATCTTATTAAAGTAAATGACGTTATTCGTAGCTGAAAACCAAGAATTTTTTTAGTTCTATAGGTGGTAATTTTTGAAAAGAAATTTTCATGTGAATTTCGTATTTTTATTAATTATTGGGATATCTCTTTTCATCGCAGGAAAAATGAGGTTTCATGGCACTTTTTTATAGCGCTGCAAAACTTTTTCGTAATCTGTGCGTCATGCATAATTTTTCCATCTTATACAAATTTGTCTCTACTTCAAAAGTCATAATTAAGAATCGGAAAAAAAGATAAATCTAACGAAACAAATAAAGTATACTTTGCCTTTTTAGGAATATTTAATAATTTTATTATTAATTAGAAATTAAGATATAAAAACTATATATTTATATAAGTACGATTTAACAACATTTACAGATTTGATATCTGAATAATTAAAAGTAAATTTTATCTAACCTTTCTATTATTTCAAAATTAACTATCACGAAGCTCGTAACTGTCTGTAAATATGCACAAAAAACATTTAGTGTAATAGGACATGTTAGAAAAATAATAAAGCATTGTTAGTGCAATAAATACAGTGAAGTTATAATGTAATAAAACATCCTTATAAAATAAAATTCCTTTTTTACTTAATAATTGTTACGGTCGGTTCATGTTTTCAAACACTTTTATCTTCCTCAGGGATTATTTTTTAAAATCCTATTCATAAAGTTTTCCACGTTTTATTAGGTATACTTCGGGTAACAAAATTTCATTTTAGATTTATATATTTAAATTCATACTCTGGTACATACTGCTTGATATAAAACATGAAGTGCAATAAAAGTTTTCTTAAATTTTGCTGAATTTTACATATAATCAATACAAAAGCCATACAATGATGCATAAATATTTTAGTTTTCCAAAAATGAAAATTTAAAACGTAGAATAAAAAACAATAGAAAATATCTCTTTTTTTTCTCCCTTCAAGCCATCGTCCACAACGAGATTTATTGCAAAATAATTTTTTTAACATGCGATTTATATCCTATGCTGATAGCAATCTGGTAAATTCTCCAATTTTGGGATTAGGTAACACATAGAATTTCCAATTCGTTCACATATTTATACGCCTGAGGTGACATTGAATCGAGCTCTTTCCGTATTCCTCGGAAACACTTGATCTTAATTCTTTTATTGGTTTTGTCAGCCCCTACTAAATAATTCTCCCATACACCAAGTCTGAAAACCCACAAAAATCAATAAATCCATCCATATTGATGTTAAATTTGTAGACACTACTGTGGTATATTTACTTATGTAATTTGAGCCCCTTCCGTTCCCTAACAGATGGTTTGGTTATATTAAATAAAAAATAAATAAGAATTTTTTATATAAAATTTTTATATTATAATATTTTTATATTATATTATTTATATTTTCATATTATAAATATTTATATAAAATTGTTTTCAGAAAATAAGATTTTTTTTTATTTTAGGGGAAATCGATAAATGTAAAATAATTATGAAAATCTAATTGGATTTCAATCTTAGAGTGGAATTTAATTTCCTTTTCTTTAATAAAATCCCTTAAAAATTAACCTCTAGAAGATATCACCATGAATTCTCACACCTCTAGTAGAAATCCTTAAACCTGGCAATATTGGGTTTCATTTTTAGGGGATTTGATAATATACCTCCAGTCTGAACTTGATAATTAACTGAACTATTACTTTTCAAACAAATTAAAAAGTTTGGTTACATTCCCGGAACAGTTTCACCATGCAGATAATTTTCCATCTAAAAATACTTTTATACCGTACAATTTATAATACTAGTAAAATTTATTATTTTAGGGAAGAATTTGGTTTTCTAATTATATTCTTTGTATCTTTAGCGTAAAATTTTCTCGTCTAGGAAAATTATTTCTTCGCAGAAATTACCCACTCGTCCCATAGACAAAAGTTTTACCAAAGTACTCGAAAGTTTTGATAGATTTGTTAAATATAACTGTTACTCAGCCGTGACGATTCATAGAAGCAACGCGTAGAAACAATCGGCATAAACAATTTCAACTGATGATCTTTGAAATACTTAAAATTTTTATGACGATCTTCCACATAAATAGTATTTTTAAAAACCATAAAAGTAACAAAGTAAGTATAAAAACAAAGTAATTTGTTTCTTTATACATATGCAAACTGCAAAACGTACATTGCACACAGTCATTCAATTTGTGAACGGATGGTAGCTACACAGTCATATAAAAGCGACGTTTTGTAAGTTCGTGCCACATAATGAGACTACTAACAGCGCCTCTAGCGGCGAATTGCTGAATTTTGAGATTCTATCTCCGTCTATTGAAAAAAATCAATTAAAAACTTATTCAGCATCGTCGATTTTGTAGGAAATGACAATCCAAGTGCATGAATCAAGCGCTGCGATTAGTTTCAATTATTAGCTCACTACCATGTATCTATCTCATTATATATGCCTATTCATAAATTACATGGCCTGCGTAATTTATAAGCTTTTCAGCATGCGTATGTGCGTGTTTGCGTGTGTGTAAGTGTAAACTTTAAATAAATTCTGTGCCTCACAAAAAATGGATTTTTTGTTAAAAAAATTTACGTGATGAAATATTTTCCATTTTTCTCTCTAACTAAAGCAGTTAAAGCACATGTTAAATTCAAAATGAAGTTATAAAATAATTTAAGTTTAAAAGTTAATGCAAGTTTTGCTTTTCAAAATTGTTTTTTAAAAAACTTATTTAAAATGAATTTTTCGAAAAACGACTTCTTATGCAAGGTTAAGCAAGGTTATGCATTGGTAAATATATCTGAAGATACTTTCTTTTTAAAAATTTGATGCATTAAATTTTGCGTAGGACTTACTTATTTTAAATTCATGGGCCGAATTATTCTTTTTTTCCTCATAAATCACTTTAATTTTCCAATTCAAATTATGTATTTTTAATTAAAAGTGCATAAAAATGTACCAATGAACTATTTTCTTTTGCTTCTTATTCTAATAAATAAAGTCAGAGTACATCTTGAAACAGTTCATTTGATATCACCCAAATTAATCTGAAATAAAAAAATCATTCATTAAGTTACAAAAATAGACTGATATTCTATATTATTTAACATTCATGTAATAACACTTTTATATTAACTATTAAAGTTTATCACTGTTTTGTTAGAAAATAACTTGCCTGCTGCAGAACAAATTTTGTGCTTTTCGTAAAGAAATTACCATGAAAATATTCATAAATTTTTTTTAACCATTTACTTTAAACATTATGGTTAATTGCATGCAATCCTTTAAAATAAATTAGAAATAAATATTTTGCGTGAGATAAATTACAAGTTTGACCTTTTCCAACCGTTTTCTTTCTATTTTTAGCGATTTAAATGTTGATCGTGTTATTTCTATTCAATATTATACGAAAAAGTATTTCAAACTACCTGAAAAATATTTTCAGATCCGTATAAGAATATATTATTTACGAACTTTTCAACATTTTTATAAGGTTCAGGCGAATACATTTTTCGATGATCCATTTCACATTTTCCAGTAAAGAAGAATTTGAGAGAACACAATTTATTATTGAAATATTCTTTAATATTTAAAAATAGGATCGATATTGTATTTTTCTTGCACGGCTATGTTATATTATGGTATAAAATATTATAATACAATGTTTAACCATTTCGGGTCCGAGTTTTTTTCAATTTTGAGAAGAAAATTACATTTTTGTTAATAACTTTAATAGTGGCTATTTAAATAGATTTACTGAAGTTTAACAAATATGCCACTATCTAAAATATAATGAATATAGTTGTTTTGCATACTATTCAATTCATATACAATAAGGTAAGGAAGAGTTTTTTTAGAAGTTTTGAAAAATATCGTATAACTACAGGGTTTGACAGGTATTACAAATGTTTAATATTTTTTGCTTTTCCTTTCACACCATACATTCAGAAAAGTAACCAATATTTTAAATTTAAAGAGTAAAATATATGTTTAATACAAAGGAATCATCAACGGCGCAAAGAGATTTAAGCAAACTTTTATTATTATTATTATTATTAGTAAGTGCTGAAGTATAAATGGAATCATAATAAGAAACCCATAGACACATACTACTGTTACTACAGGTCGATAGTAACAAAAGTAATTGTTAAGAGAGCTTAATACTCAATGAAAAGAGATGTGCTATTAATAGTACAACAGACGCGAAAATGTTAAACAGAACAGTATATTTCAATGTCGTCAAACCTTCCGCCTTTTTGCCCCCCCCCCCAAGTCAAATAAACATATTTTGAGCCAGAAAATTTATTTAATAAAACTTGGATCATTTCTATGTAGTACTTATTTTGCTTTTTTATTAAGTAATATTTCTGGTTCAAAATATATTAATTTGACTTGAAAAATCGGAAGGTTTCCAGCTTTGAATTTCATAAAATATAAAACTCTCAACTGGTGATTCAAAATATGAAACTAATTGAAAATGCACTTTATACAGTACTTTTTAACATTAAGTGTTATTAAGTGTTAAAAATAACCCCTTTTACAAATAATTGATATCTTTTCAGTCAAAAAAGCACTTCAAACCGTATATTACCCGTATCTACGTGGCTGAAAGTGAGATTGCCCGAAGGGGAAGAATTAACTTCTTCGAAACGTATTGATTTATTTTTAATTTAAGGGTGCATTTAAGAAGTACACGCTTATAAACGAATCTGTTTTTTAAACTATTACAGTGAAAAAAATACACTTGTATGACTAGATTGTACTTACAAGGGGTTTTAAAAAGGACTCTCAAAGTTTGGAATTCAATTATTTATGAACTATTATAAATATAAAGACTAAGTGTAAGAAACATGTTTATGAGGTAAACTTAAAACTTTGCATAAAATAATAGAGTAACATGAAAAATAGTTAAAATATTAGTCAACGCGTTGTACTGTATATCCCCTGTAAGAATGTTGATGCTGATTTCAAATCTTTGAAACAAAATCCTTTTTTCATTTTAAGCAGCTAGTCAAAATAAAGATAGAAAAACTTAGTGATGTTTGACCCAGCTTTACATTTGAGGACCCCAGAAGTCAAGGGGTACAAGTGACAAAATTTCGATTTGGAGTAAATTGAGTTTAAAGATAATTGATGTTAAATTGGAACATCAATAACAATTGAGTGGATTGAAATAGGAAATTTCTGCTTGTTGCATTCTGGTCTTTGAACTCTTATTTCAATAACTATTAAAAAATAAAGTACAATTTTCTTTAAATGTATAATTAATCAATATTGTTTGTTTTTCGAAAAAAGTGGTTTGCCTCTATAACTCAGCAAATAACAAGAAAATCACTTATATTTCTTTACCTAAAGTGAAAAAAGCATATTTTTAGGTCGTCTGTGTATTTAGTTTTTTTTTTTTTCAATTTTGTTACTTATACCCCTTGGCTTCTGGGGTCCTCATTTCAGTTTGAGATTCTGGTTTTGCAGCTTGATCAGGAACAAAGCCATTTCTGGCTAGATTTAAGATATTATTTTTATTTGCTGCATAAAAATCTATCTTATAAATATGCATTTATTTCAATTGTTTTTAAAACTTATTTATTTATTTATTTATTTTGTTATGTAAGTAAAACTAATTCCTTGGCGCTGCTATTCATAAAAGCATTTTCGATGCCTCAGTTCACTTTCTTAAGCACGGGCTCTGAAATATTATATGTCATATACTCTGTCAATTGGTCAGAATCAAGTGTTTAGTTTTCAAATAATTGACCTCAAAGTGATGAAAGTCTGAACCCCTAGTAACCTGTAGTGTGGCAGCGCGATGCACAATACATGCCGAGCTAAATCATAGTTAATGAATTATTGAATTTTTAGTTAGTCTTCTCGGTTGCCCTATATTTATTGGTATTAGCGATGATATGTTTTCCAGTTCATCTGGGCTTAGTAATAATACACCATACACGCAACTAGGCATAAAAAGCATACATTATTCGAAATTATGGTAGTATATTCATAGCCAAAGGAAAGTTTAGTATGATATTCTCTGTGAAAGATGTTTAATCATTTAGACCGTGCAAAATGATAAAACTATTGTGTTTATATGGAAAATTACGTTAGAAAGCCGACTTCAGTAAGTTTTGCCATAGAAACTGACATATGCCTAAAATAGTGAAGCTTCAACTGCAACCGATTTCGAAACGGTTCGGAGCAAAATTCCACCAGTAAACTTAAGTAGAAATTTTCTCTTTATTCAAACGCTTTATTAATGGGAAATTTCAGTCAAACATAATAGCAAAAACGAATGTCCATTTTTACTGGTGGCAGCTTACTTTAGCGGTAGTAGTTCAGCCATATTGTGACAACCAAGACAACCTTCTGTCAGTCTCGGTGAAAAAATTATAATACTTGGGAACAGGGACATCAGTAAAAATATATATATATATATATATATATATATATATATATATATATATATATATATATATATATATATATATATATATATATATATATATAATTATTAACCATACTGAGAAATTTCAATAAACAAGGCACGTAAATAAAATGAAATTTTCTATTTAAGTTCACTGGCGGATATTTTCATAGGTGGTAATCACAAATTGTGGATATGATTAAAAAACTAGCAGCCATCTTTTGGCAGTCTCCTCAGTTACTTCATTTGCAACTGCTAGACAATATACTATATGTCTCCTCTTCTTTGTTTGTATTCCTCCATATTCAAAACAAAGCATAAGACACCAGATGTCTAGAAATCAAAATCAACTGGTCTAGGAGAGAAAAAATTCTCAATTTTTTCTTCACGTTTAACAATGTGAAGGTGCTCTTCAAAAGTTTTTTTTTAAAAATTATTATTATTATTTGGGGGGGGGGGGGGATAGAGGAATTTTGAGATGCTAAAGTTTATCATTGTTTAAGTAAACAAAAACCGTTTAATACAGAATTATCAAAGTTAATATATATATATATTTAATATATATCAGTGATGGAACAGTGGCGCAGAAGTTGAGAGACTGTCAATAACACTAAATTTTATTGATATTCTTCGCACTGAAAAATCTCAGAAATCCTGTCCTAAAATTACAGAGAGAATATTAATAAAATTTTGCGGTGTATATAAACTTTTTGACGCTAAACTGCTCCATCACTGATACATATATGTGAAATTTAAAAGATATATGAAACGACTATCACATAACATAGTTTTATGTGTTTATGTTAAATTTTAATTCTTTTACGAGTATAGTAACCCTTTGTGTAAACTGTTTACGATTACTTTTAGGCCTTAACTCACTTCAAATACTAAACTTTCTTTGCAAATGACTTTGCAGTGGTTTTCCCCTTATAGCACATGTGTTTCGTGTGGGTTCAATTTAGGGCCGGAATCACATAGGGAATTCCGGTCCCATCGAGAGTTCATTTCCCTAACGTGATGCAATATATGCATACATTCTCCATCACGCATTCATATCGATCTTTTCTAAAATGAATGTCAAAATATGACGAGAAATATAATGATGCTGGATACTTTTACAAATAAGAATTTCATAAAATATGGTTGAATCTTTTGTTTTTAATATCCATTACCAAATGTAATAAATGAAGCCAAATCACTTTATCTAAAAGAATTTGAAAGGGAAGTAATATTTTATTGAATCTAATATATAAAGAACTGCAATTAAACGGATTATTTTTCATATCATAAAACTTTTAATGCATTTTAAATTTGTGAAATTCATAAATTTGTCACGAACTATCCTTATACAGTTTTTAGTCACGTTTCATGTTTAGCTAAGAAATTTCCTTCCTGTTTCTATTTGATTTTTAATGTTAAAAAGAAGATGTTACTGTTTAAGAATTTTTAAATACATTGAACCATGAAATATTGCTTCTACTTTTTAAAGAATATCTATTTTCTAAACAATAGGAACTCTCCATAGGCGTTTTCAAATCATTTTCATTGACGAAAAAATAGATAACCTTCAAAAACAGAGGTAATTTTTCACGATGTTTTTACAGTGTAGTACAAGAGCACTTTAAACATTTTCAATATAGTGAAAAATGCTCCAAGGAGCAGTGCAAAAGCAGAATATGATTTTAATTGAGCATTAAAAAGTAATGGACAAGTGCTTCTGTTAATTACTGAGCATGAGGAAGGATAAGGGATCCCTTCTTGGCTACAACTCACTTCAATGCCAACTTTGAAAAAATCATATTTGCGCTTTTTCCATACAAAAGAAATTTGCGGTTCTTTAGTAGAATTTCCCACCGTGCTTTAGATGTTAACCAGGGGTTTAGTCATAAAAATAACATAAGATATATGCTCTAAGCAGAGGGATATTCTAGAATGTGTATACTATAAGCTTTCTTGAAAAACAGAGGGTATATGGTGTTCTATTAAAAAGTCCAGAAGGTGTACGGCGTATAGCCTGTACTACATCTCTGATGTTAACTGCACTGTTCACTCTGCACTATACTACAAATCAATTTTCTGTGCAATTATACACTTAGGGAATGCTTGGTGGCAGTGCATGAATGTGATACCTGCAGGAACTAGGTATCTGGCATTATGTCGCCTTCCTTTACATTTATGTCTAATTAAGCTGCATCTTTACTGGTTACGTCTTTACACTATACATTTTTATAGTAACTGCGACTGATTTGTTTTCACGGAAAAAGCGCAAATATGATTTTTTCAAAGTTGGCATTGAAGTGAGTTGTAGCCAAGAAGGGATCCCTTATCCTTCCTCATGCTCAGTAATTAACAGAAGCACTTGTCCATTACTTTTTAATGCTCAATTAAAATCATATTCTGCTTTTGCACTGCTCCTTGGAGCATTTTTCACTAGTCCTTCTATTTTTCCATATTCCACTGGGAAACTGCACAACTTGTTTTGTATTTTATATATAGAAATAAAAAATGTTCCCGGGATAAAAAGTTTGTCTTTTGTTTAAAAAAAAATTAAGTTTTTATCTTTAGTATTTTTCGAGAAAAGTGCTGTGACACAAAATTTTTGTCCGATTTTCAGAATACTCTACAGTACACCTACAGTATGCCATAAAAAAAAAATTGTGCTATGTTGTGCTTCTTGGTCAGACGAACATTTAAAAAAAAAATCATCAAAATTGGATAAGTATTTAGTTAGTTATTGCAAAAAGAAAAATTGAAAAATCCGTGTTTTTGCGGTTTCCTATGCTTAAGCATTATCGCTCAATCATATTATTGTTGCGCGCTGCCGCGTTTACAATGATTCCAACCAATGAGAAAGCGCCATTTCACGGCCAAGTAACCGTTTTCTATACAAACAGGGGAGTGCGTTGCAGCAAAATGCAGCAGATTTTTAACAGTGTGCATATCCTTGGCGCTATAGTTTACAGGAGTGGTACATTGTTCAAAATTTGAAACTTTTGCTGCATCGCCACTCCATCGCTTTGATAGAATATCTCTATTTTGATCGATGAGAATCCTCGATAATGCATTTAAGTAATCGTTTTCTACTTATCTACTATATCGTTTCCGTATATTTATTTTTTCAATCAGCACCAAGGTGCGCACTTTATTAGAAGACGCGCTCTATTAGAGGGCGCATTCTATTAGAATAAATACGGTATATACTTATAGTAAATACACTTTGTTAAAGTACAGGGCCCCAATATTTGACAGGCATGCCAGGCATTTTTGCCATTGATGCCATTGTGCTAAAAACAAAATATAAATAAATGAAAAAAATGGATAAAATATAAATTTGGTATGGTGCAAAAAATTGCCCAATTTAAAATTAAAAATCAAATTTAACAGCCACCAGGGCTAGACACCGTGCATAATTATTCAGTAAATGATTCATTAACACTAGAACGCCCGAAAATTCTACTCAAGTTTGAAAATAATATTTCTCACCAGAATTTTTATTCAAAATTATTTAATTGATTTATTTAACGTAAATTTGCGTGGATTAGATTTAAATTATTTCAAGAAAATTTTTCTGGTTCGAATTGAAATTTAGTTACATGATTGGAGTCGAATCGACTCCATCCGGGCGTTCTAGTGTTAAAAAATGACAAAAATCAGCATGTCAAAAATTTCAAAAAAATTCATAATTCGTTAAAAAATTAAGTTAAAAATAAGAGAAAAAAAAGCATTTTGTATTTTTTTATGCTTAATCGAATGGTGTAACTGGTTTTTCTCTCCGATGATCACAAGTACCTTAGATTGATGACTGCTATTCTTTTATTTCATCTTGTAAAAAAACTGTTTTACGTAAAGCTATGAATTTTTGCAGGATTAATTAGCATCGCAAAATCTTTAAAATAAACTTTACCGCAACATTCTATCTGCAATAGAACGTTAGATATACCCATTTATGACCAAGTTTGGAAAATACGCAATTTCAGAAAAACCGCCCAGCGAAATAACGTTTTCTCGATGACTACCCCGGGATAAAAAGTTTGTCTTTTTAAAAAAAAAAAAAATTAAGTTTTTATCTTTAGTAGTTTTCGAGAAAAGTGCTGTGACACAAAATTTTTGTCCGATTTTCAGAATACTCTACAGTACACCTACAGTATGCCATAAAAAAAAAAAAAAAAATTGTGCTATGTTGTGCTTCTTGGTCAGACGAACATTTAAAAAAAAAATCATCAAAATTGGATAAGTATTTAGTTAGTTATTGCAAAAAGAAAAAATGAAAAATCCGTGTTTTTGCGCTTTCCTATGCTTAAGCATTACCGCTCAATCATATTATTGTTGCGCGCTGCCGCGCGCACAATGATTTTTCTTCGTTATTGACGTAGAAGGACGATCTTATAGTTTAGTATGTAAATTATGAACTAAATATTTTTATTTGCACGAAGTACAAACTCATAAAGTACTATGTTCATGCTACAAAGTCGTGCGCTTGGTGTGTTTGTTCTCCTTTCCACAGATTTCTTTTGACATCACAAAGTAGTGTACCTTTAATTTATAAGAAACAGGATTGTCTGAAATTGCACTTACTGCATGCTATCTCTGTATTAGGGTTGTTTTGAAGTGCTAAAATCGTATGCACAATTTATGCACAGAATCTGTATAATCTAAATAATTGCATTATAAAATGAAATTTCGTTAACATACGGAATTTGTGAAGTTTGTCCTATTTCCGTATTTTGCCGGGAATTTTTTTTTTTTTTTTTTGATCAATTTTAGTTATAATTTTTCAAATAATTGTTTATAAAGAGGAGAAATTATTTAATTCAGTCTACAGTAGACAAGCAATACTTACCGAAATGGGATGCGAACTAAAGAAATACAACTTTCCAAAGACGTATCTTGATCATTCAGCTACTGTTACAAAATCCTAGGATTCAAGTATAACTATTTAGTGAGTTCACATAAGAACACATATTTCTCTATAATATTCTGTTCTTAGTCATATTTCTGTGTAATTTTCTTACACATAATCCCACATAATATTTAATTCTTATACATATAGCCTCTTAAAATGCGTGCATAAACTTTCTATGTAGTATTCTGCTCTTACGCATATATCTGAGTGATATTCTTACACATATATCGGTGTAATATACAAAATACGTAAATATTTGTGTAATATGCAAAATTTTTTTATTTACATGAACTCACCAATTCAAATAAATACGTAAAATTTTCTGCCTTTACGCACTTGTTTGATTTTTTCAAGGGATAACAAATTATATTCTTCCATTAATCCAACAAACACACCTAAATACAGTTAAATGTTTATGACAAGAGTGTATGTTTTGTGACTAAAGTGTAATTTTACAAATTTACATCTATACTTATGTAAAAGCGACTATTTAACACATTTATTTTTTAGATCGTGCAACCTTGTAATTAATTTTCTTTCATATCTTGTACCGAAATAAGAACGCTAATTACATTGTTGCCAGTAGGTGGTATTGTTAGTAATCTCATTGCTTAGTGCATAATCAATTTACTGTAGCTAGGCAACATGATTATTACTGGAGCTGATAAGTTGATAATGGTTGGGAGGACTTTAGTGGACAACCTTTACAATAGATTATTCAAAAATTACATTAAACTAAACTAGAACACTTTCTTTTTTCATCAATCAACCTCATTAATTTACTGTAATTTCTGTGAATCAAAGGATAATAAACCATTTGGATGACTTTTTAATAACCAGTTAAATTTCAAACTCAAGCACATATCATCATCCATGTATACCTTTATTGATTCCACCTGTTTTTCCCACTAAAAATTTTCACTACTGAAATAAATACTGTTCATTTCATTCCAAACTAAAACAAACCGTAGGAAATCCTGCTTTCAGTTAAGAGAGGGGATTAGGGGTTTCGGAACACCGCTAATGAATTTTCCCCCAATAAACTCACTACTTGTGACATTAATTCGGCTTGCTTCTTTAAATGTAAATGATTAAACTCCATTAAATGATTAAAATGACTTTCATGAATAAAATCTGTATTTGCTTAAAGAACATGCACATTCACTCGAATAATCCGGAGAATGGGGACGCAGGTTTACAATAGGAAAGTGTTGTAAAGTGATGGGGTGATTATTTAGAAGTTTTTTTATTTCGAGAAAACAAGAGAAAACATTTAAGATTGAATACTTTAATTAAAAAAAGGGCACTGTCTTAAAATAACATGAATGTTGTTAAGATATACTAGTGATATTTTAATTATAGACTATAAAGGATACATTTTTCATTGAGGATGTATTCACTAAATAAAATTTGTTATAAAATGTTTTCAGTTTATTGTCAAATAACTCAGTTTTATTGCATTAAAACTTCAAATGTATTGAAATAAAATGATGGATACATGTCAATATGCAGCTAAAGTACTTTTCAAGTATAGCTGTGTACTTAAATTTGATCTGTTTTGTAATAGGTTATCAGTACTGTATTTAAACGTTTTTACAAAACATTCTTTTCTATAAAGTGCCAATTCTGTTATTTGTAATATTTTTTCTGTTTGTTTAGATCTTGATATGATAATGTTCAGCTGACCAGAATTTACATTTATAGTGGATTTGATTGTTTCCTGTGGGACGCGGGAGCATTCATGTTTCTGCATTTAATCATCTTTCAACCTAAAGTAAGCACTTCCAACTAATAACTTTCTTTTGTTTCCTTTTTATTTCTCCTTTTTTTCAAGGAAAAGAACTGCTTAAAAATCGTACGACTGTTTTCTGGTTTTTTCGTTCAAATTCCGTTCAAAATAACACCAAAATAGCTATTATGGAAATAGTATTTTTGATTTTTGCGATTTTGAATATTATTATCGCTTTTCTTCTCATTGCACATATAGTGTATAAAATGCATAGATTATTTATCTATTTTATTTTTTATTTTATCTTACATTAAGCACTGTTGCCAACCTCCGGCTTTTTTTTTTAAATTATGAAAATACACTTTGTACCTGAAAATTTGTTAAATTAAAGGCATTTTGAATTAATTCGAGGTTTTCATTTGAAATATACTCAATTTCTTGTCCTGAATAAAATTCTGGTTCCAAGTAAGTTTCTTTGACTTAAAAAAACCCGGAGATTGGCAAGTATGCATTAAGACATTAAGTTTGGGTTAGTATTGTCAAATTAAACGAAATTATTTTAAATTTTTATTTTTTATTTTTTTCCCCTTCTGATTACATTTTTATCCTCTTTTTACGTATCTAAAGATTAGTGTCTGGTACGTTTTTTCCCTACCTATCCATTTCAGTAATGTTATTATGATTTTTTTTTCTCCATTTATTTTGGTTTTATGTGTGTTGGTAACCCGAAATTCGTATTATTTTGCTTTTTGCGGCTAATACACAAATAAAACCACACTCTTTAATTGTAGTTCTATAGTGCTTGGAGTCCGTTCAGTTTACTATAGTTCTGCAAATTCCAAATTTTCCTTCTAATTCTTTTTTTATTGTGTTTTACAATTAATTTTTTTATAAACGTAGATATATATGTATATATATATATAACATTCTGCTTTTTTTGCGCATTTTCTAAATAATAATAATAATAACAAACTTTCATGAAACATTGGATAAAAAAAAGACTAAATGGTGCATTTTTCAACAACAATTGATTACAATTTGATTTTTAAAAGTTAAAAATGAATTTTTATGCAAAAACTTGTAAATTTCTGTTTTTTAAACTTAAAAAGAACTGCATAGAGAGCTAAAAAAACTTACTTACAGGACCAGCAAAAATATCTTGACACGCATTGAAAAATGTCAAGTTTCTCACAGATGGTCCTTATTGGTGCATTTATTAGAAATGTTTCTTTTTTATTTCTGCAATTCTTATAGTTGGTATTAACAGTACGTCACATTTAAAAAAATTGTTACATTCGGCTGAAGTCTTTCTTGGTCTTTTTAAACCAACTGCCAGGTGGTAAATCGGCCTTGCCTTTTTAAGGACACAGATAATTTGTCCTGGTGCTTCTAAGTCTAAGATTTTACGACTTGCATGAATATTTGGTTCTAATGAAGTCAAAGCACGAGATTTAAGATTTTTACATCAATTATGTGCTCCGCAAGAGTTTGTTTTTGTAGAGAAAATAACATAAAAAAATCTCTCTTTACTAATCTTTTTATCTCAATGTTCGAAAGTTTTAATTTATTTTTTCCGGTTTAAAATAGAAGTGGATGAGAGTTTCTATCATGCGTTGGTTACGTGTAGTATTGGCCCTTACAGTTTAATATGATTTAGGGTTCCCCTTTATTTTTTTAGTTCTGATAATGAATCCTATCAGAAACCACTACCAGAACTAAAAAAATAAAAGGGGAACTCTAAATTATATTAAACTGTAAGGGCCAATACACCGCGTAACCAACGCATGATAGAAACCCTCACCTACTTCTTCTATTTAAAACAGGAAAAAAATTAATTAAAACATTCGAACATTGAGATTGTCGCTTAAGAGTCAAGATATTTTTTCCTGGCACTGTAATATTTTTCATTTTATGGCATTTATTTTAACATCGCATTATTTCCTTTTCACATTTCTTAAAAAATAAATGAATATCGTTACGTATATTACGCAGATGCAATTTTATAAAATTATTTCGTACCGTTTTTAACCAATAATATATCTCACATGCATTTAGACTGGAATCACACGGTTTTCTCTTTATACCTTTCATTAAATAAAATCACATACCTTGCATGTGCCAAGTTTTCAAATACGTCGTAGCACTGCTATTTATTAATAAGATATTTGATCTTGTTACATCTATGAAAATACATTCTTTTTCTTTATACATTCTGTTAAATATATATTAAATACATTTATTTTACTCATATTGCTTTCTAAAAATACTTTATAAAGTCATAAGCATTAATGTATACTTTTTTAACCTTGTTATACTGTATTTATAGATATATTACCTCCACATTTTCTCCTGAAAATAAACGTAGCCATTATGTAGATACTGCTTTTCGGAAATTAAAGAGAATTTGTAACTTAAGTCAGACTTTTCAACTATTATTAATAGCTTTTTTACATGAATGTTAAGATCACTTTTTTATCTATTTATATTCAATTAAACCAAATGTAGATATCATACAGCGAGCATTTCTTAGAAATATTTTGTAAATATTTTAATTAATAACGTTATTTTTAGCTCTTGCTTCAAGACTGATATGAAAAAATGTTTTACTTAGTATCTTAGCATCTTTAAAGACAGAAAAGAAAATCAAATAATCATAAATCTACGTAATTTTGAAAATTTTTCACGTCTTGCATTCAATATTTCATTTTTTTAATTATTAAAAGCGTATAGCCAACCCAGTGACAAACAGAGTGTTTGCTCCATAGCTGGTCGATCAGGGATAAATATATTCATCTTGTGCAGCGGTTGTAGCCTTGACAACATATTTATTGAGAAGTGTCAGATCGTTCCAAGTGGTTCATTTGGTAAAACGTCGATGCTCTATACATATGGCCCGGGTTCGAATCACTGCTTGGACACTTTTTCATTTTGTTGACTAAATGCTTTTTACTCTCTTAAAAAGTCAGCCACAAAATAGCTCAAGTTGAGCTGAAATCCACTCATCTCAATGTTGAAAGGCAGCTTCTCAAAAAAGAGTTGAAATAACTCGAGTTTTAACTAATTTAAATGAAGTTGAGTTATTTAAATAACCAATTTAGATCAAGAAGATATAATTGTTTGAAAAACAACTCTTTTATGATCGAAAAAAATTACAGCTCTTTCATGAGAAGCCAAATCAGCTCTTTCGTTTTAAGAGTGTAAGCAAATAAAATATCAAATAATCATATCTCTTTTGAAACTTTCAATAAGAATTCGAATAAGAGATTCAAAGAGTACATTTATATAAAGTGTATCACTAAACTTTCAATCTTTTACATTCTAACGAAGCTCTTTGCCATTCGTGGTACATAACCATATGGTCATATACTATCAGGTGGTGAGTACTCTATGTATGTAGATGCTGCTTTTCGGAAATTAGAGAGAATTTGTATCAAAAATCGGACTTTTTAGCTACTTTTAATAGTATTTTTACATGAATATTGAGATAACATTTTAATATATTTATATGCAATTAAACTTATTTATATGCAATTAAATTTCTTAGAAATATTTTGCAAATAATTTTTATTAATATTGTTATTTCTATCTCGTGCATCAAGACTAGAATGATAAAACGTTTTGTTTAGTATCTAGCTTCGGCAAAGATAGAAAAGAAAATGAACTAATCATACATCCCTTTCGAAAATTTCAATGATAATTGGACTAAGGGAATAAAAGAGTACATTTAAAAAAATTGGATCACTAAACCTTTTTTTACGCTCTCACGAAGCTGTTTGTTATTTGTGGCACATAATCATATGGACATGTACGATATCATGTGGTGTGTACCCTGTGGTATTATTTTTCATGAAATTTAAAACAGTGGGTAAAGGACTTCGTAGATCATGTACGTCAAATGTTAATTTTACAAAGTCAATCTATTCTTTAGGAATTATGTCTCCACTTTGTTTTTGTTTACTTTCGTGTTTGAAAAAGGATCTGTGCAAGAAATGTTTCTACTTAGGAGCTTTTTTTTTTTTTTTTTTTTTTTACTTAGCCAGTTATTAATAGTAATTAGATAAATAAGTTAAAACTGTTTATTTTTCAAACGATCACATTAAATTCCTGAAATTTTGAAGTAAAATGTAAATAACATTCTTCATGGTTGACTTTTCATCGAGTATAAGTGAGAACACACACGCATCTACTTATAGGCACAGAAAAAAAAAAACTTTCGAAAACATTTGCGTCTAGTAATAAATAAGCTATAACATTTTGAAAAATCACCATAAAATGGAAATAAGATTATGGATTAAATTTCAAACGAAAAATTATTCAAGAATTTTATTTAAAATAAAATGTATAATATCCAATCAATGACTACATAATTTACGATCCAAAACATCTGTTGAAATATATTTCTATTTCTAGCTCTGTAAATTATCATTACTCATTTTAGAATAAGAGCTTTCCTTAAGCTTAGGTAACAATTACATTGATCGGAAGACTAACATATTCTTTCTCAAAAAAGCTATCTGTCAACATACAATTCCCACAAGAACAGAATAACGCCCAGTGAAGGATACTCTTTTGAATTTCTCATTAGCCTTCTTTTTCTACGCATTGCGTTTGAATAAATGATTCTCTAGGGTAGGACATCGTTTCTCTTTTTGAATGGATCACTTAAGATTATATTTGGATACTGTTATATAATCAAAATACTTATAAAAGCTGAGATTATTGTGAAACTAGCCACCATTGACCAACCAAAGATTTCTTTTGTGGTTTATTTAAGCTTTTACATTATCACCACTCTTTATTATAGTATAGATTAGATAAATATTACATTTTTCATTGTATATATGTATAAAAAGGAAAACCTGTAGATGAGAGAAAATATGTGTTTGAATATTTTGTGAATTCTGTTTGTTTTTAAAACAACTTTAACGCCATAGATACTCTATCCATGTATCAAATAAATCGTGTATAACGTTTTTCGTGCTTCTATGATGCGCAAAAATTTTCCGATGTTTAAAAAAGCATTTATAAACATAGGTTCAAAATAACAGAAAAGATCATTTAATTGACTAAATAGCAAATATAATTATATTAATCGATATATAAACCATATAGATTTATTTTATGAAACCAAATAGCCAACTGAAAAATTAAAAATTATGAAATAATTATTATTAAAATAAAATAAATTGTCTTTTTAAAAATCACAGGAAAGGAAGAGATATTTCTAAATTATAGAAATATTGTAAGTCAATGGGTCTTTGTTTTCAATAGTTTCAAGTTAGAGGTGGGGTTAAAATTTATAAGGTTTGGAACTTATCGAGATGAAACAATACACCATACCTCAAATATTGCACATTTTATTTCTTCTTTCGAGTTATTATTTGACAATTTGATCATTATTTAGATGCATATTGTACACTATTATATTTCAAACGGTTCTGTATCTGTATTTAATCCAAAGCTATGGAAAAAATTAAAAAGTAATATAACTTGTTTAAGTTTTCACACAAAGCAGCTTTCTTTGTTTGAATGCAGCTAATGAGCCTGAGTGTTTAAAGGGTCATTAAGATGTCACTCTAATTTGTCAGTGAGTTAGTCAGGTAAATGTAGGATTCAACTTTTTTTGCCATGTTTTGTAGGACATTTGAGGATTAGAAGACATTTGTTAGAGCATTAAGTAAAGGGTATTAAAGTTGGATGCAAAACATAAGAAATTAAAGGAATGACCCAAAGAGTTGACTGGTCCCCTTAAAAGCGATGTAAAATAATATTATCAAGTAGAGAAGGTTAGTTATGAGGCAAGTAGACAGCAAATGGTGAAAATGAAATCGAAGTTGGCATATCTAAATTTTACAAAAGAAATAAGCGAATTTAAACCGATCTGATAAAAAAGGCAAAGATGTACAACAGCAAGTGATGATAGAAGAATTAATATGCAGTACGTCGGTCACAGAAGAAAATCATATGAATGTATACAAGGTGAAATGGCACATGCCAAAATGAAATTGAGTGCAAGAATTGATCGGAGCACAATGCGGTTTTGGTTTAAATGCAATAATTGCACAAAACAGATATTGTTATCACTTCAACGAAGATTGAAAAGATTAAATTTGGCCAAACCACATGTTAACTGGACAAGAAAAATGGACAGAACTGGTCAGTAATATTTTTCCTAATGAGATCAAAATTTTCTTCTTTGATAATGATCACATAAAGAGTGGAATCGGAAAAGAAACTAATTGCATGACACAAAATGTAAAGAATCCATTCAGTGTTATGAAATAGGGTTGTATGATATCCATAAGTGATGGCAAAATTTGTGTGATTAATGGGAATATAAGTGCCAAAAATACTACATAACGAAATACTTCAATGCCAATTGAAGTTTTCTGTCCGTGATCGCTTCCACGAAAATGAAATATTTATATTTAAACAGGATTCATTTTTATGTCTTGTTGGTAAATTGTATAAAATGTGGTTTTAATGTGATCATATTGCAGTTTTATATGGTTCAGGAATTGCCCTGACCTTAATCCTTTTGATAATCTATGGAGCCGACTGAAGAAACTTGTTGTATAGAAGCAGCCCAGCAATAAAAACCAATTAAAAGAATCAATAATTCAATCTTAGAAATATATTATAACAACTTGAGACCCAAAAAAGACTTACTTCAGTCTATGAAAAAGGCGTTGTAATGACTTAAAAGCAAAAGTTATCCAGCTGTGTGTTAACTGACATTGTGATAACATTTCTATCTCCCATTTTTTAAATATTTTTCCATTTTTTCCTATATTATTTATGTTTTAACAAACATATTTTGATGAAATTTATTATATTTCTGATAAAATTATCTTTCCATTGGTACATAATTTTATGGTATTACTTACAGATAAAGTGGTGTTATGAATTACCAAAAATACAAATTTTCAAAAGGTTTCTTTAATTTTGGACACTACTCTATATTATTTTATTTTATTTTACACACATACATATATATATATGTGTGTGTGTATAAATTCGTTTTTTCCTAATCAAATATCGTATATCAAAATTGTCAGAATCATGAATGATTAGTTTTCCAAATTTTTACATAGAATAATTTATCTATCTTAATTTTGACTAGTATTTGTTTTTATGCTCTTTATCAATTTTTAAATCTTTCTAAATTCTTTGACAGTTTCTTTTTTTCGTTAAACATTTAATGACACCATTAAAAAAAAGAAAAATTTAATTCGTTATAAAAATGGACGGAATATATTTAAAATATATTAGATAAATCAAATATGAAGTTACGAATACGTTCAATTACCAGAGATAAATCGTGTAAAGTAGCGATCAAATTCTATAACTCCAATTCGTAGGTTTCGATGTAATTATTTTATGGCTACTATCATTATTTAAAACAGAACATTCTTTCATCTTTAAGACAGGATGCGTGCCTACTCACATGCATGTTAACAAAATGGCTTTCAACTTTATTAACGTGTTTGTGTTACATACCACATGATTAGAGAATAAAATCCCTCTACCAGTCTCTAAACCTAATATTTTTGGATTGCTTAGATAACTTTTCAGGGCCAAGGAATCTGTAGATAAAAACTTTAACTATAAGCAACATTACATATCTCAATAACAAATGGCATAAACTTATGTACAAATCTGTAATTATGTAAAAAATAGTGAAGTTTAGAAATCAGATATATTATTTTTGCTCTTAAATGCTAAAAAAATAAAAAAAAAGTATTGTTGATAATAAGCTTAATTAAGAAAAATTATTGAAATTGTAACTAAAGAGCATTAATAAATTATGTCGTTAGTTTTTTAAACTATGATGACAGAAAACATAAACTCATCCATTATTAATCTTCTAGTCACTCAGATTTTATTTTTGTTAAAGCAAACACCGAAAAGGCTCTTTTGCTTCAACACCAGTAGAAAAAAGTATAAATATTTACTCCATTTTTAAGTCATGGCTACATGATCATCTCAATCTCAATACCACACGTATACTTCCGATTATCGGATACTCCTCATGTAGTTTTTGGGCTGTGTTAAAGAAATCATGACTAAAATTTATTATTCTTAAACTTATACTCAATCATAAAGCTTTTAAACACGCTATAAAATACTGATAAATGATTAAAATACCATTTTACTATTTCAATATTTTGTAAAAAAAAAAAAAAAAAAAAAAAAAAAAAAAAATTAAATAATAAATAATTTTGTCACAGTAATAATTTAAAATAGACAGAAAATTTTTCTAAATACAATTCTGAATAATAAAATCCCCTGTGCACTTTAACTCTCCCTGGCTAGAAAAATGGATAGAAAATAAGTAAAAGACAGGTTTAATGCAATATTTAAATAAGTTTTACATTAAAATTGGCTATTTTGCCGCAAGCAAATGGTAAATAAAAACAAAACAAAAGTGTATGAATAATTTTTCTTTTTTTAAATTAGCTCAGTATGTCTCACGGCGAAAGATATAAGGTAAATAATTGCAGAAGGTTCTCCTTAAATTTGATTTAATTTTCTTCGTAAAATTTATTTTATGTTAACATTTATTTATTTTACTTTATAATAGTTGCTATAGTAGCAATTTTAAATGCAGTTTAAAGATTGTACAGTTATAAAATGCATTTGATATTATTATTTTGGTTATATGACTGTTTATTTTTCGTCATGCTTTTCGTGGGTGTTTGATAATCGGGTGCTAACTGTACGTCACATTTGTAATACTCAACTATCAGAAAGATTTCTTAATTTTATTTCTAAAATTTCAAGTTTTTTGAAGTTTTTATTTAATATTAGTAAACTGCAATGTTATTTTTCAGCAATTTCTTTTTCTTATATTTACGTATTATAACAAATGTAGTAGTTATAATGGGACACAGTACTTTAGAATTTATTTTAATTTTGAATAATAATGTAATATTTGTAGTGCCACATTACTTAACACTAAAAATTAAACAAAGCGAAAAAAATCTTGTAGAACAGCCTATTTTACCAAAATTAATTTGTTAAAAAATATATAAAAATCCCCAATTCTGTTATAAATATGAATATTTTTGCTTCGATTTCTTTCAACTTCATTAAAATGTACTACGTAAAATTGTGCATGGATTTTTAGATGTATGACATTTAAACATGATAGATGAGATGTATGAGAAAAAATATCATTTAATATGATGTTTTTTTCTCTCGTGTATGTTAAAAAGTGAAGGAAATTCGACAAACTCTCAATTTAAATATTTTCAAAAAGTAACTATAAACTTGAATGTTAAATCCATGCACAAAATATTAAATACACCATGGAGAACAGGAGAAAAAAAATCCCAAACCCCTACCATAATTAGCAAAAGATCTTAGTATTTTTCGAACAAGCAAGTTATAGAAACATGAACAGGGAGAAAAATCAGTTTAAAATTTTCATTTGTATGGGTAATTGCACTGGATCTATTAAAAAAATTACAATATTTAGCAATATAATTGTCGTATAGATAAAAATGAGGTGTCAAAATATTCACAATTAAAGAAGCTTTCGGTTAATATTAAAAAAAGAAAATCGATATTTTCAAATTTCAAGGTATTGTGTCCCTTTAGGCATTGTTTGTCTTTTTTTAAGTACTTTCACTTGCTTCTTAAAAATAGTTAATTTTAAATTTAAAAGAGAAATCAGACATCTACTATATCTGAATTCTACGTTAGGAACTTTAGTTTTGGGACCAATGATTAAACAGCTCATAACATCTGTGAGTAATCGTATATGATACTATACGTCAATCGCTTCTTGAAAATGGTACAAAATTTTATTTCGCCGCTTCTTGAATGTAAGTTGATGTATGTTCGATCTTTAGAAATTCCAAAAATTCAGAAATTTAACATAAAATTCCAAAATTTTCGATAGAAATAAACAACAACTGTTCTCATATTTCGGGATACTGCAATACTATAATTTTTAAGGGAAATGTGATATTTTTAAATTTGCTAAATTAGAGTTGTTCTGTTCCCTAAACTTTACTTGTTTAGCTTTGGTTTTATACCATTACAAGAAACTTTAACAAAATCCTTTTTTTTTTTTATTCTTATGGATTTACGTGGGTGATTCCATGCAAATAGGTCATAATAATGAAACTGGAGGAAATTTAAACTTTTTCGACAGAAAACCAAATGAATTTTTTTAAACATGTAGTTTAAACATGATTTTGTTATTGGTTCATAAAATTGCAGCATTAATTAAAACATATATATTATAAAAGGTGAGAAAGGTTAGTTATAAAAATTATCTTTTCTCACTGAAATTTTTATATTTATTTTGTCTGACTTCTTCCTTTTATTGTGAACACATGAAGTGTTAATTCTATGTATTACATTATTTTTTTGGTTTACACATGCAATTCTTACTTCGCAAAAAATATGTTTAACTCATATTTCACATAATTTCCTCACTCGATAATAATTATGGATATTTCAGATAGGTGGTACTACTGTAGACTACTGTGCTTAACACATGGGCCTTACCTCTCTGTAAGGAAAAAAAAAATAATAAAAATCAGCCATCTTAAAGAAATTCTTCAGTGTGTAAGATATAATTCAACAGACAGGTTGGCCAAATTCTAAGATGATATCATAATTCCCTCACTTACATTTATGAAAATAATTTATTGCTAAAAATATATGTTTTTTCTTTTCCATGTTTTTGTACATATGTTCAACTATTGTGTGAGATATTTTGTTTTATTCAACCGTGGCCCTTTTTTTAGGTAAACTTACTTTAAATATTACAGATTATGAAAATTTTGAATATTTAACAGATTATATCTGCTAACAGCAACTCTATCCCGGTAGACTACTATATTATTTAGCTTGCCCTAGTATTATACTGTCATATTCTATAAGAAAAAATTTTTGGTACTATTGTTTAAATAAGATATTAAATGCAGAACATGGACAAAAACGTTATTTTGATTATATTTTGTGGCAACATAACAACGTAAAATAACAATGCCCCATGGAAACAACTAAATTTTAATAAGCAGGTAGGGTTATACTAACAGTTTACGCCAAAAGAATTTTGGCATCTTGCTGCTTGCCAGAGATATAATACTCTAAACATACTCGCATTTCATTTTTCATGAAAAATGGCATTAAGAGCTTTGCAATTTGAAATTTTCTATAGGAAAGAAAAGAAATTTTTAGGGCTTCGAAATAGCACATTATTTATTAAATATGATCTACTTCAACATAAAAAAATCAACATACGCAATTGCTTCAACATAAGACAAATCAAAAAATACAACTATCGCACTTTGTCAGATATTCAAAATAATGGCTCTTAGTATTAATTTAATACCATGTATTTAATTTCAATTCAAAGGTTTACGCATTTGCTTAGACAACGTAAATTTATATTTTTGTTTTTGAATCGTTCTTATTGTTTTGTACACAGCTATATATAAAAAGAAAAAAAAAACTTTCTTTAGAGGCATTTTCAGTACTGACAATTGAGAAATTTTAAAAAGTATTATATTTAAATATTTTTCCTTACCATTTAAGGTATTTCTAACAGTTTTCAATGCTGAATTAAACAATGACGTGATTTTTCCTCGATTACGAAAAGTTTTTCCAGAAATTTAGAATGAATAACCAGGAAAATTATGCAGTATATATTATATAGTAATAAAAGAACGGTTCAAATTAAACTCTATTTTACATTTTTATTAAGTAGATACGTTTGTTATAGTTGCCACAAAGGTTGAATATTAATATACTGAGTTTTCTTCTTCTCTGAGAAATATGACCACTTTTCTCTTTCTTTGTTGTTTCATAAGCAACTATTATTAATCTACTGTCATCTTTATTAGTGTCTGCTGTCTCTATGACTAAATTTATAACTTATCAATTAGAGATCATGATGTTTTATGACTAAATTTAGAATTAACCAATCAAACAATACTCATATTTTACTCATCCTGTAAAAAATAGCGATATTCTACAGATAAAGGAGATACTCTTTCTGTGTGTATTTGTAGTTTTGAAAATTAATACAGTTAGAAACCCCTTTTTTTTCGTCGTTTCAGGTATTTCTAATCTTTTTGCATGTACTGAAGTAAAAAATGGCGAGTAGTTCGAGTTAGATTTTCGACAAACTGAGAATGAATAACAAAGGATGTGTAGCATAATTAAACAAGTTGGAAATTGCACGTGAAGCGTAGCAAAAGAGGTGTGTTCGTACGATAACGAAGTTTAAAAAATATTAAGATCTTGCTGATGTAGTAGAGCGTAGAGATGTAAATTTTCCGGAAAAATATAACTGGCGGAAAAAAACTGGTTTTTTACCGGTTTTTTTCGGAAAAAAACGGAAAAATTGGAAAAATTGATTTTTCATGACTGTTTCTCCCAAATAAATTATATTTTCTTAGAGAATATTAAATAATAAACATTTTTTCCCATTTATATGTATTAAATGAAAATTATTTTCACTTTATATTACAAAATAAAAAGAAAGTAGCAAAGCCTGCTTTTAAAAGTTTAATTTTTTTTCCACAGCCTAAGAATTTTTATTAAACGCTATTGTTTGTTATATCATATCTCTGTTGAAATGATTTTTCAGTTACATGTTTAACTACTAATTGACCTAATGTAAAAACCTGAACCAATATGTCTGCAGTTTGGAATGAAATAAATTATGCATTCCATTTACATAAGTATAGTTTTTAAGTAAATGATACTAGTTTAAAGAAATTATTGCAGTTTTGTCATTATTATGAATATCAGTATTCAAAAATTCCATTGTTTGTTTAAAAAATGTATATTTTTACATTATTAATTTTTTTTCTTAGAATTATAATTTTATTTCCTTTATAAAATATGTTTAGTTTTGGTATAGCTTTCCAATCTCAACTCAAAAAAGTTTTGATTTAATTTTATAATCTAAATTCAAACAAAACTAAGTTTTACTTTGGCTTACTCAGGTCTGCAACTAAAACATAGCGTAGGATTTATTGACTGTTAGATTTTTACTCACTGAAACCAGAAAAAAAAAATAAGTTTAATTAAATGTAATTTTTTTTTTTTTTTACCCTGAAATCTGATATTCTGTTCTTAAGTAAGAAACCATATTCAATAATGTTTCCACCTGGTAAGTTTATATTTCTAAGAGTGGAACTCAAAAGTTATGGAAACAGAACACTACAAATAGAAAATGCTCACTATTTGAGGAATTAAAAAATTACATACAGAGATAAACTTCTACTTGCTTTAGAAAACTACAAAAATTCAAAGTTTAATCAAGAGGGAATGTATAATTTGGAACATAGTTACTTGTAATAAAATATGGGTTTTTTTTTCATCGCAGTTGTACTTTTCTAATGCAAACTGCCCATGTTTTTGCAACATTACTCTACATTATGGAGATAAAATGGAGGTCAATTTTAGATTCAACATCTTGAAAAAACATTCAATTAATCAGCTATAACGAAATCTTGAAAAATGCAGTATAATAGTGCCACCTATAGGGCAATTTACACCAAAAACTAAACAACATTTATATCAGAACCTGTCTGAAGCTGTAGTTTGATTTTTTTTTTTAAATCGTCCTTGAGGTAAAGCTATTGCGATAATCATGAATAATGCAGCATAGCAGCGTCATCTGTTGAGCAATTTACACCGAAAAGTAATGAGCACGAAGTTACGTCAAAGATTAACTTAATATGAAATTTTATAAAAATATATACATTAGTTTGAGATAGAACTATTGTGGAAATTATGAATAGCATAGCAGCGCCATCGGTTTGGTGCTATACACTAATAACTAAACATCCCGAGTTTATATCAAGGTGTAGCTGAATCTAAAGTTTTGTGAAATTATGTGCATCAGTTCTTGAGATAGAGTGCCCATAAAATTTGTCCCTTACAGACTCACAGAGTGACAGATATTTTCCAAAAACCATCAAAACGTGTTCAGGACCTTCTAAAACGTTTAAATACACCAAAAACTGGAAGTCAAATATTTCACGAATTCAATACTTACTTCTTGAAAAGACATATTAAAGTAATAAATGCATACTTCAAAATTTTATGTTGAATTTTTAATTTTATCATTTCCATTAATCGGCATATTATTGCAATAATTTTACACATGAATTAATTTTTAAAAAGAGAAGTTGCATTTAATTACATACCTAGATATTTTTCATGTAATCAAGTTTTTGTGAAATTGTGAACTTTTTGTATATACTTGTACAAAATACATTCAGAATTTTCGAATAAGAAATTATTACTATATTTAGGTTGCTATTTAGACATTTTTAATAAAGTTATTTACATACATATATGCAACTTAATAAGATTCAGCTGCTGTATGGCATGAGATTTTTTTTCTTCAATCACTGCACTTGCGAAAGATTCAATTTGTTGATTAAACTTTTGTCTGAAATGTCTATTTTCAAAAGAAATTTTGTAAAGGGTCTTGAGTTTCAAACAAGAAAAAAATGTGAAGGATCCTTTCAAGTCTTCTCAAACAGATTTCTGCTCAGAGATCAGATTACCCACATTAAAATTTTCATGTGAGACATTCAACATAAAAATAAATAAAATAAAAAGTATGAGAATGTAGCTATTACAAAAAATTTCACTATATTATTTTATAAATGAAATTTCAATTTTTCCAGTTCGGAAAAATTGAAAAATAAGCCTTCGGAAAAAACCCCAAAAAAACCGTTTTTTTTCCCAATTTTTCCGTTTTTTTTCCGAGCATTCCCATCTCTAGTAGAGCATACTTCGGATACAGTATAGTAATCTTTGTGTTCCGAATCATTGTCGAAACCTTAGGTCGAAAGTCTAGGTCGAAATCTTTGTGTTCCTGTAAATATGCAGGAAGTAATTTTTATTACACCTCAGCAACGTATATCTTATTCATAAAATGTGAAGTAGTTTAATATAATTAAACACCCCCCCTCCCCCCCCAAACACTGTTTTCCGTATAGCATTATGTAGTGGAATACTTTTGTGTGGCCCTGTAATTTAATAATAAATATTCTTTGCATCACAGATTGTAAAGAATGTATATTTTAGTATATACTTCATAGATTCATGCCAATTCTATTATGTTCAAATGAGTGTAACACCATTAAATTGCATTTGAAACTTTTCTTCCCATTGACCGTAATGTAACGGAATACTTTTGATTGTCCCTGTAATTGATCTATGCATCCGATTTTCAAAACATTTGAAATTACTCGACAAAATTATGTAATAATTATGTATTTTAAATTTCAAACGATTCGGTTGGGTAGTTTTTGCGTTGTTATATGCGGACAGACGGACGGACAGATAGACGGACAGACAGACGGACTGAGCGACAACAATAGGTGCTACGTATTTACATAACTACGAACGCACCTAAAAAGGATAAAAATAAAACGTGGTCTTAAATTTTTACTAAGTAGTTGGCCTTTTAACAGTAGTTAAAAATTTGAATACTAGGATACATAATTTTCTTTCTCCAGAGCAAAGATCTCACCGGCTGTTTCAAATGCAGCTACTAGTTTTAGTCCACTATCATGTGTATTAGTGTCTGGTATCTTTGTGATTAAATTTATAACTTATGAATTAGAAATCCTGATGTTCTGATGTTTAGATTTACGCGTTACCAATGAGATAATACGTTTGATCAGTGTTATAACTAAACGAGGCTTTTTTCAGTATTCTCGAAATAAGCATAAATATTTATTTTCTCTCACGCTCTATAAAAAATAAAAAAAAATAAAGGCCTGTGTTGTGCAAAAAAATGTAATGACAGACAAAAATACACATAATTGAAAATTCACTGTCATTAACATTGAAATAATGCAATAAATATTTAAATATGTTTCTAGTTTTAAGCATTAAATCAGTTTATTAGAACAGGAAAAATTTACATAATATATGTAGTGATGTTGAAAAACTATATAAGTGCTCTATTTTATCACTGCAAAGTGTAAAACAGCCTTAGTGATAAAAGCTTGGGATAGATTTATGTGGCGCTTGGGACAGTGGGGCATTAATAAAGAAAATATCTCTTTTTAAGTGGTTTTAAAAGTTAATTTTCAGAACAGATCAAGATAAATCATTCCAGATTTAAGGTCTGTTAGATAGATTTAAGGATTTCTATTATAAATAAATAAATTTACCATTAGAGATAATCTTGAAAGTACGAAATGACTTTTATATCATACGGGCTATTCTCCTAGAAGTATATAAAACGATATCACAGAATATTTATTAAACAAATAATTGAAAAAGAAAAAATATATATAAACGTACGATATTATGTAAATGATAAAATAATAAAAATAATAATTTTTCACAGAACTAATGTGTCCACAAAGCCTAATAAATAATGTCCTTGGAATTTCACAGACCTATAGTTTGTACTACTATCTCATTTTTCCTTACACTTTATTATTAATTCAGTGTTTTAAACAGAATATCATATTCAGTTTTAAAGGATAATCGTGTTTATTTACAGCTGTATTTGATAAATAACTACTGTCAAAGTCAGTTTACAGAAAGTTAATAGCTGTTAAAAGCGCAAAATAATGAAAACATTTAGGAAAGCGAAACCTATTATTCAATTCGTAACACCGTCCCTTAAGAGCCCACAATAGTCACAGAAAAAGTGCACAAAAAGACCCGGATGACCATGTAAAGTCTATGGGAGCGTTCTTTTCTAATATCTCGCTCAAATTTTAATATTTTTGCATGATTTTTTTGCACAAGATAGCTAAGGGCAATCCACAACCGGGCTAGTTTTACTTTTTCAATTTTTGTTTCAGATTTTCTTTAAAAAATTACTTTAACTTTCGAAACCGGTTTAAACCGGTTCTGAAACTGAAACTATCGTAATATAAAAAATATATAACCAAAATCGAAAAAGTAAAAACTAGCCCGGTTATGGATTGCCCTCAGCTATCTTGTGCAAAAAAATCATGCAAAAATATTAAAATTTGAGCGAGATATTAGAAAAGAACGCTCCCATAGACTTTACATGGTCATCCGGGTCTTTTTGTGCACTTTTTCTGTGACTATTGTGGGCTCTTAAATACTAGGCCTAAACGATGACACAAAAAAGGCGGTTGTTTTTCAGCGCGTGTACGGTCTGTTAAATTTTGGTACCAATAATTTTAAAAACAAATTTCCGCTTTATTTTTCTGAGATTGAAGAAGTCAAATACATCATTTATAAAATACTGGTATCTAAGTTTAAGGGAGCATACATAGGCTGCAGCCCCACCTTTTGTGCCAGCGTTTAGGCCTAGTATTCAGGGATTGGTGATTTATACTCAGCAATAAGTTGCAATATTACCTGTATTTTTGTCATTTTTTAAAATTATGAAAAAAATCATGAACATAAATATGGCACAGTTTCATGGGCAAGACAAAAACAGGTATGTATTATGAAATGATAAAATTATATAGAATAAAATGCAACATCGATTATGCAAAACTTAATTTAGCAGTTCATTCAATTCCGTCGGATATTTTGAGAAGTGTCAAGAATTGCGGATTTTAAGAACGGCACTTAAAAAAAATTCTTTGTTTTATTTAATAATAGATTTTTTGCGATTATACAAGGCAAAGAAATTAAAAAAATATATGTGTGTTATTCAAAATCCGTAAAAATTGGCACTTACGTATTTAGTTGTTACAAAAAAAATGTACTTAAATAAATTCAAGTCTGTGTACATAATTTCTGTGAATATGATGGTTACGAACATAGCATCTGCGAAATCTAAGAATGTAGTTGGTAAAATACTGGCACGATGTTTAGTGATCTAAACAGCAGAGGCTCGTTTATTATGAACAGTCGTTTTCGCCGTATTAAACTATGTAATTTATAATAAAATTCTGCAAAAATTACTGTTCCGAAAAAAAAAAAAAATGGCATGATTCTTTTGACTTCTCAATGGCAGATAAGTCCAAGAGAACGGAAGCATATTTTCTTCCTCTTTTGATTATTTTTTACAGGAAAATTTTTACTGAAAATGTACTTTCCTGCAAGAATGGAACATATCGGGGAAAAGATGAAATCAAATAAATGTGTTCCACTTAATATAACTCCACAAAAGAAACTGCACTGACATAATCTGACAGTCCTGAGACAAATATTACGGAGGATTAAAATAACCTGCTTAAAATTACTATAAAACATATAAAAAGATGTATCAGCCTATATATCAAAACGTATGATATGCACGCATTTATTTAAAATGGCTAGAAGCAATTTTAGCAATTCTAGAAACATTTAAATTCCTTTAAAGAGAGCTCTGCAGTGTCTCCTACAGGCAATATCAGGACTAAGGAGGTTAAACTACACTACGCTTTTATCTTATTAGTTGAAATTGTGAGCTTCTTTCTATCTAAATTAACATATGGTGGAAAACGGGTGCATGTACAAAACACGAGAGGTCTTATCATAAGTTATCGCGAAAAGAGGCTTTTGACAATACCACCTACAATCAACATCAGTAAAATTTGTATGTGCATTTTGACGTCTTCCGTAAAAATGCATTTTTGTGATTATAATGTTGGGGAGGAAGCTTGGAATTTATTCGTACATAATTAAACAAAGGAAGACAAAATAATAAAAAAGAAATGAACGAACACGCGTATATAAAGACTATTAAATTTTGTCCTTTTGCCAGCAACGCAATGTCTTTCTCAAAAACCGATTTTTCCCAAAGTAGTAGAAGTAAATTAGATATTTTTGCCGTTTAATGCGTTTATTTTAAAAGCTTTTCTTCTATTTTTTTTATTTCTTTTTATTTTAGGCCTTGTTTTATTATAATTTTTTATAACTTTTATGAAATCGAATCCCATAGTAGTCAATTTTTTTTTCAAATACACACACACACACACAAAAAAAAAAAAAAAAAAAAAAAAAAAAAAATACTGGATCACGCGGTTAATGTCAGAAAATGTTGAAGGTAACCTCTTCAATACTTTAATCCAAAAAATTTTTGTTGTTGTTCTGTAATATTTTGCATTTTCTAATATCTCCAGTCCTTCTGTTGTACTTCAAAAATCTTAGGGTACTTCGATGATTCGAATAATTGAGCGACTCTGTGTCGTGAAAACAAATTAATAGAAAAGAAAAGAAGATTGTTGGTGCTTTGATAGTTCTAAGTAGAGATAAACAAATAAAATGTTTAATCATTTGAAAAATACCGTTAATTTTAATGTTGAATTGAACATAAAAGTTGCAAATGCTTAGGTAAAAACATTTCTCATTAAAATGTGAAGAAAATATATTTTAATATTATTGTCAATCTGAGTAAGACCCTCAAATAAGGGAGAGCGGGGATGAATGGGACGATTTTTGCATTTTTACTAATAACTTAAGTTGTATACAGTATTTAATTAAAAAAATATTACTTAAAGAATACTTCAGCATTTAACAACTTATTGACATACTAATTTCAATAAACAATTGTTTTTTAAATTTTTAATAGTTTTTTTAAAACATGTATGCATACTGTCCCATTCATCCCCATGGTGGGGATGAATGGGACAGGTAAAAAAAAAATATTCCAAACATATTTTTTTAGAACTGAGAGATATATTTTATTTTACTTCATATTGACAGAAGCTAATATCAAATGACAACAGTCCTTTGGTTCTGGCAGTTCCCAGAGGTCTAGGCTTTCGTAGTTTCATAACAATATCCTCCAGATTAACAAAATAAATTTCTGGTGGATCGGTATATTAAAATAAGGAATTATTATCCTTTTTCTCAAGAATTGTACTTGAAAGTTATCATTATTGTTCTTTAAAACCCTAGCAACATAATGATATTTTTTTCCACATATCTTTGTTATGAGAAAGTCGTCTACTATTATATTATTCAAGCTGCAAACTTGGTGGTCCATATCACTTGAAATCATGTTCAAGTGACTTTCATCTCCATCACGAAGTGATAAATTGCCAGATTCATCACTACAAACCATACCTTTACTAAAAATATTTCTTGAAGGCAGTCAATTCATTTTTCTTATTAATGTCTGTTTTTTTTTTTTTTTTTTTTTTTTTTTTATCAATTTCCTTTACCAAATATTGTTTTTCTGGTGTATCGGTTAGAACACCACAGTGGCCTCGTTTTCTCTTCTTAACATCAGGTTTCTAGGTAATCCCAAAACGCAATTTTATCCATTATGGAATAGCCCTGGGGATGAATGTGACAGTCCAATTCATCCCTATAAACACTGCCCCATTCATCCCCATAGCCATATGGTTATATAAAACAGTGATTAGGCTTAGCAAGCACTGTCAATATTGATCATTTGCATCATAAGTATAACAAGAGATTATATCATTTTAACATTTAAAAAATATATAAGGTTTTGAGAAAGTTAACTATCAATTAAATACTGAAAAAATTAAACAGATAAATTTACTTTGGTTCTTGAAAATTACAATTTGTACACTAGCTAATCTTCTGTTATGAATACTGCTTTGAAACTAAGTCTGTTGAATGACCTCAGTAATACCATCTATCAGGTAAATTATCAAATTATTTATGTTTGTGGAACATATATAAATTTCTGTTGTCCCATTCATCTCCACTCTCCCCTAATAAAGTGTTCCATAATAATAATATATGTCATTGACACTGTTTATGTTCTCTATTACAAGGTGGAATAATGGAGTAATTTAGTTGCCATCATAGGAGTAACTTCGTTAAAAGTTCATAAAAAATAATACCTCGTATATTAATACTTTTTTTTTTAAATTATGAGACAGTCTAGGATCGATTCTCATAGCTGATGTTAGATTTCTTGGGCTGTATTACATATTCTAGGAGTATTAATTGCGAAATAAAAACAGTCTGATTTTACCATAATCAATACAATATGAAGAGTAGTTCATTTTTTATGCGTGTCTATAAATACTCAGTAATTAACTGACTTCCAACAAACGAAGCTATATGCAATTCGTTTATTGGAGGTTTTTATGTGTGTCCATGCATAACTTTTGAACGAATATGCCAATTTTCCTTTATCTTGCTTGGGGTAAAGGATTTATGGTAGTGATATCTTTCTTATTTCATTAGGATTCAAATGCGAATGTTTATTTGTTTGTCTTGTTACGTTTTTTCTGACGTTATATTGTCTCCTACGCTCGTAAAAATTGACCAATCATTACGAAAACTGAATATAATGTTAAGGTGCAGTGTACTACTTTAGGTTTTTAAACTAGTCGCCTATTTTTGTACAATTTTTTATTGGACCCTATGTAGAATTTGTGTATCACCGCATAATTAGCGTCAAAATAAGCTATATTTACAACAATGGAATTTAAAATAAATGAGGATTATCAAATCAGTGTTGAGCATATCACCTGTTATGCTAAAAAACTGTCACCAGAATAAACCAGTTGGCATACCTAATTTACAAAAATCAGTGCAACAAGTCGGTTTTACTTATTTCATTAAAAATTATTGGAGTATTTAAAAAAATCGTGAAAGTTTGGAAAAACAGACGTGATCCTCTTCTAAATTGGCGTTCTGGTTCCACCCCTGCTAGGTAGAATGTAGGAACTGAAAATCAAATAGGGTATTGAAGAGGATTAGTGTTGTGTTTACGGCCATCTACGTGAAGGATATACGTCGAAGGGGGGGCCGGGTGTTGTTATCCATGGTGGTCTTTGTAAGGAGTCTAACCCATATTTATGCAGCGTTCGAAGAAAACCGCAGAAAACTCCGAATAAATAGGCCGTCGAAACCAGCATATTCCATCTAATAGCTTTGACATCAGAACATTTCAGACACTGTTTGGCTTTAAATATGAAGAAAAACAGTACAGCAATTTTTTTTTACATTTTTGTACCGAATAATTATATTTTGCAATAAAAATGCAATTTTTGTTTCTAACTTGTAATTCACCAGATATAAAGTTGCGGAAAACTATATGCTTACTAAAATTTCTTCTGTAAATTGTTCAAAAAAAGATGTATATTTACAAAACTAATTTTTGTAAAGATATAGAAACCTGTAGCTTTACAAACGAATTTATTTAAATCTAATTTATTAAACAGTAATATTCCTAAATTTTTATATGTAACGCGTGTTGCAGTTACATTAAAAGTTCTAGTTATCCCAGTTTCCCAAAAAATTCTTAGGAACTTTACAGATTTTTTGATTTACAGAGGAAACATGTATCTCTTACATACATTTTTCCTGTTGTCGGTATATAAAAAGTTCTAGATATCCTAGTTTCATAGAAAACGTTTTTTAACCTTAGAGAATTTTCTTTACAGTGTAGACGTTAATTATTCTATATTTTAGCTTGTGCTAAAAATTTACTTTATCAAAGATTTCTCATATCTTTATCTCACAATTTTTATTTTTTATAATATAATTTCAAATTTAAACAAACAATCTATTAAACGAATTAATTTTCGTGTAACTTATAATACTGTATGCCTTACTGATATAGTTTTAAGTCACCGTACTCTCAAACAATTTATGGTTTTTATCTACAATTTGATTCGATGAAACAATCTACTCAGAAAATCCATTATGATTATCGATTTATTTTTAGTCATTTGATTTCTAAAAGTATTAAATTGTATCAAGTAATAATTTCTAAAATTTTAAATTATTGTATCGTCATGTTGAAATATAATTAAGGGCAAGGAAAACATCTCGACAGGTAAAATGAAACAGCTTTTGCGAAACATTTAAAACTTTTTTACTTACTTTAACTATTTTACTTTAAAAAACATTACAAAAGAGTTACAAATGATATATTTTTTAAATAAATATACATATTACAGCCCATATAGGAATCAAAAGTAATTTATTTCATCTACAGTTTAGTTTTCAGAAACTAAGTAACATTTTACAAATCTCAATGCCATTTTTTGAGTAATATGTTTGTTCAATACATTTTTCTTGAAAACTGTTGAGCATATCACATTAAAATTTGTCATGGCATCGGAAAATAAATTATTTGAGAATAACAAGGGGCAATTTTCAATTTGACATAAAAGAAATAAAATAAAAAATATTTTACTAAAAAACTTTGAAAATTCTAAAAATTTTAAAATCATATTTTTTATTATTTAATTTTTTTCCCTCAGATCTATAGAGTTAGATATTTTTTATGAGACAAATTAGATACACATTTTTGAAAATTTTCAAATGTTTACCTAAAAAACCAGAGCACAAAAAAAACCCATTTTGTGAAAAAACAAAAAACTCTATAACATCCACAGTGCATAAAATACAATATATTTTAAAACCTTCCAGCGCCATAATATTTTCGGTTCAAATTCATTAATAATCATAATGCTTTTGCTCTATTTTTTCAGTTAATAGTTAAAAAATCAAAAGAAACATAATTTTATGCTGTATGTGCCCTTGATGCTTACAAATGTAAATTTATGATTCAACACCTTTAGTTCATACATTGCAGATTTTTTCAAGCACATGAGATTTTATTAACTTTGTATATTTCTTTTATATTAAATGGCATTTAATTAGTTCAAGCTTCTGGAAGATATATCGATTTAATTAAGTGGATGATAGCTTTACGTAGCAAAGTTGGAATATTGATTTTATTTTGTTCTCAAACATGAGCGGTATAGATTCATAGAAGCTTGTGTTTCTGTTAACCCGTGATTTATATATGTGTAATCTATTATATGCTCATCGTTGATTGCTACAATTTTTGTCTATCAGTAATTCTGAAAAATAATCTTTGCCTTATACCGTATTCACCTTAAGTCATTAAAGACGCATATAACATCTCGATAAGTAAAATTCAATAGTTTTTGCAAAATATCTAACTGCATGTATTTTACTTAAAAATAGAGACACAGATAGATTTTTTTACAGTAAATATACACAGTATAGCCCATATGGAAATCAAAAGCAGTTAATTTGATGCATAAAATAGTTTTTAAGAACTTTTGCATATGAATGCTTGATGACATTTTTTTAACAATATGTCTTTTCAATACATTTTACTTAAAAACTGTTGAATATATCACCTTAAGATTTGTTACGGCATCGAAAAACATATTGTTTGAAAATAATAAGCAATTTTGAATTTTACTTAAAAAAATAAAATTTAAAATATTTTATTAAAAAATTTTAAGACCATATTTTTTATTACTTTATTTTCTTTTCACCGTGACATTTAAAGCTAGATATTTTTAACCCCTTGGAGACAAGCGACCGGCATACGTGACGCATAATGTACTCAAAATCCTTGATTATTCTCACCGGTAAAATTTTATTGTAATTTTTACTTTGTTCAAAACTCTTTCCTGGTTCAATTTGAAAAAAAAAATTAGTTATGAAAGACCGGTGATAGAAGATTAAAAATTCTGTAAAAGACACTCCGTCATCTGAGAATAATAAGGTTCTATCTGTGTTTTTGAAAAAATTGACTTATCGATATAGAAAGGTTCTATTTGTATACAGAAGGCATTTCTGGATTAAATTAATGTCATAATATAATTCTAATGTCATATATAAATTATATATGAGGACCCCAGAAGCCAAGGGGTACAAGTGACAAAATTTCGATTTGGAGTAAATTGAGTTTAAAGATAATTGATGTTAAATTCGAATATCAATAACAATTGAGTGAATTGAAATAGGAAATTTCTGCTTGTTGCATTCTGGTCTTTGAACTCTTATTTCAAAAAAATGTTAAAAAATAAAGTACAATTTTCTTTAAATGTGTAATTAATCAATATTGTTTGTTTTTCGAAAAAATTGGTTTGCCTCTATAACTCAGCAAATAATAAGAAAATCACTTATATGTCTTTCTCTGAAATGAAAAAAGCATATTTTTAGGTCGTCTGTGTATTTAGTTTATTTTTCAATTTTGTCACTTATACCCCTTGGCTTCTGGGGTCCTCATATAATATCATTTTGCTGCAAAAATGCCTTCATAGATACAAATAGAACTCTTCTATATCAATAAGTCATTTTAAAAAAAACACAGATAGAACCTTATTATTATCAGGTGACGACTGGTCTTGAAGGGGATAATGAGATATGTTAGTCACACAATTTTGGAAAATTTCAACAGTTTACATAAAAAAAATTTTAGAAAAATGGCCAGAGCATAAAAAAACACATTTTGACCAGAAAGCAGAAAAATCTATAACACTCGCAATGTATTAAATATATTATTTTAAAACTTTCAGAACCGTAATTTTTTAAGTTCATAATCATTTAGCACCATAACGCTTTAGCTCTATTCTTTCAGCCGATAGTTAAAATCTCAAAAATTTGTACAATTTTATGTTGCATGTGCCCTTAATGCTTAGAAATGTATATTCCTGATTCAATGCCTTTAGTTCATGCATTGCAGATTTTTTTTCAAGCGCATGAGATTTTATTTACTTTGTATATTTCTTTTATACTAAGTGACATTTAATTAGTTCAAGCTTCTGGAAGATATATCGATTTAATTAAGTGGATGATAGCATTACGTAGCATAGTTGAAATATTGATTTTATTTTGTTCTCAAACACGAACGATATAGATTCATAGAAGTTTGTGTTTCTGTTAACAAGTAATTTGTATGTTCATAATCTATTATATACTCATTACTGACTGCTACAATTTTTGCCTATCAGTAGTTTAGAAAAATATTATTTGCTTTATATCATTATATTCGCCAATATATTAACCTTATGTCATTAAGGGCACAGAAAACATCTCGACAGTGAAGTGAAACAGTTTTTGCGAAATATCTAACAATGTGTATTTTTTTTAAAAAGGAGGTAAAAATGAGGAAAATTTTTTGCATTAAATATACATACTATAACCCATATACAAATAAAAAGCAAATAATATCATGCATGAATGATAGTTTTTATGAGCTAATTAACTTTTTTAAATATCTCAATGAAATTTTTTGAACAATATGACTGTTCGGTACAATTTTCTTAAAAACTGTTGAGTATATCGCCTTAAAATTTCTCATGGTATGGGAAAACATATTCTTTGAGAATAACAAGAGGCAATTTTCACTTTAACTTAAAAGAAATAAAAATTACAAATGTTTTATTAAAAAACTTTGAAAATCCTAAAAATTGTAAGAACATATTTTTCATTATTAAAAATAATTACTCAGACCTATAGTGAGAGATGTTTTTAAATCAATACGCCATTTACACAATTTTGAAAAGTTTCAACTGTTTACATTGTACCAGAATTTTTAATATTTTATCACCAGTTTTCCAAAACAGTTTCTGCCGAACGGAATCAGAAAAATGTTCGGACTTAATAGTCCAAAATTTACAATAAAAATTTACTAGTGAGAATAATAAATCATGATTGGAATATGGATGCCTGTGCGTGGTACAGGTAAATCATTATTGGCAAAAACACGTTGCCTGTATGACGTACAGGCAAATCAGGGAAAAGGTTAGTAATTCGAAGTTTTTATACCGAAAATATTAGTGGGCAAAATTTGTAGCAGTTGGCAATTATGCATTTTTTAATCTCACCAGATATGAGTATTTCTTATGACAATGTATTAATAAGTATGTTTTACTTATATTATAAAATATAATATGCATACAGGGTGTCCAGCAAATAACACCCTGATTTCAAATTTAAATTTCTCAAAAACAAAAATCGATAGAACTAGTCGGTAAACGGTTTCTTTATTAGGTAAGCTGTAAAAATGTTATACTAAAGTTTCGAACGGTGAATATTTTCAAAAGAGTATGTTCTGATTGCAAAGAATGCTTGACTTAACATTTTTCTTGCTTTAAATTGCTTGGTTTGAATGAGATTTTGGACGGACAACGCCATATTTTAAAGTTTTTTGGAACAAAATTTTTTGGAATTTCAGAAATTTCCAAAAATTTAGTTCTAAAAATATGGCTAAGTACCCCGAAAAACTCGTTCTCTACAATCAGTCTAAAGCAAGAAAAACCTCAAGTCGAGCATTCTTTGCAATCAGAACACAATCTTTTCAAAATATTCACCGTTCTAAACTTTAGTATAACATTTTTACAGCTTACCTAATAAAGAAACCGTTTACCGCATAGTTCGATTGATTTTTGTTTTTGAGAAATTTAAATTTGAAATCAGGGTGTTATTTGCTGGACACCCTGTACATATATAATGTACATATAAAGTATACATACTATAATGTACATATATAGTACATAATATATAGTACATATAATGTACATATATAGTATACATATATACATAAAACTCATTTTCAACACAAAGGCATATAGCTGCCACTGTTTAACTTTTCTTTTTTCTTTTGTAATATCAAATAAACATATTTTAAACCATTATAAAATATTTCTTTCCTTTTTTTTTCCAGATTTCTTAAATCTTCTCTAATCGAGTCTGCCTTCAGCAGACTAATTTTCATCTTCATCGTTTCCCCTCAAAATCGCCAGCACGGATTCGTATACAGCTCCCGGCGCCAAAATTTCGTTCTCAAGTTTTAAACAGAGTTTTGCCTCCACCACAAGTTACTTGCGGAGGCGATTCTCTTCTGGAGATCTTTCCGGTAGGTATTTTTTTTCTTATATTTACCAACACCCTGTAAATTTAATCATTGCATTGAACCAATAATTCATTTTTCACACAAATATGCGGTACATTTATTAAGGAGATACATTTATTAAGGCGGTACATTTATTAAGATATTATTATGCGGTACATTTATTAAGGAGACATTTCTTACATTTTCTAACGCCCAGTAAATTTAATCATTGCATTTAATCGATAATTCATTTTCAAAACAAATAGCTGCCATTATTTAACTTTTCTGTTTCTTCTGTAATGTCAAATAAACATGTTTTGAACCAGAAAATTTATTCTATAAAATGTGTAGTTTTTTATGGTGTACCTACTTAATTTCATTTATTAAGAGGAGACACTTCTTATATATTCCAACACCCAGTAAATTTAACCATTGCATTGGATCGATAATTCATTTTTAACAAAAATAGCTGCCATTAGTTAACTTTTCTTTTTCTTTTGTAATGTCAAAGAAACATGTTTTGAACCAGAAAATTTAATCTATAAAATGTGTCTTTTTTTATGGGGTACCTACTTAATTTAATTTATTAAGAGGAGACACTCTTTGAAATCATATCTTCAATTTGGAATTATAATGTGATAATATGTGGTGGCACAATACTTAATACTAAAAATTAAATAAAATTTTCAAAAGAAAATCTTGTAGAACAGCCTATTTTACTAAAATGTAATACGTAAAAAATATTTTTTAAAAGTCCCTACGACTTTTATAAATACGAACATTTCTGCTTCAGTTTTTTCCCACATTCGTTTGAATATCTATACATATATAAAATTGTTTGTTCTGACTGACGGATAATCAATGCACAGCCCAAACTACTAACCGTAGAAACAGGAAAATTGGAGATACTATACTTCTTATGATGCAAGCGTGCACTAAGATGGGATTTTTGAAAATTCCTCCTCGGAGGGGGCAAACAGGGGTCGAAAATTCTCGAACATCTTCCTTTATCTCAGTAGCCATTTAAGCTATCAGCGTGAAATTTCAGTAATTAAATCTACTAAAAAAATTATTAAACACATATTTCAGCGATTTTAGAAATTACCACCCTCAGGGGGTTAGAACGGGGGTCGAACAATTTAGAACCTTTTGTCACATCTCAGCAGTAGTTTTAAGTAAAAGGATGAAAAGGCAGAAAATAAATCTATTAAATGAATAATTAAAGATGTGTTTCATAGATTTCAAAATTTTTACCCCGAGGGGGTTAAAGTGGGGGGGGGGGTCAAAAATTTCAAACTTTTTTTGGACCCGTCATGTGACATATCATCGGAAAGCCACCGGACCGCTCTTTCATATTATGAACGTTTCTTCCCGCACCCCAGGTCACCTCCCCCCGGGTTCAGTTTTCAAAGTTTTTTGAAAGTGTAGCGTTTTATCATTACAGGTCGGATTTTTTTACGGGCCCTCTGATAAATATTAGTTATAATATTTGAAAATTTCAAAGAGAGGGATAGGTTTTATACCTGGGAGCTCTTCATGTGATATATCATTGGAAAGGTCTTTGACCATTATTTCAAATTATACCCCTCCAGAGCCTTTGAGATATTTCTCCATATCTCAGCAGCAGGTTTGGGGAATTCAAGATAACACACCTGTTAAAAAAGTAGTTAAACTTAGGTACTTTAGTCATTTTAGAGCTATTTTTTCTATTATGTAGTCAACATCGAATTTGAGCAGGATAATTTACATTATACGAATAAAACAACAATTATGGATGTTTGATATGATAATACTTTTATTTTAAATCTTTACTAGATGTACTTCGTTTGATCCAAGATTCCTTTAGAGAAATCGACCAGTGTAGAGGGCGAAGACTGCTAGTACTAAAATTGTGCATGGATTTTTAGATGAATGGGATTTTTCATTTAATATGATTTTTTTTTCTCTAGTGTACATTAAAAAATGAAAAAAATCAATAAACTCTCAATTTAAATATTTAAAAAATATATAAACTTGAATGGTAAATCCATGTACAAAAATACACCATGGCAAACAAGTAAAAAACAATTCATACTCTATCAAAATTATCAAATAAGCCTTAATATTGATTGAACAAACAAGTTATAAAAATATGAACAGGGCGTAAAATCAGTTTATTCAGTTTAAAGTTATCATTTTTATGGGAAATTGCGCCGTATCTATTAACGAAATTTACACTATCCCGTGATATAATTCTCGCATAGGTAAAATTAGGTATCAAAATATTCACAATTAAAGAAACTTTCAGTTAATATTTAAAAAAAAAAAAGAAAATCGGTTAGTTTGACCAATTTCAAGGTAGTGTGCCTCTTAAACGAAATTTTTGGTTCAAAAGATGTGCATCTTTACTTTAGAAAACGCAAGGGTTGGCAGTTATGCAAAGGCACTTTGATTTTTCTCGAAAGTAAAAAATGACTGTGATTTTCTCATTCTTTATCGTTTTTAATGAAAAGGGTAGGTTTCCATATTACGTTGTTTCAGCCAAGCCGTTCGATTTAACATACTTAAAAAATTCAATCTTACAGAAATTTTCCATTAAATAAGAGGGATATGTACCAATCTACCCATTTAAGAACCAACTCTAATTACAGAAAGCCTTTCACATGACAATGTTAAACCTAAAAAATGTTAAACCTAAAAAATGTTAAACCTAAAAAAATGTTAACCTTCGAAAATTTCTCGCTTGCATTTCAATATTTTTAATTTTTTTTTTTTTTTTTTTTTGCATAGGAAACCGATATATAAGACTGTAATACTTTTTTCGATTTTGGTAGATTATTTTAAACGGATACTTTCACTTTTGGAACCTGTTGGAAACAGTCCTGTATGAGAAAGTATTATAAAAAAATATTGCAAAAAAAATGTGAAAAAGTAAAAAAGATCCATTTAAAGATCGATTAGAACAGGCCTACACATAAAATATATTTTAAAATATGGAAATTAAAACGAAAAATATGAAAAAATTTTCTTACATATTTATTATTAGCCTGCAAGGTTTTTCACTTAATTAGTGCTCTTAATAATCTCATTTTAAAGTATTTTAGTAACTAAAAATGTAATGTTTTATAGAAGTTTTTCCTTTATAACTCTTTCTTCATCTTCCAATTTAATTTGTATAGCAAAATATTCTATAGTTCGTGATGTATGAATTGGTTACTAAAAACTTGCTCGTGTATACAAAATGTCAATAGTGAAACTGATTTTACTGGGATTAAGACTTGATCGCACGCTTGACGACAAATTCCAGTAAGTGGATAAGAATTAACAATGACTAACGGTACACAATTGCCAGAAATATTTTGTAGCAAATCAAAAGAACCAAGATTGCAACTAAACTGAGACAACAACTCGTAACAACACTTTTAACAATTCAATTGCAAAACATGTTAAGGAAATCAGTCGAAATTTTTCAATTACAAAATTTTTCATTGCAAAAACTGCCTATTAATAATAATGCAAAAATATTTGTATTTAAAAAATATTTGTTAAGCATAGTAACTTAGACATTTGTATTGAGACATTTTATATTTCATTTTACGTTAAGTTCCATTCACATATTTACCTCATTGCAAAACTCTCATATTTTAATTAAAAAGTCCACATTTTGTAATGGCAAAAATTGTATAAGGGCATTTCATTTATGCACCAATTTCAACTTTTCATACAGAATTTGATGACTAAAAAGATTCCATTATTCATGTATAAAAAATATTATATGTTTTCCACAATGCATTAAAAGCATCAACATCTATGATAAGCTTTGGCAGAAGCTTAAAAAATATTTTTTTTACACTTACAATTTTTTTTATGGCTATTAACTTAATGGGAAGCAGGGGCGGATCCAGAGAATCGTTTTGGGGGGGGGGGGGCGATACCGAGTGATATGTAACCAACAGTCACAATTTTCTGTTTCTGTTGATTAAATTATTCCTTGGAGTTAATTATTAAATAAATATGACATAATTAATGTAATTTAAAAATACTACATATTCTCCATTATCCGACGTTCGATCAATCGAAACATTCGGTTAACCAATCCTTTTAGTATATAATTCCCTCTATTCTCAAAATATGGCTTATTGCAAAAACATATTGTACCTTGTAAAATAGAATTTAAGTGAAAAGTGAAACTATACATACAAAAAGTAGTTTTAAAAAATTATACTTACAATTATTCTGTTTTCACTTTTTTTTTTTTTTTTTTTTTTTTTTTTTTCTTGAATAACTCCAGAATGTCCATATTTCCACCTTTTCGTTTCGGAGGCATTCTCGATAACACTGTTATTTATATATATATATATATATATATATATATATTTTAATTTAAAAAAGAAAAAGAACATTTAAATTTTAACTACTATTGCCTCTGTATCCCAAAGTATAGAGAAATAAGAATGAAACACAGTTTAAAGATTTCCGGATGAACTGTTACCAGCAACTGAACATCAATCCAATCTGGGAATAATTACCCGAATTGCGGGTATTTTCAAAGGCTTCAGGGTATTTTCGACGTACAAGTTTTAATATTTTACTCTTTTATCATTAGTTTATATTATTTTCTCACTGGCAACGTCAACCAGAATTTCGTATCCTAAAGTGTGTTTCAAGCAGCGATGACAAATGAAGATGAATTAGAGGGGAGTGAGTGCGTGGTCATTGTTAGGGCTAAGGCTCCTATATACTCTATAGTTAGGGCCAAACCTTGAGGGGTCGTGTGTAGGAAATTTTGTTTCTCCCATTTCTCTGTAAGTAATTAAACCAGGATTTTTCTAACGACTGTCGAATCTGTTCTTACAATAGAAAAACCATTTACCCCTTCTTGTGGTGCTGTATTACATAAAGATTTATCGGTCGGTCAAGGCAGGCTGTCGAAGGTGCAAACGATTAGTTATTCGGTCCGTTTAAAGTTTTTCTCCCTTCTTGGAAAATCTTCTTTCTATGCAAAAAGAAAGAATTCATGTTTATCAGATTTCATCTGGTCAGAGAAAAGAGCCGGACCTTCGATGAAAGAACATTTCATATCCTCAGTGTAAAATAAAGAATGAAAAATCTTTCAGTAAGATGGTTGTCGGGCACATTAATAAAGGGTTAAAAAATGTCAAAGTATGAGAATTTGTCAAGCGAGTCTATATCGTTTTAGCGCAAATAACTGATTTCGTGCGTTGATTTCATACAACAGATGAAACTTTGATGGAAATTGAACTTCAAAAACATTAGATTAAAAAAAAAAAAATGCATCATTTTGTTTCATTTTGCGACGATTTTGAATCACCTTCATATGTTTTTGGGGGAGGGCGATCGCCCCGATCGCCCCCCCCCCGTGGATCCGCGCCTGATGGGAAGAACTAATGTATCTAAGTGAACTTTTACGTTCTTTAGATTAGATTCTTGTAAAATTAATTTCGGTATTATCGTTTCAAGACTAAACTGAATTTATGCATGCGATTATAAATTTATTACGACAAAGTCGCACATGATTGTAAAAAGTAAATTTGCATTAGGGATTTCGGTTTGTACTTACCATTTATGTATTTTTTTCATTACTGATTTATGTGTAATGCTTTTATCTGTTTTTTTTTTTTTTTTAATTTGCATTTTATTATACATGATCTTTAACTGAAACCTGAAGTACCTGCCATAGGATTTTTTTCCCCGTCAGATAGTAATTCTGAATTCATCGATGAACAACTCATAAATAATAATAAAAAATGGGTTTAAAGAGTGGACGAACGCTCTTTAAAGCCTGTCTAGTCCATAAAACAAGTACCACTGTCCGAAAAACAATGGTATTGTAGAAAATGTTAACCGATCAACATAGATGCCCTATAGTACGGAATTTTTTTACCATTAAAATTTAATGATTTTTTTTTATTTTTTTAAACACTAAAATCTCTTAAATTTTGGTAATTCAGTTAGCAATAATCTTCCATAAAATTTTAATGATATAAAAAATCCGTACAAGCTAGTAGCTATGGATCAATTAGTGCAGTAAAAATGTTACTAATAGAAGCAGGACTTCCTTTATCTTTTTGGGTCAAAGCAGTGTCAAAATGTGTTTATATAATTAGTGTTATTCTAAAAGCTACCAAACAAACCATTATCCGCCATTAAAAGCCATTATTAACGAAAATAAGTCATAAAAGTCAAACTTATAGTAAATAATAAGAATATAGTTAACTATATATGAGAATGTATTAGAGGTAAAGATTTAATCGCAATTGTGACATCAATAAAAAAAAAACAGTTAATGTAAGATTATTTTATTTACAAGATATATTTGCATTGAATGATCAAGCTAAAATTAAATTTCGAATGAAACTCAGAAAATTTAAAGCAGAAAAGAGAAACAGACACTTTGAAAAAACATATAAATGACCTTTTGTCAGACGAATGCAAAATAAAAGATATTATTATCGAAAATGAAAATCAGAAGAAAGAAAGGCAATGAAAATAAGACATTTGATGGACTTAGAACACCATAACAAAATAGGAAGCCAAATCTAGAGAAAATAGGAAATAGGGTGAGCATTGAGCATAAGGAAATTTTATAATAGTTTTAAATATGCATTAAATTTTAATGATAAGTATAAATAAATACAAGCAATTCAGAAACAATTAAATTCGTTGGGCATACAAAACAAGTCGTAAATTGTATGTGAAATTTGGCAGATGAGATACGTTCGTACTACAAGTTAGTTTTAAAACTATTCGGATCTTAGTGCAGTATCTGCTGCTCTCCTAAGCACAAATTCACGAATACAAAATTTTTTATAATTATGTATATTAAATTCAGTGATATAAAAAATTCTGTAATATAATAGGACTCCATCTTAAAAATGACGTAATCAACATGCCAACCTAGAATCATTACCAATCATGGAATATCATTCAATTATTTAGGTATGATAGGATTTAATAGAATGAAGAAAACTTATATTAATATCTTTATAAGTTTTTACTCGATATTCATAAAATTTGGAATGACTTCACAAAATTCTGTAACGATTATATAGATAAAATTTTAGTTTTAGGTAATTTTCGCCCAATTGTATGCAAACTGACGGACAAATCAGATGACGACTATAAGTGCTACACATTTCTATATTTTCAGCAGTTGCATTCACCATACATTGGTGGTCAACAGTTTCCTACCAGTTAGTTTCGTTGATTTGTTTGCCAGAAGGTATCAGCGAAGAAAAAGCGCAATTGCTTAAAAAGTTAGGAATACGTAAATGACTTCTGATCACGTGATCATTTTGATTGGATACTGAAGACACTTCATGCAAAGGGGAAGAATTCGAAATTCCTGTGTGCAAAAGTTCCCGGCTATTCGTCATTCTTCAGTTTTTATATCATTTAAGTGAGGTTTTTGGGGGTGCGTGTTTGTGAATTAATCAAAATGTATTGTTGAACTTCAAAAATGAAAAGTTCAACAATTATTGTTCGTAAATGAGTCATTTGTTTGTCAATAGAGGGAGAGTCAGCTGGGTGGGGAGACCTACCAATGGCTTAAGTTCTCACAAGCCTCACCCAACTCGATAGAGGGACAATCCTTTCGTACGACTGCGGCAAATTTATCGATAGGCAAAAATCTACTGTGAACAAAATTAAAAAAAAATATGTAAAGATGGCCATGGCATTCAGGACTTGCTATAGTCCGGGAAACCCCTTAAACAGACTAACACTTGTATGAACAGAATTATCAGGAAAAAAGCGCTTGATGATCCGCATAAAGATGCCGTTGCAATATCCCACGATTTTTGGAATCAAAATAATGCTGAAATAAGTCGGTCACGTATAAAATATTCTTCGTTTGAACAAATAGCAGATGGAATAGAAGTAAGATTGTTCATTCAATAAACAATTGAAAATGTTACAAGAAGTTGTAAAATGCAATATCATCTTGAAAATTTATACAGATTTTTAGTGCTATTAAAATTTGTAAAATTATTTCAAAAGCTTATTCGTATAGCTATTCTGATGAAGGTTATAATTAAATCATCTCACTGGAAACATATTTAATGTATAATAAAAAAACTGATTTGTTAATTTTATTTGTAATCCATTTATTTTTAGTCTGAAACAATACTTTTCCATTTTAAAAATGTGCATAGTACATGATTGAGTAACAAATTTGCAATTACCCCTATAAAAACTCAAAATGCGCCCGATAGGTCATACGCCGCACTTTGGGAATCACTGCTTTAAGGGTAAATGTTTCGGGTTATTTTCGACAGTATTTCTGAAAATTATTATTAAGCATGCTTTTATACTTCTACGATAAGTAACCTGAGCGTTCCTCAAAACCTTTGCTGGATGCCCACAAATTTTTGTGTAACGGGAAAATATGCTTTTCTCAAAAACTGTGTGACCTAGGGTAATCGCTATAGTTTTCGTCTAAGCCTTAAATTAATGTTTACTACCTCAAACTTTTTCATAATTTTTGTTTCAGTAGATTCGGAAATAGATAGGGGGCGGGGGCATATCTTTTCACTACAATTTTTTACTGAAAATTTTGTAGCACGAAATTTTCAGTGCTACATTATGATAGCACTGAAAATATAGTACCTAAATTTAATAGAAATGTATTTTTTAATACGGCATTACAAAAGCTTTCAAACGATACCCCAAACAATGTATATAGAAAAGATTTTTCAAGTTCTTTAATTACCCCTGTATATTTTTCCTAAATATATTTATGAATGATTAATAATCTATATAGTAATCAGATTATTAAGTAGGTCAGTAATCTTTATTTCTTCTCTCAATTTGAACTTTCCACGTTCAACAGTTTACAAGTAAAATGGCTGTTATAGACAAACAGACAGACACAGGAGTGATCTTCTAATGGTACCGTTTTTATTTTTTAAGTACAGAACCCTAAAATTTTTAAAATATTGATTAATAGCTTCTATATTAAGTTCAGAAGAACATAAGTCACTGTGCTAATCTGCCCCATAGAATGTGGTTAGTTTGGCCCACTAAATTGGGTTAATTATTGTATTACTAACGAAAATGACAACAATATATAAAATATCAAACATAATTTTAATTCGATACATAAAAGATTCAAAGGAGAAGAACAAATACTTTGTTTAACTTAATTACAGCTATCATCTAAATCTTTCTAGTATTTTATCTAATTTTATCTAAACTAATTTTATCTAAATCAAATGAATGCAAATGTATATTATCCTCTTCCTAGTGATTAGTATGCGCAACTTTTGTACCTGTTGTCTTATTTGCCTTTTAGTTAAAATACCTCCCTCTCAATAGCACACATAAACCGGCAATTTTATTGACTTTTATAGGCTATGGATGTAGAAAACAAACACTTGGATTTGGGCCAATGCCCCGCATTAAACGGGCCAACTTGCCCGATATCGCCGTTTTATTTTTGACGGTCGAACAAAACAGTCTGTTAATATAATTTTTAAATTAGTATGTATAAAACAAGCTCTGAACAACACTTTTTTAGTTTTATATTCAAGAAAATGAAAATTTAATACAGAAACAAATCAAAAACGATTATTTAAAGGTACAAAGAGAACAACTAACCTGAATGAAATTTTGAAAATAAGAAGTGGCTTTTGTATGAATGCGCTTTTGCTGCTGATGCTGTTATTGGTGACATAAGACTTGATAAGACAATAATCCTTCAGCGTGTAACGCCATCTACCGGACAGTTTGAAAAATTTCACGCATCCGCCAACGTGCCCTTATTGTGAATATGCCCCGGTCTACCCTACTGAACAATCGTAAAAATGGACGTATTTTCCTTTAAACGCTAAGCCAAGTTTAGGAGCTGTAGTCTTACAAAACATTTATTGCATTTTTGAAAATAAATAATTATAATTCCTGGATTAAATTCTATTTTCCTTCATCACTTTTTGCTTCGTGTTGCTATGGAAACCAATTTGGCATCTTTCAGTTTTGATATAACCAGGTAAAATTAAATTTACCGTCTGGTTCTTTTAAGTCTTCAGAAAACAAAATTGATTATCATAATTATTTCTATAATTAATTAAACAAAAACAATTTCATATTTATCGACTGTTTTAAAAATTATTCTTTTGAAGGTTTCCTCCTTACTGGAATATAATACATAAGAATATAGTGGTAATATTCCAAATAGATATCTTTTGATAAAAACAAAATCCTCCTTTTCGGAAGAAGAGGGACTTTAAATATTCACAGAAAAGGAAAAAGCAGCTCTTCAAATTTCAAAAAACTTTATAGAAACGAAAACAAAAATTGCATTGAGCTAAAAGATTGAAATTGGATTTCTTTTATTAATGTATTAAGTTGAGCAAAAGTTCAAGGATATTTTTAATCTAAAATTTACCAGAATTTGTATCGTATATAGGAGTATATCTGTAGAAGTTGAGGAATTTCAGTCCAGACGTGACTCCATCCGATTTTGGCCTTTGATCAATGCAACACTTTTTTTAGGGCCTGGGGATTTGAATCCTTTAACCCGGGAGAACACGCGCTTACCCAGGGTAGAAATGGTTTTAACTTTGTCATCAATAAAATCAAATTATAACCGCCATTTTATTTAGGCGGAGACAATCCTTACAAATTTTGCGATAAAATAAGTTGAAGGTTACTTTTAAGAGATAAGTGGTTACAATTGCAAAAATCCTACGCACTCCAGGTCAAAAAGACCCGGCGCGTGTACTCCCGGGTTAATGAAGTTGAAGAACCATGTAAAGAGTTTTTTCGATCCCAAGGAGCCGCCATGGTACCGTAATTTCCGGCGTATAACCCGCGGATCAAACGATTATTTTTGGACCAAGAAATATTATTTACGGATTGAAGACAAATATTTTCGACGATACGATAAGTTACATTTCATTTTTTAAAAAATTTCTGTGTCTGAAAATAACTATTTGATCCTTGGATCATACGCTGGAAATTACGGCACTTCCAGCAAATCCAGAATCTGGCAGAGTTTCATGGCCTATGATTCTCTCTTACTTTGAAGAATAGTCCTTATTAGGTGCTTTTGGGAATATGTATTTAAGTAACACCTATAGTCGTCATTCAATCCGTTTCTCTCTGCGTCCGTCCATCCGTTTATTCTTCTGACCACCCATCCGTCTTTCCATATATAACAACGCAAAAAATACCCAACCGAACCTTTTGAAATTTAAAATATGTAATTATTACATAATTTTGTCGAGTTATTTCAAATTTTATGAAAATGGGATGTATAGTTCAGTTACAGAGAGAATTAATATTATTCCGGTACATTACGGTCAATAGGAAAAATAGTTTTAAGTGTCTTTTAATGATTTTACACTCTTTCTAACATAATAAATTCATATGCATCTTTGAATCTATACTAAAATATACATTATGTATCATCTCTTGTGCAAACAATAGTTTTATTAATATACAGGGCCACACAAAAGAATTCCATTACATAATGGTATAGAAGCAAATATTGTTTGGAACGCGATTTAATTATATTAAATTATTTCACATGTTAAGAAATCGATGTGCATTGCTGAGTTTCTAGCATGATTAGGTTATTTACAGGAACAACCAACAGTTTTCTGTTATATTACTGCCTATGGAAAAAAATAGTTTCAAATGAATTTAAAAAATGTTATACCCCGTCAAATATATTGAAATTTATTCGCACTTACGAAGTGTACTAAAATATGCATTTTAAAAATATGCGCTGAAAAGAATCGTTATTATTCTTTTACAGGGCAACACAAAAGTTTTCTATTACATAAATGGTTATAGGGAGACATATTGTTTGGGGTGCGTTAAAAGTATATTAAATTATTTCAAATCTTATGAAATTTATATATATTGCTGAGGTTTACTACAAGTTAATTCTAGTATAATAGAAAGCCTTTAGTGTTTACAGGGACACACAAAAGATTTCGTATACTGTATTGTATCTGAAGTACTGTATATTTAAAAAACTTCTTTATAGTAGGAACGCACTTCATTTGCTACGTCTGACGTGCAATTTCCATTTTGTTGTTAATTTGAGTATAACAACGCAACTTTCACAAATTTCTCAGAACTTTTCGCTCAACCTCGTAGAAAAATTGCCACGGAAGGCGAAAAATTATAAAATTTACATAAGTGACTATATTAAAAATTTTCATAAACAAATAAAAAATCTGAGTCTTGGGATCATTAGGATCTGGCTTTTTCTATCCAGAATCAATTTTTTCTGACCTCGACGTGCGACATATATCTCTAGACGTCTCGGCCAAATAAATATCGACCTCCTTTGCACCTACAATTATTATTATAGAATTAATACCCCTGTAAGGAGGATGAGATATTTGTGTAACACCCGCTAGATTTTATTTCTGCAGGGTATTTTTTTCCTTTGAAAAATATAATATGGCGCTTAAGGTGCTCAGAAACCTTGATTGTTCTCTCCAGTTATTTTTTATTGTAAATTTTGCCTAACTTAATCAGAGCATTTTCTCGATTCTTTTACACAAAAATTTCTGTTTTAAATGAATGAATCAGATTATAATTTTCTGTAAAAGACGTTAGTCGCTAAGGGGTTAATAGTAAAGGCATTAAAGTTTTAAACTGAATGTAGATATCTGGCAGGGATATATTCTTACAAAAATTTATACTATTGTTATTGTTATTATTAAAGGGAAATTTCGGTAAAAAGTGTTAAAGATATCCTTAAAAGCTACTTTAGTTTAAAGAGATAAAAAAATAATTATAAAGACAAATTTTAGATTTTATCAGATAAATATGTGTCTAATGGAACTTTACTCTTATTTTGCATTTGATTGTACATTTAGTAATTTTTTTACAGTGCTCCAAATTCAAAGGCCACCATTTTGAGAAAAAAGTATTCAAACATTTTGGAAAATGCATGTTTTAAATTTATAGCTTGGTTTATCTAATTTAATACTGAGCAAGAAGGAGATGGTGACAAGCAACAACAACAAAAAAGTAAAATTATTTGAACATTTTTATTTTCTATTTTATGATGGTTTTACACCGACATCCCCCGTAATCACAGTCTTCTATCGTAAAAATCTCTAATTTTTAAGAGGCACTACAACCATGTAAAGAAAATGATAAATAAGAATTCAGGTAAATGCTCCAATAAGTACACCGGTTGATCAGCGGATAAAACGAGATTTTCGCAAAGAAATTTAAAATACTAATGGGAAATTTCTGTAAGCAAATTACGAGCTTTGATAAGATTAAATCAGCAGAATTATCAATTTAATCCATTTTCAAGTCGTTGAATAAACTCCCATGTCAATGAATAGATCAGAAGATAAATCATGCTGTTATTTATGCTTGAACTACTTTATGTATTAATAACGGCACCGTGCGTAAAATAAATCATTTAAATTAAAGGATTGCCACCAAGGGCAGATTTAAGATTATAAAATTCATGTAAAATTAATTATGAATTGATGGGATTTGAAAATTATTTCTCCATACAACGTCTCTCATTTGGAACAATAACTGTTAAATTGATTGGATTTTATTCATTTCTCCTTTTGATTTATTTCATATCGTGCTATTCAAAAACACATTGAGAAGCGGGCATTAAATCAAAAAGCATACGTTGAAATATTAAGTTTTCTGCAAAACTGAATAGTGCTCCTTGTGAATCTTTATTTAATACTAAAAATAATTAATTAAAGTTATTATAAAGAAGAATCGATAAAAACAACTGGCAAGGAAGGTCTCCATATAGGTATATTCCGAAAAAATTGAAAAAAAAATTACAAAAAGTTCTTCTCATGTGATTATATACGTTTAAATAAAAAAAATTGGCGGAACCTCGAGAGAGCATCCATAAAAACATAATGAAAGTTTCGTTATTTGGCAATTTTTCATCGGTTGATGATGGAATGCAATTTCAAAAAATCCTTCTTTATGTCGAAAAACACTTTAAGGAAAAAAATGTTTCGTGTTGAACTTGTTTAAATAAATTTAATTAAAAAAACTTTAGTTTTGTCAGTTGGAACTATAATTTTGTCATATCGATTATGTGTATTTATGTTGAAATTTAACTATAGAAAATTACAATTCAAAACGAAATTCAAAATTTAAATTAATTAAATAGTTTTCAAGCTCAAAATTAAGTCCAATTGAGCATTATCGTTTCAATTTTGTTAGTATGGAAACAAGTTTGGCTTTTATTTTTGAACACGCTTAAATGTATATAAAATTTTTTCATTATGATTTTTTTTATTTATGAAAATATTTTTTCAGCGAAAAATTAAATAACTGCTAAAACAAGCAATATACACATGTAATACAGTCACACATACACATATAACTATCTCATTTTAAGTTTAAATTTATTAAATACCATTTACACGCATTCTCAAAATCCGTTAATAAACAATTTTCAGTTACATTAAAATCGTTTGCTTTTGGTGAGGAAAATTGCCGTTCGCCAAATAGCACGATGCTTGTTGCTTCACTCCAAATATTCGAATTTTTTTTCAGACTTTTTACTGTAACTCCGCCTCTAAATTTGACTGATCCTTTATTAAATACATGAGTAGTTTAATTAGAAATTTTTTTTTCAAAATATTCTGAGTATGCCCAGTATGGAGACCTTTATTGTGAATAAGAGAAATTTATTTATCTTGCAACATCAACTCTATGGCAAAGATTATTGTGATCTTAAGAAAATATCATAGTGAATCTGTCAGTGACAGCTAAAATAGTAGCTTTTCTTTTCTAAAATGTGTACACGTATTTGGTTTGTTTACATTATTTAATAGCTAAAATAGTAGATTTTCTTTTGTAAACTCAACACACGTATTTGGGTTATTTGCATTATTTGCGCATCATTTCTTGGAATTTTTAGTTTCAAGAAAAGAGATTATTTGAACGTTGTCGTGTTGCAATTTCATAGTAGCTTTTCACATACCTTACTGCCAACATGCAACTAACAACAGTTTCAAACTTCTTTTATTAAAATTGATTATAAAGCGTTTCCTATTGTTGTTTTTTACATAAGAAATGAAGTTGTTGCGCAAACTTCCAATGAATTGAATGAAAACACAGCAGTTTTCTGTGTTATTAAACTGGTTTATTCATCTTTAAAAGATATTTCAAAATTGTTAGGAAGTTCAGATTTTTGCTTTCTCTTAAAATTGACGATTTAAAATGCGGCTTTTTATGTTTCTAGTTAAGAAAAAAAAAAAAAAAAAAAAAAAAAAAAGCTTATTAATTACACTGCAAAAATTAAGTACTGAAAAAATGTAAATCGATCTACTCATTTTTATTTGAGTATTTTTGGATAAAAAATGAACATGTGCTTTCTGAATTTCTATGCATCAAATGTTAATACACCCCCTCCCCCCCCCCCAAAAAAAAAAAAAAACGATGGTTTTGTACTCTGTAATGGTTTATTTCATTCATGGCGGTATGAAAGATGTTTATTATTGAAATATTAAATCATGGACAATATTTTAAAATAGTTTAAAATGCTTGAAAATAATTCTCAAATCAGAAAAATATCCGATTTTGTATATGTATAATAATTTTGGTATTTTTCTTAATAAATAATCAATTAACCCTTCGGACTCCGGTGCCTCTTACACAAATTTGATTCTATTAGCACCTCTTTTTAAAAAGAACTTTCCTTGAAGTGGACCATTCAAAAAATTCTCTGATTAATTAAGGAAAATTTTATTTTCCTTTATCACTGATGCCAAAAACAAATTTTGGAATGAAAGATGATGTCTCCGCAGCGGAGACAACGGAGTGCCAGGGGTTATATGTTTCTTTTTCTTTTCGAGATTTTTTTTTATTTACGCAGATTTTTGCAGATTTTATTTTGTCTTGTTTTATTTGAATAGATATGCTTCAAGTATGACATGTAAATTTTACGTATTTTTTAATGATTTTAACTTTAAGCTAATCTATTTCTAACCTTTCGTTATTTTTGTTGTTGTCTCAATTCCCTCTATAAAAACTTTGTTACTCGCATTCAGTACAAATTTAGAAATTATTCTAATTACTCCGACTTTACTTATAAAATGCAGAAAGTAAAATATTTCGACATTTTTGATACAGAAGAAGCAAATTTTGGATTAATCTCTGTTGATTAGATTAATTTCTATTCAAGTAGATCTTTTGCTTAGTGATTTGCTAATGAAAAAGAGTAAAATAAAAATATTTTTTAAATAACTTTCTAATTATTTTAAAATTTATTCAATCTGAGGAATTAGTAAAAATGAAGCCTACTTAATGTTTCCAACTATAAAAGTGAAAATACAAGTAAAATCAGAGTCTAAGAAATTAAACAATAGAAAGAACTGTATACTATTTTTAAGACTTCTTAAATTAAATACTAATTTATTTTATTTAGCTTAATTGACATACAAAGAATTCACTTGGAATTCCAAGAATTTTTCATTTAATTGCAACCCAGGTTACAGATAAAATTTTAGTATGATAACTGTAATTTTAGAAGACTTGTTTGTAAAGTTACAGATTTCTGTAGCTTTACAAAAAATAGTTTTTAGATTTACACTTTTTCTTGTACAGTGTGAAGATAAAATTTTAGTAATCATACAGATTTCGGCAACTTTACATCTGTAGGATTACAATTTTTTTTTTTTTTTTTTTTTTTTTTTTTTACAGTGTAGGAAGAAATTTTGACCCTTTAAGAACACTTCTTAAAATTTTTAGTTCTCTTAGCTCTTTTTCTTTTTAAGTTAAAAGGATGGTCATAATTACTCCATCAAAAACTCATAATCACAAAAGTTTGGGGTAATTAAGACCACTAATGGGAGAATTATGACCATTATATTTCCTCTTTATATTGCCAGCACACATTTGTTTGGGGTATTCAAGACATTTAGAACTCCAAACTGAGAAATCCGTTCTTAAAAATTTTGGTAACTTTGTTTCAAATTGCTATCTGGATCTCAAAAATGCTACAGACTAGTGATAAAGAATGTCTAAAGTGAAAAGTGCATTATTATAAGGTAGCCATTAATATCTTACGGTAAAATAAAATTTTACCAAGCACATTTTTCTCCATCATACGGGCACAATTACCCCCTGGTCATAACTACCCCACCTAGCCCTACAGACTACGTCTCACTTTATTTTCCTTCTATACAAACACTGATAAATAAAATTACAAGTCAAAATTCGGATCATTTCTAACCTTGAACGTAAGTGTAAGCTTTTTATAATAGGACTTAAACTACAAGGAAGGAAGCTAAATATTAAAAATTGATTATTTAAAAGCTACAATCATAAAGAACACTTAAAAGCTGCTGGCCAAATTTGAAATATCTTTATTCAAACAGAACAGGAAAATGTCTACAAAAATCTGCACTGTAAAAAAAATTCTGTAAAGTTACTAAACTTTTTCTAGGAAACTGGGTTTCCAAGAACTTTTCATGTAAAGGTTACAGAAAAATTTCATGTAAACGATTCTGAAACGTGAATTTTTGCTGTTATCGTTACAGGAAATGTTTTTGGAATCCCAGTTTCCTTGATAAAGTTTAGTAACTTTACAGAATTTTTTTTAAAGTGTGGTTAAATTAAAAAGAAATCGCCAAAAAGATATGCAAAAAATATTGAAATTCATTGAATGTTTTGTTAGAAATTGATTAGTTAATAGCTACAATCACGAAGAATACATATAAGCTACTAACCAAATTTGAAGCATCTTCATTCAAATAAAACAGGAAAAAGTCAACAAAAATCTTGTTATTAAAAAAAAAATCTAAAAACTAAATAAATATTGAAATTCATTGACTGTTTTATTTTCAAATTTAGTTACCGAAAGAAGATGGAGAAAGAACTGTTTATATGTAACTATATAAATATTATGTAAAGTATGTGAAGTATTTTATGTAATAAAGTATGTTAAGTACCATTATGTAAAATATTTTTCTTTTTTTTTCTTGCGTCAATACTAACTACACTGTAAAGAAAAATCTGTGAAGATACTAAATATTTTCTAGGAAACTGGGATTCCAAGAACTTTTCATGTAACGATAACAGGAAAAATTCATGTAATCGATTCTGAAACTTGAATTTTTGCTGTTACCGTTACAGGAAAAGTTCTTGGAATCCCAGTTTCCCAGAAAAGGTTTAGTACCTTTGCAGAATTTTTTTACAGTGTACATTTAAATCGTGCGCTTTATTTTTGGTTTCCTGTTGGGGGTGCTGGCAGCTTTTTAATGCCTCAGATTTTCAAAAATTGAAACCAAAAATTTCAATTTTTTATAAAAATTGAACATTAGATAATTGCATTATTTATTTGTCATTGATGTTATTTTCATAGTTATGAATTTTATTTTACTGTTATCTTCGTCAATGAAGTATAAAGTTATCCTTAAAAGTAATCTTAACTATTTACGTATATGAAATCTTTTTAAAGAAATTTAATTTCAGCACCTTGATATCAATTTCATATTCCCATTATTCATTTTTTGAACCATTATTAGAAATGGAATATTTAAATAAAGAATAATATCATTATTTTTCTAAAGTTTATTTCCATCGATTTCCCTTTTTCAATGATTTATATATATTATATTATATTTAAAGTTTAATTTAAAAAAAGAAAATTAGAAATTAAATTTTGTTTTTAAAGTATTTAATATCAGTTCCATTTTTAAAAAAAGGGTAAAACGATAAATGTTACAGAAGATATGAACAAGTATATTAAAAAATAAAAAGCAATTTTACTAAAACATCAGCAATTCAAAAACAACTGCTAATTTCAAAGAAAAATGATAACAAATAATAATGGTTTTAAAACACAATGAAACACAACAAATTATTGACTATTCTTTATCTCGAATAATCATAAGTTGATTTATATTTATGTATTTGGCTTATATTTAATATTAAGAAAAGCTTCTTCCAAGTGATTAAAAGCCTTATTTAATGTCAAAAAGCTCCAATTCTCGTACATAGTTATTTTGAAATTTCATAATTTGTAAACGTTTTTAAATAAGAATGGAAGCTTATTTCGTTTGAAGCACCGTGGCCAAAATCTGTAGCCATTTGAGAATTCTGTTATCGTTACTTGACGCAGAAAAAAATTGAGTCTATGTCATTGGAAAGTTCATATGCCCAATTTTATGACAGAGTTTCAAATGCCATTAGGAAACGAAAGCTTTACTATAGCATTGTTAAACTATTTCTTTTAATTTGTTCTTAAATTTTAATGTGTAAAATCAATAGTTCCCAAGAGACATCATCGATTGATGTGGTTAACTGAAGATTTCGAATTGCGGTTAAGGGAGATTAGGGATAAAAGGAACATTTTGTCTCTATAAGGTTATAAAATAATGACATTAAAATATATCATTCTCATTTTTGCGCCTAATTCTTGTCAAAAACCTTTCCTTCGATACTAGTAAAACCTCTTATCCTCAGGGGACTTCTTATTTCTCATAGGAAGTACAATAATTTAAAATCTGTATGCATTTATAAAAATAGGGAGATATGTCCCTTTTAATAATAGGGAGATATGTCCCCTATTATAGGGCATGAAATGTACACTTTGCGGGATTGAAAGGGACACACATTAATGAAACATTTTTATGAACAATTTTTTACTTTTATTTTTGATTACATTGTTCAAAAATAAAAGATAATAATATACAAATAAAAATAAAATACATTGCAACGTCAAATAAAACTAAAATAAGCGTCCCATGATCAGTAATGGATTTAGGTAACTTCATTAAACAGGGTGGCGAGTGCCCAGGGAAAAACATAGTTAAAAAAAAAGAGGAAACTACCAGTATTTTCTCATAGGAAGTATAAAATAGTATAAAAGGATTAAAGAAGGTGAATTTCTCTTTAATAAAATGCTGGTATTTAACACATTTTTGGCTGTGTTTTTCCCTGATCACTCACCAATCACGTTAATATTCATGCCAATATTATCAGTAAATACAAAGCAGTTTTACAAAATGTACTTTCCAAGTGCTTTTCTAGAGTTAATGGATAAGTACGACAGAAATGTCATCTTTATTCCATTATCTTTCCAAGTTTTATTGTTTTAATATTTACATTGTTTTCATTATTATTAAATATGAGAAACGTAGGATCAGTTTTCGAACACCTAGAATATTTAGTCAATGCTCAATTGCTTTAAAAATTTCTGCGCTCATCCACCAGCGTTGATGAGCAAGTCCAAGCCACAGAGCAAGTTGCTGTAGCTCCGAGCATGAACTCTTTCTAAATCTTCCTTGGGAAACGAATACTGTTGAACAGAGTTACCTGATGCAGAAACAAAAGTCTGGCACGTTTACCACATTCAATTGACTTTACGTGAGAAAATTACTTTCACCAAGTTTTGCTATTATATTAGGTGGCCCTTTCCACAATGTCCCTTTTACCCGTCAGTTACTGTACCTTTAAACCTTATACCTATCTAGCGAAATTAAAAGTGTATTCAGGCTTGGCAGTATTTTAGCTAACAAAATATACTAGTATTCACATAAAGTGCATACTTTATAGTGCTAAATAACATAAATATTATAATGCAAAACACAATATTAACTATTTTAGTGAAAAAAAAAAGAAAAGCAAGATGAAAATTTGCTTTTTTATGTTAAAAAAAAGGTTTTACATTCACCATCTACAACGCTACAATTGCTGACGTTAGTTATAAAGATTATTAAAACGGAACAAGTATTACCATCGATCGAGCCATAGTTGAAGATTTGTACACTTTATTTTCTTTCTGAAATTTTCCGTTTCCCATTCATCTCCAGTCTTCCCTACGCTATGAACTTCACACTTCTGATTGCTTGTGACTGTGTTTTTCTCTCCACTGAATTTTCTATTTTGTCAGAGTTTAAGTTAAAGAGTTTGAAGAAGAGAAAACTAGCTAATAAATATCTTAGACTACCGTTTATTTTAGGATAGATAATATTTTGATAAAGTACGTCTTTTTCAGGTGAACTTACGGATGAACAAGAGCGCCGACTTGAGCAAGGGGAGGTGGGTACTGCGCCCCCATCCCAAGAGCCTGACTTAGCACTCCATGTACGACAGGGTACAACCATCAGTGCTCCTACATCTCCTTCCAAAAATGTCCCTGCCTTCAGCCAACGTGCGAATTCCGTAGCGGCAGGTTCCAGTGCGAAGGTGCCTTCGGCGAAAGATAAATATAAAACACTTTTAGTGATCGACGATCATCAGACTGATTGGTAAGTCCATTTTGTGTTAGGAGAGCATTTAGGAATTCAAAATTTAATCAAGTATTTTGAATACAAAAGTGTTTTATCTCTGTAGTTATATCAGAATTTCAGATATGCCAATACTCGTATGCACCATAAGTTCAGGGGTAGAAAAAATATGTCAATTACTTTAAAGAATACTGGACTGTTTTCTACTGCTTTCATTATGATAAAATTAAAGCGACACATAGTGGAGATAATGCACTCGTAAATTGTTAAATAAAACATTTCAGTACAAATCTTTTTTGAAATAATGGCACTGTAGCATCCAAATGAAGTTTTGTAGGCTAGATATATTTTACTATCTAATAAGCATTTACATAAATGTTTAGTATGCTACAACAAATTCTAATATGCCTTATTTATTTATTTGAGCATATACATGAAACTTGTTTGTTTTACACCAAGTGCCATCTTCTTCCCGTTCATATAAAGACGGGATAAACCTAAGGAAATAGGCATCACGTATAGATTACAACCAGAAAATCCACAAAAAGGCGCAACTATACTGTTAAAAAAAAAAAAAAAAAAAAAAAAAAAAAAAAACTGCAAAGTTGTTTAACTTTTTCTAGGAAACTGGGATTCCTATAATGTTTCATGTAACCGGTTCTTTTAATTGAATATTTGCTATTAGCGTTACATAAAAAGTTCTTGGAATACCAGTTTCCTAGAAAAAGTTTAGTAACTTAACAGATTTTCTTTTACAGTGTAGCGGAGTGGTACATTAACCACTCGGCAGCCGAGGGCTATAAAATAGCCTTTTCATTGTAATTAATCTGCCCAATCATGTATTCGTATCTTTATCACCATTAATAGAAATTAATGTCTATTTGATCAGACTTATTGTATTAGGGATCAAAAACATATTTTTGCAATTATAGCAAATTGCTGACAAGGAATAACGTATTGAGTATTTATAGCAGCCTACTTTATGTTTATTGGAAGTATGCACGTCATTAAAATCTATAAGCCTGCCGACAATATTTTTAGTGCTATAGAGCTAATTTATTTGTACTTAAAATGTTCATTTAATGTCAAGCGCATCCTTTGAAAATTATCCTTAGTTTTAGTTTCGTCTCAACCGGAATAGTTGAGCGTGCTTCAGAGTCATTTGTAATGGGTAACTTATTTCTTGCAAATCCTATGTATCAGGTGTATGTACAGTTTCCAAAGAAATGAAACTATTAGATTATAAAGAGATTGTAATACAGAATTTTAATCTAGGGAGATTATTTCTGTACTTATTTATAAATTTATTTTAATCTAAATACGTTGTTTTTTAACGCATGAAAGCAATATTAGTAAGGTTCTCTTTCTTAAAATATAGATTTTTGTTTAGATCGTAATATATTTCCCGTGATTTTTCTAGTCACAGAAAATCTAAGATAAGTAAAATAGAAAAATAATTATAAAATATTAAAGAACTATACTGTGCAAAAAAAATCTAATTCTGTAGATGTAACGCTGCAGAAATCTGTATTTTTACTAAAATTTTATTTGTACACCGTACAGAAAAGAAAGCTGTGAATCTACAAAACTAGTTTTTGTAAAACTACATAAATTTGTAGCTTTACATAAGAATATACTAAAATTACAATAATCTTACAAAATTTTATCTGTAACCCGGGTTGCAGTTATATGAAAAATTCTGGGCATTCCCCAGTTTCCTAAAAAAAATCTTCGTAACCTTACAGATTTTTTGATTTGGAGTTCAAACGTGTATATGTTACATAAATCTTTGTTGTTGCTGTTGTTTTTTTTTAGTAATCTCAGTTTCCTAGAAAAAATTTAGTAACTTTACAGATTTTTTTTACAGTGTATTATGTTATTTAAGATTTATTCTAAATGCTTTGAGGTAAATGTGATTAAATAACCATAATGTTTTTATTGAAATGCAACATAAATAATTTCTGTTTATTGTCCTCTGGATAAGTTTTATTTTCTTCATTGAATTTAAAAGTTATTCAAAGGTTAAAGTTAAAATTCATTGAACAAAGTCACCCTTTTTCCAACTGCAGGAAATATTGATGAGACACTTGAGTGACAAAACAAAGTTTTGTTACTTTATAATCCCATTAGAAAAATATTTAACATATTTTTGGGGAAATAAATATAAATTTAAATTTTAAAAGGTAAAAAATTTTTAATATTTAACCTACTGCATAAAAATCAAGTTAATTTGTAACATTTTGCTATATGTCGAGTTGTGGGAGGAGGGGGGACGTGATCAACACTACCTAATTCTGCCGTTAATCATCTTATAAAAATGCCTGGTACCAAGCGATTAGTAATAATGTCTACTAATTAAGGTATGTGACTACCAAAGTACCTTACCAAGTTCAAATATTAAAAATTCCAAAAATGCCTTGCTTTTTGTTCAGCGATAATTAAAAGCAAAGTTATTGCTTAAAATATAAACCTTTACACAAAAGTCTGCTGCATTAAGATTTTAATTCCTTGAAATTAAAATCTTAACTCTGAATCTTAATTTCCTTGAAAACTGCGTTTTTCACAAGGCCAAGAAAAAGATAGGCTACCGCGTGTATCCCAAATGTTTTTTTTTTTTTTTTTTTTAGAGTGACGTGATGCTCATTCTGCACACCTGCATTGGTGGATTTGAACATCACGTGACTCCAGCGGTCTGCAAAACAAGACAAGTGGAATGCAACGCGCTAGCCTGTCTTTTACATTAGACTCGGTTTTTTATATTTTACGTTTTCACGAAACCTCATTTCTCAAAAAGTTTTTAAGATAGTGAAAAAAAATTTGGTCACAAGGCCCTGCTCACTTACTGGTATTTCATGAAGTAAAATATAGCTTTTAAATATGTATATACAAATCTAAGAGCTGCTTTTACTGAGAAATACACAATTTTTAAAGAAAAAGATTATGTTTGGTATACAAAATAAGGTATTTGTTAGTAAATTTAACAGGTACTTCAAATATTTTGCTTCAAAACACAGGTAAGTGGTTTGCTAACATATTGTTGAAAAAAAAGTGCAATGTACTGAATAATTTTCATTATAGAAGGTTTGGCATAGACGTAATTCTTTACTAAAATTTTACTTAATATTGTCTGCTTTTGAAAAGTTAATTAAAATTCCATTAAAAAATTATTTGAATTCATAGTTTTATCCCCTGTTTTAACTAAAAACACATATGTGTAGTACAAATTTCATATATTTTTTAAAAAAGTGCACCGTAAGTATGCATATACCCTTAATGATATTCATAAATTTTGATTAGGATGTCGTCTACATATATAAATTGTATCAAACTTTAAATATTCAATTTTAACCTTTAATTCTGACATACTATTTGAATTCAAATACGATGTCAAAATTTGATTTTAGTATTTAAAAATTAGTAGATTTTATTACTAAATCGATTGGTGCTACTCGTATTAACAGAAATTTTCATCGGAGTTGCTTTGAGGTGGTATTTTGTTCTGAATACATTTAGTGATGTAACATCACCAAATCAATACCAAAAAATATCTTTTAAATGTTTACTTTTTTTGTTTAAAGTCTATTGCATTGTTTTATGATTGGTTTATTTTATGTAACTATTCTTCTGTAATAAGAAATACTATTTTAGGTCGAAATATTTTAGAGGTAAAAGAATACATGGAGACTGGGACATCCGCACGGAACAGGTAAAAGCATGCAAAAAATCCTTTTCAAATTATTTTATTTACGATCAGACATGGTAAATATTTTTCTTTACAGCTTGTATTTCTTTACAAGCTTTACAAGCTATTTTTTATAAACCATTTTTTCCGTATTGAATATCATGTTGTAATGAGTTAATTTATAAAAATGCAGGGTCATTCAAAACGAACGGGACAAAATGAAGGAGGTTGCTTGGCTTTTTCTCTCATTCATTTTGAATCATCCTGTATATTTTCACAATGTTTTTTATTCATTATTTGAGCATGTCAAAATAATCCTTTAAGAAAGGTAAGCATTTCATTTGCAAATTTATATGATATGAGATTCAAACATCGTTCATGCATAATTTATGAGGTTAGAATAGTTAACTTTTTTTGCAATCTAATTGTAGTTTTTATCAACGATTTGTTCGTTTTAAAGTAGATTCTTTTTCTTCCAGCTGAAATTGTCTTTTATTTCCCGTGAATACCTGCTTTTTCTTTCCTCTCTTTAGGGTACTATTTTCCTTTAATGCTTCTCCCTCTTGAGCTTTTTATCCCCTTTATTACCTTGTTTTACAATCAGATGATATTTAGTCAATAAATTCATTCCAGAGTTGTTTAAAGAAAATAATTTTAAGATTTCTTTCTTGCGTATGTATAACTTATTTTTGTACATTTATTACCTAAAATAATGAAGATTTTAAAAATGCGGATTTAAAAGCATTAGTAAGTACAAATATTGTTTTAAAAAGTGTTTCTTTTATTTATTTAACGTCTGGAAAACAATATTCGAATAGCGAAGTGCATCAGAATCGTTTCACTCTTGTACAATAAAGATGAATATTTTGTTTCATTAATCATACAGATTAGACGCATTAGAGATTTTGAGATACTGTTTGCACTTTATGGAATACACCAGTTACTGATCTTAGCGTATTATTATTAACTACTGCTAGATTCAAATATAATGAATTATAGTTGTTGACACGTTTTATATCTTTTAAAAAAAGCACGTGTAAATCTAAAGTCGACCAAATTTTCTGCAACTAATTTTAGAAGTATATACATGGTGATTCTAAATTGTTTTTACAATAAAAGAGGGGTGATAGTATACATCAAGACAAACAATATTAAATCAGAAACCAAGGGTCCAAAACGTTTTCCAAAGGAGATAGCCGTCAGTAAAATTTAGGGTCCAAAATTTCAAATAAACATAAAAAACGGAAAAATTGGTCGATTGATTTGCGGTTTTTACTAAAACTATACTTTATGTCGGTTGTAAAATTAAATGCACACATTACACAAATTATTCCATAGGCACTGATTATATTAAAAAACACTTTATTAAAAGAATAACACTCACTCGCAGCTCACTGCTGCATTATCGTCTGCACATTTCTCAAACACAACTTTGGAATAATAATATAAAAAACACTTCACTTCCTTTCACTTTCTGGACACTGAGATTTTAATTATAGGTAGCACGGTATCGTCTGCCTACATGGAACATACCGGCCCCCATTGACATGTTTCACATTCAATAATAACTCTTTTTTTTACCAAGTACACTAATTACACAAATAAATATAAAAGGTCACTATATATGTTTACTCAAATATAAAAATTGAAAGAAAAAACAATATAACACTCACGCACATACATATATATATATTTATCTTTTTTTTTAAGTACTATGGTTTTCAGGCGAAGGAAAATACATAGTTTACTAATGGATCTTTTAAAAATTCCATGCTGAGTTTTTACCTGAACTACGCGAAATTTCTCATCATTACCGTAATATACTTCAATTATTCTGCCTAATGGCCACTTATTGTTTGGTGTATTTTCCTCTACTAACAACACTATAGCTCCTATTTTTACATTATCTTTTTCAATTCTCCACTTACCAAATCTTACAATTAATTTCAATTATTGATTAAATTAAATAGAACTTTAACTTTAAATTTTTAACAATTGATAAATAAACATTTTAGCCTTTGCTTTAAATATCATTTAAACTTTAGTACTAAACAGAAATATTAGAAAGGAGATAAAAGTGATTATAATTGCTAGTATCCTACTGATGTCAAATCTTATCAAAACCCCCCCTCTTAACACTTTTATCTAAAAAGGAGAGGCGACTACAAGAATATTAAAGTACACCACTATAGTTTTCATCCTCTTAAGGATAGCCTAACACACTAGTGCATCCTGACGATGTCCATATTTAGAACAAAAAAGGATAACATCTTAAAAAGGACCACTATCTCAACAGCACTTAACCACCTGTACACTAACTCCAAATATATTAATAAATCTTTAAAGAAGACACAATAACCGGCAATAAACAATAAAAATTAGCCAAAGTTCCAGCTCAGCTCAACACCCAAAATATTCAAACATATTTATACACAAAATAAAAACTTTTATATAATATTTACACACATCAAAAAACAACTTTTACCAGGTAGTCACTTAAAATTACTCTTATACCAACAAGATCCACTCGATCTGGCTCCTAGGTTTTAAAACATATTCAAAAATATTGACATATACTGCTTTTATATACCTTATACACACTTGAAAAAACAATACATATATTTCAACAAGAATACAGCATGTCAATATCTTACACTTATTAAACTTTTTCAAACAATCTTCAAAGTCCATAATAGGAAGAAATTTCAATTATCATATACATTAATAATATATCTTACACAATTAACTGTTTTAAACAATATAAAAATATTATTTTCACATATTGAATAAAAAGGTCAAAAATCTTTAATATTCAATTATAAAATTTAAGAATAGTGGAACCCCATGATCAAATTCAAAGGTAACCAAATCTCATTTTTACAACATACAAACTTCCCGGTCTTGCATCAACACATGACTCCATTCTCAAAAATAATCCTATCCTTCACAGAAGCCAATTTCCAATAGAAACAAAGTTTCCGTTACAACATCTTTTAAGAATCCGGAGGACACATATAATTAAATTGGTACGTAACATTCACACAACCTTCAGCGCCGTGTACACCCGGCCACCCTTTCACTCTCTCCAAATTTGCCTGGGGCCCTAGGTCTTCATACCTCACTCTCTCGAAAAACACAAAATCACATAGGCAAGAGTTGTAGCACGGATACAGATCACCCGAATTCAGACAATCACAAATAAACCTCAAATAATAAACCATTGTTTCCATACTTAACAGATTAGGACAGTTTAACCAATGTTGACACCAAGACCACAGAAACTCCTTATTGCCGAGAAATAGTACACCAGCACAAAAACACTTTCACAAAAATTAGACTCTCCTCACAAGGCGGCTGACACTACACAGCTGACTGAATATACTATCACATGATTGTTTCTGTCACTCAGCGAGGAGCAAAGTTAACATCTGAAAATCAATCCCCCTCCACTAAACACAGAAACATTTAGCAAAATTAACATCAGTTTTCAAAACAAAAATTTTCATTCCGAAAAATCTCCATTAAATATACAAAAATTCAGCCCAAGAATTGAAAACGAGCCATTCCATGAGAGTCCATCACTTACTAAACACCTCCATAGCAAAAGTTTCCAAATTCTGATTACACCAAACTTGCTTATACTCCACTATGACAACTACCTCTCAACTAACAGAAAAACTTCAGCGGATCTTCAAGCTTTCGTGGGGTGGTCATACACTATTCACTTAAGATATCCAACGCAGAAGATTCTACATTTCTGTTCACCAGAAAGGGTAAGTAAACAATTTAAATCTTTAAATGTACTGATCCCTATAATATGCTATTCTCAAAAGACATGACAATTGTACTGCCCACAACGGAAAACCTATAACAACAACAGCAAGCTATCTACAGAGAACTTAATGTATATATTCAATACTTATTCTAATTTAATATTTCCAATTTGGGTATTTGTGTAGCACCAAGTTTCGGGATCATGCCTTTCACATTTCCCAAAATGGAACGTATCTATTGCTATTTTTGTGATTTATATTCAAAAAATATTGCAGAATTACAGAAAAACTACATACTAAATACACTATACTTAAAACAGAAATAAACAAACATTAATTATTCATTTTATCTGTAAAAATAAATCATATTAATACATATTTCATTAAACATTTGCATATACATTTAACAGGACAAAAATAAATTTATCAGACCAAACTCGAAAATCCTAACACTTAGAATGGTGGATCTCTTCCATGGCTCTAAAACTCTAAATCAACTCTAAAACTCTAACTCAACTCTAAAACTCTAAATAAAAGAATTTAAAACATATTGCGAAAATTAATATTTTTATGAGAACTCAGAAAACGAAAAGAAATATTTAACTCCGATTATAGATTATATGTACTAAATCAATGACTGGTGTGAAGTAAATAATAAAATTCATCCAGTAAATAAAAATTCAAATTTATTTAGAATATTCTGTACTTAATATGCCAAAATTTTCGTGAGATCATGTTTCCCTAAATCTAACACTAATAATCAAGAAACCTCCCATACTGAAAAACATGTACTTGATTTTTTAAAACATAATATGCTAAATTTCAAGATTATATATTAAAAAAATACCAAACTTTTAAACTAAAAGGAATAGGACATAAACTCCAGGAAATCAGCAAGATCAAGTAAACCTCTGGAGCCATGTCACAAAACAAAATTTAAAATAATAAATTACTCAAAAATATCTATAAACTTTCATTAATAATTCATAAATCTTCGCCCGTAGACAGCACCAAAAACTGATTTCCTACCATTTAAGCACCTTATAAGTTTCTTAAAAACTTTAAATTTATTAAAAATTTTAAATATATAAAAGAGTCTATTAAAACATTACACACTTTATTCAAAGTTCAAATATACTCTCAAATCTTATATTTTTCAAAAATCCTCAAATGCAGGCCTGTTAATTAAAAAATATATATATGTAGATAGATGTAACAATTTTAACTTCATTATACTTAAACTTCAAAATTAAATTTAACAGTTTAAATCTAAAAATATAGCAAAACTATTAAGTTTTTAACATTTCATTTTTAATAAATATCTCTATATAATATTTTTCACATAAACTACTTAAAAATTTATCCATTTAATTATTTTCTATTAAACTAAAGAAAATCATTTCATTTTCAATAAAAAGAATTTTAAAAATTTCACTTTTACTGCAGAAGTCCTCCATCACACAAAGTACCAGAACCGGTAGTTCTGTCGAGAAAATATGCAAAAACGTCATGGCCAAGTAGATTCCCAGTTTATCAGAGCTCTTAAAGGTATGCAGGATACAGTCTGTCACAACTAAATCCATGTTTCCTTGGATCAAAAGCTCATTCATAAAGTCATTTCAAGCACTGTAGATCACAGTTCATGAACTCAAAACTCATCAGGAAAAAACTCATCATGATGAAGTCCTCTCAGGCACCACAAGGCATCACAGCAAAAAGTCCAACTGGGCAAAGTCGTCACAGGCTATGTAGAGCACAGTTCAAGAAACACAAAGCTGAAAGGTTCTTGTGAGCATTCAGGGCAATCAAACTTTCATACCACCCACACACTTCACTTGCTGCACCATGACATTCACGACAAAAATGCATAAACTCCAATGTTTGGGACGCAGACCATACTCAGGTCTTATCGTCGTTCTTCACACTAATAGAAAAAACCAGCACTGTCTCTCTGGAGACGATAAACTTTTAAAAAAATCAGCACAGTTCCTCTTATCACATCCCAGGAAAACAGACTGAAAACTTTATTCTCTCAATATGCAAAAAGTTCACTCAATATACAAAAGGCCAACTTATTTGTGCATATCTTAATCACACAATATTTTAAACAGTTCATCTTCAGATTTAACCAACATATGATTTCTTTAATTTTAATTGGAAAAGTCGTTTCAAAGAAAATTTTCACGAAATATGAAGAACAGCATCTAAACTTCTGACTGCTTCCAAAAAACATAGTTCCAAAAAAAATTTCCAGCGATCGGTATCAAAATATTCATTAACTCTTAAAACAATATCTTCTTAAACACAACACTTCCATTATTTGAGCACAACACTTCACTAATTTAAGCACGATATTATTCGAAGACTCTCATGTTGAACGTTGGACAGATCTTTAATAGAACTCTTAACATAACATCAGCACATAGTTAATTCGAAGATTATTCACTCAAATAAATAATCATTTTCCCCTCTTCCGAGACGGACCATGTAAAATTAAATGCACACATTACACAAATTATTCCATAGGCACTGATTATATTAAAAAACACTTTATTAAAAGAATAACACTCACTCGCAGCTCACTGCTGCATTATCGTCTGCACATTTCTCAAACACAACTTTGGAATAATAATATAAAAAACACTTCACTTCCTTTCACTTTCTGGACACTGAGATTTTAATTATAGGTAGCACGGTATCGTCTGCCTACATGGAACATCGGTATTTTCTAGAAAATAAATTATAAAGATAAACTTCGAAAAATGCCGATAGAGGCCGCTTTTGACTTTGGGGTAACGAACAACTATTTTTTGCCGTATTTTTTTGCCTTTCCTTAAATGGTTTCATAAGCTTAGACTTAAAGTTTGAGTTCAAAATCTGAATAGTTAGAGTGGTTAAGTAGCAAAAACTGCACTGTGTTCAGAAGATTTAGATTTCAAGTTATTATAAAAAACGGAAAACTTGGTCGATTCGTTTGCAGTTTTCGCTAAAAATACTCATTAAATCAGTGTTTTCTTGAAAATAAATTTTAAAGATAAATTTTAAAAAATGCCGATAGAGGGCGCCTTACACTTTGGACTAGCGTACAATTATTTTTAACCGTTATTTTTTAATCTCATTAGATGTTTTCAAATGATTAGAGTTAAATTTTGAGCTCAAATTCTGAATCTTTAGAAGTGTTTAAGTAGCGCAAAATTGAACTGTGTTCAAGGGAGGGGAAGGTTTAAATTTCAACTCCTGAACACACTTCACTTTGCGCTTCTTAACACCTCCCAACGATTCATAATTTGAGTTCGAAATTTAAGTTTAAATCTAAGATTTCGAAAACATTTAATAATCTTTTGCAAGCATTTAATTAGATACAAAAAATAACGTTGTTGGTTACTCTGAAGTTTAAGGCGCCTTCTAACGGAATTTTTGAAATTTATCTTTAAAATTTATTTTCAAGAAGATACTGACTTAAAGAATAGTTTTATTTTAAACCGCAAACGAATGGACCAATTTTTCCGTTTTTTTATCATCATTTGAAATTTGAACCCTCTGAACACAGTTCAGTTTGTGCTACTTAACCACTCCCAACTATTCAGATTTTGAGCTCAAAATTTAAGTTTAAGTCTAAGCTTACAAAAACATTTAATCAGATACAGAAAATAACAGCAAAAAAAAGTTGTTCGTTACTCCAAAGTCTAAAGCGCCCTCTATCGTCATTTTTTTTAAATTTATCTTTATAATTTATTTTCAATAAAATACCGACATAAAAAATAGTTTTAGTGAAAACCGAAAATCAATGGACCAATTTTTCCGTTTTTTATAATCATTTGAAATTTGAACCCTCTGAACACAGTTCAGTTTGTGCTACTTAACCTCTCCCAACTATTCAGATTTTGAGCTCAAAATTTAAGTTAAAGTGTAAGCTTACGAAACCATTTAATGAGATGCAAAAAATAACGGCAAAAAATAGTTGTTCGTTACTCCAAAGTCTAAAACGCCCTCTATCGGCATTTTTCGAAATTAATCTTTATAATTTATTTTCAAGAAAATATCGACATAAAGAATAGTTTTAGTGAAAACCGCAAATAAATCGACCAAATTTTCCGTTTTTTATGTTTATTTGAAATTTTGGACCCTAAATTTTAATGGCGGCTACCTCCTTTGGCTAAAGGTTTGGGACCCTTGGTTTCCTATTTAATATTGTTTGTTTTGATGTGTACTCTTACCCCTATTTTATTATAAAAACAATTTAGTATCACTCTGTATATATATACACAAAATTACAGAACATTCATCCAAGTAATTTTTGAAGTTTTACATTTTTTTGTTACGATAAGAATAAAATTGCATAGCGACTGTGTACTTGATATAAAGATATAAAGATGAAAGAAAAGCTCGTGTAATATACAGGGTGTTCCAGAATTATTAGTACAAACTTTAAGGGACGGTCGGGAACATCACAAGAATTCAAATCAGCATAGCAGCTCATCGTCGGAGACGCTTTCCTAACGCGGTAGTAACGAAGCAAAACGCAAGAAAGAATGGACACGATCAGGGAGAGAAAACATGGTTATTACTCTTAGTGCTGCAAAAATGCCTGAACAATGCTGGAAAGAGCGGAGGTAGTTATTGCACAGATCGTGGCAACTACCTTGGAAAATCGGGGCACTCTCGGTATTTTCCAGAACATTGGATCTTCCATGTGCCGGAGATGCGTTTCCATGCATTACGGTCCTGGGATCGTAATTTCGAACACTTAATTTAATGACGATCGTTGTCTCTTTAATGTTGTTTTTCTCTCAGTTTTTTGCCGTACTAAGGATAATAAACATGTTTTCTGTTCTTATTCGTGTCTCGTGTTTCTTGTATTTTGTGTCCTTACAAACGTGCCAGGAAAACGTTTCCGACCATGGGTTTCTATGCAAATCTGTATCCTTGTAATGTCTCCTACTTCTCCTTAAAGTTTATCTCAATAATCCAGGAGCACCTTGCATAAGAGATTGTTTCTGTGCCATATTTCTTTACAGGACTTTTATAAATAAAGATTCCCTTATTTAGAAGTCTTTAGTGATAACACTAGGAATCTGAACGAAACAAAATTTCATTAGTATCTACACTGTACTCCCGATTATCCGTGCTAATTAATGCACGGGTGCACACGGATAATCGAAAAACACGGATAATCCGAAAATGATCAAACACGCAGAAGAGTGTGTATATTTGGAGGATATAAGTAAAGTACACAGTGGTATATAAAATACTTCGGGTTTAATTACGATACTCTGCTAATACAAAAAAGTAATACATTAAGTATTAGTAATGAAATATGTAATAAAATTTGCCATAACTTAATACACTTGTACTTACATATACCATTACATGTACTTAACACTTGTACTTACATAACTTGTACTTACATATTTACTGTCAGTTGCTTTTCTGGAAGAAGTCTGTTATATTTGTTTGTCTGCGAGCCAACGTGGCATTTTTCCTTATAATTTGGCGAACATTGCGCACAGATATGACATCATTGAATTCGAAATTAGTATTATGATGACCCATGTAGTCTAACAGTTGATCTACGCACTTCAGTGCTGTTTCGTGACTCACACTTGTTGCATCATGTTCATCTTCACTCTCTTCCTGTTCTTTGACTTCGCTTTGCTCGCCTGAAACTGCATCCACTATTCCTTGATCTGAAAGAATTTTATAGCCTTTTTCGTTTTCATCTTCGTTCATCCAATCTTCTACATTTTCTTCATCAACATTTTGAAATCCATCAAAATCAGAAATAATTTCAACAATTTCAGAAGCTTGTATTTTAGTATTTCTGTTTGCAGAATTATCTGCATGTATGACCCCAGGCATCAATTTTTTCCAAGCATGATGCAACGTCGAGTTTTGTATTTCATCCCAAGCTTCAGCAATAAGCTGCACTGCATCAAAAATCGTGAGCTTCTTCCAAAATTTAACGAGATTTTCATCTTCTTCCAATAGCAGTCTCAAAAGATTTCTTCTGTAGATGCGCTTCATTGTTGAGATAACTCCTTGGTCCATTGGCTGGATGAGTGAAGTTACGTTTGGAGGCAAGAACTTTACAAAAATATCTCCATCACATGACGAAATATCATCCGGATGGCATGGCGCATTGTCAATTAAAAGAACTGCTTTTTTGGGTAGACCTTTTTTTCGTAGCCACTCGCTCACTTGTGGTACAAATTTGTCATGAAACCACCTTCTAAACAAGTCGGTATCCATCCAAGATGATGATTGAGAATAATAATGAACAGGTATTTTGTTTTCAAAATTCTTCCCGAAAGATCTAGGATTTTTAGACTTTCCTATAACAAGGGGTTTCAACCTGAATGTTCCGGAGGCGTTTGCACAGCACATCACAGTTACTCTCTGCTTTGAAGTTTTAAAACCTGGAGTTTCTTTCTCTTCTTGGGATGCTAATGTTTTAGTTGGGAGGCATTTCCAGTACATACCGGTCTCATCAGCATTAAAAATTTGATCGAGAGACAATTCTTCTTTTTTCCTGTACTCATCAAATTCTTTAATAAATGAATCGGCAGCTGAATAATCTGCACTTAACTGTTCTCCTTTTAATTGTACTTCTCTAATACCATAACGTTTTTTAAACCGAGTCAGCCAACCTGAAGATGCATTAAATGGGGCTTCAATGCCTAAAGCCTTGTGAAAAAACAATGCTTTCTCTAAGCATATAGGACCAGAGATGGGAATGCCTTCTGATCGTTTTTGCTTCACCCACTGAATCATGCAAGCATCAAGGGTTTCAAAAGATGATTTTTTAACTGCTTTTCTTGTCGTTGAAGCTGCTCCACTATCACAATCACGAGTAAATTCCATCAATTTCTGCTTTTGTTTTCTGAAGTCTCGTACAGTCTGTATGCCAACATCTAACTCCAAAGCTAATTTTTGGACAGATTCTCCTTTTTCAAGCCTAGAAATTGCATCCAGTTTTTGTTTAATTGTTAAAACTCTTTTGCGCCGTTTCGGAGGCTGTGTAAATTCACTCATTCTGAAAAAGTTATTAAACACACGGAAAAAATAAACAGCTCTGACAACAGTCAATACAAAACACACTCTTAGTAACTGGCGATAAGAACACGAAATGGTTCATCCGGGGTTCGAAGAAACGAAAGAATGTATGGGGAGTGAAAAAAAAGGAGGGGGGAAAAAGGATTAAAACAAATCTCTTTTTCTTTATCAGCTTAGCAACTGTCACCTGTTACACGCTTGCACCTGCTACTGAAAGAGACCATTGCATTTGTTTGTCGCAAAAGAAACCCGTTTTGCTTTGTCCTTTTTCCCTTCCTAGATGCTAGTCTTACAAGGTAATCCAAAAACAGCGTTTAGAACAGAGGCGCCATTTCACATTTTTCTTGGGGGGGGGGGGGCAGACACCCTAAAATTCATGGTTTCTATGCATTTTTAGGCCACTTTGAGGGCTCACTATTGGTAAATTCTAAGAAATGAAATTTCTTGAGGGGGGGGGGCATTTCCCCCCCAGCCACCCCCAAATGGCGCCCCTGATTTACAAAATTATTAAATCTCATTCCATCACGATCTGTCACGTTAAACGCAGTTTTTCTTTCTTTCTTTTTCTTTTCTTTTTTTTCGCTCCTGAATGAGAACAGGAAAAAACGAGAAAATTTAAATTTTTGGGCTGCACGGATAATCCGCAAAACGGATAATCCGCACACGGATAATCGGGAGTACAGTGTATTGTTAAACGGCGGAAAAAGAAAAGAAAAAAACGGTAGCAAAGAAACAGCTGCTGCAAAAAAGACAATTATTATCTGCATCTCAACCGTTTTTGGTATGGTTAAAAAAGAAAATAACATTCACCAAAAAATAAACAACTGCTAATATTCTGTCAAAATTGGGTGTTCGTATTAAAAATTTAAAATTTGGTAGAACATAATTTGAAAGAAGTCATAATTTCAGTCGAGTGGCTATTTCCGGTTTTTATCAGGAGATTTTAATGATTAAAATGTGTCGGATATACGCTCTTATTTGCATACTATACATCTTATTAAAATAATTAATTTTGGAATGCTGCTATCTAATTAAATGATTTAATACAGCTTATCCTAAAGTGAACTGTGGTTTTTAAAATTATTTTACACGTAGACGATCTACAATTATGGAAAATTTTCTTTCCAATGACACACACAAAAAAGGAAGGGAGATTCTACACGATTTTGAATAAAAATGTTCTCCTTATTTAATTCCCAAAAATAGGCGATGAATTAAGTCGAGAATTTCTTTTAGAAAATAATGATAGCCTGGAACTCCGACCTTTCCCTCTTTCGCTACTGATTTTCCAGGAGATTAAAATGTGAAGCCAGGATTTTTTTTTTATTACGATTCTCTGTAAAATATGTAGCATGTAAATGGCACTACGATGTATCAAACTGATAGAAAGTTCTAACTCTTATGTATAATTAGATCAAAACTTACTCAATTTTAACTCTTTCACGCATAAATTACTTTCCATTATAATCTTTTTTTTTTCATTCCTTTTTTGTGATAAATAAGAACCCATTATAAAAAAATTTTATTATTGTGCTACATATGCTGCATGCTGGCTATTATTTGTTTGCAAATCCGATCTCGATAAATGAATACAGAAAATGTTGTATCTTTATAAGGCAATTCTTATCTGTCCTCAAATGAGACCCATATGAATGAAAGTTGTTGACCTCCTTCCTCTTCCAAAATATGGCGTGCGACTTGTTATCACAAGGTTCCTTTGAGCATTATTATAATTTAAAACATTAGAGCGTCATCTAGTATAAATATTTAGAGCTAAAACAGGGAAGCATAGTTAAAAAAAAAGGACTTCGCATTTTATTACCCTTTAAGTTTCTCTTCAGTGGGTTTAACTGGTTACTTTTAACTAAACTTTAAAAACCATCCGTTCATTCATTTTAAAAAAGCCTGTAAGATTGATTTCCACGCACATTTGCGTAGATTTTGAATGATTTTTAAAGTGCCAAAGTTCTTAAAGCTATAAAAGCTGAAGATTATGTAGTTATTTATTCATGACTGCTATTTATTTTATCTGCATAAAATGGAATTTTTCTTCCAACTTCTCATTTTCTCAAATTCTCAGCGGAGAGTTCAATTCTTTCTTTTCCAACTAAAAGACTTTTACGTAATGTACTTTAAAGATCAATACCTGTTTTAAGAGAATGGTTTTCGAACTTTATCAGTTCACTCTTTTGCTTAGAGTAGAAGTCATGTCACGAAATCTGGAGTGTGAACAAAAGGTACTCAACAGATGCGGTGCGCTGTTGTTTTCGCGCTGTCGATGGTTTTACAACTGTTTTTACTAGAATAGTTTTTTAAATTCTCTTAAGTAAAAGTTTATTTCAATAGGGTAAGACTAACATTGTAACTGTTTCCCACCTTTCGGGTCAGAATTTTTTTCCATTTTAAGAACATAGTTAATTTTAATATAATATCGATAATCGTAGCTATCCAAATAGACTTACTGAAGTTTAAAGATGTATCTCATTGTCTGAAAATTAATTGTGTGCTATTTATTTCATATTTATATGCTAATAGGCTAAGGAAAAGTTTTTGAAGATGTTTGGAAAATGAAGTATTACAACAGAGGAGGGTATTGCAACTTTCTAATGCTTTTTGAGTTCAATCACTCTTGACTAGTTTAGAAAAGTAGTTTATATTTTAAATTTAAAGAGCGAAATATATGTATAAAATAAAAAAATCGACAAAAGTGCAAAGAGAATAAGTAAACTTTTGTTATTATTATTATTATTATTATTACCAAATGTTTAAACATAAATAAAGTCATAATAAGAAAGTTATAATCATATACCATCGTTTCTTTATGTCGGAAGTAACTAAGGAATTGTCAATACAAAATAATATGCGATGAAAAGACATGTATTATTAGTAGAACACAAGACTCAAAAGGGTTGAAATCCATTATAGCCGCTCTCGCTGATAGCAAAAAGTACATTTTTGGTATAAATTTTTAAATATTTAATTTAAACAAAGTAAAACAATATTGAGCAAAATAATTATGAAATGAAGGTTTACTGTATTTTTAATTCTTTTTTACATATTTTAATTTGTCATTTAAGAACTTGAAGAAAAAAATCATTAATTCTTATGTATGAAGTTCGAAAAAAATTACGTTACTTTTGAAACATGCGAAAAACTTACTCTTCAAAACATACAAAGCCATAAACATATAAATTCCTATTATCCATTTACAGATGACTTCATAAGATTTAAAAAAAAATTCTGTATATAAAAAAAACATAACAATACGGTATTTTTCTGATGAATAGTATACGTTTTTTCCCCTCGCTTATCTTTCAACGTTCTTTCACTTTAAATTGTTCTATTTACCATCAAAATTATCACTATCGTTATCCTGAAAACTTCGTGCATTTGCAAACAAAAATCCAGAAATACTGTATAATTCAGTTATTAATGAGTTAAAATTTCATAAAGTATATTTAAAAAGTCAGAATCCAACAGTCGACAACAAACGACATCTCACCAGTGAATAAGAAAAGAATTCGTAGCTTCACTAAAATAACTTATAAATTTATTACAAGACCTCGTGTCTCAATATAGTAATAATACAAGGTTAAAAATATGTAACAACAATGATAAAAAAAATGATAACATAGTCTTTGCTGTAAAATATACTAGACATGCGACTTAATAAATAAAAGTGCCCTGTCCGGTATAGTATGGAACGGACAAGGCGGTTATATTTTTTCCCTGCTGAACAACACTAAATTCATAACACATTTTTATACTAATTTTTAAACGCAAATTTAAAAACACTTTCCGAAATGATTATTGAAATGATTCTTAATCGAACATTTTTTCAGTATTCGATAAGTGAAATATTACAAGGAATATAAGCGTTTGTTTCTCTTAAAGGTTGCTTTAAGTAGATTTCGTATGAAATACTACCTATTGAGGTCTCCTCTATGTTGAAATTTGTGAAAACGTTTTGGAGATCTACACCGATCATGACGCCTAGACCCCAAAATTTCCATCAGTAAAAAAATTTAAAATTATCTCTCTATGTATATATATCACATTTTATGAGCAAGATAACTTCTATAACTCTGCTCAAATCTCTTTTAAATTGATACATAAAATCAAGGGGCATGAAATCTCGGTCAAGTTCATTAATGGGTAAAATTCCCAGGGAGTGAAAATAGGGAGGGTTTTTGAGAAAGCTGAAGAAATCCCATAATTTCTTACTTAAAATAGAGATCGAATCAGTTTACAGCTTATATTACTTCTAAAAAATGGACCAAAAGTTTATGCATGACAGACTTTTGATAAATTTAAAAATGGGCTCAAGAGATAAAAAAAAAATAGGGTTTTGAGAGAAAAATATTCACAACATCGTCAATTCTCAAGATATCAAATCCAATTAAATTTATTATAAATTTATTAAATATTATCTAAAACTTTTGTAGTTACAAGTTTTTGATAAGAGCAACTCTTATTGCAAAATAAATAAATAAATAAATAAATAAAAATAAAATAAATAAATAAAAAGGTGGAAGAAGAAAAAAATCCATAACTTCGTCAATTCTTAAGATATCAAATCCGATTAAGTTTATTATACATATTCTCAACAATATCTCAACTTTTATACAGACATATTTTTAATAGGACCATTTCTTATAGCAAAAACAAATAAAAAAATAATAAGTTGAAGAAAAAATCGTATTAAGGGTGTACTCAAATCCGAAATGCTTATATTCTGACTCATTTTTAAGTTCATTTTTATTCTCGAACGCGTCCATTTGGCAGATTCTCTTATTTAGGAACTATATAATGTGCCGTATTGGTGAGTTTTTTGATAAAGGAGAATGTATTTCTAAAAATACTGTCAGAGGGGGCATTATGAACAGAATTTTCCTTAAAATAATTTTTATAAAACCAGATCTTACAGAAAAATGAAATTAAAAAGCTCTTTAAAAGCGGCCTATTAAAGTTGTTGAACTGGGTTTATCTCTAATGATATTTAAGTTTGTGTTAGTGAAATGAAAACTTAACTTCAAAACTACCTGCACCTATAGGTCGAGCCGACAGGGATTTTTTTTTTCCTTAAGCGCCGTCGCGTTCTGAAATTCTGTCCTAAACGCCAACTTTGAGAGCATTTTCTGAAAGATCTTCTTCGTTTACAAAAAATTATTCAATTACAAGTTTTTTTTTTTTTTTTTTTTTTTTTTTTTTTAAATAAGAAAATTTTTCAATGTCATTTGAGAGGAAAATGGAATTTTTAAAATGTGTCAGAATTAGTTAATTTGGGTTTGAAAGTACCCTTAAAAGAGCATATGAAACAAAGAAGGAAAAGGGGTAGGCTCTTTCGGCTCCTTCCCTCTAAGAGCTTCCAGCTTCCTAAAGCTATTTAGCTGCATTAATCACTTAAACAATTATATTTTGATGCATTATTTACACGTATTTATTGTTTTTCTTCTTCTTATTATTATTTTTTAATGATTTATAACTCAATTACTCACAGTATTAGCTTTCACACCTATACCATAATAAATAATTTATTGATGCGAAAAAATAATTTTGAAGATTCAAGAAATGTAGGGAAATATTTTAGAAACTTATTTAAAAATTTATAGAAAATCTGAGAGTGTTATTCTAAATGATATTGGACTAGTTTAATTGAGGCAAACTGCCAAGAAAGAGCTGAACTGGTAAATAAATTTGAAGTGGTGCCGAAAGCTATAAAAAGAGAAATATAACACGAAAATATACTGGCATTTTATTACATGTAGGCTTGCATTAAATCATTTAAGTATTTAATAACGTAATCACTCATAAAATATACGAAAATAATTTTGAACGATCTTTGAGATTATTGAAATATTTTTAAGGAATTTAATTACAAAAATTTAAATTGATGTAACATCCATCTTTCTCTGTCGATTTTTATTTCGATTTGTTTAAAAAATATTTAACTTTTATGAAGAAAAATTCCTGATAGGTTGTATAAATTGCATTTATTTTAGCTGCACATAAAAAAAAGAAAAAGTCATTTATACTTTTATCATAGCATTAACATCAACATTAATTTTAACTATTTACATTTAAACTAAAGAAAAAGAAGGAAAGAAAAGAAAGAGAGATAGTTAATTTAAAGGAAGAGCTTATTGAGTTCTTTACCAGGCTATAAATAAGGCCTCCAGAAAAATGTGCCTTTTATCATTTTGATGTTAAAGGCAAATTAATTAGATTTCAAATTCGGCGAACAAAATTTACCATACATTCGAAATAAATTATAGAAATTTTTCACCAGTTAAGTTGTTTTAAAAATAAACATTATGTATTACTAAGTTTTTCCGATAGTTTGTTTACTGCTTAAATATTTTAGTAAAATTGTAAAAATAACAAAATACAAATTTTAATTATCAGAATTTTTTCACTTTCTGGAACTAAGATTGCAGATTTAACGTACAAGAATATATGTATTTGAAAGATATTTCAAAAGCTACGGTTGTTAATTACAAAGTCACATCCCGAAAGTTATTTTTTAAAATCTAAATGTAATACTGCTGGTAAGATAATACCAACATTAAATAGAAGAGAAAAGTAGAATAGCTTGAAGTTTACAGCAAAATCAAAGTTTATCATTCCGCGCAAGATGGATCAAATGAAACAAAAAATGTTGAAGAATGATAGATTCCAGATTTCAAGTCAACTGAGAATTCTCAATTTTCAACTTTTTCTTTTTTTCTTTTACAGTACATGCGTTAAAATGTATCAATGTCATAAAAATATAAAATATGTATAAATTTTTATGGATATTTTTTACTTTACAAGAAACACCTATATCTATGTAGATATCTTTTCATTTTATTTCATGAAAATATGTAATAACTTTGGGGAAATATTTATCTTTCCAGCTAAAATAAATAGAAATATTCATTAATAATGTATTTCTGTTGATTCAACAAGATTTCATTTGAATAATGTTTCTTACTGCTTCAATCAAAAAACGTTAAGACCTAAATTTGGAAACAGTTCAAGATTTTTATTTATTTTTCTTACTTTTTTTTTCCTATCAATTCCTGTCTGTTTCATCTTTATTGGATCCAACACAAGTGAAAGACAACAAATTTGACAACGTGACCGAAGCAGTTTTTTGTTCCTTTGATGAATATTTATCGATAGAGTTATTGTAAAAAAAAAAAAATAAATAAAAAAAAAAAAAAAAAAAAAATACTGTACTGAAAAGAAAAAATAGCATAAAAAGAAAAAAAATTAACATTTTAATAAAAATCTTAATAAGAAAATAGCTTTAAAAAGAAAGGAAAACGCAAAAATTCAAATGCAATAAAAGTATGAAAACCATATGTTTTGATAAGCTAAATAGCTCTACCAGTCCCTAAATCCAGCAAAAAAGTTCTGTATATAGAAAATTTGTTAATTAAAATTCAGCTTTTAAGATAATTTAAATTACATACAGGCAAGTTTTTAATTCTTAAATGCTAAATGGCGTACATAAAATTGCATACATAAAATTTATCGATAACAGTTTAATAAATTATATTCATTTATGTTATTTATTCTATGCATTTGTAGAAAAAAACCTTAAAAAAAACAATACTGTCTAGAAATGCATTGTATTTTTAATTTAAGAAAATAATTTTTTTATTTCAAATTAATGAATTAATTTTTATGGTGTTATAATGAATAGCATAATAAAATAATTTTAAACACATACTAGCAAATGCTTCCTTTAATTTAATTACTGGAAAATGTCTGTCTTAGCCTTTGAAAAAGCTTTTTCTCTCTTTATAAGCCTCGCATGTTTGCAATGCTTTTTCATTAGTTATTTTCTTCAAATTGTTATCCACGTCATATTGTTTAAAATGATTTTAACATTTCAGCTTGTAAAGTTTTGTTGATTGCAGTAAAATTTTCGTTTGCATCGTCATTTTCATTATCTTCATAACAATCCATTACTACATTGCTTTTATTTTTCGCTGTGTCTAAAATATCATGTTCAGTTTATGCTTCCTAAGTCCGGAAATTCAATGTCAGATTAAAGAAAGTTATCAATCTGCATTATGTCACGAACATTATCCTTTACCTTCTGTCTATCAACGCGTTTTTAAATCTTCTCTTGGAGGGTACCGTCCTCATTTTTGTCCTCTGTAATAGCTGAATGCTTGTTGCTCAGCATTCCTTAATAGTAACTTTTGCTCAAAGAGTAGCAAAACCTTTTCGAATTTTTTTCTTGTGAATTGCACTCGAAATTTTTTAGCACCCTTTTATCTACTAGTTTTGATTTGATGTAGTGCTAAATGAACGCACTACCTTGAAATTGGTCAAAATATTATGGATTTTCTTTTTTTAATATTAACTGAAAGATTCTTTAATTGTGAATATTTTGACACCCCGCTTTTACCTATATGACAATTACATCGCGAGATATTGTAAATTTTGTCGATGAATTCTGCGCAATTTCTCATGCAAATTAAAACTTTAAACTGATTTTCCTCACTGCTAATTTTTTAAAAACTTGTTTGCTCAATTAATACTGATGCTTTTTTGCTAATTTAGATAGAAGTTTAATTTTTTTTTGTTATTCTCTATGGTGTATTTAATATTTTTTCTCTTTTTGCATGTATTTAACATTCAAGTTTATAGTTATTTTTTTAAAATATTTAAATTGAAAGCTTGTTGAATTTCCTTCATTTTTTTAATATACGCGAGAGAAAATAAGTCATATTAAGTGTAAAATCCCATATATCAAAAAATCCATGCACGGTTTTATATTGTATATTCTAATGAATGTGGAGAAAAAATTTAAACAAAAATATTCATATTTATAAAAGTAGCAAAAAATTTTAAAAAGTCAATTAAAAAATAGTAAAATAGGCTGTTCTACAAGAATTTTTTTAAATTTTATTTAATTTTTAGTATTAAGTGTTGTGTCACCGCATATTATTACAGTATTATTTGAAACTGAAGAGATGGTTTTAAAAAAGTAGTGTGTCCCCTTAAGTTGCAAAAAATCTCATTTACGGTTTGTTTGTTTTTTTTTCTTAATTTTCTTAGAATGGACAGGGGAGTTGTCGTAAAAAAGAACAATTTTGTAAAGCTGAAATCATATGTTTTTTTTAACATTTCGAAAAGATTGTTCACAAATTTTGGAGGTCATCCAAGATTTTTTATCAAAGCACAATCGACCTCCGAATGCTGTACGTCGTTGAAAGAAGTTGGCTTTTTACGTCTGTCGATAACTAATGGTTTCAAGTTCTGATGTCCAGCCATATTTGTACTTATCATGACTGTTATTTTTGCTTTGTTTTGTTTTCTCCCAAAGCATTTAACATTTTTAAATGCTAATGTCTTTTTTGAAAGCATTGAAAAAGTATAAAGGAGTCTAATTCGCAATAAGGATGGCTTCTGATTGATGGCTTTTTAAAAAATTATTCGACCATTTTACATTCCTAATATCACTATCTTTCATGTCTTTATTTTGACAAGGTATTATTTTTATCACAATTCTGTGTTTTTTCTTAATATTTTAAAGCCATCCATTACTTCTTGAAATTGATCTACCCGAAATCCTTCGTAAATTTAAGAATTTTCTGAATTATAGTAAGTTTGGGGGTTGGAAAACTTTTAACTCGTGCTGTGTACTTTCGCTTTGAATCTGCCTCATCCAAATATTCATATACGCGTGCTTTTAAACGTTTAAAAGAAAAAAAAGTGCAAGAATTTATTTTTATTTTAAATCTTATCATGATTTTTTTATTATATTTTGTAAACTCTTTACAGAATACGAAATTTTAAATAAATGGCTCTGTTTTTCGCGCATTTATGCACGTCAACAAAGATTAGGATTATTTATTTTATTTATTTTATTTTATTTTATTTATTTATTTATTTATTTATTTATTTATTTTTTATTTTTTTTTTTTTTTTTTTTTGTAGATTAAACACATTCGCTTTTTTTATTTTTATTTTTTATTTAAATAAAAGAACCGAAATGAGCAATAAGACTAATCAAAATCTTTAAAACAGATTCATGAGGGTGAAATGGGGCAGTATGTAAAGTGTCTTTAGTAAAATAGGGTAGATGAATATTAGGGTATATGAAAATAAAAAGATTGACACATTGACACAGCGATTTTACCACTGTAGGAAAATCAGATAATTTGAATGAGCGTCATAAAATATATACAAAGAAAGAAAAATTTTGAAAGCTCTGAGAGTTAAAGGAGAATAAACCATTAGGTTACAACAAAAAAGTTCGTTAAATAGAACTCTTAGCTGGAAACCAGTAAAATGTTTTTGTTGAGAATAAAAGTTCGTTAAAAGAGACCCGACTTTAACGCAATACAGTAACTTAAGGTATTGTTTGTTGAGAAAACAGCACTATAAAGGGAGAATTCACTTTATAAATCGTTCAGTCACTACAAAAGTTACTGATATTCATTTAAAAAATAGTTTTTATGTCTTAACCCCTTGGGGACTAGTGATACGTATACGTGCCGCAAAAAAGTTTAAGAATCCTTGTTTATCCCCACCAGTAAAATTGTACTGTAAAATTTGCCTTATTGAATCGGAGAATTTTCTCGATTCAATAAGGCACAAATTTCTGTTTTTAAAATCCGGTGGCAAAGCATTAAAAATTTCGTAAAAGGCGCCCGTCACGAACGGGTTAAAGAGTATTGCAGTTTTTGTAACAACTAATGAAATTTTTTTAAGTGTCCCTTGTTCACGCAGATGATGGTTTTACTCATCCCTACTCTAGAACAAGAAAAATTTTGGTGCAAAGATTTAAGATATCCAAATACATTCGGAGACATTTTTTTTAACTTTACTTTTGACACCTTTTTTAGTATTTTTCAGTGTAATCTGACATAGAATAAAGAAAATTATAAAAACGTATATAATATCTATGCAACTTTTTAAAAACTTGAAGAATTTTGGTCATTAATTAGCATTTTTTTTATAAAAATGGCTCCCGCTCTAAAAAAAGAAGAAATGAATATAGTACAAATCTTTTTTCAACATATGCATATTAGACACACTTGAGTGTAATGAACTAAAGACTTGTCAGTATACGCAAATCTAAAAGGGATTTAGCAGATTATATACAATTACATAGAAAATTTCCGTAATTTCACGTGTATTTCTACAGAAAAATAGCTATATATTAACAAATAAGTCCCTTAAAACTAATTCTTTAGTTCATTTCACCCTAGAAATTATAGAAAAGCTACACAAAAAATTCATGGTTGTAAGATAATAAAGTTTGAGTTAGAGCAATAGTCGTTTAAATTTTCCGATGAAAATCTAATTTTTCAGAAAACGCATTTAAAGTCTTCAACTTCGGTTTAAATTAACATCGTCTGCTTTTCAGCTCTCTAATTTCATTTCTAATAGGCGTACATAAAAAAAAAAAAAAAAAAAAAAAAAAAAAAAAAAAAAAAAACAGATTTAAAAACAAATGTTCATTCTATATGAAAACCAAATTTTAAAAAATGGCGAATTTTCATCGAAATTGGCGATTCAAATGTAAGCGGATACCTTAACGGTTGTGGAAGCGTTATATGTATTGAAAAATAAAGTTAATGAAAAATTATTTTATCCTTCAAACTATTTAATTAGCATAGCACTTCTGTTTAAAAATTACTATAGAAAAATGTTTCAATGAGTTATTTTATATTATTATTTATTTGTTGCGATAAATTAGAAAATACAGTTTCTTTTTGTTACTATCTTCATTAACGGATTTTTTTCAAAATTAAATCTTACTGCTTTTGTATCTATTTACATTCTTTTTTTTTTTTTTTTGGAAAAATATTTTCTAAAATGTTTTTACTCTACTTGAAGTTTATTTTATTTATTTATTTAACATATTTGCTCGTTCCGCTACATTTTCTTCTCTTAATACCATCTGGAGTTAAAACTTTTTCTTCTAACTCTGCATTCATTAGCTATTTTTTGTTTCCTTATGAAATTAGAAATAAAAGACGAAAGACGATAAAAATTAAAAAAAAAAAAAAAGTTTTCATTTGGAAGCTAAAGAGAAAAGAGTGAATAAAGAGAGCAGTTAAAATAGTAGGATAAATGAAATGTTCGCCACCACTGCATTAGTTCCAGTATAAAAATCTGAATTGAATAGAACTAGACTTTGTGTACTTTGTAACAGAAAAACAAGATTCACAAAATAGTGTCGGATTTGTAAGTTCGTCAATTGAAAGGTGTTGTAGCGGCGCCATCTTGCGCGGTCAGTAAAACGAGTATCTCTCAGGAAGCGATTGAGCTAGACTTTTGCTCGGCGCATAAGATCTCGCTTTCTGACCGTGGTTTCTCTGGTTCGATCCCTGCCTGGGCACCTCGCCTACAGTGTAATGAAATTCTTCAAAAGAAGGTGCTTTTTTATGTTTTTATCAACAAATCATCGTAATTTTAAATAAAAAGTATTTTTAAATGCACTGCATGTCATTCTAATGTGTTTGAAAAATTAAAAAAGAACTACATCTGAGCACAATCCAACAATTCTGCGTGACAGAAAAATGGTTGGTTGTGTTAATGACGGCCAATTATCAACACGAATCATATATAGGCTCTAAGGGGGGGAGGGTGTGCCCTACATGAGGGGTCTTTCTAAAGGAGCCTAAACCATGTTTACGCAATGAAATACAATGTTCGAAAAAAACCACAGAAAAATCTGAACGATTAGACCAACATTCGCGATTAGGTTGAACCCAGCACCTTCCGTCTACCAGCTTCTAGAGCACAACATTTCGGCCACTGGTGGAACCGCAGAAGAATGGAATTTTTATTTACCTGTCAGGTCGTGGAGAAAAATTTTCTAAATACAGTAGAACTCGAGTAATGCGTACATGGCTAAGAGGATCTCGGTTAAAATGAGCAAATTGCACTTTAATAAGTAATTATTAGTTAATGTACATTTAGATGTTTACATGTTATACGAGCTATAAATGTCGAACCATAACAAGCAAAAAAGAAAAAACTCTTGATTCCAATGTGATTTTTTGAAAAAAAATGTGCAAATATTTAACGAATATGGAAGCGAATATGGGTGTACTGAAACATAAAATTAATGAAAAATTACTTTACCGTTTGAAATATTTATATTCCGTTTAAAAATTATTACGGAAATTTATTTCAGTGCGTTATTTTGTATTATTATGTATTTTTTGTTATAAATTTGTGAATAGAGTTTTTTTTTTTTTTTTTGTTACTATTTTTGTTAATGGAATTTTTGTTCAAATTTAAATCTTTCCGCTTTTGCATCGTTTCATTTCTTTTTAATATTTTCAAAATTTTATTTTATTTATTTATTTATTATTTATTTATTTTTATTTTTTGCTTGCAGTTTGATTTATTTATTTAACATATTTGCTCGTCCCGCTACATATTACGCTCTTAATACAAATTGAAGTTAAAACTTTTCTTCTAACTTTGCATTCATTAGTTACTTTTTGTTTGCTTTTGAAATTAGATATAAAAGATGAAGGACGATTAATTCTTTTTTAATTTTTTAAAAAAACACAGGTATCTGTTTGTTACGAAAACCATGTTTTGGAAGAATAAAATAACATAATCGCTGTTTTAACTGGTTTGAGTTTTGAACTGGTTTATATTATTACTAGCTGCTCCACCGACGTTACCCCATCAGGACCATAGATGTTTTCAAACAAATTGCGAATATTTAAAATCTCCATTCATACTAATATAGAAAAAATAAATAAATTTTTATCTGAAGAATATTTTAAATTTTATCTGACTGAACACAGGTATCTATTTCTGTTACGAAAGCCATGTTTTGGAAAGATAAAGGAATATAGTCGCTGATTTTAACTGATTGCATTATTTTTGATCCACAAAAATAATGCAATGATTGAATTATTTAAAAATTCCTTTCTTCAATGAGACCTACTCCATGGAAAATCGTCTCAGCACGCGCGCGACGTTGCATATTTGAACAAACCCTAAGAAATCATAAAAGGAATAATTACTTAATTTACTACTTTTTTTGGATGGTGCCATGGATGGATTTTAAAGGTCGATTGTAAATCAATCAGGGATAAGAAAATCATCAAAACAGAAAAAATGAACAAATGCATGTGCAATTTCTTGCCAGCATCCAACCATGAAATGCAATCGTTAAATTCCATATTTACTGCGGAATGAATTCGTTACCTCGGATTGGTGGCGAGCCGCAAATAGCCTCTAACCTGGCTTATTCGGTGCCGTGGATTAGTGGAAAGCTGCAAATATCCTTTTACCCAGTAAGTTTTAATTTAAGAAATTTGAATTGAAATTTAAAAATCCGGCTGCGAAGTGTTCTTTCCGGTGTTAGCATTCACACATGACAAAGATTTCAGAGACAGGGGTGTTATAATTTTGGCGTTATTCGCGGCAGAAAGACATCTCTTATTTTATACATATAGATATATATTTTTTGTCATAAATTAGTAAATTGAGTTTCTTTTTGTTATTATCTTTGTTAACAGATTTTTTCAAAATTAAATCTTTCTGCTTTTGTATCTATTCACTTTTCTTCGAAAAATATTTTCTAAAATGTTTTTACTCTGCTTGAAGTTTATTATATATATTTATTTAACATATTTGCTAGTTTCGCAACATTTTTCTCTTTTAATACAATCTAAAATTAAAATTTTTCTTCTCACTCTGCATTCATTAGTTATTTTTTGTTTGCTTTTGAAATTAGAAATAAAAGACGAAAAAAAAATTAAAAATTAAAAAAAGTTTTCATTTGGAAGCGAAAAGTAAAGAGTGCAGTTAAAACAGTAGAATAAATAAAATGATCGCCACCACTGCATTTGTTCCAGTATAAAAATCTGTAATAAAATAGAACTAGACTTTGTGTACTTTGTAACAGAAAAACATGATTCACAAAATTACGTCGGATATGTAAATTCTTCAATTAGTGTAATGTGAAGAGTGTAATGAAATTCTTTAAAAGAAGGTGCTGTTATATGTTTTTATTAACAAATCGGCTTAGTTTCAAATGAAAAGTTTTTTTTAAATGCATAACATATAATTCTAATATGTTTGAAAAGTTAAAAAGGCATTAAATCTAATCATACCAAAATAATTCTCGTTATTTTTATTAAATTTGCTTTAAATTACCACAGGGCTCAATATAGAATAGTAAACAGTACTGGATAGTGTTAAAGTTCCAGTAGCATCTTTTTAAAGAAATAGACACGAAGATTATATGTAAAAAAGTTAATCCAAATAAAATAATAAAATCAACATTCATTTAGGTAATCCAAAACTGTTAATCGACTTAAATGTGAGATGCATATTTCAAGAAATCTAAATTGAGATAAAAATACAGTTCGTCCTAAAAAGACTGAAGTCACGCTTTATTATTTTTTATCTGTTTTTTTGTATGTATATTAGACACTCTTGAGAGAAATGAACTAAGAACTATTCGATATACGGGAATCTAAAAGCGATACAGTTGATTATATGCAATTACATAGAAAATTTCAGTATTTTTAAGCGTAATTCTTCATAAAAATAGCTATATATCAACAAATAACACACTTAGAGCTAATTCTTTAGTTCATTACACTCAAGTAATTATAGAAAATCTACACAAAATGTTTCATGGTTATAGGATCAAACGATTTTGAGTTAGATAAATAGTTGTTTACCTTTTCCGATAAAAATCTAATTTTTCAGAAAGCACTTTTAAAGTTTTCAACTTCATTACGTCGTCTCTTTAATTTCAAGAGTTCTAATTTCATTTCTAATAGGCGTACATGAAAGGTAAAAACAGATTTAGAAACAGAAATGCTCATTCTATGAGAAAATCAAGTTTAAAAATTTGCGAATTTTCATCGAAATTGGTATTTTAAAGGTAGACGGATACCTTAATGATTGTGGAAGTGGTAGTTATATTGAGACATAACGTTAATGAAAAATTATTTTACCCTTCAAACAATTTAATTAGTAGAGCCCATCTGTTTAAAAATTAAATATAGGAAAATGTTTCAGTGCGTTATTTTATGTTATGTATTTTCTCGTTATAAATTTGTAAACAGAGTTCCTTTTTTACTATCTTCATTAACGGATTATTTCAAAATTAAATCTTTCTGCTGTTGTATCTATTCACTTTTTTTGTAAAAAAAATTTTCTAAAATGTATTTACCCTGCTTAAAGTTTATTTTATTTATTTATTTAATATATTTTCTTTATTATATCTTCCGCTACATTCGCCTCTCTTTATATAATCTAGAATTAAAACTTTTCTTCTAACTCTGCATTCATTAGTTATTTTTTGTTTGCTTTAGAAATAAAAGACGAAAGACGATTAAAATAAAAAACAAACAAACATTCGGAAGTGAAAAGTAAAGAGTGCATTTAAAATAGTAGAATAAATGAAATGCTCGCCACCGCTACATTAGTTCCAGTATAAATACCTGAAATTAATTAGAGCTAGACTTTGTGTACTTTGTAACAGAAAAACAAGATTCACAAAATAACGTCGGATTTGTAAATTCTTCAATTGAAAGGTGTTATGAAATTCTTTAAAAGGAAGTGCTGTTTTTTATTTTTGTCAACGAATAATCTTAAAATTAAATGAAAAGTTTTTTAATTGCATAACATTTAATTCTAACGTGCTTGAAAAGCTATAAAGGAACTAGTTCTAAACATATCAAAATAGTCCTTCATTCTACTTGCTTTCAAATTTTTAGAGGGCATTTCTCAATACAGAATAGTAAACAGTACTGGATGCAGTGTTAAAGATCAGGTAACTTTTTTTTCCAGAAAATAGGTACGAAGATTTTATTTACAAAAGGAATAGCTAATCCAAACAAAATAATAAAATCAACATTCATTTAGATAATTCAAAACTTTTAATAGACTTAAATATGAGATGCATATTGCAAGAAGTCTAAATTTAGTTAATAAATTAATTTAGTCCTATAAAAGAAGAAACATGCTTTATTGTTATTTTTCTTTTACCTGTTTTAGATATGTAAGTAATCTAATAGAAAAAGTTTTTTTGAAAGGTAGGATTTAAGATTGCGTTCATAAAACACACCTGCTGTTAATTTTCAAAAATCTTACACTTTTAACCTTTTATATGGTCCCTGGATTCTCTTTGTTATATATAGAAATATTCCATGTTTTGACAAGTAAAAAGATAAGAGATCCATGCATCTACGATCAATACTCATATATTTATCAGACACTGAACTTTATAAAATTTCGAATTTTTTCGCACTAAAAATGCATTTTTTTATTCCTCTCTTTCGTCGAACTTTCGGTGAGCTTTCGTTGTAGAAGAATGGATTTTTTACTAAGTACGGTAGAACTCGCCCGATACGTACATGGCCAAGAAGATCTTGGTTAAAATGAACAATTTGCACTTTAATAATTATTTATTATGTAAAGCATGATAAAATATCCACATTTTTTACGAGCTATAAAAGCGGGATCTTAACTAATACGAGCAAAAAACATGTTTATTCCAATGTGATTTTCGGTGAAAAGTAGACTAGAATTAGGAATTAAACACATTTTTATCAAACACTGTTCTCCTTCAGAGATAATATTTCTGCAATGCAACTGGAAAAATGTAGTAATTTATCAATCTAACCAGACATAATTTTAAACTTTAAGACGACCGCCCCCGCCCCTTTTTCCTCATATGAAAGAAAATGCAAAGGAATGAATGTCCCGTGATCTTGGAAAAATGAAAGAAAGGGTGGAGAGATAAGGTCGTTTCAAATACCTCCCCTTTGTAAAATTTTCAGCTCTTTCTTTCTTTCTAACCGATGACCAGGCCCCTACCTGCCAAGAAATTTTTCAGCTCAACTGTGGAAAGGAAGAAGCATAGAACATTTTTATTTGATTCTCTTTTTTAAATCAGGACTCTATCGACCATATTAAGTAATCTTTTGATTCTCATTGCAAAGTCATTGCAGTTCAAATGAAATGAAATAAATATCGCGAAGATCGCAGTGATTGCTGCCATAGCCGAGTTTTTCGAGAAAAAAGGGGGGTTGGTTGCATAAATGTACGTCGTTCAGGACCTTTGGAATTATCAGTTCTACAGGATCATTGACTTCAGTACAGCGATTTTATGTAAAGTAAAGACCCGTCTAATGAAAATTACACTCACAAAAATAAGACTGAATATTTTATGTTAACGTTATGATATTAAATAAATTTTAGAATTGACATAAATAAAGCAATTAACAGTAGTAATTAGTTTTAAGATATTTATTGAATTATTTCGTATTACGAATAATTGTTAGTAAGAGAAATTTTTAATTCCCTTGCTTCTCCTATTAATCGAGTTAGACTGTATGACTTTTAGGAAACAGGGACCGTATAAAAAATTTAAAAAGTGTTATCTTTTGAAAAGTAATTACAAGAATATTTTATAAAAATAATGTTAATCACTTCCTTATTTTGATTACAATTTACATTACCCGCGCATCTCTGACAGGTAAAAAATTAAAGCGCGTTTTAATCTTTCGAAGATAATTAAAATATTCATATGTAAATAACTTCAAATGCAGCATTTTTTAACTGTAAATATTGCTAGTATTTTTTAATGTGTTTTCTCATATCTGGAACGAATTACCAAAACTAGTATTTTTCCGATGTTGGTAAATGATTTGATTTTTTTTTTTTAACATTTCGACGATCTCATGATATCATTGAGAAGATATCACACGCTACATCAGTGGTTGGGGCATATAGGACAAATTCCATTGTTTGTACCAGTATATTTTATCAATAATCTTCAAAAGACATTTTTATAAGATATGCAATCGGAGTATATCATGAAGATTTTTGATAAAATATGCTGGTAAGAAAAGTTATCGTATTTTCTTGCGTATAATCCGCGGATCAAACAATTCTTTTTGGACCCAGAAATATTATCTGTTCGTTGAAGACAAGTATTTACGGCGATCTGACAAGTTACATTTTTTTTTTAAAAATTCTTGGTATAAAAATAATTGTTTGATCAGCGGATTATAAGCAAGAAATTACGGTAGTCCGACCCCTGCTTATGTATATCTTTGTAGAGACAAATGTTGAAGAATTCCATAGATCCTCAAAATTTTTTAATAAAATCAAATGCATCCTAATAATATTTGTATTTATTAACCTTTATTTACCGTATATACTCGTGTATACGGCGAAGGATTTTAGACAAAATTTGGGAATTGAAAATGGGGGGATCGACTTATACACAAGTTAGTAAAAAAAAAAAAAATAAGTGGCACTCGGGGACTGCCACGGTAAAGTTATTGCATAGCATTTTTTTTTTTATCAACTTATGCAATTATAATTATTTATTTATTTTTTATTTATGCAGTTTTTTTTTTTTTTTTTTTGTCTGTGATATTAATTCAAGTTACACTTTTTGAGCGTGATGACCGATAACAAAACATTTTTTTTTCTTTTATTACATAAATGAGAAGTTAATATCGTTTAAAATATTTTTATTATCTTACAATACATGTAGGTTAATTAGGAATTTTTTTTATCATTGAAACTATGCGTTTATGGTAGCTGAAATGAAAAACATAAGTTTGAGACTTGATATTCTCAAAATATCTGAAAAATACCGTGTCAATGTTTGCCGAAGTCTACCGAAGGATACCGTGCCGAAGTCTGCCAAACTGAAGCGACGTTAGCCGGAGTTTTACGTTTTTTCTCGTTACGGAATTGCTATATTCTTTCGCCGCGCTCAAAGCCCGCGATAAAAGCTATGCAATATCTTAATAATTACCAAACAAAATTTGGCCATGCTACGAAAATTAGATCGCGAGTTATAGGCATTTTAAATTTTTCGACCCTCACCGTGGGGTCTCCTGTCACCAAAAATTAACACTGTCTCATAATAAATTACCAAACAAAATTTGGCCGCGCTACGAAATTTAGATCGCGAGTTATAAGCATTTTAAATTTTTCGAGCCTCACCATTGGGCGGGTCTCCAATCACCAAAACCTACATTATCCTACCTTGTTTTATCTTACTGACTGTTTGATCTTATCTTGTTTTATCTGTTTTCTATACACATTGTATCAGGAATTTTTATCATGGAAACTATAGATTTATGGTAACTGAAATAAGAAACATAAATTTGAGACTTGATATCCTCTAAATATCTGAAAAATACAGCGTCAATGTCTGCCGAAGTCTACCGAAGGATACTATGCCGAAGTCTGCCGGACTGAAACGACGTTAGCCGAGTGTTAGGTTTTCTCGTTACGGAATTTCTACATTTTCCTCGTTACGGAATTTCTACATTCGGTCGCCGCGCTCAAAGCCCGCGATAAAAGCTATGCATTAGCTTAAAAAAAATCCTGATAATCCGCTAATGAGTAAGTATTTTAAATAATCACACCTGGGTATATGTTGGAGAGGGATATAAATGGTCATTTTCTTGTCACTGACCAAAAAAAAGCTCCACAATTATGTACTTGTAATTCTTCTGCAAGTATTTTCTCTTTGGTTAGATTTCCCTTCAATACAAGGGCATTCCTTTCAACATTAATACCCTTTTTAAAAAGAGTTCAACTTGGGAATGCATCGAGCGATATCTCTTCTAAAAGTCTTACAATACAAAGAAGTACTATATTATAACAGTCTAAGAAGTTGTTTACACATGTAAATAAGGCTTGAATAGCTTTTTCAATGAATTTTTTCATTTTAAGCATCATTAAATTGATTTGTGTTAGGTTCAAAATGTTTTAAGCTTCTTCGGTTTTACTCAGCTATACAGTTTTAAAAGATAAAGTTACAAAAAAGCCTTATTGGAACCGTAGAAAAAAAATGTATACCAATTTAATGAAAATATGTTATATTTTAAATCCTCATTTTTCAAAGTACTACCAAAAAACTGGTTAGACTTATACACGAAAATTCAATTTTTTTTTTTAATTTTTGTTTCAGAATTGGGGTTGGGGGAGGGGGGTGTCGATTTATACACGAATATATACGGCATTGATTTTTTTTATATTAAATACAATGAATGTAAAATAACATTAATAACACTCTATAAAAGTATTAAAACTGAATTTCGGATACAAATAGATTCAATCTGTATTCCCCATAACCAAAAGGAGGTCAGAACTATTGTTAGAATAACATAGAATTCTGTAAATATATATAATTCGAAATAACCTAATCTATTTGGGTCATGAGCATTTATTTGTAATATAGATAAGAATGAATATTTGTCGGTCCTCTAACAGTTGGTCTTTTCTTGTAATTCTAAAACATTTTCTTAATGCTCAGTGTAAAATATCCATGTTAAATTGTGTAAATTTCAGCAGTGAAAAAAATCCATGCGTCAAAAAGTTTCAAGGAAATGGGCTGTTTGACAGTGTTCATTCAAAATTAATATCTTTTTCAAAAGTAGGACTAGTCCATTTATTTCTTTAGATGTGGCAGTTCGCCAAGCAGTTAGTTTCTAATTTAATTTTAAATTTTCTAAGAAAACTTGTATTGTAGATAGCAATTTGCACAAAATATACTACAATGGCATTATTAATATAATTCTAAAGTGAAACAATGCTTATATGACAAACAAATAGGCTTGTGCAGTTCAACTAATCTTATATGAGGATAAAAAAGAAGTAATCAAAAACCTTTTTAATGGCGTAAAATATTAATAATATTAATAATAACAACAATACGCATAAGCCTAAATAATTGTCATGAGATTTATTACATATAGATTTATTGACTAATTCATAATATTTAAAATACCGTCAATTATGATATCTTGCATAATTCTTTGAATGCACAAGGATTAAGTGTTGAACTATGGTGCTTTTGTCTGGGGATTCTGGAGAAGCTTTTGGTGAATTCTTTAACTAGTGATCTAATGGTTGATCCCTTTCTCTTAATTTCATCCATTCATTCTATTGTTGAATGACAAATCCCAAATGCCGCATCTTTGATTGAACTTTCTAGAACTTCAAAAGATTGTACAAATTTTGATACAAATTTCAGAAGATATAATTTGAAATACATTGTAATACAATGTATTATTTGTTTAACATGGTAGTTTCCCAAAAGGACCAGACAGTTTGATAAGCAATAAATATTTCATTTTTAGATGCTAAAATTTTGCTAGCAGATACCTAAGTACAGCTTTACTTCATCATTTGCAAGATGTTTATTTGGGTAACCAAGTGGGATGTAAACATATGCTTTATGAGTCTTGTAAAAAAGATATTCTGTATATATAAGATCAGAATTTTATCTTTTCTTTGCATTTTAATTTTATTTTTCAGCTTCTTTTTAAATTTAAAATTTTTCAATGGAAATTCTGTTCACTTCATATAAAATTTTTCTATTGAAATTCTTTCTTTTTTGTTGTGCTGAATACAAGGTGGTTTAAAAGATCATGTCCAAACGGCACCTGTGAGTCTGTCAGATCATGAGGAGAAAGCATTGTATAGGAAAGCAGGGTCGGAAATGCGATCATGACGGTGCAATTGCATCGTGGACGTGACGCAGAAAAAAGATAGCAAACGGAGTAAAAATACCTTTATTTTTCAAAAAACTTAATCAAAGTACAAAATAGAAATTGAAAATGGTGCTCATAACAAGTACTCAAAATATGCCCCATTACCCGTGATATATGCTTAACATCGGCGTCGCACAGAGTCGAAGACATACAATTAGCCTGAACTTTTTGCACCATGCTTCCTACCTAAACCTCCTGGATTTCTACCTCTGGCAATATCTCAAATCTCTGGTGTGGATACACTTGTTCCATCAGCCATGGACTTTATGGTACCGATCATTGAAGCCGTGACATGTGTCCGGGAGACTCCTGGTCAATTGAAACTGTTCCGCGATAGCATGCGACGCCGATATGAAGCATGAATCATGGCTGATGAGACACATTTTGACCATTTGTTATGAGTTGTAACATTTTTCACTTATGTTTTAAACTTCGATTAAGTTTTTTGTAAAATAAATGTAATTTTACACTTTTTGTTATATTTTCTTTGCATCACGGTCGTGATGGAAATGCACTGTCAGAATCACGGTTCGGAAAAACATCAGTTCCTAAGTAATTCTTGCTCCTCGTAATGCACCCATACATGCCATTTGGACATGATCTTTTGAACCTCTCTGTATACAAATCCTTTATAAATTATTTCATTATTTTGTTTTAGCTTTGGCTAAATTAAAGCATTTCAAGTTCTTGAATGAGTTGCAACTTGTTGATGGACTTTAGACATGATGTCTTTTGAAGAAATTGTTATAATTTACAAGTGAGAAAAGATAATACAAAATCTAAATTTTAAAAGATAACTATGTCATTCTTTAATAAAATCGTTTAAATATTACATTATTTTTACGATTTTTTTCATGTGCAATACCTTATTTAGTGAAAACAGAATCATCATTGTTGTTATAAAATTTATTTCGTAATCAAAAGTTAAAGAAAAAGTAGATTTCAACACACTTTTTAGTTTAATGGTCAGCTGAAACCTACATCCCATTTGACCTTCCAGGAAAAGATTTTGTTTTAAGTTTTTCTTACATCAAATTGTTAAATGTAAGTTTAACTGAAACAGTAAGTTTTAAATGGTGTGTTTCTAAAATTTTTAACATTTTAGAAACACATTTCATTTTTAGATTTGATTTGCGCTTCTTCTTATCTTTTTTCAAATAACTCTTAATATATTGATCTAGACGAAATTTTACACTCTTTCTTCTGATAAGTATTTCGAAGAAGGAAAGAAAGTACAATAACATATTTGCAGCTCTTCGATTGCAGTGAAAGTGCCTGGAGGAATGCTTTCTTGCCCTTTGACATTCCTTCTAACCGACAGAATTTAGATAGAAATCTTGGATTAGTTCGAAAGTGAATTGAGCATCTTCAAATTTGAAGGTCTTTACTTCACAAGATTTAACAGATAAAAAAAATTTTGACTTATAAAGAAAGGAAGAACTTGTTTATTGTTGAATAATTATCAGATTTATTCGCATGTGAGTATGATTTAATTTCACAAGACAAAACGGAATAGGCATACGTTAAGGTAAAAATAGAGAAAAAAAAATCTTCACTGAATAAGTACAAGGTTTAAATGAAAACTTCTACAACAAACGATATTTGTTTCTATAAGGTAACGTAGCATTAACCACTTCACCGTTTGCCCCGAGATAAGTCGGGGGTAAAAGCATTGTTTCCCCATACCTGTTACAGGTTAAGTGGTTAAGGGTGTTCTTAAATCAAAAAGGGCAACTTTGTGACACATGCTTTAATTTATTTTTGTTCGGAAATGCATGAAAATAGCAGGTGTTGTTATTCAGAAACTGTCTAATTGCACTCAATTTTCTGTTTTTTTTTAAACACAATAGATTTTTCATAAAAAGCCTTCAAAGTTGACATTTTTGAGCACATTGCCCGACGAAAGTAGAAAAACCGGTCGAAAAGCAGGAGAAAAACAGGTGATCATGTGATCGAAATAGCTTAGAACTGGATAGGTAATTTAATTATGATAAAATGGAAATATAAGTTTGATTCGAAATCGCTTCCATAATCAGGCATTACAATTTTATAACTTTCCGTTAAAAATGAATTTGTAAATGTGTCAAAACGTTTTGCGCTTGTTGAACGGAGCAGTTAAAAACACCCTTAAATTTGTGTGCATATGTTGCTCCTTCTTTTTTTGAATCTGCAGCTATCCAACGTCAATGTAAATCATTGTGTATCAAATATCATCGACATTTTCATTTGGAAATGAAAAAAAAAATATTTAAGGTTTCTTTACAAAGAATCAGGCTTAGTTTCCGATAACCTATTTTATTTCCAAGTTGAAACCGTTTTATTTTCAACGCAACTCAAAAAAGGAAAGTCAGTGAAAATCCTCAAAAGATATAAATATTATTTAACAATTTCACTGCCAGTGTAACATTAACCCTTTGCTTACGGGGTTGGGATATATGTCGTCCCAGAGACTATTTCTTTATTGTTTTCGCACCAATTTTTGAAAACTAGTCCCTATCATAAACTAATACTAGTGTAATTTCACGAGATAGCTAATAAGAAGAATTTTTCTTCTAAATTGTGGTACGAATGAATATAAAAATAGTTGCCAGTTCTACTCCGTAATCTAAAGGTTAATACACACACTAGTTGTTGCACTATTGAACTATTTGTGCATGTATGGAGCAATGTATGGTGTTGCAGTAGCTGCACCCACAGTATAATGAAACATCATCCCAACATTTGAAGCTGTGATTCAACAGGATCCAAATTGTGGAATCAGGTTTCACCATCGTATAATTGCAGCTATTGCAACATAAAGTTCGCTCAAACCAGCACTAAATTGATAACAATGTAACATATAATAAATGTGATGAATTTGCATATGGGTCTTTCATCTTCTGTTATGAAAATCTTTTAAGGCGCAACTCTAGGCACAGAAAAAGACCCGGATGATAATATAAAGTCTATGAGGACGTTCTTTTCAAATATTTCTCCCAAATTTTAATTTTTTTTTTTTTTTTTTTTTTTTTTTTTTTTGTATAAGATAGCTGAGGACGATCCACAACAGGCCTAGTTTTTACCTTTTCAGTTTTGGTTTAGGAATTTTTTAAAAATTACTTTAATTTTCGAAACCGGTTTAAACCGGTTCTGAAATTGAAACTATCGTAATATAAAAAATATATAAGCAAAATCGAAAAAGTAAAACCTAGGCCGGTTGTGGATCGTCCTCAGCTATCTTGTGCAAAAAAATCATGTAAAAATATTAAAATTTGAGCGAGATATTTGAAAAGAACGCTCCCATAGACTTTACATTATCATCCGGGTCTTTTTCTGTGCATAGAGTGGGGCCTTAAGTTACGCTTCTGGTTAAGATACAATGCTTAACATTAATGTTACACTTTTGTATCAAGAAGTGTGTTAATTAATGTTATTCTGAAAGAAAAACTTGTGTCCACTGGATTAAAAAAAATATACCCATAACATCGCGATAATTACTGGTTTCTTATTTTTCTACTTCAGTGTTAAACTACTTTTATGTGTCGATTTTTATTTCAGTGACGATTTTATTTTAACTCGATACCGTCGTATATAACGACTTTATAAGTAAAAAAAATATGAATATTTTAAATGTTTAATAAATGTCCAAACAATGTAGAATTTCTTTAATGAAGAAAGTTTATCTCGCAACATAACATAAAAAGTATAAATATCAAGCTATGTTTATAAATATTGTTTGAAATTACATTCAAAAGTATTTTGTGCAAAGTAACATTTCTATTCCCTGTTTTTCTAGGCCGAATTTCGGGACATAAATTTATCTGTGAATAGTGATGCAGGTGCTACTGTCAGTATGGTAGTTAACAGAAATGGAACAAAAGTAGTAAGGTAATGTTTTTTTCATACAAATTTCATATTTGTCGAGTTCGATACTTATTGGTCCTCTTTTTCAATTTGGTAGTTATTGGTGTATTGATCTACTTTTAGTTTCTACTAAACATAAGTTTGATAATTATTGATTTGTTTCAATTTACTTAGTTTTTAATTTTTAGCTACTGAAAAACAGATTAAAGTGTTTGATACAATGTTTATTTAGAAGGAAATAAAATGTCCGTACACGACAAATTGCATTTTTTGTGGTAGCATATTCAAATAATTATGTCTTACACACTTTTTTACGCGAAAAACCCTTATATTATTTCGGTATGTTAACGGTACATAGCATTTGTGTCACTTTATTTACTGATGATAGCGAATTCCATTTTTAAAGATATTTCCATACATGTGTTGGTAACGACTTTTTTTTTATATTTCCTAAAATAATGTCTTTATATACAATATGACAAGTGAACAATCACGAAAAATGATGTAAAACATAACTGTGTCGCTATCATTAAATTAAAATATATTATATATTATGTTGTGTGATGTCGCAACGCAGTATGTACCACTGAAATATATAATACGAAATCAATGTCATGTTTATTTTTAATTATTATTATTTATAAGAAAATGACACAAGTGGCTGTTTTTTTTTCTAAATTTATATTATAAGTAAAATTCGCATTGTCCGCTAACTAGTATATGTTATTGCAAAAAAAAAAAAAAAAAAAAAAAAAAAAACTTAATTTTATTGTCCAAATTACTTTAAAATAAAATAAAATAAATTTTGATAAAAAAAAAAATATGCTTTCAATTTCGTAATAAAATTATTCTACTTAAAGTGTATTTCAGCGTAAAAATAGGTATATAGTACTACCTAAGTTATATTCAATTGAAGAAGAGAAGACTTAAGAGTGTGCTTTGAGGTGCGTTTTGTTTATTTATTATTGAGGTGCTTTATTTATTTATTTACTTATTTAATTATGTTAAATACATTTTACTATTTCGGTATTTTTTATGATAATTTACACAATTTTCAACTTATAAAGGAATACGTTTGCACTCTTAAAACCATATATGAAAAACGTATATGTGATAATGCATGCAATGATAAGTGATTAATATATAAATGAGTCAGGCAATTGGCAATAGAAACACTGAAAAGCTCTAAAAGCTGAATATGTTAATTCATCAAATAATGATAAGATTATTGACCGATTATAAATATAGATAACCACATTTTACTTCAATTAAAATAGAAATCGAGACTTTCTTTTAAAAAAAACTTTCTACTTTTTAAGTCTTCACTGCACGATTTTTTCTATTTTTATGAAAAATTTTATTAGAAATCTATATATCGTTCTAATAATAAGAAAAATAGCAAAAAAAAAAATAATAATAATAATTAAAAATTTTCAGCTAAAATTTGATATTTTATTGCTTGTACCTTATATACACAATTAGGGACTTTAAATAGTATACGGCTATATTTTGCAATTAAATGGACTTAAATTAATTAATTGCATCTGATTAACACTCTGTAACTTTTTATATTAATATTTTTAAGTATTCAGTAAAAATAATAAAAGTAAATTTTGCCTTAATAGCTTGATCGAAAATGTTTTTGTTTCCGAAGAGCAAATTCTAATTTTTTTGTCAAATACAAACATCAGATATGGACAAATAAGCTTTATTCCATTCTTTGGACTGTTCTTGATCAGTTACAGTGATCACATTGGTCGAATTCATGGCACATAATGAGAATTATAGTATTTTTAGGTATGTTCCAGTTGTGGCACACGTTGCAGTGAAGGGTTAAATATCTGTTGTGATTGAACAGCTAATTTTTAATCAGTTACAGTGATCACATTGGTCGATAATGAGAATTATAGTGTTTTTAGGTATGTTCCAGTTGTGCCACACGTTGCAATGAAATGTTAAATATCGGTTGTGATTGAACAGCTAATTTTTAATCAGTTACAGCGATCACATTGGTCGAATTCATAGCACATGATGAGAATTATAGTGTTTTTAGGTATGTTCCAGTTGTGGCACACATTACAGTGAAGGGTTAAATATCTTTTGTGATTGAACAGCTAATTTTTAATCAGTTACAGTGATCATATTAAGTTAAATTCATGACACATAATGAGAATTATAGTGCTTTTAGGTATGTTCCAGTTGAGGTACACGTTGCAATGAAGGGTTAAATATCGGTTGTGATTGAGCAGCTAATTTTTAATCAGTTACAGTGATCACATCAGTCAAATTCGTGACACATAATGAGAATTAGTGTTTTTAGGTATGTTCCAGTTGTCGCACACATTGCAGTGAAGGGTTAAATATCTGTTGTGATTGAACAGCTAATTTTTAATCAGTTGCAGTGATCACATCAGTCAAATTCATGACGCATAATAAGAATGTCATAGTTTTTAGGTATGTTCCAGTTGTGACACACGTTGCAGTGAAGGGTTAAATATCTGTTGTGATTGAACAGCTAATTTTTACGGATTTTCTTTTTAATCTATTCTGTAATTTCATTTTATATGTTTGAAGATCATTTTTGTTTAAATACCACTATATTTTGTATAATACCACTTCTCTTTCAGTGAATCATTCAAATTTTAATAGGAATATTCAAACAGAAAAAATAATATTGCTTATAAAGAACCATTCTGGGACGTATCTACATGAACATTTAATAAAGGCCTAAACATACTTTCGCAAATGCAGGTTTAATATGCTATATTACATTATTATGCGTGAGTGCTTAAATTTTGAATCGTTGATGTTTTGTATTGTCAACGTAAAGAATTTCCATGTTATTGAAGGTTACATAAGAGAGTTATCAATTCAACTCGAATTTTTGTATAAGAATAGTGTTTGGATTGAGGCCGTTGAAATTTGAAAAAAGCAATTTTGCCAGTAAGTAGAGGCCGTATTATGCTTCTAATTTAATTATATTGAATCATTTTTATAACAATTATGAGATTTTTAAGCAGGCCAATAAAAATGAAAAAAGGGAAAATACGAGAAACATTAAAAAATACTCAGCGGTTTTTAAAAATATGTTCTGAATACTTCAAAGCCTCAATTTTTGTGCATTTGAGAAAAATTTTAGAATAATTTCTTTTTTTCTAATTTTCAAAAAAGTTCAACTATTTTCCCAATTTATCCGTTTTATATTTGTTACAATATAGCTTCGAAAATGCATCAATGGTTCTAAATTGCAGCCTTAATTATTACGTATTTTAAGCAAGTAATAAGCAATATCTATTTTATACTATTTCATGGAATTTACTTCTCTACTTTTATTAGGATTGAATTTAATCAGTCTTTAAAAAAGAAATCTAAATTCCTAAAATTCTTGAAAGTTCTACTACGATCAGTGATAATATAGAATTTTCTCAGTAATAATATGAAATTGTGTTAACAATACTACATTTTATAAGAATACTACATATCGACGTAAATGAGCTACAATTTCTCCGACTCCCTACTTCCGAATTTAATATATTTTATTATTATTACTAGATTGGGATCGGGCCGGACAGGGATAGAATTGAAGAAAGAAAAGAAATATTTCTGTTTTTCTTTTTAAAAGTGTAAAAAATCACGTATCTAATATTAGAAATTAAAAACATATACGTGATAAATGCTAATGACATATCGACGATGACAACGATATATATATATAATCAAATTTGCTTCTAGAGTAAATATATTTCACTTCTTCACATAGCAGAATTTAAATTCTTCATAGTCGAAAAGTGCAAAATAGTGCATATCTTCATAGTGCAAAAAGTATATTTTCTCATGCAATTAATCCTAAAATTACATATTTCAATTTGATAATTTTCTATTTTTTTTTTTAATAATTTTCCAGCATGATTTTTTTTTAAATCTATTTCTATCTTTTGCACTTCAATTACGAAAGATGAACTCGTTTACACTTAAAACATGTTGTAAGTTTAGCATTGGTTTTTGAATAATAAATAAATAAATAAGATAGAACACAAATTCAAGATATATATAATCGAACACTGACATATGCGGAATCAAAAACGCAACTGCACGTAAATCCCGAAAACTTTGCTATTTTTCACATTATTAATCCATGGAAATTGGCTAATATTAAAATATCGCTTTTAATAAATTTCAAAACTGTAATAAATAATTAGTATTTTTCATGTAAGAATGCTTTTTGGTGTGGAAAATTCTAAAAAAGGAATAAGTATACTGTAAAAAAAATCCGTTAAATTCACGGTAAAAGCTGCTGGCAGCAATGTTGCCAGCAGTCTTTCCGTAAAAATTGTAGTAAAATTAGATGTAAAGTTTTTTATTACATCTTTTTTTGCTGTAAGTTTAACGGATTTTTTTACAGTGTAAATAAATAAAATCAAATATAATTAAAAAAGGAACTGGAATCACTAATGCTTTTAAACTCTCCAAATACTCAAGGTTGAAGTTGATCAGAAAGGAAATTTTTTTTAATGTACCAGTACATTCTTTTCGGTAAATTCACCATATACAGGGTGATTCAGCTCGTCGGTGACAAACTTTAAGGATCGATAGAGCACACCTAGACGAACATTTTTGAATAGGGAATGTAGGGTCCCTGACGCGATGGTAAGACGCTAGGCGCTTTCGAAAATTTGGGTGCCGAAATTCGAAACGTCATAAAAACTAGGGAAATGGTTAGATTTTCTTGCTTGTTGCGTCGAAATGATTCTGTTTGTTTAGACTTTCTTCAGTACCAATTTGATAAGCGTATCTCTTAAAACATGGATAGGGGGCGCTGCAGACTTTGGAGAGCTAGACAACAACTTTAAGCCCGTTATTTTGATAATTTAACACATGCTCGCCAAAGTTTATACTCTAACTTAAAGTTTGAACCCAAAAGTAGAGCCCTGCAAAAAGCGTAAGAGCCGGAATAAAATGTCAAAGTACAGGGTGGTCGAAACTCGAAGGCTCCTAAGAGATAAACAAACAGATTTCTTGACTTATGGCATGCATTTTCATGATTCTGTTTGCTGGGGCTCTCTGAAACTCAGTTGAACGGTACAAAAAGAAACATCGATAGGGGGCGCTTTGGGCAAAAAACATAATTCGTTGACATTTCGGACGCTAACTGGAAACGGGGCGCTACGATCAGTTAGAAACAAAACAAGAGAGTAATTTACTTATCATAAGAAGCTATTAAAACTGCAGTTTGTTTGTTTTTTTTAACAAACATAGCTGGTTTCAATCATGCACAATGCGCGCAATAAAATTTACATAAGGTGCTTTTTGCTGATTTATGCAAAAGATATCGTACCATATCGATATGCAAAAGATACGTAATGCGTAGACGACAACGCGAGATGACGTAGTTGTATGCGCAGACACGTCTTTTGAACGTGCGGTACCTACTTAAGCTTCGGGTTACTTGTCTGCAGATCGGTAGTAGGATGGAACGGTACACAAACTCTGAATTGGCTGACATGCATTTGGCGTATGGCGCTGCTGGTTGTAATGGACGAGCCGCTCAGAGGTTGTACGCCGAGCGTTACCCCTACAGGCAAATCCCCTGCCATGCCTTCTTCGCTCGAGTACACCAGAGGTTGTCCACAACGGGATCTTTCGACGGAGGCAGGCCTGAACGGGAGCGATCAGTGAGCACCCCCGACAACGAAGAGGCTGTGCTTAACCTGGTTGAGGACAACCCAGGTCTTAGCACGAGAGATATCGCCAGACATGTTGGCATTTCACAAGCAACTGCGTGGCGCATCTTACGTTCCCGGAATCTGCACCCCTACCACATCCAGCGGGTGCAGTTGCTCAGAGAGCAGGATTTTGGCCCTCGAGTGGAATTCTCAAGATGGTACTTGGCGATGAGATCCAGGGATCCCCGTTTTGTAAACAGCATTTTGTTTACGGACGAGTCCACCTTCAGCCGGGAGGGAATGTGGAACGCCCACAACAGTCATGTGTGGTGTGATGAAAATCCACATGAAACCAGAAGCCGAGCAGCCCAGGAGCGTTTCTCAGTAAATGTGTGGGCCGGCATTCTGGGGGATTGCCTCATTGGCCCTTATTTGTTACCTGAACGGCTGACAGGTGGAAATTACCTGATTTTCCTGGATCAAGTGCTGCCGCAGCTTCTGGAGGAGGCGCACGTACCCGAAGGTTCGCGTCGCCAGATGTGGTTCCAGCACGATGGAGCTCCGGCCCATTACACGAACGACGTGCGTCTCCATCTAAACGCAAGGTATGGCCAGCGGTGGATCGGGCGTGGGGGTCCAGTTCACTGGCCTGCCCGATCACCAGACCTCACCTGCTTGGATTTCTTCCTTTGGGGTTACCTGAAGGCCGAGGTATACCATACACCTGTCAGCAGTGCTGAAGAACTTGTGGCGCGCATTGTGGCAGCTGCAGGGCAGATCAGAGATACTCCTGGCATTGTTGGAAACACACACTCCTCAATGCGACGGAGGTGCGAAGCCTGCATCATGGCCCAAGGTCGAAATTTCGAGCATCTTCTGTAGTGTTATTTTTTGTAAATAAATTTCCAGTATCATTGATGTTTTTGGTCTAAATTTATTCAGAAGTGTTGAGCAGAGGTAGAAAATGTGTTTTCATTATTACTAACTGATCGTAGCGCCCCGTTTCCAGTTAGCGTCCGAAATGTCAACGAATTATGTTTTTTGCCCAAAGCGCCCCCTATCGATGTTTCTTTTTGTACCGTTCAACTGAGTTTCAGAGAGCCCCAGCAAACAGAATCATGAAAATGCATGCCATAAGTCAAGAAATCTGTTTGTTTATCTCTTAGGAGCCTTCGAGTTTCGACCACCCTGTACTTTGACATTTTATTCCGGCTCTTACGCTTTTTGCAGGGCTCTACTTTTGGGTTCAAACTTTAAGTTAGAGTATAAACTTTGGCGAGCATGTGTTAAATTATCAAAATAACGGGCTTAAAGTTGTTGTCTAGCTCTCCAAAGTCTGCAGCGCCCCCTATCCATGTTTTAAGAGATACGCTTATCAAATTGGTACTGAAGAAAGTCTAAACAAACAGAATCATTTCGACGCAACAAGCAAGAAAATCTAACCATTTCCCTAGTTTTTATGACGTTTCGAATTTCGGCACCCAAATTTTCGAAAGCGCCTAGCGCCTTACCATCGCGTCAGGGACCCTACATTCCCTATTCAAAAATGTTCGTCTAGGTGTGCTCTATCGATCCTTAAAGTTTGTCACCGACGAGCTGAATCACCCTGTATAATCGCGAGGTTAAATAAGGAAAATTTTTCTCGAAGAAAATACGCGTTTTCCCCTCTAGTTTTACTGTCGCCACCCTGATGTTAGATTATTTAATTAAAAGGTGCACGATATTTATGTTTATAGGCTAACTGTTCATTTTAAATACGAGGTTCAATGCAAACCATTGCCCTTATTGCATTCTTTTATGTATAAGAGGAAATATTTTCTTGTTCAGTAAAAAAAAAAAAAAAAAAAAAAAAAAAAAAAAAAAAAGCATTGCCCATGAGAGGCACATTAATGTTTAAAATTTAGAATCACATGTTAGATATAGTAGATATTATGTTGATTTAATTCGACAATTTTTTATTTTCTGTTCCAAAAAATATTGAATATTGCTACTTCTGCTTTTAGATCTTTTAGACCAGACTTTTTATTGATCCGGCAACATATTCGGGATGCTGGCGATGGGGATTATAGAAATTTGTTACTAGGATTTAAGTACGGTGGAGTCCCTAGCGTCAATTCCTTACACAGCCTCTATAATTTTCAAGACAAGCCTTGGGTTGTAAGTAGCATCTTTATTCTATTTCTAAAACTGTCTCCTTTTCATTGGTATTCTACTATTTAAAATGCTCAAATAAGAATGTAAAAATGCTGAAAATGCGATATCTGGTAATATATCTGGTAATTTGTAAGCTTCGCTTTCTTTGACAGCTAACGAAAAAAAAATTGAGTGAATTCTCTCCACTCTCTGAATTCTGATCTACATGCACTGTAAAAGAAAAGACAAATATTCCTCAATTTACAAAAATGTAATGTATCCATAAACGAAAGCATGCAATAACATCATTCAAGTTACATTTCCGAAAAGCGATCTTTATCTTTAGAAAACTTTAAAAAAAATCAATAAATTTTCATAATTTAAAAAAGCACATAAAAAAAAGATTTTTTTGGTGTTTCTGTTTTTTTAAAACGTTTCCGAGTTTTATATATATATATATATATATATATATATATATATATATATATATATATATACAGGGTGTCCGAAAAGTCTGGAAACGGTCGAATAACTCGAAAAATACATATGAGATTGAAAAACGTAAATATACGTGTTAAATATTTTTAAATAAGCTACTCAGTGATACCAAATTTGACCTTCATAACCGACCCCCTGGGGGTCAGAGGGAGTCCAACTTTGAAATCTTAAATTATTACCACCATTTTTTATTGCAGATTCGGATTCTACGGACAAAAATACGTAACTTTTGTATTTGATGTTTATTTCGAATCCTCGTTTATCACGATGTAATTGAGCATATTAAATCGATACATTTTTCGGCTTTTCCAACGGGATTTTCCCTAATCGAAACTAATTGGGGAGAATTTATGACATCAAATTCCTCGTCTTTTGCAATGATAGCGTTTCCTGAAAATCACCCGTGCCGATTATTTCGGTAGTGCTACACAGTTAAAAATTTGATCCATTTGCTGTAGCGTCACTCCACAGCTTTTATAGAATATCTCTTTCATGACCAATGAGAATGTTCCATAACACAGTAAAGTACACTGTAAAAAAATTGACCCTTTTTCTGCATCGTCACTCCACCGCTTTTATAGAAAACGATTACTTTACTGTGTTATGGAGCATTCTCATTGGTCACAAAAGAGATATTCTATAATAGCTGTGGAGTGACGCTGCAGCAAATGGTTCAAATTTTTAACAGTGTAGCACTATTGAAATAATCGCCACGGGTGATTTTCAGGAAACGCTATTCCTACAAAAGACGAGGAATTTGACGTCAAAAATTCTGCCCAATCAGTTTCGATTAGGGAAAATCCCGTTGGAAAAGCGGGAATATGTATCGATTTAATATGCTCGATTACACCGTGATAAACGAAGATTTGAAATAAACATCAAATACAAAAGTTACGTATTTTTGTCCGTAGAATCCGAATCTGCATTAAAAAATGGGGGTTATAATTTAAGATTTCAAAGTTGGACCCCCTCTGACCCCCAGGGGGTCGGTTTCGAAGGTCAAATTTGGTATCACAGAGTAGCTTATTTAAAAATATTTAACACGTATATTTACGTTTTTCAATCTCATATGTATTTTTCGAGTTATTCGGCCGTTTCCAGACTTTTCGGACACCCTGTATATAATACCATTAAAAGTAGACAAGATTCACCAATGGATTTTATCAATAAAACAATAAACCAAAACGAAGAATTAAATTGAATTATAGTAGACAATATTTATATATACAGGGTGAGTCATAAATATCGAAACAATAGGCTAACTCCTCAAATATTGCCCCTAGACCCATACTTCCAATTGCAAAAATTCATAAAAAAAGGTGAAATTTCCGATAAGTTGCAACTCCATGGGGGGTCTATTTGAAAAAATACGAAAATTAAATTTTTATACGGCCCCCGTAGAGCAAAATTCCCAATTAGGAAATTATTCCTTATCCATTCCTATATTGAACAAAACAAATTTCATCTCTGTATCTAAAAATCCCACAGAGATATTAAATACCAAAATCCTCAAAAATTCCTGACTTACACCACTTTTCCCTGCCTCTAAACTGACTCAATTTCAACGCTTGTTAGGGAACATTCACAAATTGCAATTTAATAAAAATCGGTGTAAGATACCACTTTTTCTTTGGACATAAAATAGCAGCGTATAGTATATTTTATGTCCAAATATACTATACGCTATGTGTATGTACTTTTATAGCTTTTCGTTTTTTATATTTATACTTTTTATTATTAAAGAAGCGCCAAAGGCTGTAATATATTTATTTTATCAATGAATCTCTATTTATATGTAAATGTTTCACTTATATTTTAATATCGTTAATCCATATCCCATGCGTTGGAGACTCTGAAAAATGTTATACACTAAAACTTTTTAAGACGGAATCACATAGGAAAAAAAAATACGTTATAGACAGATGCTCTCCCTAGAAGATGTAATTGGAGCTTATTTTCTTTTCAGGTACTATTGCATTTATTTTGCATGGATCAACATATTTTCCGTTTAAGACGGAATTTCGTCATAGGCAGATTTTTTTTCACTGGTTTTATTGTATTTAATTTTTTTTAGCCTTTGAATAATCTATTTAAAAAATAAATTTTAAAGTTTTTTCCTTTTTTTTTTTTTTTTTTTTTGTAAAATAAAGATTTCAAAACCTGTATGTTTTTTGTAAAAAATTCGATTGAGCCGAATTTTAATATTTTTTATGCACGTATTAAGTCAGTCAGAGACAGTGATTTTAATATGGGTTTTACCGAGACCGGGGAAATTTCATCCAGAGTGCACCTAAGTTGAAGGAAGTCCCATCCTTTATGAAAAGTACGCTAGGCCCGGCCTGGCGGTGGCGGGTCTTCAGAAAAAAATGACATCTCCGTTCTGGCCCTACCTGGGCCCAGAATACAGATTTTTTAACATCCTCTGGAGGACGATAAAAAGCATGAAGTTGTCAGAGGTAAATTAAAAAAAAAAAAAAAAAGAAAAAAGAAAAAAAAAACTTAACCTGCATTTTAGAAAAAGCATTTTTTAAAATAACTGACGGATATTTAAACAATATACTTCGTTTTTCTGCATAATGAATTTTTTATCCTCTATTTCTTGTCTTTAAATTATTAAATGTTAAGAAGTTTTAAAAGAAAACAGAACTTGAAACACGTCATTTTTGATTTTTTTTTACATTAGTTTTGTTTCGGCAAATTTGAAAAAAATGTTTACTTTTGAAAAAATTTTTGCTTTTGAAAATATGATTTTTTTAAAAGTTATATTATTTTTTCAATAAACATTTTTAATAGTTTTAAATTAATATAAAAAAACCTTGGAATAAAACTAAAATCAGATTTTCATCTTTAATTAAATGGAAAGAAATTGAAATCCGTTAAATAATGTTACTAGTTATAACGATTTTTGATTGTCCCATTTAAACCAGTACTAACCACATGAAACTTTTATAAATTGTATGAGAAATTTTAGAATGTGATTTTCTTAGCAAATTATAAGGCCAACATCACAAAAAAAGAAAAAAATCAAAAATTCTAAATCAAGAAATAGATTTTTACGCGTTTTTTAGAACTGTTAAAGTAACAATGTTTTTTGAATTGTGCGCATTTCAATTAGTGTCTAATCCCTTAAAACCTGATGAATTTTTTAAACGGCTATAACTTTGCGAATTTTGGAGATATGAAGATGCAACTTTTTGTGTCTTATTCAGGACTGGATAAGGAAAGTTTTCCTAATTGGAATTTTTGTCCTACGGGGGCCGTATAAAAATTTAATTTTCGTAACTTTTCAGCTAGACCCCCCATGGAGTCGCAATTTATCTTATCAAAAATTTCACATTTTTTTATGAATTTTTGCAATTGGAAGTATGGGTCTAGGGGCAATATTTAAGGAGATAGCCTATTGTTTCGATATTTATGACTCACCCTGTATATCGTATGACTAGTTTACTCAGCTTGGAATATAGATTGTTTAGATGCTATCAATTTTTAAATAATAGCTAATTTTTCTTTTGTCATTTGTGCATTTATAGACTTATTCACCGATATGAAAATGTTTAATTGATAATTGATAAAATCTTTAAAACGGTTAAATGTTTCCTAAAATCAACAGCACCAAAAAAAATATGTTTTTTATGCTTCTTTAAATATCGAAGCTTATTGGTTTCTGGGATTTCTAATTTTAAAGAAGGCTTTAATGAATCGTGGGTCACTAGGAAGAGGTTATCAGGGCTCGCACCATTCCTAAAATCTTCACACGTCACTACCAGTATTTTAAATTAAAAATATTCATGGAAGGTCCGTTTAACATCTGTAATAGAATTATATAATAAATATTACCCTTTAAAAATTGTGGTAGGAAAGTACGAAAATTTTAGGAACAGTGCGAACCCTGGGTTATTGTACAATTTTCTACATAGTTATATCAAATTTTACTAGACTAAGGAACATTTGTTTTTTTTTACAGTGTTATATATATATATATATATATATTTGACGCAACCAATCAGCTGAATTTGAAAACTATACCTCCCATTTTTACTTTGCAACATTTTTAGGTGATTTTTGCCATAGAATTAGTTGCAAAATGGTTTAAAAAGAGATTTGATACCTACTCCGTCGTTCTTTTTTACAAGAATTTCTCCACTAGTTGTGATAGTGGTCTATAACGCATTCGCCATATTGCCTCTTAGTCGGAATGGCCGTTTGACAAATAATGTGTTCACTCTCATACACACATATCCAAATCGTGATTACAATGCTTCACTTGAAAATTAATAATGTGTTGGCATTTTAATGGTTTCAAACTATATATTCTCTCATCAGAGTTCTTTATAAAGCAGACTTTAATTAATTAAATGCATAGTCAGTAAATTTGTTGAAGAGCTGAAATGAAATTTGCTATACATTGGCAAATTAACTGCAGTTCATTTCGTTCGGCAAACATTTATCATTCAAACAATCAGCTTATAATATTAATTCATATGTTAATGAAATAGATAATCAGCCACATTGTTGAATCAAAGAGTGTAATTAATTATTTATTAAATTGAATAGACAATTATTATACGTATCTTTCAGACTAAAAATATAATGAGGAATAACTCATTTGATTCCATTTCTCCTTCTATGGACAATAGCTGGAAAGGGGTTTTTCAAGTTTCATTGAAAGAATTTTAATTTTATTTTTGTGAATTACTCTAGGCTGTCTCGGAAATTTCTTCTTCTTCTTCTTCTTATTATTATTATTATTGTCAAATGTCTGGCAAAGATGTAAAAAGAATGTCAAAATAAAATAAACGATGAATAAACGAATTTATAACAATCGTTATGAATAATTCTGGACAGTCTCAAAAAATGGCTTAAAATTAAAATATTATTTTTTTATGTGTAGCATAAAGATACTGAAGAATTAAACAAAGTGTAAAGAAGTAAAGCTCTGGACGGAATAGAATTATTGAAAAATGTCACTTATTAAAAAAGAATACTTTATTTTAATATGTATACATACATACATATATACATATAAAGGCAAACATACTTCAGAAAATGCTGCCAATGTTGGCATTTTGAACCAAATATTTCGACAGGAGAAAAAAAAAGAATTACCGTCATAAAAATACAAAAGCTTATAACACAAGATATAATTCATTTATCGAAAAATGAAAATATTTTTCACTGCAAAATGTCTTAACAATCATGCCCTCAAAAAAAATTTTTGAAAACAATTCCTAAAACGCTTTAGAAAATTTCGCGTTTTTCAGAGAATAACAGTATGCCTTTAAGAACCGCAATCAATGGCTGTAATTTGCGATAAAGAGAAGATAATTATTTTAAAATAATGGTGACAAAAAAAATAAACAAATAAAACGTAATCAATGGCAGTGAATACACTTATATACTTGACCGGTCGATAATGTGTTAATTATAGTTGCTAACCATTTATTAGTTTTATGATTTGCTTTTATTAGTATGTTTTATTTGATTGGAGTGATTGGCAAATGATACTCTTGAAACTTTTAATTCTTAAACCTGTTGACCCATAATTAAATGACTGGGTTAGAACCAAATGAGTACGTGACATATTTGCAGTTCTAAGTAAATCTTTATAAAAGGTTTTTTATCGTGTTTATTTTCAGTTATTAAAGTTAAAAGAAATTACTGTAAAGTACTGTATACTGTCAAGGAAACCTCTTATTCTTTTTGCCATCGAATTTCATGCATTGTATAGTTTGCATTACTAAACATAGTTGATTATTATTTTTTAAAAGAAAATATACTTTATACATTTTTTTTAATTTTAACCAATTAATTTTCCTTTTTTACCGCAACATTCGCTCGTTTTACTTCAATATGTGATAACATAGTTTTTTTTCCCCTTTTAATTTCGTTTGTCCGATTTTGACAACGAACTTGGAGTTTAATACGGTGACTACGAAAAGTGTTACCAGAAGCTTATATTGAAAAGCGTTCGTGTTTTATACTTGAAAAAATTAATAAATACTGTCGTTATAGCGAGTTTGTTTTATATGGATTTGAGAAATTTAGAAGAAAATATCGCTGTTAGGTAACCTAAGTAGTTTATTTTAAACGAGAAAATCGTTTGAAAACTCATAATTTCGATAAAATTTCGACTTGCCAAAATCTCTTCTTCTTTCTCGGAAAAATTTGATTTTAAATCAACGGAAGCTTTTGAGTTAAAAAAAAAATATATATATATATATAGTCGACTCTCGTTAATTCGAACTCGTCTAGACCACACGAAATGTTCGAATTATGGAAAGTATGAGAGGAATGCTTAATATGGTACTATTACAAAGGAATTAATGTTATAGTGTTTTTAAAATTTACTTCGGCTGTTATCATTAGAATATGACTTAATATTAAAATAGAATGTTTAAATGCATAAACTAATTAAAAGATTAGAAAAAAGCACAATGGAAGAAAATTTTAAAGCGTCAGTGATGGACAGACGGGTCACTAAGAAAGTGGATATCAAATGCATTGGATTATATGTATACTCGTTCGGAACAATTTTTACAAAAATCAAAGAAAGAAAGTTATTCAAATGATTCGAAATCCGTGAGAAAGAAAAGAAAAAGGAAAAATCGGAATTCTAGTTAGTTCGAATTAAACGAAGTCGAGAGAAAGTGAGTTCGATATTAATGAAAATTTTTATCGTTATTCTGCCATTGAAAATTTCGGGACTTCATGTTTAGTTCGAATTAAGCGAAGATTCTTATTATCCGATTTCGAATTAACGAGAGTGGACTGTATTTAAGAAATTAAATAGTACTAGTTGCTCAAAATGCAAATAGCTTAGTTGGTGACTATTTTGAATTCTCCTTCAATAAAAAAAAATTAATCCTCTTCAAAAGATTAATAAAACTGATATTACTGTTTTCTGCTTTTTATGTCTATTATGGTATATAAAGAGCAAGATCCAAAATAAACATTTTCGGTTTATGCCCACCAATCACTGCAAAATATTCATACATATAAGAGAAATAAAAACAAATGTCCTACATTTAATGCATTCTGTAATAGCCACAATTATTTGTTTCTATATCTTTATCTATTTCTGAATAATCATAGATTAAATAGAAATAAATTCCGATGATCTCCCGTTAATACTTTCTTTCTTCTATAATTATAGAAAGCAATTAAAAGAAACTCATTAAACTAGCTTTTTGAGAAAATGCTCATAATGAACAGCCTTATTTTTCTGGTTAGAAGTAAAGGTTGAGAAGTTCAAATATTTTTTATTTTAAGCTCTATTTTTTTAAAAGTAGAAATGTATTTAATCGTTAAAATTACATGATGAAATTATCATGAAAAGAAAAAAATGTGTTTCGAATAATATCTTTATGCATCTTCTAAATAGTGGATTTTATTAATTATAAATAGAAGTTTCCATATACGTCCATTAAAAACATTTCAAAAATATGCATTAAAATATTTAATTGCTATAAAGGACGTTAAATACTAATAAAAACATTAAAAGATCTTAATAATTTTTACATGTTTCGATTGAATTTACTCAATCATCATCAGAAAAAGAAAATACAAATAAACACAAAGATGGAAAATGACAATAAACTATTACAAAACCTACCTACTATTATAGTGGATTTTAGTCTGCAAATTACATATCTTAAAAAACTGGTATTTTTTTTCTATCAATTTTATATTTTGCTTATACATTTCAATGCCAAACTGAAGTTTGAAACGGTTTAAAGAAAAAAAAGGCATTTAATTAAGAACTGCTTGAAAATAATTAGAAATTGATTAATCAAAAATAATTTTGTACCTGTTATTTACCCAAGGAATTATCAAAAAATTAAATTTAATCAGATATTGATAAAACATCAGAGCAAAATTAGGCGAACGAGGTTTTTCTAAGATGGATAAAAATTAGTGGAAATTCAAATTTGAATTATTTATGGAAGTGATTTAAAGATGTTTAAACTGTCCAGACACGTTAATTTTTTTGAAAAAAAAAACTCAAAAACTATAATTCCACATTTTGTTTTATTTTTAAAATATACGAGATTAAAACTGGTAACAAAAAAAAAAAAAAAAAAAAAAAAAAAAGATGAGAAAAGAAAATGAAAAAAATAAAATAAATAAAAAAAGCCTTATAATTTTTAACAGAAATCATTTTTGATAATTTCGTTTCCTACAATAAACAAGGAATGGGTTATGAACAACATTTACAATTATTATTATTATTATTATTATTATTAATTAGAAAAGTCATATGTATTCTTCTTTTCATTATTATTTGCTGTCTAAAATTAAAAATACTTGATTTTTCACAAAGTTACTTATTTTAGAATTTTAGCTCCATAGTTTATCGACAAAGAAAAATTATATGTCATATATAGATTATGAAAATCTTTCCAGCACATTCAGAATACGATAACAAAACTTCACTGTTTAGTAACGTGAAATATGATATCGGAGTAAGCGCATTAAAAATGCAATTTCATCAATTACTATCTATTGTCAAAAAAGTTACAAAATTCTTTTTTGCACTAATGTACATCACTTACCGAATTATACACATAAAGTAAAATTCAAAAATTTTGCTAAAAATGTATATCACAGCTGAAAACGCACTTACAGCAATTTTCGATCAAATACAGTACAGTAATATAATATTTTGCGTGTTCCTGTATGCGAGCTATAAATGCCACCCACACCGTATTCTACAGTTATCATCTTGTCGTGCACTTCGCTCATATATATCAATTTCAATATGTTTGAAATAATTAAGCATTTTTAGATTACACTTCTAAAGGTTTTTTCCTATAGATCGTAACGTAGCGGAATTTTTTTGAATGTTCCTTTAAATAAACTACAATTTCTAAACAGTTTATTTTCAAAAAGGAGCATGCTAATAACAAATCTCAATACCAGTTATCAATAACATGAATCAATCGAAGAATATTTATATGAGTTAGACTATGGACAGACAAACCGCGCTCAAAAACATTTTTCAGCTATATTGAAAAGTGTTAAAAAGGATTTATTTTTTATTACTTCCGGTTGCAAAGACACAAATTCTGAATACAAAAGTTTTTTTAAATACATATGAAATTCATTACCTAAGTGTTTTTCGTCGTGAGTGTATTATCGATCCGAAATGAAATTGCGGAAATCCAAATAAATGATTTCCATTTCTTATTTATCGATAAATGGATCATTTATTTTGTACAATCGGGTCAAAATTGAGTTTTTTGATGAAATTTAGTGTCACAAAAATTACACAAATTTAATAAACTACTATATATTTAATATTTTATGGTATAAGTATGCATTTTACACTTAACATCTTAAACTAATTTACAATCAAGGACAAAAGATGGTTTGTCTATAAACTGAATAGAATAAAGTATGGTTTGACAAACTACACCGAATTTGATTTGGATAATGCAAAATTTTATGCATCCATAGTCGAAAAAATTGATTCGTTGCTAACTATAACTTTACATTTAGCTGTAGATGATATAGCCTAGTATAGATTCCAAAATTACTTTAAACATCCAAAGCGAAAACTATGATTTGTAATTGGCATAGAGTGATTATACAACTTTTATTTTTATTTTTAAATTATTCAAAATAAATAAATATGTATATAAAGTAAAATTCTTTCTGGGCATTTAAAGAAAAAATGCATAAAAAGTTTCTGTAATTACGCTACTTATGGTTGAGATGTAACAGATGTTTTCTGTAAACAATAATTATAACGTTAATCTAGAGTAATTTATCTCAAAATGTGCTCTTTATAAATTGCTCGCAATATATCACTTGAAAAACTTAATATATTTATATTTTTGCTGATATTTGTTTATTATTAAGCCCACAAGAAAATTTATTCATAAATATATATATTTTTAAAACTTTTTGTGCAAATCTTGCAAGTCTATTTTTAAAATATAAATTTTGCTAAAATATATTTCGATTTAGTTCCAGGATGCCCTAGAATGTCTGAAATCTAAAAATCGTTAATTATGGAGATTTTTTTAGTATTTTTTTTTTTTTTTTTTTTTTTTGATATTTTTGGGTAATCGTGCATCCATGTTTCCACATCACTTTTACCAACTAGAAATTAATTTTGTTTTTATTTCTCAAACACAGATAGTTTTGTAGTTATAAATTCCATAAAAATGCCTCATTATAAAACATTTTAAGTTTATTACCTGTAAAGAATTGTTATTTTGGAGTACGTTCTATCCAAGATAGTGATTAAAATATCAAAAATTATGAATTTTGTGCATTTCTTTCGGGAAAATGGTACAGAACTCATATTTTGATCAATACCTGTTTATAACTAAATATAACCGTTTATAGCCGTATATAGATTATATACGACTATAAACGATTACCCGTACGTACACTTCCAAAGAATGAATTCTTCTACAAGGACCTTCTAAGGAAATATTGATTACATTTTAAGAAAGTTAGAAAGCATTTAGACTTCCCACCCTATTTTCTTCTCGCAGAATTTGTGGCCTAATTTTATTCACAGGGACGTGAGGCAAAGCGGAATTCCATCGTTCTCTCTCAGCTCTCATGCTCGTTACTATATGCGTGACTTAAGAAATTTCTGACTGCATTCTGTCATTTAAATAATTTCAATAAATACTGTAAGATTTAAAGGAGCGCTTAACAAACTCGTTCATTGTAAAATAAATAAATAAATAAAATATTGTTACATTTGCTGTAAACGAAATGAAAATACTGTATATTTTCCGTACTTTTATAGAATTTCCATTTCCCATAAAAGCAATTTCGTGCATGTGTCAAAAGAAATTGCGAAGCTGGATTTGAGAGTAGTGTTGATAGGTAATGCTAAATTTTTAATTTCATCGAAAATTGCGCGTTCAATTTCTCACTATTACTCTGCCAAAGGAAAAAATCCGGAATTTATACTGGAAAAATCTTAAAATTCTTTTTAGAGGGTAAAAATATAAACAATCTCAATATCTTACCGAAAAATATCAATCAATTCGACTTTTAGCGCCACTATCTCTCAAGATAATACTCTTAACCTTTTCGATTATTACCGGGTGTCCCAAAAATGACCGATGGATTTTAAAATTCAATAACTTGCAAACGGTGACAGCTATTTAAATAATTTTTGCAGGAGGGTTATGTATAATGTCAGGAGTTTTTTTTAACCGTAGTTTGTGATTTTAGTTCGAATTTTAAACAATAGGTTGCGCTGACGGCGATTGAAGGCCAGGTCGACGCTTCACTCAGCACTGATCACCTGGCCTTCAATCGCCGTCAGCGCCAATTATTGTTTGAAATTCGAACTAAAATCACAAATTACGGTAAAAAAAAAAAAACTCCTGACATTATACATAACCCTCCTGCAAAAATTTTTTAAATAGCTGTCACCGTTTGCAAGTTATTGAATTTTAAAATCCATCAGTCATTTTTGGGACACCTGGTATGTATCACTTGTGATGCTTCCGAACCGTGGTATGTATAAACTAATTGATTTTTTACATTTTACTTTACTGCCATAAAAATATTTCTGCTTTTGGATAAAAACCAAAAAATAGCCGCACGGATGCTTATTTCCGTATGAAATAAGTGTTATTATCATCTGAGTTTACAAAATGCATTCGAGACAGTTTGTCCAAGAAAATAAGAAATTTTCATAATTAACTAAATTAAGCGCTTTATGAAATAAATAAATAAATAAATAAAAATAGGATTTATGGATCATTTGATGAAATAAAGGTCTTCAGTTTGTTACTGCGTAATCGTAATTTAGATGATCAATAATTAGATTAGATTATCAAATTATTTATCAGATTATAATTTTTTAGATTATCAAAGCAATCGAAAATATAAATTTTTAAGAAAAAAACTGATTTTTTTCAGACTTTTTCAACTATAAGATAAGGACATCAACTTAAATGAGGAATGTTAAACGTATATTTGAATGTTGGATGAACAACACCTTAATGAACAGTAATAAGTAAGGAAAAAGTAGAAAATTTCCGTTTTTAAGGAATAAAGCTGATTTTTATAAATTGTTTTTCAACTATCAAACTACGGTTAAATTTTATCTGAATTTTGAATAATCAACACATTAATGAGTATTATTAATTAAGCAGAACAATGGAAAACATAAATTTTTAAAGAAAAATATAGATTTCTTCAGATTTTTTTCCCCTATAAGATGTCAACTTAAAAGAGGAAAGTTAAGCATACATTTTAGTTTTGGAATGTCACTCCGTTAATGAATATTATTAATTAATATTATTAAATTGATTTATTAATAATTAAACTATTAATTAAACAAAACAATGAAAAATATTTTTTTAAGGAAAAAAGATGAGTGGACAAATAACAAATTGAATTGAACAAATAAAAAAGGAAAATTTTTAATGAAAAAGATGGATTTAAATGAATTTGATTAATTTTTATACTAATTTAAGATTTCCGACGCTATATATGTAGAATTTTAACCATTTAACGAAATATTACACTCAGGATCGCGCGGAGAGAAAATTGTGCCCGGGGCAAAGTTTCAATTTGTCGTCCCCCCTCCCCCGACTTTTCCTTGTGATAGGCCAAAAATTATGTTGGTAGTATAAATTTGGCGCCCCCTAAATTTTCGCGCCTGAGGCGACTGCCCACTTCGCCCCCCCCCCCCCCTTTCGCACGGTGCTGTCTACACTTCAAGCAATACATATTACTAAACAAAATAAATAAATCTTTAATCTAGTCAATAACTGAAATTTTCCCATTTTTAAATATATTTTCATGAATGTACATAAAAATTACGAATTTATAAACCATTTTTCTAACTTTTTTTTGAGATTGTAAACGAATTCTAACATTTGTTATTATTATTATTTAATTTCCCAAACTCTATTACGAAACGATCCTACGTTCTATTTGAAGAATTCGTTTAACTTCGTTTAACTTCGTTTAACATTTGACGAGAAATATTCGGAAAATGGCCCTTTCGCCAACCCGAATCCCCCCCCCCTTATGTAGGGTGTAACCAAAGGAATTTTGTATCATGTTTATGGATGTATTTTTATTTTTTTTATTTTTTTTATTATTTTTTTTTTTTAAGAATGCAGAGTTTGAACTGTTCAGTAAAGGTATGATTAGAGAAAAATTTCCACAAATGTACATGTAAAACAACTAGTTTACAAACTAATATTTTTATTGTTGTTCTATTCAACTAGATTTTTCTACATTCAAGTTTAATTTTTTTAGACACAAAGCATTTGTCGGACGTTCCTCTCAGTCCACACAACTTTGAAGAAAGTCCGTGGTAGTTATAGCTGCCACCACCGATATTACTAGGTGATATCGGTCACCCACTGTGAGGATTGTGTAAATGAACACTGACGCTGTCAATTAACTGAATTACCAGTTTATTTAGAATATATGTACACACTAAATACGCTATTTACAATTATATACAATTACAACTCGGTTATAGGTGATCCGGTTCAACATTAAATTAAATACAGTAAAGGTTGGCTGTGTACTATTCCAATTACACTTTCCACCTCACACTCAATGCACGTTAGATTCACTTTATCGGAGATCAATCTCGAATCTCCCAACACAGGTATACTCGGCGTGCACGTCTCGGCCCAGAGCACTAAACACCAGGACGTCTGTGTCCTTTGCTCTCCAGAAACGCACTGCTTACGCTCTACCACACAGAGCACCCTCTAGGTACGAAACCCAGCTACGGACTGACCTAATCTGAGACAAGCCTTGCTCTTCCCAAATCACTGGGTCACACCAATGTCAACCCCCTTTGGAGCTCATTCATTGGACACATCCTCCATTCCTTTCTTGCTTAGTGACATGTTGCTTATCTGCTCATCATCCGCATACCTCACTGACAGATGGACATGCCTCTCAGCAATCTTCTCTTTCTCTTATTCACCACCTGCACAGGATTATCTGTCAATTCCCCTTTCCACAAAGAAGGAATGTCACCTTGGAAATTCTGGTACACAGCCATACAATACAAAATATTAAAATAGAGAAATAGCGGAAATTCCATTCTTTAGCAGAGGTGGCATCAGAACCTGACAGCATTATTTTATCAAATTCAGTATTTTTTGATTTAGCGGAATTCCGTGATTTTTTATTTTTTAAACCAATCTTATAAATAAATAAATAAATGAATAAATAAAAAACAGCGCATTGAATAATTTTACCACTTTGAGTGAAACAGGGCGAATTTTTCATTTTGTTTGCTGTTTCCGTTATATGGAGACGACAAATTAAGGTTTTTTAGAATAAAATAAAATAAAAAAACGCATTGATATGCAATCGAAGTATAATAAATATGTTATGATAAGACAGTAAAAATTTAGATATTATAAGAAATTGGAAATAAATAAGGGCGAATTTTTTTATCATTACTTATGATAAAAAATAGTTATAAATAATAAAATTTAAAAAATCGCAAGAGTAAAAAAAAAAAAAAAAAAAAATGCACCATAAAAAAATTACAAAATTAATAAATACTAGTTCTTGAAAATTTTGAAAGTTTAAAAAATTGCAATGTTAATTTCCACCTTAAGGATGCTGGTCACTCAACTTTCAAATTTCCCTCTGTAATGATAAGTCTAATGAGCTTTTGATGCATTTTTATACTTAAATACCTCCTCAAGAAATCAATATTTTTAATTTCTTTTTCGTGTACTCTTCTAAACAGATGTCTCTTTTTTTTTCTTAGTTTTAAAATATCTCTAAAAACTACACGTTATTTACATGAAATGTTGAAATTTCAACCCCAGTTAAAACAGAAAATATTCAATAAAGAAAAGATTCTAGAAATATTTTAACGAACCATCTTTTAAGAAGAGAACACTGAAAGAATAAGTTAAAAATATTAATTTCCCGAGGAGATATTTTGATTATAAAAATGCATCAAACGCCCATAGACTTAACATTATGGAGAAATATTAGTAAGCTGAGTGACCAGCACCCTTAAATGTCATTACCACTATTCTTCGTATGTAATAATGTATTGTTACCTGTAACAAAATTTCTTGACAACATTTATTAAGCTGTTGATTTGTATGCATACGTGAGTTGTCCCGTTGTCAAAATGTTTGAAAATAATATAAATTTTCGCAAAACACCATAGCATATTTCATCCCCCCCTTTTAGACTTTTGAGCTAAGGTCACTTTAACTACACAACTCTGATAAATTTCCAAATTTTAATTCAAGTATATAGTATCAAGTATCAAAGATAAGAAATATATTTCTTAGTTAGTGAATAATGTCGGTTTTAATATATCATTACAATACGTATGTATCAATAAAAATAAATAAAAAATAAATGATTATTTATGTATTAAATTTCAAAGTATTAAACATATTTTTTTTTATTCTACAGATATTGCAGCAAGATGGACTAAACCGGCATTAAACTTCTTTATTAGAAATGAATGATTTGAATGATAGTTCTCAGCACGTGTAAAGGTAAAGAATAATAAATATGTGAGTACTTATAAGGGAAACACTAGAATTCATATATGAAACATAATTAAAATGAAAGCAAAATATTTTATCGTCTATACTTTAACAAGTATAGAGTACTTTTTATATACCTCTGAAGAGAATATTAATTGGTTTATATTTATTTCTTTTACTGACGTGTTGTATTTCCTACAAACACTTTTTATGTGAATGGAATTTAAAAGAACATACATTGATCCATACAGATGAAAAATTCTATACTTGCGAAGATTGCCAAAAGCAGTTTTAAAGAAATCATGAATCAAAAAGTGCATATGACGTCGTATAGTGTATCACCAGTTGTGTTAAACTTTGTTAAAATATTAAAAAATAACCAGACATTTCAAGAATTTAACAATCAAGAAAAAGATTTAGATAATTTACCTAACCTAATTAGAGAAGGTAATCCTTTGGTAATATTAAAATTTTCAGGGCACAATCAGCGCCATGCGAAATAGGGAGCAAAGGGGACGATCGCCCTGGGCACAGAAATTTAGGGGGCGCCAAATTCATACTACCAACGTCATTTTTGGCTTTTTATAAGAAAAAGTTGCATGAGGGTGGCGCCAAATTAAAACTTTGCCCCGGGTGCAGTTTTCTCTTCGCAGGCCCCTGCACACAATACCTTTAAAATTAAAATTTGGAAGGCATACACACTGCTTAAAAAAATTCTTGTTACCCGTGATTCTTCTAACCAACATGAATGTAGATATTATTCACAATATATTTTTTTAATGGCTGTAATAAATATTCTTGTATCTACACATATCGATGTGTTTACTTTTCTAAAGCCTATTTTACTGTTGAAATATATGTCTTAACATTTTAAACGAAACAACGTTTTCACACCGTAAAAAATTTCATAAGAACACACAAAAATTAACAAATGAATGAAAAATATGCAAACTCACAAAATAATTTCCAGAAATATTTAGAAAAACATTTACAATATAAAAATTTTACGAAGTGAAAAAAATACTTTATAAAAGAATTTTACAAATTGAAATAAAATTTATAACACAATCTTTTTTTTTTTTAAAGCAAAAAAAAAAAAAAAAAAAAAAAAAAAAAAAAAAATACAACAAATTTTTTAGTACTTTTTTTAAATTTTCTTTTGTAAATATATTTTTTATTTTTAGATGCCGTATTTTTTTTTTAATTTTTACTATGCTACATTTTTTTTTTTTACTTTTGTAAATAAACTTTATGTAGTATTTTTCTTTTGCATTGTATATACCAGGTGTCCCAAAAATGACTGATGGATTTTAAAATTGAATAACTTGCAAACGGTGATAGCCATTTAAAAATTTTTTGCAGGAGGGTTATGTATAATGTCAGGAGTTTTTTACCGTGATTTTTTATTTTAGTTCGCATCTCAAACAATAGGTGGCGCTGACGGCGATTGAAGGCCAGGTGATCAATGCTGAGTGAAGCGTCGACATGGCCTTCAATCGCCGTGAGAGCCACCTATTGTTTGAGATGCGAAATAAAAAAAAATAACGGTAAAAAAAAATCCTGGCATTATACAAAACCCTCCTGCAAAAAATTTTTAAATAGCTGTCACCGTTTTCAAATTATTGAATTTTAAAATCCATCAGTCATTTTTGGGACCACCCGGTATATATATAAAGGGTGTTTCGCTACCAGACCGACAAACTTTGAGGGGTGATAGTAGACATAAAGACAAACAATATCAAATCGGAAACCATGGGGCGCAAACGTCTTCCGTAGCAGCTACGGGCCACTACAGTTTGAAGTCCAAAATTTCAAACGATTATAAAAAACGGAAAAAAGGGTGGATTCGTTTGCGGGTTTCGCTAAAATCATTCTCTACATCACGATTTCCTTGTAAAAAATTTTTAAAGGTTATGTTCAAAAATTGTCGATAGAAGGCGCTTTAGACTTTAGAGTAACAAAAAACTACTTTTTACCCTTATTTTGTGCACGGGGTTGAAATTATTCTAAAGTTTAGAATTTAACTTAAATTTTAATCCCAAAATCGGAAACATTAGGATCGGGTAGCTAGTGAAAATTGAACTGTGAACAGAGGGGGGGGGGAATTTTAAACACCCATAAACATTATACAAACTGATAGATTTTGTTGCGGTTTGCGTGTAGGTCATACCCTTGGTAATTATTTTATTCAAAATGACTTACAGCTCTTGTGTCTCTATTTTTTTGTAGAGGGCGCTTCCGACACATCTCTGACATTTTAATGGCATTACTCCTGGGTTTTTTACTACCAAACCAACATACTTCCAAGAAGTGTTAGAGATGCAAAGCGACTCGGAAATACATAGTAATGTAACGTTGAAAATTCCTTTTTAGCGAGTTGTGGTTAAAAAACGCAGAGAAAAAAGCAACAGACACAGTTTGTGAAACAGCTACACGTTAATGTGACAGAAAACAATTTTGTTAAGGGTTTTACTACAAAAGGTGCCCGAAATTACGGCCAGAAGTAATCGGCCATGCTTGACAGCAGCGTCGCATGCTATACCTCACGCTTTCAAAGATTCCTAGCATCTCGGATAGCTTTCTGGCGGCTACATAAATTCGAACTGAGAGGTCTTCCACTGACGGTACGGGAGTCTCATACATTCAACTTTTCCTTTGACGCCAGCAGAAGTCCATACAGATTCAGATTGAGCCAGGTGTGGGGGGGGGGGGGGGCTACCAATTGGTTTGAGCTCAACTACCCCCACCCTGGATGGTTATTTAAAAAAATACGGAACAATTATACTGCAATAAAATAAAGGTATAGGTAACAAAAAGTAATTGATATAATGAAGTAGGTGCGACAATCTGGCAGGCCAACGAACCGTGCCACCACTACCTATCCACCGCTGTCCATATGTTACGTTCAGGTGTCTGCGAATATCGTTGATAAAATGTCGGACCCTATCGTGCTATAGAGAGGCGAAACGAAAGAGGAATATGTGCTTTTACCAGAAGTTCCGACAGAACGTGTTGTAGAAATATGAAGTTGCTTTTTTTCTCAGCTTCTTTTAACCCTAACTCGTAAAAAAGGCATTTTTGACGTTACATTATAATATGATTCCGAGTCGTCTTTGCATCCCTAACACTTCCTGGAAGTATGTTGGTCTGGTAGTAAAACATACGGGAGTAATGCCATTGAAATTTCGGAGATGTGCCGGAAGCGCCCTCTATCAAAAAATGGGGACACCAATGCTGTACGTCATTCTGAATAAAATAATTACCAAGGGAATGATCTACCAAACTGCAACAAAATCGATTAGTTTGTCAAATGTTTATGAGCGTTCAAAATCCCCTCCTCTGTTCACAGTTCAATTTTCGCTTGTTACCCGATAACAATGTTTCCGATTTTGGGCTTAAAATTTAAGTTAAAGTCTTAATATTAGAATAATTTCAACCCCGTGCACAAAATAAAGGTAAAAAGTACTTGTTTGTTACTCTAAAGTCTAAAGCGCCTTCTATCGACAATTTTTGAACGTAACCTTTAAAAATTTTTTACAAGGAAATCGTGATGTAGAGAATAATTTTAGCGAAAACCGCAAACGAATCCACCCTTTTTTCCGTTTTTTATAATCGTTTGAAGTTTTGGACCTTAAACTTTAATGGCCCCTAGCTCCTACGGAGGACGTTTGCGCCCCATGGTTTCCCATTTATTAATGTTTGTCTTCATGTCTACTATCACTCCTCAAATTTTGTCGGTCTAGTAGCGAAACACCCTGCATATATATTTACTTTTGCAATATCTTCTTTTTTATTTTTGTAATTTTTTTCATGTTGTAACTATTTTTATAAATCTTTATAATTATAGGAAATTGTTCTGTAGAAAATTTCTCACGCCTTGTGTTGAATGTTATTTCACATTTTACACCTTTTGAACAATTAAAATTTGAAATAGTAACTATTTTTGTAACCATTCCTAGAAATTATTTTGTGAACTTCCGTATTTTTTTTCATTCATCTGTTAATTTTTGTGTGTTCTTATGAATTTTTTTTAGTTGTGAAAACGTTGTTTCGTTTAAAATGTTAGAAAATATATTCCAATAATGAAATAGGCTTTAGAAAAATAAACACGTCGATATGTGTAGATAAAAATGCTTTTTATTATAACACTTTAAAGAATATATTGTGAATAATATCAACATTCATGTTAGAAGAATCATAGGTAGCAAATTATCTTTTTACAGCAGTGTACGTGCCTTTCATATTTTTATTTTGGGATATTGTGGTAACTCTTATCTAATTAGGCTGGATAAACTATCTAGCCGCTAACTTGATTGTTAAATTCCTTAAACATCTGATTATATTTTAAATATCTTCACAAAGTTTACATACAACTGGTGATACTCTATATGACGTTGCATGTATTTTCGATTTATGTTTCCTTGAAAACAACTTTTGGCAATTTTCGCAAGTGTATAGAGTTTTTCATCTGTGTGAATCTGTGTATAGGGTTCGTACGCTGTTAAAAATCATGTCCTAGTTTGAGCCAAATTCTGGTGCTCAATAGCTGCCACTGTAAGAGAGTGAAATCTTGAACTAATATTTGGAGTTCCTGTAAAAGCAGAGTTCCAATGGTTGGAACGAGGTTGACTCCAAATGTTGATATGAGATTTCACCATCTTGTTGTGACAGCTACTGAGCACCAAAATTTGCTTCAAACTACAGCAAAATAAGTGTAAACAGTTAGAATTCTCTTCAACGATATTGATAAAAGAAAACACTTGTTAAGGTATAAACGATAAAATATTTCATTTTAAATGTATTCTAATTGCGTTTCATATATGAATTCTAGTATTTCACAATTAAATACTCACATATTCATGATTCTTTAACTCATCAAGTGCTAAATATGAATCATTCAGATCAGTGATGCACAACCTTTTTACCAAAAAATCGTTTGCCACCAGAATATTTGAAAAGTGCCGTTTCTCTTCTTTAATAGCAAAGTTTCTGTCATTACTACAAGGAAAATTATTCTGCATAAAAATAGTGGTATCATTGTGGCCCGCGGGCCACAGGTTGTGCACCCCTGATTCAGATCATTCATTTCTTCTAAAGAGATTTGCTGCTGTTTTGATTCATCTCGCTGCAATATGTGTATAATAAAAGAAATATATTTATGTACATAGAAAAGTTTTAATATACAAATACTTGTTATTTTTTTATTTATTCTTATTAGTACAGCATACTGTAATGATATACTAAAACTTACCTTATTTACTAACGAATAAATCAATTCCTCACTTGTACCAAAATCTCGAAATTTACCAAAGTTGTGCACACAAAGTCACCTTCCCTTGCGAGCTTAAAAATGGAAGTGAGAAATGCTGTGCTACTTTTCAAAAATATGTATTATTCTCAAACGTTTGACCACATGACAATTTACGCATGCATATAAATCAGTAGTATAATAAATGAGGCCCTCAGAAGCCAAAGTTTACAAATGACAAAAATTCGGTTTAGAGTAAATTGAGTTCAAAGATAATTGACGTTAAATCTAAACATCGATAATAATTGACTAAATTGAAATAAAAAACTACCGCTTGTTTCATTGTGGTCTTTGAAGTCTTATTTCAAAAACTATGAAAAAAGTAGAGTGTAATTTTCTTTAAATTTGTAATTAATCAATATTGATAATTATTCGGCAAAAGTGGTTGACCTCTAGAACGCAGCACATAATTAGAAAACCGCTTATATTTCATTATCTCATTATAAAAAAAAACATATTTTCAGTTCGTCTGTGCACTTAGTTCATTTTTTTTTCAATTTTGTCACTTATACCCCATGGCTCACTCAAATGTTATCAAGAAATTTTGTTATAGTAAACCATAGATTATTATATTCTGAAAAGAGATAGTGGTAATGACATTTAATGTAGGAGTTAAACTTGCAATTTTTAAAAGTTTTTTATAAATTTCATTATTGGTATTAGTATTATTGTTATTATTTTACTTTTGTAATCTTTATATATATATATATATATATATATATATATATATATATATATATATATATATATATATATATATATATATATATATATATATATATGTGTGTGTGTGTGTGTATTTATATGGTACATTTGTAATTTTTTATGTTTTTTTAAACATTTTAGTAAACTTGTTTTGCTAATTTATATATTTTTCATTCATCTGTTAAAGTTATATATGTAATAGATGGAATTGCATGTGATAGTTAATTATTTTAATTAATTTTTCGTATTATTTTCTGTGATATTTTTCCTGTATGAAGTTATTTAATATTAATTATGTATTGAATTCTCTTTAGTTATTCATATGATAGTAGTGTTTCTGAGAAATACATATCTGATAATTATTAAAATGATAAGCGACAGATGTGAAAGTGTGAAGCACAAATTGTTTTGTGATGTTGAAAAACGTTGTGGCAAATATTCATATATTTTGGTTTCAAAAATAGGTTATTTGAAATGTGAAATGTTAAAATAAAAAATTGCATTCATACATACTGTATATGATTAATAACTATAAAAGTAATTTTAATATTGTAAACAACTTGATGGATAATAATTCAGAAATTTTTGAAGTGTAAGATGAAACACATTGTAGCTTTATTAATAATATGAACAGAATAATTCAGGCTAGTCATGTATACTACGGTCAATTAAATCTATAGAGACAGTTTTATATTTTTAAAAATCTTGATGGATGATAATTCAGAAATCTCTGAAGTGTAAGGTGACACATATGATAATTTTATTAATAATATGAGTAGAATAGTCTAGACTAATTTTAATTTATCAAATGACTGTAGCAATTTAAAAGGTCATGTAGAAGCGATTTTCATAGAAGGGGAAAATCGATTGGAATCAATTGACTCAAACTCTATTATAGTTCCTATTGAGTATCTATCTCAATTGTGTAATGTAAAAATACAGGGGGAAAGAATTAAGTCTGATGCAGCTAAATAATTTGGTTTTCTTTAAAAAACTGAAAAATCAGCGAAATTCACTGAATGCGAAAATAATACTTTGTTAATAAAAAGTTGAATTCGAATGTGATAAAATTATGGAAATTAGTTTTTAAACTCTTATTTTTATGTGTACAATTTTGAAAATAATTTTTAAATATATATATACAAAGTGATGTTGTTAAGTAATATGAAATTGTTAATTAAATACAAGAAATTCAAAGAATATACCGAAATTGACAAATGTAATTACTTGTTAAATAGCAATGGTTTCTTATAAGAATAACATAAAATTTAGATGGAACATAATAAGAATTACATGAAAAACTTTGGATTTTTAATGCGAACTTAATAAAAAAATAGTTAAATCAAGTTTCATTTGATAATAAACTCGAATTTGATTATAAACTCTAAAAAGCAAAAATTATATATTTAAAATGACAGAAAAATCATTTTGACTTAATGAAATACAGTCAAGAAAAACCACAAGTTGATATTGCAAAAATAAACGACAAAAGCTTTTTTACTTAAACAATATTTATTCATCATTTTCAATAGTTATAAGAAGACATAAATTTTTAAAATGTACAGTATTCAAATCAAGTTATAGATATAACAAATTTTGTATTTTTTCACTTGTGCATTTTGATCAGATTATGAAAAAACTTGCTTTCGAAATAATATATAATACTACAACGTTTACATTTATATTTCTGGAAGTGAACTTTTTTATGGCTTAAAAATTGAGTTTCAATACAAAATATAATATTATAATTCTCACAATTATATTCTTTGGGATGAAAATTTGGAACATTTATCACAATTAAAGAATTTCTTATGAGATTTGCTGTGAATTCTTAACTGAAACTTTCATAAATAGTTTTTTTTTTTTTTTTTACATTGATTTCATTTATATGGCGTGGTTGGTTTGGAATGTACACTTCGTCGTTTTAAATCACAACTTTGAATGCATGTTTTTGAGCATATTTCACATTCAAAAGTTTTATTCTCCAAATGGGACATTTGACGTCTAGTTAATGGTTTCATTTTGGAATAGGATTTTGTACATTGATTACAAGAAAAAGATAACTTTAGTCGTCCTGTTGAAAAGGTTTTTATTTCAATGTTCGAAGCATGCGCTCCTTCGCTGGGTATTGATGATTTCATGTCCTTTAATTAAGATTCACTTGAACATTCTTCTGATAAAGAAATGTCTTGTATGTTACTCATTTTAGTTTAACTAGAAAACATAATCTCACGTCTTCATATAATAATATTATCTTCATATCATCTTGTTTTACTCAAAACTAAAACTATACGAGGCGCTGTTTTTTAACTCATGGGATTGATTTAAAAAAATTAAAAATCACGGAGGCTCGCTTAATCAGAAATTTCTGAATTTGATTAAATAATGCTTTGTGATTAAAAAAAAAATTTAAGGTTGAATTTTGATAAGTTCAACTGAATGTAATAAAAATAAGGATATTAGATTGTAAACACGTTGTTTTATATGCACATTCATGAAAATATTTCTCTACTCATGTGTTTACTGAACTGTTCGAAATTTACATTATCAAGACGCGAAACTACTTGGATAAACCTTATATAACATTCTTTTATTCGCACCCTATTTGAGAAGGAATATTGAGGATTGGCGAAAAGTTCATTTTTCCAATATTTTCTCTCAAATGTTACACGAAGGGGTGCATTCTTCTTCAAATAGAACGTATGAAACTTATGTGATGGAGGTTTGGAAATTAAATAATAATAATAATAGTAACAAAAATAGAATAATTATCTTAAAAACTCAGAAAAAATCACTAAATTTCGTTGAATCAGAAAGTATAGAATTTGATTAACCCCTTCGGGATGAGCATCTTTCACAGTATTTTTAATCTTTTTCACCGGTTTTCCAAAAGAGAAAATTTTGCCTAATTGAATAGAGAAAATGCTCATATTAAGTAAGGCAAAATTTACACTAAAAACTTACTGATAAAAATAATCTCAATCATTCCACAGTCAGTACTCCGGGCTATAGCCAAGCGGGTTTTTAGAACCCCCCCCCCCTTTTTTTAGCACTGATGAAGAAGATAGAGGCATCTTTGGAACGGCGTATGTGATTCTTTGGGGGGGGGGGAGGGGGGTGTGTTTTACGATATTTGTGCGTCATTAACGTTGTAGTTTTTAACTTATGTAAGGATGCTGAGCATCTTATGCGGCACGTATATTGGTCGTTCGTCACCAAGGGGTTATGCCTTGTGCATAAAATTTTAAATTCAAATCCGGAAAAATCTAGCCGAATTTGATAAAATTAAGAAAATCATTTAGCAAACTCATATTTTTATATGTACATTCATGAAAATATCTTTAAAATGTGAAAATTTCATTTATTGTTAGATTAAAGATTACTTTACTTTATTTAGTAATATTTTTTGAAGTGTAGTATCTCGTTTAAGCGTTAAAATCCTATATAGCTATCTTAAAAGTATGATAAAATATCAAACTAGCATGAAAGTTAATCAGATTCATTTAAATTGGTCTTTTTTCATTAAAAAATCAATATGTTCCTTTATTATTTATTCAGTTAATTAAGATTCGCCAAGATAATGTTTGTTCAAAAACTAAAATAATTGTTTTATTTTCCTTTTTATGCTGAAAACCAGGTTTTATAGTTGAAAAAAATCTACAGTTTTTTCCATTAGAAATTGATATTTTCCATTGTTTTAATTAATTAGTAATATTCATTAAGATGTTGTTCATTCAACATTCAAATATACACATTTAACATTCCTCAATTAAGTTGATATCCTCATCTTATAGTTAAAAATTCAGCCTTTTCCCTTAAAATTGATATTTTCCATTGTTTCCTTTAATTATTAATACTTATTAAGATATTGATCATTCAAAAATCAAATAAAAATTTAATCTTCATCTTCTGGTATAATAATCTATTCGATATAACGTAACCCCTCATGTTATAGTAGGAAAAACTATAAAAAGAAATTTCGGCTAGGAGGTGTTCGTAACGGTTTCTAGGGCAGCACAGAAGAGAAAATGTTGATGTTGCCGTGAAAGACATGAGGGTGTGGGGCGGAGTGTGTGTTACAGTCCGAGCATCCCATACCTGGCTGACAAGGAAGTCTCCATACTGGGCATACTCAGAATATTTTGAAAAAATACAAATTAAACTACTCATATATGTAATAAAGGATCAGTCAAATTTAGCGGCGGAATTACAGTAGAAATTTTGTAAAAAAAATAAAATACTTTCGAATATTTGGCGTGAAAAGACGAAAACGTCTCGCGATTTGGTGAGCAGCATTTTTCCTCACCAAAAGCAAACGATTTTCATATAACTGAAAATATTTTGTTAATAGATTTTTAGAATGCGTGTAAATGGTATTCAGTAATTTAAACTTAAACAATGAGATATTTTAATATTATATTATATTGTCATCTATATATTTTTTGTTGCAGCAGTTATTTAATTTTAATACTGTAAAAATAATTTTATAAAAGATAATAAAAATAATACATAATAAACGATAGTTTCATTTTGAAAAGTATATTTTCATATATTTAAGCGTATTCCAAAATAAAAGCTAGATGAAGGATGCAGCAGTAACACATTTCAATATATGAGAAATTTTTGTTTCCATAGCAACAAAATTGAATCGACAGTGCTCAATTGGACTTAATTTTGAGATTGAAGCTAGTTAATTTAATTTTCGTTTTAATTCATAAAATTTCATGGTTAACTTTCATTATAAATACATATGTATTACAAAACTGTAGTTATATCAAACTAAAACCGACGAAATTAAAGTCATAATAATAAATATTTTTAAAGATAGTTCAAAATGAAACATTTTTACATTAAAAAGTATTTGACAGTATATATATATATATATATTATTTATTTATTTTTTAATTTTATTGCGTTGCCAACCGGTGATAAATTGCCAAATAAACGAAATGTTCATTATTTTTTTTTTTTTTTTTTACGAACGTTCAATCGGGTTTCCGCCGAAATTTTTTTATAAACATGTATACCACACGAGAAGAACATTCTGTAATTTTTTTTAGAATTTTCTGAGTATGACCGTATGGAAATCTTTCTCCTCTCGTTTCCTACTACTAGGATTTCTACGGATTCCAGACCTAGAAATTCTTCGCTACCAGTATTTTCTTATAGAAAATCTCCAGTTAAATAAAGAAACATTTTGCGCATATAAACTAGATTAGGTTTTTCTTTTTTAGTTTTTTTTTCATAAAATTAAGTCGAAAACTGGTTTAAAAACACATTTTTTATAACTGAATGTAGGCCCTCAAATGAGGTCCATAAGAACTAGTTTTTATCATCCTAGTTTCTACAAATGCAAATGCAAATGCAAATGCAAAAAAAAAAAAAAAAAAAAAAAAGCTAGCTTTAATTTTTTGGAAGGAATGAAAAAAGAAAAATACAATATTTGTATCTGTAACAATAAAAGTGTTGAAAAATTTTACTACGTGTAAAAAATATTCTTTTGCCAGAAAAATAAATAAAACTGTAAAATATACTGAAACATTTTTCTTTATTTATTGAAAGAATATAAGCCTCAAATGTGGAAGAAAAGTTTTTGAAAATTGTAGTGTACTTTTTAAAATTGGTATACTACTTGAAAACTGCGAAAAAGAAAATCGGCATTCTTGAAGGGGGCAGGGAGAATTCAACATTTACATTTTGCATCCCGTTCTTTTTTTTTTTTTCTTTGAAAATATGTCAATTTGTGAAAGGCCCTTCTTTCTATTAAATATATTATAAATAAAAATAATTGAATAATTGTTATAAGCTTATCGAAGATTATTTTGAAATATTTTATGTAAATACATTTAAACGTAGTTTAATTGCTTATCAATGTAGGTTAAAGTGTTTCGATTAAAAAAATAAGATGAAAAAAAAATTTATTTTATGGATAAAAAATATGATTAATGTTCATTACAGTAAAATATCATCTGCGAAATTGATGAATTATGGATATAGAACTTCTTTCAGTACATCAGGGTCAAGCTGAATAAAATCTGACTTTTTTCATAAAGTAAAAAAATAATAATAAAAAGAAATCGTAACAGTATACAGAATTTTTCTTTTCAATGTACTCGTATGATTTTTATAACGTGATTTCTCTCCTCTCCAAGGTTTTTATCTTAATGGAATAAAATACGTCACAAGAAAATTATTGATTTAATGTTTTAATTTAATCCACTAGATGGCAGCACCAAACTTTTCTTTTAAATTTTTTTCCAATTCAAGGGATAATGCAATTCGTAAAGAAGGAATGACCTTGCATCAAATTGGACATCCATACATGGAAACGATATTCTTAAGACAATAAATTTATCGATCTGAGATTTCTAGTTCCCATTGAAAATTTCAAAATCATTGTTAGAAATTCATCCTTTCTCTCAAAGGTATATCTCTTAAAGTAAGAGAGACGGAGAGATGTATAAGAGCCATTTCAAACCGGAAAGAAGAGTTAGTTATTTTTGAAAGTCAGTAATTTGCGAAATTTGCAATTTTACTGATTTTCACAAACGCAGAAGCAAATAAGTCTCCAGCAAATTTCCTCTCCTTATAAGTACATAATTTTTAAACCTTTAAATCAGAAGAGAATGGCGGTGGAAAAACTTTTAAACTTTCTCTTAAAGTGTGTCTAAGTAAAGAATTCTAAATAAAATTAACTAAGGTTTGTTTATTTTTATGTCCGCCAATTATCTACACTATGGAATATAGGCCCTAAGGAGTGGAGTGCCCTCCGTGGGGGTCTTTCTAAGGGAACCTAATCCGTATTTACGCAAGGAAATCCAAGGTTCGAAGGAAACCACGGAAAACTCCGAACGGTTAAACCGACGATCGCGATTGGGTTGAACCCAGCACCTACCGTCTACCAGTTTGGAGGTCAGAATCTCTCGGCCACTGGTGGGGCAACTAACTAAGAAATTTTTATACGAATAATGATAAGTTGCTTAAAAATAATGCGTATTCATCGTACATGGAATTAGTCCATGCTTCTTTTCAATACAACTCTGTACGAATCACATTTTCATATACATAACTTTTCAGAGAATGGGACATTACTACTGACACATGAACTGGTGTGTTGGTGTTATTTATGCCAGCCTATTATCTACCGATATAGGTCCTAAGTGGAGTGCCCTCCATGGGCAGTCTTTCTAAGGGAACCTGACCCGTATTTACGCAAGGTTAGCAGGTTATCCAAGATTTGAAGAAAATCACGGAAAACTCCGAACGGTTAAGCCGACGCGCGCGATTGGGTTCGAGCCCAGCATCTTCAATGTACCAGCTTCAATAACAAAACCTCTCAGCCACTAGTAGGGTTGACACCGAAATTTACACAGGTTTACGTGACCATGATTCTCAGAAATCTAGTATTTTAATTTCTCGTATACAATTTAACATCTTATATGTAAATTGAAAGCGGATACTCTACCTCTAGGAACCTTAGGTTACATTTTTTTTAGGGACACCTTACCCTTATTCGAAGCGATACATTTCATTTTTTCTGGCACTAAAAAAATAAGCAAGTATTGTTACTGCAGGTAAACATGTAAATCTCATAATATTCACAATGTAATACGGCAAGTTTTGGTCATACAAGAACGGGATTTTTTAAGTTTCTTTCCTAGACGTTGAACAACATTTCTCTAAATGAAAATTATTAGGTCCCCCTAGGAACCGAATATAAAATAAATTCCGTATTTTAATATCAACACAGACCCTTATAAAATAAAAGTTTTGTACTGTTTTGCAATTTTAAAAATGTTTCCGAAGAACTTTCTTCATTTAATAATTATTTTTTCTAGAATAAGTGGGCAAGGTCGGGTTATTTCCTAGCGCACTAAAAAATGAGGTGCGAAAAATCGACAAAAATAAACTCTTTATAAGGCGGAGTCTGTGGAAGACGGAAATCTGTCTAACTCGGAAAGATGTCTAAGTCCCTGCAAAGTCATAGACGTAGAGTAAAATTTGTCTAAAGCGGAATATTGTCTACTACGGAAAATTTTCTCGGTCCCGATCAATTCCGCCTTAGACAGAGTGCACTGTACTTGATTAAAACTTGCTAACATCTTTAAACCCTTAACTGATTTACCCGTACGCCGTTCGGGCAAGACGAATTTGCTTAATTCATCATTTAAAACTTTTTGATACCACTATTTTTTTTTTTTTTTTTTTTTTTTTTTTTGATAATTTCATACTATTTAAGGGCAGAAATGTTCAGACTAAATGTTACGCAGCACTATTTTTTAAATAAAATTATTTAAAAAATAGTGCTGCGAATCCGGTTTTTTTTTCAATTTATTGAACGGAAAAGAAATAACCAGTTAAGTGGTTAAAAGATACCACATATAGAAATTCTGACAATAATCTTGTCAAAGATGCTGTGGTTACAAAAGCCGTCTTTGTGTTAACTTCATCACAAACTGGAAGACGGGAAATTGCAAGAGTTTCGAAAAAGTTAAAAATGGTGTAGCATTAGGACCACATATCTATATATCAAATTACCAAAACGATTCAATAAATGAGGAAAACAAAGACGGCCCCCAAGGTTTCAGCCTACTCAGCCTGGTGGGTAATCCGCCTCAGGATGTAATGGCTAATTCTTTGATATTAGTTAAACCCTACTTCAAAACTTTCTTCCAGTGGAGGGCAAAGTTTTCATTGAGTGGTCAAGAATTTCTTTCGATCTTGTTGTGCATAGATAAGAAGTATTTGAAATAGTTTTATTTCATATGTAATTCAAAAATTAGCCAAAGTACTCATTACTGATAAATGTGTCCCGCTAAAAGAAAAGTTTTAACTAATATTATTGTTAATAATTAATTTCTGAGCAACAATTAAATTGTTTATTTCTGCTAATGTTTCTATTTTTAGCAAACCTGACCAGTTATTTTAGATTTTTGCAATTTCTTTCTTTTTCCTTTTGACGGATATACTCTAAAATATCTCATTCTTTGAGAAAGCAACTGCTCCTTACCCTCCTCCCAAATGGCGCTTCTGTCAGTTCCCATATAGGATCTTACCGTGGCATTTTTCATTTTTTCTAGTTATTTATCCTCTATACACACGACAAACATAAGAGATTTATTTTTTATTCGATTATTATAGTACTGTAACTACAGTATTTATGGAGTACTGAAGGAATAAATCATTGACAATTTTCTTAGGCAAAAATTTCTAAAACTATCATACTAACAAAAAATCGCGAAGAAAATGTCCGTATTCACCTTCTACGAGACATGGTAAACACAAGACATGGTTATCATCCGAGTGATGGAAGAGTACGAGGAAGACTTGAAAATTTAGAAAAAAGTATCTGGCTATAGCAGCAAGTGTTGATTAGGTATCAACACCTTCACGAATCTCCTCAAGGCTCCAATATATAAACCAAAACTTACCTGTAGCGATTTTTTTTTAAACTAACGAAGCATAAAAGAGGCAACCCTTAAGAATTTGGAGCTCGAGTTCCCATAAATAGTGATATAGTGTTCATAAGTAAAACTGATATCATATTCACGGCAGCAAAATTTAAACAATCAATTTTGATTTTAGCGGGTTTTTTTTCTTACTTCTAAATTTGCACAATTTCAATTTTCAAACTACATTCTTTAGACTTTCACTAAAATTGCTCTATACATCAAGTCAATATATATTATGCACTTCATATTCTAATTGCATACGCGCATGCGCAGAGAAACATTAATTAGTAAGTATGCTCATTTTACATGCAATTTTTATTATTTTTTAATTCTGATTGCAGGGTATTATGTACAATATTGTTTGTCATAGTTTCAGAAAAGAACATTTTTTTATATTAAAAACTCTGTAAATTATAAGAAAAAACGGCGAAATTCGGGACTGTTTTTATAAAAACCTTAATTACTGTACGAGTATATATGATATCCTCATAAAACTGAACACAGCTTATTAAAATAAGCCTCTAAATCATGTTCTACAGTTTGGATGCTTTTGCTACTGTAGAATTTACAGGGTAATCCAAAATATATTCGTTCATTTTCAAGCCTCTAAATCATGTTCCACATTTTGAATGCTTTTGCTACTGTAGAATTTACAGGGTAATCCAAAATATATTCGTTCATTTTCAATTTGTTGAAGGTCTTCCACGGGGTTTCGAGAAAAGCTCTTCACGAAAATATATGACATATACTATTTCGTTGATTTTTTCTAGATATATAACCAACAGTCTAAATTCGTAAATAACCGGTCATCATTGGCCAAGTAGTGTATTACCCATTTTGTATGAAATAAAAACAAAAAAGGATGATAATCTTGCATCATAAATACCTTTCGCTAAAATAGATTTTTTTAATTTCTTATCTTTTCAGTTTATAATATTTCGATTGATATTTCACATTATTTTGTGTCACGTGATAGCATAAAAGACGATAATTCTGCATTTTAGATAATTTTTAATTATCAATCACGCATGCTTTGGATTACTGTACATTTTATTGTGTCAGTTTTTCCAAGAAATAGCAAGATGCAAAAATTATTTTTAAAACGTTCTTTACATTTGTGAAATATAGTGTACCAACATTTAAATTAAGATAGATATGACATTAGTGTTTGAAGAGATTATGGATCTATTACATAAATTGCAGTTATTTTTCTGATAGCATCACTCACTAAAAAAAAAAAAAATGGTTTCTCAAAATTGAGTAAAATGTACTCAATTTTAAGTATTTGACATACTCAAAATAGCTCTGATCCAAATATACTCTTAACTGAGAAACACGTGTATTTGTTTTTGATTCCATGGCTTTGTTCAAATGTAAATCGCTATGAACTGCTCCCTTAACTTAAAAGTTAAACTGAAAATATACTAGCATTTATTTCTTGCCCAAAATTATTAACAATAAATGTTTACTTGGTTGTTTATTAAGAAAAATAGCAAAAAGTATTAACAAAATACGCAAATCGAATATTTTTATGGCAAGAGGTAATATAAGACAATAATTTGCAAGCATTTTTAAATTATTTCAAAACACTGTGTCTAATTTAATATTTACATTAATAAGTATCATTTATGACACCATGAATGAAATAAACCATTACAGGGTACAAAATTATCGTTAGTTTAGATTTAAAAACATTTGATGTTTCAAAATTAAGAAAACAATATGACCATTTTTGATCCAAACATACTCATTTCAGCATGAGTACATCGATGTACTCATTTTTGAGTATTTAATTTTTTTCAGTGATGTGAGTAATAATCAAAAGAATCGTGAATATCAGAAAACATATATACATATTCCGAAGAAGAAAAAAAAATCCCGGAATGCAAAAATAGAATTAAATTAAGAATGAAAACAGCTTACTAATCGTCATATGCAATACATGGTGCGGCAAGTTTCCCGCTTCTCTTTTATATTATGCTACTCAGGATGTCCATTAATTAGAGGATATCAGTTAAAATTACCATATAAAACGATATTCATTGATTATGACCCATTTTTCAACCTTTATTAATGTAAGATGCTGCATAGAATTTACGTAAGTTGAAAGAATGGGGTGGAGAATGTATGTATACAGAGGATAGGGAAAATAATAACGATGAAGATAAAAAGGAATAAATGAAAGAAAAAAGTCGTGCGCTTCCAAATTGATTAAACTTTTCTTTAGTATGTTTTTAACACGATTCAGAACAGATACTATTATTATTCAGTATTTCCCAACATTTTGGTCAATCAACACACTTGGAAGTTTATAACATTTCTGTGATCCGCAATATTACATAAAAAATAAATTGTTGAAATTAAATGTATATTTTCGTTTATTTTAGAAAACGTTATGAAAGCAATAAAATTACTTTTTATTCAAAATAAAATATCTTTAAAAAATAATCCTATTATCGCATTGAATTCTGTCATTCACGTCCTTTTTTTTTTCAGTTGGTTTGAAAATACACAACATAACTCTGAGTTTATTATACTACAAAAAATACTGTACTACTGTGCTACTGCTCTTACTATTTTTGTATTTATATTGGGTGACCAATAAAGTCACCAAAATCTCTAAATGAATAAAAGTCGTTAAATAAATAGAAATCTTTTTTATATAAATCTTCTGTGCGTGTGTATGTCATCGAACTCCTCCTAAACGACTGGACTGATTTTAATGAAATTTTGTGTGTGCGTTCCAGTGGATTCGAGAATGGTTTAGATTCACATTTCGTCGAAATTGATTCAGTACTTTTTTAGTAATTAGGCAAAAACTAATTTTTAGTGATTTTTCGCGAATTAAAAGTGTTAAATAAGTTCGATGAATAGAGTGCGGACGGAATGTCCGAGCGGTCTAAGGCGCCAGATTTAAGCTCAGCTTCTTGAAGAAAGAGATCGCGTGTTCGAAGCCCACTCCTGACAAACGTGTATGCTTTACAATAATATTTCCTGTATTATAAATTTGATTAACCGACTTCAGAAAATCGTTAACTTTTAACTAATAAAAGAAAAATAAACTTTTCTATCAAAAATTGAACCGACTTCAAAAAATACTGAAGAGTGAAAAATAATTTCCTTACATAATTGTAATAATAAATTAAATTAAGAGCGTAGTGTTTATCGTGCGTATTACCATATTTACGTACATTTATTTTATTTTCTGGAGTCGGTGCCAAGAAGGAATTCGTCTGTCGGTGACAGGACAACATCTGTCGGGTCCGCTAGTCTCTTATAAGTCCTGTCCATCTCCATTCACATACAAATGACAAGAGCTGTTGTTATAATCGCAATGTATAGCATAGTAACTGGCCATACACTAGTCAATGAGACTTTTTACAGTTTCACTTACATATAAATATCAGAGTTAGCGTTCCTATCTCAAAAAGGCTAGAACTATTGGAAAAATGTTAATTACAAAGTTCTACAGCTCCGTAGTAAGGAATGATATCTTGCCTGCAAACATAATTTTAATAGAACCCCTGAGATGTAAATTTTTACATCATATAACTAGCTTCAATAGGCCACAAATTGCATGCATTAAGTGCAGCATTATGACATCATAAAACAGATGAGAATTTATTAATAACACTAACAGACGTGAGCAATGTGCAGTTAATTTTAAACCATAATCCTTCTTGTTAGGTTTAGCGACTTCCGTGCATATACTTCATAATAAAAAAAAAATGACAACGTGACTTATTATTCATTAATAAGAAATTCAAATAAGTATGATAAATCAATAAGTATGATAAATGTATCCGTTATCAGCATACCTGCAAAATTACTGCCAATAGTGAGCACATTTAGCGCACTTAGTTTTCTTATTAAAATAAACTGTGCATAGTTTCCACGTGTTTTATTAATAAATCTGCATCTACCTTACTTTTGAATGCAATCTGGGGTGCATTTAGGATAACGACAACATATAAATATTGTGTATTTCAAGTCTTCTAATGTAGTTATTTTTACATATGAGACATTCAGAGCTGCCAACTTCTACGCCTTTTTAAATCATATAAACATGTTTGGAACCACAATTTTTTAAAAGTAAAAAATATGTCAAATGTATTTAATGTCATGTATTACAATATATATTGTTAATTACTAAATACAATTTCTGGTTCTTATACGTTTATTTGACCTCAAATGGGCGTAGAAGTTGGCAGCCATGGACATTAAATTGTACACTAAATTGAGGCCGTTCTACAACTTTGAAATCAACTTTTCCCTCATATATGATACTGTATTCGACTTAGTAACACTAATTCCGTAGTTTACCGCTATGCAACACTTTAAGTTGTCTTATTGCGTAGTGCATTATTCACTATAAAGTACGTAGATACACCATTTATCACTATATCTGTCATCATTCTGAAGTTAAAAAGGTGGACTTAACTTTGGTGCACACTCTGTAATATTTTCTTCCTTTTTATTGAAGCATATTCCATTTCAGAGTTGTTATTTTCCTGTGTATTCACAAATTAGATTTGTTCCAAGATATATATATATATATATATATATATTTGTCTTTTTTTATATTTGAAATTTTGCCTGTTTTTGACTGACCAATACCGCATACATAAAAATAAATTATAGTTTATAAAAAGTTAATTAATAGTTTTAAGAATAATTTTGCGACACGCATGGGATTTATTTCGTGTTCCACTTGTATAGGGTGTCACCCGTGTCAGAAAAAAAAAACTGCTACGCATAAATTTACATTGTACATAGATAGCTTTGTCGAAGATCAATATTAAAATAAATAAAACGGTGCCATATAGTTTCATATTAAATGACCATTCATTATGTGTATTTCAGTATTAGAAGGCTGCATTGGATTAGAAGGCAAACGCTCAACGTAAAGTACTTATGGTTGTTATTAGGAGTGTTGCTAGACACTTACTTTTTTTATTTATTAAGAGTGCGCTGTTAAAAATTTCGTGCTACTTTGAACCAAGATTTGGTGCTCGCAGCTATTACCAGCTGCCACAAAAGAATGGTTCAATCGAAGCTCCAAACCTTGGAACGAGTTTACACCATAATATTTGAAAAAATGGTACTATGGTTCAACCGAAGTTCCAAATCTTGGAACAAGATTTCACCATCTTATGGTGGCAGCTACTAAGCACTAAATTTCGGTTCAAAGTAGCACAAAATTTTTAACAGTGTGCTTGATTGCTGTCACGTTTTTGAAATAGTACAACTCGCTTGATTTTCACCTTATTTAATCTCCCACTCTCATTAAATAATTCGAATATTACTATTTGAAAATAGTGGTAGCATTCGAGCAATATGAATTAAAAAGAAATAACGGACTGGTATTTATCGCCGGTTAGAAGGATCTTCTAACTGCCCGTCTTAAGAACTGAGAAAGCATCGATTTTCTTTAGGCTGGGTAGGTACTATCGTGCTTGCTTTTAGTTTTTATGGTGATCTTCAAGAAAGTTATCTAAATTATTTATCTGGCTTCAATTTCCATGCTTTTTGCATTGCTGCTAATAATTTATACTGATTACCGTTAAATTTTAAATGCGTATGCCAATTACGCGTTAGACTCATATAGTAGAGATCTAAATATGTGTACTAACCGAAATTTTCATTTGTAATAACCTTTCATATTTTTTTTTTTTCTGTCTTATATGAATAAATCATTTCAATTAAAATAAAAAAAAATAATTTGGCTAGAGGGGGGAAGCCTGTTATCAAACAATTTGTGAAAAATCGTCATTTTGAAATATTGAAATTTTAAATAAAATTTCGGAATGTTCTGTTTTTTCTTGAAAAAAAAAACTTCGCATGTTTAAATATTAAATATCTGTAGGGAACTAAAATTCTCACTGCTGCTTTATTTACATATACTCATATGTATACAAATGTTCGAAAGAAAAATAAAGCATTATTTTCACGTGTATGTTTTAGGTCCTTCCTCATGTTTTGCATGTCCTCAAATTTTGCATGTAAAGTAATTGTGAATATTTTTTTCCATACAAAAACGAAAAGATTTCAATGGAAAAAAAACGAAAGAAGAATAAATAAACAGTCAAAGAACTAGAATATCCACATCTACATACATTTCCTCACAAGCGAACAAACAAATGTTAAAACTTGTATAAAATCTTTTTTATACATTCCTTCATGTTTTTCTTTCTTTGTTTGAAGACAGAGAAAGGGTTTTTACTTTTTAACGCGTGCTATCGCGTGCGTACGTATATGTTTGCATCAAAAGGGTCATCCGATAACTATGTCACGCAAATTTCTTGTATTTTTGACTCAGATCTTCCCTTTTTTTAGAGCAGTGTTCATTTTAAGGCACATATACCGGGTGATCCAAAAGTCAGGACGAACTTTAAAAATCAATAATTCGAAAACGGTTCAAGATACAAAGATACGGTTTGCACCTTAACGGATGGAGAAGAAACCGGGTATTGTGTAACAACGAAAAAATATAGTTTTGTGGGCGAACAACAAATGGCGCTATAGTGTTTTATTCCGCCAAAAGATGATTTACAAGTGAAAAAAATTTTGACAACTTACAAATCAGCTTAATTACAGTTAATTAGTACTACAGTAAATGTTCAATGTACTGTCCATTATTCATAAGTGCAGCTGTGAGACTAGGCACCACACCATTCACAGCATTTCTTGCGTTATGGCAGGCACATTTTTGCGGATGGCATCTTTCAGTGCTGCTAGTGATGAAGTTGGTCACCAACAGAACTACTTTTTTTCGGTGACACACAAAACCCGGTTTCTTTTCCATCTGTTTGGTGCAAACCGTATCTTTGTACACTGTTAAAAATTTCGTGCTACTTTGAACCAAGATTTGGTGCTCGCAGCTATTACCAGCTCCCACCATAGGATGGTTCAATCGAAGCTCCAAATCTTGGAACGAGTTTACACCATATTATTTGAAAAAAATGGTACTATGGTTCAACCGAAGTTCCAAATCTTGGAACAAGATTTCACCATCTTATGGTGGCAGCTACTAAACACCAAATTTCGGTTCAAAGTAGCACAACATTTTTAACAGTGTATCTTTATTCGTTTTCGAATTATTCAATTTTAAAATTCGTCCTCACTTTTGGATCACTCGGTACATCTGACGATATAGTTCCTTAATCCTAATTTCAATTTTTCAAAAGTGAATGGAATACCTTCAAAATGAAAAGAATACGTCTCGCAAACTGATTTTTCGATCCCTCTGCCCCAAAAGTACGCGTGATATGACACTCGGGTGATGGCCACTCATTTGCGCATATGAAATGAAACATTATTCTGTAAACCTAGTCATTTTTCATATTTTTTTTCTCTTTTAAATTCTGATTGCACAGACTTGTGCACAGTGTTGTTTGTCATGTTTTGTAAAAAGAATATTTTTTTTATATCAAGAACAAGGGGCTTGGGAAAATTTATGAATCTTCTTTAATAAAAACCTTAATTTCGCTACGATTCTACATGCTACTCTCATAAAAATGAACACCACTCATAAAAATGAAGAATTTACTACAATAAGCCATTTAATCACATTCTACAGTTTGAATACTTTTGCTATGTTAGTTTTGATTGGGTTATCCAAAAGATATTCGTTCTCTTTGAATTTGTTGATGGTCCTCTATTTGGGGTTTCGGGAAAATATATTCGCCGAAATATATGACTTGTACTATTCTGTTCACAAACCTTGTATTTTAGGAAAATTCTTCATGTATTTTTCTATATATTTAACAAAATGTCTAAAATTGCATGTGACCGGTCACCTATGACGTGATTACTGGCCTGACGTGATTACTATACCTGATTGATCTTACTTTGTCATTTTCATTCATTTCTCAATGAGCCGCATATTGCTATTTAAATTATGAATAATAATAATTAAAGAAAAAGTGACAAAAGAAAAGTTTTAAACAACCAATATAATGACTTAAAATAATTTTTTTGTTTAACTCACAAAAATGTGCAGCTAGGTATAGATTTTTATCAGTTTCATGTAACGGAAAAAATTGTCATTTCTAAATAATAAATTGAATTGATGAAGATCCCATATTTTATATTAGTGAAAAAGTACTTTAAAGGACCGTACTCTTAAGCATAATGTAATATAACATATCTGTGCTATATATAAAGGCAAACATGTACATGCAGGGCAAATTTTTCTTTGTAAATACTAGTACATATTAACAGGAAGATCTCTTTACACACTGTAAAACATTTGCGTAACGTTACTCCATAAATTTGGTGGCAGCCTTGCTGCCTCCAATTTTGTGGAGCGATATAACTGGTGTAACACTGCGAAGTTACACCAGTAATATATGTTTAAATTACACCATTATATAAATAAAAAATTACTCTGTAAAATGGAAGTCGTAACTGCCACCAATTTTATGGAGTAACGTAACACAAATGTTTTACAGTGCAGGGCATTTTCAGAATTTCCTGAAGAAAAATGATAATGAAACCGTTCAAGAATTTAATAAAGGATCAATTAAATTTAGCAGAGTAATTCCAGTAGAAAGTCAGTAAAAAATAAAATACTTTGGAATATTTGGTACGAATTTTGCGAGCACGATTTTTACTCCTCAAAAAGCAAGCGATTTTTATGCACCTGGAAAATTGCTTATTAATTGCGTTTTTTTTTTTTTTTTTTTTTTTTTTTTTGGCTTTAGTGAATTGTTGCACCCTACCACCCCGTAAAATTTACGTTGAAATTTTTTAATCACCCAATACGTATGACATTTTTCACCACGCATAAAAATGATTTTATGTTGTTGAATTTATTTATTTATTATTATTGCCAAAGTCATAAACTTTATCAAGCTGCAATTTTAAAAGTTAAAATATTATTTTATTTTTATTTTTAAGTATATTCCAAATATTGTAAATCAGTGCGAAGATTCATATTCGAGGTTCTTAGAAAATTGTTTATATTTCATGAAATTCTTTATGAAATAGAATAAAAAATAAGAATAATACGTCATCTTAATATTGTGAAACAAGTTTTGAATATAAAAATACCCTGTGATATTTCAGTGAGAATTATAATACCCCACTTTTTTTATTTTTGGGAATTATTGCGTAATCAATAATAATTAGGTTATGACTTTTTTTTTCTAATCGAGCAGTCAAATTTATCAACCTAAAAATTAACTATTGTATGTCGGGATATTCCTTGTTACATTCATTGACAGATTGTGAATAAGCTTTCATTATGGAAAAATGAAATAACTTCAAATAACATTAAATGCATTAAAATATGTTATCATATTTCATATTATGATCAGAAATTTATTTTATTCAAATTTGCAAAAATGTTGCTTATTTAGCAATGATTGTATAAGGATAACTTTCCACTCCCGTTACTCATATTGACATTTTTTAATCGAAACATGAAAAAATACAATTTAATATACCTAAACATTATATGATTTGTTTCATGAATTTCTTTATGTATAGATTGCTTTAAGATTGTAAAATACATTTTAATTTAAAAAAAAGGAGAGAGCTATTTAGTTAAAATAAAGGGAGAAATATAGAGTATGTGCATACCTGTACTATTGTATTTCGAAAATCTTATTTTACTTTTTTATTTTTCAGTTTTCGCAACTGTTACATATTCAGCGAAGATTAGGTAAAGATGTTTTCCCTTTAATTGAACAGTCATATTTCCCAAATCATAAAGAAATGGTAAGTAGTAGTTTACTTTTGTATATTTAATTGTATCTTCTATTTTCAATATATACTTAATTCTATTGTGAGCATTTGTATTATTCTGAATGTATATGTAACGATTGTATTCTGATGAATTTATTTCTTAATTTAGTTTAACAGTTATATGTTAATCTTCTAACAATGACTAATATAAATTTCTCCTATAATAAAAATAATAATTACTTTTTATCCAAGGAAAATTAAAATGTCGCGCACATACGAATTAAATATGTAATGATTGAGTGACAGATAGTAAATATGCTTATTTTTATAAATAATTCCCCCATAACGTAGTTAAAAGTAATATAAAACGTATGAATAACTCTGGAAAATATTTTTTTTCAGATTTTGAAAACTTTTTTTTTTTTTTTTTGTGCATGGTTCGAAGAAATTTTATAATTGAGGAAAATGTTCAGAAATGTTTATTTTTTTTAAAATAGGAGACAGTTATTTTCTCCCAATTTTCGAAATTTCATATAAGATCCACATAAATTTCCACAAGAGTTTATGGGCAGTAATGAGCTTGAAACATACTGTCAAATGAAAAAATGGCGATTCTGAGATACATGCATTTTAGTTAAATTGTTATATATATTATAATATGTTACATTTTATTGTTCCATCTTATAAATTTAATGTTCGTAAGTTGCATTATACAAAAATTATAACCCAAATTTAAAATAACTTTTTTTTTATATTTACACTCTCAAAATTTAAATTATCATCTGGTCATTAAAGAAAAATAATTAGTTTCTTGGTGTCAGTTTTTCGTGACCACCGAATAGCTTTAAACATGCTGACCTATTATTTCTATTATTTAAAAGTATTATTCGTATATTTCATGAAAAAAAAACCCACTATATTAAAAATATATATTCGGGAAAATTTACTGAGATGTAAAAAAATGTTTTTGTTAATGAATGTATTTTAAGCCCTTTGCATTTTTATCTTAATATGAAAAGATCATATTATATGTCTATATATGTAACAAAATCCCAGGTTTATTTAAGGGAAAAATTAGCAATATATGCTTATAAAGAGGCTCAGAAGTTTTCTATACAGTAATTTAAAAATTAGTACAAGTTTTCGTCAACAGATGACGACACGGTATCTCACAATGTAAGAAAGTTCAAACTATGTTAAAAACTGCATCAAACAATCGCGTTGTTTACTTTGAACTAATATTTTTTGTTGTTTTTTTTCTTTTCTCTCTATTTAACCACTGAAACACGAAAAAAGTTCATTTCAGCATGTTTTATAGTTTTACGTATCTCAGTATCATCTATTATGAAACATTAAAACTATTTTTAAGATTATTCTATGCAGAAATTTGTGAGATGATAACCATTTCACTTATTTTGTACTTATATTCATTATAATTAATGGATGATTGACTTTTAAATCTAGAAAATCATTTGTGAAATAATTTGTATGTGGTTTATAACTGTAAAATCATTTCTAAATTTCCGCAAATTCAAATGAAAAGAATACTTGATTCATTATGTGCATGAAAATGACTTTATTTACATATAGAGAAACATACATAGAAACATATAAGATATCAGTAAATGGCAGAAAAGAATTACAGTGTTACCCACTGTAAAAATTATACCATTTTACAGACATATCACAGTAATAATAGAAAAAATGAAGTAACATCGAGATAAATATTGCCTGATACAAAAAAAAGATGATTCTGAAGAACTTAATATGTACATAATCCATTCAAAAGATGGCGATTGCCCAAAAATCCAAAGATAGTAAGTTATACTACATCTACTGTTAAGCACAATGCTGCAATCTTACAATTAAATACTATGTGCTGTCGTTTCACACTTGTACTAAATATAAAACCAAAGCGAGCAAAAATTCTGATTAAGAAAAAGACAGTATCATGCAAATATATTTAAAGTATGGAAGTTTTTTTTTTTTTCTGTTGCTGATTAGTTAGTGGTTCTAATAAACCATAATGTGAAAACAAACAGCAAATATTATGATTTACTTGCAGCATTGCTTAATACTATACATATGTAAAAAAGATGAATGTTTGTTTTAAAAAAAATCACATTTGAGTACATTGTATATAATCACCTCTAAACATTAGAAGTGCATCTTAAATACTAAATTATTCCCAAATAATATGAATAACAAAATAACATTTTGGAGACTTTTATAAAAATGATGATTATTCAGTATCTAAAAGTTTATTTTCTTGGCACTTTATCGACCAGTTATTTGCTTCGTTGAATATTTGTAAAATCGAGGGAAAAATTATAGTGCCTACTAGCTCTGCTGAAAATCTTTGTACAGAAATGCTACTGGTACCAACAGATTTGTAATATTCTCTCCTAATTAATCCTGTACTTAAATATTTTAGGAAATAGTCTTCATACCGAAATTGCATTAAAATTTAAATTTTCAATAGGAATAAATAATTTTGACCTCAATTTTGATCGATAAATTTTACCCACGGATAACAAAAAGAAAGTAATTTGGTAAAGTACTTTAGGAATTAAGAAAATTTAAAATTTGAAACTCCTTAAGCTGAAATCGATTTTAACCTTTGCAAAACAGATTGAAGTGCAAGTTTTATTATTATTATTATTATTATTATTATTATTATTATTAGCAGAAAAACTACTAAACTACTTGTCGAAATGAGCTGTAGTTTTTGAATTGTATACTTCAAGTTTCTAGAAATAATTTTCTGTATGAAATTTTATAGATTATAATATAATCCAGTGGTAACCTATGGATTTGTTTTAAACAGAAATCAAAGCTTTGAATATGGAAATCAAGCTCATTCCAACCAATTGGTTTTGTTAATTACCTACATTGAAATCTGTTTTGCAGCGATTAAAAAGGACTTTATCATTAAGAGCTCTAAACTTTAAACCGGGATAATTTTTAAAATATTTAACCGAATGAATTCTAGTTTAGTATCCAAAGTTAAAATTTACTAAAGAATACACATATGATGTCAAAACAGGATGTTAAAGTTAAAAAATTTTAAGCTTACGATTTGCTAAACAAAATTTAAACATAAAATTAATTAAATTAATTATTAGACTTTTTCCTGAATTATTGGCACAAGTTAAATTTTCATACGACCATTTGCAGCAGAGTTAGTAAACGAGTAACTTATTTTTGTCTTTCTGCCGACCGTACATTGCTAGTTACTTTTCTGTGTATGTATTAGCTGCATAATGATTGTCTTACAAAACCCCCAGTATTTCATTATGATGAAATATTTGCATGTATTGTGATATTGTATGGAAAAATTAGAAAGCTATCCACTTTCAAAGTAAAATTTTGTCCAGTAATTTATATATATTTAAAGCATTTTTAAATATAATTCTTCCAATTTTTTTTGTAACATACGGGTTCTTTATTTAATTAGACAGTTGTTAAAGAGGATCTGTGTACATGGTTCAGAAAATGTCTAAGGGCAGAATTTTCCAAGTTGGAACAGTCAACAGACAATTTTTATTTAATGATGGGATAAACTGTTTCTGAATTTCTAGAGACTTTTGAGCCAACTCTTGATTTTCTCCAACTTTTCACGAAATAGTCTCACAACACCCAGTGTGATAGTAAACAGCAATGTCCCCTAACTTTTTTCGCAGTTTAAAAAAAATCTCCGCTAGCCGATACTTTTCATCCAACACCGAAAATTTCAACGAATCAGAGATAAGTGGCTGATAAGAACAGGCGATAAATATTAATGGCTAGTACTAGTAGTATTGATTTTCTCGCTTTCTCTCCAACTTTTTCCAAGACAATTGTAACTTTTTTCTCTCTTTGAACGGGAAAAAGTTGGGGTTAAAATCGGCTGGAAAGTTTGTGAATCTGATAGCAGCTTTACACTTCAAAACAATCATATTTAAAAAAGCAATGAGACTTTTCGTCAACATTGTTGAGAAAAGAAGCAATTTTCAATCATGAATTTAGAAAAGGCCTTAATATTTTGAATAACATCTCATGTGATTTTACTATTTAACCCTTTCCGGCGCACTACACATTAAAGTTGGAATTTAAAGAAAAAAAATAGGCAATCTATTTAGGCCTAGAGGAGTACACAGGTATAATTTTGTAAAGATTGCACAAACCATTTTAATTATACAGCTGTTGCCGAAGTGGTAACAGCGTGCAAGTACAGCATTGATAAGAGCAGTGAGAAGAGCATTGCTGTGAAGCGCGTATTAGAGTAAAATATTTTACGTTATTATTTAAAAACACTAGAATTTGATCTTTGTGGTGCTGCCATCTAGAACTCATAAGAAAGATTTAAAGTAGCCATTAGAGTAGTTTTTGAAATATTCACGGAGTTTTTGTGTCTCTAAACAGGGGGAACTTTAGGTGTTGCCGACCTGGCAACACTGCGCCGGAAAGGGTTAAAGCAATAAGCATTCTAAAACCTAAAGTACTGAAAGCGTACTGTTTTATACCCGCACTGGTGAAACAAATCTATATTTTGCACTATTCAGAGTTACATTTAAAATAACTTAGCAAGATACTTAGATAATTTGAAGAGAAAAAATCTGTTTTTATTAAATTAGATATGAAAACCACTAAATATAAAAAAAGAGATACATTTTAAATGGTTATCTTACATATAACATATTCAATTACACTATTTGCACAAACAAATTAAACACAGAATTACAGGATCACTTAATAACAGTAATAAAAAAATTAAAGTAAATTTTCCCTTTAATATATTTCCTTACAACGACTTGAATTACGACAGTTAATCTTCATAACATACATCCGAATTTTAAATTGAAGAGATGAAAATCAGCACTTAATTTCCTTTAAAATAGTGTAATGAAACTTTAACTTTAGTAATTAAAATTATAGTGACAAATTTAAAATTGCAAAAAATAAGTAAATTTCATTTTACATGAGATTCTGATTATGACACTGATTAAAAAAAATAATAATAAGTAATGAGAATTATGTATGAATTAACTGATGTCCATTCCTTCTTATCTTTTAGTATCTGGGAAATAAAGATTAAATTTACGATGTGAGATTTGTTAACAGAAAAACTGTACAATAGAACATTGGTTTTCAAGGACTCAACCACAGACGACAGTGTGTAGTGTTTGTTATCAGTAATGTAATATTTACAAATGAATTTTAAGCAATATTTACCTTATTCATTCGCAGAAAATTAATTTAAATTCAGAGGATAAATTGCGTGGAAATTACTCTGCAAATTTAATGGTAGCTTGGCGTTCAGTGGTTAAGTTGCTGGAAATTCCTTCTCTAGGTTTTCAGATAGTAATTTGTATACACTTTAAAAAAATTTTGTCCTTTTTTGAGCCAACTTTTGGTGCTGTAATGGCTGCAACCATAACTTAGTAAAATTTCTCTCGAATATTTGGAGCTATGATACAGTCGGTGCTTCAAATGGTTGAACGATATTTCACTATCTTATGAGTGCAACTACTGCCAACTTATGAGTACAATTTTTAACAATGCACTTTTAAGTAGTTCAATCAACTACACTGCAAATATGTCTGTAAGGACGATCAAATTGTTAGAAATTTTCTATTATTTTCTCAAGTGTTGTCATGTCTCTCCGTGAAATCTGTTTCTGAATTTAAAACGATCTATGACACATCACTTGAATCAGGTACGTTGAATCACTTTAAACTGCGTTGCCAAAACTAGCAGGGACGTTTATGATTTTATTTAGCTTTCCAAAGAAAATAATCTGAAGAAGACAATGTTATTTAGGAACATCTTCTGATATACAGCTGTTGTAAGCACAATTCCATTATTATTTTTTTAATATATCTTCTATACATAAAACACACAAATGTATCATCATATTAATGAAAAGGATAAATTTTTAAATGTGTCTAACTTGTTATGTTTAGTTTCTAGTTTCAGTTGATCAGTGCTGAATATTTTATTTTCTAAGCAAACATTGCAAATTTTTCAATATTTTGCATGTGCTATAATCAATTCTAGTGCTTAATATCGTTTAAAAGTAGATCGTTTTTTGTGGTATGATAGTAGTTTTTTTTCGTTTGTAGTGCAGTTATCATGTAGCATACTGACAAAAATCAGTTTGTTATTTTCTGCATTGTTCTCTATGCTTAGCATATTCGAGCAAAAGATGAAAAAATAATAATAATCACACTGGTCTTAACATTATAAACAAATTTGAGCTATTGAGGTATGACTTAAAATAACAAAGGTTGAAAAATAAACAAAAAGCCAAATAAAGATATACGAATGATGCAAATAAACTATATATAAACCATTAAGAAAACAGTAGATGCTGACTATACATTTTTATACAAAATATAAACAAGATAATGAGAAAATTGCAGCAATTCAAATTCTAAATCTCACAATTCCCTGATGTTAAAAAAAAAATCCAAAATGAAAAACAAAATAAAGAACAAAATATTTACACGTACAATTCTCATAAAATGCAAACAAAAATGATAAATTTACAATGAACCAAACAATTTTTTAAGTAAATGAATTTCAAAATAGGAATGGATAATCATCATGTGGTTAGGACTAATTCATTCTATCTAAATGATAAACCTCATCAATAGCTATGACTGCCCCTTTGTTTAGACCGAGATTCGAAATATATAATTCAACCAGGCTGATCAGGGGACAATAAATATTTATGCATAATGTAGAAATATTTACAATCAATGAAGATTTTGTGCAATATAAAAAAAAATACCCAAAATGGATTGAGTATGAACTTTCTTGAAATTCATTCCTAGTGGATTGCTTTTGAAATAAATTAACTCAGATACGTATATATAATAGTAGATAGATTTAGAATGTGAAAGTTTTAAGGCGAAGCATTGAAATTTTTCAGTGTATTTTGAAAAACCCATTAGTTAAAAATTTTAAAATGTTTCAAAATTATGGAAAATGTTGTTGAACTCTCCTAGTACCAGTTTTTAATATTTTCTGAAGAAACTTAGTTTTATATGATTAGAACCAAAAATTTAATTTCTTTATATATAACATGCTCCCAAAATATGTCCATTTAATTTCATTTATCACGCTTAAATCAGTAACTTTTTTCTGGTTTCGAACATTAAAATTTCAAAACCGAAAATTTTTGGGGTCAAATAAGACACCAATTGTATTAGGAGAATTAAAAACTGTTAACAGTGCAGTAAAAATTACTAGTTCATTCATTGAAATGCGTAATGCAAAGAAAATTTTAAAGAAAATGAATGTAAAATGCGTTAAATAAATATAAATATAATGGTAATACTGAGAAAAATATTTTAGAAGAAAAAGTTACAAGTGTAAAAATCGCGCTCTCATCCCTCGCTTTATTTATGCAGTGCACGTAGAAAGAACAAATACAATGAGATATACTTTGTTCCAATACTTGTAGAAAGGAGCAACATTTAACACGGATAAACATTAATTTCTAAGAAACTCGATGAAAATAAAATACTGCTAGAGAATATTAACGTGAAGCTGCCTATAGACCTTCCAGGGTTAATCCATATTCTGTAGCAATCCATTTTACATTGCGTGGGGCTGAAATTTATAGGATATCATAGGCATTTGTGGCGATGTTCTTCATACATCTGCGATATAAAGAAGTCGACACCCAGGCACACTTGTCGACTTCCGTTTGATTCTTCGGTTTCGGAACGCACAAGGAATACAAACTTTGACAATCATGTCTCTCACGGAAGGTTTCCCACATACAGAAAGGCTCTCTTGTGTTCTTAATATAACCAGGCATTCGGACCTGTAAAACAAAAATAATTTTTGAATTAATTACATTGGAATTAAAATGTATGTTTAAATTTTTACATAATAAATGGGCTTTTCTTGATTACCGAAAAAGCACGATAATCAGAAGTTCTCTTTTAAAATTTAATACGCCTAAAAACTGTGTACTATAATACTTATTTGTAAGCTTTTACATTGAGTTTTCTCATACATATATTATACACACATACACACAGAGAAAGAATATTCCTAAATTTAGCTTAACATGTTATACATACGTGACAATATATTATACAAACATACATAGATACATGTTATTTAAACAGTATTTCAGTCACAAATTTTAAGTCAATTGAAGTAAATCTTTTTAACATTTAAGTAATTTTCTAAGCGGTATTATAAGGCCAATAGAAAATTGATTCCACAGATAACATTTGCAGGATTTTAATATAAACCAATTATATTCTGTAATGTTTTTATGCAAACAGTAGAAAGAAAAAATAATTAGTAGAAATTTTTAATGAAATCTACATTCTGCTAAGCTCATCTTTTAACCCTTTCCGGCGCAAGCAAATTCTATTAGTAAAATGAGAAATTGTCGATTGACACCGGAATCTATAAAGGACTTGTCTAGATATTATGAATTCCTTAATTTAAGCTTTCATTGTAAAAGCAAAATTATATTAAAATATTACTGGTGCCGTTTCCAAGTTTGAAATTAAAATTAGGTGTTGCCGGCCCGGCAACACTGCGCAAGAAAGGATTAAATAACACTGATACTAGCACTGATGGATTACTATTTCACTGACGATACTATTTCACCAGTACTGACAATTTTCCGAGTAAGATACAGGTAAAAAATATTGTTCCTGAATGAAAGGGTGTACTGGAATGATACTTTCCATTCCATAGTTTAAGATATCATAATTGAAACGTCAAGTATATGGGAGCATAAATAGCCTAAACAAAAAAAAAAATTCTGAAAAGAAGATAAAAGCATCCAAACTTAGAAAAAGTGGAAGAATGCTGGATGTCTTCTAGCTTTAACTTTTTAATGTTTGGATCATAGATCTCATAAGATAAGATAAAGTGTGTGCGATAAAACATTTATGGGAATGGATTCACTCCCCCTTCCCTCAGCTGTAACAAGACAACCACTCTCTTAGAGAAGCAGTTAAGATTTTTATGATGAGGAATATATCTAGGAATTTATTTATATATTTTTTAAATTCTTGTGCTAAATATATAGTTGATGATAGAGTTGTCGGGGGGCTAACATTTTATAGATGTATGATTTAATACTTTTCTTTTGATATAGTCGTAATCTGTCTGAAAAAGAAAAATGCTATATTAACATCGTAAATCATAACATGTGTCACTCCTTGTGCCCTAGTCCCTCTTTTAGGAACTGAATAGGCACAGGAGAAACAGACCTCCCTGACAGTCTGAATGCTCACTGCAATGGAAGATGATAACAGTCTTAGTTTTCCACTTAAGAAATGTTATTCTGACTGTTATTTTCCTATATTAAACGAGCTTTTAAAGATATTTAATCTAATTTTTTTAAATCTTAAATTAAAAAAAAATTATAATTACGTGAAACGGATTGAAATTTTTTTATCCGTAATAATGAATCTCATTGGGCACTGAACAATATATTTAAATAAATTTCTACTAGTTCCGTACCAGTATTTTTTAGTAACTTTTGCTCTATTTATGAAAGAAAATTCCCGTTATTAAATAAGGCAAACATTACTTTTAGAAACTGGGGTATGTCATTCAAGGATACAGTGGAAGCACTGTTTAACTAAAAAATTCATTTTAAGATAAGCTCAGCACAGGAAGATATTTAGAAATAAAAAGTAATGTATACAGTAACAATTTTTTAGTTCATATTTTAATAGAAAGAGAAAATTAAACTCTTTTTGAACAACTAAGAAAAAAATTAAAGCGCCAAGATTAAATTTTATGTTTTAATAATAAATAAAATAAAATAAAAAGCATTCGACAATGAAAATATACAGTTTTTTTTTTTTAAATCCCTAAATGTTTTATTTTTCACTAATGTGTCTGAGATGCATTTTTACATTTTATATTACATTTTATACATTTATAGGTGCTTTTAATAAAACCTTGAATGCAATGTAATCTGTTTAATTTTAACATTTTATATGATGAGAACTTTAAATTAAATCTTTTTTTTTTTTTTTATCTAACTCGCGAAAATTTGAGCAAAAATTTTTACGTGGAGACCAAAAAGTATTATTAATGCTCAGACAAATTTCTAAGATATGAATAATTTCATTTAATGGCTTAAATCATTTGTCCTTGTTTTATAATTATTCACACTCGCTTGCTTTGACGGATCGTATTTAGTTTCTCTATTCTAAGAACACATTTATTTTTTCAAATTTCTTTTTGCTAAAAACTAAATTTCAAGAACGCTGTTTTGAAACTTAATACTATATACTTTGTACTATATACTTTGCAAGCTTTAATCATCAATCAAATGCTTACTTCTAATTTAGTAATTCATTTTGCACATTATTCCTGCAGGATTACATCTGAATGCCTGTGATTTAGAATGGTGACAGTTAAGATTGAAATGTGAATCTGTTTTGTTTACAAGGAAGTCGAATGTTTAGGGTTTTAGGGTTTTATATGTTACTGCATGAGTTATTATTTTACAGTTTAAATATAGTATCCTATATCTTAGTACTAAGGGGCGTAAAATTTAAATTATTTTTAAGATTATTGATTGATTTAATTTTGTTCCATGAAATACAATTTAAATCATTTTTATAATAATAATACGGATATTATATAAAAAATACAGAAATAAAAGCCATGAAATTGAAAAATTTATATGAAAATTTATATGAAAATGACCCTCTGAGCAAAATTTAGGTACAGCATAAATTAGTAGAATTTATAACAAATAGATTGGTACCAGTCAAATATTTATACGATGCTTTGAAACAGAGTTAGTACAAGGTAATATGCTTTTTTTCTTTCTTTTTGGACTGTATACGTCGCAAGTACACACAAATATTCATGTTTTGCTTGGGTTTTTTATGTAAGCATATGAAGCGCGTGTACCGGAGATCGTGGATTCAATCGAGCATGTGCTTAGTAAAGTAACTATGCATAGCTAAGCGCGACTCTTTTTCTCCAGATATATGAAAACGTTTAGACATTTTTCCTTTTAGAATGTTTTTATAAACGTATTGATTCATATTGTTGACAAAAACTCTATTTTAACAGATGTAAATTTTCCAAGTGGGTGAAAAAATTTCGTTCTAATATTCGAACCAGGGATGTAATGGCTGAAGCCACCAATGCTCTTCCAACTGAACCAATCCGGATGAATACTGGTGGACTAATTCACCCAACTAACCTTAACGATCACATAATCTGGTCTGATTCTTTGGAACAGCTCAGCAGTATAAATCGAAGGTTAATATATGGAACTGCAGAAAACGCTGCATACAAAATTATATTACCTTCGATTTATTCTATTGATCTGATCCAAAGTATCAGACCAGATTATGTGATCAATAAGGTTAGTTACGTGAATTAGTCCTCCAGCATTCATCTGGATTGGCTCAGTTGGAAGAGCATTGGTGGCTTCAGCCAATACATTCCTGGTTCGAATCCCAGCCCGGACTTTTTTCACCCACTTGGTAAATTTACATCTGCTATAATTCATTTACCGATCAAATAATCGTGTTATAAAATTAATCTAATATAAAACTCCATTCGTTTGTTCTACTTATGTAAAAGTCACAATTCTATTTCTTGACGTTTTGAAACGTTTGCCATCGAATTTACTTTTGCATTGTACTTTTGTTTCGTTTAATTAGATACTCATTCCCGACAAACAACGAAGCCAATCTGATACAAAATAATGTGACTAAAGGTAGTTAATAAAGTAATGTAATGCTTTTTTATGACAATCATTCTTGATAATAAGAGTCTATGACGACCCTGATATGCTTACTTAAACCCATTGAAAGGCGGTGATGCATTTATGCGCAACTTAATTTTAATGCCTAAATGCTACACGTAGTACCAGAATTTTGAATGAAAAATTTCCTTTCATTTAGTACGTGAGGAATCATACTCTTTTTTATTCTTTTTTTTTTTTTTTTTTTTTTTTTTTTTTTTTTTTTTTTTTTGTAAATTTTGATGTCATTTAATCATTTTTGCATTTTACGAATAACAGTATTTTGCCCCTGAAAGAGTTAAAAGAAACAAGGTATAATTACTACATGACTGCAACTTCATAATTAATTACCACTGCGTAAATGAAATTCAATACCTTCTCATATTTTATAGGTAATAACATTATGCGCAGAATTTTTTTAAGATAATCAAAGACCGTATTATTTGTCACTATATTATTTCAAAAAGAAAATCTATGATAGTTTCTGGAATAAATACTTTTCAGCAGATATTTGGATATGGCTCTGAGTGCATCTGAATATCCGGACTGTTGTTCTATTATTTTGATACGATACTGTAGCGTTATTTTTGTTTTTATGATACTATATTGAATACAGGTACGTTATACGTACTTGATCAATTTTAGTATATTTATTTAAAATTGAGCACAGCATTTAGTTTTCTAATTTTTTGAAAGCAACTTGTCGAAATATCGAGTCATCAGCAACCAACAATTTTTAGCACCAGCATATGGCTATTACTGCTCGAAGCTGTTAAAGTTTTTATGAATGGAAAGATGTATAGTATTGATGACACTACCTTTTATCATCTGACAGGATTTTCTTTTGAAATTCAATTTAAACTTGTTTCATTTCTTTGTATTTTTTGGAGCAAGGGGGAGGGGTGATCAGGTTTAGCCCCGATTCTTTCTTCGAGGTCATATTACGAAAGTTATGATCTGTCAACTTGCTATGTAACCGCAAGTTCATTTGAAAGGTAAGATTACTTTACCTTTCTCCGAAAAACCATTGTAAGAGACCACTAGATCAAAGTTATTAATTGCATTATCTTGTCCTAGCAAAAAAAAAAAGGTGATTCTTTTCTTTATTTAAACAAAGCAACTTTTCGCCTTTTATGAATATTTAATTCAGTAAAATTTTAAGCTTATATTGCTACTATCATTGAGGAAATTTCATGATCGATTTAACCCAAAAATCTGATGCAGAGAAAAAAATACAAAGTAATGTACAGTCAAATCTGTAAAATCTGCATACTTAGGGGCCGAGGGTTTTGTGTATTATACATTTTTGGAGATAATGGATCACCCCTTTGTTTACATTTTATTTTTTAATGTTATGATTATAAATTAGGAAAAACTGTGCAAAAATTACAACGGAAAAATATTTAATGACAAAGATTAAAGAAAAAATTACATATAATACAAATTATAATGATTATTTATTATTTTAAACATTGACACGTTACAATAATAATTGGTTTTGATTTGTTGTCAATTTTGTTCTGTATTTTATGAATACTTATTGCATCTTGCTCCAAGATGTGCTCCCTTTTGTTATTCAAGGAAATTTAAATATTTATATCCAATTTATATTTATTCATTGGAAAATTGATAAATAATAAAAAATATGTACCAAATTTAGCTTTATGAGTTTAATTGTTAAAGGGAATGTTAAACTGTAAAAGGAAAGAAAAACACTAAACTATTGTCATTGTTTAGTGTTTACATTCCAGCATGTAGTGTGGATAATAGACGTTTGAGGATTATACATAGGAAGACTTCACAGAGTTGACTATACAAACACTTTATTAACGATAAAAAGCATAGAAAATCCAACTATTTACAAAAAAAAAAAAAAAAAAAAAAAAGGAATAAATGTAGATTAGGAATAAAAGGTTAATAAAAGATTAGGAATAAAAGGAATAAATTTTCCCTATCTAATTCATTTAATATAATGAAGAGAAATGTTTTTTTTTCATATTTACTTCCAATGTTCTCATTCAAAATTAAATTTATGTCGTGAAAATTTTGAAATGTTTGGTTACTCATTGTAAAATAGCTCCTAAGTATTATTCAATAGCATTACTTTTGATTGATTAGTAGGATTAAAATTTCCTGTATTAAGTTAATTAATAATGTATTATTAATTAACTTATTACTGGGTTAATGCCCGGTAGATATTGGCCTGGCTAGCGGTTAAAAAAATAATGTAATATACCAAAAGGATGAATGCACCAGGAATTGATCAGTCTCCAGTCAGTTGTCAGAAAACTTACTTTTTTTGCAGACAACTACAACTTTATCGAAAATGAACTTAAGGGGACTTATTTGAAAAGAGAGAGGCAGAATGGAATCACATGTTATCGTATGGAAAAAATACTTACCTTCTTATTCATTTAAATTTGGAAATTTCAACAATATATTTTTCTAGCGCGTAGATAAGAAGGTTCTTTATTGCTCTGTAAGCTTAAAATATTTTAAGGATAATTATGAGTATTTTAAAATTTGTGCTAAAACTTCAAAAATTCCAAAAAGTAAAAAGTAAAATAAATAAATAAATAAATAAAAATAAAGTATTATTTATTTGTTTGTAACTTATGACTTTAAAAAGATACCAAAATTTAGTACTTACAGGGGATAAAGAACCTTTTTATGTTTGTGCTGGAAAAAATATTTTCAAAAATAAAAAAATTGAATGAATAAGAAGGATAAATCATCATGATACAACATGGGATTCTCCTTTGTTTCTTCTCCGCCAGATAAGTCCCCTTAACTGCAACTACAGCTTACGTGTTTTGAAGAGTAACGACTACAAACTACTTTTCAAAAGAAGTCGCAACTTTACTACTTTCAGATTTGGTCAAATAATTCAATTTACATTTAAAATTGAAGGCATGGATTACGTGACCACTTGTTATGTTGCATTTCCTCTGATACAATCAAATAAATGCACTAAAAGTGAAAGCTTTAACAAAATAAAAAAAAATTACATTCAAAAAAAATTTTCGTTCTCTAAAATATTATTTTAAGCACGTATTACTCATTATATACCAACTAAGCAATTCAGTGTTAATTTTCTCGGTCATAATATTAAAAAATAATAAATCTCTAAATCAAGCAGCTGAAAAAAAAGATACTGGGCATTAGAAAAAGAATATCTCGTAATGAGTAAGAAGACAAGTGTTTTCATCAAGAAAATTAATTTACTTGACTTGGATTTTGGCCTTTAGATTTATCATCAAGTTGCAATGGAAAAATATATAGTCATACGAATTTTTCCTGAAATTTTTAAGCTATCGCTACAGTTGAATTTATGTTGCTCTGTACAACATTTTTTGCCAAAAAGAAGCAAATTACGATCATGTGACCAGAAGCATAGCAACCTCCCCATCATAGTAGCATTAAAAGTAGCATCAGTGTTCTCTACAAATGGCAGAATTTTTGTATTACATTGTTCGATACATTTTAAAAATCAGCACGCTGCACTACAAACTACGGAAAAAGTAGCGAACACTAATTCCGCAACTTGTAGCGCACTATCTTGTACTAGTGCCCCCAGTCATTAGGTAGTGGCACACAAAATTGTCTTTTGTCCCATTTCTTAAACACTGGTGCACTCTATATTGGCTTAAAATAATCCATCGATTTAGCTGTATCACATGATGCTATTCCCTATGCATTTTTCTATTCATTCATAGTCAAAAATATTCTGGAAATTAAAAATGAATGCAATATATCGGGATTAAAAATTATAGTTCAAAGGACAAATCTTTAATAGTTTGAAAATAATCTCTCTATTGTTATTTCCGGAGTGCCTTGAAAACTTTATGGTTTAAAAATGTCACATGATGATCAAATCATTATACTTTATCCTCCAATTCGTTAAAGCAAAACTGTATTAATAAAACAGCACGAATGACAATTATTACGAAATGAATGCTAATCAGTTTTGTAATTCCTGAATGAAACTAACACAAAGTATAGTGTATGTGTCGAACCGAAAAAGTTTTACGATCCTTCATTACTTGAAAAATTCATGTTATCAAAATGCACTGCCACGCAAAAATCGTTGCATGGCCTTGCACTTTGACGACACTGACATAAACGTTAAGATAGACTTTTAAATTCGAAACCTAAACATACTCCTTTCTCATTTAGGACAATTAGTGGGTTGTGGTAACGGATTTCCGTTAAAGATTTTATATTGCCACATTCAAAAAGCATGTTTGTGCTTTTAAAACATCTTTTACTCGTTGCCGTATGATAAACCTTCATTCAAAACCAGAAATCGAGAGTCGATAGAAATGTATTGCAAGAACTATATCATATATATAATAAAAAAAATATTGTAATACTTATTATCTCACTTTTCTGAAGTGTAAAAATCATTTATTGATAGATTTGATTAATCACTTTTTATGGATTCTCCGTGTACAAGTTGATTAAGAATGACAGAATGCTGTCACGATAATCTACTAAAAAAAGTAAATAAATAAACTTACTCTACAACGACAGCCCTGCTGGTACAGTTTTCTGAAGCCCTTTTTCTGTTTAGCTGACAATTTAGGCCACTCTTGAATAAAATGACACAAGGAAATAAAAGGTTTCTCACCACGAATGCGACCTGTTAGAAATAAAAATCATATAAAAAATCAAACTTTAGATCAAAGTTGAAACACGCGAAAATGTGCTAAAAATAAACAAGTGTAACAATAAAAAAGCCGGAGGTAAATAACAATTTTAACAATAACATTTTAAAATGCTCAAATGCTAAAAATAAAAGACTGTTTCGAAGCCGGAATTTCGTCGCTGTTTTCATCATTCCCTGTAATGACCAAGAGGTTCTTCTTTCAATGCTGGGAGAGGGTAAGTGCTGGGTTCGAACCCAATCGCACCCGTCGGCCTAATCGTTCGGTGTTTTCCAATGTTTTATGCGAAACTTACGTAAATACGGATTAGGTTCTCTTAGAAAAATCACCACGTAGGGCACCCCCCCCCCCCCCCGTCTCGCCTCTATCCCGCGCAGATAATCGGCCGTCATAAAAACAAGAACAACACTCATCAGTCCCTGTCTGCTTACAATCAGCTCAAAAGAAGAAGTACAATTCCTGGTAAATATGATTTCCACAATTGATATGCTTGAACGTACAATAAAAATTGATCATTTCAAACTGAATTCTTATGGCATATGGAATCTCTGTGTGACTAAAGATATGTGTATTTTATGTGCATTTCTTGCGGCAAGGTGATTTATCAAGGACTCATTCGTAAAAGAAACTGTGTTTTCAAAATAGATACCCGGAGCTAATATAAGCAAATAAAATATTTAAAAATGAGTACTCTCTGCTTATTTTTAAGCGCATATATTTTTAACAGTGTAATATATTTTTCTGATTGCGTTCATTCACTTCTAAGTTTTTTTCTAAAGTTAAAATTACTATACGAATGTCTGAAACTGTCACCACTTCTAGTCAGTTTAACCATCGGCAGAACACTTACTTCAAGGAGATTTTCAGTGTAAATTCCCTTGCGTTTTCCCTTGAATCCATCGCGAAATTTACCCGTGTTTATTCTCATAACAAACTATTGATTTTTGTTTTAAAATAATAAGCCAGAAAAATATTCACAATTCATGAACATTCCGATAAATATCTGAATAATATTTAGCAAGGGTTCGATTTATGCGTTCGTTTTTAACATGGGTCCATCCACCTCTAAATGTAATAGATTATATCTCGTTGATAGAACATTACATAGTTATTTAATATAACTGCACATTCAAATTTAGTCCAACAGGCGCTCTAAATTATTTTTTACTTAGTCCCCCCCCCCTTTTCTTACTAAATCGAAACTTTGCTTTTACAGCAATTTCAGAACTCGTATAAAAACTTTCAATCGAAATTTTTTAATTCTTACCTTTTTTTTTTTTTTTTTTTTTTTTGGTTTTCGTTCAGTTTTATAAACATTAATTACAGTTGCACCAAAGTTTTATACGTAAGAATTAAACTAGCTTTTAGAATGGTTTAAAAAATTAAAAATTTAGAAATTCTATATGTAAAAAAGGTAAAACAACACATAGATATCAGCAATTCGCTTAGCCAACCCGGTGCCTGATTAAAGCACTACTGAAAAGAGTATCAAGGACCTGGTTCCCTTTATTTCTAAAGGTCCATTTATCATTTCCTAATTACCAATTATATCATTTTTAAATGCATGTTTTCATGTAATTAATCTTTATTCTGCTTCATTTTTTACTATACTTATGTAAATTACATGCTGATTTATTTTACTCTGTTTATAATCATCATATAACTTTTTCAGAGTAGGGTAAGGGTAACGATAAAAACTATAATTTTACAAATAAAAATTTATATTGGATATATGTATTTAAGACATCGAAATTTTTTATAACAATAGATAAAAGGGTTTCCAAATGAACAACGATCTCTGTGTTCCACTTTGGTATAAACAGGAACTTGAATGTGCTCGTCTTACATCTATTTTATGGTATTTTTTCACCATTTAAAATTCTCACAAGGTACAAGGTTATAAGTAATACATACCAAGTATTGTATATTACAAAATGGAGCATTAGTATAAGAACAAAACTGGTAAAAATTAATAATAAGTTTTCATTTGAATGGAACATTATTCCTAATGCTTATTACTAGATCGGACCCTGTGAAAAATATGCAAATTTGCATCCGCATATAATTTTCTTTAAAAAGAGAAGTCTTTTAGATTTCCTGTTCATCTATAGTTCCAAATGCTAAAAAACATTTTAAAGCAAATTACTTGGCATTCAACTGAGCCAAAGATTTTATCTTACAAGCATCTCACACTGCTTTCAGAGGAAAATTCTTTTGTTTAAAGTTCCGGATAAGCCAAAGATCAAAAACGTCAGCAGTATGAAGAAACATGTGTAAGCCACACGCGAATTCATGTCTTATTCAAAATAAGAATATAGAATATAAAAAATGCACTACGACCTGTAACGTCTGAATACGTGGGTGTCAGTGTTTGTAAAGAAAAACCCTTTATTCAGAATTAATTAGAAAACTAAACAATCTATTTTTTCTTATTTTTTTATCCTACTGTGTGACGTGCGAATGAATTATGCTAGTTTCTGAAGTGAGTTATTAAAAAAAAATCTCGTACAAGGGGAACATCCATAAATTACGTCATGCGATTTTTTTTTTACCCCTCCCTCTCCCTATACTCTTACGATAAACCTCTCCTGTTTTGACATTATATTTTTATAACTTTCATTTAGAATTAAGTTTGCTTAAAATAGTATTAAAAATGTTTTCATTTTGTATATTATATATCACGAGAAAATATAAATACTGTAAAACCGTGACGATCATTTATTTTTTAATTTCAAGCTGCTGAAGCTGAAAATGTAACTAATACTTACGGAGTGAAAATAAACGTTTTTATGAACTTTATTTGTGCCCATGCAATCAATGCCTAATTTTTTCAGACAATAGATGCGACATCACAACGTGTTAATCTCCTTCCCCATGTCACATCGTGTCACACTTTAAGGACCCCTCACTTCCTCTTGAAGCGTGACATAATTAATGGAAAGCCCCTAATATTAAAAAAAAAAATTAATAATCACACACGTTGCATAATTTAAAACATTTCCCCGAATTGATTGAAACTCAGCGATTTTTTTCTACAACAGAATTCTTTAAATTAAACTTACAGTTATTTTTTCCTGACTTCCGTTATAAAAAAATATATATTTTTTCCATCTTTTTTCCGAATGCGACTTATGAGATAATTTAATAAAGAAAAGTATATTAATGTAAATAACTATTTCTCTTACTTATATTTTTGTATGAATAAAGATCCTGTGCATTAAAAGCAAACTCTAAAATGTCATAAATAATTCTCTGTGTTTTTTACGTGTAAAGAGATACTGCTGTTATAGCATTATAGCACCAACATTCATTTAACCTCAATACATCTACTTCATTCAAGAGGAAGTTTAAAGACTATGGATTATAAGGGGAAAACTGACATTTAACAACGCCGCAATGGTACAAAAATCCTCAGTATAGTTGGCAAGATAAACGTATAACAAAAGATATAGGTTACGTAAAGCCCTGTTTAGGATCATGTGACACCTAAAATCTGCTTTTGGACAGGACATTGAAGCTATTGAGCATCATCATATTTTATCCCATTTCTTAAGATGGAGATAAAAATCTTGAAAATACCACATTTTAGCTTAAGAGACATAAAAAATGCTCTAAAGGTTTTAGAATTAAATTATAGGAATTGCATATAATAAAATAAAAAACAACCCTTTTCTGTTTTTAATGACTGAGGTTGCTAAAAGACAATTTAAAATTATTTTATATCACACTACATTTTTTATTTTTGTTTATTTTTACAAGATTTGTCACATTTAAAGTGATATATCTAAATTTGTATTTTTCTTTTTTTAATCTGTAGTGACTGCGCTTTTAAACATTGCTGTATGTGTATGATAGGGGAAAAAAGAATGAAGGATTTCTGACCCTTGATCACTTCACCAGGATGCCTACCAAATATTGCACAGGCAGAAAATAAGTGACATTTCTGACACAATGAAATCGTCTGGATTCGAACACTGGGCCTCCCGTTTTGAAACTGGGGACGTTACCTCTGTCATAGAAATATTTGATTTCATCTCCGCGTTGTTTATTTCTTATTTTCTATCATATTTCCTATTTGATTTCCTCTATGGAATAGTTCGCAATATATTTTTAAAAACGGTCAATTGCAAAGAAATCGTTTCTAAAAGAAGAATAAGACTTAGTAAAAAATTACACAACGTAGGTTTTTGTAAAGCTGTATATACTAGAAAAATATAAATGGATAGACCATGAAAGTTTAGAGAGATATGAAGCCTAAATAGTATCAAATAATGATATTTTTTATAACTCCTTTTTAAAATCGTATCCCAATCGGTTTATGTGAACTTAATTCTTTGCTGCCAATAAAAGTATTGACGATTTAAACTTCATTTAGCATTTTATAAACCAAATTCAGTGTAGTAATAATCATTTTTCTTTGCAGTATACCTAAAACAAAACCCTTGTTAGAAATTTAAATTTTACATTATGCTAAGCGCGCTTCGAAAGGAGATCGAAAACTTCAAATGCCGCATTGTTCTGTTGCTTTCCAAAAAGGTTTTTTATGAATAGTCAAACATACTTTAAAATATTGAGAGAGCCTTTCAATGAAAATTTGTTTCGAATCCCACAGTAATTGTGTGCTTATTCTAATCAAATTAAACTGTTTTTAACAGTTTCATGTTTATTGCTTTTATACTACCACACCTGGCATTGCATTACACAAAATTATCATTAAAAGTTGATATACTCGTATAGGCTATAAAAGACCACGACGCATGGAGTATGCCACCCGTGTCTTTATTTTTACAATACATTTTCCACGATACTTCTGAAAATATAATACCTAAAATAAAAAAATAAAAATAAAAAAAAAAGTATTTTTGAGTTTGCCGTTATAAAAGTTTTCAGACGATACCACGCAGGATGCAACAAACAATTGTTTTTTTTTTTTTTTCCAAATAACTTAATTTTCACCTCAACCTTTTTTTTCCTAAATATATTTCCGAATTGATAATCTATAAATATGCGACACAACAGCCTTTATTATTTGAGTCAATTTTAATTTTCCATGTTCCATAGTTTATGAGTAAAATGGTCAGTGACAGACGGACAGACAGACACAGGAGTAATCTTATAATGATTTCGTTCTTACTTTTTAAATATGTAACCCTAAAAATGTATTAAATACGTAATCCATTGGTCAGTTTTTATGAAAATCTGTTCAGTTCTTGAAATAGTGGTCTGTAACGTTTTCGCCAAATCAGAACTCAATCCTCAGTACCTTACATGAGTTATCTTCTTCACGCAAAAATCATGATTACAATATTTTCATTCTTATGAGATTTCATACAGTAATTTTTAACCATTTATATATTGATTAAATTGTGTTCGGGAATATGCACTGTTAAAAGTGAAGGTGACAAACCGATGCCATTTGAGACCCGGAGGTGAAAAGGCCCTAGGGTCCATTGAAACCCGGGGCATTTGGAACCCTGGGGTGCCATAGGGGCTTGGATATGTGGTTGCAGTGCCATCAGGTCTCTTACTGGGTGATTGGAGCTAAATAAGGTGCCATACACTTCGTATTGGCAGCAATGTGGCACCTCATCGGGTGACTGGAACCATGCGCATGCGCTGTGACGTGTGTCTTTGTGTTTTCTGCGACGGCAAGTAAAATCTATGGCTATGAGTGAATGAAGGTGAGCTCGATGGCCGAGCGGTTAGAACGCTGAGCTTGTAATCAGAGGTTGTGAGTTCGAATCCTTCGACGGCCAAAAGTCGGTTTGTATATTTTTTATTTTTTTATTATTGGACACTCTGGATTAAGGGTGCCATATTTTCACCCTAATTAAAGGTGTCATTCTGGCTCCTTTAGGGGTGCCACCAGTGAGACAAGCCTTTCACCCCTAAAAGGTGCAATGTGTCACCATTAGCTTTAACAGTGTGTGTTTTGCAGCAATTTTTTTATTAAGATCCTTGTAAATGATTTTCGTCTATTAATAAAAATGGCAAAGACATACTAAATTTTATCACAGAAGTAATAATTCTCACTATCTAAAAATCATATTTAGTTTAAAAAAATAAAAGATTGTACGTTTAATATATACATATATATGTATCAAGAAAAAACCCGTCAATTACGAGTTCTTCTTGCGTATAGAGCGTTCCGTTCAAAAAATTTAAATATTGCGTGCTTGGCATTGAATTAAAAAATGTATATCATTAAAAGTTGTTATCTATGTTTTGAATGCCGTTTTTTTCTTTTTCTACAAAAGAAAAAAAAGTAAAAGTGATTGCAATGGTATCTATCCAGCATTTTTACTACCGAACTTATCTTATATTTATACTTGATTTCTGGGAGAATATTAAACCAAATGCACCTGGTTACAGAATTTTCCTTTTTCTTTTTTCTTTGTTTTCTTTTAAATTTTGTATACGCGTGTTGCAACAGGAATCACTTTACAATGAAAATTTGAATACATTATTAAACATTACACACATATTTGCATTACCATATCTTCCATTTATATGTGGGTTTTTTTTTTATTTTCATTTTCCAAATTAAAATCAAAAAGTAACTGCAAGACAATGCATTGATTTTCTTTTTTTATAACTTTTTTCCTTGATCATTATATATATATATATATATATATATATATATATATATATATATATATATATATATATATATAACAATCTCGCTTCAACCATGTTTTTCTTTTTCTTTTTTTTCTTTTTTTTTTTTTTTTTTTTTCATATTCTGCAAAGCTTAAGACACATATAAAGAAAGCCGAGTACAATTTCGAAAAAATAAATTAAAATAAAGTAAAAAAATTTATTTTAAAATTAAAGCAACATCATTTGAGAATTGAGTAAAAAGTGCCAAGGGGCGTTAAATAACTTGTTTAAATCTCTTATATATAATAAAAAATGTGTAAAATAAGATACCATGATCTATTTGGAATCGAAATAGTTAAGCCGATTAATTATCATGAGCATAAAGAGCCACGTGCAGTAAGAAAGAAAAGCCCTTAGTTTTGGGGGATTTTTAAAATAATTTCGCATAGTGTTAACACAGAAAATGTTCTGTACTTCATTTATTTGAAAATGTTGGCAGCACTTAAGAGGCACATAAATATAATTTTCCTAAATTACATACGCATGAAAACATTTTTTAAAACAAAGCAATGGATTTAAATCTTATTTTAAATGGGCATTTTTTAAAAAGATGAACGTGCATTTACACTAAAAAATATACACTTAACCTTTTGATTACGGGCTAGGTCTGGCGAATATTATTATATTTACTCGTACCGCAATTTACAAAATAATTCCGTTCAGTTATATTATTCTTGAAATTATTGTAGTTTAATTGTATGACTAAGAATAGTTTTTGAAAAACTAGTGAGAATCAAAGTTATAGTCTCTGGGACGACATATGTCCCAACCCCGTAGTCAGAAGGTTAAGTCCTTCGCGATGGGAGATTTTACAAAAATTTTAATAGTATGTCACCGGTTTTTAAAAACAGAAATTTGTGCCTTATTAAAACGAGAAACTGCTCCAATTAAATAAGGCAAATTTTACAGCAGAATTTTACTGGTGGGGATAAACAAGGATTCTTAAGCCTTTTTGCGGCACGTATATGTGTAACTTGTCCCCAAAGGGTTAAGTGACATATAAGTTGCATTTTTAAACATCACACACTTTAAAAACATATTTTAAAATCAAATAAATGATATATAGGACATTTTTTTAAAAAGAAAAACGTGCGTTAAAATATTTACACGAACTGTCACATTTTATTCAAATTTTGCGTTTTCTGTAGAAGAAATTTAAACGCTATTCTAAACACATTACGCACTACAAGAATTAAATGAGGTGTTCAAAACAAACTTATCTTATTGAGGAAGTGAGATCTGTGTATGGTGGCCGTGTGCCAATTGTACAGCTGTGGTAGAAAGTGACATTTTATTGTCATCACAAACAAACACGACTCAGCATGGTTTGGAGAAAAATTTATTCTTTGAATAATTTATCTCAAAATAGAAATAAATGAAACAATTAAAAAATCATACAGAATATAGGACAACTGGGGAAATTTCCTACTATTCAAATATCGGGATTCGAACAATGACCGAATAAGATTAAATATCAAATAAAAAATTTCATAGAGTATCACATTATAAAAAACAAATAACACAACACTGTAAAATAAATGAACGATCTTACGGAGAATGTACTGATACTCGGAACACCAGTACAAGTTACTGTTTTTAACTGAAACATTCCCGTAAATCCCAGAAAAAATAAATTTCCCGAAAACAAAACTGATACTTTTCTGGCATTTACTGTAATTTTTCCGTCAAAAAACAGTGAATTGTATTGGCGTCTAGATTGTCAGTACAATTTCCGTAAAATCGTTATTTTTTTTTTTTTTCTTTTGCAGTGATGGGTTTTAGGGGAAAGTCTTAAATAATTTCTGATGCCATAATTTTTTGCTGTATTTTTGATTTTCTTTAAATTAGTATATAAATAACCGTATCAAAATTAAACAAAAGATTACATTTTGTAAAGCAATTCTCTATAGATTTTGTTATTTAAACATTACAAAATGAGAACTAAGAAAGACTATCCAATGATGATAAAGGAGAAAAATTGTGGTTAAGTAGATTAAAACCGCATATCTTATTATTAGTTGCTTCTTTAAGCCAGAATTTACAACAAAATTTAATCCAACTTTGCGCATATACGCTTATCCTTATATCATAATATCATGTTTTAATGATAAATTTATCATATTTTTATCAATAAATAATTATTTCTAAAAAGTTAAATTATCTAGTTTTACCCCACCAATGGAGAAAAAAACCACATGAATATGTTAATTTTACAGGAAATGAAAAAGTCTGACTTATTTTTTAAAAGGAACGGTATATTTATTTGACAAATTTAATCTAAGGAACTAAACTTTTAATGCCTAACGTGTACATATTATAAGTCATATTATAAGTAATTTAGTAGTTAAAACAAAACGGTAATTATCTTGTCTTATATCGCAAATCAAGTTTTAAAATTGTATCTATAAATGCTAGCAACTGTGCATTATTCACTTAATCTATCATTATTAAATATGGTACACACAATAACATAAAAGTTTCATTAACTTTAAACGTGTTCATATTAAAAAAAAAATTTAAATAATATTTAAAGAAAAAAAAATCACAGATTAAACATTTCAATAAAGGAACTACGCAAATGTTAGCATGGTGATACCATAACAATAATTTATTACTCTTCCATAGAAAGACAGTTTTAACTACACTAGCCGTTAGACGTACGCTCAAAATGAGTCAAACTAAGATATCTGGTTTTCACCCGACTATGCTCTTTTACCCAACTTTCTCTTACTATAAATTTTCAGTTTTCCTAAAACAACTGGCCCCACCAGTGGCGAGAGGTTCTGACCTCAAACTGGTAGACGGTAGGTGCTGGGTTCGAACCCAATCGCGACCGTCGGCCTAACCGTTCGGAGTTTTCCGTGGTTTTCTTCGAATCTTGGGTAAATACGGGTTAGATTCCCTTACAAAGACCCCCACGGAGGGCACCCCACCCCTTAGGGCCTATATCCCACAGCGTAGATAATCGGCCGACATACATACAACTACAATTACAACCTAAAACAACTGAAATCGACTGTTTACAAGAAATATTTTAAACAGAAATGTATTTTAATATGTATGTAAAAATAGAGAGGTATGAATCATATTTTAGAAACAGACTTTGAAATATAATTAAATTGCGCTTTATAACCATTTTTATGGAAATCCAAGTAAGCCCTTGGACCTTCAGAGGGTTAAAATTTGAAAAAAGAATAAAAGGGATAAATCTTTGAAAATAAATTTAAATCGTCATTTAAAAGGAGTAATCTGCGAGTAATCGTTACGATTTTATAGCTTTTCGCCTTAAAATGGCTTTAGAGATTATATATTATAACAATCAAATAATAATAATAAAAAAATAAGGAGAAGAAAATAGTTCTAATAAAAACGCGTTATTCATTATTTTAAAAATAATTTTTCAAAAATTCAGATGCAGATAATCATATTTTTAGAGTGATTATTTCTATAACGTAGCGCTTTTGGATCGTAACTGTTAGCAGAGATCACATGGTACATTTAAAGTATATTAATGTTTTTTTCCATAAATTTAATAGATATAAATATGCATCACTAGTTAGTTCTGAATGAAATTTTTAGATTTTATGCAACAAAAATCTAAATCCTTTATATGATAAAGCACATAAAACAATTTTCTTTCAACAAAAAATTAATCCTTCCCTCCTTCCTGCTCGTCGGTTTAAGGATAAGATTATCTTTTCTTCAAAATGAGTAACAAAAAGCATTTATCAGCGAGATTATCATATGTTAAAGCGTAGACTTATTTTATGATCTCACATTGTTGTGGAAAAATTACATAGTATGAAATTTATTTCTTTACAGGCAAAATATGTTTATTTAATTACTATTTTTCAATTAACAAGTAACCTTACACTGAAGTTTTATATTTTGTTTGCTTGATTTTTGATTAAATTTGTTTCTCTTTCCATTTACAAGTCAAATATAAGATACTGAGACTTGAACAGTACAACTTAAGCTTCCATGACTGCTTTTAAAGAAAATGTATGTCATTTCCTTTGTAACGCGGGGCATTTTTTCTAGATGTTTATGTTGTATTTAAGAATATTTAAGGAATATATTTTTCATCAGTCTTTTTACATTTTTTTAACTTCATTTATTAAGAACATCTGTTGTCCTAATAATAGGAGATGCCTTTTTAATTATTATTATTTTGTGCTTTTGTTATTATTTTCATGTATAGGGTAATACGTATCTTATAATTTACATTTATAATTGCTATTTCATGTATCTAATTCAATTGCCTAAGATTTAGGAATTAAAAAAAATCGTTTTATACTATCTACACCAATGCTGAGAATTTTATTTCAAGCCTTTTTTTTTTTCGTTTTATTCGTTACATTTTAAAATAGCAGTTACTTCCCAGAACATATAATATATAACGGAAAAAGAGAAAATACCGCCAGTTTGTTACGTATATTTAATCCTTTTTTTATACGACGTTTTCCAAACAGCTTTAAAAAATAGTCCATTGTCTGTTTTCATATTAATAGTGCGTAAAATATCTGTCTTTATTAGATTTCAGTAAATGACGGATTCTTTAAATTTGAGTGTGAGTTATATTACGTCATAAGGTCTTAGCTATTTTTAATTGTTTAAAACCTAAAATAATTCCCCCTTTCTTAGAAAAAAAAAACTTAATCTGAAAAAAATTAAACCAGTTTTAGAATTTGGAAAATATTTCAAATTTTTTATTTGAGAACCAGAGCAATTCCTTAAAATTTCCCTTAAGGGGGTCCCGAACAAAAAAGAAATATCCTAATTTTCTAAATAATATTTATTGCATTAAAAATTTCTTTTTTTTTTTTTTTTTTTTTTTTTTTTTTTGTTTTTCTTAAAATGACATTTGAATCATGCTTCTATCGTCATTGGAATAGGAAATATTAAATTTTTGTTTTGGTTGTTTTAAAAATCTAGCTTTCAAGAACTAGTTTTCATAGAAATGACTTCTTGTAAAAAAGCGTTTTTCTTCATTATGGATTTTTTCATCATTTTTCTTATTCAAATTTTTATAAATCAAGAACCGTTAAAAATAAATGGTTCAAATTTGAAACATATCTTTTTCAGTTGTTTCTCTTAAATATGACTCAGCAAATTTGAAAAAAAAAATATTTACTTTCAAAAACATGATTTTTTTATGTTACATATTTTTTTTTCAATATTTTTAATTTTTAGTTAAATTAATATTTTTAAAAATGCTGAATCAAAATTAAAGCTGATACATTCCAGTTTATTTAAATAAAAAGAAATTGAAATTGTACAAATAATATTTCGAGTTATAACGATTTTAATTTGCCCCACTTTTTTAATAAACTTCTTTTTTTTTTTTTTTTTTTTTTTTTTTTTTTTTTGTAATTGTGAGAAGTTTTACCATGTAATTTTCTTAACAAATGATGCAAAAAAATTAAAAGTTTTAACTTAATAAATAAAAGTTATTTAAAAATGTTAAAAATAAAATAAATTTTTAATTTATTGATTTATTTATTATTTATTTATTTATTTGTAATTGTGAGAAGTTTTACCGCGTAATTAATTTTGTTTACAAATGACACAAAAAATTAAAAAAATTTAACTCAATAAATAAAAGTTATTTAAAAATGTTTCCTGTCCCCCTCCTCCTTAAACACTATTTCTACCGGCGTCAAATAACGCCTTTTTAAAGTTTTCATTTATGTTTATTTTGCTCGAAGCTTTTGAATACTATAAGCGTGCAAAAGTCTTCAATGAATTAAAAATGATTTGTAGTTGTTTAAATCTAAAAATTAAAAATAAAAAGCCATAAATCGAAATCTTTCAAAAGATTGCCATTTGACACCCATAGAAAAAGTGTTAAACCTTTAACAGCACAGTTTTCATACGAACATTGTAAATGTATTCCTTACCTGCAATGAGGTACCTTGTAGAATGCAGAGTCACTCCACATGCAGCTTCGCTGCTACTAGTCCAAAGAAGACCTTGACTTAAAGCTTGCCTGGCTTTATCAGTCATCTAACAAAACGAAAAAAAAAATTCAGTTAAGAAAACTCGATTTTATCAAAGCAAGAATAATTTAAATTTTACTTGCAAAATATGTTTCTCGGGAGATTTTAAAAGTTTTTAGAATGAATCACCTATTTTAATAGTAAACTTAGCTAATCATGCTGTAGAATAAAGTAAACAGCCTAACAGTTTATAACTTTACTGGTGAAATTTTTTTAGCCGAATCATTATACAGGATATCCATAAATTATTGTCAGGGCTTCTCTTACCTGAAATATTTTTATTTAAGAAGTTGAAAAACATTAGTGCATATTCGTAAAGTACAACTCCAAAATTTACATATATATGTACAACAAAACTTAAATGTGAATAAAGTTGCAATCTAAAACGTTATTAATGAAATAACATTTGTAATAATTCAACAATCAATTCAAATCAAATAATATTAAATATTAAAATTTTATCAAATTTATTAAACGCTAGACGAAAAGAATTTATAGTGATCATGTATTTTATTTTGAATGACTACAATACCTACACTGTATTATCATAGCACACACTATTTTCAGTACACACATCTCAGCCTCCCTCAATGTGACGCCCCGCCATAAAGTTAAAGACAGAAGAATCTTCTAACTGTTATCAGTATTGACTTCTTTTATTGTGACGGCGAGGTGTTTTTGATTTGTAAAGACTTTTATAGGAAGGGGAGCTGATGTCCTGCAAAACAGGAACATTTCCCTCGAGTAGGTTTGAGCTCCTTATCTCTTGACCCATTGTAGATGCTCCTCATTCTATTGTGAAGAAACCGCAGAAGAGTCCAAAACAAAAGATTTCCGAAAATTTGTTTGAAGGTTGGCAAAACAAGCGTGTGGCTGCCGCCTTAGGGTTATCGCATAAATTGACGGAAAGTACTTTTTTTTGCGTTATTAAAGAAGTCGGAAATTGTACGCTAAAGGTGGCAAATGCAGTGCGTTCGTACTCTAGCTTGTTTTATAAATATGTAGATCTTGGTGTTTGCAGATCAGCTGTTTTAGCCAATATGGAAAAATGCATGAACACAAAATGTGTTACGATTATATATATGTAATTCAGTAATATTACTGAATTACATATATATAATCAACGTGAAATCCGCGAAATTGCATACTATGGTAGAAGGAAAATCTACATCACTGATAACTCACTGATCAAAATAACTCACTGATCCTCAAATCTCTAAAGATTTGATGACAAATGTTATCAGATTAATTCGAAACAAGGTGAGAGTTGCTGAGAAACATAAATACCGGATAGCATATTCCAGCTTCTAAGCGAACTTTGAGGGAAGAACTCCATATAATGAATACATGGAACATTGTAGTGCCAAGAGCTTTCTCATGCTAACATTTGAAGAAAAAAGCTTGTCTGCAATGGACTAAATTTCAGAAAAATTGACTGTATCGGATTGAAATCTATCATCTGATCTGATGAGTGTCTTATTTTTACGACGACTATGTTTAAGGCGAGAGCCTAACACAAGTGGGTCCATGATATTCTGGAGGTGTTTCATTTGAATTGGGTTCCCTGAAGCTGATAAGGCGTTGTATCATCATGGCTACATTCAAATTTTAGATGGACATGTATTACCATTACAATACATCTTTGTTACAATCTACAATCTTTAGCTTAAATATGACGTAATAACCATGGCAACTTAGAATCATTTCCTATCATGGGCTATCACTGAATTCGTATTATAGGATTAAACAGAATGAAAAAAATTATTAATATATTTTTAAGTTTTGATTCGATTTTTAAAAAAAAATAAATTTAAATAACTCGAGAAAATTGTGCATCGAATAGTAAATTTTAAGTCATTCGATTGGGTGGTTTTAAACGATTACGAACTAAGTAGCGACTGTAGGTGCTACATATTTATATTTTTACGGACGCTATTTAAAGTGTTTTTCAGCTGAATTTAAGAATATGTAATATTAATTTTTGACGCGTTTTTAAATCAAAAGGTATGTTATAGGGAAACCCTAACGGTAATTTAGATAGCCCTTCTCTTTTATTCCGGTTCAGCTTAAAAAAACACATTTCATTTCGGTGCCTTTTTAGGTACTTTTGACACCTTCAGGAGGGCCGTCATTTAACGATATTTTAATTTTTAATACCGGTAATACCGTAGAGTAATTTTCGCATATGATTTGACAAGGGAAAGATTATGAATAACATATTCTTGTACTAAAAAATAAAATCATGTGCATCTTATATGAAATGTATATGTGTCAACCTTCCTGGTTAAAAGGACGGTGGGCTTTAACCCGCGAAAAAATCTACCAAAAATAAAAAAATTTGTGTTATATTATTAACTTAAAAAAAAGTATAACCATGTGTTTAGCAAAATTTTTCTTACACTTCTGAAAGATACACAGTAACATTTCGTAAGGTATTCCATATTCATTTTTCTCAAAACTAATTTATGGCAGTCTATATACACTACATGCGATTTGCCACTTGCGATTTTAGACATTTTGTTAATTATCTTGAAAAATACGTGAGGAATTATCCAGAAACTCTTAGTGTATAAATATAATTGTACAAGTCATACATTTCCGTGGAGAGTTTTTCCTGAAACTCCATAGGGGGCCATCAACAAATTAAAAAAGAATGAATATCTTTTGGATAACCCTGTCAAAAACTAATACATCGAAAGCGTTCAAACTGTGTATTATGACTAAGTGGCTTATTGTAATAAACTGTGTTCATTTTTATGTACATAGCATGTATACTCGTAGAGAAATTAAGATTCTTTAAGTTAAGTCCCAAATTTTTTGCCTATAATTTCCAGAGTTCTTAATATAAAATAATGTTTTTTCGAAAATATGACAAACGACATTGTACATAATACTATGTAATCAAAAATTATAAATTATAAAAATTATATGAAATATAAGTATGTGTATTAAATATTTTTACTATGCATACGTGAACGCTATAGAAATTTCATTTCCATATTGTGTTAGCTACCTGTATTGAGCAACTTTTGTGAAAGTCTTAAAAACATAATTTAAAAATTGTGAAAATAATCGTCGATAGAATAAGCTCAAAATTTGTATTCCCAAAATGAAGCAAAACGATGGCGGGCTGTATCCATATATCCATTGATTAGTATCAATATAGAATTCACAATATGGCACTACGTGTATGGTATACTACTATATTTGGATACAACCCTCATTTTTTTGCTTCATAGCTATGTCTTTGAGAATTTAACAATAATTGCTCTATACATTTCGCTAATACAATATGAAAATTAAATAATGACAGCGTTCACGCATGACCAGTAAAAAATTATTTAGTAAACCTGCTCAGTTTTCATACAATTTTTACTATTTTTTAATTCTGAATACAGTATATTGTGTACAATGTTGTTTGTCATATTTTCGAAAAAGAACATTATTTTATATTGAAAACTATGCACATTATAATAAAAAAACTTGGAAAATTTTGGAATTGTTATTATAAAAATCTTAATTTCTCTACGAGTATACATGCTATCCGTATGCATGCATACATGCATACTGTGTATACATGCATACTGTGTACTGTGTATATATGCATACTGTGTACAGTATACGTGCGTACTGTGCTTGAGGATACTACTGCGAACCTTGAAAACACCTTCTCGGATTCCCCAAGCACCCTAGAAAGACCGAGCACTCATAGTAGGGTCGGACCCTGTAATTTGATCTCGGGGTTAACAAGATAGCCTTTGCCCTGCACAAGCTCAACGAAGCCTATTGAATAAATCATACGAGTAATAATTTTTTCAACTGCTTGTGAATGTCGCCAAGGTGAAATTCGGTCTCTGAACCTTTAGTTTTAGTTATATAAGGCTCTACCAATTGATCTGTATGGATGACTGTGTTGACTGGGTATTCGTCCAGATAGCTCAATCGGAAGAGCATCGGCAGTTAATGATGAAAATTCTGAGTTTCAGTGCCAGCTTGGACACATATTCACGGATTAAAAAAAATAAATCCAAATGTTTCTTAAAATATTTTTATGTGAAAGTAATGGAGAGAATGTTTTAAAAATCGAAACGCATCAAATATTTTATTATTTTTTTAACTAATAAATAGCTTTAATTTTTTTTAATTCGGATAAATTGATTTTTTTTTTGTTCAACTGCTCCTTGAATTTAAGGTACAAACTGCTTCTCTGACGAATTCTCGTTGGAATAAATAAATAATGAAAAATATTTTTTTTTTTAACTAACATCCCTTTAAAGATTCTCCCCAGTTTTTTCCCCTTAAAGATTCTGCGACTTTCGGTTTGAATGAATTAACAAAATTTATCCATTTCTATTTTTAGTAATGTACGAAACTACCATTATATTTCATTTAATATTTTGATTTCTTTTCTTAAATATTAAACTAGTAATAAATGTTATTAAATATAACTAATAACCAGAAAACGATAATTATTTTAGAAAATATTTTCATTGCTATTTTTGAAATGAAAGTTAAATAAAAATAAAATGATTAAAGTCTGGATGAAATAAAGATTAATTAAATCCCAAAACAATTTATTAATTTTGGGATACAAAAAAGTAAATTAAAATATAATATAAGTTGCTAATTCTGCAGTAAAAGAAAATTAGTGAAATGTGAATATCTATACCATTATAATGCCTAAGTTAATAAATATTTTCATATTTAGTAATTTATTTGTTTCATTATAAAATTTTCTGAATAAACTTTCGACATGCCTTACTTAAAAATGTAAATAATATCAATGCCTTGCATTTTAAACAGAATAATTTAAAATAAAAATGCTTTTGCGGTTCTGTTTATAAACTGAACAAACAGTTTTAATTTAGTTTCGGCTTTGTTCCATCACAAGTAAAGGTATTTGGTGGTTTTCTATCCTATTCCAGTTTAAATTTCTAAAGTTATTATAAGTATTTTACCCATTAGAGAAATCAAGTGCAAATTAAATAAAAAGTATGCTTTCCGGAGGTTTCAGTTTAATTTGAAAGTGCCATATCCTATATATAGTGAGAGAGGATTCCATTGGTGGGAAATTTGACGGAACGAAACATGCGTGATATCGAAATTCTGCACATTAATTGACAATACTTCCTTTAAGTAAATAAGCACTTCCTTTAAGTAAGTAGTTAAGTGTACTTCCATTTCATTACAATAAAATTTTAAAATGGAAGCAGATTTAAAATTAAGCAGAATTCATTTCAATGATATTGGATATATATATAAAACTATTGATTGTAAAACAATATAAGGTACCCTGGGGTAATAACGCCACGTTAAGGTTCTACCAATTTTCGCGGCTTAGTTTTAGATTGTATTTTTCAAACAAATATAGGATCTGATACAGCAACTCATTGACTATCTATATAAAATAAAATAATTTAACAGATATGTATTCATAAAATGTAATGGCGTGATTTCTTGACCAATGCTATTTGGCGTTATTACCCACCTATATGGGTAATAACGCCATGCAAACAAAACTATGAAATAAGATGGAATAATGGCATGTAGATAGCCCAATTTTAAAAATACAAACTCTACAAACTTAGAAATCGACAAATAGCATTCTAAGCTATTGAAAATGTTCAATTTTTTGTGAAAGTGTAAGAAAAATAAAGGTGTGGTGTGGGAGGGGGGGTGAGGCAAAAGAATATCAGACCGTGAGCTTCTTTTTGCTTAAAAAGGACCATTTAAATAGAAATATAAGAAACATTGCACAGTTCTAACTGTGTTTATTTGAATCAGTATTTAGGATGTAGCTCGGCCAATCAACCGGGGTATTAAACCAAGGATTGGCGTTATTTCCCCGGTATAGTTATTGCGCAGTACATTTTAAATTACAAATTATCTCGAAAAGATATCCAAAATCTTCAACAACATTTTAAAAGTACATGAAATGCACTACAAATTTATGTAATTAACAAAGTATTTCCGGATGAAAAGATAGTCTTCACATTACAAAACGTATCTCGCAAATTTTAGATCAAGCGTTAATTTTAGTTGTTTGTAAAAACAATAAGACCTAAAAATGAAAAAAATAACTTGAAGCTGTTTTTTGCGATTGATATGACTCAAAACTCTTCTGCGCAGAGCACATGGGTGTCATTTACCTGATTATTTCATAATTGCGCAAAATATAAGCACTTGGCTTTATTACCCCAGGGTACCTTATATCAATGGAACATGAAAAACTGAATTAAAAGGGAAATTCGAAATATGCAGAACCATACAAGATTCATTAGATTCCATATATTTATATATATAAACCATTATAGCAAGACATTGAGTTTAACATATAAAATAATTATTATACCATTATACAATTAATATTAGCCATAGATCATACATTATATCACTATATGATATGATTAGATGATAATATTGCCACTCATAATGGAATTTCCAATGAAGAAATATCAGAAAACTACAAAGTAGAAATCTCAATTATATTTATTTGTTTATTTATTTATTTATTTATATATACATATTTATCGGACAAAAAATATAATCCCGATGTGTAAATAATATGGTTCAGTTAGAATAAATAAATAATAGCAATATGCGAGCAATCTAAAAAATTTATGAACGGCTCGAGAAGGACGTATTCTAAATTATTTGTGATAGTCGATTTAATTCAGGTTTGATACTTTTACAAGTTGTAAAATGGGTTAAAATTAATACTAAACAACTGCCAGACAGGAGTAATTACTTTTGGCCTTTGAAAAGCTCACAGTTTGAAGAACAGGATCAGTTTAGTGGTATATACCAGAGAACAGATGAACGAGACATAGTCGACGTGAAATCTGCGAAATTGCATACTATGGTAGAAGGAAAATCGACATCACTGATAACTCACTGATCAAAATCGCTGAAGATTTGACCACAAATGTTATCAGATTAATTCGAAACAAGGTGAGAATTGCTGAGAAACATAAATACCAGACAGCATATTCCAGTTTCTAAGCGAACTTTGAGGGCAGAACTCCATATAATGAATACATGGAACATTGTAGTGCCAAGAGCTTTCTCATGCTAACATTCGAAGAAAAAAGCTTGTCTGCAATGGACTAAATTTCAGAAAAATTGACTGTATCGGATTGAAATCTATCATCTGATCTGATGAGTGTCTTATTTTTACGACGACTATGTTTAAGGCGAGAGCCTAACACAAGTGGCTCCATGATATTCTGGAGATGTTTTATTTGAATTGGGTTCCCTGAAGCTGATAAGGCGTTGTATCATCATGGCTACATTCAAATTTTAGATGGACATGTATTACCATTACAATACATCTTTGTTACAATCTACTTCTTATATACAAGCCTTTGTTCTAAGACTTGGATAATTGTCTGGAGCACTCAGCAAAAATGTTTACTGACTAGTTTAGCAAGTGTCCTACGAAGTACTTTTATATTCCCTGGCCAGAAAAGTCCCCAGATTTGAATTCAATAGAAAATCTGTCGTAATATCGGGAATAGTAAATCAATTAAGTGATATATATCTTATCAATCTCAAATATCTTCAGAAATAACTAAAAACAGAATGGCTTCAAATTGGGATTTCATCATCTTAATTCTTATTCATTTAATGTCACGATACATTTTATTTGTTATTCATGTAAAAAGTTGTCCTATATAATATTTGTTTATACATGGATCTAGTCTTGTATCCGATGTGTGTAATATACTTTAGTCCATAATTTAAGAACTTTGATGATTCAGTGATTCAGATTTTTTTGGTAATACCATTTATTCCAATTCCTATACATTAGATATCAGTAATTTAAAAAATAAATTATGTATATTTCGTTCAATTTTTAATATTTAGCAACTGGTGCTAAAAGTACGCATCTAAAAGTTCATCTATTTTGATATATTTTTCGATATACATAAAAATAGCAAATAAAATTTCAAATTAAGTACCTTAAACTCTTTTTTCACTTTTATATGGTATGCTATTATTCCACCATCTCCTTTTCCTTTTGATTTGACCTTTATCACAGCAACTAGAAAAAAGAAAGTTGTTATTGAAATATACTCCTCAAATAATTGTTCAAATAACCAATGAGCAATGCACTCACATCAAGTAACTATTTCGTTAAAAAAATGCTTCATACTCCTTAAAATGCCATAAGAAACATTTTACAGTCTGATATAAAATAAGATGCATCAAATGATGAAAAGTCAAAATATTAAATATAATTTAAATATAATTATAACTTAAATATAATTTAAAGCATTTGCTTAGTTATCATATAGTATTTGCTTATCGTAATCTTACAAATGGACCTCCTGAAAAGCATTCTTGCGAAATAAAAATTGTTCAATTTCAAAACGATGAATTATCTATCAGGAATTAAATTAACTTGAAAAAATTCATTAATTATCGCTTTATTATTTTTAAAATTAAATTGCACATAATAATAATAATAATAATAATAATAATAATAATAATAATAATAATAATAATAATAATAATAATAAACCCTTATTTGTTATTTCTATCTCCATTATTATTATGATTATTAGAGTAAAAAAAAAAGCATTAACTGTAGATTAAAAAACTTTTCATTTGATACACCCCATGACTAGACACGCACAAAAAATTTCCTTTTTATTTTGTTTTAGCTTTATGTTACAGTTTCGTTTCGTTTTACTCTTTATATAAAAAATAGTATCGTTAGCTTTAGTATTTGCTCGTTGATGCGTTAACATAGTTCAAAATTTTTTCTGCGCATCTTAAATAGAAGTTTCTGGAGGGGCAACTCTCATAGCTTTTTCATTAGATTAGCCTTTATCCTTTGTTAAATACTTGTTTTCTAATCCATTGAAGGCTCCAATATTTGAAATATAACCCCACAAATTTTATCAAAATTTCACATTCTAATACAGCACAATAGAGTCGAGGTGAATGTGATAGTTTTTTCTTTCGCATTTTTTTAAAATGAAAAACCTTCAGAATCCAGAAATTAAAAGAAAACCTCCACCACCACAACAAAAAACTGCAATGAAAATAGTAACAATAATAAATCATTTTAAAGATGACTGGCGATTTGTTTACTTCCTTTAGGGTTTGTCCAATAACTCCATAAAAAAATGAACAAAAACTAGATTAGGTTGGGAAATTCTAAAATGACTCAACTGTCTTTGCTTTGCGTTATTCATATTTAAAATGTTGGCAAAGAAAATGCTAAAAAGATTTTTACTAGTATAATCTGAAATTTTGGTAAAAAAGTTACGTCATGATTTCAAGAGCACTTAGATAGCATAAAAGAAAATTTCATATAAAATTAAATGAATTTTAAAAGTATATCTTATAATATTTTAACACACGTTGAATCTGTCATTTTTCTTATTACTGTTGTAGATTTTGTAGCTTTTTTTTTAATTTTTGTTGTTATTTGTTGAATTATATTTCAAACTGAATTATCAACAATTTAAATTAGAATCGCGAAGATACGCTCAAACTTATATTAAATCGATGTCAGCGTTCTTTTCAAATCTCTCGTTTGCATTTTAATATTTAAGTAATTTTGTTTTGTGCAGGATATCCGAAATCGGCGTCTAACCAGGTATTTTTAAACTTTTTTGGTTTTCATTGCCATTATTTATCATGAGAAATTTTTAGCTTTGGAACTGGTTTGACAGTGCCCCTATAAAAATAAAACTCCAACCACAACCACCAGCAAAAAATGCAACAAAAATCGAAAAAGTAGAAAGAAACCCGGTCAGACATTGTCTTCAGATATTCTATTTAAAGAAAAAAAAAAAAAAAAAAAAAAAAGGTCATTTAAAAATCTTCAAATGAAAACAAGAAATTTTACAAGAACCTATGCCATGTTTGATGACGGAGTACGCTTTTAAATATTGATTTTTTTTTTCTCCTAAGAAGACTACAAGTTTTGTTTTCGAAATTACACCCGAGTAAAAGTTCAAAGTTTATCGCTATTTTAAAAGCACTAACAAATTAGCAGGGTAATTTTTAAAAACGCAATACATCGGCATCAAATGTTTACTTTTTGATGGTGATGAGGTAATCCTCTATTTAAATTTCCTTAAACGATAACATGGAATTTCGCAAACGGCCAGAGCCAAATCTGCATCGCCGAAAAGTCTCCTTTAGAGATAGTATATTTGTTACAGTCAATTTGATTAATCAGTTATTATTAATAATAACCGGCTATCTATATTATAAAGGCCAAACGTATATGTGCGTAAGGTATACGTCATTTTGCGAATGACAACACTTTCCCCTACAATTTCGGTTTTGCAATTTTCGCTACAGCAAATTTTATGTTTCTAAACGTTGCATATTTTGAATTTTTATACTGTCGTATAGAGAAAAAAAAATGTACTTTTAAATGCAATTTGTTTGAAAACTGTATATTAATTATTTTTGAGATATTAATTTTTTAATAGTTTTTAGTATCAATATTGTAATTGTGGTAACAGAATCATTTTCTCTCAAAATAAAAAAAAAGGGGGGAAATAGAAATTAAAATGTGTATGTTATAAAATCCGATGAATTTCGGTTTTATGTCGTTTGAATAATTGAGTTTTGTAGTATTTTGTTAATTTTTGCTTAAAGTACTATTTGCTTGAGAGTTAGACTGACCAATATAAGATGTATTTTTTAATGTAACTAATTTTGCAGATTTATTATAAATAAATAAAACAGTTCCTTTTTAAAGATTTTCTTTCGTTGAATTTCGACGGGTTCCACCTCGTTATTAATAATAACCAAATGATATCCAAATAAACCGATTAATATAATAGATTTATGAGAATTTATCAAATTAACCGGTTATTATTAATAATTAACAATCAATGCCAGTAAATATAATAAATTTCAACTCGTTTATCTTGAGATTTTTATTTTGTATACGTTTTTTCTAAATATTTATTGGTGAAAATATGCATTTCAGACCTATTTTTTGAATATTTCAGTGTTCAAAAATTTTATCTAATTCACTCAGTAATTATAAAAATATTTATTTAAAACTGTTTAATCTTATTAATAGAACACTTCTTTTGATTGAGTATCATTGTCTCGTAACAATTATTTTTGTTATTAGATTAAAACAGCTATGATAGAACATATTTTTGTAAAAATTACTTCGTTATTAAGCTTAATTAATCATATTTATCAAACTTCATCAGTAATTATTAATAACAACCGGCAAATTTGATTAATATGCCACATTTATCAAATTTACCAAAAGACGTGGTTTTTTTTAAATAACTACCGAATTTATCAAATTAACCGTAACTTATTTACCAAATTGATTTTCATCGATATTTCATTTTGACACCATTGTTAATAATTTCGCAAGCATGTAAGAGCAAAATCTAGTTTTCCTCAAACATGACTGGTAATTTTTTTTTATATAAAATATTTATTCACTGCAAAATCGCGAGTATCGTTGCATTATGTATTATAAAATGCCTTTTATTCGAGCTTCTTCTGTTTGGAGACCTCCCGATGGTGATATAATACTCCACACCTTTAAGTGAGTAGTCCCACCTGGATTATAAATAAATAAATAAATAAATCTGTCGAGGGGAATCACTAGTCAAACCTGGTTTGTCAACATCCTTATAGGCCTACTTACTAAACTACCTACCAACCGGCAGACCTACATACTGCATCGCTTTAACTGAATTGACTTATTCGGAATATTTTAAGGATAAAAAAAGGTAGTTTAGAAAAATATGCATTATGATTTGGGTTTGGGCGTGCAAAGTGTTATATGTTTTAAGAAAATTGCTAAACTTTGATGTTAAATAAAAATAACTCAGCAGAAAATTATATAGTCAAAAGTAAAATTAAAAAATAAAAATAAAAAAGTCATTAGTCCTTAATTCGAGAATTTCTTTTTCTTTTTTCTTTTTTCTTTTCTTTCTTTTTTCCATTTTATTTATTTATTTATTTATTTTATTTTTTTATTTTTTTTTTTTTTTTACACAAATTAGTGTTTTGAAACTGATAAAATTTCAATCCATATTTTTTACATATTTTTTTTTTATTATTATTCCTATTTACAGTTAACAATAAAATTAGCGCTATATTTTACAATATATTTGAAATTAAATTGATAAGTGTAAATAAATAAAATAAAAAGTGAATATTTTATTAAAAATTAGACAAACAAAAATCGTGAAATATCTTCCCTTGAATTCACTACATCTGCAAAATGTCGTTTTATACACTAATGTTCAAATATAACATTTTCTCGGGATTAAAATAAACAAATATTTTGAAATATATAATGATTGCGATTATTCGAATGTAAATGCACAACGGTAGACATAAAAAAACAGTCTTATTTAGTACTTAATGCACGGAAAAAACTGTTTTTTTAGAAGAACTAAATTTTGGTTAATAAGCTCCAACCAAAAATTTTGGTCGGAATGACCAAATTTTAAACAAAATTTTGTTGAATTAACAAAATTATTTGGTTAGACCAACACCAATTTGGTCGTTCTAACCAAAATATTTAATTGGAGCTACATTAACCAAAATTTAGTTGTTTCGATTTAAAACAGTTTTTTTTCCGTGTGTCGGATCGCAATAGCTTTGTATATTATTGTTTTACCTTGCACAATATTGTCTTACTTTGTATAATATTGTCTTACCTAATGTCTTTATAGTCACTTCACAAACTTTGCTACTGTAACATTTATTTACATTTTGTATAAATCCGTCATCTGTCGCGCGTATTCGCAGGCTCAACTTCGGCTGAAATTTCTGTTCTTTTAAGTCCTCAATAAAGGGGACCGGGAGAGGCATTCGTATTCTGCAGACTCAATTATTGTGTGATATGCCGGTGGAAAATAAGATGACTATTATTAATAAAAGATACGGTAAAAACAGGATTTCAAAAATCTAGGCAGCAGCCGGTAGTCTCTCACTACTGAAATTTAAAACTTTTCTACGCTAAATTTTTAACAGCATTCTTGCAAGGATTTTACACGAAATAATAGACGAAAAATAGAGAAATAAATTTAGTGGTTAAAGATTGCCTGCTGGCGCCTAGATTTTTCACCCCGGAGTAAGAACAATAAGATTTGTCCTATATGCTCCGTCCCCTGTATCATGTAACACACAAAGAACACGAAGAAGAGGATGAATTACGCAGAAAATCGATGGTGAAAGTAATCGATTTAGCAAAAGTAAAAATGAACTTAACATTAAATGAAAAAAATTAAACAAAATTTAATTATTACAGTATTTAACTTTACTATTTTTTTTATTCAAAATAGCAGAAAATAATGGTGTTCCGATTATCTGGTCAAAATTTTAGACTATTAGGAAATGCTAAATAATAAAGGGTCAAATGCGGATATAACTCGCGCTCAGAAGGCCCCTTACAAAAATGTGTGAATTATTAATGCCTCGGGACGAACGACTGGTATACGTGTCACTTATAAGATTCTCAGAACCCTTCATTATTCCCACCAGCTATTTATTATTGTAAAGTTTACCTTATTTAAACGGAGCATTTTCTCGATTGAACTACAGATTTTTTTTTTTTTTAACTAGTGGAAAAAGTTTAAAAACTAATAAAGTGCTTTCGTTGCGAAGAGGTTGACTTTATTATTAAATATTATCGTTGCTAAAAGACTAATAAGACTTTGTAAAAACTATTCAACGTAGGGTTGGGTATATCTGTAATATACTAGAAAAGTATGAATGGAAATGTCATAGAAGTGCTAAGAGATATGAAGCCTAAATAATACCAAGTATTCTTATTCTGTATGACTCTTTTTTTTTTACCCTTATCTATTTATAATGACATTAATTCATAACTGAAAATAAAAGTACTGCATATTTGAACTTTATTTGGCATTTCATAAAACTAAATTCAGCGTATAGTAATCTTTCCTTTTACAGTGTAGCTAACATAAAACCTAATTTAAAGTATAAATTCTGCATAATACTAAACGCGCTTCGAAAGGAGGTCGAAACTGGCGACGCCACCTTCGTCTGTGCCGTGCTTTTCCAGATAGTTTTTTAAATTATTTTTAAAGACACGAGAGATATACTTAACCCAAACTAGTCACAAATCCCATAATATTTATGTGATTAATTCTAATTTAATTAGTTCTAATTTAATTATTTCAACAGTTTGACATTTATTGCTTTTATACTACTACTAGGGATTTCCTTACACAAGTACATGTTTAAAAGTTATTATCTAAGCTTTAAAAGCCGATGGTACATAGAGTACGCCGCTTCTGTCATTATGTATGTCCAAATCTTTCGTGTCTTTAGGAATGAATATCTCTGCTAATTACCGATGACCTTTTACGAAAATCATTATCAATAATGCTTTTATACTTCTGATACGATTGGTATCTCCAATACTCTTCAACACTATTGCGGAATGACCGCAAATAGAAGTTTTTGTGTAACAGAAAAATGCTCTTTTCTCAAATAATATATATAGACTAGAGTAATCTCTATAATTCATTGGTACGAAGTCGCATTAAAAAATATTAACCTATAACTAAAATTTGCGATACCCTCATGTATAAATATATATATACTTATACGTATATTATACTTATACGTATAATGTACTATATATGTATAGTAAATGTCTACCACTTTAATGATTTATCATTTATTCAAATTCCATTGCTTTCATAATTTCATTTTATTTAAAATTCATTTTTTAGAGTAAAAAGAGTATTGATATACATATTGCATACGAATTCACCCAAGATCAGCATTTTTTTTCATGAATTACTTAAACGCAAAATAAGTAAATGAATAAATAAAGACAAGAACGAAAAATTATGCATCAGGCATTGATTATGAAACACTTTCTACACTAATTGAATATAATTAAGAAATTCTTTAAACGAATTTTTATATTATGATAAAATAACTAAATAAGTCTCAATTTAAATAAAATGCACCATAAACGATTTTTACCTATTGAAGTAACGGAATTATTTTGTGTGATCCTGTAAAAAAATTATAAATGCTACACTCTTCATATTTAATAGCGAACATTCTACATGAAACTTTATTAACTTAAAAAAATTGAATAACAATCAGAGTATATTTACGTAAATTAGAGTACGGATTTGGTCCGCTTTTGCAAATAACGAACTTAATAGAGATTTTTTGCCCCTTGATTTTATGTGTCAGATCGGAAGAGATTTGTGCAGAATTATGAAAGATATCATTTCCATATACATATATTTAATTAAAATGAAATCATAAATGAATAGATAGATAAGTAAATAGAGAAAGTTTTGAACTAGGGGGGGGGGGGGAGAGTTCTGGGGAATATGATCATCGTACATCTGTAAAATCTTTTAGACATTCCAACATAGGGTACAATGTAATGGGTAGTATTTCTTACTAAATCTACTTAACACTGTGTGATAAATTATTGAATTCAGTGGGTGGTTTCATAACGAGTAATAATAATAATATACAAACCAGAATAGTTAGATTATCTGTAAGCTTACTGTTGTTACTCTTGATTTTACTATTTTAACACTAGAACCGCGGCGATGGGTCATTTCGGCCCGTATCATATGAAGAGTTGTCGATTCGAACCAGAAAACTCTTAATAAAATAAGCTAAATATATGCTGAGCAAAAATATTTTCAATAAATAACTTAAACAGTTTTAAATGAAAATTCCGGTGAGAAATATTTTTATTAAACTTGAATGAATTTTCCCGCGGTTCTAGTGTTAATTATATTACTCTTTCATTTATCTGTTTTGCCCGTGTGTTTAAAAGATGGGCACAAAAGTTGAGGGGCCTGCTAAAGATATGGGATAAAACCTCTACAGATTGCGTTTATAGACGCCTTTGCTTGTCCTATATAGACATGTACTTAAGGCATAAAATCATCTCTTCAGGGTACATTTTTGAGCTTAGGGCCCGATAAAAATGCACTCCTTGTCGCCTCTCCCGAATGCACGCCCTTGTTTACGCATCGTAATTTTCCTGTATGTAGAATAGAAAAAAATCACTTTCAAGTCTTGCACTTTTTATTATCCTTTCTTATGCATCCCACCTTCGCTTTTCTTTCATAGATATTGTAAGTTCACTGCGAAACAAACTTCTTGGAATTTTTTTCCTTTATAACTTTCTAGACAAGCGGTGGAAGAAAAGTATTGTAATTATTTCGTTGTGTATGTGAGTAAACATGATAGCACCTAAACAGTATTTTTGACTGAACTCCGTATGGTCGTATATGTTAAAAATCAATTTCTAATAATTGCTCATTTTCATTCAAATCGGCTATTGAATTGCGTATTTTATCCAATTTTAAACCGTTTTGAAACCATTTTGGAATCGATTATATTGGGTATCGATTCAATTGGGTATTGGGATCGCTAAGAAAGCGTGACAGAATGTAAGTGATAAATGTTACGGTGATGTAACATCTATATATCGTCACCTAAGAATAATAAGGTACTATCTGTGTTTTTGAAAAAATTGACTTATCGAACATTTCTATCTATAAAGACATTTCTAGTTTAAAATAATGGCATAACATAACCGATACCATATGTAAATTATATGTAGCATCATTTTGATGCAAAAAAAATGCCTTCATAGATACAAATAGAACCTTTCTATATCGGCAAGCCATTTTTTTCAAAAACATAGATAGAACCTTATTATTCTCAGATGACGATATATGTATGTATATACACACACGTATATGTATATAGTCGAGAGGAGTTGCTCCATATGTTTTGTTTAATTAAACACGTGCTTTTTTTTTTTTTTTTTTTTTTTTTTTTTGTTATCGTCCATTACATTTTTTGAAAATCAGACTCGTTTTGCTCAAAGTTACAATTTATTTATTTTTTATTAAAATTAATAAAACATTAATTTGTATAAAAAAAGTTTTCGTTTTTTCTTTTTGTACTTTAACCAAAAGTATAACGCTAAATAACCAGAAATTTGATAATTAACAGTAAATTGATAGTAATTATTACTCTGTAACTGTAGCGTTGTAAAATTTAATACCAACGTGTGTTAGGAAAAACGCCCCACCAGTGGCCGCGAGGTTCTGAACTCCAAACTGGTAGACGGTAGATGCTGGGTTCGAACCCAATCGCGACCGTCGGCCTAACCGTTCGGAGTTTTCCGTGGTTTTCTTCGAACCTTGCGTAAATACGGGTTAGGTTCCCTTAAAAAGACCCCCACGGAGGGCATCCTACCCCTCAGGGCCTATATCCGACAGTAGTGTAGATAATTGGCCCACATAAATACATACATACAATACGTGTTAGGGAAAACTATAGTAATTGGCAATAATAATTTCTATATTTCATATGTACAACCTCATTTTTGTTGAAAGATGATTTTTCACGTATCAAGTTTAAAAAGTTCATTTTATTTATTTATAAAAAAAAAGAGGATAATTTAAAAAATATTCTTGCAATCTATATTGGGCTGAAAAATGTTACTTATTTAGCCCAGCAAGAAAATTAAGATAGTTGACTGTTTACCTAGAAAAAGCTTGAAGTGATTAATATAAAAAGTAGTAACTCATAGTTTGACTTAAAGTGGTCAGAATTCTAAAAGGAATTTTTTAAAGGCGGAGTTAGCATAAGTGAATTTAAACGATCTAAAATCAAATATTTAAATGTAGAAAAAAAAAAGCATCGCATCACGTTGTGAAAACGAACTTACAAAAGAACTGTAACGGAAAGAAAAATTGAGTCAAATGTAATATAAATTGTTTCCGACATTATAATACGTTAAGTATCAGAACTAGTGTGATTCGACGCAGATGTAGGGTTAATAAGACTTGCGAAACCAAAGGAAAACAACCGATATTGTAATATCTTTTTCCTGGGAACTACTAAATTGATTTCAGTAATTTTTTTTTCAATAATTTTGGCAATACCTTAATTTGATCGTTCGGCAAACAATAGAAATAAAAATTACTATAGTTAAGCGTATATACGTATTTTTAATTTACTTTGCAAAACAGAAATAGATTTTACAGAAAAACAAAATGGTGAAATTTAGGTAATTGAAATGCCACAAAAAATTTAAGTCTCTTTAATAGATTTCAAGAAAAATGTACACGAATATCGTGTGCATTACGTTGGATTTTTCTCACAACTCAAGTGAATAGCAAAATTTAGAAATAACGAATATTCGTCAAAATTCAAGCAAACGTTACTTTGATGGATAAAAGTAGAATATCTATATTTGGTAGTGATTGAATGAAAGATGTTTGAAAAAGACTCAAAGATGATTTGCTGCGGGAGGGCAAAACACCTACTGTGAAGCAACCAGTTAGTGTTACACGGATGATGTATTGCAGCAAAAGCTGTCGGAAGAATTTGTGTGATCAACAACATTTTAAATTGCTTAAAATATTTCAGTGATGAATTTGAGTCAAAATTAATACCTTCAACCCTTGACCTCATCCATAATAATGAGACTTTAATATTTCGTCAGCACTTTGCGTAGTCATGTTTCTTGTAAAGGAAAAAATATGATTCCGAAAAAATAAATTTTTGAAATAGCTAGGCAATACATACTTTTAAACTGAAGCAAAAACCTTTGCATCAGATCAACGCGATTATTCAATTTCTTATTGCCTTCTAGTACAAAAGATACTTTTCAGTAAATCTTGGTGATTTTCAATAAATATATTTCTCTGATGCGTATAAAAATTTCAATCAGATTCAAAATAACTGCATTAATATTTTTTTGTTATTGTTCATTTGCCTTCGATATCTTCGATACATTATTTGTTGTAGATTTTCGCAATGATGATTATTATATGTCGTGATTTTATTTATTATAAAATTAGTTTATAAGTTAGCTGTAGTTATTATAGTTAGTTGATAGTTATAACTTAATAAAATTAGTTAATTGTCGTGTGTATAAGAAGTACTTAAAACGACAATTTTTTTTCTAAATTTTATACTGATCAAAACTGTTTAACACTTTAATGGAAAAAGAACGAAGTAAAAGTTATGAGATTAAGTACACAATGAAGTACATTCTGATGAATAGATGCTTCTGTTTAGAAACCTATAAAAATATATCTTTTACGTGAGCAATACATAATACAATCTAGTGCTTAACATGCTACACGTAAAAAATACCGAAAATCAAAGTGTGTACATTTTTTTGAAAAATTTAGAAACATTAACAAATTTTGATTATATATCAATGTATGCTTCATTAGTCAGTAAGTTCCAATAATGAGAAAGTACAATAAACTTTTAACAATTTCTTCTTTAGCCAATGAACCCAAACTAAAATGTTTTGTGATTTCTGAACAAAATTTGTCGCATTGTTTCCATGGAACTATTAATAAAGAGGACCTGACATATCCATCGTAAGTGAAGATTTCACTGTCACCGCTTTCAAAGGAGTTGATCGCAGACAGGTCAAACTTCCACCAGTAAATTTAAATACAAAATTTCTTTTAGTTTAATCACTTTTTAAAATCAAAATTTCAGTTATAAATAACCCGAAAAGCATACGTTCATTTTTATTGGTAAAAGATTAATTCTACATTTGTCAGGCCCTGCGCTTTCGCCATATTGTGGAAACCAAGACGAACTCCTCTCAGTGACATTAAAAAGGATTATAATACATAGACAAACGTCCACCAGGAAAAAACAAAAAGGAATATTAACCATGTTTGGGAGAGACATTTTTAAAGAAAAAATCTTATGAGAAAATTATCTGTTTAAAATTTACTAGTGGAGGTTTGCTTCAGCGGTTATCAGAAATTGTTTATCCCATGTAGAAAAATCAACCACCATAATATGACAACCTCCTCAGTTACTTCATTCGCAACTGGTAGACAATACGCTCTATGTCTACCCCTCTTTATTCACAACTCCGTTATTGTTTTAGCATCAGTACTAATTCGCTATCAGTAACAATATGAATGGCTACGCATGCTGCTAAATATTTCAAGAAGTCTTTTTTAAAGAAACAAAATGCTTTAACAGAATTTGATGAGGAAGCAATGCCCGCATTTATATTTCTATTTCTAAAACTTCTATACGATGTTATTAATTCCGTGTACTTTGTTTCTTATAGCTAGAAACACGTTTTGTTGGCAGTTTTACGTATTTTTAAATATTCTTTCTGGAGCGATGTGGATAAAAATATGCGCATTTGAGGGTATATCAGATACATGAAATTTTGTCGAACAATTTTATAAGCTAATTCTAACGATTTATGCGTAGGTGAACATGTTAATCGCTGTAAAATATGGTTGGAACAAAACCTATGGTCCATCCAAAAGCAAAATATCTGATTTTTTTTTTTTTTTTTTTTTTTTTTTTTTAAATTATCTCAAAACATAAAGAAAATTTATTTCAAGTACAGAACAATCAGATTTATCGGTATTATTGTAATTAAATAATCGAGGAGTATGAAAACATTAGGTGAATAGAAGATAATTATCATTACGCGCAACCATCCAGAATACAGAAATCAGTGTTAGTTCTAATTTATAGGTTACCCAATTCAAACATTCAACATAACAATTCATCCATTCAACATTCCTGCCTGTAGCAAAACTTAACTGCAATCCCCAGAGACCTCGAAAAAACTCTCAAAACGAAGTTACTCCGCCCGACCAAACATTCATACACTGTAAAAGAAATGGACAATTCCACGGATATTTTACTGGCAGTCGAAATGCCAGTATAATTCCCGTTTTTTAACGGAAAACTTTTCCGTAAATTTTTGAAAATTTGCCCGTTTCCCCCCGAAAAAATGGAAAATTTTCTGAACTTTACAGAAATTTGTCTGTTAAAAAACAGGGGTTGTACTGACGTCCCGATTGCAAGTATAATCTCCGTAAAATTGCTCGTTTTTTTACGGTGTATTGCTCAGTTAAGAGCGGAATTAGTGAGAGACCCCTCGATGAAACTATTTTTAATAAATTAGCATTAGACCGATGTTATTTTACTGAGAGAATAGCTAATAAGAGCAAAAAACAGAATAATATACAATAAAAACAATGTTCCACATCATACTTCTACTGAACTTCTACATAGTTGGCTTAATAACGCAAATAAAGTCCAAAATGCTAGACTACAATTAAAATAATGCATACAAAAATTTTATCGAGATGTTCAACAGAACTGGTCTGTCTACTAAAAAAAATATTTGCTTGTATCCATGTTTATAGGGAAATTTAACTACTAGCCACAAACAAGTGAAAAAACCCTCTGCAAACGAAGATTTTCCTGACCAAAACTTCACCTGGCTCTGCCAAGACGGAAACGGTAGGAGATCCTTTAGCCATCGATTACATTGATTTTAACAAATTAGCATTATGCTGACATTATCTTACAGAGATAATAGATTACAAAACAGAATAATATACAATAATAACAATATACCATATCTTACTTGTACAGAACCTCAGTTTAGTTTGCTCATAGTTAATAACACAAATAAAATCAAAAATTCTGTATTACGATCAAACAAAACTATACAAATATTTTAGCAAATGTTAACCTGAATAACCTTTAACAAAGATTATTCAGGTTACCACAATGTGCATAAACTTTTTCAAAATGAAATATTTACTAAAACTACAACTGGATTCGAACACAGGCTTCCCCGTTTCGAAACTGGAGACGTTAGCTCTGCATTTCCTGTAGAATCGGTAACAAAATCGTTTGAAATGTTTTTTAAACGAATTAAATACTTGCTCCGCTAGCCGATTTTTAGGAAATTCTATACAGTTTTTGCGACAGTGGTTTATATCTTATCTGTCGAAAAAGAGTTCACTCGGAAGTTCCATTTGAACGTTATCTCATTCACTCTTCCTTTTTAACTTACACACGCAAACCATGATTACACTGCTTTCCTTAGACTATGTGTTCAGAAAATAAAAATAAATAAATAAATAAATAAATAATAAAGCTGCCAATTTTCCAGCGTTGATAATTATATGTTTGTAAAATCTCACCATAAATCGTTTTGTTCTATTAATTAAATTAATTTTTTCCCCTAATTTTCTATTTCGTATCTTGACGTGGTACTTCAAAGATCATTTCCGTAGGTTGATTGATGATTTAAGTGTCATCATTTGATAAATAAAGAGTTAAAAGTATTTCTGGAACTATTTTCGCTGTCAAGTGTCCGTATTACTGATTCATTTCCGCAAACAGGTCCTCGTTCCTACCTTTTTTTTTCTCTTCTTTCTAAAGAATTCAAAAATAATGCGTCATGCTGGTTGTTGGTTCTGAGCCAGATATTTTTGTTACTCCAACTGTTGCACAACTCCACAAGAATGAAAAAGTTTGTTCCTGTGAGCCGATATTGTCTACAAAGAGTATTCAGACTGCTCGGCGACCTAAATTACGAAACACAAAAACAAAAACACTAGAGTACTTCACATATATAAGAATAGCTTTCTAATCAGATATTTCCTAACGGTAATCAATTTCTCATGAAGCTAACTCGAAAGTTATAGAACGCAGTGGCGCCAACTTATATGGACCCGTGGGGGGCGAGCCCACCCTGATCGCTGCTGCACCTACACAATTTTCATTGACTTATTTCGTTGTTTTATTTTTATTTCATCATGGAAATAAAATTTGGTTTTTGTTTAGAAAATAGTATGGCCATGAATTAGAATTACAGGAGAACGGAAAAATTCTTTAGCGGATTTATAATTAAATTTCTCCCAAAGACAGATTTCCTACATATTTTGCGTCAGATCTGCTTTATATTTTAACTTTAATTTACATAACATTTAGTAGCCTGCAATTTAATATTTTTAAGTTATAGTTATTTATTTTTAAGTTAAAAAATATATTCTATATTTATAATAAATATTTATGTATTTATAAAATTGAATATTTATTATAATATAATTAAATTAAATTATAATAATTTTACATTTTACTTCGGAAAACCATAATTTGGCTTTGAATTATCGTTTTTGTTCATTTGCTCTTCCCACATTCTTCTCTACACGCACACGTAGTAAGAAGGAAAATTTGTATGTTATTCTATGGAAAAAAAATTAAGCCCACCCAATATTTTACAATATTTGGCGTTACTGTTAGAACGACATTTAAATTTTGTAACATGACATTTTACAAGTACAAAAAGATATTGATTATATTTCGTGCCTTCATAATTTAAATAAAAAAGTGCCTAGTTAAATTGATCGCACTTAGCTCGCAGGCTGCTCACACTAATTATATATTATATTCTTATTTCAATGTATAATGCCATTCGAAAAATAAATTAATGGAGGAGAAATTAGATCTCCAAATCCCCCCTTTATATTTAACCCCTGAAACTCCAAATTTTATAAGAAAAATATTCATCAAAATACACCGATATACCAAATTCGAAGCAAATCGAATAATTCGGAAGGAAAAACTCATTTATCTAAATTAAGTGGGGCATTAGCACCTGTCTCTCCCACCTTTTATACTTAATGAACACCTCAAACTAATATGGAAAGCCCCATTTCAGAATGACTCTATATACAAAATTTGAAACAAATCGGATATTCTTACAAACAGCTATCCCGTTATGTACATACATACGTACGTACATGCAGAATTTGTGGGAACACCAGCTCTTAGGCTTTGATAGCCCGTGAGCTAAAAATTATATTCTGCCATGATCGGATTTCTAAAAAACTTAGTAGATTCATCCCGGAATTTCCGGGTTAAAAAATGTTGGTGAAAATCTTTATTTTTTATTAAATACACTTTTTATGTTTAAAATATCAATAATGTATTCGTATTTTGAAATTTATGAAAAAAGATACTTTCACATTAGCCGCGTGCCAAGATATAATAGACGAAAAAAATCACTAAAGCTTCCGCAACCTACGGCAACTTGTTTGATTCCATTAATTTCAGTTGTTTAAGCGCATTGTTCAATTTCACGTCTGTTAAATGTTTGTCTTATTTATTTTATTTATTTATTTATTGGGGGAACTTTAAAAAAGAATTATGTATGAAAGTTATTTTAAAAAACATAAAAACAAATCAGTCAATTAAGATATGATTTTCAGACAAATTGCATTTGAAAGTGCATTTTATTTTCTATTTTACACGGTAAAAATTAAAATAGTACGATGTTTAAAAATTTAAAAAAAATCGCAGTAATTCGAAATTACTGGTCAGGGATCGCCGTCACACCAGAGTTACTCACGGACATATTTTTGCTGAGTTATATATAGTATGATTTTTTACATACATGATCTTTTACTGTTAAGAAAAAAAAAAAATAGAAGTATAATAATAAAACATTACTAAAAATAAATATATTATTTAAGAAACTCAAATCGAATTATGCATTTCGATTGATAAAAATGGCGTAATGTTTGTAACTTTAAATTGAGAAAATCATATTTAGAGTTTTTTAGTAATTGCGTGAAGATAGATCTTAGTTTGAAAATTTGCATATTCCAGAAAAAAATATTGTTAAATCATTATGTTATTACGAACGTGTAGATATTGAAAAGATTATTTATCTTTATATTCTCTAGACATTTAATAAGAAAATGAAAATGTTTTTTTTTTTTTTTTTTTTTTTTTTTTTTCCACTAAACATCTTTAGGTTTGCATGATAAAAGTTTGCATTCTTGCTTCATAATCTTTATATATTAGTCTTCTATGAGAGTCAGAGATAATGAGGGCATCTACTTACTTTAGTCTTTCTTAAGACTTTAAATGTTGTAGAAACAGGACCATTAATTTTAAGAGCCAATGTTCTCTTATAATTAACGTCACATACACACATATATAGAGAAAAAGAGAAAGATTGCAATTCAAAATTTAAATCACGAATACAAAATACGTTTAACTAACTCATAAGAATTTAAACAGCAATTTCTATGTGAAAGAATACATTACATTATAGAGGTTTACATTTTACTTTATCACTTATTATCTTGACTGATGTTCTGCAGTTAATAACAAAAAAAAAAAAACATGTTGCATTTCTGAGAAAATCTTTTACTTTTTTTTTCAACAAGCTTCATATCTGAACACGTTCGAAAAATAGTTTTATTGAACAGCGTAACATATCTATATTTCATAATCTGTTTTAAATTTAATTTAAGCAAAGATACATCATGAATGCTAGATATGCATACATTCTGTTTTCATATATATATATATATATATACATATATATACATATACATATATATATATATATATATATATATATATTTGTAAATCCTAATTTGTGTTGTTTTACAATAGTTTCATACATATATAAAGGAAGAAAAAGGGAGAGGGTGAGATTAATGGTTTTGTAAATATAATGTTTCTGTGCTTTATAAATTTTGATCGTAATTTAGCACTAGTAGAGGCGTCTTTCTATTTAAAATGCCACAAAAGCACTGAATATTCGTAAAAAACAAAGAAAATACAAAAATGATTTTATTTTGTTTGTTTATTTTATTCTTTCGAATTTTATATATTTTTCTTAACTACATCTTACAAAACCCAAGGACCGCATAGTAACTTCCGAAACTTCCACAAAAATAATTATTTTGATTTAAATGTCTTCTAATATGATGAAAATAACAAAAGAATTAGCTTTTGGACAACGATAATAGGCTATACTCTGTATATGTCACTGCATTCAGTTGATTTTAAAAATATGCATAAAGATACGAATCATTGAGATTCATTAAGATTGCATTCTTAAGCTATTGAAAATGTTCAATTTTTTGTGAAAGTGCAAGAAAAATAAAGGTGTGGTGTTGGGGGGGGGGGGGGGAGGAGGAGGCAAAAGAATATCAGACCGTGAGCTTCTTTTTGCTTAAAAAGGGCCGCTTAAATAGAATTATTAGAAACACTGCACAGTTTTAACTGTGTTTATTTGAATCAGTATTTAGGATGTAGCACGGCCACTGTAGGGAATCAACCGGGGTATTAATGCCAAGGATTGGCGTTATTACTCCGTTATAGTTATTGCGCTGTACATTTTAAATTACAAATTATCTCGAGAAGATATCCAAAATCTTCAACAACATTTTGAAAGTCCATGAAATGTACTACAAATTTATGTAATTAACAAAATATTTCCGGATAAAAAAAAAAAAAATAGTCTTCTCATCACAAAACGTATCTCGCAAATTTTAGATCAAGCGTTAATTTTAGTTGCATGTAAAAACAATAAGACCTAAAAATGAAACAAATTAACTTGAAGCTGTTTTTTGAGATTTATATGACTCAAAACCCTTCCGCGCAGAGCACATGGGTGTCATTTACCAGATTATTTCATAATTATGCAAAATATCAGCACTTGGCGTTATTACCCCGCCTGGCGTTATTACACCAGACCACCTTAGATCCAGTTAATTTTGTACATATTCATATAATAATTATCAATAATTTTAATATATAATTAGACAAGTTCAAATATAAATTATTTACCCGATAAATGAATTAAAATAGTTTATTTCAAATGAATAACCCTGCGTGGATTTTTATAATCATTTTTCTCCAGAATTTAATAGAAGGTTTTTAAAAATTCCGAAAACGATTTCTCTTTTACTGCAATAATTACAGTTAACGATACATTTTATGTATTATAAACTATTAGAATTGCTCATAAAATATTCGTCAGGTTTCTTACCTCATAAGTTTTTTTAGAACTTAACGAAAAATATTATTACATATTCGTCAAGTAAAATTCAAAATGTTTTCTCGTGGCACAAAGCTACATATGAGTAAATTTGGATCTCGGAACATTATTAATCAAATTACGATTATAATAAAATACTAATTGATATTAAAATTTTATCCCATTCTTCAAAATGTTATTAATGAATTATGTAATAGCTATCTATTCAACTTTGCACTCATAATTCATTAATAATTCGCTGATAAAACAATTAAAATTTTAATATTAATTATTTGATTTTAATCGTTATTTCATTAATAACGCTTTGAGGTGCAGATTTATTCATATGTAATTTTGTTTATAGATTTTTTTTAAATTACGCTTCACGAATATGTAATAATGTTTTTCGTCTTATTCTTAAATTAAAAGTTATGAGGTTAAAGTAAACTTTGAGAATAATTTATAAAACCCTGTATTGTAACCTCTTATGAAAACTTTTATCACGACTCACAGTTATGAAATTTGGCTGAAAGGTTATTTTATAAATGATTGATCGAATTATGATCAGATTAAATTTTTCCGATATTATACATATTAAATAAGAACAAAGACAAACATCGGAGATGGTATGGATTTATACATTTAAATTTATATGTATATCAAATATTTTAAAAAATGAATATTAATTCTATAGTATATGACGAAAATTGCAATTTTTCTATTAATAATCTTCAAATTTCAAAATTTTTTAAATATCCAATAACTATAGGAAAAAAAAATTAACTATAATTAATTTTCAAACAATACATCTGCAACTAGTACTTTTCCCTGTAAATTCAATGACCCCGCTCTACAAAAATACATTAATAATAATCACGGATCTATATCACTGGAAATCCTAATATTATAAATGATTTTACAGTGAAAAAAACTAATGGGTTATGGAATTAAGTATAGAATTCCTTCAAATTTTAACATTAATTCTATTCATCGATTCCCCATTTTATATACCATTCATAATTAATTCTAAAACAGTTTAAATATTATATAGATATATTTATTTATAAAATTGCAATATCTTACAATAAACCCACTGAATATTTTAATCAATGGAAAATATAGGTAAATGACAAATTTATAAGACTTTAAATATAATATTTCAAGTCTGGTTACTATTAATACAAAGATAGATACCGTTATTTTCCAGATCAAATATCAGTGTTGCTTCATTAAAAAAAAAAAAAAATATTTTAAACGCCCAAAATTTCGTCTTATTCACGGAGAAATTTTCTATTAGAAAATACTGGTTCCGAAGAATTTCTTGATGTGAAAATTCCAGGGCCAGTACAAACCCTGAAAGAATTTTTTTCAGCAAATCACTAAATTACAAAAAACTTCGTTATTACTTATCTGGACAAATCTCCTAATAATTATGCAATCATATGTAAATCTTATTATCACAACCTGCTTCCATCTAGTATTTCTTCTAAAAATTCTTTCCAAAAAACTAATGACGATATAATTGTAAACAATCGTAAAATTAATAGTTATTATAAATTAGTAAATATTTCCTCTAATTGGATGCATTTATAAATAGACAACCTTTTTTAAAACTTAAAATATATAATACTGAATAATGTAATCTGCTTTGTTAAAAATTGATACTTTAAAATTGTGAAACCGAATCGAAAAAAAAAAAAAAAAAAAAAAAGGAAAAATAATACAGCTTAAAAAATAATAATACAGCTCTTTTAATAATACAACTTATAAATTTACACTAAAATTTTTTAATCAAATCATGATATTTTGATGAAATGTTTTAATCAAAGCATTTACAAAAATTATTGATAACAAGAATAGATACGAATTGGTCAATATTATGAACAATCTTAAAACTGTAAAAAAATACTACAACATATGATTTCAAAGATCTTTTTAATAATATAGATTTATTAGATCTACATAATATAATAAATGCATTAAAAATAATCATCATAAATTGAATTTATCAACGAATATTGGTACAAATTATTTTCATACTTTAATAAATTTCATTAACAAATATAATTTTACATTGCAAGATAGCACAATCTATCAGCAGAAAGTTGGTATACCACAACGTGGTTGTACCTTCAGTTTATTATCAGATTTATATAACTATGAGCGTAAATACATTATAATAAAACATATTTATATCGATATGTTGATGATATTGTTTTAATTGCTACTGATTATTCCAATATTTCTCAATTTCCAGTAGATTATCCGACTAATTTAGAATTAACGAAAACCTCTTTTCTAACAATGTCATTAACTTTTTATACATTAAAATTATACTAAAAGAAAACAATAACTAATATATATGACAAACGTAATGAATTTAATTTTAAAGTTAATAAATGTACTAGTTGTTAATCCTGTCTTCATAATTCAGTACATCGTAATATACTGCTTAAACATTTATATAAAATAAAATGTTTATGTTCTTCTCGTCTTATTAAAAAACAATATTAAAAAGCTAATTAATTATGCATTAAATAATGGTTTTCCAAAAAATTCATATATTATTTAATGTATAATAAATACTTAGATGATTTTAAAATCTAATTACCACATTGTGTAAAAAACGTATAAAAAAGCATAAAACGATAAAATTATAATAATAAATAAAAATTCAAAATTAATATTAAAACTATAAATAGGATGTATGGGTGGATAGATATTAGAGTACGGAGGAGGGCGGCAATGTCTCGATAATACGCAATGGTTAACATTAGTTAATTTATAACAGATGGGACATCCAATAAATTGCAATAATTCATTTTATGTCAGATGTTGAATTAACATATATGTATGAATAATTGCACAGTTATATTTATTAAATCAATTAAGTCTATTAATATAATTTAACAATTAATTTTAATGATTAACTTGAATCTAAATTTTAGCCTAATTGGGACAATAGCTAAAATATTATATTCTAAGTGCATAAAATTCATATGTTAATTATATATTTTATTCTTTATTTTATCCTCTACTGCTTCATTGTTAAATCTTAAAACAGTTTGTAATCAAATTGAATAAAATTAATTTCAATATTTAAATTACATTTTTCCTTTTTCCTTTTAAATATATAAACATTCTAATATTCGTTATTTAACTTATTATCATTATATTATATGTTTATTTAAGTAATTAGGTTATGATGTAAGAGTGATTTAATTATTATTATTTTATTGTTTAGTACATTTAATTACATGAAAAATTAATTAATTAAGTAATTAATAATCATCCATATCACTTTTTACGTATCATTAATATTTAATAAATCAATTACATATTTTTTCTTATAGTGTTATTCATTCAATAAAATATTTTTAGTTTACCATATTTATCTGTAGACTGTATATGCTTTGAAGCATCATCTAATGACAGTCATAAATATGTAATTCATTTAATATTTTACATCTTGATCCATGGCAATTTATTTTACTAATATCTCAAGAGATTGAAGTACTGTAGTTTTCTATTGGACAAGAAGGTAGACTTCATTTTTGGCTGTACTATAGTATGAGTTGTTCCCATATATTGAAGTTTTTACCTTACTATATTGGAAAATACTCCTTGGTTCGTCATTTTTAAAATGCACCCCTTTTTGGACAACAGTTGCACATAATCATACCAATTTATTTTTTGATTTGTCATTTAAAGTGGATCTTTAGTTGGTGGTATGTTTTTTCTTTTTCTATCCAAATTCATCTTGAATCATTTTAATCGGTTTGTTTTCTTTTTTTCAATTTTTTCTGTCTTTAATGTGTGTTGATAACCCTAAATTTGTACTATTATTAAAATCCTAAACATTATCGGTCATATGAATGAAGATTTTTAACTGTGTACTTTTTGAAGAAGATTTTACTAATACACGTACATTTTAGCTATATATTTCCTTAACATTAATTTGTTTTATTCAGGCTAGAGAAGAATTTATACATAATTTCACCTATGAAACATTTCATAGAATGGAATGGAAAACGTTAAAATGGACACGACTAAAATTTCAAAAAACTAAATCATATAAAAAAATATATAATCCTAAATATTAATTATCTAAAATTTACGTCTATATTTAGTCCATTATGAATGATGCTAGATTTATTTTAATTAACTTTTACAACTGACGAAGATAAATGTAACAATTTTTTTTTTATATCCAAAATCTATATGTACGCATTTTTCAAATAATGTATGTTGGAAAAATATATTCAAAAATATATTAAATATGTATGTAATGCAAAATATATATATAATACAAAAATGTATAAAATATATAAATAAATAAACTCACCAAAATCAGCAACACAGTAATGCTCTTGTGGGTGAGAATACATACAGGAACAAGCATCACAAAAATATTGAAAGGACGTCACAAATAATACTCCTATTGCTATCCAAATAACCTTCATCGTTGAAAATTGATATATTTATCTATCTACAATAATAGAAAAAGCAAATTTTATCTACAAGAAACACTCATATACACTCACATACATATGATTACCAATATACAGGGTGTCCCATAAGTAATGGGACAAACTTTAAGGGGAGGTAGGGCACATCATAACGATTCAGAATTACATAGGAACCCATGTTCCCAAACGTCATTTTAACCCTTTAAGAGTCAGTTTTATTTGTCGATTTTTCCACATATGTGGGCGTGGCTTTTGAATGTCGAATTTTCAACAAGTGTATTTTATATGCTAATAGTTAAACAAAAAGAATATAAAAAATGAAAATGCTGCTTCTACTCGACGTATTTAACACACCGATTGTATTAATATACAATTAAGTATAGAATTTTAAAATGTCGGAACATAGAAGATTTTAAAAATGTACAGTAGGCGGAGTTATCATAGGAAGGCGAGAATAAATACTTTAAGAAATAAGTATCCACACCGGAAATTGTATTCCAGAATTTGTAGGACAGGAAATTTATAATGCGTTTAATCTTTAGACTTTGCTTTTCTTTCCACAGTAGCCTTGCAGAAATTACGCTGATTGGAATTGTCACCACCCGCTGAAGAGTATGCAACGTTTCACCAATAATGAACTGGCGGATATGCACTTCATATATGGCTTGGCCGAGGGAAATGCAAGGGCTGCACAAAGATTATATTGCGAAAGGTTTCCACAGAGAGTTGCACCGGACCGCCGAATATTTGCTTATTTACATTACAATTTAAGTAATTATGGTTCACTTCGAGGTGATAGGAGTAATGTGGGACGGCCACGACTGTCTCGAACTCCAAGTATGGAACAAAATGTGTTGGATATCGTTGGTAGCAATCCAAGTACCAGCGTACGAAACATCGCTGCTGCCATACGAGGATCTCGAAGTACAGTTCATCGTGTTTTGCGACTTGAAGGATTACACCCGTACCATCTGCAAAGAGTACCATCATTGCTTCCTACAGATTATCCTGCACGTAAAAGTTTTGCAAGTTGGTATCTCGACCAATGTCGTCTAGATCCTCATTTCCCATCCAAAGTTTTATTTACGGATGAGGCATATTTCACTCGAGATGGTGTATTCAACCATCACAATACGCATTTATGGTCTGATGAGAATCCCCAAGGAATGAGACCACATGCTGCCCAACATCGTTTTTCAGTGAATGTTTGGGCTGGTATTGTTGGCGACTTCTTAGTTGGGCCTTATTTGTTGCCAGCGCCTCTGACATCTAGAGATTACCTTATTTTTTTGCAAGAGATGCTACCAAGGTTACTTGACCCAGTACCACGTGATATGTGGTTTCAACATGATGGGGCACCTCCGCATTATGGAAGATGTGTTCGTCAGCATTTGAATCAGGCGTTTGGTCATCGATGGATTGGGCGTGGTGGACCGGTTATCTGGCCACCACGCTCTCCTGATTTAAGCAGCATCGATTTCTTTCTGTGGGGTGCATTGAAAGGTGCTGTTTACGCAACACCGATTGATACAGACATGGATCTGGTTGCGAGAATCGCCTGCGCTGCTGCAGATATTAAAGAAAATCCAGGTGTGTTTGAGCGAGTCCGCCAGTCCATGGTCCGACGTTGTAACGCTTGCATCACTAGTAATGGTGGAAACTTTGAACACCTTTTATGACATTCTTACATGTCACTTACCAAAGTACGTATAATATTTATGACCAATAAATATTTGAGATGATCTCAGTCTTGTGTCTCTTTCTTTAAGTATTTTTGATTTATTTAAAACTCCGCCTATTATAAGTTGTTTCTACATTCTAATATTTTACATTTTCATGGTTATTATTCTTACTAATACAATCAGCGCTCTAAATATTCGAATAGATGCAGCGATATTATACTTCACAATTTTTTCGTCAAACTATTATCATAGAATATCTTTTTTAAATTTAACATACATAAACCACGCCCACATGTGTCAAAAAATAGCCAAACACAGTTAAATTTTACATGGTTAAAATGACGTTTGGGGACATAGGTTCCTATGTAATTCTGAATCGTTATGATGTGCCCTACCTCCCCTTAAAGTTTGTCCCATTACTTATGGGACACCCTGTATAATGGCATATTGGAAATATGCAGTGCGTTAAGAAATTATAAGACCTGTAATGGATTGGTGCACTTCTGAAGAAAATAACATAATATCCAAATTTTTAGCGTCTGTATTTAGAATTGATCGTAGAACGTTTTCTATTATAATTGCTACGTTAAAGTTCAAGTTAAATTTTTTAATTTTTCTATTTTTTAAAAAACGTTATTAAGGTGACTGTTAAGAAATTATAATACCAAATGAGGAAATTAAAGTATTATGCGCCACATCACAATCCTTATAAAATGTATTCATTATATATCATGAAAGTCATGAGAAGCAAAGGTGCCGGTTTAGATGGTGTTATTTACGATATATTTGAATATATAGAGGTCGTGGGTGAAGAGTTGCCTGCGACCTAAGTAAGGAAAATTTTGTTTTATAAAGGTGCTGTCCCCTTAATATAGATAAATGATTTTTTCATGCAGAATTATTCGATTTGTTTCAAACTTTATATACCTGTTTATTCTTACAAGGAGCTTACCCAATTAATTTGGATGTTCAGAGGTTAAATATAAAAATGGGAAAAATAGGGAGAAGTAGCCCCCCTCCCTTAATCCAGATAAATGGTTTTTTAAAGCTATATTATTCGATTTGCTTCAAATTTGGTATATCAGTTTATTATGCTAAAGAACTTCCTTGATTAGATTTGAAAGTTGATTGGTTAAGTATAAAAGGGGGCAAGTCCTCCCTTAATTTAGATAAATGGGTTTTCATGCAAAATTATTCAGTTTGCTTCAAATTTCTTTTCTAAACTCATTCTGATAAGGAGCTTTTTTTTATTAGATTTGGTGGCTCATCGGTTAAGTACAAATGAGTAAATTGAGAAGCTAATACCTCCCTCTTAATTTAGAGAAATGGGTTTTTATGTAGAAGTATCTGATTTGCTTCAAATTTGGTACACAGGTTCATTATAATAAGGCGCGCCCCTGATTAGGTTTGGAGGTTCATTTGTTAGGTATAAAGAGGGGAAATGGGGGCTAATCCCCCTTAATTTATTTTTTGAGGGCATTATTCTTTGAAATAATTGTATGATATACTATTAACGTGAATAGCCTGTAAGCCCAATGCCATCAATTTAACTGAAGATGTTTCTTTTTTATTTAATTAATCGTCAATGCTGAACATAAATATAGAAGTGGCGTGTAATTAAGATCTGTAAAAGGAAGTGTGTCACACTAGATCAAAAGGGCATCGCTAATGAATGACATTAATAGTTTTTCATCATTTCTGTAAATTCTAAATTTGTAACACATGCCCTTCATTCAACTATCCATTTAATTTTCTTTTAAGCTGTGCTAAATGTATATAATTTTGTTGTAAATAAATGAAACTACATATATTAAATAATGATATATTGATTTAGAGAAACCAAGCAATATTTTTGCAAGAATTCAGAAAGTTATCTCGAAAGTTGCTTTCATTTTGAGAAAATGTTTGATTTTTAAAGATTTATGATTTATCGAAGCATATATAATGCTGTAAGTAAAACAGCTTCTTGCTTTCATATATTTTACAGCAAAAGAATCAACTGTGTTGTAATTGTCATTATATTTATACTTTACAGTCATAAGTGAAATTGAAAAAAAAAAGTTTTGTACTTTAAAAAAATTGAAATCTAAACTTTTCAAATTAATTAGTTAACTACCTGACAAGCTATATGTTAACTTTTCATTTCGAAGGGCAAATCCATAAAAATATTCCCTGTAAGGATGAACTTGTTAACTATTAAGCAATTGAGACTGCGAAAATTAATTAAGCTAATTAATAGAGATGACAATATCCGCATAACCCGACATCCTCATAAATGTCACAGGCGGTGATTCAGATAACTGCCAGTGTGAGTAACTTGTAACAAAAAATATGATTGACAGATCTACTGGGAAATACCCGAAAAAAACATGCTCTTACGTCGAGAAATGAAAATATTTTCTTTCATCTAGAAATAAACTTTTACAAGAAAACTTGATATTTATTTTTCAAATACAAACAAGAAATCAGCAGAGATGTACACCACAAATCAAAGTGCTTAATGTTATCTCTCTGTGTATATGTACCACTTTATAGATAATTCGTTTTATTATCTTTTACTCAATCATTATATTTTCTTCGAAGCACATTATATTTGAATTCTTTTTTATTCTTTGACATTTTTGGTAAGGTATTTGTAGAAAAAATAATTCAAAATTCTTTTCAAACATTTTGTTATTTTTTCTGAAATACATATATCAAATCAGTTCATGCTCAGATGTATTTTAGTAACAGAAATTTTAAAACCCCTTCTGTCATACTCATCAATGTGATTATTATAATTACTAGTTCCAAAAAGTCCTTTCACGAAATAAGAAGTGAAAGGATAAAAAAATGGTTTGACGATTATTTCAAGGATAAAATATATGATGTATTCTCTGCACATACTTATATACATTTTAGTAACACAAATTTTGAAATTCCTTCTGTCGTACTCATCGATGTGATTATTATAATTACTGGTTCCAAAAAGTCATTTCACAAAATAAGAAGTGAAGAGTAAAAAAAATAGTTTGGCGATTATTTTAAGGATAAAATATATGATGAATTCTCAACACATACTCACATATATTTTAGTAACACAAATTTAAAAACTCCTTCTGTCATACTCATCAATGGGATTATTTTAATTACTAGTTTCTAAAAGCCACTTAAGAAGTGATCCAACTGAGAAGTGAAGTGACAAAAAATAGAGAATTGTTTTAAAGATAAAATGTATGATGAAATTTTTAAATTCTAATTATAATTAATATATTTCTTTTTCAACATCTCAAACAACGTATTCCATAATTATAGGTGCACTGCCATATTTAGGTTTATCATATATGCATATTTGGGCATTTTATTTAGCCAAATTATTTCATTTGGGAGAAAGGCAGGTAGGTACTAATAAAAACTTTCGCATTTCAAATGGCTTCTTTTAAAAAGCTTTTCTAGATACACCTCACCAGTAATTTTTTAGCATTAATACCCTCATAATTTTTAATAATTCTATAATATTTCACAATGTCAAGAACAAAGAAATGCAAAAGTAAAGATAAAAATTCTTCTGAACAAAAATTCTTCTTTCTGTTATAGTTATTATATTTCCCCTTAATATTAAGCTTTATATGTAAGGCTAAAGAATACATATACCAATTAAAAATCAATAGAAGAAAACTCATTCTGAAAAATAAAAAAATAAATACACACTTACGAAATGTAGTTTACGTTTACAACACTTTTATTCTAGAGAAAATTGCCATCTATTAATTTAAATACTTAATCAAAAAATTGCATTGTATTATTTAAACGGCTTCCCTTTTCTAATCAATCTATAAAGGACTAATTCGTGCTCTCATATCCTGTCATTGTTTGATATAGCATCATTGTCGATATTAATAACTGTCAGCTGATGGTTTGGCATATTGTTTCCTTTCGTTAATGCATGGCCTTTTTTAAATACTTGACACACTTTATTTTGAAAATATAAACCAGGGATCATTTATAATATGTAGGGGAGAGGGGGGCACCTTTGAACATTTTTTTAGAAAATCAATAGAATTCTTACTTGAATTATAGTTATTGCGTTTTAAATATTACATAATAAAAACACTGCATTTCTTCATCATATGAACAAGAAATTAAAAGTTTTCCAATTAAATTAAATAAGTTGTGAGGATTTAAAAAGTTGAAGGATTTCTGTTCAGATCTGCCCCATGTAGGGGTACCTTTGAACAAGCAAGGGGCACCTTTGAACAAATGAATAAAATATAAAGATATTGAAAGTTTTTATAAAAAATTGCTTATATGTCAGGTATATAAAATAATATGAATAAAAATAACTGTCAGCTGATGGTTTGGCATATTGTTTCCTTTCGTTAATGCATGGCCTTTTTTAAATACTTGACACACTTTATTTTGAAAATATAAACCAGGGATCATTTATAATATGTAGGGGAGAGGGGGGCACCTTTGAACATTTTTTTAGAAAATCAATAGAATTCTTACTTGAATTATAGTTATTGCGTTTTAAATATTACATAATAAAAACACTGCATTTCTTCATCATATGAACAAGAAATTAAAAGTTTTCCAATTAAATTAAATAAGTTGTGAGGATTTAAAAAGTTGAAGGATTTCTGTTCAGATCTGCCCCATGTAGGGGTACCTTTGAACAAGCAAGGGGCGCCTTTGAACAAATGAATAAAATATAAAGATATTGAAAGTTTTTATAAAAAATTGCTTATATGTCAGGTATATAAAATAATATGAATAAAAATAAGTAACTACATATTGAAATTATTAATTTTTTTTATTATTTAACCGAAGTTAATTCCATAAAAATTTATGTCAAAACTCATTGTTGAAACATCACAAAGTGTCCCTCCAGTCATGTTTGATTGTGAAAACTCTTTTACAGTATCCTTTAAATACACCAATGTAATATCAGATGCTTCTGAAAAATTAAAAATGTTCATTAACTCTTTTTATGAAGAAACCGGATATAAAATTTGACAAAACTGCTAAATCATGAATCATTATTGTGTATCAAGTATTTGAAATTATCCAATAAATGAATACCAACATCATTTAAATTTTAAACTTCCCATCACTGATTCATCCAGAGGTAGGAATCTATGAGTGCAGTAAAGGGGGGGGGGGATTGCTAAGAGTATAAATCTATGTTCTTGGACATTCTTAATTAATCTTCACATTAAAATAATCTTCCAAAAATAATAACTTTTAGATCCGTAAACAACACTTTACTTCATAGTTTTAAATGTTCTCTTTAAATGTTTTTAATTACTATTTATCTCCAGTTTATTCGGTGTTTTTTCGTTGTTCAAAGGTGCCCCAACTTTTCTGTTCAATGGTACCCCGTCACCTGGAGCTTAACATTACAGCGGTTTACTAAATTCGTCTGAAGAATTAGAATAAAACAAAGCTTATAAACAAAAGCTAATATCTTTATTTAGGTATTGAACTCTAAATTAAAACTTTAGAGATACAAAATTGCGAGTAAAAATCTTACAACTTTATTTCCTTAAGTTTAGATTCAAGAGGGAGAAAAATACATACCTTGCTTAGACAGTATTGCTCATACAAAATGGTGAAGCTTTGTATAATTATATCATTGAAGCAGTAGTAATATATTACCATATAAATTTTTAAAAAATAATTTATTTGAAGGAAAATATTTAGAGTGTTCAAAGGTGCCCCCAGTTCAAAGGTGCCCCCCTCTCCCCTACAAATGAAAATTAAATATTAATTTTCAAACGAATTTTTTTTTTCAATGAATTTTGTGTAATAGAATTTATAAAGTAGGAAATTTGTGCTCTAAAAAGATACAAACTAAGAAAAATGAACGACGGTTTTCACGATGGAATTACAAACAAATTATTCTCGTTTGACTGAAATTTTTGCACTCTACCTATGGGTAGTATTTTAAATGTGAAATACGTTGACTGAGACTGAAAATAATAATAATTATTATTATTATTTTGGTTTGTTTTCAAAATTTAACTTTCAAGCAATAGTTGCCATGAAAACGACTTTTTGCGAAAATTCGTTTTTCTTCATGATGGGTTTTTCACTATTCCTTATATTTAAATTATTGTAAGTCAAGAAACGTTAAAGGTAATTGGTTCAAACTTAGAAAATGGCTTTTTCAATTGTTTTACTTTATTTCTGATTCAATCAATTTAAATATATATATATTTAATTTTGAAAATATGCCTTTTTTTTAAAAAGTTACATCCTTATTTTTAAAATTTTTAATTTAAATATTTTTACTTAAATTAACATTTTTAAAAATGCTGCTTTAAATTTAAAACTTATATGTTTCTGTTTATTTAAATGAAAAAAAAATGAAATTCTACAAATAATATTTTGAGTTATAACGATTTTAAATTACCCCACTTTTTTCATAAAATTAAAATTTTTAAAAAATGTAATTTTTATCGAGTGATTTTGTTTAAAATTTATATGGATAACCATCGCAATTTTTTTTTTAATTTTAACTCAACAAATAAAAATTATTTTAAAATGTATCCCAAATCCCCTTAAAAAGGAAACAAACATTTCCTCGGTCATTTAAGGGGGAGATCCCCTACAGCAATCCGATAGTAATTGATTTTAACACAATATTAAATATACTTTTGGAGCTATAAACATTTATTCAAATTAAACATTTTTTAAATAAATTGTACAAAATTTTGCTTACGTACCTTTTTTTAAGTAATTTTAATGATACATAATTAGAATTTAGTTAAACCCATTTTTATAGAACCGTTAAAAAAATAATTAAATTAAACTTATTGAATGGTATATAGCAGAATTAAATGGAAGCTGAATAAATATATAGATAAGCTGAAATCTTATCGCAATTCCTATTCTGGTTGATTAGGAATATTACTTATAGTTTTGTATTCTCTTTTATGAGTTTCTACATATTTCATTAAGAATACTACATATTATTAAGTTTCTATATATCATTAATTTTCTACAAATTTCATGCTTTTCAATAGAAAATATTATTCAATCTTTAGATTAAACGATAAAGTAAAATTATTATTAAATTTATCATTGTTATTGTTATTATTATCATTATCATTATTATTACTATTATAATTTATAACTAGACTATCTAATAACATTTTATCTCACACATAACATGAAATGAATGCTTAGTAAAAATAAAAAATATCTATATAGACAGAATTTTTTATCAGAACCCATGCCCTGTTTGACCGAGCTGTTTCAACACCTCTGCAATCCATGCCGTGCATATTTACAAGAATTACCGTGGGCACAAAGAAATAGACAGGAAAACCTGTAATTCTTACTTTTGACTATTTTGGGAGGAGCAAAAAATTAAAGAAATAAATCTGATTCCTCCAGCTCGATAAAAAAGGATTAAATTTAAGATTAATATTCCTTTTGGAGGTAAAAGTTTTAATCTCACGACATAAGTAAAATAATGATCGGTTTTAGATTTTCGTAATGTGTGGGCTCTAGCTGCTTTTGAGTTTTTAGATAAATTTATGAAGACTGTATTTGATAAATATTAATCAATTGTAATTATGGTATAACACTGCCGAAATGATAAGTTTGTCATTAATAATTTTCAAGAAGTCAGATGAAGAATTAATTTATTTGAGAGAAGATTTATTGCATTACAAAGAGGAAGTTATTTGATAAAAGAAAATCTTGGGCAGTAGATCTGATACTTTATGCACATATATTAAATAACTATTTTCAAGTCATAGCTTAATACTTGGATCTTTTAAATTCGGATTGCATTCAGTAAAAATAATAAGCCATTTTTATTTGAATTCGAGTTATTAAGTAGCATATACAAAATAATAATAATGCCTGCCGATTCATATTTTTTTTTAAATGTTTAATGAAATTCAAATTCTCAGTGTGTACTGCAAATTAGTGCTATTTTTACTTTAAATATTACAACCAGTAAGAACTTACATTTATGTTCTTGTAAATCGAAACAAAAACATACATTGTATATTTTTTTATTGTCTACACATTGCTGCCACCAGTACCGTTAGTTTTCCAGGTTTTTCAGGTCAAAAAACGCTATTTATTTATTAAAAAATATATCTAGTTCAAACGCGCGAAATTTTGCCTTATTTAAAGAGAAATTTTCTATAAGAAAATACTGGTACAGAAGAATTTCCTGGTCTTGGAATTCCAGGACCTCTACGAACCCTGCTACAGTTTACTAAGCAAAGTGTGCCATAAATTTAAAAATATATATATTGTGTTAAACCTATGAAAATTTTTGGAACGAAATATTAGATTATCTGGGAATTATGAATTTATCATCAACTGCATGAAAAAAAATTCTCTTCTATTTCCCAGATTCCTTATTTTTTCTTTTTATATTTATATTTTTATTTGTTTCCAAAAATTTTTAATCATTTTTCTCTGCTGGATTATTTCATTCTTTTTAGTTTCTCTGGACCACCTCAATGTAAAATTTATACATCAAAATTGGGTGAGGTATTTTTAAGTAATGGATCTCTCCGTGTGGTTTCTTCGAATTGATATGTTTATTACCGTAGTCTCTTTTTTATAACTGTGGCTTTTCCTTATTTATATCAAAGCATTAAAAATTCTTTTACAAACGTGGTTCTACATTGAAAGCCGCATCTGATCTATCTCATGAAGAAAGATCTAAAATACACAATTACTTCGAAAATTGCTAATGTGGCGCTTGTTTTATTTTATTTTTTCTTTTGACAAGCCTTTCTATATTATTTATTTGATCATCAGTATCTGTTGTTCAACACTCCAAAGGTTGTCTTAATGTGTTCCTAAGTGTATTCTAAATTAATTCCATTGGTTTTGTCATATAAATGATTTGCTTTTTTTCGTTGCGAGTGATATTGACTTTAAATACTTCGGATTTGGGTCGGTTTCGTGTTGGATTTTTGCTTTTTAGAGCCAAGTTCGGATAATCCAGCTTTTTAAAAGAAAGTCCTGAAATCCGGATAAATAAAAAATCCGGATAAATAAAACTATACATCTGAATATTAATGAGACTATATTTATTTATTTTTACACAAAATATATAAAATTTATGTTGGAGATATAATTGCAGAATACTTTTCTATAATTGGATAAAATGTGGATAAACTTATTTTATTTTGGGTTCGGGACACTTTCGAGTTGACGCGTATCGGGTTCTGATTGACTTTAAGCCAAAATTTCGGGTTCGATTCGGGTACAAACCGGCACGTGCAGGATTCTACCAGAAAAAAGAGGATATTTAATGCCTATATTGGAATATTCTGGCTTCTCTTCTGTCAATTGTGTATTCATTTTTTTTTTCTTCAGCTCTGGGTAGGACACATAATATATTGTAATTATTATTACCAAATAAAATATGTCATTTCGTTCAAATTTATTTTAATATCAACTTCTATGTACAAGAAAACTAACTGAAATTGAATGCTTGAATAAATTGCATAATTGCCACGAATTCTCCGATTTCTTTTACATTTTCCGTTATAAGAAAAAGCAAATACGCTTTTATTAAAGCATCTCTTTAATAATAAAGATGCTAAAGCCATATTCTTATATAAAGCACAGTTGTAAATATTGTACTAATATTTCATTAAAAAATTATATGCAAGTTTCTTTCTTTATAATTTCGGCTTTTCAGAACTTATTAATCTTGTTACGAAATTAAGTGCCGCTATTAAAAGACAACTAAAATATTTTTGTTTAATGAAAGATTAAAAATCTTCATTACCCTCATTAAAAATAGTAAGTTCCATTTCCAATGTCCAGATCTAAAATATTTTCACTTAAATATTTATATTTTATTTCATTTTATTTCATTTTTTACATAATTTAATTTTTTAATGCACAGAAGACTGGGCGTCTAAAAAACAATTTGCTTTTGTAAATGAAAACAAAAACATAAAAATATTTTTTTCAATCATTATGTTTTCAAGTATGTCGAAACGCTCTTCCAAACAGAAGCTATTGTAAATTATGCAAGAACGCCATTCTCCAACTTTAAACCGGAAGAAACTAGCTTTAAAGCTTTTTTTCGACATTTATTGCTCTTACTATTATGAAAAATGCGATATTTTAAAAACTTATGCTTTAAAGTGCTGGGAGTTTTTCTGGGATATTTCAAGTAGCTCTGAACATAAGGCAGACTACAGAAAAAGTTTATTCATTTATATTTTCTGGAGTTAATGTAATATGAAGTTAAACCCATGACTATTTATTTAGGCATTTCATATATTTTACAACCGGATACCTTTGAATATAGAATGTATTTTATCTATATTTTTCTATCGGTGTAGATTATATTTTTAGGGTCTCTGTTTTCAACAACTTTTTTCAAAACAATAACCATTTAGAGATATTTATAATTCGAATGATATAGAAATTGCCAAAAAGGTTATTCAGTAAAGGTGGTTTTCAAAAAGTCGACATTGATAGCTTTGTATTTATATCAATAGTTTCTACATTAGGGTGCCAAGAAATTTAACAGGTATATGAATATTTCACACTATGATTTGCATTATTGACTGATGTATTTTAATTTAATATCACAGAATGTAATGAATATTTATTTGATTTCTTTTTATTATGTTTCTATATGAACTAGTATTTTCTTTTACAAAAACGTTTTCGGTAACGATATAAATAGCAGTTAGTCTTAGAGAGGATTAATACCATTTACATACAATTCGTAAAATGAAAAAGTAATGCTAGAATTTTTAATAATGATGCTGACATTTTGTTGAACATATTGCCTTTATTTCATTTTATTATTTTTTTTAAACATAGAAAACAGTTATTTTAAATGAGTTTTTTTTCTTTTGTACTATTTTGTACTCTTTTTTTTTTTTTTTTTTTTTTTTTTTTTTTTTTTTTTTTTTTGCTTCCGATACAGTATAGTGGTCGAAATCTTTTGTGTGTTCCTGAAAATATTATCTGCTTTCTATTATACAGGTAGTAACTTGTATTAAACCTCAGTAACGTGTATCGATTTCATAAAATATGAAATAGTTTAATATAACTTAAACACGCCCCAAACAATGTTTCCCCGTATACCATGTAGTGGAATATTTGTGTGTGACCCTGTAAATTAATAATAAATATTCTTCGTATCACAGACTGTCCAGAATGTATATTTTAGTATATCTCCATCGATTCAAGTCAATTATATTATATTTGAAAGAGTGTAACATCATTAAAATGTACTTGAAACTTTTTTTCCCTATTGACCGTAATGTAATGGAATACCTTTGATTGTAATTGTAATTAAACTATACATTCGATTTTCATAAAATTTGAAATGAACCGACAAAATTATGTAAAAATTATATATTTTAAATCTCAAACGATTTGGTTGAGTAGTTTTTGCTCTGTTATATGCGGACATACAGACGGACGGACAGAACTACAACTATAGGTGATACGTATTTACGTAATTACGAACGCACCTAAAAGGGAGAAAATTACATAGAATTCCATAGGCAGCCTTTCATGGAAACACTGAACACCAGCAATCCAATTCTTAAATGAAACGAAAGAAAACAGCAATTGTTGAATTAACATAGCTTTTAAAACGTAAATATTGCTAGCAAATAAATGTGTTTGAAAAGTTTTATTTTATGTATTCTAAGGATTGATTAAAAAACAAAAATGAAAGTTTGAAGCTTTCAATAATCATGAAAAGGAAAATATTCGAAAGTGCCATCCATAAAAACACTGAACAGTTGAAGGTCTAATCCTTCAATGATAAAATAAAGACACTGAATTTCTAAATAAACAGAAATAGAAAAACGTAAATATTGTTTAAAAAAATCTCATTTTTAAAGAATTATTTCTTTTCTATTGTACTAATGTATTTAAAAAAGAAAATAAATACTCGAAGCTAGAAATAATTAAAAATTATGATCATATAAAAAAATCCCCCAATGGAAGTCTAACTCTCCAATGAAAGGCGAAAACAGCAATTTTTTTTTTTTTATGAAATAGAACTTTAAAAAAGCAAATATTGTTAAGAAATAAATATTTTTTAAAGAATTGTTTTCTTTTACTTATCTCTTGATAGATTTAAAAGCAAATTATTATTCGTAGCATCGTAGCATAAAATACAAAAAAAAAAAAAAAAGAAGAAGAAGAAGGTTGTGTTTTAAAAACATCCACACTTCAGGCCCAACCCTCTAAAGAAAAGAAAAACTACAGAAAATTTGTAAACAAGCAGACCTTTAAAAACATAGTTAGCAAATAAATGTATTAAAAAAAAATCTTATAAAAATATAAATACTGTTAGCAAATGGGTACTTTTAAAGAATTATTTTCTTTTAAGAATCCCAGAGATTTATTTAAAAACAAAAATAAACATTGATGAATATACACATATTAAAAGCTCGCATAAATCATTGAACACCTATGATTTAATTCTCCAAAGAAAGGAAATAAAGCCAGCAAAGTTGTAAATAAATAGAGCTTTCAAAACGTAAATATTGTTAAGGAGAAATTTCATTGCTTCTTAAATCGATTTTAAAATATAAATAAATAATCGCAACTTGGATTTTTTTTTCTTTTTTTAAAGTTCCTATATGAACATTGAACACCTGACATCCAATCCTCTATTTAATGATGAAAAATTGTGATTATTTTTTTTTTTTTTAAGTTAAAAAAAAAAAAAAATGTAAATATTGTTAGCAATTCGGCGTTTTTAAAGAATTGTTTTCTTTTATGAATCCCAGAGGTTTATTTAAAAACAAAAATAAATCTTCAAAGTTTGATGTATATACATATATTAAATGCTCCCATAAAAACATTGAGCACCCAAGATACAATTTTCCAAATAAAAGCAACAAAGCCTGCAAAGTTGTAAATAAATTAGAGCTTTGATAACTTAAATATTGTTAAGAAGAAATTTCAATACTTCTTAAATCGATTTGAAAATATAAATAAATATTAGCAAATTGGAATGAAAATGTAAATATTGTTATCAAATCTGTGTTTTTAAAGAATTGTTTTCTTTTATGAACCAATGGAATGATTTTAAAAGAAATATAAATATTCGCAATTGGAATGTTTTTTTTTTTTTTTTTTTTTTTTTTTTTTTTTTTTTTAAGTTTCCATATAAACACTGAACAGCTGAGATCCAATCCTTTATTAAATGATGAAAAAACATGATTAAATTTTAAAAGAAAGTTATAAAAATGTAAATATTGTTAGCAATTCGTTTTTAAAGATTTGTTTACTTTTATGAATCCCAGAGATTTATTTTAAAACAAAAATAAATATTCGAAGTTTGATGTATATATATATCATAGAAAACCTAAGATTTAATTCTCCAAAGAAAGGAAACAAAGCGAGCAAAGTTGTAAATAAATAGAGCTTTGAAAACGTAAATATTGTTAAGGAGAAATTTCAATGCTTCTTGAATCGACAATTTGGGCGTGAAGCCAGGTTTTTCCCCTCTTTACTTCGTGGTCAAGGTCAAGAACAACTTTACTGATATCTATCTACTCAGAGTTTTTTTTAGAAGAGAAAATTAATAAAAAAAGATCGCTTGTCATTCGAAATATTTAAAGTAGTGGTTTAGTATGTCCATCCGTTTCTATTAAAATGCTTTGGGACAGGACTGTGAAACAAAAGCTGAGAAGTCAAGGTATTTCATTTGAAATTTTTTATGACTTTGATTAGAAAAGCGTGGAACCGTTTTGAGAGCTAATTTTATAGCGATATTTTGAAGAGTTCGCGAGAATTAATTAAGACAACTGTTCCTCCGCAAAGGAAGTAATCAAATCGAGTATAACGTTTTTTAATTTTGGTATCCAATATAGTTTTCTGCATTTCGGTGTTATTTAAAGTGTAAAGATACTGGATATGATTATTCTTATTCATTCATCCCAAACTAACCTTTAAATGTTCTGTAAAGAAATTAGTTGGTAAAAATCCGTAAAAACAACCATCTTGCATCCATAATCAACCTTTTTCTCCGTCGAGTTGCAAACACATGTTTGCTACATTATGTAAACTGCAATATGCTACAGTTATATAATAATAATAAAGATAATTAAATTAATAAAATAACAAAGCTAATAGAACAAAGCAATACGGATAAATTAATTCAATCACTATAGCTACATTATAAGTATGAAATTTTATAATATAATTACTGTAAATAGCAACAATAATAATAATGTTAATAAAAGTCCTTCCGGCAATGCCGGGAGGAAGAGGTAGCTTTCATATATTTATATATTTATTTATTTTAAAGTAAGTTACATTGTTCAAAAATACTAAGCTCAAATTAGTGGAAATAATCTTATAAAATTAGTGATTTTATAAGATTGAATACTAGTTTTTGTCAAGACTGAATATTAATAGGAATTTTTAGAAATTAGTCATCTTTTATTCAACCTGCTTTTATTTTAAGCGATTTAGAGAGTCGCCAAATTCCACGACATCATAAAGTGTATGCCATTTTAAAGCAACATGATGGATCGTTCAGATCAGACCGTTTCAAAATGTCAGCCATAAGCAAAATTCGAAGTGCTATAACTCAATCATTTTTCAAGATATAGACAAAATAAAAAGTGTTCTAGAATTGTTGTTTTAAGTTTTAACAAGTAAAAGAAAAATATTTTTCAACTTTTAATTTTTTCGCATTTAATTTTAAATTTTAAATTTTTTTTAAAATTTAAAATGGCCATCATTTTGAAACAAAATGGTTTATGATGCTGGCCAACGAACTTGGTCGAGACATTTGTATGTACTATGTACATACCAAGTTTCATTGAAATCGGTTCATAAATACGCGTGTTATCATGTGACAAAAATCAGATCGTTTCAAAATGTCAGTCATAAGAAAAATTCAAAGTGCTATAACTCAATATTTTGGAAGATATGGACAAAATAAAAAGTGTTCTGGAATTGTTGTTTTAAGATCTAACACTTAAAAGAAAAATATTTTTCAAATTTTGATTTTTTCGCATTTAATTTTAAATTTTTTAAAAAATTTAAAATGGCCACCATTTTGGAACAAAATAGCGGATGATGCTGGCCAACGAACTCGGTTGAGAAATTCGTATGTACTATGTACATACCAAGCTTCATTGAAATCGGTTCATAAATACGCGTGTTATCACGTGACAAAAATCAGATCATTTCAAAATGTCAGCCATACGAAAAATTCAAAGTGCTATAACTCAATTATTTTGTAAGATATAGACAAAATAAAAAGTGTTCTGGAATCGTTGTTTTAAGTTCTAACACGTAAAAGAAAAATATTTTTCAAATTTTGATTTTTTCGCATTTAATTTTAAATTTTAAATTTTTTAAAAAATTTAAAATGGCCGCCATTTTGAAACAAAATGGCGGATGATGCTGACCAACGAATTCGGTCGAGACATTTGTATGTACTATGTACATGCCAAGTTTCATTCAAATCGGTTCATAAATACGTTAGTTATCGCATGACAAAAATCAGATATATATATATATATATATATGGTTATATATATATATATATATATATATATATATATATATATATATATATATATATATATATATATATATGTCAACATTTGAACGGAGGGTGGTTTTGGGGTCTGGGGGTCATGATCGGTGAAAATATACCATAATTTTCCGGAAGTGCTTTCCTCCGGACGGCTGCAATAGGTAGCTTTTTACTTTTTGTAATGAAAGCTACTTAATAATAATTGTTGATTTTGCAGAATAATACTGGCAGCTGGGGCACCAGTTTAAAACCGTAAAATTAACACTAATAAACCGTAAAATTAGCAAGTAACATAGCGTTAAGCAGTATTAACACTGTTTAATTTATTTATATGACGGCATATTACTACTTATTTTACAGCAGACAGAGTTCGCAGAGTTCTACCACTAAAATTTAAGAATATTTTCAAAGAAAAATATCGTAAAATCTTTAATAGATGGTGGTTGCGATTTCTGTGTATCAAAATATAAATGTAATTTTTCTTATTTTTAATACTGGTGGCAGATTCTTTAAATATATAAGGAGTGTGCGAACCTTGGTAGAATACTGGCACCCTAGCTGCCAGGTTTGTATTGTAAAATCAACTACTTTTTTTGCAGTGATGGTGCAAAACCGTTTGGTTTATTAGAGATTTTTAGTTGATGCAAAACCGTTTGGTTGATACGCAGAACCGTTGCTTAAAATTTTGCTCAATCCAAGCTGTAAAGACAGAAAAATCAGGAGACTTTATCAGGAACTTTTTCTCAATGCAGTTTTTTTACTTTTTAAAAATTAAAAATATATTTTCAAATTGCATCAATTTTAAGTGATTTTTGATTAGTGATAAAGATTAAAATTTATTTGCATCATGTAACGCGAATAAAAAAAGTAAACTAAACATATGACTAAGCAAACCAGATAGATTTGATTACTTAACATAATTTGAATTTAATTATAAATGACATAAAACATTTTTCGGTTCCCATAAATATATATAAAGCAATAGTGAAAGTCTTAAATACATTTTATTCGCATCTCTTTTCTTTTATATAAATGTGGAACTGTGGATTAATGACTGAGCGTCTGGGGCTGTGCATAAAGGGTAGCCCAGGCCATGCATGTTCGGTCTAGCGGAACTATAGCTGTATCTTAAAAGTCCAAACTACTAATTGAAAATTATCCGGATGATAATATAAAGTCTATGGAGGGGGGCGTTCATTTCAAATATCTCGCTCAAATTTTAATATTTTGAAGTAGTTTTTACTTTTTTCATTTTGGTTATATTCTTTTTATATTAAGATAGTTTCAGTTTCATAACAGGTTCAAACCTGTTCTGAAAGTTAGAGTATTTTTTTTTAAATCTAACACCATAATAATAATAATAATAATAATAATAATAATAATAATAATAATAATAATAATAATAATAATAATAATAATAATAATAAACTAGGCCGGTTGTGGATCGTCTTCAGCTATCCTATGCAAAAAAATATCACGTCAAAATGTTAAAATTTGAGCGAAATATTTGAAAAGAACGCCCCCATAGACTTTACATTATCATCCAGGTCTTTTTCAGTCAGTAGTGTGGCGTCTTAAACAATCAAGATCTTTAAAAGTATATGTTTCAAATTCAATAACTGAATTTTTTTTTCATCAAAAAAAAAAAAAAAAAAAAAAAAAAAAAAACACCCGTGTGATCTGAAACAGATAACTCTACAAAAGTTGTGTTCTGCTAATTGGACACCAGTCGCCGGATAAAGAGTATTTAAGAGGCATTAAATTATTGCTCTCGTAAAGACCAACTTTTAACCCATTCCTGATTGTTTAAGAAAATTGTTTTTGCTGTTGATTTATGCTATGATTTCAATTTCAAGAATCTTTCTTTAAGATTCGAAATTGCCCAAAAAGCCTTTGCTTTTAATTTCGTAAGTATTGAGACACAATACTTTTTAGAGATTGCAAGAACAGGACAGAAATTTGATATTCAATTAAAAAAATAAATAAATAGGATCGAATTATCACTCCCTAAATGTTACATAGAAGATTTGCGTACGTGTATAATTTTTTTATTTTGTCCGCATTCTATTATCTAAATAAGCTTTTTTACCATGTTTTTTAACCCTTTAAAACTATTTATCCCTTGTAATTGCCATGCTGGCTGAAAGTAAAACATGTACTACAAACATTATTTGTTGATAAAAAAAAATGTTTACTCTTTCTGGAAATCACAACGATCGTTCGATTCGGGTTTTTATTACTTCGACTGAAAAGCAAAAATTTTACCCTTTCGGTTCTGGTGTACTATTAATAATACATGTATTTTAACGGAGCATTATTTTGTTTTAAGGGGTCAGGTACCTTTTAAAGAATTCAAAAATCGATTTTTTAAAAAATAGCTTATAATTAAATGTGATTCTTTAGAAACATTTAAAAACAAACCGCATTCAAAAATTCGCATTAGAAAAAGAGTTATGTCTAAAAAACTTTGCGCTTTTCCTATACGACCAATGGTAAATTTAAACTTTGACGTCAATTTTCTCAAAACAGCGATTTTGTTCATTGCGCGCACGATTTCTCAAAAACGGTTGCTTAAAATTTAACAAAATTTTCGCTGAATATGTTAAACGTACACATGCACAAAATGACCTACTATTATGTTCCTCAAATTAGAAGTTTAGAATTTACGACTACTTTTTTGTAAAAAAAATCTCGATATTTCGAATTTCTTTAAAAAATAATTTTTTTCTCGGGAACTATAAGTTTTATTTTTTTCATCGTAGGTCATTTTGAAAACACATTATTTCTCTACTCAGAAAAAAAATCTTGGTTTGTTTTAGCTATTCAAATTTGAAAAATCGTGCGCGCAAGGCATGCAAGATTTATTCTTCCGTAAAAATTGTATAATCTTTAAAAATAATTAAAAAACAATTGCATGCATGTATAATTTTTTTAACAACTTTAACTAATAAAATAAATCCTTCTTAATATGTGTTTTCAATTTTATAGTCAAAAGTCAATTAGATATAGAGTGACTGCAGTTCTTACAGAGGTCACTTTTTCACGTATTTTGTTAGTTCGAAAGGTATCTGACCCCTTAAGAAATACTTTTGGTATTATTTACATAAAGTAATGTTAGTCTATGTCTGTCCATTTCCTACATGACTTCATTTGTGTTTAGGCATTTAGTAATAATAATAATTTTTATTATTTGCTTAATTCGCTTTGGCTGTTTGCAATTCTTTTTTGTAAACATATATTTCACTTTTTAATTTTAAAATAAAAGTTACTTTTCTGATTTTACTTTGTATAATTAAGCGCAAAAAGATTTAGAAAGTAGTAATATAAGTTAAATCTAATTGTAATGCAGTATTTTCTAAACATCTCCAAACATTCTTCCTTAGCCTACAAAATATTAATCGAATTGCACTCAAAGCAATGACATTTGTTACCTTTCAGACAATGAAATATTTGTTATACACTAATTAATCTACTTGGTAAGCTAGAGATAGTGTTATTAACGTAAAAGTGATTTTTCTAAAAAAATTGAAAAACAAAACATCGGACTCAAAAGGGTTATTAGAATGTCTAACCCGCACGATCGTGCAGGTTGGTTCTTAAAAGATTGAAAGAAGTTATCCGTGATGATAATTTGATAGTATTTAAAGTTATTTTATGTATAAAAAAGAGACCATCTGTCAATTTAAAAAACTCTGTACAAAGCTAGTTTAAATTTATTTATAGCGATTACACTAAGCTTTAAAGCATCTACATTGCATACTTTAGAAGCATAACAACATCGGCTGTACTTTTAAAGACATTGAATAATAGCATAACTCCTTGAGAGCTGCGGAAAAAAACTTTAATGTGACATGTCTTTTTTGTTTACTATTGATTTATGGTGTGAACGATCAGTAAACAGCTTAGTTGAATGAACTTCTTACGCTCATTAAAAGGTTAAACTAATAAACTTGAAAATTCTACACTAATCCGATAGAGATTTTCAGCACTCCCCCTCCCTTGTTCTGGCTTCACTCATAACTGTCTATTATCCAAACTATCTCTCTAATCTTAAGGGCTTAAAAGGTTTTTACCTTCCTAATTGTTTTGACTAAAGTACTATACTGCCAGCTGGGGCGCCAGATTAAAACCTTAATATTAACATTAATAAACTGTAAAATTAGAAAGTAACGTATAGTTAGGTAGTAATATCTGATTAATTCATTTATACGACGACATATTACTGATTATTTTACAGTAGAATACTGGCAGTTAGGGCGCCAGTATTATTCTGTTAAATAAACAACTTTTTTTTTTTTTTTTTTTTTTTTTTTTTTTTTAACCAGTGATGGTGTAGAACCGTTTGGTTTATACAGATACTTTTAATTGATAAAGCAGCACCGCTTAATTGATACAAACTATTATTTACAGTTTTGAATAATGTGATATTCAAACCCTAAAGGAAGAAAAAATAAGAGACTTTACCAGACCTTTTTTCTCAGCGCAGTCTGTTTTGCTTTTTAAAATTTAAAAATATACATTAGAATTGAATCAATTTTAAATGATGTTTGAATAGTGATGAAGATTAACCTCTTTAGTTCTGGGACAAATTTTACTTAGCACTACAAAATCCAGTTTAAAATTATTATAAAACATATCCGAAGATGCATCAGTCTATATATTGATGTTTCTAATATGCACACATTTATAAAAAAAAGTCTACGTGTAATTTTATCACTTTTTAAAACATTTAAATTGATTTAAAGGGTGTTTTTTAGTGTCACCTCCAGGCGACACCAGGTACTTAGGAGGTTAAAATTTATTCTCAAAAGATAATTTCAATTGGTTACAGATTTGACACCGTGAAATAATGTAATATATATTGAGAGCTGAAAATCTTCAAGAGTTACTTAGAACAGAATTCTGTAACAGTTTATTTCTTAAAAGTATTGGCTTAATCTCTTCTAAATATTGTGTCAATTTTGAATTGTATTAAAGTTGTATTTTATTTAACCGATCTTACATTGAGAACATTCATATGCAATGTTCTATACAAAACATCATTCTAATTTTCTGCAATTAAAATAAATAATAAATAGTAAAATAAATAAATAAATAAATAAAACGACCATTAAAGATCTTTTTGGAAGTATTTACACATTCTTGGGGTCAGAGATACCAAAAACAGTGTTTTTACAAAATGGCTGTCTGTGAGTTTCTGAATCTGTCTGTCTATCTATATGAGACATAAATCTTGTGGTTGCTCCATCTCAAGAACTGATGCATGTGATTTAATAAAATTTAAAGGCAGGTAATAACTGATATATATTCCTACCGATTAATTTGTGTAAATATCTCCACCGATAGCGGTGATACGGTAATTTTTTATGATTTCCACAACAGCTCTATCTAATGAATTACCGCACAGATTTACCTCAAACTTCAGATTTGGTTACTCTTTGACATAATTTGATGTCATTTTACATTTTGGTGTAAATCGCTCAACAGGTGGCGTTGCTACGTTGACGCTACGATTTCCGCTATAGCTCTATTTCAAGAATTTTTGTACGGATATACATCAAACTTCATATTCCGTTAATCCTTTATATAAATTGATTCTGTTTGAGTGTGTTAATCGTCCAACAGGTGGCGTTGCTATGCTGATTTTTCCCAATTTCCCCAATATCTCTATCGCAAGAACTAATTCTCGATTTTTTATCAAACTTCTGATTCATGAATACACTGACAAATATTATTAATGATTATGTTTGGTATAAATTGCCTAACAGGCGGCTCTTTTAAACTGAAGTTTTCCCGATATTCGCAATAGTGCTATTTCAAAAAAAAAATAATGCACGGAATTTCATATCTTTAGAATCCTCACGATCGGCATAGATTGTAATATAATTTTGACGTATTAACATGCATCAGATATAAGAAAGTTTTAAGATTGCCACATCCGATTTCTTTTCATGCTTGTTGTGTGTGAATCTTTCCCATACGATATAGTCTCCTTTCTTCTCTTTCTTGTTTTTTAACATATCTGAATTTTAAAATTTCGCGGTTTTTTTCTCAATCTGCTTTTTAAAAAATACTATAAGATATATTTATCTTAATATTTCGATTGATTTATTATCTTCGTTTATTTCTAAATATATCCATTCATTTATAGAGTTCCAATAGTATAAATGTTTCATGATTTTTACGAAAATTTATGATGTTTTGAATTATTACAGTTGATTTTTTTATTTCTGATGGAAAATATGATAAAAAATTTATTTAACAGTGTTGCCAGAATAATGTTGGAAAGTATTGATTTTAAATATTAATTAATAAGCTTTTTTTTAAGGAAAATTTCTTAAAAAAGAGGTTGGTGGCATGTTAAACATAGTGCGATATAAAAATGAACGGCATCGTAATAACATAAAGCAAACTAGTGTAATATGATTTTTTTTTTCTTTTTTTCTGAGAGAGAGCAAGAGATAAATCTTGCAATCCCAACCCCAAATTTCCACAAATTCCGCAAATAAAATAATAAAAATATTTGTATTCTCTTTGTAAAAGATTAGATAAGAATTTTACGCACTCGTAAGCACTGAATGAGATTTTTTACGAAAGAAATCAGTAGTCATCAAGGCACTTGATAAAAGAAACAAAGCTCAAACCTGTGAACAATTAATTTGGAAATATTTCATATATTAAAAGCATTTTAAGACTGTACGAAAATTTAAATGAATACAGAAGTTGTTAAATATTATATTGCATTCCAAAAAAAAAAAAAAAAAAAAAAAAAAAACACTATTAAAAAAGAAAATATATAACAATGCACATTTCGAATCAAAAATTGAGTTAGTCTTTCATCAGGTTTTTGAGTTTGAGTGAACAGTGCTTTGAGGTTTATAGCTACAATGGCTGTTACCTCGATTGATCCAGAAAACGCAGAAACAAATCAAGAACACTTTATTATTGCAGAAAAACCAGTACATACATTTTAATACACATCACAGGGACAACATCGACACCCATACCGCTAGCTGGACTCGAACCAAGGACCAGCGGTATGGAAGCATTCATCAGGTTTAAAAATAAAAAGACCTTTATGGCTGTTCTCAACTGTTCCGCTTAACAAGCGCAAAACTTTTTGGCACATTTATGAATGCATTTTTTAACGGAAAGGAATAATAATGGAAGACTTGACTGTGGAAGCGATTTTGAATCGAACCGTGTCATCGATTTTTTATCAATAAATTGCCTATTGAGTTATAAACAATTTTGATCATGTGCCAGACACGTTTTTCACTCCTGTTTGAGTGGTTGTTCTTTGTACGCGCTGAAATTAGGTTCGAACCATTCGAAACCATTTTGACAATAATTTCTGAAAAATCTATATCGTTTACAAAAAAGAGAGAGAGAGAGAGAGATAATGAGCGTGATTAGATAGTCCTTGTTGAAACAGCACTTATTAGTTTCATGTATTTTCGCCATTTTTGATTTACGAACATCCTTAGACGATTTTCAGGAATCAGTTAAACAATGTTACATGAAAATCGGAAGACTAAAGATGAGTTAACATGTTTTACACCCGAGTTCTTCATACAATGATTTAAATAAAAAATAGCTGATTTTACTAAACTATATATATGCTCATTTTTATATAAAAAAAATAAGTTAAAATTGATATAAGAGAACTCTATTTTTCCATAGTTTTATTAAAATATGTATTCATTTTCTGTCCCTTTAGGTTTCGTGTCCTGTTGCGGTTGACTTTAAATAGAAAGTTTATGTTCGGATCGGATATAATCCTATTCATGCAGGGATCTAAATCTATAATAGGGATTTTGTACATATATCTTTAAAAAACGTGTATAAATATCTCGGCAATTTCCATTTTTTTCCCTTAGCGCTTGATAATGCACGGAATTAAATTGAATTTTTTTTTATAGGCAGAAACGTTTTTCAGAAGGTGAATGACCCTCCTAAAAACTTTCGGCGGGGGCAATTTTTACCTATTATGAATCTATCAGATGTCCCAATTTGATGTTCAACAAACATTCCCTGTAGGTCAATATCCATCCAACACCCTTTATCAAAATTTAGGTCAGATTTCATTTAAAGATGCGGAATATCATATAATCTGACGCGGTGCAAGCGCCTACGAGATCCGAAAAACATCGAAAATTTTTATCTTGTTCAAATATGTTAATGAGGTTCAAAGTAAACTAGAGTAATACATGTTCGATATTTATACCTTTATATGGTTACATGTATACAGGAACCTTGAACTTTAACTTCATTTGGACGTATTAATTATGTTTCAATTGAAAAATACTTTTTTTTTATTTATTATTATTATTATTTCTTTTTTAAATGTGCTGTTAAGTGTTAGAATATGATAAATCGATGGATAAATGTGACGTTTATTGTAAAATTGTTTTCCTTATTTAGTTATTTCATAATTAATTGACATTATATTATTTATTAAATCCCACTTTTACCTTTTTCTATCTTCAATAGAAGAAAGTATTGTAATCGAAATTTTTTTCGACTTCCGTTTTTCGGCGGATTTACACGTTTTAGGGGTCAGAGATTTCCAAAAAACCTGTTTTTACAAAATGTCTGTCTGTCCGTGTATCTGTGTGTATGTCGCCATTCTGCCATCAAAAAGTGTATGAAGTTATGCATAGAAATGAACCAAATTTCTTGTAAATGTTTCTGGCTGTGGCAAGCAGGTCCTCCTTCAGTTTTGAAATATTCCACCGGAAGGGGGCGCTGCAATCGCATTTTTTGTGCCATTTTCAATATTGTACAGGCCAAAATTATATGAAGTTATGTATCGAATTGAACCAAATTTTTTGTGTAAGTGTATGACTATGGGTAATTGGTCCTCCTTGAATTTGAAAAAAATCCATCGGGAAGGCTCGCTGCAATCGCGATTTTTGTGCCATTTTCAATGTTGTACCGGCCAAAAGTATATGAAGTTATGCATCGAATTGAACCAAATTTTTTGTGTAAGTGTATGGCTATGGCTAGTTGGTCCTCCCTGAATTTGAAAAAAATCCGCCGGAAGGGGGCGCTGCAATAGCCAATTTTATGCCATTTTCAATATTGCACCACTTAAAACTATATGAAGTTAGTCCTAGAACTGAACTAAAATTTTTGTATATAATTATTTTTTGGTAAGGCAAATAGGTCCTCCCTGAATTTAAAAATAGAATCTGCCTATCATTCTATTGTTCATCGGCTCGTGTAGAGACGAAAATTCGTTTTTACTCCAATTAATTGATTGAAGCAGAAATTTAAGATGAAAACCAAAGTTTGTATGGTATTGAATTAAAATTATTAAAACATTAAAATGAGTAACAATTTTTTTTAAATATTAAAATGTACGTATGAGATAGAAGAAAGTTTTGGGATTGGCACATCCCACTAGTTAAATGCAGTTTCATATTCTTAGCATTACAATTTGTTATTGATGCCACGTTCTTAAAAAATTGATTGTCAAAGATCGTTATTAAACAGTTAAATTAAAGAATCTTTGACAATCTTGATCTTCGCATAAGATCCAAAATTTTCAAAGGCTTGACATAGCGTACCTAAAAAAATGTTGTAACTACATTTTATTAACTTATATAAACTCTGGTTTTGAATTTTTTTTAAATATTATATATATATATATATATATATATATATATATATATATATACAATGTGTAAATTGCTTTGAAATTTAGCATTGTTGAGAAATAAAGACATGCCTTTCTCATAATGAAATGAAATGTGTAGGTTTAAATTTTAATTACATGTTTTCTTAACAAGCAAATGAGTATTTATTATTTAAAACGATTATTGAATAGAAATATGTATTATAATTTAAAAATAATTAAGTATTTGTAGAATATATAATTGTGCTAATAGCGAAATTATAATTTCATATTTCTTATAGTTAAAATTCCGGATCACATAAATTCATATGAAAAAGCACAAAATTATGGGACTGGGTTATTGTTACACTGAAAGACTAAAACACTGTATACACTGCAAAAAAAAATAAATAAAAAGAAAGAAATTGTTTATTTTACAGTATAATACTGGCAGCTGGTGCGTCAGTTTATAACTGTAAAATAAGCAGTAATATATCATCGTATAGATGAATTAAAGCATATATCACTGCAAAATTGTATATTATTTACTAATTTTACTGTTTATTCGATGTAAAAATATCTGTAGTTTATACGGGAAATTTTTGTTATTTTTTACAGAGAATAATTGTTTTTAAGAAAAACAAACTTTTTCTGTAGAAAAAAGTGGATTTTATAATTTTTACAGAAAAAACCTATTTTAATGAAAAATTACAGATAGTTTCTGTAACTTAAACGGTTTTCTACTGGCGCCAAAATTGACATTTTTTTCCCTTATTAATTTGAGAGATTATTTTCGCAGTGTCACTGTTAATTTTACAGTTATATACTGGCGCCACAGTTGCCAGTATTATACAGTAAAATCAACTTTTTTTTCAATGTATACATATACAGTGCGTGTCAAAAGTTTAAGCACAATAGCAATTTTAAAACAAAACTTTAAATATTACCTTTAATTTCAATATCTGTCTTGTATATGTTAATAATATCTATTTTTGCACCATATTCATTTAAATTAACTTTTAAATTTTATTTCGAACCATGGAGTTTAAGAATAGAAGAAAAATGACCGTGTCAAAAGTTTAAGCACAAAATCGTTTTTATGCAAATTTTACAGTCTGACGTAAACGGTTGCGCACGCAAACAATTTCTGGGTGTATAAGAAGCAGTCCGCTGTTGTTTTTAAGTTAGTACAAAATGCCCAAGTAGAAAGAATTTTCAGAGGAGGAGATGATAAAAATTTGGAGTATAAGAGTTAAATATTATTCTGTTTCTGAAATTGCAAGTGCATTAAAAAGGTCAAAACAAGGTATTCATCAAATTTTGACTCGTGATAATGATTTTAAACGAAAATTTCGTTCAGGAAGGCCGCGAGTGAAGATAGCCGCATAGAATTTGAGTGAAGATAGCCGCATCAGAAATTTGGCTTCAACTGATAATTACTCCCTTTAGGAAATAAAATATGCAGTTGGAGAAAAAATATCGAAAAAAACTGTTTATAGAAGAGTCTTAGAATTCAAATACATCAAATACCGTAAAATGGCTCGATTATCGTGTCTCAAACGACACATAAAGAAGCTAGATTACAATGGCCCAAAGAGCATATGTCATTTGGTGAAAAGTGCCTGAATGTCATATTCAGTGATGAAAAAAGATGGAACCTCGATGGCTCTGATGGATTTAAGTACTATTGGCATGATCTCCATAAAGAATCTAGGAGTGTATTTAGCCGATAACATAATGGCAGTTCTGTAATGGTACGGGGGGCTATTTCTTTCAATGGTCAGACATCTCTAGCATTCATCAGTGGTCGTGAAAACTTTGAAAACTACCAAGAGACACTTGCCAATCCTTTGCTTCCTGTTGCCGAGGTTTTTAGGGGGAGAAACATGGTTATTTCAACATGATAATGCTTCCATCCATACCTCTAACTCAACTTCATCGTGGCTTAAGTCGAAAACAGTGTCTGTTTCGAAATGGCCGGCAATTAGTCCTGACTTAAACTTTATAAAAAATATGTGGGGTATTCTCACTCATGCAGTTTATCCAAATGGAAAGCAGTATTCTTCAGTTAAAGATTTAAAAGATGCCATTGAGAACACTTGGTTTAAAAATAAACCAGAAACAATACAGAACCTCATTTTAACGATGGAAGACCATATATTTAAAGTAATTCAGCAGAAAGGCGCAATAATCAAGTATTAATTTTTTTTTATTCTTGTTCTGTTAAAGACTAAAAAACTACTGTGCTTAAACTTTTGACACACTCATTTTTGTTGTTTTGATAAATTTTATTATTTAAGATAAATTTTATAACATGAATCTGTTAACTATCTTTTTAAAACTACAATTTGTAGGCTATATGAAAAGGGAAGTTACTTTCACCCATTAATAAAATTTTATTTTGAAATTTTCTGTTGTGCTTAAACTTTTGACACGCATAGCATATATATATTTAAGTATTTTGAATATCTAAATCGTGCTATGTTTTCATGGTGTATTTTTCCTTCATCGATCACTGTGCCTTCTTTTTTCCCCGCATGATATCTAGTATGTACCGGAACTTTTCTATGAAATTATTTTCCATTAAATCCATCAATGTTGCTATATAAGATTAAATAAAATAATTAATTTTTAGTTTTTCTATGCTTTTACACTTTTATATTTAATGTAATTTGATGTGTAGATCGTAAAATTATATTAAGGTAGAATTTCGTAATCGATTTCTTACTCACTAAAATTATGTAAAGATGGAGTTTTGTAATCGATTTCTTACTCACTTAAATTAAATTACGTAAAAATGGAATTTTGTATTCGATTTTTTACTCACTTCCAGATCTGCTATAGTTATAAAAAATATGCAATGGGTATTTTTTCGATGACAATGCAACCTTTGTAGCACTTAATTATAAATCAATAAATTAATTTACGGTATATTTCTGCTAGCCGAGCGCAGGTAATAAGTCGCCAATATTTTCAATGATTGCAACTGTATCGGATTGCAACAACAATGAACTAGATAATGCACTAAACCACACTCGATAAAAAGATTAACTGGTTGTGAAACTAAAACAATGAAATATTTTGAACCCTAAAATATAGACAACAAAAAATAAAGAATGTAATATTTTTAAAGTACGCTTTTGTTAATGAATAGATTAACATTAATTAAATTGCTATTATACGCTGAAAAAATAATTTAGAACTAATAAATGCATATTTTAAATAATGCTTTGTATCCTGATGCCATAACTTTAAAAAAGAAAATAGCAAATATTATAATTTTTAAATCCACTGGTCCGAGCTTTCTGCCACGAGTGTATATAAACGTCGATTTGCTAAATGCTTTCGAATAACTTGAATTGCAGTAATAAAATTAGGCGTGATCTTAAAGATAAATGGTTTGTGTGAATGATTGAAGTTATTGAAATAGTATTTAAAAAAGCTATTTTTACTCTAGAATTATAATTATTTAATTGCTCGTTTAATTGTATTATATTGGATTTAACATTGTAACTAAGAAGGAAAAAATGTCACATAGCGATTTCTATAGAAAGATTAAAAATTGAAGTAGTTTATCATTATGAACAGTGTGATGTAAGCAAGTTCTTATTAAGTGAATAATATGAACAATGGAGCTAGTGGGAAAAAGTTTATATCTAATTTGCAAAGAAACCCCGTTTTATTACACTATAGATTAATTGATTAACACGGACTTTTCCAATCATTATTTTTAACGACAGTTATTAATAGCTAGAAAAGTTAGGCAATAGTATAAATGAACACATTGTTGCAACAGAGACAGCAAAAACGTTGTTTTATAGTTTTACTATTAGAAATATTCAAGGAAAATGTACTTCATTTATATCATCAAATACTTATTAGCATCAAGAATAAAATAAAGAGAAGAGATAAAGAATTCCATTCTTTAATAAATTTATAAAAATCATACAATTGCTACAAAGATTATTATAAAAATTAGCATATAATTATTATAAGGACAAGATCTTTGTTTCCATGCTGCTATCTAAAATGAGAATGCTAAAAGCATCTGAGTGAACTTATTTCTCTTCACTTAAAAAACACATAAGCATATAACGTATTCAGAGAGTACGTAAAGTTAATACTTATATTTATTTGCTGTAAAATATATATTGTATCTAATATAATTTTTTTAACCTAACGTAAAAAGTCTTTTCTATTATTTCATTTTCAAAATAAATTAAATGATATTCAGGTCCTAAAAACATTTTACAGTAATTCAATTCCATTAAATAATTACTCTATAAAATGAAACTAAATATTTAAATTATGACTTCACGTTCTGAATGAAAAAGAAAATCTAATTTTGACTATCACTTTATTTCCCGTTTTTAAATACACTGTATAACCCTTTATTTAGCATAGTTACTTAGAAGCAACATGTGTTTTCTAACACACTTATGGGGGAATCGCCAAATGTCTATTACTTGGCACTGTCGTTCTCGTTTGCCATCAAATTACGCAAAGCAGAGACGAAAGCCAAGAAACAGACATTTGGAGAAGCAAATTTCCCACACGTCTCGGAAAACACATGTTGCATCTGAGCAACGCTGTCAATAAAGGGTTATCAATTTATAGGCAGCTTACATTTAAACTAATCTTAATTCTTATATATTATTGCTTCTGAAATAAAGTAGCAGACTTTTTGAGTGTGAGAAAAAAAAATAATTATATTCCCATAGTAACAATGAGAGAAATCGAAAATCCCATTTCCTATATAAAATTCCCAATTTTATACCCAAGTGAAAGTAACAATTTTGCTAGATATTTTGTTCGTAAACTCAAAATAATTTAAGGATCTATTTTACTATTAAATGTATTTCTGAAAATGATTACATCATATTAATCCATACAAATGTACGCCATGTTTCTTAAAAGGCGAGACAATTGATAAAAATTTTTATTTAATTAAGATATTTATTTTGATGTTGTAGGAAGTAAATTTTAATACAGAGTAAAGTTAATTTTTTTTTTTTTTTTCCAATTAAGACTTTTCCTCCTTTTAAGGAGTTCTAAGCTCATACTGGGGCAAACTGCTTTCTTCTCACTCTCCAGACCACCGTTCTCTTATTTAAAAAACTTATTCTCTATTCTTGATAATTTACTATTTGCTAGGAGAACAGAGTAACTAAAATAACATTAACTCGAATATAATATGAATGATCTTTTTTTTTTCTTTTTTTCTTTCTTTCTTTCTTTCTTTTTTTTTTTTTTTTTGCATAAATGGAACATATATTCGTATATTCCCATATACTGTGTATCCATAAAAAAATAACACGATTGCTATCTTTAAAATTTTCGCAACCGTATGAGCTGAAAAAAGGGATAAGTGACAGGATACGCAAATTTCCTTTAAAATGCAGCTTTTTTAGCTATAGAACTTAATGATAAATTAACAATCGAAATATTTGTCTTTTGCAATAATAGGATATAGTTTAAAGATAACTCTTCGGAAAAATGTTCAGAAGAAAATATTTATTCTTGACGACAGCGGGATTATTGATATAAAGATAAATTTAGTAAATGCTTTTGATTTGCTTTGTTTTTACTTTAGACTAAATTAGGTGATTTTTTTTAATCAATTTAATCAAATTTATCATTTAAAAAATTTTATGAAGAAAGTGACGAAATTTATTATAAATTTTACTACAAATAATCGTAAAATGACTTTTTAGAAATCTTTATGTATGAAGAACTGTAATTTAGAAGAAATGCATATGTGGATATAGAAAAAATATTTAGTGCTTTAGCTAACGGGATATTTTGTGTCTGTTTGCATATAAATAATGTAACCAGATAATCTTATCGAAAACCGAATGTTTTGAAATGCTAGAAATTTCACAAATAAATTTCCTTAAAAATGAAGCCTTTTTAACCGATAGATTTTATTGATAACAAATTAACAATCGAAATATTTGTCTTTTGAAACAATATGATATAGTTTAAAGATAACTTTCCTGAAAAATAATCAGAAAAAATAATTATTGTTGACGACAACGGAATCATTGATACAAAGATAAATTTAGTAAGTTGTTTTGTTTTTACTTTAATCTAAATTAGATGTCAAATCAGATCATTTAAAAAACTTTATAAATAAAGCTACAAAATTTATTGTAAATTTTACTACAAATAATCGTAAAAGGACTTTTTAGAAATATTTATGCGCGTAAAGAGCTGTAATTTAGAAGAGATATGTATGTGGATATGTCAAGAATTTTTAGTGCTTTAGATATATAACGGACATAAAATATCTCGTTATCTAAATGGAATATTTTGTGTCCCTTTGCATATGAATTATTTAACCAGATAATCTTATCGAAAACCGAATGTTTTAAAATGCTAGTATCTAACCAAAAGCACAAATTTTCGTATATTATTCTTAAATTTCGCAATAAATATTTTTGATTCTTAATCTGTACGTATTTCCATATCGCATATTTTTCCTTTCTTTCTTTTTTTACTAGCTATTACGGTCTATACAGATAAGCCAAATTTTCTATCGCAGGGTAGTGAACTTGAAACGATTGAACGTTAAAGGATGTTTAAATATTTGGATAAGTATTAAGTCCTATTTCATTCCCGAACGGGAATCGGTAAGAGAGAGTAATTGGCTCAATGCCAGGCGTTAACATCCTCTGGAGTAGGTCAGTAATTGAAACAAAATCAATCTACGCAATTTACTTCAAATAAAATTCTTGCCGCTTGATTTACGAAACATTTAATTAGTCAGCGACATTTATTAAAGTTTTGAAAAAGTGCGCAGTGTACTTTAAATCCAATGATTATTATCAAGAGGCGCATAAAATATTACGCTGAAGCAAATCATAAAATGGGAAAATTGACGTATCAGGGTCAATATTCCTGTAGAAGGTCACTTAAACGGACCTTCCACCGAATACTGCAGAAAGTTTTGTTTATTGTCTCAATAATATCGAAAAATAATTACCAAACTCAGGCATTAATCATTATATTAACTGTATCCAATTCGAAAAAAATATTATAAACTTAAAAAAAAAAAAAAAAGTTAATTTTTTACATAAAGCATGCGTAACTACAGATGTTTTTGTAGCAGAAAAAATTTAGAATTCAATGAAAAAATTAAAACTTGTATTCCTTTAATTAAATATACGTTTATTAGAAAAGTAGTTTAAATACATGCATCATATTAAAAGAATAGTCAAAGGTTGTTAATATTTTAATCTCTTAAATATCACATATACATATTTTTTTTGTTTAATATATATTTAATTTTGAAATTTTTAATCTGAATTACAAAACAATGTTTCCCCTGGTCATATTAAATCGGTTTCATGTATTCAGATTTAGTCCGTAAAAATATTAGAATAAGTTTTTAAATCTTATTCAAACTTGTTTATAGAAAACTCTACAAGTTATAATATTCTTGTTTACGGTATTAATTTATTTTAATATTTATATTATTTATATAATTTATTGTTATTATTAGCTTATGCTTCTTGTGTCTATTAATTATAATACTTTATATAATTTATAACCACAATTTCTATCTGCCGCAGTGCCAATTTATTTCCTACAAATGCTTGAAAAATACTCTAAGTTTAAGGGGACTACTCTGAAGAAATAGAAATATCAAGAACTGTACAGGCTGGGAAAAAAATAAACACCCCTTTGTAAATCTGCAACAAATTATTATAGAATAAAATTATTGGTACCAAACGAAGAAGAAAGAAAGTTTACTTTGAAATGATGCATTTAATATTTGCTTATGGGCCATCTACATATGAAAACGAACTCAAAATCTGTTGTTTTTTTTTGTTTTTTTCAATAGCAAGACCCAAGTTCGACACCATAAATATATTCTACACACTTCAATTAACAAAATAAAAAAATCATTAAATTCGTATGATTAGTTTAAGAGAAATTAATTATTTTAAAATGAACCTATTTTAGAGGCTGTATTCAAATTGAAATTCGGTATTCGATTGTTGGATTGCTACTTCTACTAATGTATCATTCTTTGTCAGTATGGCCGTATCAATCGCTTGATATGTTTCGACTATCGTCAGTTAAAATGTTTCAATGTGTAAAATATGTTTTTCTCAAATTATGCTTTTCTGTACATAATATTAAACCCTTAAACCCTCATTTTAAAGTTTTTTAATCATAATTCTAAAATTACTTGGAAGAAAAATTTGAAATTGAGACTTCGCATAAAAAAAGACATAATAAATGTAAGTTTATGGAAAACAATATGTTGGTTGCAATTTTTATTTATATTTTTTCGAATATAATTGCATAATTCATAATTCATATTATAAAACGTTTAACACCAAAAATTAATTGCATTTATGTTTGACATTTTTAGTATTATAATCACAAAAAAAAAAAAAAAAAAAAAAAAAAAAAAAAAAAAAAAAATCGCATTAGGATTATAACTTATGGAGATATTAATAATTATAGGAAAATGCTATTTAATATTATAGGCTCTAAATTTTGAATGTTTGTAATTTAAAAAAAAACTTATCATACAAATGACTTAAAAGTTCATTTCTAGGTGTAGTTTGAACCGAAGATTCAAAATATATAGTCGAAATTGGGTGCTGTGGTTGAGAGAAACAAAATTTGGTCTGGTTTTGATTTGTGAATGGCCTCCTAAACAAATTTTGTATAGATCATTTAAAAGTAGCATTTACTTCCAATATTGTACTACCAATTATTTTCTTCTATTATAATTAATTGCAGTGTTATTAAGGGATTTTACTTTTTTCCCACGACCGCACATGAATAATGTGTTATTATGTTTCCTTATTAATCTACAGTATAATGTATCCTTATCATATAATATTAATTTTTTAATTAGGAACTAATGGCAGTAACAAAAGACAAAGTACGGGAGAAATATTTCAAAATGAATCTAATTTATTTTCTAATTTAATAAAATTTCAAAAATTAAAAGATATTTTTAAACTAAAAAATGGAAACAGTTTGTAAAAAGAAAACGCACTTATTAGAACATAAACTGGTTGAAAAAAAATATTGGGTGTGTATCTTTTTTTTTTTTTAAATAATTACCTTAACGGGGAAAATAATGGCCTATCATTTAAAGTGTGTTGCGTATACATTACGTTCACAGAATGCATTTTTTTTTCATTCTTTTAATTATCGCTTTTGCACCAAATTAAAGCAATGATATCATATGCATATTTTTATGCCATTTCAGAAACAAAATAAATTATGTAAAATCTATCAACTTCAATACAATAGATGCTTTATTAATCTCTTAGTGGAGGAGAACGAGGAGTGAATAATAGCTTTTATACGCTTTCAGGATGCAAAAAACTGAAATAATGCTTTCAAATATATATTATTAATGTTATCAATTATAAAACGCATTATAAAGCATATTTCAGATTTCTTTATTTTTATATTTTGATCGATTTATACTTATAAGAAATTTTGTCAGAGTTAATCCATACACGAGCAGATAAACATCACGTACCTTTGACTAATTAGAAAAAATATTGAAAAAAAAAACTGTGATTAAATTATAAAACATATTCCGTGTTGCTGCACGACTGTTTTAACTGTGTATTAAACTATTTAAACCATTTAAATAGGTTTGGAATACCTGTTTTTTGAATCTATATGAATAGATTTATTTTGCCTATTTATGAGATAGGCTATACACTATTTCTGAAATTTATTAAACATGTTGTAAAAAAATATAAAAACTTTAGCACTATTAAAATAAGCAATAACATATTTTTCAAATATATTCTTAAATTTAAATAGTATGTCTGCACTGTCGATTTGATAACTATTCCAATCATAAATTTCTTGAAATACATCTTAGAGAATAAAACTGCTAGCCACAATTTTGTTTTATAGCTCAGTGGTTGTAAGACATAAAGACCATAAATGACTAGGTTATAAAACATAATTACTATATAGAAATATTTCTATATTGCAAAAATGTGTAAAGAGTAGGATCTATAGTCATCCATTACAATTTTCAACTTAATTTAATTTAGGATTATTTCATGCACCCCCTTTTTTCTTTCTTTCCACATAATTTAAATACTGTGTGACATCTTTAAAGATTTTTTCAACTGCAATTCAAAAGTAAAATAATTAAGAAATATTTTTATTCTTTACAGTTACTGGAATAATTTTTCCTTTTACATATTTGAAAAGTATGATTTTTAACAAAAGCCAACAAATAATTAATAAATATGTAATACAAATATTAATGGTATTTTTTCAATATTTCGAAACTATGCAAAATCCTTTTCGAATGAGTTTGAAAATTATTTGTAATCGATAAGAATTATAAAAAATGCTTACATTAACAATAGATTTTTTTCCGGATTTTTCTTGTGTGAAAAATTTTAAATATTTCATAATTTTTCAGATAATATTAAAAAGAAATGTGCATAAAAGAAAGAAAACAATCTTGACAAGAGTTTAAAATAATGATGTTGTTATATTAAAATATAAAAAAAAATCTTTATATTATTTTTTCGTAATGATTTCTTCGCATTTGTTAATTTCAGTTTTGAATTCATTTTTAAAAATATGTTTAGATATTCAAAATACAATGATCTCTCTAACTTATTACTACTCGCAGTGACTTTTCATGACTTGTGGGAATTAAAACTTTTAGTTATACACCAATGTCTTTACATTGGAATTTTATGGAGGGGCCTATTTTATTTTGAGGGGGCTCTAATTTATTAAAAGGTACATTCTGAAGAAGCCTGTTTTAATAGCAAGAATTTTGGGAAGCGGCCTGTTTTATTAAATGAATTTTTGTAAAGAAGTCCTAAATAAGAGTCAAATTTTGCTTACATTGAGCTCTGCCTCAGGTTTTAAAAACGCGGCTTGGTTATAATATAAACGTTCTCCTTGATACTAGGCATTTTCTATCCCTTATACGAAATTAAATTATAATTTTCATGAATATTTTTATCTCTTTCTTATTTTTTATTACATCTAATTTTTATTTAATTTTTATTCATATTAGTTATAATGAAGTTTTATCTTATAATATAATATATAATTATGTAATTTAATAACTTAAAACGTAGTATGTCAGTATATGATGACTTTTTCCGCTGTATTTTCCAGCATTAGATATTATTTAAGAACGATATTAAAAACAAAACTCTGTTGTAACAAAATCCATGAAGGATATTGGCGGAAAGTGCCCATTCTTGTTTTCTTGACTCCCTGCGCCCTGAGATACCATACGGAATATGTACCGGCCAGCTTTTCAGCCTAACTAGGAACCGTCTGTGTTTAGCTCCCAAGCGAGTTTGATACTCATTTTATTGAATAAGAAGAGATGTAAGGCTGAGTGAACCTTACACAGTTTAGAGCTGAACTCTCTGCCTGCAGCGTAGCAATCAGATACTTTAACCATTACGCCACTGGGCTTATTTAAGAACAGTTTTACGATTTTTTTAGGCTACATAAAAGTGTTTTTCTAAATAATAATAAAGTAGATTAAAATCATCGTGAGGAAGAGGAAATAATATTTATCCATGACGTCTCAAGCAAAAGAAAAAAAAAAAGAAAAAAAACGATATTACTACATTTTCTGAAAAAAAATGCAATTACTTTTTTTCTTAATTTAATGTACAGTCTGGAAATAAGTAATATAGATATATAGTGTAATTTCTTAGCTGTTGGCATTTTTTTCATTAGATAATAATATTTTTATAAATTATATTTAAATTTCAATATATTTTATTACGATTTATTGCGTTTAGAGGCATATTGATGTAAGATTAAATCCTCATAAGAAAATATATTTCGAAAGCGTTATAATAATTTATTATGGTGTAAAATAATTTTGGCAACAACTTACAGGGAAAATTTCAAAATTATCACGTATACCTACATTCCAACGATATTGATCGATAATCGATAATTGATCGTATCTAGATAAAATACCCTTCAAACATTTATTTATTTATTTATTACAAAATTAGTGATTTACAACATCGTGATTTAAAATCATCAGTTATTATTTTTCCGATGTACTACATTTTATAATGCCTGCATGAAGGGAATTTAACAAAGGATAAACGTCTTAATAACACATTAAAATTCAGCGACGGGTTTTGCAGGCGTTAATCCCACTTTTCCAAGCTACAGTACAATTTCAATAAAAATATGCTGGTGGACTGAAAGTAAAAAAAAACTGTAACTATTAATATTTAAAGTAAGTATTCACTTTTTACGCAGGTAAAAAAAAATTACAAAATAGATAAGAGGTTGGGAAACAGAGAATTTCATCAGGCAAAAACATGTGCAAGACCTACAATAGCAGAAGCAGTTTGTAGTTCCAATTTTTGCCTGCTCATGGTTTCACCTGATTCTCACCTTTGACAGGGCTTGTTTTTTATTTTTTTTATGACGTTTAAAAACATGAATTTCATAAATGTGTTTCGCACCAGTTTAAGAAATAGGATCAACCATTTACACGGATTAATACAATAGCCAGCAAGAATTTTTATTATTATTATTATTATTGATTAGCTACATTTGCGCAAGAAAATATGTGTGTCGTGACCGGACAGAAACATTGGAGCATGATAACACCAGTTTGCTCGTGACCACTGAGAAAAGTGTTAAGATAATTATATGGATAGATATAGAAAATTGCGTGAAATAAGCAATTTTTTATGAATTCTTTCACCGTTTGAATAAACTCAGAGTTTTATTAACTTCCATAAGACTTTAAAAACGCTTGTTCATCAAAATCGGTAGATCTTTGATTATTCAAACGTGCATGCATAGCATCAGATTCGCTTTTCCTCTTAAAATAATAAGAAAAAAAATGAAAAAAAAGAAGAAAAGAAAGATAAGATCAATCAGGTGAACCCACCTTTAAAAAAGAATGAAGAACAAAACTCGCCCAACCCTGCTGTTTAAGAGTTCTGGAACTATTTATTACGTTCATAGGCATGTATATTTAAAAGATATATACATTTGCATCAATAACATCGTCTATAATTAAATGATAAAATCTGATACCTCTATATTCGTCTAAAATTTTACCTCCTAGTTGTGACCTTGTATGCTATACTTCTATAGATTTCAGTGCCAGAAATGGCATTTTTTATTCGTACTGAAGTTATTATCGATAAGTTACGCTTTAATATTCGTCAGCTAATGTGGCACTTCACGCCCGTTATACCCCATTAATTCATCCTAACTATAAATCACGTCAATCTTTATTTTGCATTTCAGCAGTAACTGACAGGTCACTTAATTTGTTTGATTTACTGAAAAAATCCCTAGAGAGATCTAAATAATTTGTTTCATCGAACAGCTTATGGGAAATGCTTGCAAACGGCTTACCGAGTGTTGCACAAACAGCATGGTTGAAAATCCCGTTATCGACATGCTGACAGGCGACAGTGACTCTTAAGAAATACCTCATCAAAAGAAAGACGCTGTTTGTTTCATGTCTTTTTTCTTTTTTGGCTTCTTTCTGAATGAATTTTGATGAGTTTCAACACATTTTAAACGGATTGAAAGAGAGGCGGGTATTGGCACATACTAACCGCAAGATTTTATTTTATTTTATTTTATTTTATTTTATTATTTTTTTTACACATCCATAAACGAATATGCATCTGTCCTTGTAATTTTGTCTTACTGATATCTTAATGCTTTAATAAAGCTACATTTATTTAAAATATTATTCAATATTTAAGTGAACTCTGCATTATTCGCTATTATAAAACTGTGTGCGTGTAAATTACTAGGTAACAACTATTTTTTTTTTTTTTTAATATAATGCAATAAGAAAGAATGACTCGAAGAGCGACATTTATAGGTTTAAATACTGAAGGGGCCTTTGTGTGACGGGGTGAGTTCCTCTCAGAGAGTAAATGTCTTTTGAGATAATTACATTTTAAAATGTATATTTTTGAGGAAAGCATCAAATGTGAAGCTGCTATGGATTTCTTTATTTTAATTACAAAGTCTAATGTTTTTTTAATTGCACAATTTATTACCAGTGTCTTTAGAAATTTTAAGTTACTGTTTAATTAATAAATGCTTTAGCTGTCAAAAACAAACGTAAACTGTAAAATAGTTCTATTACGTGCATACTCAGGCAGCACATCTTTACGGTCTCATGTAGGCAAAAGTGGATCCTATATGAACTGACATGGGTCCCTAGTTGGATAGACGTGTATTAATTCATATAAAATAATAAAATATTATATTTGAATTTTAATTTATTAAAAAACGTAGAGCCAACAGAGTGAAAAAATGTCCAAGCCGGGATCATCGGTATATAATCGCGGATTGGACAATTTTTCACTTTGTTGGTTCTACGCCTTTTAAGCAATTAAAATTTGAATATTATTAAATGCAAGGCGTGAGAAAATTTTCTATAGAAAGATTTCCAAGATATATATAAATTTAATAAAAGATTGTTTATCTCGATCTAATGCTTTCAGATAATCCGTCATAATATACGTTTGACTTTTATTCTGTAATTCCTAATTAATCAATTCACAAGCATTACTAATGATGTATTACAATAGTTTAATTCATCCCTCACATTACAAATAATGCTATACAATACTGATGTTCCATACCTACGACAGGTACAATCGTGGAAAAAAGTATATATTCACACGAACTCTACCGTGTAAAAATATGACCCCCACCAACCTATTAGAAATTGTATTTTCTAATTAAAGTCACACTTAAATTATGCTCAGTGAGCGTTTACATATTAAGAATTATCCGAGCTATATTTTACACATGGCAACACTCACTTTTGATGCTTTATTTGTGTTCTTGGTCTAAATTTGTATTGAAAAGCATGTAGTAGTTCTATTTTCTTTCAATGAATTTTCTTTACATTTTCATAGAACTGGAACAGATAAATGCAAAATCACGTGAGAAATTTTAATTGTGAATTTCAAAATACGTCTTAAGTTAAAATAATATTTGATAGAGGTGTTAATAATATTTTTTTATTCTTTTTAACAGAAATCGATTTATACAAGTTTAAAATTTTCGAATCCGAAATTACAAGTCATTCCTCCAAGTTGTTTTCGAGTTATAATTCAAAAACTACTTGACCGAATTTATTTCCGCTTGGTAAAAATTTACTGAAGAATACAAATATGATAGGTTATGTGAAATCAAAATTAGAGAATTTCAAAGTTAGTTGAAATTTATTTATGGAGATGAGCCCATAAGTAAAATTAAGTATGACACACATCATTACAAATCGATTAGTACCTATCACATCTTTATACAAAAATTTGCGGCAGAGGTATTAGTTTTTTTCTTTTTTTTTTCAGGACTGCGCTAAGTGAACATCTGCTATAATAAAATTATAGTGAAGAATTTTACTATATACAATTGCATATTAAAAAGAAACATAAAATAATTCTTTTCTAAATTAGTCAACTGATAAATATCGCTGAAGTTTTAAAAATCAAATGCAGTTTTTTGCAATTATTTTTATAAATGAATTTTATTTTCAGAATATTTTAATTATTTATTTTACTTGTTTTCATATTTTATTGTTGAAACAGTCTATATTTCCTAAAAAGATTTCTAAAGAATCTATGTAAGTAGTATGTATTTCTATTTAGTTTTGAACTTAACAATGGGCTTTGTATTTCTAATCTAAACGGAAAAAAGTAATTAATAGTTCGCATTTAAATATATTATATGGAAATCTTAACTAGCTCGGCTTATTATTAAGGCTACAGGCAAAAGGTCTCATTATACAGCATAGCAACTGTTCCTATAAAAGTATCTGAGGATGCTTTTAGAAATATCTGTTTTAACACTTTTTAACCGACGCGAAATGACATTTTGTGAGATTCTTTTATTGTTCACAAATAAAGCATTTGGAACATTAAAAATGATTTTTGGCTGTTTTCAATTGAAAATTACAAATAAAATCGCCATAGTTCAAAATCTTAAAATGTGTCATTTGACAGTAGTATAAAAAATGTGAACAGAAATGACCAGAAAATATAATTAGGTACAAAATGAAACACTGAAAATTTTATAATAAATTGCTTCACTAGAAGGGCACATGTTAGAACGGAAGTTCTGAGATTTTAAACATGCTAATAAGAGGCTAAAAATATACATTAGTTATTCACAAATAAACAGGATTAATTTTTATTTGTAATATCTGTTTTATTACTCCTAAATACATCGTATATATTATTTTATAGAGCTATCAATCCATCATCGATTAAAAACATATCACCTTTAACTATGACATTATTTCAGTCACTAATGTCATAGATGCTTTGAATTTTTCAGAAGCGTCGTATTTTGACTCGTGAAGTATCGTAATCCATCAAAAAACACTTCCTAAAAAAGCGTCACTGACAGAGTAATGAAAGAATTTTTTTTTTTCGTGACGTCACAAAACTTTCGGAATGCGTCAACATTTTTGTTATCTCATCAAAATCACCCTTCGGTTACTCATGGCATGCCGCAACAATCCGTTATCTTTGTTTTCATTCTTAACGAAAAGAATCCAATTTAGTTACAAATTACTAAAATATCTTATCTGAAGCTATTAATATCTGTGAATGGCACACTGAGACACTAAGTGGTCTTGCGTGAAAGCCGAGAGCCTACTTCAAATGTCGCCCCAAACGCAACATTCATACATACGCTGCTGATAAAATCCGCATTAAAATAACACGGATATTATCTCCAGGAATTCAAAACTGGAATTTCACTCAAAATGGGCTCCATCAAGGGGGAGGGGGGGGGGGTAATTGTCTCTTCCTGGATTTTAAAATTTATCAAACCCTTAACTGGTTAATTCTTTCCCGTTCAATAAATTGAAAATAGCGGATTCACACCACTATTATTTAAATAAAATATTCTAAAATTTAGTCTAAACAATTCCGCCTTTCAATAGTATGAAAATTTTCTTAAAAATAATAGTGGTGTCAAAAAGCTTTAAATGATGCAATAAGCAAATTCGTCTTGCCCGAACAGCGTTCGGGCAAACCAGTTAAGGGGTTAACTAAATTTTGTTTTTCTCTGATGGTTTAAAAAATGGTAATAGTGACATTTATTTATATCACAACTGACTTAAAATATTGAAACACTTAGAGATAGTTGAACTATGATTTTTTTTTGTATGTGGACCCCCGCCCCTCCTCCCAGCCCCTGCGAAAATCAATTTTCATTTCTGTTTTATTTTTGTTTTTTAATTTCATCTTAAACAGAAGATTCAGAAGCCAGGAAACGAACACTGAGGAAATAGAGGAATGATATTTAAATTATCTCGTTTGAAAAATATCGGTAAAAATTTATTTTAAAATATTTATTTGTAATTTATAATTTTTAAACTTCTCTGTTGATTTTATGTTGACATGTTTTAAAAAATTCCTAGTATGTTGGATTTAAAAAAAAAAATTCTTAGTTTAACTTACTTCATGTTTGTATTTTCCACTTAAAGATTTAAAAAAAAATAATAAATAAAAAATCAAGGCTGCGGACCTCAGGCATATCTATCTGTTCTCATGAAACTCGCATTTAAATAAAACAGATATCATGTTTAGAATTTCAAAACTTAAATTTAGAAAAAACGTAATCGAATGAAATATAATAAAATGGAAAAGAAATTTCATTTCTTTCATTTTTGTTACTGACATTTAGAAAATAATTAAATTGGTATTGAAAGTTTTTTTTTAAATCAAGAATTTAATCAAAAATTTTTAAAAATCTTAAAATCAACAGGATATATCTGATAGTGTAAATTTAATTTAAAAAAATTCTATGTGTTTGGTATGTGAGGGTTTTTCATTGCGTAGCATTTCAAAAAAAAAAATTATTTTTACATGAAATTAATAAGAATTTCTGTTGTTGCGGATAATTTCTCGTTAACTAACCAGATTTCTACAGGATTTCCCCCTAAAACTACTTTTCTTTCAAAACTTTCATCAGAAAAAAAGAAGGTAACGTTTTTATAGTAATTTTCACGCATATAAAATATAGTCACTAGAGCTAGTTATGTATTTATAGATTTTATATAGAACGGTCTATCCGATTTTAACTTTTCAACCATAAACAGACTAATACGGGAAAAAAATGAGAATAAAATCCAATAACTGTGTTGTACAGTGGCGCCAACTTTTGAAAAATATTGGGTTGGCTCAAAAATTGGTTTGGCAGATGGTGAAAGATCAGAATTTTAAGTCAAGCTATCATGCTTAAATAAAGCTGCAATTTATTACATTATATTTTAATGCGATTTTCCTAATAAAGACAGTTATATTTATTGTAATATTATGATATCATGAACATGACTACAAATTGAATTCGAAAAAAAGTTAATCAAAACATTTCAGTGATTTGGGATTTATGGGTGTCAGTCTTAATAATTTAAACACATGGCCATTCCCAAATTAAATTTATTCTAAAGAGGAGAATGAATAATTAAATATTAATGAAATAAATAACAGGAGCAATGAAAATTTTGTACACCATGATTCAAAATTATTGGGTGGGCTGGGCTCGGGCCCCACGGGCTCATATAAGTTGGCGCCACTGGTGTTGTATATTATTTATTATCAATTAAACGAATATATTCGGTAAAGTTTTAGGCAGCCCTTATCAAACACAGACGTTTTAAACGGTGAAAACATGTTTTATCACCACTGACAAACAATTCTCCCCTCTTCCATTCACCCTCTTTTCTCTTTCATCCGCTCTCTTTTCCTCTCTATCGATCTTTATGATCTTCTTTCGCGGTTCCTTTGAAAAAAATTGCGGAATTGTTAAATATTTTTGAGTTTGGTAATGGAGCTGTCGCGTATGTTTTGAAAAAGTTGTCCTAAAAATTTTTTATCTGTTAGGTTTTGAAATAAGCCAATATAAATGACGTGCAAAAGCCTAATTTTACAATTATCAAACTATACATGAAATGATTTAATTGGGATTAAATGTTTAATATGCCATTATAAAATAGTAAAAACATAGTGTTTTGAAAAAGCCAATATAAATGACACGCAAAAGCCGCATTTTACAATTATCAAACTGTACATGAAATAATTTAATTGGAATTAAATGTTAAATATGCCATTGTAAAATAGTAAAAACATAGCGTTTTGAAAATATGAAACTTTTTTCTTTGAAATAAAGTATTTACGACTAACTACGAGAAGTAAGTTCCTTATTTTATAATTCTTCGACGTAAAATTGACTGGAAATTATATCTTCCTTCAATTTATGTTAAATAATTAAATTTAGTCTTCGCAATGAAATTCTTCCAGACTCTGAAATTTCCTATATGAGCACGCAATTTTCACTTGTTTGACTTTTTGAGGAAACTGTACCTTAGAATATCAAACGGTAAATTATTTGGTAAAGTATTAAAGGAATTGCAAAATTTTAAAGTTTGAAATTCGTAATGTTAGGTTCATGCAAAACTGTCTGCAATGCGGATAGTTTTTAATAAGGCTCAAAAACTACTGCAAGGATTAAGCTGTAATTTTATATTCACAAATTTAAAGTTTCTACAAATGAATTTCTGTTCAAGTTTTTGTCGATTATAATTCATATTTTTTTTCGAAAATTATTTTTAATAAAATATTTTTTCGCAAAAAAATATGAAATTTAATTTGCGAATTTTTTAAACAGATATCAATTTCAAGAAATATCGAATATGCTAATCTAAAATTATAACTCATTCCGTCACGTAATGTTTAAGTTATGCTTAAAAATTATTAATATTGCAGTTTATTCTGAAACGATTGCAAATAAATTTAAAATTATGAGTTCGAAGCTACTTGATCGAATGACTTGTCGTTTGGCATCCTATGATAAAATTTGCCGAAAAAGCCATATATGATGTCAAAAGTGAATGTTCCTATTCAAAATTTCAAAGTTTGGGACAATTTCGATATGAGGCTCCCCCCTAAGCATATATTTAAATATAAATTGGATGAAGACAATTTTTAAAGTCGAATGGCTATTTCCGTTTTTTCCTTGAACAATTTGGTTGTTAAAATATATGTGGTTTTTTTTCTTGCTCTCTCTCTTTTTTTGTTTTTCATTCTTACCGGTTGTACTTAAGTTTCGATGCTTTGTAATATATTTAAACAGTTTTTATTTATTAAGCGCATATTTTGCAAATTTCGTGTTTATTTTCATAATTTTATTGCGTTTATTATATAAATGATTTCAGATTTACTTTAAAGAATTATCATACATATCTTTTATTTTCTAACGTTACGTCAAGTTTGTGTAAAAAGAAAAAAAATGAAGTTTAACCATCAGTATAGACGAAAAACCTGAATTAGAGGAAATTTTTGCTTTCAAAGTCATCTTTATTCATGCATAACTTTAGAGTCGATAATGTACTGAATTGATGCTGAAATTCAAGACAAAAAAGTGGTGAAATGATCCTGTTAATCTCTTTTTCAGAACAATCAATATCCATTATCTTAGATAAAATCAATAGGAGACCTTAGTTTTGTTTTTTAAAATTTCTAAAGGCTAAATATTACTGTCTAACGGTCTGCCGTATTATTTTCATCGGTTAGAACAATTGGCACGCTGAATGTTTGTATTAAAAATAATTTATGTTGATAAACCTGTACGCAGCTCAAAGAAACTATATACTTTTTTCGAAATATATTAAGAAATATAGTTAATTAATCAGGTATAAATGATTTATGTTTTTTTATAGATTTTTTTCCATAAGACTAAAACATAAAAAATAACCAGTTATAATTATTACAATCTTAACAATTAGTGAGTAAAAATAAACAATAAATTGACCACCTGTATGAAATTTATTTCTTTTTGAAATGAATTTTCTTTACCTACAAAGATACTAAGATCCATTTCATTTAGAAAAATTTAGGTCGAATAAATCTAGTATGGTAATTTTACAATGTGCAATAAAATTTTCATTAATAAAAAACTGATAAACAAAATTTTGCATAAAACTTTCAGCAGCTGAATGCAATAAAATTGTTTTTTATCATAATACGTAAGTATCATAGGAGTTACAACATTTTGATAAATTTCTTAATTGCAGTTTATTAATTATTTGTCAACTTCTTCATAACTGTAAACACCGCGATTCCGGTGTATAATCCACCAATCAAATAACTGGTTTTGAAGGAACAATTGTATTTCATATTGTATTTCTTATTGCATATATTGAATTTTAATATTGAATAATTTATTCCTTCTTGGAACTTACTTAACACTAATTTATTAAGCAGAGTTTCTGGTCCAAAACATTTCTCTTTGACATGCGGGATGTACCACATAGAAATAAGATAAATATTTGAAATTTCATCCGAGAATTTTAATAATTAGAAAAAGTTTATGTAAATAAACTATTGACTGATTGTATCAAATATCTAAATTCATTAAGAACCATATAACTTAACTGAATTCTCACGAATTTAAACTACAACTTCCAAGGAATATCATTTTTGCAGAATTTAAATTCTAAACTGAAACTTAATATTAAAAATTTTATCAATGGAAAATATTTGACAGATCTAAAGTAACTTTTCAAAAGTTACAAATTTCCCAGTAAAAGTTGCTGTAGAAAATTCGTCGCCAATATATCCAAATTGATAACTTTTCAATGTATGTCATCTCAAATTATATCAGATCAATAAATGAAATTGTGAATGTAATTTTCAGCAATAAAATTATATGAAAAAATAAATAAATAACTGCTTTCAAAAGTTACACATTTCATATTGAGAAGAACTTTAGTTTAAGTTTCATTTAGTTTAATCTAAAATAAATCCGAAATTTAATCTTCTTAACACCTTCGGGAGGAGCGACTTTTACAGGATTTTTAATTTTTTGTCTCCGGTTTTTCAAATCAGAAATTTTTGCCTAATTGAATTGAAAAAGTACTCGGATTAAATAAGAAAAAATTTACGATAAAATTTACTGGTGAGAATAATCAAGAATTCTAAGCACCTTATGTGGCACGTATACTAACAAGTCACTCGTCTCCAAAGGGTTAATTCATGCCACACATTTGGTAAGTAACAGTTTAATATTAATAGTTTTCTGCATAAATTGCAGCAAATTACATATTTTTCAGAATTAAGGATATCTATTTAAAAGTCACAATTTCTATAACGAGAAATTTTAATTTAGATTTTTTTAATTATACAACACCCTAAGCTAGTTCCATGCGTTTTTGTAATGTAAATCACATACCTAATAATTGATATGCTTGTTATTCACCGTTATTTTAGAAAAGTTGTTTTTCCCTTATTCAGTTAAGAAGCTACTTCTGTCAAGCGAAAACACCCTATCTGTAATGCTAATCCTACGGCAGAAATTTATAAAGATATATCGATTGCATTTCAAAATTTTAAAGTTTTTTTTTCATTGAATAGCTGAGATCGACCAATATGCAGACTGTTTTTTTTTTTATTTTTTCGAGTTTGTTTAGAGATATTTTTAATGAAGACACTTTTATTTTGGAAACTGGTTTGGAAAGTGAAAGCATCTTCGTAGAAAAAAAGCTGCAATCAAAATCGAAAAAGTAAAAAGACGGCCTGCATACAGATCGATCTCAGCTATTCAGTGTTTAAAAAAATAATTTAAAATATTGAAATGCAACCGAAACATCTTTATAAATTTCTTCCATAGGATTAGCATTACGGTGCGAGTCTTTCCGCTTGAGTAAAGAATCGTATCGATGGGATGGGATATCTTCCAAAAAATGTCACATTTTCCGTTCTACAATGCTGGTAGCACTATTCGTATCACGCGATTTACACTACAAGTGCTCATGAAGTGTTGAAATAGCCCCTAGTCATTTCTTTTCTCTACATCCCATTTTATTCATATAAAATAAATTGATAAATGAAATTTTACAAAATACCAGAAATTATATTTTTTCAACACATGTCATCTCGAAAAATAATTATTAATAAGACATTTCCAATGACTCCAAGTATTTTAAATTATTAAACAAATATTTGCTTAAAAAGGCAAATTTCATATAATAAAATAATTTTAAAAGGTTTAGCTCTAATAAATTTGAATTAAAATTTGAATAATAAAATTCATTTTGCATAAATTAATAAATAAAATTTGCATATAAATTTTGGTAACAAAAATATATGACAGAATAAAATAGATTTTGTGAAAAAAAAATTATAGCAAGAAAAATTAATTTAGATATAGTTTGATAATATCCCAAGTCATTATTTCTCTTTATAAATCCTCTTCTTCATCTAACATAAATTAATAAATAAAGTTTTATATAAAACAACGTAATAGATATTAAATTTTAACGTCTCAACATATTTCACTTTATTAATTACTTGAAAACCTTACAGATATATTTTCCTCGTCATGTACAAATATTTCAAACATTAAACGAATTTTATTAAACGTCAAAACTCATTTAGATTTTTTTTCCTTCGAAATTTTCAACTCATGACAACTTTTTCATAAGTAACAAATTAATAACGATTTTTTTTTTTTTTTTTCTAAATTGGAAATATTTGAGAGATCTCATTAAATCGTGTTTAAAAATTCTACTTTTAATTTTGATGAAATATTTAAATAAATTGATCTACCTGGAATATTGAATAGAATCCAAAGAGAAGCGTCACCGGTTAGAGATACGTCCGCACGTTAGTAGAATGAATACTAGAATGAAGTAAATCTAGCAAAGAATCAACAAAGCCGCGCGTCGCCAATATTGCTCGCCAACGAAATGCATTCAGCGTGCAGGATTTATCTTGAAGAGAGCATTTTCTTACGTCACTGACGAACGGTGTTAAGAGGATGGAGAGCGATCAACAAAGTTATGTCATTCTTTTTTTTTTCTTATTGTTATTTTGCTTGTCTCATCGAGTGGACTGGAAGTTGAGGAGGCGATCTTTCTTCTTGTTTATCTATTTATTTTTGCTAGATTTTTTCTGTGATGAATGGGGATTTCACACTATATATGGCAAAAGTTGAATGTTTTGAAATACGGATTTCACGTCTATGTCACAGGAAATGGCAAACTTCAGATCGTCTTTAGAAGTAGAATTCACTAATATAAAGCTGAGAAAATTATACCACGCTATCAAATTAAGATATTTAATAATTTTTTTTAGCTATTTCAGTAGTATTTGAAAGCATCTTGCGTTTTCCATGCATTTTAATGGTAGATTTTAGTCTAAAAGAAAATGGTACGAAATATGCTATGGATATATAAACTGGTAATGTTTAAAATTTTATATATACACACATATATACATAAATCATAATATTTTTTTCCTTTTTTTACAACTACAGGATATGCAAATTTCAAATAAAGCTCTCAAAATTAAAAAAAAAAAAAAAAAAAAAAAAAAAAAAAAAAAAAAACCATTTAATTTAAGTAACATTTTAATTCATGACGTCAGTCGTGGGAATATATTTTCAGAAATTAAATATCTTTCGAGAGAATTAAATTTTAAAAAGTGTACTTTTGTGGAAAAATACGAAAAACACAACTACAATACTGGTTTATTTTCTTTTAAATAATGGCTGTATGAATCTGTTCAGAAAATTATAGATAACCTTTCATTGATAATGACTTCTATTATGCGCGTCAAAGACACGCAGAAAAAAAATAACAAAAAGTTTACATAAAATATTAGAAAGTCTGTTTATCCTGATTAAGGTGTGGACGATGTTAAGAAGATGAAGAGAGATCAACAAAGTTTTGTCAATTTTTCTATTCTTCTTATTGTTATTTTTTGGTCTTATAGAATGGCCTGGGAGTTGAGTAGGCGATACTTCTTATGTCTATTTATCTTTACTTGATTTATTCAGTGATGAATAGAGATTTCACAATACATGTGGCAACGGTTAAATGTTTTTGAATTCGTTTTTTATCTCCCTGTGATAGAAAATGACAAAATGAAGATCGCCTTCAGGATTGGTATTTTTTTAAATAAATTTTTATTGGTGTAATAACAAAATAGGATCTTGATTTTTAGTGATAAATTTGAAAATATTTCTTTATTTCAACGTTTGGTTCTTCTGCTCTGAATTTTCCCAATAGATCAAAAAGGGAAGGACTTTTTCTCTAAGAAGTAAAAGCGGTAACAAAATGAAATTATTTATATTTTTTATAAGCTACTTACTTCTATAATATTTTTTTATAACTACATATCTCCTTAATTTGTGTTTTACCACCCTCATTTACATTAAATAATCTCACGGAAATAAATTTTTAAGCACTTTAATATTCTGATAAATATTTTAAATCGAGTGAGATGGAAATTGAGAAGGATATGCTTTGTTTTATTCATCTAATTGTCTTTGCTGTTGTTCCTTCTGGAAATTAATGGGGATTTCCCACTATACATGTCCAAATTTTAATGTTTTGAAAGGTGGTTTTCACGTTTCTGTGACAGAAAAAGACAAACTTCAGATTATCTTCAATATTAGAATTCACTTTCATAAAGCTGATGCAGTCCATGCACTATCAACTTAAAATAAAATCAAACATTAGTTTTATTTTTTTTTAATGTCACCTGTCCTTTCTTATCAAGTGGAAATATATGTCGACAAATGAATTGACAAACTAGAGATTAACAAAGTCCCTTCAAGGGTTTGATTTCCTCAATCGATATTTTTTATTTTGTTGAATCAAAAGAAACTTAAAGTGGTGACCTTTTTTTAGTCTTTATTTGTTTTATTTCTTTTTGCGACTATTCTCAAAGATGAATGATGATTTCACACAGTATTTGACAATATTTGCACACAGTGTCGTTGTCGATATGAATGGAAATGTCAATATCAGATGATCTTCAGTATTGTAATTCATAAATATAAAAGAAAATAAATAATTTCACACTATGAAATTAAAATAACTCGCATCCTTTCTTTTGGATTGAAAAATCTTCAATATTAGAATTCACTTTTATAAAGCTAAAAAAATCCCTGCCCTATCAACTTAAAATAAAATCAAACGTTAGTTTTATTCTTATTTTTTAATGTCACACCTCAAATGGAAATGAGTGTCCGTAAATGAATTGACAAACTAGAGCTTAACAAAATAAGGTCTCTTCTAGGGTTTGTTTTCTTCTATCGATATTTTTATTTTGTTGAAAGAACATAAACTTGAAGTGGCGACTATTTCATTATTTTTAGCCATTATTATTTTTTTTTATTATTTATTTATTTATTTATTTTTTTTTTTTTTTGCGACTATTCTCAAGATGAATGACGATTTCACATTGTATATGACAATATTTACGCACAGTATTGATGGAAATGTTAATTTCAGATGATATTTAGTATTATAATACATAAATATTAAAAAAAAAAAAAAAAAAAAAAAAAAAAAAAAGATATCACGCCACGGCATTAAAATAATTCGCATCCTTTTTTTTTTTTTTTTTTTTTTTTTGGATCGAAAAATCAGATCTATTTTTATGGCGATATAAATTCATGTCGACAATATGCAATGGCATGAGTGAGATGAAAAAAAATTATGTCATCACTTGTTTCCCCCTTTGTCTTCATATTCTAGTTTCGAGTGGAATGTAAGTTGAGAAGCAATCCTTTGTTTTTATTCCTTTTTTTCAGCTTGTGCGATTTTTTTTTTTACACTATATATGGGTAAAGCTGTATGCTTTGGAATATGAATTTTATTTACTCCTGCCATGAAATATTAATTTTCATATCATTTTCGGAAGTAAAATTCATAAAAACAGAAATCTGAAAAAAAAAATTATATCATTAAATTATATTAACACGCTATCTTTTTTTTATTATTAAAAATTTTTCTAACGTTTGTTCAAAATAGGATACCGATTTTCATTCAGATATCCATGTCGACTGAACATAGTGACACGAGTGCGATCAAAAAAGAATTATATTAATATATGCATACAAAGAATTACATACAAAGAATTATATTAATACGCTATCTTTTTTTAATTAAAAATTTTCCGAACGTTTATTCAAAATAGGATACCGATTTTCATTCAGAAATTCATGTCGACTGAACATAGTGATATGAGTGCGATCAAAAAAGAATTATATCAATATATACATATAAAGAATTACATACAAAGAATATATACAATGAATACATACATAGACTATTATACAAAGAATTATATTAATACGCTATCTTTTTTTTTAATTAAAAATTTTCCGAACGTTTATTCAAAATAGGATACCGATTTTCATTCAGAAATTCATGTCGACTGAACTTAGTGACAAAAAATTTATGTCATTTTTTTCTCCTTCTTTTCTTTGTCTTTTTTTTTTTCTCGCAGCTTGTAGACTGGAGAGACGATCCTTCTTTTTTGTTTGTATTTTTATTTATTTTTTTCTTGCTTTTTATTTAAAGAGATGAATGGGAATTTCACACTGTATAAAGCAAAGTTGAATGTTTAAAATATCGCTGTCTTGCTTCTGTGACAAGAAAGTCGCATTTCAGGTCGTTTTCAGCATTACCATCCATAAATATGAATGTAAAATCTTTGTCCTGACATCTTCGAATTAAAATAATGTACAACCTTCTTTTCAATTCGGAAAAATTTGCCGGTCGTTTTTCAGGCCAATACACGTGTCGGCAAAATTCACGAATAGACAAGGGAGTCATGTCATTCTTCTTTTAGGATTGTTGTTTTCTTATCTCATCGAAAGATCCGGGACTTCTGGAAAGTTATATTTCTTTTTCTATGTGTGCTATTTTTTTTTTCTTTTTTGCTCCTTTATGGGTGTTTAACAGTTTTACACTACATTTTACTGAAGACGAATACTTAAAAACTGACACATGCTTTTCCTGTTCAAAAAAATAGAAATTATATATTCATATATTTACCAATTATTTCATTACATCAGTTCAAAATGAGTTCATTTATGCATGCCTTAAAGAATTTTTTTTAGTTTTTTTAATTTAGTGCATAAAAACAAAATAAAATTTCAGATGCTTTATAATAAATTTATTTACTTTTTCAATCAATAATTCTAGTTCTATTTCATAAAACACATTTATCCATCCACATTTAAAAGTTCGCGTCAATAGTTCAAAAAATAATTATTTCATATATGAATTTAAAAGATAGTATAATTCTTCCAAAAATACATCTGTGTTATTGGACATATAAGAGTTGAAATAAAATTTATTACTTTTTCCTTTAATTATAGCATATAATATTCATTTCTATTAATATTATATGAAATGAATATTATATGCTATGATTAAATGAAAAAGAAAAAAGTGTTACTGGATGTACAAGGGTTTAAATAAAATCTATTACTTTTTCCTTTAATCATAGCATATAATATTTATTTCTATGAATATTATATGCTATGATTAAATGAAAAAGTAATATATTTTATTTGAGCTCTTGCATATCCAGTAACATACATGTGTTTTTGGAAGGATTATACTTTTTTTTATTGTTCATATAAGGAATAATCGTTTTTTTAACTTTTGACATGAACTTTTAAATGTTCCTTACGATGAATGTGTTTTATGTAATAGTACTAGAATTATTAATTTTAAATAAAACAGTACGAAGTACTGAAATTGTATTTTATTTTTATGCACTAAATCTAAAAATCTAAAAAAAAATTCTTTAAGAATCCTTAAAAGGCCTGTATTTCTATAAATGACCCCATTTTGAATTGATATAATCTCTGGAATAATTGGCAAATATATATGAATATATAATTGCGATTACAGATGTTAACCAAAAAGAAAAAAACTTTGTTTTTTTATTTATTTTGTGTGAAAAAATAGAAATTTAGTCCCGGCACAATGAAAATTAGGAACATACCTAGAAAAAATACATATATGAACTGAAAGTTTCTATTCAGATTATCAAAGTAAGTTTAGAGTTTGCTCTGACATCAGCTTCAAACATAATTAAAAATAATGTACAAACTTCTTTTCAATTCCAAAGCTTTGCGGGTCGTTTTTCAAGTGTAAACACGTGTCAGTAAAACTCGCGAGCAGGCGAGGGAGTTATGTCATTCTTTTTTCCTTATTGTTATTTTCTTATCTGGTCGACAGATCAAATTATATCAGACACAAATAAAAGTTTTTAGAAGAGGCAAAGAAAAAAAACCCACTAATTTATAAATGTAAAATAATCAAAACTTGTTTTGACATCACAAAAATTAAAATGAATGTACTTTTCGTATTGAAAAATTCAGGTGGCTTTCTTTAGATCCATTTTGTTAATGTGTATCAGAAAAAAAACACGGATACGGCTCACCTGCCAGTGCCTGATTTACGGCAGAGCATTCGGGGCACGGACCCAGCCCCCTTGATTTTTATGGGCTCCCAAATGCTGCTGAAAGATGTTTAATTATTGTCCAAAATCTGATGTAGTTTGAGGAATTTTACATTTCATTCAAAGTAAAAGAATATATTGTAAAATTATGAATAAATTAGTTGAATGTACATAAATAATTTTAATTTTTTAAAAATATATTGTATTTTAATTTCTTATTTAATCCTGTTTCTGTTTTCGTCAGATCATTTAGGGGTTGGTGAGCATAGCTTGAAAGACTAGAGCTCCCTAATAATTGCAGCTTGATGTTGTCGAAAATTTATTGTTAGTTGTTGCATATACTATTATTCCAGATGTATAGACTTGCACAGGAAAAGATAATCGACACCAGATAATTAATTATAAAACGTCTATTCATTTAAATTTCAAAACTCCGAAATAATTATTTAAAAGTAAATTAATGTTATCATATTTGATTTTTTATTGGATATTTTAAAGTAATTATTAAAGTTAATAATTGTTATATTAGTAAGTACCTTTTTTCATTTTTTTTCATTCAATCCCTCTGTAAGTATCAGTGCAAGGGGGCCCCCCGTAAACATTTGTGCCCAGGGCCCCCAAATTTGTAAATCGGTCCCGGGCACCTACATTTATGATTGAGGAAGAAACATTAATGCGATTGGGGCGCGAAGAAAAGCGATAAATCATACATCAACCACGAATTTTTAAAAGTACTATTGTCTTACTTAATCACTGAATTAATTAAGACAACAATGAGGTTGTAAAATTAGTGGTAGGCAGTTGTCCGATGGCACCCTTGCCTCCACTAAGTTTATACCTATGGAAGAACCAACAATATTTTTGGTTCGATTTCTAAGCAGTATATTATTTTACTGTAGTAGTGTCAAACAAAATTATCCCTATTTCAGCTTTGAGCTTTTTTTTAATGTTGAAACTATTACCAGCGTTTCATTTTGTTTGTAATATTTCGTACTTTCGAACTTAAAACATTTCGCAGAAAGCATACATGATATAAGATAATTGAAAATGAATAAATTTATATATTTAGTTTTTTAATTTCTAATTTAAAAATATTTATGAAACAAATATGGATGTAACCCAATAATTTGTTTGAAATGTGAGTGCTACGAAAGAAAAGTATTAGTTGTTTTTTATTTTGATATTATGCTTTGATGTTATTTTCGTGATACTGGGAAAAAACTCAGTCGATATTTCAGTCAAAACTACAGGGTATTCCAATTTAATCTGAGACAGGATTTTTGGTCATAAATGTAACCAAAAAAAAAACAAAAAAAAAAAAAAAAAAAAAAAAAAAGAAAGAAAAAGAAAAGAATAACAGAAAAAGAAGATATTTATAATAGATTTAATATGCTTTTTTAAAAATGCGATGAAACCACGAAAATTGCTAGAAGCACAGGTCGGGTACGTTATTCGGTCTGTAACATCAACTAAATTCCGAAAAATGCAGAGTCTGAGTTAGTGCTGATTGGATGTGAATGTTTTTTTTTTCAATCTACTTTCAATCAATCAATTTCAATCTGTTTCAATCTCTTTAAAAAAGACAATATCATGAAATGTGATGTAAGTAGCCATCATCTATACCTTATAGGCACTGAATTAAAGGATGAATTTTTCGGAATGTAATTACATAACATCGATCGAATTACATTGTATTCCTATCACTTTTCATGATTTCATTAAATTTGCTGCAGGAAAATTAAATCTGCTGTAAATATCATAAAATTACCTTTATAATTATTAAAAGTTATGGCTATAAATCTGCGCTCAAATTAAAGTGAAACACCCTGTATTTTTTTACTAATAAATGACTGCTTTGCTGCACAAAAATAATAAAAAAGAAATTAGTTTATTTTGAAAATATTATGGTGCATTTATGTTTTTTCCCAAGTATAAAGGAATTTTTGTGACTATTTTAATCTTGCACTTCATGCGCTCTTGATTAAACAAATAATAATCTCTTGAAAAAATTAGTTTTAGAAAAAGAAGCGCTTATGATTAAACTAATAATAATCTGTTAAATAAATTGTTTTAGAAAAACAAATAATCTAAGTATGTTTTCTTTTTCTTACTTTTGTATATGCATTCATAATTTTCTGGTTAAGCCTGAATCTAAAAACATCCCAAACTCAAATAAGCAATAACTGAAGATAAAATAAGTTTGCGTATTCGAATAAATATTTCTGATAAAAATGTGAATAAATTTTTTAATTGCTTTTTATTTTTAGACAATAGTTATTGTCACTTTTCTTGGAACTATCATCTTAAAAGCGAAGATGACATAATGCCTGATTTTGAACTCTCTGGGATGTGTTTCTAATATCGAAGAAAGGCATTAGTTTCCATGACAACGGTACTTTTCTCTATTGTTATCTCCGACACCAACATCATTTTTCGACATGGAAGCCATATCGACAGTGTTCAAAATCAGGAAAATAGAAGTGTTGGACAGTGGCACGTGCAGATCGTGGCGTATTATTTTATGATTTTATTTTTTTAATCTCGTTAAAGTTCCTGGTACGTTTGAATTATTTTTAATATTTTGCTTTCAATTTTGAATTATTAATTATTTTACTTTCTCAACTCTCTTTTGTAGTTTTTTTTTTTTTTTTTTTTTTTTTTTCGAAATAAAATATTTGGATTTCGTTATGTGTTCTATATGTTCTCTCTTAGACAGACCCCCACGTTGGTCAATCCCAGGCTTTTGTTCATAACAAACACCAAACAACCATAAATGGGCGGAAGCAGGGATTTTAATAGATTGAATCGAAAGTTTGGTAGCTCATATTTGTGCTTAGTTAGTTTAACTGGTAATGTTGTTATTGTGATAAGAGAACACTTAAGTAATTAAGTTTTTGAAACATTAATTTCATATTTATTATGTGAATCAATATTTTTATTTACAATAATAAATTTTGTGATAGAATATGAATATGATACAATAATAATAATTAGTATAAACACATCCGTGATTTTTAACACATTTTTAAGAAATTATGATAATTAGTTTAAATATGTAATTGCCAAGCTGCTACCACTACCTTTAATTGAAATAGAGATATAAATTAGAAAATTAAAATGTTCTTGAAGCCAAAAAATGATGGAGAACTGCCTTGTTCTAATGTAATAAAGTGAATGCTATTTTATATTGAACTCGAACATAAAGATAATGCTTTAAATTAAGAAATTATGATAATTAGTTTAAATATGTAATTTCCAAGCTGCTATCACTACCTTTAATTGAAATAGAGATATAAATTAGAAAACTAAAATGTTCTTGATGCCAAAAAATGATGGAGAACTGCCCTGTTCTAATGTAATAAAGGTGAATGCTATTTTATATTGAACTCGGACATAACGATAATGCTTTTAGCAGTAATAAAATATATCCAATTAATAGTTTAATCTGAAAGAAGATTGTAAAACACTTTGTTGTAAGAAAAGAAAATCGGATTTAACGAACCAAATATTTTTTCCATTTCGCAAGAAATGCTCGATTTTTTCCTTACTTATAATTTATTTTCTTTGAAAAGGGAAAAAAAAGTATAATCAAATTTAGCCAGCATAAGGTTTATTCAATTCCCACGCACACACACAAAATAAATCTCGTTTTCCTTTACTTTCAATTTATTTTCCTTTAGAAAAATTATGCTATTTAAAGCATACTCTACAATTATACTGAAATTAGATGAAATAGTACGGAGACTCCTTTCAGGAAACTTTCATCCTAATTAGATATGTGACTTCTATAAAGTAAAATATGAAATCGCTTATAATTGAATTCACTGATTTTAATTAAAAGATAACGTACAATGTGAAAGTAATACTTCCTAAAAAAATTTTAATTAACCCTTCTTTGCATAGTAATGCAAATTTACATCACCTTTTATTTAACTTTAAAAAAATAAATTAAGTTCTTAGCAACTACTATATTTATATAGAAATATTAATCCTGTAAAAAAAAAAAAAAAAAAAAAAAAAAATACAAAAATGTGCCTCTATATAAGGTTAAAAATCTATCTAAATATTTCTGGTGTCTAATCCTTAATATAAGAATAAAAAGCACAATTATAAAAGAATAATTCATGCAGTTAAGGATTAAAACAAAATTTAAAGTATTTAATAAATGAAAAACACTTAAACTGTAAAAAAAAAAATGCATTTTTAAAAACGTTTGGTCTATTTTTTAGCATTTAGTAATTTTGAATTGAAAATTTATAAAAATATAACTTAAGCTACAGAATGTAATTTAATTTAATTTGTGAATGTAAAATTGCCTCTGTGAGATTTATCATTCAATACTGTTCAATAATCTATCTTAAATTTGACATATTATATTATTTTTACAGTCTATGATCGTTAATTTTGTTATTGTGGGAGCTCTAGTATAGGAAGCAAATTTTAGGATGTTAACTAGGGTGGAGCGAAAAAAATTATTTTTTAAAAATCAAAAACGGGTAGGAGCCAAAAGTTGCCTTTATACTAGTACATCAACTACGTGAAATTTTACCTCTGAAAAAAAATGGCTTGAGTCTGCGCTTTTGCTCTAAAAATCGAAATTTTGGGTAAAATTTGTCATTTTTTGACATTTTTTCAAAAAAATTAAAAAATTCCTACAGAGCTGGTTATTATTTAAAACTGTTACTTAAACCTTTATATTTATCTGCTTAACATATTTAAGCTATAAAACAATATCTGTAGTCTCTATAATTGGAGCAAATCTGGCAACTTTTGGTAAAAACCAGCGTTAGCTCTCTATTGGAGCATACAACGAAATGTTGTTTTGAATGCATTTCTTACCTATCTGCTTTCAAAACTATTCTGTATATAACTCGTAGATGTGGCTGCACTTCATATCCCACCCTTCTCAGCCACCCAACTATCTAGGCCCAGTGTTTTATTTATGTTTTGAATTGTTATTTTTTTCCCGAAAAAGGGCATAAGTTTTCTATGTATCAAAGTAGTTCACCTCTTCTTTGTTTTCACTGACATTAGATGATACAGGTGTGACCTGCTGCACGTATATTTTTATACCTTGTATAACAGAAGAGGAAGCTGAGTAATGTATTAGATATGTTATTAATGGAACCTATTCAGCAGTCTATTATCTTCATTAAATTTTCATACAATTAATACATTCTGATTGGGAGTTCTGTTACCACAATATTATTTCAATGAATTACATTATATATATAATGATATGCCTAAAAATTGATTGTATGAATTCAGTTTCTAGTATGTCATTATTTAATGTACCTATTACATTGAATATATTTTGGGAAGCTAGCATTTTAATATTATGACTGACGATCGTCACAAAGGATTGCAAACAAAATTTGCGTGTAAAGCAACAATATTTCGAAAGAAGTTTTAGTATTTGTTTTATGCCGTTTCTGGTGTTGTTTCGTAGTCGAGTAATTTCTAACAAGTTTTTAGACCTATTCTTTAGGTGTGTATTACATTTGGTATAAAATATCCTGCGGTATAAACTTTGCTTATATATTTTGTGAGTGAATCTATAGACTCTGATTGCTAATCTGTGCTTATATAAAGCAGAAAATTTTATTCGCTTTATGAGCTTTTTTTTGTGCGAGATGTTTTCTAAATTCCTATTCCCCATTTCTTCTGAGAAATAGCTTTTCTTATGAATTAGCTTTGCAATCTCCGACAAAAATTTCTAGTCCGTTTTGAATATCTTTTGCTTAAGTTGAGAAAATAATTTTTCAAAATTATTATCTATTTTATAAAAAAAATTGCAATAAGAAGTGAATAGTACGTAGACAAAGATTTTCTTATTGATCGAGTGAATCCATGTAGATTATAAAGTTTATATCGACTTCTCTAATAATTGACGCAGAGGAAATTCACTGGAGCATATGATTCATTATTACAGACAATTCTAAGCTTACCGAATGCAAAATGGCTCACAGCGACAAATATAATTCTCCTAAATTTAAATGAGTACTTATAGTCGATTAGAGTCTGTACATTCTCTCAAAAAGTACTATGCATTATAAATTTATGCCCAGGATAATTCATCATCAAATATTGTTCACTTATAAAATGGGGATCTAAAAGTTAATGGGAAGTTACTTGGCTACGAAAACACTTAGCAAACGGCATAAAACTAATGCAAAAAATTTTTTTATTTACAACAACGGTTGCTCTGCACGTGAGGACAAATTTCCATTGCAATTCTCTCTGACGATCACCAGAAATCATATTAAACAGCTCGCTTCTCAGCATATAAAAAATGCAAAAGCAGAATAAATGATGGCATACTTACAGTTGAAATACCTGAAATCATCTTTGAAGCAGGTCATTACGTAAAAAAATATAATTGACTGAAAAAATGTTGTGGTAACAGAACTTCCAATCACTTTCATCAACTGGATGCAAGTCTGATAAAGATAATAGATGGCCGAATAGATCCCTTTAATAATATTCCCGTACATTACTCTATTTATCATTTTTTTGTATAAGCTGTAAAAATATACATTAAGATAGTCACAGCAGCATGTGGTACAAAGAACAGATAAACTAGGTGGATGCATCGAAAACATGCCAAATTTTGATAAAGAAAATCACAAATCAATATATAAATAAAACACTGTACTAAGATGATCGAATAGTTGGGACGGGTGGTATATGAAATATAGCCACTTCCACGACGTATGTCTAAGGTAGTTTTGAAAAGAAGAGCTCTATTAAAAGCAACAATTCATTGTATGTCCCAATAGAGTGGTAATGCCGTTTTTTTACCAAATGTTGTCTGTTTTGCTCCACCTATACGGAATAAAGATATTGTTTTATAGTTTAAATATGTTAAGCAGATAAATATAAAGGTTTAAGTAACACTTTTAAATAATAACCTTCTCTGTAGGAATTTTTTTAATTTTTTTGAAAAAATGTCAAAAAATGACAAATTTTACCAAAAATTTCAATTTTTGGAGCAAAAGCGCAGACTCAAGCCATTTTTTTTCAGCGGTAAAATTTCACGCAGTTGATGTACTAGTATAAAGGCAACTTTTGGCACCTACCCGTTTGTGATTTTTAAAAAATAATTTTTTTCGCTCCACCCTAATGTTAACGTCTTTGATATGACAGAATTCGATTATCATTTTATATTCAATTATCGATTGTCAACACGGTTCAATTCGATTATCAATTGCCACATAAAGTTGAGTGGAAGGCACCTTTAAATTGAAAATAGTCACTGAAAGATTTATTATTAGCGAAAATTTTATTATGATTGGTATTTTGTAAACTATTAGACTTATTTGAACAAAATTTTAAAGGAATATTTCACAATATCTACACTTTTGAACTTTGTTTTTTAGAAAATAACATATATTTTACTTTGGATACTTTAACTGTATAAATATATGTTTTTTACAAGAATATAAGCATTGCTAAAGTATTCATTTAATTGCGCAAGCTGCAAAATAACAGCTTTGAATAAAATGGCATGGTTGCCAACTACTACGCCTATTTAAAGTCAAATAAACATATTAGAAGCAGAAATTTTAATAAATTATTGACAATATGTAACGTAATACATAGCATTGAATATATTTGGCATACATTTTACCAAAATAAAATTGTGGTTCCAAACATGTTTAGACGATTTAAACAGGCATAGTAGTTGGCAGCTCTGAAATGGCTTTAATGATTGACATTCTTTATTCGTAATTATATACCGTCAGAGCTGATTATTTTTTTTTCTTTTTAAGCATAATTTTAGTTTTATTGTAAAGATTTGAATGTGGTTCTGTTTTAAGTATATAAAATTAATGAAATTTTAAGATATGTGAATAAACAAAAACAAAAAAAATATTTTTTGGTTATTTTTGCATCGTTCGCCAGAGTTGATTTAATTCCGGTTTATCGGCTTATTTAAAAGACATTCTCTTATCATTTAGGTTCGAAAAACATTATAAATCTTCCTTTTCTATTTTTATTTCTATTCTTTATGTAAATTTTCAGTTAATGTATTTACTTTCTGTAATTTATACTAATTATTTAGTTTGCTTTGTTTTGAAAAAAGTTGAAGTTTAGACTCTGTGTACCATGGATTGCTTTTTGTTAAAACGGGTTATCCTTGCCCTGGATATGATCACACTACTTTTTAGCATTATGGCCTTAAGAATAATAATAATGACATATCTTAAAATAACACTTTTTTAAAAGTTTTTAATAAATGTCACCTTAGAAACATCACTTTTCCGAAAATTTTTGAATTCTACAAGGAGAGAAAGGATTTTAGTTCTATTTAACAAGCTGCTACGCCATTTTTAATATTTGTTTGCTCTTAATTTAATGTTTTTTTTTTTCGACAATATTTTATCTTTATGAGAGAATTCTGCATCTTAACTGAAATACAGCTTCGTTTCCTGCTGAGGACGTTTGTTATTTAGAAAAAAAAGGTCCATTACTCTTTTTCCTCTTTTTTTTTTTTCCATTGCCCACAAACGCAAACACAAAGATGAACTTTCTAGTAACGTATGTAAGAACACTAAAATAGATTTGATTTACATTCGTTACAACGGGCATGGCCACTAAAGCTATGAAAATTGTGCATTTAAAAAAAAAAAGAATAAACATCCTACTCAGAATACTTGAACGCCAAATGGGGTGAAAAGCTTTCTAAAAAGGCGGTCCAAAAAGAGTCGGGAGATCATTCAGTGCGTCTTCGAGTTTCTTCTTCCTCACTTTCTCTTCAATGAATCGGAACTGGGAAAAGATTAAATAAATCAGAAGGGCAAAATTATTTATATTTTCATGATACGCATCTCTTTAGCGGCGTCGTTTACCATTTTTGAAAGGGAGATATGGTTCTGGTAAAGTGAAATTTATGCTAACGTAATTTATGCTAAAAGTATTCTAGAATAGTTAATACGTGAAATAATAATAACGTAACAACACGTGGTAAGACAATGCTTTCTTATAAATTTTTCACCCTATCTGGTGTGGAGTAATTTTGTTTATAAACTGATGAAATGAGAGATTGACATCAGAATCTAAAAGCAATCTTTCAAGAAAATTCGATATTGCTTATTTTCATGTCCATTATAAAAAGAAAAGTTAAATTAAATATTTCGAGTGCCAGTAAAATTAAAAAAAAAAGGTTAATAAGTGTCAACCTTAGAAACATCTATCGTATTCATTTATTAAATATTCAGTAACTGCGGGCGCATTTTCATTGCTGTCAATCAATTGAAAAGTTACTTATATGAAACTTATATACTTATATGGAAGTATTCTTTTTTTTATTTTAACCCGCTTCATTAAAGAAAGAGTTTAATTAGCGAGCGTTTGTATATAATTTTAAGGATGCGTATAATAATTTTAATAATTTCTTTCTGTTTATTTATGGGGAACATTTTTAAGATTTTCAAATTAAGTGTCAATAATTGCCCTGATTGCACTTAATAAATGAAATCAGCTACTTACTACGAAATATTTTATCGAATAAATTTTCTGGTTCAATATATACTTATTTTACATGAAAAAATAGGGAATTGGGAGATCATTCAGTGCGTCTTCGAATTTTTGCGGTGCCTTGCTTCCTCCTCACTTTCTCTTCAATGAATCGGAACTGGGAAAAGATGAAATAATTCAGAAGGGCAAAATTATTTATATTTTCGTGATACGCACCTGTTTTGCTGCGTCGTTCACTCATACACTATTTTTGAAAGGGAGAAGTGGTTCTGGTAAAGTGAAATTTGTGCTAACAGGAAGTATTCTTGAATAATTAGTACTTGAAATAATAATAATGTAACAACGCGTGTTATAAAAACGCTTTCTTGGAAAGTTTTTAACTCTATCTGACGCGGAGTAATTTTGTTTATAAACTGATGAAACGAGAGATTGACACCAGGATCTCAAAGCGATTTTTCAAGAAGATATGAACTTGCTTATTTTCATGTCCATTATAAAATGAAAAGTTTAATAAAATATTCCGGGTGCCAGAAAAATTAAAGTTAGTTTCCCTTTTTTATAGATACCACCCTCGAAATGGTTAACCCTTTCCGGCGCAGACAAATTCTGTTCGTAAAATTAGAAATTATAGACTGACACCGGAATTAACAAAACACTTTTTTAGAAATTAAGAATTCCCTGATTTAAGCTGTCATTGTAAAAGTAAAATTTTACTAAAATATTATTAGTGCCGTGTGTAAGTTTGGAATTAAAATTAGGTGTTGCCGGAGTGGTAACACTGCGCCGGAAAAGGTTAATAAGTGTAATCTTAGAAACATCTATCGTATTCATGTATTAAATATTCAGTAACTGCGGGCGTATTTCGTATATAATTTTAAAGATGGGTATAATAATTGTAATAATTTCTTTCAGTTTATTTATAAGGAAAATTTTTAAGATTTTCAAATTCATTATTGTCAATAATTATCCTGATCGCACTTAATAAATGAAATCAAATACTTATAAGGAATATTTTATTGAATAAATTTTCTGGTTCAATGCGTGTTTATTTTACATAAAAAAATAAAAACTCGAAATGTCAGCAACTATATAATAGCCTTCAATTTGTATAAAAGGAACGTTTTTGAGATTTTCCGTGTATTAAATGACATTTAATAACAACCTCCTTGCACATTTTCTAATTTAAGGGTGTACTGCATCTTGCTCGATTTATCTCGAATGAATCGGAACTGGGAGAAGAGTAAACAAAACAATATATTTTTTTTCAACTTTCATGATGCGCATCTCTTTTGCAGTATTATTCATTCTTACTCACTTTTTTTTAAAATGAAGAAAAAATTCAATTAAAATTAAATTCATGATGCCAGCAAGACTTGGTTTTTTAAAACCAGTTTCAATAAAGTGAAACACATTTTGACTGGTATAATTTCATCGAGTTACTACATATAATTGTAGCATGGGCATGCTAATTTTGATATTTTTTCAAGTTTGAATAAAAGAAACCTTTTTTTTATATTCCACCATTAAATTTTCACTACCAACCATTAATAGACTGTCTGCACTTCTTCAAATTTCTGCGGCGTCCTGTTTTTTCCTCACTTTCTTTTCAATGAAACGGAAATGGGAGAAATGTAAATAAATCGGACGGACAAAATTATTTTTACATAGGTGATACGCATCTTTTTGCGGCATCATTTATTCGCGCACTCTCTTTGAAATGAAAAAAAAATGTTTCTGTAATTATATTTGTACTAACAGGAAAGATTTGTTGACTTATTGAGATAATTTGAGCAGTATATCTTATATTTTTAACTTATTTTTCATATAATATTTGCAGGATGCACTGATTTGATAATATGAAATTTATCAATATGCATTTCTATTAACCCTTTGCTTACGGGGTTGGGATATATGTCGTCCCAGAGAAGATTGCTTTATTATATTCGCACCACTTTTTTCAACTAATAAGTGCCATACATTTGCACCAGAAAAATTTCAAGACAAATCTATGTCAAATTTTTTTTTTTCGTAAATTGTGGTACGAATGAATATATAAAAATCGCCATTTCTATCCCGTAATCAAAAGGTTAAAATCAAATTCATGGTACCAGCAAAGACTTAAAAAAAAAAAAAAAAAAAAAAAAAAAAAAAAAAAAAAAAAAAAAAAAACCAGTATCAATAAAGCAAGACATAGTTTCTCTGGTATAGTTTCATTGAGTTATTACACATAATTGCAGCATGGGCATGCTAATTTTGATATTTTTTTCCAGTTTGCATAAAAGAAACCCTTTTTTATATTCCACCATTAAATTTTCACTACCAACCATTAATAGCCTGTCTGCACTTCTTCAAATTTCTACGGCATCCTGTTCCTTCCTCACTTTCTGCTCAATGAAACGGAAATGAGAAAATGTAAATAAATCGGACGGTCAAAATTATTTTTATTTTAACGATACGCATCTTTTGCGGCATCGTTTATTCGCTTTTTTTTTTTTTTTTTTTTTTTTTTTTTTTTTGAAATGGAAAAATGTTTATCTAGCTCTATTTTTACTAACAGGAAGGATTTGTTGTTATAATGAGATAGTTTGAACAGTATATGCTTGTAGTTTTAACTTATGTTTCATATAATATTTGCAGGGTAGGTGCACCGATTTAATAATATTAAATTTATCAAAATTGGTGAAAGAAAATTCATGCCACTGTTTTTATGACCGTTAATATGAAATTTATGCAAACATGAATTACTTGTTTTTATAAATTAGTTCAACTTTTTACTAAAGTGAAAGTTCGTTTGTAGGGTATATGCATTTAATTTTAAATTGCGTTTACGGATAATTATAGCGTGGGTGTGCCTATTTTGGTAATTTCTTTCACTTTGTTTAAACTGCACGTTGTTTTTTTGAGATTTTCATCACTATTTTCGATAGCATCCGATAATAACTCCCTAGCGCGTGATCAAATTTCTCAGGTGTCCTGCTTCTACCTTAATTTCTCTTCAATGAATAGGAACTTGGAAAAAAACTAGTAAATAAAAATAATTTTATGATATGTATCTCTATTTCTTTGGCCTCTTTAACTCATATACCATTTTTGAAATGTAGAAACGTTTTGGTTAAAGTTAAATTTATGCAAAGTGGGCAGACGTGTTTTTTTAAACTATGTTTACAAGTGCGTTTGACCGATATATGTCAGTGTATGTTTTTAAGATAGGTTCACGCATAATTGCAGCGTGGGTTTACGGATCTTTATAATTTATTCAAGTTTGTTTAATAAAAGTGTTTTTGAGATTTTCCGTCAAATAATTAATATTATTCGATAATTCTCTGCTTCTACATTCATCTAAACTATAATTTCTGTATATATATATGCCCATAGCCCCACGAAATTTCATTTAAGAGTAGAATCCCGTAATATAAATATTTCTTCATATCAGCAGGAAAAAAATATTTACTTAAGCTACGCTTTTAATCTAATCAAATATACATACAAATTACTGTAAATGTAATTCTCTGTTCAAATTCAAATTTCTTCGATATCCTGGTTCTTCTTCACTTTTTCTTCAAAGAATATGAAGTGAAAGAAGAAGAATAATAATCAGATAGCAAAATTATTTACATTTTGATAATACGCATTTTTTATGACAGCGTTTTTCATTCGTATGCTATTTTTGAAATATAGAAACGTTTCTGTTAAAGTGAAAATTATGCTTGACGAAAATATTTGTTATTTTTTTAATCAACTACTCTAAAGCGAAATTTGTTTAGACCATTATATGCAAATAATTTTTCTTCATTTAATCGGAACTAGGAGGAGATATGAATAAATCAGACCAACAACTTTATTTTCATTTTTATAAACCCATCTATATGGCGGTAATGATAATTCATAGTCTATTTTGGAAATCATAAACGCTTGTGAAAAAATAATTGATGCTAACAGGAAATACTTATGTTTTAACCAGTTTCACTAAAGCGAAAGTTAGTTTACCGATATAGGAATATAATTGTAACGTGTTTTTACGAACAGTTACAGCATGGGTGTACCGGTTTTGATAATTTTGAAATTTCTTTCTTTTTGTTTAAAAGAATATTTTTGAGATTTTTATCTAATATTCAAATTACATGCTTTTCGATATTTCACTTCTGCTTGCACATTTTTTAATTTCTTTGATGGTCTGCCCCTTCCTTACTTTCTGTTCAATTAATTGGAACTGGATGAAAATTAAATAAATCTAATGAACAAAATCATGTTTGTTTCTAAGACACACATATATTGGGCGCCATCATTCCTTCGATCACTATTTTGAATAGAAAACCTTTCTTAAAAATACCTTTTATGCAATAAGGAGAGACGGGAAGGAAATATATATTTTTTTTTTTTTAACCAGCACCACGAAAGCTAAAATTAGTTTTAACGTTACATTATTATTTAAAGTGTTCTAAGGCGCATGATCTATCACAAATCACAGAGTGTTTGTACAGATTTTGAAAAATTAATTCTGTCTGTTTGAAAAAATCATTTTCAATAGCATCCGATAATGTTTAACTTATGCATAAACTATCCTTATTTTATTTTCGGAAAAGATCCGCATATTCCCCCAAAACTTTTTATTACACAGTAGAAGACAGTTATATACAGGGTTCGTACATTTCAGGGAAATTTCCAGGAGAAATACAAGTATTTTTTTTTTATATATATAGAAAAAAAAATCTTGTTTAAACAGGCGAAATTTCGCCTTATTTAAACAGGAATTTTCTATAAGAAAATAATAGTACGGAAGAATTTTCTAGTCGGAAAATTCGAGGAAGTGTACGAACCCTGTGTAGAGTTTCTTCTGCATGCATGCCTCTCAAAAAATATAGATATCTAGCTTTACTAAATTTTTAATTAATTAAATAATTGTCCATATCTTCTCTAGTAAATGATTTCAGTAAGTTACCCAATTCATATTTTTGCGGTTTCCTGTTTCTTCTTCGCTTTCTTTTCATTGAATCGGAACTGGGAGAAGATTAAATAAATCAGACGGGCAAACTTATTTTTATTTTTATGATATGAATCCCTTTGGCGGCATAGTTCATTCGCACACAACTTTTTGAAAAGGAAAAACGTTTGTTAGAATGAAATTTAGAATAACAGGAAAGACTGTTTTAACTAGCTTCAGTAAAGTGAACGTTAGTTTGACCGGTACATAACAATTCCATTACAATTTACTTATTAAAAGTTTTGAGTATAAGCTAATGTTTTGAAGTTTGATTACAAACATTTTCTTGTAGATTATTAATCTTCTTAAAATTTCTAATATTCTCGGTAATATGGAATAATATACACTTTCATTCTCTCCGGCTTTCCAAACATGCGTCATACCAGAAAGGATTATTGCATTTTAAGAAGAAATGTGGTATTTATTTTTTACAAAGCAGTAATCTTACTTTTTTTGTAGCTTTATGTTTAAGGGGTTACATACGCTCTCAGAAGCGAAAGTTTGACAAATTCTTTAATTTTTTTTAGTTTTTTAGAGTAAAATTATTTGAAAATCTATTTTAAAAAATCCCTGTCGGCTTGGCCTATAGGCGGAGGTAAATTTCGAAGAATGCTCATTTCAACAACAAAAAATAAAATATGATTAGAGATAAATCCAGTTTAATAACTTTATTTGGCCGCTTTTGAACATTTTTTAACTTATTTTTATGTAAGATCTGGTTTTTATCAAAATCATCTTAAGCGAAATTCGGCTCATATGCCCAAATTTTGACAACATTTTTTGAAATATATTCTGACTTTATTATTAAAAAATCAAGCAATACGCACATTATATAGTTCCTAAATAACAAAAAACTGTAAATTGAATGCTTTTGAGAGCAAAATTGAATTTGAAAATGAGTCATAACATAAGCAATTTGTTATTTGAATACATCCTCAATTCTTAAATCATGATCGCTTTGGGAAATTCTGTGCCAAGTGCCCACTTTGACAGCTTTAAAAGTATATATATTTAAGCTTTATCAAAAAACTGACCAGCACGGCACATTGTACTGTTCCTAAATAACAAATAACTGTTAACTGAATGCGTTTGAAAGCAAAATTGAGTTTAAAAATCAATCATAAAATAACCAATTTGTTATTTGAATCCATCCTCAATTCTTAAATCATGATCGCTTTGGGAAATTTTGTGCGAAGTGCCTATTTTGACAGCTTTTTTTGAAAATATATTTAGCCTTTATCAAAAAATCGACGAATCCGCACATTATATACTTCCTAAATAATAAAAAACTGTCAAATGAATGCGTTTGAGAGCAAAATTGTATTTAAAAATGTGTCGGAAAAAACGCAATTTGCTATACTTCTTCAATTTTCCAATCACGATCACTTTGGGAAATTCTGTTCAAAATATTCTTTTTGGCAGTCTTTTTTGAAAAATATTATGCCTTTATCAAAAAAACTGGCCAATACGTCACATTATACAGTTCCTAAATAGGAGGATCTGCCATTTGGATGCGTTTAAAATCAAAAGTGAATTTAAAAATGATTGCGAATGTAAGCAATTTGGATTTGAGGTTTTTTCTCCAACTCCTATTTTTGTTTATTTTTGCTATAAAAGTTGGTCCTATGAAAAACTTCTTAATATAAAATTTGTAGATATTATTGAGAAGATGTAAAATAAATTTCATTAGATTTGATTGCCTAAGAATTGACTAAATTATGGATTTTTTTCTTTTTATACCCCCCTTTTTCTTTTCGTTTTTATTTTTCTTTCATCGGTAAAAGTTGGTCCTATCAAAAACTTGTAAATCCAAAAGTTTTAGATAATTCTGAGAACATTTATAAAAAATTTAGTTAGATTTTATATCTGGAAAATTGACGAAGTTATAAATTTTTTTCTCCCCAAAACCCTGTTTTTTTTCGCCCTTTGAGCCCATTTTTAACTTTATCAAAAATCTGTCATGCGTAAACTTTTGGCCCATTTTTTAGAAGTAATATAAACTTTAAACTGATTCGATATCTATTTTAATTTAGAAGTTATCGCATTTTTTTCACAAAAACCCTCCCTACTCCCCCCCCCCCCGGTCCGATTTTGCCCATTAACGAACTCGACCGAGATTTTATGCCCCTTGATTTTATGTAAAAGTTTGAAGAAGATCTGAGCATAATTATGGAATTTATCGTGTCTAGAAGAAAGTGATATACACCGATAGATAGATACATTGATAGATAAATAAATAGATAGATATATAAACTTTTTCATTAATGGTAGTTTTGGGGTCTAGGGGTCGTGATCGGTGTAGATCTGCAAAAATTTTTCAGAAATTCCAACATGGGAGCGATCGCAATAGGTAGTATTTCATACGAAATCTGCCTAAAATCTAATTGTTCCAATTTGCTTTCTATTCATTCAAGTATTTACTAATACATTTTTTGTTGTTAAATTTGGTCATATATTATGTCGGAAACCTGTGAACACCTGTACATTACTATCCCAGTTCGATACGCAGCATCCTAACTTAAGGTTGAAACAAAAAAAAATTAAATTCTCAGTTTCTATAGCTAAGAACCATTAAGTCTTTTTTTATTTGAAAAAAATAAAAAAAAGTGAAAAAAAGTGAAAAAAAAAAAAAAAAAAGCATTTTGAAAAAAAAAAAAATTGTTTAAAACTTTGACCTTTAGACTTATTGGAAAAATCCAAAATATTGAAATATCCCAGAATTTTCCATTTTCTCCTGCCGGAACTGTTGAAAGTTCACCTGAGCGCAGTAACTTCCAATCATGAGACCGTATTTGCAAGCATCTAAAAAAAGTTGGCTCACCTAATGAAAAGGCATTAAATTCTACAGAGATTATATCAACATTTAGTTTACAAAGTTATGTCTCAGAAAATGGCAGTCACCCCCCCCCCCTCCTCATTTGAAAAAAAAATGTTTTCGCTTTTTTTAACCTTTTGATTAAAAATAATTATGAAAAATATGATGAAAAATAATTGATGAATGAAAATTACAGCACCAGAAAATACATTTACAGGAACTGAAATTCACCAAACAGCTTTAGGCTAACCATCTTTACGCTTAAGAGATACAAAAAATCAAAAGCTAAAAGAGCATTTTTCCCTTGAAATAATGGGAAAATAAAATGAAGCTCATATCTGCTAAATGATAACGCACTGTTTTTTTTTTTTTTTTTTTTTGTTTTTTTTTTAAGGTATTTTGATCAATTATCTAAAATAAAACATTCACAACACAGTGCTTACGAATACTGAATTTCGAACTAAAAGTGCAGATTTCCCAAATATGCAAGAGCTCTCATATCGGGAATTTTTCAGCTAAGCAAGTTTTCCTGAAAGTATTGGAGCTCCTGCGATTTCTAAGTTATCAACTCCTCAGGATTAAATTCACCAGGAGATAAGTGTGTAGGGATTGCATTTCCTTGGGATGAACTAGGAAGATGATAGGTGTGAAAAATTGCTTAAAATTTACTAAGAAGTTATTTGTACGGACTTAAGGCGATAAAAGAACAACGGGTTATTAATAAAATATACATACATAATGTTGAATATTTGCAGTAAGAGAGAAGAAAAATGGTTTTATGTACCGGTTTCACAATCAATAAAACAACAGAACCTACATATAGAACCATTAGATAATACTACAAATCAACATCAATATGTGGAATATATATATATATATATATATACCGGGTGTCCCAAAAATGACTGATGGATTTTAAAATTCAATAACTTACAAACGGTGACGACAGCTATTTAAAAAAATTTTGCAGGAGAGTTATGTATAATGTCAGGAGTTTTTTTATCGTAATTTTTTATTTTAGTTCGAATTTCAAACAATAGGTGGCGCTGATGGCGATTGAAGGCCAGGTGATCAGTGCTTTGTGAAGCGTCGATCTGGCCTTCAATCACCGTCAGCGCCACCTATTGTTTGAAATTCGAACTAAAATAAAAAATTACGGTAAAAAAACTCCTGATATTATACATAATGCTCCTGCAAAAATTTTTTAAATAGCTGTCACCGTTTGCAAGTTATTGAATTTTAAAATCCATCAGTCATTTTTGGGACACCCGGTATATGTGTGCAATGGAAACATACAAAGAGAGAGATGATGCATTACTATGAAGAGAGGTCTTTCAAAATCCTATTTAAGGGTAATTTTTGGATTTTTTTTTTTTTTTTTTTTTCGGGATAAAATTTATCTATAGCCATGGTAAGAGCCAGAATTTACAAACAAATAATTTCATATTCATAAAAAGTATACTTACCTTTATTTTCTTACTATAATAAATTTATCCTGTTCACGTGTGTTTTTTGTATGAGTAAAGGTGCATTTGTCTTATGATGCCATGTTTCTACAAGCAATTAATGGTATAATTAAGTTGGAGAGTCGGATATCAAAATATTACATTTTAGAAGTTCTTATATAGTTACTTCGAAATGTAATATAGCCTTTTTTACTGAAGCGAAGTCACTCTACAATTTTGTAACCGATGCTTTTTTCTTCAGTATCCCGTAGCCTTTCAGAGATAGAAACTCTTACTTCCTCAGTTTCCCGCTGGGGAATGCTGCCATGGGCCTCATAATGTAGCGTATATCCATTTTATTTCATTTAAGACCCCCCTTCCTCCGTTCATGGCTGTAGCTAAGTCAGTTCACCACTTATTTGAGAAGAATCAAAATTAATTAAGCAATATATACTGTCCCAAAAGATAGAAAGTAACCAAGATATAAAAAAGACCACTTGATTTTATTGATCTTGAAACTAGCGGCTTTTCTGAGCAAAAATGGAATATCGGCATTTTTTGCTACAGTTATTATTTACATATTAATAATTATTCTATCGTTATATAAGTTTTAAAGGGACTTTTTAACGGGTAAAAATCGACGCAAAATACGAAAAAAAAAAACTAACAGATTATTTTTTGCATATTTATTGAATTTATAGACTTGAACACTTCTTTGAAGAATTTCTTGTTGAAATAATTTTAATATAAATAACGAAAAATAATTATTAAAAATCAACTATCCCCTTAAAACTTTAGGACTTTCGTGGCTGGCATCCCAAGAAAAGCATATATTTTTACATTTACTGTTATTTTGTTTTTAAACTTCTTCTTTTAATTATTTGCATTTAGCAATTATAACATAGTCCGTACGCCTCATAGAATTTTTGTGACTAGGAAAGTTTTTGGTGCTTGTATTAGCTTATAGAAAATTTGTCTTTAAATAAGGCAAAATTTCGCACATTTAACGTAGACTTATTTTTATATAAAAAACAACTTATATCTCTCTTGGAAAACTTCCTGAAACGTACGAAATTAAGGATTTTTGAACCGATGCTGAGATTTTTGTTTCAAGTATGTGTTTCATTCTTTCAAAATAAAAAATTCAGGCTACGTGTTCGAAAGAACAATTTATAATAAATGATGGAAATAGTACTGGAAATTTTTAGTATCTAGACTTATTTAAGGAAAAATGCATTTTTTTTCAAACTAAATATTTTTATTGTCAAACTAATGACTATTGTCATATTGTCATATTAATGGGACAAAAATATTTACTGACATTTTTTTTCTTTTATTTCAGTAAGATTTAATTTTTAACATTTAAATACCTATTTTTTTATTTTATTTATTTATTTATTTATTTATTTATTTATTTTTATTTTTTTTTAACTAAAGATAATTTTTTCTGAAGAAAAAAAAACTAACTTGAAAACATTGATAAACTTATAAACGTTCTTCAAATATTTAAAAAAATTATCAAGCATCAAAAACCTCCTCAAACAAATACGATTTCAAGACCGATTCTATTTGTTCAGTTGTTGCAGAGAAGCCAAGCATGAGTAAGGAGGGAAGTGAGAAATATTATCTTGTTTTAGGAAGTATCTATCTAAACATTTTTCCCGCGTGCGATCGTACTTCTGTTGCGTTCTCTCGAGCAACAGATAGGAAGTGCAATGGCACAATATTAGTAAGTGAAAGATGTTTACATATCTGACCTTCCAACTGTCTTCATATTTTGAATTTGTTCGCTTCACGTGTTTATCTTTAAAAGGTAAGAGAAACGCGTCCGCCCTACTGACCTAGTTGGAGTTAAAGAAAACTATGCGAATCTTAATATTAGGTGTGTTCTTAACTTAGATTTATACATCCAGTCGCTTCTTTATTTTATTTTTGATTGCGAACTAATGATGTAAAATCATCTATTAACCCCTTGAGCTCTGATGGTAGAATTTTCTACCACATAATTTTGAATCTGAAATGTCACAATGGCACCAGAAAATTCGACCAAATTTATTTGAAAAAGCTTTAATGGATTTTTTTTTTCCGTGTTTATTGTTAAACGGCTTTTTTCTTTGCAAAATACTGGTGCCAATGTGACATTTCGAATTTTTAAAAAATTTACACCCCATAGCTCAAACGGTTAAGTGGACTTATCTGGGAGGAAAGAAAAAACTTGAATCCCATGTTATCCTATGGGAAAATTACTTATCCTTTTTGTTCATTTAACTTTGGAAATTTCGACAGTATTTTTTTCAGCACGTAGATAGAAATATTCCTCTGTAAGCTCCGAGTTTTAAATATTTTTCTCTCGTCATAAGTTACAAACAAGTAAAGAATGCTTTTATACTTTTCGAGATTTTTTTTTTAACTTTAACACAAATTTTTAAATACCATGATTATCTTTAAAATATTTAAAGCTTACAGTGGGATTAAAAAACATAACTATCTTCAAGCTGAAAAAAAATATTGTTGAAATCTCGAAATTTGAAGGAACAAGAAGGATAAGTAATTTTCTCATAGGATAACATAAAATTTCCCTATTTACGAACTATTTTTAGAAAGAAAAACTAAAAGAATGTGACAAAAAATAAGGCTTAAAAGATGTACACTTCATAGTATTTCCAAGATATATAACAATATTTTTTAAAATTAAAAAAACTTTTGGGTACTCGTGGGCACCACTTTTCGGTTCAGCACGTGCGCATTCCACACTAGTGTGATTTGGGATTCCGTAAGTTCAACTTCTTACAACTTTACTTGCAATATACTGCTAATAATAATATATGACAAATAATTCCTGTACGAAATTTAGTGAAAAATTTAACTGCGATATTTATTTTTATAAAAATTCTCATCTTGTCGATGAAAAATACAAATAATTGAAAACATGTTTTAAACAAATCTATCACTCTAGACGAAAATTAATCTAAAACAGATTTTTTGTGGCTCATAGAGATTATGTTTTCACATACTTTAATGTATTTTTCTCTTCAAATCTTGTAAAAATGGACCTGTTTGTTAAAATAAATATGAAACAAACCAAAAAGTCAACCGGAAATCTGATACGAGCTCAAAGTGAAAGAAAATTAATTCATACTAATATAATTATGAAAACATAGTGCATAGTTATTTACCTAATATAAAGTTTATAATTTTTTTGTATAAAAATCAACATATGTGCATCATCAACATGTTCATACATAGTTTTTCATTTGAAAAGAATTCAGACTTTCTTTTGACCAAATCGGGTCAACCTAAACCTAACCCAAAAGGGCTAAAATTGAACGCGAAATTGAAATTCGGGCAAAATCAAGTTACTGACACCAGTTGTGAAACATTGCATTTAGATACAGAATGGGATACATATAATGACACTATCAATATTGAAACTCCGAGCATGAATTCGTTACCACTGGAGATAAATATAGTGGTTCATGCAGTTTGCTTATTAAATATATTAGTAAGTGATTTGCTTTATTTTTTATGTTTTTGTGCACATTTTAAAGATCTTTTTTTTATTTATTCATAAAGTTCACTCAAATTTGGAAGATTTCATTTTGTGTTTCAGTTCTCGGCTTGCTTGCCAACAGTATAAAATCGTTTCCATTGCTCTTATTATAATTACGATTATTTTTATTGTACGTTATTATAAAGTGATTAGCTCGAGAAAACTGTATTTAACGTCATCGATGAGTCACTCAAAAAATCGAGGCCATCGAATTCTATCACTCTCGAATTTCCATAACGGGTAAAGAGAAGAAATAAACCTTTGCTTATTTTATCCGGATTTTGCACAATGGAGAGGAAGCTATTGACCCAGCTATGTGCCTTGAACTTCCACAAGGTAGACAACCTTTAGAAAAGTTTGAGATGTTTTTTGCCCTTCCGATATAAAATAAGATATGAAAAATTCATGAAAAAGCAAATAATGTATATCATTTTAAAATTAAAATCTCGATTTGCATGAAAGAAATTAGACATTTCAAGGACAAATTCTTGACAGCGACAATAATATCTTGTTGGAGAGCAATTCTAGAGCAATGAAACCTCCAAGTTCAAAAGGAAAATTATATTCTTAACTGACTGAATCCTTTATAAATTGTAGTTATTATTTTTCTTTTACTTACGGAATGTCAAAAGAAAAACAGGTAACAACCCTTTCCGCACTTTTTGTTATTTCCGTGCAAAGATTTAATTGTTTTACTTGGAAAAATCCTCCCGGTCTCGGTCAATATTTTGTGGTTCATTCAAAAGGCTCCGCTAATATGCATGAAATACTTCATGTAGTTTTCAAAGTTCGTCCACCTTGTTAGCAAACACAATACAGCGAAGGATGGTCGATTTACTGCTTGATTTCCCGTATTCGCTATTTTAAATATGCTTTCTTCTCGCAAAAAAATTAAACCTATAAAATTTTCAATTGCACAGACCGCAATGATTTACTAAGACAAAGATTTGCATACATTTTAAAATTATTTTTTGCTAGACTAAACTCATATTTGACCTTAAAAAGTAGCTAATATCAATTCACCCCCACCCCTTTTTATGCTCATTTTGTACTTCCGCATTTATACATTAAGGGGGTCCAGAATACATTTAAAAATATTCTGAAATTTTTTGTGATGGTTAACCATATCATTTGTAAATTAAACCACACGGTAAAACTTATCAGAATTTTGTTAAGAATTTCATGTTTATTAAAAGAGTGGGGTAATTTAAAATCGTTATTACTCAAAATATCACTGGTAGAATTTATTTTTTTTTCATTTAAATAAACAGAAATATGTAAGTTTTAATTTTGATTCAGTATTTTAAAAAATATTAATTTAAATAAATATTTAAAATATTTAAAATAAAAAATTGTAACTTTTTTTGTAACACAAAAGTATTCTATCACATACTGGTAGAGGGAGGAACATTGTTTGGGGTGCGTTTTAATTATGTTAAACTATTTCACATTTGATGAAATCGATATACGTTTCTGAAGTATGCTGGAAGTTAATTCCTGTACAATAGAATGCATTTAGTACTTACAGGGGCACGCAAAAGGTTTCGGATACTGTACTGTATAATTTAAAAACTTCGTTATAACCTTCGTTCACACCTCATTTGCTACGCCTGACCGGCAATTTTCGACTTTTTTTTTTTTTTTTTTTTTTTTTTTTTTTATTTAGGTAAGATTTGAATGATAAAAAATTAATAATTAACGAAAAATGTTATTAGATGATAAAGTATTTCCCAAATTTGGATGATTCAGTTTGATAAAGAAAAGCGTGGAATTTCTTTCATTACACTTTTTTTCTTTCGTTTATGATACTTACGATGATCCTTCTCTGGTGAAAACATCTGTCCTTCATATAACAAACTGTCTTGACTAGGTGACGTTTCAAGCTTCACATATTCCGGATAAGAAGAGATTTGGTTGGGATTTCTGAGAAATGATAAACGATTTTTTCGTAATCTTTCTCGTTCCTATGCCCATCTCGCAACGAAAATGACAACAAACTCTAATATTTAAAAAAAGTGGTAAATATAAACGGAAAAACGTTTAAAACGATTTTTTTTTTATTTTTTTTTTTTTTAGACTTGAGGTTTTTCAGAAGTAGGAGTTATGTTGGGATGTCTATTACCGTTGTCCAAATTCAAGGATTAAGATGGGGACGGTGAAACTATGGCACGCACCACCATTTGGTTGGGATTTCTGAGAAATTATAAACGATTTTTTCGCAATCTTTCTCGTTTCTATGCCCATCTCACAATGAAAATTACAACAAACTCTAATATATAAAAAAAAAATTTTGGTAAATATAAACGAAAAACCTTTAAAAACGAAATGTTTTTGAAACTTAAGGTTTTACAGAAGTAGGAGTTATGTTGGGAAATCTATTCCATTGTCCAAATTAAAGGACTAAGATGGAGACGGTGAAACTATGGCACGCACCACCATTTGATAGGAATTTCTGAAAAATTATAAGTGATTTTTTTCGTAATCCTTCTCGATTCTATGCCCATCTCGCAATGACAATGAGAACAAACTCTAATATTTAAAAAAAAATGGTAAATATAAACGGAAAAACGTTTAAAACGAATTTTTTTTTTAGACTTGAGGTTTTACAGAAGTAGGAGTTATGTTGGGAAGTCTATTTTCATTGTCCAAATTCAAGGCTTAAGGCCCCTGTCCTCGCTCGAGGAAATGCTCGCGAGCTAATGCTATTCGTATGGGGAAGCATTTTTAATAACTCTTTCGCATTTTGATATTTTTGAATAATTTGTTTTGCATTGGATAGCTGAGGTGCATGCCGACAGCGCACCTTTTTTACTTTTTGGATTTTGGTTGCAAATATTTTTTACAAAGTTAGTTTCACTTTCAAAACCGTTTTCGAAACTGAAAGTGCTTTTTAAAAAATATATCTGCAACCAAAATCGAAAAAGTAAAAAAGGTGCGCTGTCGGCATGTACCTCAGCTATCCAATGCAAAAAAAAAAATATTCAAAAATGTCAAAATGCGAAAGAGTTATTAGAAAAATGCTTCCCCTTAAAACGAAATGTTTTTTTATACTTGAGGTTTTACAGAAGTAGGAATTATGTTGGGAAATCTATTTCACTGTCCAAATTCAGGAACTAAGATAAGCATGGTGAACCTATGGCATGCAACGACCATATTTCTGGCATGCTAAAATTTTAAATTTGATAACTATGGTCAGGTGAGGTAATTATTAATAGGGGGGGGGGTGATTGAGACCACCGCCATAATGGAGAAAATTGTGTATGGTAAAATTTTGTTTCACGCTTATATATTAACCTCATAATGTATTTTTCATTTTAGATATTCTTTATCACTAGTCTGAAGCATTTTTTAGATCCAAATAGCAATTTGAACAAAATTCACCAAAATTATTGATAAATTCTTCAGTTTGGTGTTCTAATGGTCTTAATTACCCGCAACAAATGTGTGTAGGCAAGCATAAAGAAGAAATATAGCGATCATAATTTCCTCACTAGTGAACTTAATTACCCCAAACTTTTGTGATTGTGTATTTTGGATGGGGTAATTATAACCATCCTTTTAACTTAATAAAAAGAAGGCTATGAGAATTAAAAGTTTTAAGAGGTGTTCTTAAAGGGTCAAAGTTATTTCGGTACTACTCTGTTATCCCGTCGACCAAAATACTATCGACAAATTATAAGATTAAATGCCAATAATGGATGATTGTGAATGTCAATTCAATGACATAAAATACGATACACGTGTTTCAAACGTGATTAAGTGATTTTATTTTTGACTTTTTATTTGTATTTTTATTAATATTCTACTAATTATTTATTTTTTTATTATTTAAAATAAAAATTACATCAATATGTATAATTTGGCTATTAGTTTGGCGATTTGTATAATTTGGCGAAATCGGTCGACGGCATAACAGAGTAGTACCGTTATTTCCTATGTACTAAAAACACTACTTTTCTAAATAGAAAAAAGGTAAAGAAAAATAGCAATATTGAAAATGTAAAAATTGGTGATAACTAACCCTCCTGATTGTACTGTGTAGATTAAGATAATTTTTCATAACAAATAATGTTTTATCTAAAGTATACAGTCTAACAAAAGTAATATATTATTTTTTCATGAGTTAAGAGATGAGAAATTTTTCTACGACTATTTTACTTTTATGTATAAATTTAGCAAGCACGATTATTATCCTTTAATGACTTTCAGTACAAAGCAATTGAGAAGAAAGACAAATGTATGCAATTTTACGATGTATATTACTAAAATAACAAAATATAAACCAGTTACAAAACAATATCTATCAAAATTAGAACAGTAAAAACCGCATTAATATTTTTATAAAGGGGAGAGGGGGGGGGCACGTTTGAACATTTTTTTAGAAAATCAATACATTTCGTACTTGAATTATATTTATTGCGTTTTAAATATTACATAATAAAAACAATGCATTTCTTCATAATATGAACCAAAAATTAACAGTTTTCCAATTAAATTACATAAATTGTGAAGATTTAAAAAGTTGAAAAATTTCTATTCAAACTTGCCCATGTAGGGGTACCTTTGAACAAGTAAGAGACACCTTTGAAGAAATGAATAAAATATGAAAATATTGAGAGTTTTCATAAAAAGCTGCATATGTTTTAGAAATATAAAGTAATATAAATGAAATTAAATAACAACATTTTATTGAAATTATTTTTTATTATTATTTAACCAAACTTAAATCCATCAAAGTTGATGTCAAAACTCATTGTTGAACATCACAGAGTGTGCCTCCAGTTATGTTTGATTGTGAAAAATTGTTTACAATATCATTGAAATACACCAAAGTGATACTATCTGATGCTTTTGGAAAATTAAAATTTTTCATTCACTATTTGTATGAAGAAACTTGATATAAAATTACATTTTATCCATAATGAAAACCCGAAACAATGTTTGGTAAAGAGTAAATGAAAGAGTACAGGCTTTGTTAGACAAACCTGCTAAATCATGAATCATTATTGTGCATCCGGTATTTACAATTATCCAATAAATTAATGCCAACATCAATTTAGATTTGAAACTTCCCATCACTGATACATCCAGAAATTAGATTCTATGTGTGCAGTAAGGGGGGATTTTTAAAAGCATAAGTCCATGTTCTCTGACATTCGTAATTAATCTCTTTACACATAATTTTTTTCCCAAAAATAATAATATTTATATCCACCAACAACTCTTTACAGCATAGTTTTAAATATTATCTTCAAATGTTTTCAATTATCATTTATCGCTATTTTTTTCGGTGTTTTTACACTGTTCAATGGTGCCTCAACTTTTCTGTTCAATGGTGCCCCGTCACATGGAGTATAACATTACAGCATTTTACTAAGTTCGGCTGAAGAATTTGAATAAAACAAAGCTTATAATCTAAAGCTAACATCTTTACTTAAGTATTGAATAATAAATCAAATTTTAGGGACACAAAATTTTCAACAAAAGTCTTACAACTTTATTTTCTAAAGTTTAGATTCAAGAGGGAGAAAAATACATACCTTCCTTCTACAGTATTGTTCATACAAAATGATGCAGCTTTATATACTTATTGCATTGAAGCAGTAGTAATGCATTGCCATATAATTTTTAAAAATAATTTATTTCAAGGAAAATATTAAGAGTGTTCAAAGGTGCCCCCAGTTCAAACATGCCCCCCTCTTCCCTACTTTTCATTGTAATTTGAATTAAATTAGGTATTGCATGTTCAGTTAAAAATGACTCAAATAAAAATTTACAAAATTTTCTTTCCTTATGCATGTTAGTTGGAGGAAATTTTTTGAATGGAAATTTTATGAAATTAATGGCTGATATAAAATTAATGACTGAAAAAAAAAATCACAATTTGAATTTTTCCTCTTAGCTATCTAAACATGCAAACCAGTGTTTCGAATAAAAATTATATGTTGTACTTTTTTACGAACGTAAAAAGTTTCGCCATCTCTGAAGTGGGATCAATAAAACAAGGAAAGTTGATCAATGTTGAATATAAAAGCGTTTTCTAAAATTTTTAAATTTTTTATTTGTTTATTGCATTTTTTCAATGTTGCGTAATACTGCAATTGCGATTGCGCAAACTGCGATTTACTGCAGTTGCTAAACAGATCCTTTTTGATAGTCAAATTTAAGTTTTTTCTTTTGTTGTTGTTTTGTTTTTTTGTCACTTTTACGACTGTTTGTGTAATGAACTTTCACATTTTATCTGTTTTATTCCAAACCGAACGAAAGTACTATTTTAATTTGGATAAATGTTTATGTTGCAATATAAGATGAAACATTAAATAAATCCAATATTTGATTCACTCTTGAGAAAAACTTTTTTTCGTTTACAAGATAAGTCCTATACTAATTCTCATATTCTAAGCTATCATAAATTATTAGGCAAAAAAAAATAATAACTTAAGTTATTCTTATAATATTATGGTTCCAAAGTTTCTCATAAATCCATTAAAATTCCGTATTGTTACTGTAGGATGTAATACTTATAATACACGTGTTTTCACGCTTTTTTAAATATTCTTACGCAAATTTGTAATTTATCTATTAACAAAGACATCACTCATTACATAAAAAATAATTTTGCTTTGGTAGATAAATTTTCGAGACTATCTAATGTCACTAATATTATCACTTTGGATTTCAAATATTTATTAAATTATATATTGTGCCTTTTTACACTTTCTTTTTCTTCATATACGTTTCTTTGCACCATATATAAATGAAAAATCATCTAAAAAAAGAGTACACTTTAAAAAAAAAGTAATGATATGCTTCTACTACAAAGGTTTTGAAAGCCTAAACCTGGAACCGGTCTTGGCACACATTATATGGTTATCATATACCATGAAAAGGTTTTGACTTGCGTTCAGATTTTTTTCCGTACATCAGGGATATCTAACCTGGCATGAATTAAATACCACTAATTTTTTACAGATATCTTCGCCTCATTTAATAGCAGAAATTCAGAAATAAGGTGAAGATTTTCGTAAGGATTTACTGGTACTCCTCAGTAACCAAGTTAGACAGCCTTGTTCTATATGATATATGAACTCTTCATTTGAGGAAAAAAACAATTTATATCTTGTTCTTTGTGTTAGAATCTAAAATTAATAAAGTTAGTGTGTTTTCATATCGGCTTCCAGTTTGGAGATCTGGTATATTTAACCTAGGAGTAGAAAATCATAACGCTATCAGGCCAAAATTCTATTCCAAAAATACCCGAAATCGCTGATTTTTTTTATTTTTTCCAGAACTAGTCATACATGACGATATATATAAGTTTAAAAACATAATATTTCCTAGATAAGAGTTACGAAATATGAATCGAATTGTGTGTCACTCGACTATCTTGGAAATGGAATAAAAAAATTTATTCCTTCCCATCTTTTTATGCGCATCTGTGATATCATAGGAAAAGACACTGATGATATTTTCGACTACAACGTGGAAAATGTTTCCAGATTTTATGTTGAAGTTTATTCTTTTTTTTTTTTTCTATCGTGAGAAAATAGCATTGATAACGCGAAAGATATACTCAGTTTTTTATTCGTGTTGCGGATTTCATATTTTAAAATTATTAACCTGCAATAATCGCCCCGCTTTCGGAATTTGATGCTTAGTTTTGTTATTTAAAATATTTGTTTTTTGTTTTGCATCAAAAGATTGTGATATATAAAGGGATACTTTGAACTTTTTAAAAATCTCATTATTAATTATTTTATGCATTAAAAATTTCTTATTAATTATTCAAAATAAGACAGTGTGAATTCCTTATTTCTCTATTATGTGTAGCAAATGAATAAATAAATAAAAATAAAATCGCTTTTTTAATCCTTTTTTATAAACACTCACAGTTTATCTAACGACTCACGCCTAATCCATAGTTGCCATCTCTTCCGCTTTCTTGTGCCCCATAAATTTAATAGAAAATTTTGTCTTATTTAATGGGCTGATTACTGCGATTTAAAACGATAAAATTTACTATAAAATTTTTATGGTACAAAAAAAGCGTAAGATGTTGGCAACTATGCTAATTCAATGACTGCAACTCATTCTGGTCTAAAAAAATATCCATTGCAATATTTTAATTTGTCGTGCATTCCGATAATGGAAAACTGGCCGCTTTGAGTTACTAAAAACACATTTTTTGCTCTGTTTCGTTTTTTAAGATATGACAAGCATTCTTTAATAAATTTATTCAGACTTCTAAATTGCTTTTTCAGCTTATAATCATAATTTAATGAATATTAAATTATAAATTCATAAAAATATGCATTTTTTACTAAATTATTTAATATTTATTAATTTATTTGCTTTTAATGTTTAAAATATTTTATTGTTGCTGTTTCACAGCCAGATGATATATTTTAGCAAGCGCGGTTCTGCGCATAATAATTCTATAGGTGTTCGAAAAAAGGCAAATATAAACATATTTGCCTTTTTTCGAAATGTACTTTGGTACACTTTTCTAAAATTCTATTTTAGGTAAATAGTTAAAATTTCCCAAAATTGAGTAACTAACTTGTTTCTTTAAAAATATTTAACATTATAGGTGTGAGTGATTTTAGTTTTTGTTGTTGCTTAAAAAAAAAAAAAAAAAAAAAAAAAAAAAAAGTTCTTAAAATTTTTCTTATTTATCTTTGTTCTTAAAATTTAATATTAATATTTTATTCTCAAACAGTGTATTTTCTGACACCGCAACAAATTTTAAGATGATACATTTAATAGTTTTTTAGAAAGATGTACTAAACAGACATAATATTAAAAAAATATCTAAATAGTTAATGCATAGAGAACTAATTTATGTATGAAATTCTTATTATCATTATTATTATTATTATTATTATTATTATTATTATTATTATTATTATTATTATTATTATTATTATTGCATTTAAATAAGGACTATAATGTATGTATTTATTTTTTAAAAAAATCATTTCTATCTCTATTTTTAAATAAAATACATAATGTAAATATTTCGAAAAATCTACTTCATTTTACTTGTCGAGATGTTCCTTGTGCCCGTAAATGAAAGATTGTGAAAAATCGATAATCTGTATTAAAGAAATTAAAAAATCAATCAATACATTTTATAAGAGACTACTGTAGCCCTATAAAGCAAAATTGTTTTCTTTGAAACTTGGTGCTCTTTCTATATTTTTAGAAAATATTTAGAAATCTGTGTTTTGATAATATTAAACCCTTGACTACGGTGATTTGCGTGATTGTTAAACATACTAATGTGGGTTTGTACAACAATGCAGTAAAGGGATTAAGACAGCGGTTTACAACCAGCACGGCGTGGCACAAAACACTAGTGAGCCACAAGAGGATCACAGGAGTGCCGCAAAAATTGTCAATAAAGTTCTATTAAAGCTTTACGAATTAACAAAAGTATCATTAAAATTTCGCATTCAAAATTATTCTGCAATCTGCTAATAATGAAGCTTAGTGTTGTAAAACGACATTTCTTGCAAATTTGCTTTAGCATTTGTATTTTCTTAATCTTAATACAGACAACACGAAAAATCGTGAAAATGAACTCACGTATTCAGATAAAGCTGATGCGTTCAGCGAATATTTAATCATTTTGGAAGAAAAGGGTTACAATAAAACTGTGGTAGGAATGTTCGAGCTATTGATAAAATGTAAGCTTTATTAAATTTCTAACGGAACAATCTTTACAAATCTTAAATTTATGGCACATAATTTTTAAAGAATACGTACTTATACCGAAGACTGAGGTAATTACTCTGGATTATAATAGATATGTCTCTATCTTAATTGCTGTGTTAACTCTTTAAAACATGATGTATACAATAGGTGACCCAACAGAAAAAGAAAATGGTTCCTCTTTAATGTAAAATACGGCAAATACCCTTGAATGTACATTTTTTACAGCGTGTAAAGCAGTGATTATAGACAGAAATAGAGTAAACTATAAAGTAGTAGGAAACATGTTTTTCTTTTAGAAAAACTTTATTGTAAGTATAGCATGATCATAAATGTTTTATATAAATATAAAGTTATATAAAATTTCTCTAGGTAAAAGCATTATTTTATTCTCATTTATAAAATATATTATCTTGTTCGCTAGAAAAATTAATATATTTTATATTCTAGAAAAAATACATTACTTTTTACTGCACAAACAAATCCTAATGTCAAAAGTATGATAAATAAAAAAATAATAATGAATCTTTACAAGTTGTTGTTTTGCATTGAGATCCAGAGTAACTTGAATTTCTAACAGAGCATTTTAGAGGTACATGCCTTGTTTTATTTTTTCTTCTCATTTGACTCGCCCGGCCTTGCCTCGGAAAAGGATAATAACCTGAAATAAAATCAATGTTGAACTCAAACATATTTCTCCGGGAAGAGCTTTTGAAGCTGCGAGGGAACATTGTGGAGTTCCGGGTGTGAGTGGAAGATTTGCACTTACCTCTGAAGTTATTATTTTTTAATTTTTTTTAACTGTCTTTCTGCATTCACGCATTGACAAAAAACTATCAACACTCCTAGGAACGAGAAAAGGAACGAGAAACCCAGGCGTAAGTCTTTTAAAATGCGAAATGCTATTTCCAAGGCACTGAGAGAAAAAAATTTTCCCACGGTTGTGGTACAAACAGCATTAAATAAATAAATAAATAAATAGATAAATAAATAAATAAATAACGAAAAATATAAAAATGACTTCCAAAAAATTTTCTTTTGAAAAAAAAAAATAATAATAACTATTCCTCTACCATTTTAATGAAATGTTCTGCTGAAAATAGGAGGGAAATTGCAGTAAGTGGGTATTCTTTGCTGAGTGTTTCCACCCAGACCACGCTAGTAGAAATTTCAAACTGCAGAAAAAAATGGAAAATATGAAATCGACTTCGCAGGGTGGTTAGTGGTCAGGGGAAAACGCAGCTAAAAAGGTAGTTAAATACCAGTATTTTGTTAAAGAGAAATTCGCTTTCTTAAATCCCTTTATATTAATCCAAGAATTTTCTATAAATAAATACTAGTAGTTTTCTTTTTTTGACTGTGTTTTTCCTCGACCATTCGTCCCCCTGTTCGAGAACATTTTAAAATAATACACAATTAGGTTTTTAAAACGAAAAATATGTTGAGTCAGGGTCATAACTAGCCGGGAAGTCAGAAGACGGTGCAGGGGCTTTAAAAATTTTCTGGTGGGGCCAACTGGCATCTTTTTTACACTTAGTTACACTTTTTTACACTTTAGTTAATACTGGAACAAAATTGTTTGTGATTTCAATTTTGAAGAAAATTACCTGCACGAAATTGTGAATGTGATGGTTTTAAAGATCTAATATAAAATGTGGGGTTATCTTTTCAAACAAAAATTGCATGGGAAAAGTAAATAAGCATGTTTTAATACATTGTGAGTCTACGCAGAATTCTAAAAACTTTTTATTGCATATTATCTTACGTGTTTCCTTTTCTAATGACATCTGATAGATTTTGAAATATGATCTTTATTCAGAATGGCCAATTATAAATTAAACATGCATCGTTTAATTTTAAAGATACTGATGTGTAGTTTTTGTAATGATCTTGTTTCAACAAAAAGGAAAATTTTCACATCAACAAACTTTGTCTAGGGGAGTCATAATTTTTTTTAAGTGTAATATTTTTTTATTAACGGCAGAATTTTTACATTTACATAATTTTATTTGCTATCTTACTTTGAAAATTTATGTAATTTATATTGTTCGCTTATATAAAACAAGCAAACACTAGAATGTGCTTGAAGTTTTTCAGTCTCCCTATATACCAATTTTACACATTTCATTAGTAAAATTTTAAAAATCACCTGAAAGTACACAAATTCTGTAACGTAAATATCTATATAAATATATATTAATGTAAATGTACTCTGAATGAGTATTATATACTAAAGAATTCGAAATGTTATGTATATATATATTAATGAAAGTAAAAGTAATTGCACATCGGGGGGGGGGGGGGAAGGATATCTATACTAATAAAAGAACAAAACGCTCTGTCTGTCTGTGTGTGTGTCTGTGTGTCTGCGATGGCTAGCGAAATCTACAGCACGTACGAAGCTCAAAATTTTTTTGAGAGTAGCTCAATGTCTCTCCTGATGCACCTGAAGCTCAGAATTTCAAAATTCTATTTATTAACTGAGTAATTAATTAAATTCCAAAGCTCACTCTCATAAAAAATCGCCTTTTTTCGGTTTTTTCCATTTCATTTTCTTATGGTTGATTGGTTGCATAAAATTTTCGCAGAAATAATTAAAAAAGCTGGGACAGACCTTTAAAATTCATAGACTGGCAAACTGTCAGTTTAAATGAGGATTTTTTTTTTTAATCACAGCTGCTGTACACCATGGAGAAAAAGATAGGTGGAGGCGAAGTAAACCGAAAAAAGGTTTGCAACACGTAGTAAGAAGTATCTTACTCCGTGGTTTGCAATATTAAACCATTTATCGCTGAAATTTTAATGTCTCAAACAAAAGCACGAGGAAAGAATTTTGTATTAATAAAACGAATTGAAAGAAACGAATTACAGCTGAAGCATATTTTACGAAGAAATAGTAATTTTTTAAAATGTTTTTTTTCTATTATATTATTTAGGTTAAAGTTAAATTGCATTTATGTTATGGTTAGAATAAGGATATGTTACAATAAAGTGAATACATTTAGGATAGGTTACACTTCTGTTATATTTAATTTACGATAGGGTACTGTTAAGTAGCTGTTAGGTTACAGACAGGTTCTGGTTACGGTATAAAAGTTTAAGGTTAGGAATTTATACACAGAGTGAACCTATACGCAAGATTTGATTAAAAATAACACTTACTTTTATTAAATAGCTCTGAAATTATAGTACTATATACCAACCTTTTAGCTACCATCGTGTATCGATTTCATTCATGGTATAGTCGGATTTAAGAGTGATATAATTAGTTTGAAATTCAAAATATTTCACTTGGGATTTGTATGTGAAAATAATAATTAGTTACGTGACTTAACAGTGATTTTTAAGGGTAAATATCAACTTTTTTACACGAAAATCATGCAATCGTTGGATACATATTCCCTCCCGCGTTTTTCATTGCTCATTTTGAGTATTTTTAGAGCTTAATATTAGTTGTTTTTAAAACCGATTTTTCACACAGTCAGTGGCTACGTATTTCAGACAATGCATTTCTGCATGTAACGAGTTAATGATAAAATCATACAAATTTCAAGTTCGTTTAATATTGTTAATATGGACCCGGGCAACGCCGGGCGGGTCAGCTAGTTAAGAATAAAAACCATGAAGACTGGTTATCCACCCCTGCCCCTCTCAAAAAATTGGAGCTGAAGAGGTTAATAGAAAATTTTATATCATTAAATCTACAATTAATTGTATACATAAAGATACAATTGAATATATATAAATCAGTTTCGAAAGCATTCTTACTGAAAACCCCTTTAAATTTTAATTTTTAAAAAAGAAAAATTCTTATTTAAAATTCATTACACTTGTTTTTTATCTTTACCTTACTGTTGCACTGTAAGAATGATATTTGAAATTACAGTTGATCTAGAAAGAAAAACATATAAATAAGCGAAATATGCAAATAAGTATTAGTTCAGACGTATTTTATTTTCGTCACGGTTTATTGAAAAAAAGATTATTAAAACAATTTATCTTTTTGCGCCATAAAAAAAACTATTAAGAAGACTCTTTTCATTTCCCTTTATTCACCCAATAAATTTCAATAAAGCTTATCACATAGTCAATAATAATAGCTGCATCACGAAAAGATTTCTATATCTGGACGCAACACCTAATCGGTAGCAATCAGTGAAAAAAAAATTATCGAGATTTGATTTATTTCCTTTTTAGCTCAGTTTCGTGTTCAAATTTCATCGGAAAGAGATCGCTGGTGTTTCCCATGGGACTATCTCATTTGTTCTGAAGTACCTCCAAAATTTATCAAGAAAGAGAAAGGTCTCATGAGGTAGTTGCATATTTGAATATGATGAGAACTCGATTGAGCAATTGTGAATAAAGGCAGGTTTATTTCTTTTCTGGTTTTTCTGCCATCTGATAGTATTCCAAGGCAGTAGATTATTTCGAAAGATATCATTTAGAAGTTTGATCTAGTCTTAAATGTCATCGATATTTATTTATTTATTTTGATAATAAATAAAATGTTTTCAAAATAAATCGTAAACGTAATTTTAAAACTCGACAAATCCATATATCAACTCTCTTTCGCATTATTTTTATGGTTTAAATGCATCTATTTTAATTCTTCACTGATTTTGTATCATACATGATACCGGGTGTCCCAAAACTGTCACCGCTTGCAATTTATTGAATTTTGAAATCCACTAGTCATTTTTGGGACACTCGGTACATGCCAATAAATGCTATATATTAAGTGCCACGTATTCTCACAATGTCGGCCTTTTTTTTTTCATCAGAAGTAATTAGGTTTATTAACGGGGCCCGGGACAAATTTTAAAATATTTTTTTTTTATTGAATTAAAATTTTGAATTTTTTTGTGATGGTTAACCACATTATTTATGAACAAAGTCACACGATAAAACATTTTAAATTAAAATTAAAAATTTATTAGACAGATGGTGTAAGTTAAAATCATCCTTACTCGAAATATTATTTATAGAATTTCTTTTTCATTTAAATAAGTAGAAATATATAAGTTTCAATTCTGATTCAAAATTTAAAAAGTATTAATATAAATAGGAATTTAAAATATTTAAAGTAAAAATCTTAAACAGTGACGTAACTTTAAAAAAAATCCTATTTTCAAAAGTAAATATTTTTTGTGTGTGTGTGTGCGTGTGTATGTGTGTTTGCTGAATAAAAATTAAAGTAAAACTATTGAAAAAGACATCTTCCAAGCATGAAACATTTATCTTTAACGATTTTTGAGTATTACGATTTAAATGCGAGAAATAGTGAAAAAAACCCATCATGAAGAAAAACGCATTTTCATAAGAAGTCGTTATCAAGACATCCATTGCTTGAAAGCTAGATTTTGAAAACAAACCACAATGTTAAAATTAATATTTCCTGTTCAAATTAAGATAGAAACATAATTTAAACGTAATACGTAATTTTAAACAAAAAAAGAGAAAGAGAGAGAAATTTTTAACAATAAAATTCTTTTAGGAAAATTGAAGATTTTCATGCCCCGGATCCCCTTAAATGGCACCAAAATAATTTACACTTGATGGCGCTGATATGCTAAATATCGCACTTTTTGTTTCGCAAAATATAGAAGTGCAATTCAAGCATTAAACGTTAGATTAAATTTATTGCATTTTTATTAATATATATCTGTCATCTTGCTTCAAATAAGTAATTTGTACTCTACTGTAATATTCAACGATAAAACGAAAAAAAAATAATAAGAAATTATATTTTTGAAAATATTTTTAATTTTTTAGTAATAAATGGCATATGTTATTTAAATAATAAAATGTAATATAACCACGAAAAAAAGTATGCAATAACTTTTTCAGAATCTCCCATGATTCTTAAAAGAGTTCTTTATCTTTAGAATCCGCATAAACCAATATATTTTTGAGATTTAAATAAGCATTTAAAAAAATATTTTTTATGCGACCTCTGAAACTGATATCGCTAACCAACATAAAAACTTCTATATTTGCTTCTTTAATGAGAGTGGTCAATCTTTACTAATTTGAAGTCGAGAAGCCTAAAATGACATCATTTTTTTTAATTAGCTCTGATTTTTAAGATACAGTTTTACGGCTATACGAACTTATATAATATGGTGTCATTATGATATCTGTAAATCAATTTTGCCTGTGTGTAGTTTATTAGTCAATTTTTAAAATTTTAAGTCCATAAAACCGAATACGACACTGAAGTTTTGTAAATACAACAAACATCTACAATCGTATTCGATTTTGTCGTACTTTTGTTATACGAACTTCTGTAGTAAAAACCTATACTATATGAATGTAAAATAAGTCAACATTATTTTTAATCCATTAAAAGTACAGGTAAATTACATTAATAAGTTATAAATAAGTTATAAATAAGTTATAAATAAGTATTAAGTTACAAGTAGGTATTAATAAGTTATGATACATACAAACGTCCCAAAATATGCTTTTCTAATAAATCCATATTTTTTCACTGAAATTTCAATATATTTTGTAAGACTTAGATAACTCAGCATTTAAAATATAACATTCGTTTTTCCTTTGCCCAAATTATGTAGAAACATTTATTGTCATGTCAGAAACATTTTCACGGTTGGCTATTGTATTTGAAAATGTTTCCGAATGTTTTACAGAGTGATAAAAAGCTTTCTCTACAAAAAATGCAGGTTTATATGGTGCTTTGAATTCTCAAATAAATATATGCGTGTTGAACAAACATGTCTTGCAAATAAAAATGATAAATTAACAGCTTTAAGATTAACATTAACATTAATATATTTTGTTATTCTTCCATGTATAAATTCAATTATGCATCAGAAAATGATTAAGGAGACAAGAGACTTTTAAATTCATTTTTTATATTTTTAATGTATCTTTAATTACTATTTAAGGGCACACTATATGTATTATGGAATGTAGTTATAACAAAAGAAATTGAAAAAAGTATTTGGATAAAATTAATAATTTTCCTGACTAATTTAAGCGTTATGAAGAATTTCTGAAAATGCCCCATGAGCATTTTATATCAATTAGAAACACCAATATTTTTTATGCAAGTTAGTTTATGCATACAAATAAAACTGTCCATAATTTTTTTAAACTAAATATAATTGGAAAAGTTAAAGGTCATTATTGCAGAAATATGATGCAAAAATGATGGAAATTTCACAAAATTAAACAAATTTTGTTTCATTACCTTTACATCCAAATATAAAAAATTCGAACTCACATTTTTCATTTGAACATATAAAACAAACTTAAAAAAAAAAAAAAAAAAAAAAAAAAAAAAAAAAAAAAAAAAAAAAAAAAAAATGTTTTTTTAATTGATATAGAATGCGCATGGGGCATTTTTAAAAATGCTTTATAATGCTTAAAATATTCACAAAAATTACTTATTTTTATCCATTTTTTTATTTCTTGTATGATAATTATATGTCATAATTCATATGATGTGCTCTTGAGTAGTATATAAAAAATTGAGCATAAAGATATCTTGCTTTGTTTATTAAGATTTCAGAAAATTAATTAATACATTTTAAAAACCTTCGGAAACATTTCAGAAAATCGGTGTATCAAAAGACCTTCGATGAATGCTTCTTTTATTCTAAAAAATATATTGGTTTTTGAGGTTTCTAAAGATAAAAAAAACTTCCGGAATCATGGGTAACTCGGAAGAAGTTGTTATTGCCGTTCGTGGTTACATCATATTTTCGTAGATAAAGAAACATTTGGGTTTTCTTACCATGCACTCACATTGTATCAAATAGTTATCTTCGTTAAGATTTAAAAATTAATTCTGTAAAGAATTCATTTATGCAAAGGAATTTTATGCCGAACCGTACTTATTTCGTTATTTAGGAACGGAATTCTCCATTCTAACTCTCCACAGCTTGTTTTCAAAGAAGACTCAGAAAAACATGAAAAGTTTCAAATCTCGGGCAAGATTTCGGGGAAATTCCCCATTGTGCATTAGTAGAAAAAAAATGCATTGAAATGTAGTATACATAATGATATTTTATAAGCGACGTAACTCAAAATGTTAATTTTCCCATGAAACACCTGAAACTTTTTTTTTCAGCAAAAAAGAAAAAAAATCTAAATAAAATTAATTATAAATTGATTAGTTATTCCTTCATCCATAATCAAAATTAAACTTTGTACTTTCACCTGAGTATCATCACAACTCACGATTTACAAACAGTGCTGTTTTACTCAAGTCACGAAGAGTGACATAAGCGCTCTAAGCTGACCATTTTGTAAACATGAATAATTACACTTTCGATGAGTATTTGTGAAGTTATAAATGTTTTATGTATGTGCGTATGATTCTTTCTTATACTATCTTAAAAATCGCAGTCATTGAGTTGAACCATTTTGGGGTAAGTATGGCAATGTCGTCGCCCCCCCCCCCCCCCATCCTGGTCACAAAATGTTAGTGAGATACGAAGTTTTCGAGAATATCTGTATTCAGTGGATGTTTTAATAGAAATTCAGTATTCATTGCTGTAAAATGCTGCACCAGTATTATTTTTAATATTTTACCAACATAGCACTAATATTGGTAAACGAGATACCACCAATAAAGCTATATTTTTGCAATAATGGCTTTACATTGAAAATATTTTAAATGAAGACAGTATTATCAGTATTGAAATGACAGTTGGCTTCAGAACGGTGAAATATTCCTATCCAATATTGCTGCAATATTCGAAAAATGTAAACATCCACTATTGGGTGAGTATTTCATCTCAATATTTAGTGAAGATATAACTCAGATTGATTTTACACTAGGATTCGTTGCTCACTTTATTTCAATTATCCCTTTCCCTCCAATAAATGAAATATCTCCTTTTATAATTTAAAACATATACAAGTTTAGAGCAAATTTAATAAATATAGTATTAAAAATTTTAAGTGCAAATTGAGCAATATATTTCACAGGAAAAGGAAGTAAAGCATTAATAGCTGCTTTTACACAGAATTCCATGCATTTACAAAGAACAAAATCTGCAGACATACATCTAAAAGGCGATCCAATAAGAGGTATAATTTCTATAAGATAGTTGCAGGTTTAACCAGCAAACGAAATAAAAGATAAGAATTGTTGAAAGTGGATATTAAAATTAATATGATTCATATTTTTTAAAAAAATCTCAGTTTAATTATTGCTAATTTTTCAACAGAAAATATCCTATAAGTACAGACTAAATTCGATTTATTTATACCTATTATTTTGAAAGAATAAAACTGCTTCAACACTAAAATAGGTTTCACATTTAAACAAATATTAACCGACATCAAGATCATCTCCAAAGAATTTTAAATTATTGTAAAAAAATGTGAGCATATAATTCGCACAAAATCTTAAGAGAGAAACTTAATTAAAAAAAAAATTCTCTTTTCTTTATACAGGGTTCGCACAACTCTACCAATAAATTTTTACAGTATTTTCAAAGTATTTCACTGCATAAAAATAGTGCGAAAATTGCAAATCGAGTTGGTGGTTGCAATTTCTCTTTCTTAAAAATTAAATATAAAGTTTCTTATCATTAATAGTGGAGCCAGAGTCCTTATAAAATGTAAGGAGTGTGCGAACCCTGTTATAAATTTATTGTGACGAAGTCTAGAAGTATTAGAAGTTAATCATAAAAAAAATATTTTTATAACCTAATCAGTAGCAGTTTTATACGAAGAGCTATTATCAATAAGAATTTTGCTCATTCTCAATTCATCAATAAGCTGCTAGATGGAAATTAATTTCTTTTGTCTATAGAGAATTTATTGGAATTTTTAAACGAGTAGTCAGTCTCCAATCCTTTATAAATGAGCCATTAATAAGTTTCTAAAATAAATCTATTCATTATTTGGGAAAGCTGTGTGTGTGTGAGTGTGATTCAATAGATTTTTGCAGAAATTTTGCGAACAAAATCCTTAAAACTTCACTGCACGATTTTTTATATTTTTTGGAAAAAAATCATTTGAAATCTATGCATCGGTCTCATAATGGGCAAAATAGTAAATAAAAATTAAATTTCAAATTTTCAGTTAAAATTTGATATGTTATGGCGTGTACCTTAAATACACAATTAGGGTTTTTAAATATTGTATTGCTATATTTTGTAACAAAATGGGCTTAAATTAATTAATTTTATCTGCTTAACACTATGGTACTTACTTTATATTAATATTTTTAAGTATTCAGTAAAAATAATAAAAATAAATGTTGCATTAATAGCTTGATCGAATTTTTTTTTTATTTCCGAAAAACAAATTCTAATTTTTTGTCAAATGCAGCCCTCTGACATGGACAAAATAAGTGTTATTCCATTCTTTGGACCGTTTTGATCAGTTACAGCGATCATATTGACCAAATTCATGGCAGATAATGAGAAATGTGGTGTTTTTAGGTATGTACTAGATAAAGATGTGCTCGGTGTAGTGAAAGGTTAAGTTATGAGAGAATTTTCGATTTTATATTACTGTTTTGTAAACATTCCCCAGTAGAAACTCAAATAAAAATTAAATATAACCAGAATTTTAAACTTCTTTCTCTTATAACAATACGTAAGGATTTATATTCGTGTCTAAATCAATTTTTTAATATCATATGTCGAAATTTTCTTATTCATATTCTATTGCAAAAAAAAAAAAAAAAAAAAAAAATCTAGTTGTATTTTGTATTTGAAAGTTAGAAGCATCAAGCATATGTAAGACATAAGATTACCTTAATATACATTAAAGGTAATTTCAAACAACGGAATTCATTTTCATCATTCATGATTTCTCCGAATTTTTCCTAGAGACACTTCGGCATTCAATGCATACAAAATCCACTTAGTGTTTCCAATGAAACGCAACAAGTTGTCATTGCAATTCACAGCTTTCATCTAAAGAGAAACTAAAACCATTGTAATACGCGAAAAATAAAACTACACTTGCCTAGACTATGGTTTTATTTGCTTCGCATCAACTAGGTTAGAAAAAAAAGAAAGCATTTTTCTTCTACATAATTTCAGTACCACTAATATCAAAAGCTTATCTTACATATTTGTAGTATTTAAAAAAACCTGCATGAAATTCTAAGCACTATAATATAACAAGTTTTAGTATTATCAAAAAACGTTAGAAGTAGCCCTTTGCAGGGACTTTTCTCTTACAGGCTGTCACATAATTTCCATTCCTTTAATGCAAAGGATGTTTTTTCAGCATTCCTGTAACTTAATTTATTATCTAAGAATACAAATGATTCTCTGTTTATTGTGGAATTTTATTATTCATCATTGAATGGCCAAAGGGAAAAAAGCATAAATAATCTGCAAATCATTATAATTATCTGCTTCTAAATTACAGAAATTGTGCGATGGATTTGTTAGATTACATATCTGCCGGAGAGGATAATTGTTTTATAGTAATGTATGTGGTCTTAATGTTACATATGCTGGGAACAACTTATAACTCAGGTGAGCTAGTCGAACGAATATGCTTATTTTCAGCGCCAAAGCCATGTATTATTGCTGAGATAGAATGTACCCGGAAATAATTTTATAAAAAAACTTTATTTAATTATGAAAAAGAATAGGATTTTCGTATACATAGAATAACATTCTTCAAATTTTCCACATACCGCGAATCAATCTTTGGCCATTCTTACAATTTGGTGGCTAAGACTCGCAATTTCTTACAGGACCAGACATGATAGAAAACTGGCCACACCCTTTAAAGTGCCTTTTCTAAAGCAAACGTTTATCTTTTTTTTTTTTTTTTTTTTTTGGTTACATTATAATTAACAGATTTATGAAAATCGCATTACTATTAAATAAATTTTCATTCAATGATAAATTTAAGTTTTGGTGAATAATAGAATAAATATTTTGAAAATAACACTGAAATTAAAGGGAATACTTTAACACTAGAACCGCGGCGATGGGTCATTTTGACCCGTATCATATGAAGAGTTGTCGATTCGAACCAGAAAACTCTTAATAAAATAAGCTAAATGTATGCTGAGCAAAAATATTTTCAATAAATAACTTAAACAATTTTAAATGAAAATTCCGGTGAGAAATATTTTTATTAAACTTGAATGAATTTTCCCGCGGTTCTAGTGTTAAAAAAGCACAAATCAACTAAGAGATAGGAAATTCTTTCAAATTCCAAATATATAATTAAATTAAAATTTCTCTTATTTATAATCATAGTTATGATTATCATTTTAAATTAGTATATTAAAAATAACTCTTTTGAAATTCTTCTAATCCTTTGACTGGCAGTTGCGCTATCCGTAAACGTTATTAGTGAAGTATTGTACGTTCGAAATTCAAAAGTTAAGTTTTGAAATACGCAATTAAAATTATGCTACCAGACATGCTATAGTAACCAAAAAAATCCAGAAATATTTTTTATTTGAATTTGAATTTGGATAAAAATATTCGAAATAAAACTATGAAAAGTGAAGTATTCTATATTCAAAACGCAAAAGTCAAGTTTTCATTCTGAAATGCGTAATTAAAGTTATGCCATCAAACATGCTATAGTAACAAAAAAAAAAAAATCATAAATATTTTCTATTTTAATTCAAATTTGGACGAAAATTATAAAAATAAAATTAAGAAAAGTGAATTACTATTAACTGCTAACTAAAAGGACGGACATTTCCCAGGGTGGGCGGTACAGAGTTAATAGCAATTTAAATATATTTTATGAAATTCTTTTAGTATTAATGGAACACTTAATCATTTCTACTTATCTCAGACTGGATTGGAAGGACTTTAGAGAAAGAAAGAAAGCCGCGTAGAATGTTGCATGAAAGTATAAAATTTCATGGAATAAATTTTTATGGAATGATTTCAAAGATAACTGGGGTTATTCGACTCGCATGAATGGTCTGTTTATTTAACATAATTTCGCTAAGTTCCTTAACGACTAGCTATTTCAAAGAAAGTGTTTTATAATTTATGCATAGTCGTAAATCTTTGCTGCTGCTTATTTTTTTTCTGGCATACAAACCTCGCCAGCCTCGGAAATATGCAGTAGTGAGTGACATAACACGAGTGGCGTTTTTTTTTTTTTTTTTAATATATATATAATAATAGGTTCTCTTCATCTGCTCAGCTCAATAACCTCAAATCTTTTTTGTGCATTTTATAAAGAATTGATGAGAAAATTCAGATTTTGGCATAGAAACAACTAGTTTTAAGAAAGTGGAGTGCGTATTTAACATAACAAAAAGAATTTTAGAGCAATATATTTAAAAAAGAAAAGAAAAACTGAAAAAGCAGAGAGAATCTTTTTATTTGCAAATTGCAGGTATATACAATGCAGTATGTACATATGCAGGTATGTATTTCCTGATAATACCCATTAATATTTTACAGTCAGAATGAAGAATTATCGGCATATTATGCTTCATTTCTTCTTCAAAAGCACTAATCAATATTTTCAAAATATTTTAAATGAATTCCAGGTATTGCCTTTTTTACAGTTTACTCATAGAATGTTCTTAACGTAATGAGAACCCAAATATTTGGTCTTATCTGCCATCGATCTGCCAAATAAACTATCCTAGACAAATTCGGCGGACACAATTCACTCTGACGAAATTTGATAATACCATTTTGTTTGTTATCAGAAACAGATCCACAAATTAAATCGGAGGTAATGAAATTTCGATAAACATTGGATGTGCAAATTGCACTTTATTATCTTAAAACAATCCTTCTGTATGGTAAATAAATCATACAAATCGTAAACTTCCAACTGAGTGAGTCTCCTGTTTTCAAATCCCAGCCTGGACACTTTTACATTTGGTTGGAAACTTTCAACTCGTAAGTTTTATTTACGAATGAGAATGATTGTGTAATCACACAACTTGTAAACTTACAACTGAGTGAGTTTCCTGTTTTCAAATCCCGACCTGGAACACTTTACATTGAATTGGAAAATTTCAACTCGTGAGTTTTATTTACGAATGAGAATGATTGTGTAATTAATTAAACAAGTTGTATACTTCTAACTCAGTGAGTTTCCGGTTTTCAAATCCCTTCCTTGACACTTTTACATTCGATTGGAAAATTTTAACTCGTAAAATTGATTTATTTACCAATGAGCATGATTGTGTTAAAATAATGAAGTTATTTTTCACTGGTTATACATTAGTAATATAATTTAGTTAATTAATTTATAAATTATTTACTGAATCAATAACAAAATTCGTAATATTCATTTTGCGATAATTTCCTTTATCAACTTTTCCGTTTATTAGAAGAATTTTTAGAATCGTATTACACCACTTAACACCAGAATTAAGAACTTAAAACTTGAATACATACGTTCCTATTTGATTTCAAATACATCGGAGAATTCTGCAAGTATTTATAATACTGTTTTCAGAGTAAACGTGGAGACAGGTCAGGTTCGATAAATTCCTGTCTTTTCAAGGCATTTTTATACCCGCCGGGTGTTCTAAAATTTAGAAATACTGTAGTTCTATAACTCTATCGTTAATCCAAAGCAAATAATTAGCAAAACGTTTTTAGTGCTTCATACGTATAAACAATCAATTTTTTTGTTAAATTTCAGAATGTATTTCACATTTGTTTTATTTTCACCAAGAAATTTAAATTTCATAAACTTCTTTAATTTTTATAAATTCATATCTGATTTTGAATCAATATTCAACGATCAGTAAGTGCACTAAATAAATTCATATTCAATATTCCAATCCCATATGCTATATAATATGGATGTATAGTGTCACCCTTTTGATTTAAGTTGTCTAGTACCAGGTGGGAGTAATATGATCATAGACATCTGCAAATTCCCCTTCCATTTGTGTCTGCCTTTGTCCATGGAGTATAATAGAGATGTATTTAGGAACTAAAACTTTCAGTTAAAGGAAAAAAGTATTCCCACGGAACATTAATAATAAATAATATCATTTCGACAATAATAATAATTTTTAATGCTTAATAATTAAATGCTATTAAGGTTTTCTAATAGACATATGCCCTGTCTATTAGAAAACCTTAATAATTGTCCTATCCCTGTCTTAGTATGCCCTGTTAAAACATTTAAAACATGCAACCAAGATATAAAAAATATACTAATAATATTTAATATAATTTTGACAATAATGATAATTTTTAATATTTAATAATTAAATATTAATAAGGTTTACTAGGTGAGTTTAGTATCCTTTGTTAAAACATTTAAATAATATAACCAAAATGGAAAAAAAAAAGATACAACAAAAGTTTTTACTTCAATTTTTTTTCTCATAAATTTAATTTGTAATAAATATTTTTTTTCTATTCATATCATAAATTAAAGGTAGAACGTTAATAGAAATTTTGGGAAAAAATAAAAAATGTGATTCATTTTAATAGCGGTTTGCTCACGTATCGGGCAAATTTTATATAAATAAAAATTAATCCATTTTGCTCTCTGCGATTTGATTAAAAATAAAGCTAGTTTAATTGACTAGTGATTAAAATAAACATAATCTACTTAATTAATCGTCTTTAGTCTTTTTTCAGGATACTTAGAAAACATTAAAAACCTTCTCTTTTGAAATGCTTTAGTAATAAGTTCGAGTATTTCACAATAAGGAATCTGTGGTTTAGTGCTATAACCATTAATCGTAGACCTATGAACGCGGTTGAAAGAAGTAAGCAAATATATTACGTTTAGTGGTTACGTTATAAAGAAAAAAAATTACGTTTAGTGGTTTCATTAGGTAAACAAATATTTTGTTTGATTTTTTTTCTTTAAAAATTATAAAATAATAATAATAATCGCAGTAAAACCAATCTCGCTAAAACGTAGGTTTCGAATGTGGTATCAATATGTAATATTTATTATTGATTTTTTAAAATAAAATTTTCTTATAGGCATACCACATTCGCATACCATATGACAAAAACACCACGGATATGTATTAGTAATAGTGTCCCTACTTCATAAGAATTTAAAATTGCATTTTTTTTTAACCCATTTAATCCGCATGGCAAGATTTACTGTCAGCTTAAATTTTCATGCTTCGTACCACAATTTCCGAATATTAGTATTTACCATATATAATGACAGAATTTACGACGAAATAAGATGACCATTATTCTTTCGAGAAATAGTGCTCTTCTAAATATTAAAAAACCTTGCTTTTTTTTCTTCTTTTGCATCAATTTCAAATACGCAAAATGTATAAACAACAATAATTCAATTAAACTTTCATTTATAATCATCTGCTATTACGCAAGGTTTTGGTTTAGCATATTAAATCGTATTACTTCATTCAGTATAAGACTTCTACTTCCTTTGACGATGTTGTTTCACACAAGCAAGATTTTCTGCCAAGAAAAAATAAACAATAATTCAGCAATAAATGCCAAATATGTCCTCAGGCATTAATTAATAGATGAGGAAAAAAAATAGTTGCAAATTTAAAGTGCGAAGAATCTCAAGAAATAACTCTCGGAATACATACGCTAATCATGTCGGGGATTTGTAAATGGATGCTAATTATGATATTGAAATTTAACTTCTCTTTTTTTCTGTCACATAAAAATATGTCGATGTTTGTAAATAAAGTTCATTCTTTAAAAAAAATAATTGTGTGTTAAAGGGGAATCTATGCCCTTTCAATTTATTTATTTATTTTAGGCTAAAGCATTTTACTTACTTCTTATATTTACTGTTAAAACTAATGCTAATACTCATTTTAACAGGCAAAAAATAAACTTTCATGTAAAGTTTAAAAAATATATTTTTTAAATATTCAACGATTTTAAAATATTTTCTTCTATTTCAATTTACCATAATAAAACTTTTTTTTTAATCAGGTTTATAAGAGTCTATCCTATAACTTTAAGAATTGTTTTTGCAAGTAATTTTTAGTATTTGAGAATTAAAAAAAAAGAATTTATCTACGGAAAAATGCTAGAAAAAACACGGATTTTTTTTTTTTTTTTTTTTTTTTTTTTTGCTAATTACATTGAACGAATTAGGAACATTATTACGAAATCTATCTCTAATTTTATAAAGTAGATCATATTGAATATGTAAAAAAATTATCAAAACAGTTTTTAAACAATTGTTGATGTATTAGCATTTTAAATACAGCATATTTTCAAAATGTAAGAAAATTGCAAAATATAAATTTAAGGATTTTTTGCTTAGAAAAAAAAAATATTAAAAAGTATTCAATTTTTAATATTTAACATACAACATGGAGACTTAACATAAATCTCATAACTTAACATAAATCATAGTGGAAATTCATTACAATGTTTCTAAGATTACGTAAGCTATTTGTTGTTTAATATGTTTCTGATAAATAGAAGAAAACCAACAATTTTACTGTATTTTGAATGCTTTCTTTTTCCTTTTTTAATAAAGTATTGCTGATAATGTAAAACAAAATTGCTGTTTTGTGTAATTTATTATCTAATAGAAGGTTCCTTTCGTCATGCCATAATCAATTAAGCATTCATCGATTCTTCTCATTAATTAAGCATGTTAATCTATTAACATAACTAAAAGTCATGTATAAAGCCACTATTCATAAAATTCTTTTGCATGATATTTTTTCTTTGGATAAAATATGATGATATTTAAAATCCAAAGGAATATAAATTGCTACGGAATATGTTTAATACAAAGGGAGCGATTGTTCTAAAATGAAAACTTTTTGACTCACAATGATTTTAAAAAACTTCTAAAAAGAATAAAATATTTGTATCATTGTTTATTCTCCGGCGGGAAAAAAGCAGCAATTGAAAAATGCAGCAATCTCAAAACATTTACCATTCTTATAATTGAAAATTCTACAGTTGTTTTATAACTCGGTTTTTATTTAATACAATTTAATATCACATTCACTGATAAGAATATTTTTTTTTATAGCTATAGGTATAAACGTTTATTGTTAAATAAGAATATTAAGATCATTTAAAAGCCAAAGAACTAGCAACACGTTTAATTTAGCATGGTATAAGAGAGAAGAAGCGCCTCCTATCGAAAATGGAACTTTAAGAAATTAACGTATAATGAAAAAAGTCGTAGAACTTAATAAGCGAGAATTCGATATAAAATCAAACATTTGTGAAGGCAAGCAATATACAAAGATGAAAAATCTTTGTCCGAAAGTACTACACGCTACCATTAAATTTTAATGATATTTCTCGGTTTATTTAATGCCAAGGAATACTATTAAAATTTAGTGATTAAAATCAACGATTTGGGACAGATAATTCTCATCCTTGAATATACATATGCGCGTATATGTACCTAAGTGTATTTAAATGTTAAATAAAATATCTTGATCTTTCTTAAAATATCTTTATTCATTTCAGTGTGAATATAATATTGCCATATACGAACGAGTTTAATTGAAAAATACGTTGTAAACAAATAAAATGGAGAAGAGTTTTAAAAAATACAATATTAAATTTCTTAAGCTGTCTCTTTCTTTTTGAGCCAATTTAGCCTAATGCCACCATTTTTGTTATTGTTGTTGTGGTTTTGTTTTATTCTGACAGTTTTCGTACGGGTAACATTAGTTTTCCAGATTTTCCAGGTGAGGTCAAATACCAGTATTTAATTTTTTATCATAAAAATAAAATAAATCTGATTCGAAAGCGCAAAATTTTGCCTTATGTAAAGAAGAATTTTCTATAAGAAAATACTCATACCGAAGAATTTCCTGTTCTTGAAATTCCAGAAGTCGTATGAACCCTAAACATAGAAAACTAAAAGTTGCAGATTCATGGGACCGATTATTCATCAACTTTTCGTCAACTTTTATCGGTTAATATTTTAATGGTCTTCTGAAGCGAAAAGGAGAATGCAGGCCCTTTTCCCTAAGAAAGTCCTTCCTGGTGGCATTTAGACAACGGCACTCTATCCAAACACGGCATTACTATGATAAATCACACACCCGCTTGCTTGCGTTATTAATTTTTAGCATCCATATTTGTCCCACGCATAGATGCACTGGGTGTTGCCTCATAAATGCTTTTGTTTTAAATAGCCTTCCCCTTTCCCCTTAAATTGTACCTACAAGAAAAAAAAAAAATCTAACGCTTCGAAATGCGTAAGACATCCGCGATCTGAAGAGATTCAATTAGCTAGTCCCAGAAGAGGTTCTGAGAATGCATCTTTTAAAGAGCGAGGAAAAGACATGGGATAATAAAAAAGGGAAGAAGAAGAGAGCTTTGTGAATGCGGACTCAGGGGGACTATGAATCAAGATACTGCTGTCACATTTTAATGGTGTCGCTTTTGACGAACTGATCCGCTTTGCCTAAAATGGGAGTTGTTTTGTTTTCAGACGGCTGTTGAACTCGATGTAATATCAGGCATACTTTTATAACGGTTGTTTAACCCTTTGCGCTTTAAATTATGAATAAGGAAATCGTTCCACATCAACAGTTACTCTCCTTATTGTTTGAAGATATATGAGAAATTTTACATACTTATAGTAGAAAATTACGATAAGTTTTTAAATTAAATCTGATTTAATAAATCCGTAGTTATAGATCTTTTTGTAAAATATTTGCATAAATGATTAATTTAAGGAAAAATTATATTGTCATGGGAATCTCATGATAAATCGAAAAAAAAAGTAACTAAATGTATTGTAGCCTTATTTGTTAATGGAATGATTTTAGAAGATACAAAATTTTTGTATAACATTTTATAATAAAAGAGAATCTACCCCTGTATATGTTAGTTGAGAAAATAGTCATTTAAAAAACATTTAGCTTCGACTGATTTGCAGTGTTTTACAAATGAGGTCAAACAAAATATTTTGTATAAATAGTAACATCGATTTTTATTAATAAACTTATTAAATAAATGTTATATTAAATTTTCTCTAATTGTACTTAAAAGAGCATTGGGCATAAAAAGTTAATATGCAATACGTAAATTGCTTTTGTCTAATAAAAATATTTTAGAAACTAAGTAAAAGTAAATTCAATGCATTTATGATGAATCCACCGCCCTCTAAATACCAGATCTGTTTATAGTTACAAAAATTGCGGCTGGATTTTTTAGTCTGTTTAAGATCCCTTAAATTTTTGTAACAATAGCTTGTAAATTTTTTCTTCTTTATTTTTCTGAGATTAAATAAATAAAAAAAAATCTTTTGTAAAATACTGGTGTATAAATTTAGAGGCCTATAAGTATTTAGAGGTGTATAAATTACAAGGCATTAAAAAATCCACCTAAAATAGTCGCCATTTTTGTGTCAGCGCTCAGGCCTAGTATTAATGGGCGGTGATAACCAATATGGGAAATAGCTATCGACTAAGTAGAGATGAAAAATGAAAAAGAAAACACTTAAAAAACCAAAACAAAGCACAAAAAGAAATTTTTGTTTATATACATGTTCTAATCCATTAGCATAGCATTCATTTATAATTTGCCCAACCAATGGCAGAGAGATTCTGCTCTCGAAGCTAGTAGTTGGCAGGCAATGAGTTCGATCAAAATCGGGCCCGTCGGCTTCATCGTTTGAAAATTTCCGAGGTTTTCTTCGGACCTTGGATTTCCTTGCATAAATATGGATTAGGTTCCCTTAGAAATACCCCCCACGGAGGGTACCCTCCTCCCCCCCCCCCCAGGGCCTTTTTTCCTCATGTTGATAATTGGCCGTCATAAACTCAACCATTCAATCATTTACGATTTCATTTTTTTACAATGTGCATTAAAGCTATAAAATGTTAATTACAACATAATATACAGTAAACACAGAATCCTCGCTTTAAGCAGGATTTTGGTGAACAGAAAAGCCAAAATGTTTCATATTAAAAGTTACAAACTTTTAAATAAATATTTCTGTATTTAAATGATAGAGAACAATGAAGAAAATACACGTTAATTAATATATTTATTCATTAGTAATTCATAGAGTATTATAATGCATAAGCATTCAACGAAGATAATCTGTTAAGGGTCAATTAGAATTTGATGACAGATCAAAATGAAACTTAGTAAGCTACGTAAGAAAATTCGATTGTTTGAAATTAATGTTACGTTATGAAATTTTTATGTTGGGTTTGTCTGTTTTTATGCCTCTAACGTCCAATGTAAAACTGATGCCCACGTAAGAGACTAAACAATGGGATATTTTTGATAATGAAATATGACAAGTATATGTAGATGAAATAATTGGTATTCTGTACATAAAATATTAAAAAATAAAAAAAATGTTTGAGTTTTGTAACTGATACTTGAACATACGAATGAAAATTTTTTATTGGAAATATTTATGTTTATGGGAATAAAGTCACGTATATTTTTTGATAATTAATATTTAATAACATTTTTCGTCTAATTCATTTAATTTTCAAAAATGGAATTTTAAAAGTCAGATTATCCTCTACTGTTTCTTTCTTTCTTTCTTTTATTATTCTCTTTTTCGTTTTTTAGAAAAAAGTAATATTTAACTTTGTTCAAAAGTTTTAACACATTCGCTGCCGATCACGCGCCAGCGAGTGATATGGCGCTAACGTTAAGGGGCCACTCACGCGCCAGCGCGTGATGTGGGGTGATGTCCAATAGCCAGTCACGCTCTGGCGCGGGAAAATCTTTCACTGATTCTTTGTTATAAAAAGTAAATCGGCTTCTGGGAAAACCCCACTTCTACAGTGCGGCATTAACTATCATCACATCTCCACGTAAGCGGCAGCGAACGTGTTAAAGGGGAAACACAATTTTCGAAATCCTATGAAAAGAGCGGATTCTGAAGTACCCTTTTCTTGGAAAATGCTGAAACGATTTTAATATTTAAAAGTAGTCGTTGGGGGCCACCGTAAAACTTACCCATCATGGAGATGCATACTAGTATAACATATGAAAATAAAAAATGTGGAAACTACCTTTAAAATGCATCGCAATTCCAAAACAAAATTTAAACATATAGTTAAATAATTTTAATATACATAGCAATGCTCTTTTATGAATTGCTGATGAACCCATTTCGACACATTATATAAAACGCCAAACTGCCCTAGTAGAACAGAATTGCGTAAAAGAAACATCCTTATAACTCCAAAAACAATAATTCTTTTAACTAACAGTTTACTGCGTCAGATTAAGCGTCTTATTTCCAATTAAAATATATCTTTGGGTTGCAATTTGAATGAAATACAGGGTCATGAAAAACCGAAAAATGGGAAAAACAGGATTACAAATAACTCAGCAACTAATTATCCAACCAACTCCATTTTTTATGCCAAATTTTTGTTATTTTATTTCCTTTTACGTCCACTCCTTATAATAAAACATTTCGAAAATTTTTATATACCTTTCATCAGACGAATTTTTCGAGATTCCGAAAAAATAATTCCGGATAATTGAGGTTACTGATATTAAATAGGCTTCGTCCCATTCTTACATACTAAGCACATACAAAATTTCAAGTCTCTATCTCAATTTGTTCGGGAGATAGAGCGTTTACAGACAGACAGATAGACGGACGGCAATTTTTTTTTTTTCTAAAAATATGTTTTTCGGAAACTCCAGTGTCTGAAACGTGTAAATCCGTCAAAAATATTTTCAATTTTCAAAACGATTGCAAGACCTACTCTATACTACGTATGATGGGTATGTAAAAAACCTTTTTGGCAGTTTTAAAACTATAAATTCGTCGTTTGGCAAGAAATAAAAGCACAAAATGCAATGATTACGCGATTCTTCAAAAAAGTTCTAATTTTATTATTATTATTATTACTAAAAATAAATTGATTTTCTACACTGTTAAAAATCTTTTCATAGTTTGTACCAAATTTTGGTGCTCAATAGCTGTCATTGTAAGATGGCGAAACTTTGAACCAATATTTAAAGCTCCTATTGAAACATAGCTCCAGTAGTTGGAACGAGGTCGACATAAGAAGCTCCAAATGTTGCTACGAGATTTCACCATCTTACGGTGGCAGCTACTGAGTACCGTAATTTCGGGTTTATAAGCCGCGGATCAAACAATTCTTTTTCGACCCTGAATTTTTTTAAAAATGAATGTTACTACTTAGATCGCCGTAAATATTTGTGTCCAATCACTAAATAAGATTTCTGGGTCCAAAAAGAATTGTTTGAGCCGCGGCTTATACACCCGAAATTACGGTACCAAAATTTGGTTCAAACTCGAACAAAATTTTTAACAGTGTAGAAAGCAAAATGACTGAAACAAAACAGATATAATATTTTTTTTTTAAATCGAAATCGCTTCATTCGTTTTCTATTCAATGCATCCGTTGTTATCCATTCCACCCTTTGAAAGGCGGTGGTATAAAATATATCCCACTTAATTTTAATTTAGACATGCCGTTTTGACACCAGAATTTTGAAGTAAAATTTTTAATTTTAAATAAAATTGTTTTTAAATTCTGGTGTCATTCAATCATTTCAGCATTTTAAGAATAGATGTGCTTTCCGCTCAAAGGGTTCATTGCTGTGAATTTGCAAACAATGCTTTACTTTCTGGTAGGTCCCATGATTTTATTAGAAAAACCATGTAACTTTCGTCTGTTTATAAATTTTCCCAAGTTACTGATCAATGTATATTTATATAGATGAGTATATATAGTCGCATCATACTCTTTCAAACTGGGAAGACAAGGCATGTTTTTTGCACTAAACAAAGAGATGATTCTGAATGACAATGAAGCGAAAAATACAACTTTATTATAAATAATTCAGTGAAATAATTTAAAACCTTCATTAACAATCAAAACAATTGTTTAACTCTCTTTATTTAACCCACGTATTTCAAATATAAATGAGCAAAAAAGTCGTTTTGCATACCCAATAATACGAAGGCCATTTAGTATAATAATGACTTCATTCTAAAGCTGTTTCTTATTTCAGATCCATCCCTATCACGTCACATTCACTGATCTCACAATATATGACTCAATTATAACAATAAATTCTCAATACTTTAAAAGTGAGTAAATAAATGACTACTTTTGCGAGCAGTTAATTGTCACATTGGCATGTGAATCGCCAGTGGGCGGCACGAAATCGATATTTTCACCGTGTGTGGTTTGTGTGTGTGTGGGTATAAGCAGATTTACACAAAAGTAAATATATAAATAATGTAGAGTACCTATTATCTGATATTGTGTCGTCCAACAGTGAAAACAACAGACTGTGTTTCACTAAGAAGATGAAACTTAAGCTGAAAACATGACTTTGAAACAAGGTTGCTATTTAGTTCAAGATCAAGCGGTGAGATTAATGTTTCCTTTCAAATTAAGGTGAATAATAAGTTTGAGCAAAATGAACAAGAAAGAAAATCTTACGTCAAGCATAGATTATGGGACACTTTCGAATACATTCAAAATACTGTAACAAAACTTCACTGCGTAAGAAGGTGAAATTTAATGTCTTTCTAAACAGTTCGGAAATACATAAATCATTTTAAAAACATTATCATATATCGTCGGGAAAGTATCCGAATTCTTTTGTGTACCCCTGTTTATGATCTATACATTTTTAAGAAAATTATGCAAAACAGTAATATAATAAACATCTTGTAGTTCACCTGATATAAATCAGTTCCAATACGTTTGCTATAGTAATACATCATTAAAATACTCTACAAGCGATTTTTCTTCGTAAACCATAATAAGACGAAATTATTTTGTGTCCACCTGAAATGAAATATAAGTGCTACACACACCGTATTCTATCCTAAATATCGTGTAATTAACTTAATTGTTGTAAACCAATATATTTGAAATTGTGTAATATTATTACAATACATTACAAATTATTTTTCCCTTTTACATCATAATGTAATAGAATTATTTTGAGTGTCCTTGTAAAAGAACTATAAATGCTGCACAATTTTCAGTATAGAATGAGTCATGGTGAACTTCAATAAAGTATATCAATTACATGACACTCCGAGCATATTTATGCTAGTTAGAAATAGACCAGACAAACCGAATTCATAAAAACTTTTCAACATTGTTAAAAAGTGTTAAAAAGAAAGCTCACAGTGAAACAACGAATGTAGTTCAATTGATTCTAACTTACATTGAACAATAACTGGATGTGAGTACCACAAATGCATTTATATTTTGAGAAATAATGAATAATAATATATGAGGACCCCAGAAGCCAAGGGGTATAAGTGACAAAATTGAAAAAATTGAGTTAAGTGCACAGGGTATCTGGAAATATGCTTTTTTCATTTCAGGTAAAGAAATATAGGTCATTTTTTGATTATTTGGGGAGTTATAGAGATAAACCACTTTTTTCGAAAAACAAACAATATTGATTAATTATACATTTAAAGAAAATTGTACCCTATTTTTTAACAGTTATTGAAATGAGAGCTCAAAGATTAGAATGCAACAAGCAGATGTTTCCTACTTCAATTTAGTCAATTGTTATTGATGTTCCAATTTAACATCAATTATCTTTAAACTCAATTTACTCCAAATCGACATTTTGTCATTTGTACCCCTTGGCTTCTGGGCTCCTCATATGTAATGAGTAATAATATATATAAATAATGAATAACAATATATTTAGAGATATAATGAAATTTCCGAGTGAATAAATTGTAAATACTGTCCTCCAATCCTAGTTTGAACCCGATTCCTCTTAATAGCTCTAATTTAATATTATGATGTAATCCTCAGCCTGTTTAGCTCTTGTGTGAAAAAAAAAAAAAAAATACTAATGGCATCTAAAACATCTTATGCCGGAAAAAAAACAGTTTGCAAACTGGCCATTTTTACTGTCATGATATTTATATTTAGTGTAATATACTTATTTTTCTCAGACAATAAACGTAATACTTTTCGTTTATACGTTATTTTAATATCTGTGTGTTACATATAAATTAGAACTAGTAATAAGCAATACTAATAATATACCCTACACATTCCATTCCGCTGTCTTAATTATTTGCTCCATCAATATCTCTACTGTATCAACAAGGTTTTGTTAATGGTAACACCTTTAATTCACTTCTTTAAGTAACAGAGACAGAAAAAAAATGTAAGATATAAAATAATTAAAAGTTTAGAAATTTTGTTGCATTGGGATGCGCCTTCATTAAGTTTTTTATAACAAGATAAACTGTATGTCAATGGAAGTAAGTAATTTTTATAGCAGAAATAAAATTTTTACTGCCGCATGATTATGAAATCTCATTAAATTATTAAAACATAAAGTCAGGGAAGCAGTCAAAGTAAATTTTAAAGAAATATTAAAGCATAAGGATTTAAACTTAAAGATTTAACCAATAAATAATGAAATATACTGAATAAATCGTTTTCATATATTGCATGACTTTGTCTAAAGATGTCGTGGGACAAATTTTATGATTCCCTGTTCGAATGATCCAATCCTACGCTCACATACCTAAATTAGCATGCACATATCTATATCGTCATTTATCATCTTAATTACTCTTTCTGAATCCATTACTTTTGGTATTGATATTATTATCAACTACCATCTTTATTATCATTTATAACTTTTTGCTATTATTTTTATCATTACATGAATTTCAAGCATAAATCTACTAAAACAAGCTATTTGAAAACTAAATAAATTCTGTGTACTTGAGAGCTTGTCTTTTAAGATAATCGAAGGAAATTATTTTCGGACGAATAATTTTGTGAGATTTCTGCATACTTTACTAGGCCTATGCATGATATTTATTTGCGAAGATGCGCGCCTACACATGAAAATGATGTCAAACCTAACTGCCTTAATATGATGGATATGCTGCTTAGAGTCACAAAACGATGATGCATCATCGAGAAAAATATCTTTCAGCACGTATTATGTCCAGTATAAAGGGTGTGTAGTTGTTGAGGAACTTTAATTAGAAATCATATGGACCTTTGCATCGGATTTCAGTCAGACCATTGCATGTTAAGGATGTCATTCTATTATTGTATACTTCGGACCCATAAGGTTGGAGATTAAAAGAAAAAGCCTTCATCATTCATCTTCTCTTCAATCATTTTGCATTGTAAGCGTACCGTAAAATAAAATCTTTTTAAAAAAATACGTGATTCAATTCTTTTACTAACAAATCTTGTAGAAATTTCCAAACTTAAATAAAACCGACAAACCTGCTTGAACTTTTAAATTCAATACTTTGGTTGTTAGTAAAATTCTATTAATGTATTTTACTTAATGCAATTAAAATGCATTACTGTTGCATTTTATAATGTAGCTGCATTATATTCTTAACAGAATAAATGCATTATTGAAATAAACGGTCAGATGACAGGAATAACCTTTTAACAGACATTAAAAGTGATGATACTGAATCGCCAACAGCATCTTAAATATGGCATTTTATTTTATTATTATACGTTCCGGACCTGGACACATAAAGTGAAAAAAAATTCCAGCATCAGTCACCTTCTCTTCAATCATTTGACATTGTAAACATCCTGTAAAATGTTGTTTTTAAACCTACATACCATTCCATTATTTTAATTTAAAAAAATTGACATTTCCAAACGCTCTTAAAACGACATTTTCAAATCGGAGTAAAGAATACTCAAATCGGAGTATGTCACATGGTCAAAATGGCTTCGAATTCAAATTACTCACGTTTAAAACCTGTGTACTCATTTCAATAAACATGGAAATACTGAAAATTGAGCACATGACACTTTATTCATGTTGTTTATTCAAGATTATTCATGATTTTTAGCTCACAGGCTATCATAGCCTGAGAGTCCGTTTGTGCCCGTCCGTTCTGTATGTACGTTCGTGCGTAACGCGATAACTCATGATAAAAAATATCCGATCCACTTGAAATTTTGTATGTGGGTATATCCTGACAAGGCGCTTCCCTGATTAGTTTTTGGAGTTCATTCGATATGTATAAGAGGGGGAACGGGGGGCTCATGCCCCTTTCCTTAGTTGATATAAATGGGATGTTCATGCAGAATTAAGTTTTCGTTCAAAATTTAGATTAGGATCATTCTGATGAGGCGATTCCGTGACTGTTATTAGGTGTTCATTGAATAAGTATGAATAGGGGGAACAAGCTAATTGGAACAATGTAATGTGAATAAGTATAAATAGGGGGTTCTAATGCCCCCCCTCCACCTTAATTTATATAAATGGGTTTTTCAAGCAGAATTTTCAGATTTCGTTCAAATCTCTGAATAGTTTTGGAAGTTTAATGGTTAAGTATAAAAGAGGGGGATAACTCCTTTTAAATTATATAAATGCTAAATGGGTTTTTATTAAGAATTATCTCATTTGCTCTGAATTTTGGATATAGATTTTTTATATGATAAAGCATGTCTTTGATAGTATAGGAGGTTCAATGATTAAGTATAAAAAAAGAGGAAAGGGGAGAGCTGTTTCCCCTTCTTAATTTTTTTTCGAGCGGAAATAACCCTTGAAAATATAAGGCTTTAATGTACAATTAGTATTTGTAGCCTGTGAGCTCAATGCCATCAGTTTAACTGGGCAGTATTCTTTATTGTATTTATATATTGTTGATGGTTAACAAATTCACACTGTGAAGTCTTTCGTAAAACAAAATCATCCAATATTTGATTTCGATTTCAAAGGCTAAAGAACAATCTATACGTTTCTGAGAATACATTACGATGGCTTTTGAGTGTTCTTCCGTGAATACGATAAAAATGTAGTTCATCATACATTATGTTATAAAATATTACCGAAAGGAGTGTTTCGTACGAAATCAAATCAAATAAAATAATATGAATAAATTAAACCACCCTCGTGAAATTTATTACAGTTAACGAAAAAAAAGTAATTTTATTTAAACTTATTTCTGGTATTCAGTTCGTCATATTTGGAACAAAAAGTTTCATAACAAATGAAAACATCGGTTTATTCAGATTTGAAAGTATCATTTTTCACAGTGAACCTAGACGAAACTAGCAAACTGATAAAACTTTTAAACTCTCTTTAGTCAAATCTTATTAATTGCAAGCAGCTAAAATATATTATTAAAGTAATATGTTGTATGACTAAGATGACTTGTTAAATGTTATTATTAGCGATGATAATAAATTGCATATTAAATTTTAAGAATGAAGTTTTATTATTGTACTTACCGAACCCGGTCCCACAAAGGTTAACTTTGATATAAAAAATTACATCATCATTCACGCCCTTTCCAATCGTTTATCATTGCAAACGTCCTGTAAAATGAAGTAGTTTTTAAAAATAACTATATTCGATTCCTTTACTAACAAATCTTTTGGACATTTTCCAATTTAGATGAAAATGATAAACCCGCTCGGAGATTTAAAATCTCCCGTTTGTAAAGTTGTATTAATTTGTGATAAGAAGAAATTGTATTGTTCAAGTAATGTATTGAGTGGCAGAATTACTTTGTTAAGTGATATTATATAGATATTATACTTTATTCAATTTCCATTTGAACTAAATAAAAATTTTACATCGATAATGTCGACATGTATATATTTTAATAGTAACGATGTAACAAAATAACATAAAAATTATGAATAATCCATATTGTAAGCTAATTAAAGTAAGGATTAAAATAATTTACGTTAATTGAGACAATCATATTAAGTTTAAGGATTAACTAAGCATTTAAATTAAGATTTATGGCAAACACCGTTTCCTATATTGTTTCGAAAAGGTAATAAAAATTTTCAGTCTTGCTTTTGTACTAATTTTATCTACTTTTTTACCATTGTATATATATATTTATATTTAATTCTTTGAAATCAGAACTATTCTTTTTTAAAATCTGATAACTATAATATACTTTTAAAAAATTCCTGTATAATGTAAGTAATATTTCTGTATGGATTCGTATTAATTGAATTTTATGATATGACATTCTATATTTTGATGCTAAATTTCTTAAAATCGAATCTTACTTTGTAATTTTTAATTTTTCTTTAATTTTCTATTGCTTCTGTATTTTTATCTGCTGAAAATGACGTTATTGAAAATGATCGTAATTACGAAACCATGTTAAGATTTGTTACTGAAATTGATCGTAATTATGAAACTAGGGTGGCATTTTGTTTTGAAATAAGGGAATCACTTTCAAAACTTTAAAACATTAATTTTTTAAAGTATCTTTAAAATAATTTTAGTTTTGAAAGTAACCACCATATTGTTTATCTCGTGGTTTAAATTTGTTATTATTTAGAAAAATAGCTTTTTGGCCCGTTTTGAGAAAAAAAAAATCACATAGTTTATTCTGTGCATTACAAAAACTTTTTTCCTTTGAGATATACAAATATAAGTTAAAATGGATAAAATATAATGTAACGTTTTTCCAGAAAAGAAGAAAAGAAAAGAAAATAATCATATGATCAAAGCTTAGTGAGTTATCATATTTTGAACTTTTCAATGTTTTCTGGTACTATTAACGGAAAAACGCTTTTTTAGTGCCGGAAAACTCTTCAATTTCCTAAAATTCTTAGTATTATAACTTAGTAAGATTTGTCGTAAAAGAATGGAATTTCTTTTTAATGTCCTTCTTGGACCTAGGACGACACATTTCTAAATATAAGTTATAGGTAAAAGTTTAGTTTGAAAAATTAAATCTTGTATTTTAATACATATACAGTCTCTTTTAAAACAGACGCCATACCTAAAAGCTATACTTGATTAGCATATTTTTTGTAATTGGAATTATGTTTTTTATTATCAGCGGTTTAAAAGGTAATGGTCTTATCTCTATTTTGTATATATATGTAGCGGAAATGACAAAGGCGAAAAAAAATGCGGGTATAGATAACGAGCATTATGACACTGACGATTAAAATACGATATCTTTGATATCTTTAAACAGCTATTTTTTCCTTTTATAACACATTAATACATTTTTATACTGTTTACGTGTTGCGTACGCTTTGAGATAGTGTCATTCATCACTATTTACTCTATAAGATTCACTGTTATTTGAATGGTTATTTATGGAACACAGCTTGGCAGATAATTTATGTGTGTTTTTCTCCCTTCTATACGATACGAGCTTGACGTAATAATAATTACGTCAGGTTCCGTGATTCAAAAACTGAGAAATCAGAAAGTCATTCGAGTAAGAAAGGAATTTTTCTATATATGGAGACTACTCACTCCTTTAGAAACCACTTTCCTGTTGATAAGTTCCGCTGTAAAAACGTGACGAAATAGCTACAAAAAAGATCTGTAAATGAAAGAAATTCGAGTTACAAATTGTTCCATTACATCAGCGTAAGAGAAAAAAAAACTGCTTTACTTATGAGTAATTACGATATTTTAACACTCGTTTAAGATGCGTAAGAAAAAGTAATACCATTCGCAGAACACGTGGGATTCGGTGCAAATAATACAGTAGATCGGATCCGTTTTGTTTTGAGTCGGTGATGATGTCACTTAGTAGTTCGTGCCTTCTCCTCGGCAAGATAAACGACAGTGAGTGTCAAAATCTCAAATTAAGTATTTATTATTTTTAATTAACGCTTACTTTATTTCGGGATTACTTTTTTGCAAAGGAAGTTACGTTTGCGAAGATTAGAATTGAGACTTTTCTTGGATTATATTTAATTTCACATCCGTTTGCAATATTTAAATCGCTATAAAGACTATTTCTTGCAGCTCTTTGAAACATTAAAAGATATAGATCATAATCACTATTGATAATATTTTTCTATATTTATAAAAAAATATATATATACTTGATACTTTCCTTGGATTATATTAAATTTAAAATATTTTTGCAACATTTGGAACAAAAGTGCCACTTATTGAAATATTAGCGGATATAATTTCTTTATTATAATCACTATTAATAGTATATTTTCTATACTTATGTTAAGATTCGAATTAAGATTTTTTTTTATAATATTCGATTTCGATGTCACACTCTTTCGCAATATTCCAAATACTGCACAAGGACATTATGCATTTTTATTTGTAGCTTGTTAAACTATTTAAAGATAATGATATTATATCATTAATTTAATCTCTAATCATAATAATTTTTCTAAAATTTATTACTGTTATAATTGGGACTTTTTTTACTGTATTTAACTTCACATTGATTCATAGAAATGGATGCTCTTTAACAACTACAGCATATATTTTATAGTTACAACTTGTGGAAAAGTATATTATATACATGTAATACCATAAGTGTAATTAAATCACGATTAATAAAAATACGTCAATATGATTAACGATGATAATATTTTAATTATCCTCTCTAAGGAAATGTGGGATGTCAAGAATTTGGAAATGCTCAGTAATTTGAAGAATATTATTGAACGATGTAAAACTGTAAATAAATTATATCACACTTGCATGACGCTCATCCTACTGAAGTGGTCGCAAGAATTTTACCTAGTGATACAATGATCGATTACTTATGACTACCTACAGATATAATTTCCAATTCGAAACGTCCGTCTTGGTTTATTGGTTTTTGAATCTCTACTTAAATGTAATTATTAAATTATTATTTGTTATCTAGTTATTATTAACTAAACAAATTATTATAAAATTTATCTAGTTGCTATTTCTGAAGAAATAATGCACAAGAATGAGAATCGCTTAAATTAACTTATTTCCTAATAAAAATAATGTATTGTTAATTTGTAATTTAATTTCAGTTACGATGAAATTACTTCTAAAAATAATTAAAATAAAAAAAGGACCTTTTTAATTATTTTTACAATATATATCCATAAAGTCAAACTCTAAATATAAAATTGAAAAAGTACTCTAAAGAAGCTAGCTTCACGCTTTTTTTAATTATTATTTTATTCTTTACATTTCAATTCTCTAAATAATTACAATTGCGATACGATAGCATAGTGTAGTATTTTTTTAACGACGTTTCCAGACAGCATGGATCATTATAGGCTCATTAAGACAAAAATGGTGAGCATATGAACCCACGTGGGCTAATAGTTTTATGCTATCTGAGTAAGTTTAGGAAAAAAAAAAAACAATATATTTGCCTCAGACTCCTTAAACACATTTTTATAGTTGTCAAATCTCCTTTTCTTTGACTACCATTTTCTTCCGTAACGAAATTTTTTGAATAATCAAAAATTTCTGTGGTAAAATAAAACAGATATTTCAGTTATAAATTAGTGTTTGTAAAAATCTGGAGACTTGTCTACAATTCATTTTTGATCTACTCGTAAATAAATTTATTGCAAAATAAATAAATTAGCTGTAAGAAGATGTAATTTTTTTCGTAAAAAAAAATGACGGCTGAGGACAGTAGTAGGAAAAGGAGAGTACGGGCTCAGCCGCAGGTGGGGTTGTGGGGCCGCGCAGCATCCCTCCGGCTGCCCCACCTGCTCCTCCGGCTGCCCCACCTGCTCCGCCTCCTGGCCCCGCCTGCGGTGCCGCCGCTCGAAATCATACTATAAGATGAAGATTAAATTTATATTTGAATTTTGAACAATCGTAGTTTTAATGAGTATTATTAATTAAGTGAAACAATTAAAATCTCATTTTTTTAACCATTTTATTTAGTTTCTTCAACTACAAGATGAGATTATCAATTTAACACAAGAAAGTTAAACGTATACTTGAATTTTGCTTGATAGACATCTTAATGAGCAGTATTAATTAAGTAAAAACAATGGAAAATATCAAGTTTTATAGAAAAAGACTGATTTCTTACTATTTTTATCAACTTAAAAGAGAAAACTTAAACGTTCATTTCAGTTTTTCAACAGCTATAACCTTAATGAGCATTCATAATTAAGTAAAAAACAATGGAAAATATCGATTTTTATAGAAAAAGACTGATTTCTTACGATTTTTATCAAATACAATATCAATGTATCGACTTAAAACTTAAACATACATCCTAGTTTTTCAACAACTATAACCATAATGAGTATTGATAATTAAGTAAAAAACAATGGAAAATATCAAATTTTATAGAAAAAGACTGATTTCTTACGATTTTTATCAACTTAAGAGAGAAAACTTAAACGTACATTTCAATTTTTAAGTGGTTATCATCTTAACGAGTATTTTTAATTAAGTAAAACAGCGAAAAATATAAATTTTTATTTGATTTCTTAAGATTTTCATCAACTACATGAGAAGTGTACCGACTTCAAAGTTGAAAGTTAAACATACATCCCAGTTTTTCAACAGCTATAACCTTAATGAGTATTGATAATTAAGTAAAAAACAATGGAAAATATCAAGTTTTATAGAAAAAGACTCATTTCTTACGATTTTTCCAACTCAAACTTCAGAATACCAATTTGAGAGAAAGAAACTTAACCATGTATTCAGTTTTGAACAACCATTTCCTTCACGAGCATTTTTATTTAAGTAAAACAATGGAAAATATTAAATTTAACCAATTTCTTTAGAATTTTTCAACTATAATATCAACTTAAGAAAGGAAACTTAAACATTTATCTTAGTTTTTGAACAGCAATCCCTTAATGAACATTGTTAATTAAGCAAAAAACAATGGAAAATATAAATTTTAACCGATTTCTTTAGATATTTTCAACTTAAAAACGAAATTTAAACATACATTTTTAACATTCGAACAACTATTACCGGAACGAATTTTAATAATTAAGCATTTAACGAACGAAAATAGTGATTTTTTATTTTATTTATTTCTTTATTTTTTTTTTTTTTAAGCAAGAAGGCCAATTGTATAAACTTTTACAGTAATTTGACATTTTAACATACTTTAAAAAACACTAGTTACATAAGATTTCAAACTTTAGATGACTAAATCTCAAGATATATTTTTCTCGAAAACAAATATAAAATACATTTTTTAAACTAATTTCCTCAATCTTACGAATTCAACAGGATTTTTACCGATGCAAACATTAGAAGCGAACAACAAATTCTCTCCCCATCTAACCTCAAAATTCCTAAAGGGGAGAGTACAATAGGTTTTTCGACGTCACACTTCGTAAGGTTTTCATTCAAGAAAAATATCTTTTACGTTATAAAAGTCGTTTTCTTAGAAGGATATAAACTTGTGATTTTTGTTTTTGAACAATCATTATCTCAATAAATATTAATAATTAAGGAAAAACAATGGAAAATAATATGTTTTAAGGAAAAAGACGAATTTTATCGAATTTGATTAATTTTTACACTAGTATTTTCAAAAAGCAACATGGAAATATCGATTTTTTTAACTGAACAATTTAACACATGTTTTAGCTTTAACAACAGAAACTTAATAACTATCACTAATTAAACAAAAAAACAAAATACTGATTTTCAAGAAAAGACGAATTTTTATACAATTTTCAACACTTTACCTTTCTGAAATTTTTATGTTATCAAACACCAAGTTATTTAAAATATAAATATTATGCTTAATGTTTAGATAGTACACATGACTAATTCCACTTATTCTTTTCATATTATTAATTAAATTGACACATGTTTCACTCTACACTTCAATGATTTCTGAATTTTTACAATACTCACCACCAATTTTCTAAGATTTTCCGATTATACATTCCTCAGAAGTACATATTCGAAATGGTACAAACACTTTACATATCTAAAAAATATCATTGAAGTAGCTGTATTTAATATTTTTAACACCAATTTTCTAAGATATTCTAACATTTTCCAATTATACATTCCTAAGAAGTACATTTTCGAAATGCTACAAACACTTTACATATCGAAAAATATCATTGAAGTAGCTGTATTTAATATTTTTAACACCAATTTTCTAAGATATTATAACATTTTCCAATTATACATTCCTCAGAAGTACATATTCGAAATGCTACAAACACTTTACATATCGAAAAAATATCATTGAAGTAGCTGTATTTAATATTTTTAACACCAATTTTCTAGGATATTATAACATTTTCCAATTATACATTCCTCAAAAGTATATATTCTAAATGCTACAATCACTTTATATATTGAAAAACATCATTTATCTACTAAGTATTAGTCAAAATTATAATATGTTTTCACCCTATAGTTAAAAAATATCTGAATTATCACACAACAACATTTTTCAAATATGAATATTATTTTAACAGATTAAAAAGGCAAAACATAGACGAATATAATCTTTAATTTTTGTAATCATTTCATATTTCATACCAAACTATCTGAAATTTCAACCAAATAAGAGCAAATATTAGACTAATTTTTTATCATTAATATTGCTTAGACCTTTTCATCATAACTTTTAAAAATGGTAATTATCCATTTTTTGGGTTCATTATCGAAAAACTGTAACTGAAATTACATAAACTCAATGCAAAAAAAAAAACCCTATTCTCACACAATCTCTTAAAATTCAACAAAGAATTGACTATTACTGCAATACTTATCTATATCAATTTCGATTCTCGATAATATATAGGTATTTTATTATTACACACTTACATCTCTTTTCAAACGTTTATCAGAAAATAAGTCAATCAAAGTCTAGTAGTTATCACATCTATTCCCCAGAAATATTGCTATCATGCGAAACAGTAAAGAAAATTAATAGATATTTAATATTTAATAACCTCATACGTGAAATTACTGTCGAATGAGAATACTAATAATCAATAAAATCAACTATTGAACAAAAATATAGTACAGATTACCGAAAATTCAAATGTTTTCTTCTACAAAAGTTACAAAAATTAACAAATGAATGACAAGTTAGAGAAATAACTAAAAAAATTAATGAACATATTTACAAATTTATTAAAACCACACCTTTTTCTGGATTATAAACCACAATTTCTTGAAAAATTTAACACCGAATTTATCAGATTTTAATCATTGTATTACATACACTCAATAAATATTCAAAATTAATCAAAAAATAATTTTTTAATCTCATCAATAAGCAGAAATTCTATATTAAAAGAATATTTTCATAGTAGTACTTATGAAAATGAGAGTTTACAAACTGATTTTCATAATTTTACCACATTTAAACTTAATTTTTATACATAAAACATTATTTAATCAAATTTTATACTTTCTAATTCAGTAAAATTCAATACTTTTTAGTTTTTAAACCAATACCACAATATTTATTTACATCAAACTTGATTCTTCACCTTTTATATTTCCACATTACACACGTGAGATAAATACTAACTTGGATCAGGAGTTGAAGTCAATTGATTCCATTCGATTTTCATCGTGTACGCATTGCTCCTACACGAAATTTCTTACTGCTATAATCATCTAATGTATTAAAACTAATCTACTCATATTTTTAATCAATTCATCAGATGTTTCATCTCGCACTTCTGAATTATCGTGCATCAAGTTGCTTAAAATATAAATACTATCTTTATAGTTTTAATGATATATAGTATACATGGTTTATCTTGAGTTAGCACTTCCATAGTATTAATCAAATTATATGTTTCATCTTGCACTTGATCTTAATGTTTTCATCTTGCATCTGAATTATCGTCCATCGAGTTTTTTAAATAATAATATATTTATAGTTTTTGATTATACATAGCATGTACAAATACAATCTTTAATTTTAACATTTCATATTTCAAATAACCTATTTCCGAAACCAAGCTATGTGAATTTTACCACAATGCTTATTATCATAGAATAATTTGTGTTTCACACTTTTCTAAAAATTATCAGATATGTACCCCTCAGAGAAATTACTATCATATGAATAAATGAAGAAAATTTAATTTATATTAAATGTACACGAAATTGATTGCAATATACATGAATTTAATAAAAATAAATAAATAAGCGATTATTTATACATTAAACCTTTACTAAATATATACTTCTTTCATTATACAGATGTTTCAACAAGATGAACCAAAACAGCAGCAAACTTCAGAAATTAATGATCCGAATGATTCATCCCTAGCACATGTAGCGTTAACGAATAACACATATGTGAGTACTTATATGAGAAATACTAGAATTCGTATATGAAACGTAATTAGAGTAAATACAAAATGATTTGTCTTACTACCTACACTTTAACAAGTGCTTTTTACCTATATTATTGAAGAGAATCCTAACTGTGTCCATTTATTTCTACTACAGATGTGCTCTATTTGCTACAAACACTTCTTAAGTAAATGGAATTTAACAGAACATACAAAAATCTATACAGGTGAAAAACCTTACACTTGGAAAGATTACCATAAATGCTGTTTTCAAGGAGACGTGAATCAAAAATGCACACATCATCATATAAAGCATCATCAGATATATGTAAACTTAGCGAAGATATTCAAAAATTAGTCAGACTTTTGTAGAATTTAGAAATAAAGGAAGATATTTAGGCTATTTATCCATCATATTTTCACAACATTTACCACAATATCTCAAACTTAAAATTTGGAAGACATACACACTGCTGAAAAGTAATTTTGTGATTCTTCTAACCAGTATGAATGTATAGATGTTATTTTGCAGTGTATTCTTTAAATGCTCACATTAAATATTCTTTTATATGCATATATCGTTGTGTTTATTTTTCTAATACCTATTACATTAATGAAATACATAACATTTTAAGTGAAATAACACTCTCACAACTTAAAAAATGCATAAGAACATTCAAAAATAAACAGATGTATAAAAAAATATGCAAGTTTACAAAATATTTTCATTGTTTTCTAGAAATATTAACAAAAAATATTTACAATATGAAAAAATTGTAAAAGTGAAAAGAAAAAACATAAATGTAAAAACAAAAACCACAAAGTGAAAAACTCATAACAAAGTTTTTGAAAAAAATATTTACAACAAATTTTTTTTTACAAAAACCAAAACTTCCAAAAATATTTTTTTCAAAAAAAATTTTTTTTTTCAAAAACATTTTTTACAAAAATTTTTTTTTTCAAAATAAGTTTTTACAAAAGTAAAAAAAAGAAAATCACAACGTTAAAAAAATGAAAAATTTTTGTTAAAAAAAGTGTAAAAAAATTACAAAAAAATGTTGCAAAAATTTCAAAAAAAGTTATGAAAAAAGTCTCAAAAATTTTGTTGTTTTTAATAGCAAATGCAATGGTTTCGCCATTGCATACTGCATTAAAACCAACGAAATTTTTGAGACTTTTTTCATAACTTTTTTTGAAATTTTTGCAACATTTTTTTGTAATTTTTTTACACTTTTTTTAACAAAAATTTTTCATTTTTTTAACGTTGTGATTTTCTTTTTTTTACTTTTGTAAAAACTTATTTTGAAAAAAAAAATTTTTGTAAAAAATGTTTTTGAAAAAAAAAAATTTTTTTTTGAAAAAAATATTTTTGGAAGTTTTGGTTTTTGTAAAAAAAAATTTGTTGTAAATATTTTTTTCAAAAACTTTGTTATGAGTTTTTCACTTTGTGGTTTTTGTTTTTACATTTATGTTTTTTCTTTTCACTTTTACAATTTTTTCATATTGTAAATATTTTTTGTTAATATTTCTAGAAAACAATGAAAATATTTTGTAAACTTGCATATTTTTTTATACATCTGTTTATTTTTGAATGTTCTTATGCATTTTTTAAGTTGTGAGAGTGTTATTTCACTTAAAATGTTATGTATTTCATTAATGTAATAGGTATTAGAAAAATAAACACAACGATATATGCATATAAAAGAATATTTAATGTGAGCATTTAAAGAATACACTGCAAAATAACATCTATACATTCATACTGGTTAGAAGAATCACAAAATTACTTTTCAGCAGTGTGTATGTCTTCCAAATTTTAAGTTTGAGATATTGTGGTAAATGTTGTGAAAATATGATGGATAAATAGCCTAAATATCTTCCTTTATTTCTAAATTCTACAAAAGTCTGACTAATTTTTGAATATCTTCGCTAAGTTTACATATATCTGATGATGCTTTATATGATGATGTGTGCATTTTTGATTCACGTCTCCTTGAAAACAGCATTTATGGTAATCTTTCCAAGTGTAAGGTTTTTCACCTGTATAGATTTTTGTATGTTCTGTTAAATTCCATTTACTTAAGAAGTGTTTGTAGCAAATAGAGCACATCTGTAGTAGAAATAAATGGACACAGTTAGGATTCTCTTCAATAATATAGGTAAAAAGCACTTGTTAAAGTGTAGGTAGTAAGACAAATCATTTTGTATTTACTCTAATTACGTTTCATATACGAATTCTAGTATTTCTCATATAAGTACTCACATATGTGTTATTCGTTAACGCTACATGTGCTAGGGATGAATCATTCGGATCATTAATTTCTGAAGTTTGCTGCTGTTTTGGTTCATCTTGTTGAAACATCTGTATAATGAAAGAAGTATATATTTAGTAAAGGTTTAATGTATAAATAATCGCTTATTTATTTATTTTTATTAAATTCATGTATATTGCAATCAATTTCGTGTACATTTAATATAAATTAAATTTTCTTCATTTATTCATATGATAGTAATTTCTCTGAGGGGTACATATCTGATAATTTTTAGAAAAGTGTGAAACACAAATTATTCTATGATAATAAGCATTGTGGTAAAATTCACATAGCTTGGTTTCGGAAATAGGTTATTTGAAATATGAAATGTTAAAATTAAAGATTGTATTTGTACATGCTATGTATAATCAAAAACTATAAATATATTATTATTTAAAAAACTCGATGGACGATAATTCAGATGCAAGATGAAAACATTAAGATCAAGTGCAAGATGAAACATATAATTTGATTAATACTATGGAAGTGCTAACTCAAGATAAACCATGTATACTATATATCATTAAAACTATAAAGATAGTATTTATATTTTAAGCAACTTGATGCACGATAATTCAGAAGTGCGAGATGAAACATCTGATGAATTGATTAAAAATATGAGTAGATTAGTTTTAATACATTAGATGATTATAGCAGTAAGAAATTTCGTGTAGGAGCAATGCGTACACGATGAAAATCGAATGGAATCAATTGACTTCAACTCCTGATCCAAGTTAGTATTTATCTCACGTGTGTAATGTGGAAATATAAAAGGTGAAGAATCAAGTTTGATGTAAATAAATATTGTGGTATTGGTTTAAAAACTAAAAAGTATTGAATTTTACTGAATTAGAAAGTATAAAATTTGATTAAATAATGTTTTATGTATAAAAATTAAGTTTAAATGTGGTAAAATTATGAAAATCAGTTTGTAAACTCTCATTTTCATAAGTACTACTATGAAAATATTCTTTTAATATAGAATTTCTGCTTATTGATGAGATTAAAAAATTATTTTTTGATTAATTTTGAATATTTATTGAGTGTATGTAATACAATGATTAAAATCTGATAAATTCGGTGTTAAATTTTTCAAGAAATTGTGGTTTATAATCCAGAAAAAGGTGTGGTTTTAATAAATTTGTAAATATGTTCATTAATTTTTTTAGTTATTTCTCTAACTTGTCATTCATTTGTTAATTTTTGTAACTTTTGTAGAAGAAAACATTTGAATTTTCGGTAATCTGTACTATATTTTTGTTCAATAGTTGATTTTATTGATTATTAGTATTCTCATTCGACAGTAATTTCACGTATGAGGTTATTAAATATTAAATATCTATTAATTTTCTTTACTGTTTCGCATGATAGCAATATTTCTGGGGAATAGATGTGATAACTACTAGACTTTGATTGACTTATTTTCTGATAAACGTTTGAAAAGAGATGTAAGTGTGTAATAATAAAATACCTATATATTATCGAGAATCGAAATTGATATAGATAAGTATTGCAGTAATAGTCAATTCTTTGTTGAATTTTAAGAGATTGTGTGAGAATAGGGTTTTTTTTTTTGCATTGAGTTTATGTAATTTCAGTTACAGTTTTTCGATAATGAACCCAAAAAATGGATAATTACCATTTTTAAAAGTTATGATGAAAAGGTCTAAGCAATATTAATGATAAAAAATTAGTCTAATATTTGCTCTTATTTGGTTGAAATTTCAGATAGTTTGGTATGAAATATGAAATGATTACAAAAATTAAAGATTATATTCGTCTATGTTTTGCCTTTTTAATCTGTTAAAATAATATTCATATTTGAAAAATGTTGTTGTGTGATAATTCAGATATTTTTTAACTATAGGGTGAAAACATATTATAATTTTGACTAATACTTAGTAGATAAATGATGTTTTTCAATATATAAAGTGATTGTAGCATTTAGAATATATACTTTTGAGGAATGTATAATTGGAAAATGTTATAATATCCTAGAAAATTGGTGTTAAAAATATTAAATACAGCTACTTCAATGATATTTTTTCGATATGTAAAGTGTTTGTAGCATTTCGAATATGTACTTCTGAGGAATGTATAATTGGAAAATGTTATAATATCTTAGAAAATTGGTGTTAAAAATATTAAATACAGCTACTTCAATGATATTTTTCGATATGTAAAGTGTTTGTAGCATTTCGAAAATGTACTTCTTAGGAATGTATAATTGGAAAATGTTAGAATATCTTAGAAAATTGGTGTTAAAAATATTAAATACAGCTACTTCAATGATATTTTTTAGATATGTAAAGTGTTTGTACCATTTCGAATATGTACTTCTGAGGAATGTATAATCGGAAAATCTTAGAAAATTGGTGGTGAGTATTGTAAAAATTCAGAAATCATTGAAGTGTAGAGTGAAACATGTGTCAATTTAATTAATAATATGAAAAGAATAAGTGGAATTAGTCATGTGTACTATCTAAACATTAAGCATAATATTTATATTTTAAATAACTTGGTGTTTGATAACATAAAAATTTCAGAAAGGTAAAGTGTTGAAAATTGTATAAAAATTCGTCTTTTCTTGAAAATCAGTATTTTGTTTTTTTGTTTAATTAGTGATAGTTATTAAGTTTCTGTTGTTAAAGCTAAAACATGTGTTAAATTGTTCAGTTAAAAAAATCGATATTTCCATGTTGCTTTTTGAAAATACTAGTGTAAAAATTAATCAAATTCGATAAAATTCGTCTTTTTCCTTAAAACATATTATTTTCCATTGTTTTTCCTTAATTATTAATATTTATTGAGATAATGATTGTTCAAAAACAAAAATCACAAGTTTATATCCTTCTAAGAAAACGACTTTTATAACGTAAAAGATATTTTTCTTGAATGAAAACCTTACGAAGTGTGACGTCGAAAAACCTATTGTACTCTCCCCTTTAGGAATTTTGAGGTTAGATGGGGAGAGAATTTGTTGTTCGCTTCTAATGTTTGCATCGGTAAAAATCCTGTTGAATTCGTAAGATTGAGGAAATTAGTTTAAAAAATGTATTTTATATTTGTTTTCGAGAAAAATATATCTTGAGATTTAGTCATCTAAAGTTTGAAATCTTATGTAACTAGTGTTTTTTAAAGTATGTTAAAATGTCAAATTACTGTAAAAGTTTATACAATTGGCCTTCTTGCTTAAAAAAAAAAAAAAATAAAGAAATAAATAAAATAAAAAATCACTATTTTCGTTCGTTAAATGCTTAATTATTAAAATTCGTTCCGGTAATAGTTGTTCGAATGTTAAAAATGTATGTTTAAATTTCGTTTTTAAGTTGAAAATATCTAAAGAAATCGGTTAAAATTTATATTTTCCATTGTTTTTTGCTTAATTAACAATGTTCATTAAGGGATTGCTGTTCAAAAACTAAGATAAATGTTTAAGTTTCCTTTCTTAAGTTGATATTATAGTTGAAAAATTCTAAAGAAATTGGTTAAATTTAATATTTTCCATTGTTTTACTTAAATAAAAATGCTCGTGAAGGAAATGGTTGTTCAAAACTGAATACATGGTTAAGTTTCTTTCTCTCAAATTGGTATTCTGAAGTTTGAGTTGGAAAAATCGTAAGAAATGAGTCTTTTTCTATAAAACTTGATATTTTCCATTGTTTTTTACTTAATTATCAATACTCATTAAGGTTATAGCTGTTGAAAAACTGGGATGTATGTTTAACTTTCAACTTTGAAGTCGGTACACTTCTCATGTAGTTGATGAAAATCTTAAGAAATCAAATAAAAATTTATATTTTTCGCTGTTTTACTTAATTAAAAATACTCGTTAAGATGATAACCACTTAAAAATTGAAATGTACGTTTAAGTTTTCTCTCTTAAGTTGATAAAAATCGTAAGAAATCAGTCTTTTTCTATAAAATTTGATATTTTCCATTGTTTTTTACTTAATTATCAATACTCATTATGGTTATAGTTGTTGAAAAACTAGGATGTATGTTTAAGTTTTAAGTCGATACATTGATATTGTATTTGATAAAAATCGTAAGAAATCAGTCTTTTTCTATAAAAATCGATATTTTCCATTGTTTTTTACTTAATTATGAATGCTCATTAAGGTTATAGCTGTTGAAAAACTGAAATGAACGTTTAAGTTTTCTCTTTTAAGTTGATAAAAATAGTAAGAAATCAGTCTTTTTCTATAAAACTTGATATTTTCCATTGTTTTTACTTAATTAATACTGCTCATTAAGATGTCTATCAAGCAAAATTCAAGTATACGTTTAACTTTCTTGTGTTAAATTGATAATCTCATCTTGTAGTTGAAGAAATCTAAATAAAATGGTTAAAAAAATGAGATTTTAATTGTTTCACTTAATTAATAATACTCATTAAAACTACGATTGTTCAAAATTCAAATATAAATTTAATCTTCATCTTATAGTATGATTTCGAGCGGCGGCACCGCAGGCGGGGCCAGGAGGCGGAGCAGGTGGGGCAGCCGGAGGAGCAGGTGGGGCAGCCGGAGGGATGCTGCGCGGCCCCACAACCCCACCTGCGGCTGAGCCCGTACTCTCCTTTTCCTACTACTGAGGACATAAATGAATGGACATTTTTCCTGCTCCCAGTTTTTCATGTTTTCATACTTTTGATTGTACGGTAAACACAATGTTAAACCTACGAGTATATCAACAGTTGTAGTAATTTTTGGCTTATGTACTACTTCATTTCCGACAGACGCGGATCATTACATTCCCCTATCACTACTATTCCATAAAATAAAGATTTTTTGCTTGTGCTCGATAACATAGGTTTTTGTGTTGTCGGTTTTGGACTAGATTTTTTATGTTTTAAAGTTTCTTTTTTTAATCATGTTTCTCATCCGATTTCTGAGTTTCTGAATTTGTTTAATAAAACTCATTTTCGATGATCCGGATTTTCCTTTATATTTTCCTTTATCTATTCCTTTATATTTTTTTTTCTTGCCACTTTCTTTCGAAATCTATGTGTTTTAGAAGAGTGGCTCTTGGTTTATTTTCCATATGCAGCAGTAGCGTAGCTATGTTTTTTGGCGTCCGGGGCCAGCAAGAAATTTTGCGCCCCCATCCCAATATAGATGTATAACAATTTCTGTCAATTTGGCGCCCCTAGGCCTCGGCGCCCGGGGCGGACGCTCCCTTTGCCTTTGTTAATTATTTTTTCTTTGTTCCGTCAGTCAGACGTTTGTCAAATTGTCAACAAGTGTTTTTCATTTTTATCATTTTGTATATTTTAGTGCCATGGCATATTATTGCTGTATATGATATTTATGTTATGGAATGGCCCGTTGTTTGTAATTTGGCTGGTTGGTTGTGGAATATTTCCTCCGGGGATTAAACACCTATGCCAAGTTTTTTGGTGGGTGCCCCGGGTGGGTGATCCCCCCTTAGCTACGCCACTGATATGCAGGCAAAGATTTTTGTTCTGTGAAGTTAGTATCCAAACATCCTGTAAACTTGAAGGAAAAAAAAACGGCTTTTTGTTAAGTCGTTGACCTTAGTAAAACAAACACCGACAAATAATTTAAATATGTGTTTGTTATATTTATTCTAGGAAACAAACATTTAATCTGTATTAGATTCACTAAATAAGTATTTCTTAAAAGGTATACAGTAGACTCCCTCAAATCCACACAACTTGAGACCAGAGGTTTTGCGGATTTCTGGTCATTGCTTTGTTCATATTTTTAAACAGTAATTTGAATGTAAATAATAAAACAATTGAAACTATAATAAATGCTTACAATATAATAAAATATTAAAATAGGTAATAATTTAAAATAATAAAAATTTAGATAATTTTTAAAATGATTAAAATATTAAAAGCAAAGGTCAAATTAATAATCAATATTCTATGATTAAATATTCAATATAAAGATTAAATGTATTTTTCTTAAATTATTCAATGAAATCTCCTCATATAGGTACATTACTAATTCACAACAAAGTCATAAAATAAGGAAGATTTATTTCAAAAATGCTTGTTTATTACATAAATATATCTGGTAAGAAGATTGTGATTACAGTAATATCAGCAATATCTTGAATTTTTTCAGAATTTTTTTTTTCTTCCTTTATGAAAGAACATGAATTTAGTAGTATTAACAAAATTACAAATGAAAATACATATGAAATTGATATAAAACAAAAAAGTCAAATTTTGTCCCTATATCTGAACTGAATGTTTCATTGTTTACATCTGTAAATTATGTGCGGATTTTAGAGAGTTGTGGATATAGGGTTGCGGATTTGAGAGAATCTACTGTATATCGATTTTGGAGGGGGGGGGGGGTAAATTCTTCCGAAACTGAATGATTCTTAGGTCTTTTTAATTTTTAGTTTTGTCTTTTTGTTTAAATAACTAATACAGAAAAGAAAGATTTTAGCATTTCATTTACTATAGTTTTGCCCACGTGTGTGAATATTTCCATATACAAATTTAATATAATCAAATTAAATTTCTTCAAAACTTACTATGCAGGGTATGTACTTGTAGGTGTTATGGTGTTCTTAAAAATGATCTGGAATCAAAAATCAACATACATCGTTAAAATATATTAAATTAGTTAGCCAAATCAAAATTCATAAGATAAATCAAAATCTCAAAAAATGGCGGCAGTTTGATATTTAACGCTAATTTTTGGACTTAATTTTTAATTCACAAATCTTCATCTAAAAAAATCTGATTTAAGTAAATTTTAATTTTGTACATGTTTTTTCTTAAATTAAGAAAAAAGATCTATTTTATTCTGTAAAAAATAAAAGATCTATTCTTTGAACTATTTAAGCATACAAGAACACTTATCCAAATAAAACTTGCTCCAAGGAAAATCCTTTAAAGGATTTTTCTTTTTGATTTCTGATCAGCCCTTTTGTAAGCCTTGACACCTCGGTATTTTAAACTGTTTAGCACGACCTAAATATTGGGTGGATCAAAAACTATTTATGATGACATATTCTAGGGTTTAAAAAATGCGAAAAAAAAGTCTCCTTAATCCATTTCGTTTTTGTTGAAGTAAGAATTGTCATGTAGTTTTAAAAGAAATTAAAATAGCCATTAAATTTGCAATTCATAAAAGTTTTCATTAGAATATTATTGTTCATATATTTAGACGTAACTTAAAAGCTACAAAGTGGCATTTTACGAAGTTGGTAAACTTATGAAACAATTTCCCAAAATGCATTAAACAAGTCGTCGTCTCAGAGCAACAGTAGGATATTTAGTAATAATAACAAGTCGGAAATTGCACATCAAGCGTAGCAAATGGGGATGAGTTCGTACTATAACGAAGCTTAAAATATATTCAGATCTTGATGTAATGGTGTACAGTGTTTTGGATGCAACATAGTAGCCCTAAATCTTTTGTGTGTCCTTGTAAATACTATCTGTTTTTTATTTTGATAAGAAACTGACTTACAGTAATCCTTAATAATATATATCATTTTTATAAAATATTAAATAGTTTAATGCAATTAAAACGCGCCCCAAGCAATGTTCCCCTATACCATTATGTAACGGAATACTTTTGTGTGACCCTGTAAATGAATGAAAAAAAAACAGATTCTTTGCACCACTGATTGTACAGAATGTATATTTTAGTATATGCTTCATAGATGCATATCAATTTTATTATGTTCGAAAGAGTGTAACACCGTTACAAAGCACTCTAAAACTTTCTTCCCATTGACCGTAATGTAACGGAATAATTTTGATTGTCCCTGTAATTGAACTATACATTCCTCTGTCATAAAATTTGAAATGACGTGACAAAATTATATAATAATTGTATATTTTAAATTTCAAACGATTCGCTTGGGTGGTTTTTGCGACAGATGGACGGACCGAACGACAACTATAGGTGCTACACATTTACATAATTACGAACGCACTTAAAAAATGAGATGTCTGATTTATTGCTACGAAGAACAGTGTTTGCATGTAGTGTAACAACTCTGAAACACAAAGTATATTATATTATACCTATGATACAAATAATATTATACCTCAGATATTCTGAAAAACTCCCTAATGTTCCACTAGATTCAGATACACTTTTTCATAGCAATAAGTCAGACTTTCCTTTCCGATTATTACTAAATGTCCTGCCCTTTCTCTAAGGTGACGATATGTTTTCTGCATGTATTCTAAGAAATAAAAATTTGATTTCTTTCAGTCGCATCAAGTATGTATTTCCTGTAAAAAGCAATACCATTATGATTTATTTCTATTAGTACAAAATATAATAAATGTTTATAATCTTTAATTTTTTTTAAATTATTATATGATACTAAATAAACAAAGAAAATTTATTATTTTGCTTTTACTATGTATTTCTTGAAATGTAAATAATACATGAATTGTAAGTATGTAATTGTTTAGACTTTTATGTAATTAAAATTTTTGTGGAATTTTTTGTGCGATATTGTAGTTTCAAATGTATTTTTTCTAAGTTAATAATAAAAGAAATAAAACAGATTTACCTTATATCCCTTATGTCAAATTTTATAAATATAATAATAAATTACTTTATAAATGTAATTTTATACATTTAAAACTAAACTGGTAAGTTAAAAGTTTTCGGACAATTTCAGGTGAAATTAAGCATAGTAGTGGATGTAAATTCCGTCAAAATTAACGCTGATCAAACTGACCTTAGAAATTTACTTTATTGTTCTACAATTTGCAATAAATCTTTTTATGCTTCCTAATCAGCATTATTAAAGCAATTTATAACTTTTTGTGACAAATAATCTAAAGACTGAAAGATACATTATTTACAGCAACTGCCTTATATCGTTGTTATTTGTGCCCAAAAATGTTATTTTTTTCCAATCTGAAATTGATGTTTAGATTTAGATTTTTTGAAATATCCATTAGATATCCTTTAAATATTCATTTTCTTTATCGGATCTGTCTAGAAATATTCATGAATTTCACTACGTCGAAGTAAAGATACTGTATTAAAAATGTATACGCAGACAGAAAATTATTCTAATTTAATAAAACTATAAAAAAAAAAATATTTCTCAATTTATCGCTGTAGGAACTTTTAGGATATTCTGGATTGCAGCAGACACATCACTCTGTACTATACGGTGCGGTTAAAAAAAAAAAAAAAAAAAAAAAAAAAGGTTAAGAATTTGCTTGAAATAATTGTATTTTACCTCCTTTATATGATATTGTAGGATCCCGGTACAATTCGGTTGCCGAGGGACTTAACACCCACCGAATTATTATTGAATCTCATTATATCAGAAATAAGCTATAACAGCTACTGTTCACGCTTATTTTCTTCGAGAGACATATTTACTACTGTGAAAAATCACAACCTACAGCATATCTAAGTTTCTTTCGAACTTTTACTGTATATCTATTCATGAGATTTTGTGTTCCGTAATTTTATATTATTATAACATTTTATTTTATTTTATCTTGCAGCTGACCGCAGCCAAATATCCTAGCGTCGTTAAAATTGGTCATGCCCACGGAGGCCTGGGTAAATTGAAAGTTGAGAACCATTTCGATTTCCAGGATGTCGCCAGTGTTGTAGCAGTAAGCAAGATGTATTGTATTGTGGAACCATTTATTGATGCAAAATACGATATACATGTACAGAAAATTGGATCTAATTACAAGGCATTTATGTAAGTTCTATTGCACGTTGGATTTTATCTTTCTTCCATTCTACTTCTTATTTTTTGATAGATAAGTATAAGGTCGACTTAAATATCCTGTTTAAGCGCAGTCATTGTATCATTGAAATGAAATGGATACTGTTTCTCGAGAAATCATCCCAGTGATTTAAAAGCATTCTAAATGATTAGTCAAAATGAATGTCCTGATACGAATCTTCTCTTAACTGATCCATCCGTCATAAATGCGGAATAAAAAGCATATAATATGCCACGCCTGCGTCTCAGGTTTTCATCAGGCATATTATATCTTTTTCACCCAACACTTAAAAGCAATTAAGAATGGAATACGAGTGTTCTTCTTCAGTAAACACCCATCCGTAGCATAATGTAGGAAACCTTGGGGTTACGTATTGTATCAGTTTCTATTATTTTTCAGTAACTTACATCAACGAATTTTAATGTTCAAAATTCTGTGTTTGAATGGTTCATTTAAGCCAAAAGAAAGACGGGGTTTTTTCTCATTTCCTGATATTATAATGAGAAGGAAATGTTCATTGATTTACCTTTAGAGATTGTCCAATGTTTATGTCGGAACGGCTCTCTCTCTCTTTTTTTTTTTTTTTTTTTTTTTTTTTAACTTTTCACTGCGCATTACTTCTAAATACAACTGAGTGTGTTGAATTAGTTTTCTGATTCTGTGTCAGTTGCCATTGATTGTGTTCCTGTAATACAGATGTGCTCTTTTAGCTCTTACAAACTAATTAATGAAAGACATACAAGGGAATGAATGCACTTACGGCTTTTGTAATTTATGATTAAAAAAATTATATATATTTTTTTAATAAAATGGACACTAGTTGACATACGATCAGTGAAGGAGGTTAAATACCATACCTATATAGATCTCGATATCATGTCTTTGGACAGCCTTTGAACTTTTTTTTAAATCCGGATAAGTCCGGTTAATATACTGTTTACTGAATTCAAACAGATACAAATCATGTTCCCCTGACCATCGCGACTGTAGATTTTAATGCATTACTTAACCCGGCTAGAAAAGACTCAACTTACTGATTCGATGCATTGCTCGAGAAAAATCTGCATATTTTATTCTAACAATGTTTAATAAATCTGATAAAATTGCCTTTGATTTTTATTTTTTACTAAATATGAAAAACTGCATTACGTATCCTTATTTTTTTATTTTTAATGATTTTCTAAATTTCAGATAAACTACATTATGTTAGTATTTTGCAAAAACTGCTTCATTTTGCTTGTTCGGGTGTTCCATGTGCCAAAAATCCGGACGTAAATTAACCTGAAGAACCCCATAATTTTGATTCATTAAGTAGATCGAGACCCTGATGATACATGTAAAAATTGGTTGTTGTACTACCAATCTACAATCGCTACCATCTCTTAAAGTTTGTATACGTGGTACAGAAACAATTTTTGTAAAAATGGTACCAGTATCAATCTATTGTATACAGGGTGTCCACTCTCAACGGTGGCCAATGGCTAATTTCTTAACCGTTAGTTATAGACATATAGCTCCAATTGCAAAAATGCTTTTAAAAAAGTAAAGAATTGTTTTTTAGCCGATTTGGGCCAAAAAAATTTTTATTAAAAAATTACGAAAATTAAGTTTTTATACGATTCCCCGGTCCCATAAGCTATATTTAGTAAATTTTTACCACTACTCTATATGAAATAATAAAATATAATAAAATTCAGATAATAAAATTCATGTGTACATAAAATTAGGGAAATAGTTTTATTTAAAGTCTTAACCCTCTAATGTTTGATTACACATACATGTATATTTAGTTATATTTTCTAACACAAAAAATTATATCAGGCTTATATCAGAAAGACAAAAAGGATTTATTTATTTTTTTTAATAGAAAGAAAAAAAATCAAAATAAGTATGATATTTTCTAAAAGGTAACTAAAGTAACTGCTACTGCCCTCTAGAAAAAAAGTAAAATTGTAGATATGCAAAACGCAAGTAAAATTGGTTTTACCACTTTTATCACATAGGTGTGACGTAACTATTAGTTTTTTAATTCTCTTTTTCCTTCATTTCAGTTCAAATTTACATCTCGAATAGCATTAATTGCGCTTTTTCTAGAGATTCTTTGTATATTTCATCAGCTTTATCTTCCTAATGGAATGAATAAGCTAACATGTGTACATACATTTTCAAATGACAGACAGTAATAATCAAAATATCATTTAAATATATTTATTTTGTCTACATTGTTAAAAATTATTCTTCGAAATTACAGAGAATCTGGGTAATCCGTTATCTTAAGTCTTATGTAAAATTACAGAGATTAGAAAAACAGAGATTTTATTAAATAACACAGAAATTATTCGGTAAATTAGCAATAGACTCTGTAAAATAACATCGTTAAAAATTCCCAAGTCTGTAAATTTGTTTTTAATGATAATAATTTGATTTAGTTTTCAAAATCATTAAATCACTCAATCTTTAATGAGCCTGAAAGAATTCGAATTTTTCGAGTAATTTTGAGCTGCTGTATCATTTATTTTTTACACAACTTGTCTACATCGCTCTTCAGATTTGAACCCGAGATCTCTTGACTGTAGGAGAGCACTCTACTGACTGAGAAATATGATCTTTCTATATCACGTCCAAAATAATTTTTTTAATGATTTAGCTAGGAAAAATTGATCCCCACTAACATTAAATTCCCCACTAACACCAACGAGAGGATTTTTCCCTTTTTAAATTATTCTAACTTTTTAAAAAGCTATTTTATTAAATATCTCTAATAAAATTTCAAAATAATTTTATAAATGTGTATTTTATATTATAAGTTTTAAAACTCTATGACAGTCTTTCAAAAGTGCAAAATTGTAATGTTGTTTTCTCCGCATTTTCTGCTAAATGCTTAAAAAAGCTTATTCTTTCAACATTATATAAAAAACTTAATTTAAAATATGAATGCAATCCCTGCAGATTGTAATCAGTGTTCAATGCATTGAAAATGTGTTACATCTAGAATTATAATGCTTTAAATATCGCTTGCATTGGATTAAAGCCTGGAGCTTAGGGAACGTATTAATACGAGCTTGTCAGTGAAAGGGAAAAAATATCTTTCATAGATAAAAATACATTTAAATAAAGACGAAATTCCTACAGGTAACTAGATATATTATGAGGGAAATGTCGGTAAAATGATGATCGAGATACTCGATCGAATGCATTTCGTGTAAATTTACAAAGAGTCTCGCTTTTTTCCCCCTGTGTTTTTACAGAAAATTTTAACAGTGTATATAAAATACGTTTGACAAAGAAGGATGTAAAATTGACACACACTGAACTACATTTCTGTGTTATCTTTTAAAACATTTCACATTTCATTTTAAAATGAATCACTAATTTTAAATGTACAACAAATCATTTTTTAATTTATAAAATTATAAATACAGAAAAAAAACTGTATTAAAATTTTCAAATTAGAACCGGGTCTTTTTAAAATTGAGCTGAGTATTTTAATATCGACTCTGTGGATTTTTAACTTTGTATGCGTTTTTCTACAAATTGTTTTCGTTACTTGCGTGCACTGTAAAAAATAATATTTGTGGACAAATGATTTATTTTACACAGGCCTTTATAAAATAATTAGATTTACAACCTCTATATGCTCTTTTGTCAATTAAATAATGTAAATTTCCTTTTCAGTGATTGGAAAATATCAGGGTTCGCACTGTTCCTAAAATTTTCATACATTTCTACCACAATTTTAAAACGGCATAATTTGTTTGATAATTTTACTGAAGATGTTAAAGGATTCCTTCGCGCAGATCTTTAAATTAAAATACTGACAGCCATGTGTGAAAATTTTAGGAACGGTGGGAGCCCTAAAATATATATAATATGATTTAACATACAACTTTCTGAGTTAAAAATACTTTGCATACAAGGTAGTAAAATTATAAGTTTTTATCTAATGTGAAACCAAATACTGAAAATAAAAAGTCTTGTAGCATTAAGGCTGCGACAACATTTGTATTAAATGTTTCTTTTTCAGTATACATTGAATATTTTTGGCATTAAATGAAGATTTTTCCTCTGATATAATTTTAAATCAGTGAATATATTAATTATCATTTAAAGAAGTAACTCTGAATAATTGGGTTTAACCGGATAAAACTAGACACGTGAAATTTCGATCAAAAATCTTGAAAATTCAGTTTCGAAAAACTGATGTCTACACTTAAACGTATATAATATTTTTATGTGGTTTTTCTGTTTTTGAAGAAGACGATGTTTAGTGGATACTAACTTGCGGGAGTCACAGTTACAGGGCTGATATCCTTTCTGGATCTTGATAACTTATCGCAAACGATCTGATGATATAAAGAACTGATAGGAGCTGTAATTTATCAAGATAGAATTACAACTTAGGTTTTCACTGCTATACTTATTCTTTCTCTCTCTGCATTTCTATGCGTGCTAATCATGTTAGATAAAAAATTTCTGTATAATAGGAGCTATTTTGAGGAATGCCTTACATTTTTTGGTTATTTTGAAAAACATCTCTTTATTAGGTGCGTTCGTAATTATGTAAATACGTAACACCTATGGTCGTCGTTTAGTCCGTCTGTCCACATATAATAGAGCAAAAACAACCCAATCGAATGGTTTGAAAATTAAAATATACGAGGACCCCAGAAGCCAAGGGGTATAAGTGACAAAATTGAAAAAAATGAGTTAAGTGCACAGGGTATCTGGAAATATGCTTTTTTCATTTCAGGTAAAGAAATATAGGTCATTTTCTGATTATTTGGGGAGTTATAGAGATAAACCACTTTTTTCGAAAAACAAACAATATTGATTAATTATACATTTAAAGAAAATTGTACTCTATTTTTTTAACAGTTATTGAAATGAGAGCTCAAAGATTAGAATGCAACAAGCAGTTGTTTCCTATTTCAATTTAGTCAATTTTTATTGATGTTCAATTTAACATCAATTATCTTTAAACTCAATTTACTCCAAATCGACATTTTGTCACTTGTACCCCTTGGTTTCTGGGCTCCTCATATAATTTTTGCATACTTTATCGATTAATTTCAATTTTTATGAAAATCGGATGTACAGTTCAATTACAAGGACAACCAAAAGTATTCCGTTACATTACGGCCAATATAAAAAAAAACAGTTTCAAGTGCATTTTATGATGTTACACACTTTCGAACATAATAAATTGCTATGCATCTATGAGGTATGTACTGAAATATATATTCTGTGCAATATGTGGTTCAAAGAATAATCGTTATTAATTTACAGGGCCAAACAAAAGTATTATATTATATAATGGTATAGGGTGAAACATAGTTTGAGGTGTGTTTTAATAATTGTTATTTCGCATTTTATGAAATTGATGTACGTTGTTGAGGTTTACTACAAGTTACTTCCTATATAATAGAAATACACCAAAATCTTAGTTTTTTTTTACTTTGCTATAGATACGAGCACACCTCATTTACTACGCTTGACCTGCAATTTTCAACTTTTTTAATCTGACATCCATTCAGCCAAATTTATTCATCTTGAAAAACGAATGATTTTATTGAGATAGTCAATAAAATATGAGTACAAAATTAAATTTAATTAGTACACAGTTAATAGAAAATAAAAACGACACAAGTTTGAACTGAACATTTTCCTTTTGATTTGCTTGTTTCATCATCCAGTCTACTTATTTTTCTGGATTTTTTTTTTTTTCTCGTCACAAACTTTGTAAAGCCTGGTTAAGAATCAGAAGAAAGTAAAATCTACAGTTTAATACAGCAATATTCTAAAGGGGAAAAATTTAACATTTGGTGCTGGAGACGAAATGTTGCAGTCGCAACCAAACTTCGAAATATTTAGGTCGAGGCAGAAAAATTGGTGAAGAGACATCATAAATAAAAGTTAAACAAAAGAGAGAGGGGTGAGTATAAGAACTGACTTAGAATCTAAAGATTATAAAATCTGTTGAAGTATTTCAGTGATTAAAGCTTCACTCCCTAGGCAAGATATCTTGATTGACCTTTGGCTGGTGAAAAAAATTTAAAGTAATTGTACTTCCTCTTAGATTATATTGAATTTATAATAATCATGTAAGAAAAATTTTCTTAATCTAGAAAGTTTTTTTTCTTAATTATGTATAGCTTTGCTTCATATTTATTTATTGCACATTTATTACAACGTTTTCTTTGTTATATTATGGATTTAATGACTACTCGGACATGTGATCCATGCTCAGAGATGTAGTGGAGGATATTCGTTGGTATGCGACGTATATCTTCTAGATAACTCCGTATATCTACATTGTTATAGCGATATTCTCTGATGCATATCCTCTGCTCATAACGGGTTATGTTTTACAGCTGCACCAATATCAGTGCTGAAGGAGAACTCAAAGTAACGTTTGTGACAACTAATTAAGATTTTTCTTATTTTGATTGTTTTGGTGTGTTCTTTACATTTTATTTCACTCGTTAAAATAAAATTAATAAACAATTAACTTTGCTCTATTTAGGAGGAAATCGATTTCTGGTAATTGGAAAGCGAATATGGGCTCCGCCATGTTGGAACAAATTCCAATGACTGAACGGTACAAGAAATGGGTGGATGAAGTTTCTGAACTGTTCGGTGGACTCGATATTTGTGCAGTAGAAGCTATTCAAGGGAAAGACGGGAGAGAACATATTATAGAGGTAGGTTGAATGGCATTGAAGTCCAGTACTTCGTGGACTTTTTCATAGGCTGCAATTTGGTAACGTCTAGTCTAACTCAACTATTTTTGACAGTGAAAAGTTTATACTTGACAGACTGTTTTGGTCTTTTCAGTTTTAAATTTGTGAAAAAAATCAACTCTTTCGATTCTAAATACCAGGTATTTGCTAAATCCAGCGAAAAAAGATATATATAAAGATAGAGAGCAATTACGGTTTGCACATTAATATTCACCGTAATAAGAGATTTTATATGGTGTGAAAAAAAATCGTTCAAAATGTTGACACTATATAGGACGCTTCTTTAAGTTAATGCAATGGAGAGTGAATAAATAAATAGAAAACAACGTTTGAAGTATCAAAGCACTATTTTTTGCTGCAAACTAGTTTTGGTAGCCATAGCGTACCGTCATATGTGAAAATTAATTTTATTTGCACTGATGACGGTACACTACATTTACCGAAACAAGTTTGCAACAAAAAATAGTCTAGTGTTTTTGGTAAAATACTATTTTTTATTGCAAACTAGTTTCGGTAGCCGTAGTGTACCATCATCCGTGCAAATTACTTTTATTTGAACTTATGACGGTACGCTATGGCTACCAAAACTAGTTTAAATAAAAAATAGTATTTTTGGTGCTTTAAACGCTGTTTTTCATTTATTTATATTGTACTGCCCTAAGTAATTTCTCATTGTAATACCATGGAGAATGGTTTGAACATAGCTTCAACACACAAACGAAAGTTAGAATCACATCAAAAAACATCATTTGATTTCCGGTTGTGAGGCTATATAAAACCATGTGTTTATAAAAGAAATCCCTCATTTTTACCAGTAATTGAAATAGTTGTATGGTGGAAATAACAGCCTTTTTCGCTAATCTGATGTTTTATGCTTCTTCAGGCGTAATACTGCGACTATAAACAGTACTGGAATGTGGTAGCGAGCATATTGATTACTTTCATCTGTGCATCACGCAGAAAAAAAATAAGAAATTAAAAAATTAAAATCTTTCATTGTTTTTTTTTTGAAGCGAGGCCCTCTTTTCTCGAGATTTTGAACTAATTATCTTCTTTCAAGCCATGCAAAATTCCGTATCGCGGTGAGTATTAATCTGCAAACTGCAAGACTTTCCGTGTCTTAGATCTTTTTCTTCGCTTTTTTACTTTAGCCCGGATTTTTTAAACACGTAATATGTATATTACGGTGAAACACCGAAATCTGAAGAATGTTGACTTTCACCAGTGAATATCAATAAATACATAGTCGCTTGGTGTATGTCCGAAATATTTGCTAAATATCCTTATTTCTGACTTATACCGGTAAATGTCAACATTCACCATGCACTAATGGTGAATGTTGAACATGTTCGAGATTTATATTTTTTTCTCCGTAATTCAGTAGCGATAAATTTTTCTGGGAGGAATGACTTAGAATTTAAAACACGCAGTACATTCAAAATGAGAAAGGAAAATAATAGAAGTTAAATACTTACTTAATTATACAGTACATTCAAAATGAGAAAGGAAAGTAATAGAAGTTATAAACTTACTTAATTATACAGTGCGTTCTAAATGAGAAAATAAAATAATAGTAATACAAAACTTACTAACTTACTATACAAAACGTATGTGATTCAAATCTTATTTATTGCAAAAATTTGCCCCTCTCTTTTCGACCTCCACCAGAGTATATCTGTGATTGTTTACATACACCGGTGAGGGTCCGAATGTACAAGAATGTAACGAAATATTCCATCTTTCACCGACGTATTTGGTGTTTGTTGACATTCACCGTGAAGGTCGACATTCTCCAGTTTTGGCCTTTCACGGTAACATATACATATCCTAGGCTTTATAACATTATCACAATGACTGTCATAGTAAATTAATAATGTCATTAATTGTTGAAATATGTAGGTGTGTTTCTCAAAAATGTATCCAAATATAAATGCAAGCAGAAGTAAGTTTGTGTTTGTATTTAGGCATGTTCTTGAAAGGCGATGATAGATATGTATGCAGATTTAATACGTTCAAGAGTTAATGTGATAATATTCTATAAATACAGCTTGGTTATAATTTAAGTTCCATTTTCAAAGGGTCATAAAAGGAAAACTGCTGGACCAAATGCTGTAAAACTTGGTAATAGTTTAAAGGACGTCATAAAAATTTATTTCCAGCCAAAGAAAAAAACGAGTACTTACTGCCAGGGAGGGAAATGACGCTGTATGCAGTATTATTAAACGAAATAAGGGTCGGAATTTAACTTAAACCTTTTGTTACACGGGTTTAACATTTGTTGTATCCTTAAGAAGCATTGAGCTAAACAAAATTACTATTTAAAGGCGTTAAAAGCGACAGAAGTCAAGTGCACCATACGTGTAATAAAATCTGCTCATGTTCTTAAAACTTCAAACCACAAATTGGCGATCACAAAATTTGAGATAGCAAATCACTATAGTGGATGCCGCAGACATCATGGTTTGTAACGCGTTTGAGAAACGATCAAACACATCTCAAACCGATGTCTTCATTTCTTATTTTGTTTAACAATATTGCATGCAGCTCCTTATCCACCCAGGTGGTGAGTATTTGAATTTTGTTTTCGCTGAAACTAAATTCCCACGACCACTTTTAAATCATTACCAAGTTTGAAAACATTTTGTTCAATATTTTATGATCACTTAAAGGTGAAACTTTAATTATAACCACCCTGTATATTCAATGAAATATGTGATCAAACTACATACAAAGAATCCGCAGATTTTCTACAGATGGATACAAAATATGAAAATTCACTACAATGATTTTGCATATTTTATGTTTTGATTTTGCTCATGACATGGCAGTTTTAAAACACCAGAATCAATCAATTAAAAATAACGCAGCAAATCAATCTTCCATATGATTAAATTGAACAGAAGGTACAATACATCATTTTCATCTATAAGAGATAAATTTATTCAACTTTTCGGACATTTTTCAGTTTCATGTATGAAAATGTGTGCCATTTATAGCTTAAATAAATAATCGTAAATACATTATTTATGATATTTAATGTGACTATTTATGCAAATTTTTCCCATAGACACGTAAAATATTGTATATAATTAAATCATTTATAAAATCTTAAAATCTTATTTTATTTAAAAATGATATAATAAAAGTTATATCGCGATTTTATGTTTATTTAGATAGCTAAAATGTTTTTTGATATCGAGAAAGGCAGAAAACAAACATAACCATAAAACTAACATAATCATAACAATTTTATAATTCAATTTTTTTACCTTTTCAAAAAGGGAATTTCTTTTTATACTCCAAAAGAATTTAGGGGTAAATGTGAGACTAAAAGAGAGAAAGAGCAAAAATTGCTAATGCTATTTTTTTAATTGTCTTCCATCTATATGTATGTATGTAAAATAACTACTACCTATAATTCATCCATAACTTTCCCATATACACCAGAAAGAATGAATGATTCTTGAAATAAATAATATTTAAATAATACTCAAGTATTTTTTCTACACAGATTCGGGTTGCTCAAAATGTGCTTTTTTCTTTGCATCAGTACTACAATCTACAAAATACTGCATATAGTTTTTTTTTTTTTTTTTTGAAAAGTAAAATTTATTTTGAACTTTGAACAGTGCCATACAAATAAATGATTTCGAAAAAAAAAGAAGGAAAAGAAAAGAACAAAGAAAAAATAATAATAAACTTTAAAATCCATCTCCTGTATGGAGAAATCTCTGTTTTCTTCAAACTAGTTTCTGAAGTCATTCAGCTATTTTTTTCTTCCTGTTTAAAGGATGGTAAACAGGAAAAACTTCTGGTACTGTCTAGAAAGAGAATATTCAAAACTATAAAAAACGTTCCGGCTATCATATTTATTGTCTACACGCTTCTTTACGAAGATTGATTTTATCTGCTCCCACGAACAAAAATGGGCAGAATAATGGGAGAGAAAATTGTCTATGGGCCAATTCTAGAAGGATTTTGGAAAATTTTATTAAAGTAGTGCATTTTTTTTTATTTTAAACTTTATATAATTCAATAAATTATAGCATTGAATTAAAAATGTTAAGGAACTGATAAAAAGCGACGGAAATCGCAGACGCTCCTTTAGTTTATGCTTTCATAAGTTAAACAAGGAATGTGCTTGTTTTGAGTTTTATGGATGAGTGCGCATGTGAATTTAGTAGGCATGATAACTCTAGACATTTGGCTTTGAGATTAGTCTTTAAGTGTGCAAGATATATTTATTATTGCTGTTTTTATTATTATCAATAGACAGTTTTTAAATAGAAAAAAATGTAAAAAAAACACTTTTTTCCTCAGAATATATGCGAAAAAAATGTGATCTTCATCCTTTGATGTGGCCTAATAATTTTGTTTTAATTTAAGGACCAACGTTGTTTTTTAAAAATATCTATCTATCTATCTATCTATCTATCTATATATATATATATATATATATATATTAAGTATTAAGATGAAATTTATAGCATTATTACATTTTAAAATGGAATATTTATATATACATAAGAAAACATGTAAGTGCCTGTTCCAAAATGTATTTTTTCTGTGAAAAATAGTTTTTTAAGGTTTGCAATCTCTTCTTTTTAACACTTTCTAACAAAGCTGAAAAGTTTTTATGAATTCGGTTTGTCTGTCCGTATTCTATCTCGCTTAGAGATTCTACTTATTCTACGCTAGAGAGTATAGGCTTATTGTCATGAAATTCATAGATGTTATTGGATATTATATATACGGCATATTTGGTACTGAAAATGAAATGTGTAACATATGATTCATTTACCGTCACAATTAAAAGAATTTCGCTACATTACGGTCTGCGGGAAAAATCGTTTGAGGTCCATTTTAATGATATTACTCTGTTTTAAACATAGTGAAAATTATATATCTATCACTGAACTGTACTAAATAGCGCTTACTGTAGAAATTAGTGTGCATAGAATTTACTTATCATTTACAGGGGACACATAAAGAATTTTGTATAGAAGAAATTGAATAATTATTAAGTTATTAAAGCCTATGAACAATAATTTCTGGAAGTTGAGTTTTTAATTGTAATACACGTTTTTAAATTGAGCTATTCTTTTTTAAATATAACTTGGTGTGCATAGAATTTTTTTTGTCATTTACAGGGAGACACATAAAGAATTTGCTACAGAAGAAATTGAACAATTATTGATCTATTGAAGCTTATGAACAATGAGTTCTGCAAGTTGCGTTTTCAGTTGCAGTACACGTTTTTAAATCTATCTTTTTTTTATTTTTTTTTAAATATTACATGGTATGTAAAAATTTTATAGATCATATACAGGGCTACATAAAAGTTCTCAAGTACATTTCTTTCATTCGCGGAAATGGCTAAATGGAAATTTTTAATGGTACTATTTGTTTAACTAAACTAATTCTTAGCGTACTATGTAGTATACATAGATTAAATTAGATCGAAAAAAATAGTAGTTTAACATCTAAAAAATATAATTTTTCGGAAATTTTAAATCTTTAAAAGTCTTGAGACTCCTTAAATTATTTCTCAATCATTTAAAAATTCTTGTCTATCATAGTTTTCTGTTTGATGTCTTTTTGTGGAATTACTGAACAACTCATGTCATTCTGCCGTAGTTTTAATTATACTTATTAATGATGATATGCCAATGATATGTTAAAAGAATAGGACTTGTGAATTTTGCAGATTTCTGCCAATGGTTGAGTATATATAACAAACTTTCTATATTAAACATTTTGTAGGGATACGGCTATTGCGGAATTAGAGTGTATTTAGGGTTAATATTTATTTCTGAATAAAAAAACGATTAAATGAGAAAATTAATCTTGAAACGAATGTAAAATGTTAGCATAAATTTTCTACTGCATAGTTCCTAGTGCAATGCTCAGTCTGGGCCTCCGAAAATAAGTGCCGGACCCACCTCTACATTGTAAAAAAAAAAAAAAAAAAAAATCTGTAATTTTTATAGAAAAAATATGTATTTTTACAGAAAAAACTGTTTAAAAAAAAACGAAATTTTTTCTGTAAAAAAAATTGCAGAAAAAACTATTTTAATTTAAAATTACAGATATTTTCTGCAAATTAATTGGTTTTCATTATGCACCAAAAATGACCGTTTTTTCTGCTAATTTGAGAGGTTTTTTTTTTTTTTTTTTTTTTTTTTTTTTTTTTTTTTTTTTTTAATAGTGTGCTGGGTAAATTAGGTAAATGTGGTTTCTGGAAAAATTACAGAAGGTATTAAATAAAACAATTTCATGTCATACCTGTATGCTTAAGAAATGACGTAACCACAAGAATTACTAGAAATGGCCTTCTTGAGATCAAAAACATCGATGAATTACATATTTATGCACGTTTTACAAAAAAAAAAAAAAAAAAAAAAACATATTTTCCAGGGCCATCTTCTACTGAAATACTCTGTAATACAGTGTAATTTATCTTACCGAATATTACTTTTCTTAATCATTTGCTTTAAATTTAGGTAAATACTTCTGCAATGACACTCTTGGGGGAAACTCAAGAAGAAGATCGTAGACTCATTACAGACCTTGTTGTCCAACGCATGCAGACGTACTGTAAGCCAACATTGGCGTAAGTATTTTTTTTTTCATTGTAGATACCATTTAAAATACGCTTGAGCACGAAAACTTTTTCTCGAAAAAAGAAAAAGCGTTTCTTTTTTTAGTTTTACTGTCAGTACATTTAACGATTTTTTTATGGTATACCTTATCAGCAGTGCATTCCATCAGTACAGTGAACCCTTACAGAATATCATGTAAAAGAACTTTAGTAGAAGAGATAAAAACCGTTGGAAATTCTGAGAGGAAATGAAACAAACACAATTGATTTTAAAGTGGTTGGATTTTTAATTATCAACTCGAGAAAGTTCCTATACTGTTAAATTTTTTCTGTGAAATGACTGAAATCTACGGATAATCCATTAACTTAAGTCTTATGTAAAATAACAGAAATTAGAAAAACTGAGATTCTGTTGCATAATAGAAAAGTTATTCGGTAACTTTACAATAGACTCTGTAAATTAACATCGTTAAAATTACACAAAACTCTGTAAATTTATTTTTAATTGTAATGATTTAATTTAGTTTTCAAAATTAATAAATCACTCATCCTTTAATGAGTTATGATTTCTAAATTTGAAATGTTGTATCATTTAATTTTTACACAATTTGTACCTAGCGTCCTGGGGTTTGAACCCGAGGCCTCTTGACAGTGGGAGGACAACTTACTGACTAAACTATAAAAGCTTAGTTATTCAGAACAAAGTATGTCTTTTATCACAATTATGTGGCTGTCGACAAATTCCCCACTAACTCCGAGGAGAAAAATTTTCCCTTTCTGAATTATTCTAAGTTTTAAAAAAACAATTTTTAAACTAAAATTTCTTCTTTAATGTGCCTAAAAAATTGCAAAAGAATTTTAAAAGTGTGTATTTTAAATTACAAGTTTTAATATAAATAAAATTATTTTTATATATAAACATGGAAATCTCCAGAAGGAATTAGATATAAGATTAGGAAAACATCTGAAAAATGATGAACGAGAAACTCAGTCAGATATATTTAACCGAGACCTGGAGTAAATTTACCGAGAGTCTCGCTTTTTTTGCGTTTTTACCGAAATTTTTAACAGTGTATAATTATAAAAAAAAAAACATTCACCTGAAAATATCGTGCTTTAATGGAACGATGTTATCGCATTCTTTTGTCGTTACTATAATATGTTTATAATTGAATTTTGTCTTTTTCAAACTTTTTCCCAATTTTGTGCCAATTTCATTGTAATGAGAGCTTCAAAATGTAGTTTTCTGAGCCCTAAGTTGTTCTTCGCTGTCAATATCCCTCATGATTTTTAACTCTTTCCACCATAGTTAAAATGTGTTTATGAATTTGGTTTGTTTTTCATATGTCTAACCGTCTGTCCGTGCTCCAATTCTTGTAAATATACTTGGATCACCATGTAATTTTTTATATTATTGATGCTTACTAAGAATGTTTGGTACTGAACATTTAATTGATATACTTTATTGAGATTTACCATGGCATAATCTGTATTGAAAACGAAGTTTGTAGAAACTTATAGTTCATTTACAGGGATGCACAAAATAATTCTGTTACATTATAGTCTATCATGTAAAATCACTTCCGACGTATTTTACGATGTTACAACTTTTCAAACCCAATGAAACTGATATCCATCACTGAGATGAACTAAAACATGCTTTCTCAGAAGTATAGAAAAATCAGTATTTCTATTTCGTTTGGTGAAGGTACAAAACAATACAGTTACAAGACGGACTCATGTTGATTTTATTGTATTAAAAATAAAATTCCGTAAAAACATTCTGTTTACTTTGAAAACTGTTTAATAATCTATGCCTGGTGCATAATTTTTCGTTCTTGTTAATAATCAAACTGAGAATCATTTCAGGTAAATCCAAGAAATCTCCCAATTTTATGCAATTTAAATTGAACTTTCAAACAGAAATAAAAGAATGTGCTTTATAAATATTCAAATATTTTTTAAGTAATTTTTAAAAAATAAATATAACTGGTTCCGAAGAATTTCTCTCACCTTATTAAATTGATATTTATTAATTGATCCCTTGATGGCGAATTTTAGTGAAAGATGTTTGGCACAATAGCATGTTCGGTGTCATCGGTATTATTGTCATCCACATCCTTAGTACTGTATACATTAACAACAATTCAAAATGCCTGACAGTTGGTCAAATTTTAAGAAAGTTAAAGCTTATAAAGTAAAAAAAAAAAAAGATAAGAAAACAAAAAGTCTAGCATACGTAACAGTTATGGATCCCATGAAATTAAAATGGGACCATTGTCAGGAAGAGATCTTACTACAAAAAAAGAGCTGTTAAAAATTTATTATACACAGGGTTATTCTAAATTCATGGTGCAAATTTTAATTGTAGGTACATCACACTGTAACAATCATTTATTGTATAGGAATATTTGTATAGAAACGTAAAAATACAATCATTTGAGCGAGATATTTGAAAATAACGCCCCCATAGACTTAACATTATCATCCGGGTCTTTTTCAGCGAGTCGCGTAACTTCTTAAGTCTACAATGAATTATCGTATCCACAGCTTGACTCTCTTTTTAGGGTTTCGTTCATCTGACGAAATCTTATTCGTCTCTGTCCGTCACAGAGTCCGTACACAAAAATTGTATAAGTCAGAGACTTCAAATTTAGTGTAATTACAGCTGGATACCATGTGTCACATGACAAATGATAACATTTTGAAAAAACCTGTTATTTTAATTAAATCAATTTTATCAATGTCATCCATTCATTTTTGCGATTTAAATTTTAAAACTAAAACTTAATTTCAACGTTTTGCGTGTAAACATCAGAGCTTGGAGGTAAAGCATCTCGCTAGTAAACATAGTTCTTAGTTCAAACACTGATTCTTAGTTCGGACCCCGGTTCTGGAAAGTTTCATACTAACATGGATTTAATTAAAAGAAATTTCGTATTGTTTGCCAATTTAAGGGTTTATATTATTTTTCTTATTACTGACATTCATAATATTTTTGGGAATTATATTTTCTTTCTGTTTTAAAAACTATATGGGTTTTTTAATGATTCAGTATTTTAAATTTCGTTTAAATAAACTTTTCCGTTTTTAGACATTTAAAATTTTATTTATATCTCCGCTAATTTCTTTTAATTTCAGAATTTTTTTTAATTTAAATTTTGGATTTTATTTAAATAATTTGATTTAAACATTTTATTCTGATACTAATAAATAAATTGCTTTTATAATTATATAAAATTAAATTTATTTTTATGCTATCATCTATACGAGAATTGAATAATTATAAATTAATAATTTGGATTTATTAATTAAAGGACAAGTTGTTTAGAAACAAATATTAAACGAAACCATATGTGCGATCTGCGATCACACTTACCCATTTGTTTTTGAATCGCTCTTCGCATATTTGCTTTCAAACCACCATTCTTTAAATGATGAACTAAAGAAAAAAAAGGAAACCATTTTCTACTTTAATAATTTTTTGAAAATGGAATTCAGTATTTTAAAAAATACTCAAAATGTTTCATAAAACATGGTAAATAAAATCAAAAGATATTTTTGGAATTTAGAAGAAAAAGTCTGTAAAACGTACCGGAAAAACAAAGCGGAAAAAAAACTTGATAAAAAACAATCCGATTACTAAAGAGTTGATTTTTTTTATGGTTGGAAAAATGACTTCTAGAAATTCTGCCCGTATATTTGAATATCTGCTTTCTTTGAATTGCTTATTTGAATTGCTAATATCTTTCGGCGAAAGTAAGACTATTTAAGGTAATGGAATGTAACCTGCTTTTTTATAATAAATCACGTACCAAACTGTTAAGGGTAAATCGTTTGGCTTAAATTAAAAAAAAAAAAAAAAAAAAAAAGAAGAAAGATATAAAGGGTTGATTAGGATACAATTATTTCACGAACTTTTTAGGAAGTTCGTAACAAAAGTATTTTGTATTATTTTTTTTAAATGATATTTTGTTTCTGAAATGGTGTGTTGTAATATCAAATTACAAATGGAAAACTATTAAATAATTTTACATTTGAAGATTTGAGTAAAAGAAAATTTTACATCGCACTTTTCTAAAAGATTGATTAATTTTATGGATAGGGGTGTTAGAGATAATCTATCATGTGATAAAAATGAAGTATTAAGATAGCGTTTGTTCTTGAAGATATCAGACAATATTTTTAAACATTTAATATATATTAAATATATTTATTAGTAATATTATTTATTATTATTATGAATATTTATTATTAAATTACACATTAATATTTTAATATTTTAAATATTTTTACATTTGAAACCACGAGATGATGTTGGGTGTTATGTCAATTTTTTATCTAAATGATTGGTTTCATTTCTAGATGGTGTTTAGAGGACATCGGTCACATGATAAGTCTAAAGTATTAAGATTGCAAATGTTCTTAAAAATATGAAACATATATTTTTTAATATTTTATGTACATTAAATACTATTTAGTAAGTGTTATTAGATTATATATTAATATTTTTTTATTATTACATTATATTTATTAAAATGGAATTATACATATTAATATATTTAGTATTTTTACATATGAAGGCACAAGTTGCAAGGAGTTACGAAGGTGTTGTGTAACATTTTTTGAATGTTGTCATATTTTATCAATCTGTTATGAGGTATTATCCTATGGTGCATATAAAATTCTAAGATTTTAATTATTCTTAAAGATATGAGACATCATTTTGTAATATGAAATGTACATGAAATAAGTTACATATTAATATACATTAAATCTAATAAATAACAATTATGAATGATTATTGATCTATATATTAATAATATTTATTATTAAATTAAATATTTATATCTGTTCAATGTATTAATGTACTAAAAAACAAATTACATTTGAAAGCACGCCTGAAAGGTGTTCTGTCATATTGTTTAAAAGATAGGTTTATTTTATTGATGTTATGAGGCAATTAATCGTATGGTAATGTTAAAGTACGAAAACTTCAGTTTTTCTTTAAAATGTGAAACATTAATTATTAATTAAATGTGATTAATGAAAATATTATTAAATGTGAAATAATAATGATAAATTATTATTATTATTATTATTATTATTATTATTATTATTATTATTATTATTATTATTAGTTATTTTTAAATCCCGTACGAGAACGTCACCTACATTATTTTTGGCTTAACATTTTCAAAATGGGTGATCTTCTTTAAGTTGACAGAAAGATTTATTTTGTTTTAAACATTTTTTCTTGTGATTTATATTTAAATTATTTGGCAGATTTTTTTACTTTTACACTATGGATTACTGAATTTTTTTTCTGTTTATTCTACTTTCTGTCACATCTTATTTGCATTTATCTTCTTTTAAATATTTTTGCAAGTGATTGGTTTAAATACATTTTGATTGTTTGTACTTTTAATTTATTTTCAAATATATACATTTTTTTAAGATTTTTTTTCTTTAAATTTAAAAATTAAATTTTTCATTTGAAGTCTCAATTTATTAAAAAAAAAAAAAAAACTTTTTATCTGAGAAAAAAAAATTAAAGTCTCTCATAAATCATTTCTGTATTTTTTTTTTTTTTTTTTTTTTTTTTTTTTGAGAAAATTTTGTTGAAATAAAAATCACACTATGTGCAAAATACTTAAAAGATGACAAAAAATACTTAAAAGGGTGTTAAATTACTTTAATTCTTTTTAGTACTTTCAGCTAATAAACCCATCCTTCGCCAGAGAATATCCGAACACTGTTATTAACGTCTTATTTCTCAAATTTCACGTAGTTGGTGTCGAAAGAAGTAGTAGTGAAACTCGATTTTATATCCGGAAAGCATTCGAATATAAAATATGAATATAGAGAAGTAGAATATTACTTGTTTTATGATTCTTTAAGCAAAACTGAACCAAATTCTGGGTATGTTGTAGGGTAAAACGTCTTCACAAACAGTATTTTATTTAGTAATAATTTCTATTAATTCATAGATAATTAATTCTTGATTATTGTTTGCGGGGCATATAATTTTTGCATCATTGAAATTAACGTGTATATTCTGTTTCTGGTTAAGACTTGACAGGGTTGTAGTTGATCAGTTGTACTTCAAATCTCTTAAATGTTCTTTAATACGATCATTAAGTTTACGAGAAGTCATTTCTATGTATTCGAAATAAATATTTTCTGTTTTCAGTGGAATTGCATACATTCCAGAAATTTCTTCTGACAGGATCAAGTCTATTTTGGCACTAACTAGTTCTTTCATTTATTTATTTATTTATTTATTTGTTTCTAACATACATCTGACTTGTGTGTTCGACATGAAAGTCTGCTTATAACTCATCGTCAATATACAGGGACGAGATAGCACAAGGAAATTTCACAACACAAGAGAAGTACAACCGGGAGCTCCACACAAAGAGTGCGTGCAATAGAGCCAGTGGGATTCGAACCCACAATCTCCTACGCTCGTAAAGCGATTAGCAGCGTGGTGTCTTAACCACTCGGCCACGGAGACCCCCTAGTTCTTTCAATTTTATTGGAGGAGTGGCGATTAAGTTTACTCCAAAGCGAGTAAAACTGACTTCCAGCAAAATTACAAAAATTTTAATTGACTGCATTTCACTGTTCGATGGATTTAATTAAAATAACTTTTGTGTATTTTTTTTTTCATGTTAGAGGGGTTTTTTTTTAGCTAAAAGTAAATCATGTAATTAAATATGCTTTTCTGATTTACAAGCATATGCTCTTACAATTCTCTGAAAAGCAATTCTTGAATACTTTTAACTTGATTAAAGAAATATCTTCCTAGAGCAATATTTTTTAATTAAATTCAATGGTGTGGACATGTATTCAAATAGATTAAAGATTTAATAACTATACATCAGCGATTTGTATCTATTAATTAAAGGATAGTGTTTTGAAAGGAATAATTAACGAAACCCTCTGTGTGATCTTTGATCAAATTTACCTTCTTGCTTTCAATTTTAGTTATCACTAAAATTTACATTTCTAATTTCACATATGGTCATCATTCTCAATGGCCCATTTCCATTTAAGTAAAGTTCATTCAACTTTTAATATACAGTTTCGCGAGTTTTCGTAAAGATCTTACTATAGAAAATGAAGTAAAATATTTCAATAGAACAATTTTGTATTGAGATGTCATATAAAATTTTTAAAAGAGCAACTTTTTGAAAATCAATGACAGAACTATTTTATTACTTATCTTGGTCTGGACACTTTTTCAATTTACATTTCCTACTAATCTACAAAAATTAAATCGCTTTTTAATCATTTTAGGGCACCCTGTATTTAGAAACATGAATATATAAATATATATATATATATTTTTATTATCAATTTTCTCGGCTTTCTTCACGAAAGAAAACCATTTATTTATTCTTTACGAGAAAAAACAACCTTCAATTAGTTTAATATTTCCGGTTAATTCCCACAATTAATATGCCAAATACTTTCTGAAGAATTCACTTACGCAAATTTTCAGCTTTACGAAAATAAATTCTCGGAACTGCTTTATTAATGTGACATAGTCGAGAATCATAATGGAAATGTAACAATATTTCATAAAAAATTACATTTTTTTCCCTGATGCGTTTAATCTAATGCAGAATCTGAATGTTAAATCAAATCGTAACAAAAAGTTGCAGGAAATTTTTCCCATTTCTATTTCTGTTTAAAAATAATTAAAACAGGAAAATTCAGCAAAGAAGTGAAAGATTTTATTATTTACTTAATAATGTATAAATTTCGGGGACTAAAAGTACTATTAGAGTAACATGTTTGAAAGTAGTGAATTCTTCTTATTCAGGATAAAGCAGCATGCGTTACTACATACGTTTTGTGTCTTTTTCTTTTCACGAAATTCATAATTGCATACATTATTATTTCAGTTTACAATACTCAGGTTGCGAACAGAAGGCAAGAAGTTTGTCACGAAACTAAGGAAATGTTTAAAATCGTCTCTTCCAGCCAACACTTATTATTTTCAACTTCTGGCATTTCCATATATCTTAGCCGGTGTTTCCAACCCCTCTTCCATAAAATGAAAGCACCGCTTATAACTAGACTAGGGTGGAGCGAAAAAAAATTTTTTTTGAAAATCAAAAACGGGTAGGTGCCAAAAGTTGCCTTTATACTGGTACATCAACTGCGTGAAATTTTACCGCTGAAAAAAAATGGCTTGAGTCTGCGCTTTTGCTCCAAAAATCGAAATTTTGGGATTAAATTTGTAATTTTTTGACATTTTTTCAAAAAATTAAAAAATTCCTACAGAGCTGGTTAGTATTTAAAAGTGTTGCTTAGACCTTTATATTTATCTGCTTAACATATTTAAACTATAAAACAATATGTTTATTCCTTATAGTTGGAGCAAAACAGTCAACTTTTAGTAAGAAAACAGCATTACCACTCTATTGGGCATACAACGAATTGTTGTTTTTAATACAGCTCTTGTTTTCAAAACTACCTTGGACATGCGTCGTGGCGGTGGCTATATTTCCTATACCACCCGGCCCAACTATTCGATCATCTTAGTACAGTCTTTTATTTATACATTGATTTGTGATTTTCTTTATAAAAATTTGGCATGTTTTCGATGCTTCCACCTTGTTTATCTGTTCTTTGCATCCACATGCTGCTTCAGGTATATTTTTACAGTTTATACAAAAAAATGACAAGCAGAGTAATGCACGGGAATCTATTAAAGGGATCTATTCGGCCATCTATTATATTTATCAAACTTACATTCAGTTGATGAATAGTGATTGGAAGTTCTGTTACCACAACATTTTTTCAGTCAATTGTATTTTTTTTTTTTTTTTTTTTTTTTTTTTTTTTTTTTTTTTTTTACGTAATGATTTGCTTCGAAGATGATTTCAGATATTTCAACTATAAGTATGCCATCATTTATTCTACTTTTGCATTTTTTATATGTTGAGAAGCGAGCTGTTTAACGTGATGGTGATCATCAGCGAGAATTGCAATGAAAATTTGTTCTCCATGTGTAAAGCAACCGCTGTTGTAAATAACTTTTTTTTGCATTAGTTTTATGCCGTTTTCTAAGTGTTTTCGTGTTCAGGTAATTTCCTATTAACTTTTAGATCCTCTTTTTATGAGTGGACAACATTTGATGGTAAAATTTCCTGGGCATAAACGTATAATGCATAGTACTTTATGAGGGAATGTACAAATTCTAATCGACTATAAGTGCTCATTTAAAATTAGGAGAATTTTATTTGTCACTGTGAACCATTTTGCATGGGGTAAACTTAGAATTGTGTATAATATTGAATCATTCGCTACTTCAACTCCAGTGAATTTCCTCTGCGCCAGTTATTAGAGAAGTCGATATAAAACGTTCTAAGCTACATGGATTCACTGGATCATTAAGGAAAATCTTTGTCTACGTACTATTCACTTCCTATTGCAATTTTTTTTTTTTTTTTTTTTTAATATAAAACAGAGAATAATTTTGAAAAATTATTTTCTCAAATTGAGAAAAAGATACTCAGAACAGACTAGAAATTTCTGTCAGAGATTGCAAAGCTAATTCATAAGGAAAGCTATTTCTCAGAAAGAATGGGGGATAGGAGTTTAGAAAACATCTCACACAAAAGACAGCTCATAAAGTTAATAAAATTTTCCGCTTTATATAAGCACAGACTGGCAATCAGCGTCTATATGTTCAATCACAAAATGTATAATCCAAGTTTATATCGCGGGATGTTTTATACCAAATGTACTACATACCTAAATAATAGATCTAAAATCTTTTTAGAAATTACTAGACTATGGAACAACACAGGAAACGACATAAAGCATACTAAAACTTTTTTAGAAATATTGTTGTTTTATACGCAAATTTTGTTTGCAATCCTCTGTGACGATCGTCATAATATTAAGCAGCCAGCTTCTCAAAATACACTGGTGGACAAAATTAAGAGATGGAATGCATTTTCCCAAATATCTCGAGAAATATTGGGTAAAAATGAATGAAAATTGGTATGGATATAACTTATAGTATAACAATAATACGTGTAAAGCAAAAATTAAAGGGCCATTCATTGGCAAGAGTTATTGCCAACAGTCCAATCTGGATTGAAATTCATGATGAAAGATGGCAATGAAAGTGAGGCTTGTATGGTGTGTGGTCGCCTCTAGTATGGTGTGTGGTCACCTCTAACAGATAGACAGCATGCACAACGAGTATGAATGCTGTTATTAAGAGAGTTAAGGATTTCTTTTCGAAGACTCTCCCACTCTTCCACCGGAGCAGTTTTTAACTCCGGAATGGTTCTGGGTGGGGGTTGGCATCTCGCAATAGCCCTTCCAACAGCATCCCAAACATATTCAATGGGGTTAAGGTCAGGAGATTTCGCTGGCTAATACATTCGATGAATATCCTCGCTTTCCAGATACTCATCAACCAGGCGAGCTCTATGTGGTCGGGCATTGTCGTCCATAAAAACGAATCCAGGGCCAACAGCACCCCTGAAAAGACGCACGTAGGATTGCAGGATCTCCTGCCTGTACTTCTGGGCATTCACGGAACCAGTGTCAAAAACATGGACCGGTGTGCGGGTATCTTGCATGATCCCTGCCCAAACCATCAGTTCTCCACCAGCATAATGGTCCCTTTCCATGATGTTACTGGGATGGTATCGGCTCCCAGGTTCCCTCCATATGAATATTCGCCGAGAATCAGGTTGAAGATTGAATTTGGACTCATCTGTGAACAGAACATTAGCCCATTGGAGCTGTGTCCAGTGTTGGTGCTGTCTGCACCATTGTGCACGCTCTCTTTTATGGAAGGGAGTGAATGGGATGCAAATGGCGGGCTTCCTGGCATACAACCTTCTTTCGTCTAGCCTCCTGGCAACAGTCTTCCTTGAAACTAATGTTCCTGTAGCAGCAGTAAGGTCCCTAGACAGTTGTGCCGCTGTAGACGTCCGTTGAGGAGTATCTGGAAGGCGAGAATATTCATCGAATGGATTGGCCAGCCAAATCTCCTGACCTTAGCCCCATTGAACATGCTTGGGATGCTCTTGGAAGCACTATTGCGAGACGTGAACCCGCACCCAGAACCATTCCGCAGTTAAAAACTGCTCTGGTGGAAGAGTGGGAGAGTCTTCCATAAGCAATCCTTAACTCTCTTATTAACAGCATGCATACTCGTTGTGCATGCTGTCTATCTGTCAGAGGTGACCACACACCATACTAGAGGCGATCACACACCATACAAGCCTCACCTTCATTGCCATCTTTCATCATGAATTTCAGTCCACATTGGACTGTTGGCAATAATTCTTGCCAATGAATGGCACTTTAATTTTTGCTTTGCACATATTATTGTCATACTATAAGTTATATCCATACCAATTTTCATTTATTTTTATCCAGTATTTCTCGAGATATTTGGGAAAATGTCTTCCATCTCTTAATTTTGTCCACCAGTGTATATTCAATGTAATAAGTACAGTAAATGATGACATACTAAAAATTGAATTCATACAATCAATTTTTAGGAAAATCATTATATATAAAATGTAATTGATTGAAAAAATGCTGTGGTAACAGAACTTCCAATCATAATGTATTAATTGCATGAAAATTTAATGAAGATAATAGACTGCTGAATAGGTTCAATTAAGAACATACCCAATACATTACTCAGCTTCTCTTCTGTTATACATGGTATAAATATAAACGTGCAGCAGGTCATACCAGCAGTCGAAATCATCCAAAGTCAGTGAATACAAAGAAGAGATAAATTACTTTGATATATAGAAAACTTATACTCGTCTTCGGGAAAAAAGTAACAATTCAATACATAAATAAAACACTGGGCCTAGATGATTGGGTGGTTGAGACGGGTGGGATAATGTAACCACCTCTAATGAGTTATATACACAGTAGTTTTGAAAGCAGCTAGGTAAGAAATGCATTTAAAAGAACATTTCGTTGTATGCTCCAATAGAGAGGTTAACCCTGATTTTTCACAAAAAGTTGTCAGATTTGCTCCAATTATACAGACTACAGATATTGTTTTATAGTTTAAATATGTTAAACAGATAAATATAAAGGTCTAAGCAACACTTTTAAATACTAACCAGCTTTGTAGGAATTTTTTAATTTTTTTGAAAAAATGTCAAAAAATGACAAATTTTACTCAAAATTTCGATTTTTGGAGCAAAAGCGCAGAATCAAGGCATTTTTTTTCAGCGGTAAAATTTCACGCAGTTAATGTACTAGTATAAAGGCAACTTTTGGCACCTACCCGTTTTTGATTTTCAAAAAAAAATTTTTTTCGCTCCACCCTACTAGAGACCCTGAATCGATCCTCAGTAAAGGTTCAGCCAGCTCTTGGAGCTGGAGTTGCCATCCCTTTTCCCCAGTTCCATAGTTCACAACAATACGACTCGCCACTGTTTTTTTATTTTTTTTTATTTTATTTTATTTTATTTAATTTTTTTTCTAGTTTTAGTTTTCATGTAAAATTGTATAATCTCATTTTCACAACCTTTTAAATGTATAAGGATTTTTTATTACTCAATAGTTGCTTTTGTAATTAAGGATACGTTTATGTAAGTGCAGAGAGTTTTTAATATTAAAATTCGATATGTCCAATAAAATAAAATCTCTCGAAACTTGTATTTTTTTAGTTACCTATACATCTCTGGCCTTCAAATAGGAATATATTTCTGCCTACATGTGTAGTCGTTATGCATATTTTAGCTAGATGGAGAAATATTCAAGACTCCAACATGTAATGTGCTTTCATTTCCACAGTGTATTTTTAGGAGATAAAGTCCAATAAGTTTTTTAATTATTCGAAATTTTCAATTTTCCTCTACGTTCTTTTGGGACTTTATAAAGTTTTTGGATAAAAAAAGATTCAGTATTTCAAGCTGCTTTCTTTTTTCATGCAATATATTTTTAGCATGTTTCCTTAATTCAAATTTCATGCATTTTCATGAAATATATGATTTTTTTAATTGTCGAAAAGTATTTATAATTACTTGAATGTTTATTCTCTGTATATTTTGTAGCCAACAATTTTGTTGATATCTGACAGTCTCAAAAATATCTGAAAATGCAAGTTTTTGTTGTTGGTATGCGCATTTAAAATTGCTTTGTTGAAATTTGTTCATTAAACATGAATAGTGCTCTTGTACTAGTTACACATGTTTTAGTCTAATCAAGAAATATTCAGTACTTCAAACAGTTTTCTTTTATCTCGGCAATACATTTTTATGAGATTTTATGAACTTGAATTTTACGGTTTTTCTATTTAAGAATTTTTTACTGTTTAAATTTATAATTGCTAAAATGGTTATTCTTTCAATTTTTTCGAAGCATCGTGCTATATGTTTCGTGCTTCTATGCTATTGTTGTTATTCGTTTCCCTCGAAAGCGTCCAACAAAACTATAGAGTTTTTTCCAAGTTACTTTTTTTAGACATTTTTAGTTCGTCAAACACCAATAACCAAACACCAATTTCGTTGTACCATTTTACTCGAAAACCGCTTCGTGTTGAAATACGAATTGCTGAAAAGTGTAATTTATGCGTTATTAATGATTGAAAGTGTAATTTATGTCACAAAATAATAGGCCTGCTAATTTATGCTGTGTGTACAGTTTATAACTAATTTGAGAAAAGGAAAAAAATTTTCTTCTTTGAAACAAACAAATAATTGGAGCTTCGTGTACTATTAAAAATCATAATTTATAGTACATTTATTATTAAAATTATTATAGTTACTAACTATTTACATTGCCTTAAGAATTTGAATGAATTAAAACCATGCTGTTATACTCGGGTGTGTTTTATATTTAGTTTAGTTCATTTTCATTTTGTTAAAATCATTTCGTTACTGGCGTCCTTGATCAGGGACATACTTGTTTAAAAAATTTTAAAGAACTTTTTATTTAATTTAACCATTTTTTGGGTCTGGTGTACTATTCATTAATAGTACATGTCTTTCAATGGAGTATTATTTTGTTTTAAGAAATACTTTTTCTACTTTTTACAAATAGTAATGTTGATATATGTCTATGCATTTATTATATAACTTCATTTCTGTTAAGGTATTTAAAATTATTATTATTTGCTTAAATCTCTTTGCGCTGTTTGCGATTCTTTTGCTTTAAACATACATTTCACGCTTTAAATTTAAAATTAAAGTTACTTTCCTGAAAGAATCACGTGTAATAAAACGCAAAAAGTATTAGAATTTTGTAATATAAGTTAAATCTTATTGTAATACAATATTTTCTAAACATCTCCAAAAATTCTTCTTTATCTTATTCTTATGTGAATTTGAATTGAATAGTACGCAAAACAACTACGTTCGTTATGTTTCAGACAATTAAATATTCGTTAAACACTAATTAATCTAACTGGATAAAATGTTAATGTTTTTAAAGTAAAAGTAATTTTTATAAAAGTTGAAAAAAATTCAGTCCCAAAAGAGTTTAAAGAATTTTAGGTATTTTGTCTGTATTTTTAAACATTACACCCAACAAAAGCACAAATATTTAGAAATCAAACCAATATACACCGTGAAAAAAAATTCAAGAGGTTACTAAAAAATTTTTAGTAAATTTGTATTCCACAGAATTTTTTAGTAAGCATTACAAACTTTTTTTTGCAAGTGAAACAAATATTTTTTTTTTTTTTTGTAAACTGAACAAAAGAATTTTTTGTATAACTAACTTAAAACTTTTTAGTATGAGCCACCAAACAAATTTTAGTAATAGCTCCAAAATTATTTTTAGTAACCATTACGTGTGCCCGAAGGGCAGTAGCTTCCTTCGAGCTGCATCCAGTGGGTAAAACGACAGACTTCTGAAGCGGGAGATTTTCGGCAAAGCTGCAATAGATGGCAGCACCAAGCATTGCTACCTGCTATTTTGACATGTTTCTAAAGGGGAGGGAAAGTCCAGAGATAATTACCCATGGCAACTGCTACGACAGGATTTTCATAATTCCTTTATTTAACGAGTACTTATATTGCATACATTCAATGGCGTACAGCATCGAACCCGGGTACTTTCAGCCTGGAGTTCGGTGCTATGACCACTAGGCTATCACGGCCATACCAAGTGAGTTTAGTAATAGCTATTAAAAATGTAAAACTATTGACTCTATTCGTTGCTAGCTTTTTTTCTAGTAATTCTTACCGATTCCTTGTAACCGAGTAAGATTACAAAAAATTTTTTAGTAATTATAATGATCACTAAAATTTTTTTAGTAGATCGACCCTTTTTTTATACAGTGTAGAAGAGAATATTTTCAAGAAAACTTCACGAGAAATTTTTGTATAAAAATGGATATTCTCGTCCAGGCAAATGTTATTAAATTATATAATTCTGATGTTATTAAATATCAGAAGTAGCTAAGTATATTTGTTATTTTGTAAAAAAATTTACAAACTTTGATTTAAACATATCTTGAAATTTATAAGTAATCATAATTTTGTTATTATTTTAAAACGTGTGTCCATGACTTTTGTCCGTTCTCGAAGAAAAATATTTTCGTCAAAAATATTTTTTATTGGATGGGTTTTTATTTTATTATAATTGTTAACGACGTGCAAAAACTTCATAAATTTTATTTCATTTTTTAAATATTAGTACTGAAATGGTTAAAACATGAGATTGTCATATTATCCTATTCCTTGTATTCATTAAATTGGTAAAACATAATTAAAATGATCATTGGCGCCTGATTTGATTACCTATAATGAAAAAGCTTTGCACTTCCGGGCGGTGGGGGGTGCAAAGTAAATATTATCTTTCATGTACACCAAAAAAAGGGCGTAATTTTAATGATAAAAATGCATAAAAAATTGAATATACCAAAATACAGGGCTGTTCTGGCTCCATTGCTACATAAACGCTCATGAAAAGATATATTTAAACATGTTAATGCATAAAACTTCGCTGTTTATCAAATAAAATGTTTAAAATGTATGTTAGAAAATAAGTTGTCACCAAAAATGCTTTTTCTTTACATCAATTTACGGGTGGTGTTTCCTTACACCACTTTTTGTTTTTAGAAACTTAGTTGAAACCATTTTTAGTGTAGAGTCACACCGATGATGTTTACAGTGTAGTTGTCGCATATGCTTTTGCCTAATCAAAAAAGATTCAGCACTTCAAAATTCTTACTTTTTTTCTTTGCAGTACATTTTTAACACATTTAATTGATGTTTTCAGTATGTTTCGGATTTTTTTCCTATTAAAAAAGTTTCTTATTCTTTCATTTTTTTTTTCAATCATCCTATTACAACATTTTTTTTTTGTTGTTGTTGTTGTTTTTCGGTTGTCTTAAAAATATCCGAGAATCGCAGTACTTTTTTCTAATTATACTCTTTTAAAAATGCTTTAAAAAAAAAAAAATCGCTCATTGAATTAAAATAGCCTTGTCATTTGTCTTGTACTGGTTACATATATTTTAGATTTATCTAGAAACATTAGATACTTTTATCTCTTTTCAGTTTCATGGCAATTCATTTTTTATAGAGTTTATTAACTTTAATATCCGGATATTTTTAGTATGTTAAAAGAATTTTTCTTTATTAAAAATATCACAATTGTTTGAATGCGTATGCTTTCAGATAAACAAGTCATTTTTTTAAAACATTATCCTTACCATTCGATTGTCAATAAAGTATCCGAGAATGCTAGGGTTTTGTTTTTTATGTAGCACCTTTTAAGCCTTTTTAAAAAAAAAAAAACTCATTGATTGAACAGAAATAGTCTTCTATATACGCTTGTAGCGGTTACAAATTGTTTAGACTAATCATGAAAGATTCATGCTTCAAAATGCTTTCTTTTTTTCACAGCAACACATTTTTTAGCAGGTTATATTAACTTAAATTTCACAATACTTTACATGTTTAGAGATTTTTCACTATTAAAAAAATACATAATTGCTTGAATGCTTTTATTTTCAATTTTTTGCAGTCATTCTACTACAACGTTATTGTTGTTTTCGATTATCTTAAAAATATCCGAAAATTCTAGGGCATTTTCTTTCTTAGTTACGCTCTTTTTAGACTTTTTTTTTTTTTTTTTTAAACTCCTTCATTGAATATGAATAGTCTTCTAACTACTCCCTCACAAGCTGCCGTCACTTTCAGCGACAAAAACATTTAATATTTCACAACGGGACACTGAACCATCCTTTAGTCCTTTATCATGCCGAAGGGGGAAACATTCAAGAGGAATCTGCTAAAGCAGAAGAAAAAACAGCACATTGCTACAATAGGTCAAAAGGATTAGAGTTGATGGAGTCGGATTTCATGGAATTACAATTTTTTGATATTTTGTCGAAAGTTGCTCGGGAGCTCAAGGTCAAGTTTTGGTCAAAGCCAGGTAAGAGAAGAAGATTAGACCTCTAATCATTGAATTCTTTAAAGTAAAGCCTGAATTTTGCTATAAAAATTTCAACTTTAACTCATTTACATTCAGTATTTGTTCTTTTTTCTCTGGAAGAGAAATCATTTGCGAACCAAATGGATGCACTGTGAACAGAGCAACGTGTTAACTGAGACGCCCATTGTATTAGACGCATAATTTTCCGCTGTCGCTCCTTGGCATTAATTTTTTAAACTACAATTTAAACTTTCTTTCATACACATGAGCATACATACATACACACACCAACATGCACATATACACACGAGCATGCATGCATATATACACACGAACATGCATATATACACACACACCTATGCATGCAAATACAAATGTACGTATGGGTGCATATGTGTCTATGTAGGCAGAGAAGAACATCAAAGACAGGCGAACAAAAAGATTGATAAATAGATAATTGCTCCTCACCAAAGATGCTAAAGAGATAAAAACCGCTTCCTCCCTGAACTATCCTTGGCCAGGCGATCTCTTGGAGGAGCATCTTTCAGAATTCTATCACAATATAATAACAAATTCGAAATCAAGGATCATCGGGTACTTCGTGGACTTGAAAGTCTTAGTAAAATTACTCGAATTAAATAAATTATAAAACAAATACTACTTGCTTTACTGAATCTAATTGAAATTAATGTTTCATTTTCATTTGCTAAATATTTCTTTTAAATGAGTCATGACATTTTCGTTTTTATTACATTAGTTTTTTTAAGTTTATTCAGACACTGATCTTTTCATGAGTTAACAAGTTTCTTTACATTTCAAATTTCGAAATTCAAGACCATACCACAATTATATCCTTCCGTCACTTGGAGTAAGATTGATGTGTTTTCATCATACTCTGAAACTTACTTACGTCGTTTTCTTTAATGATTTTTCCGGAAGCAGTAATCCTGTTTCTAAATTAATTGAAAAATCTCTGCTATTTTTATATTTAAAATAAACTCTGCATTTAACAACAACAACAAAAAAAAAACTTGTTTATATTTGCAAAATTATTCTTCACTTTCTAACAATAATTTCCATACTTTTGGAAAACATATTTCATCCGAAGTTTGTTTTCTCTAAAGTCTTAAAAATTAGGGAGAAATTCCCTTCATTATTAGCAAGCATACGTATTGGTTCGATTAAAATTAAAACAGACTTTACATTTAAAATGAAAAACAAAGATTCTATCAATTAAAATTTTACAATCTAAATTTTAAAAAAAAAATTCGAATTTAAAAATTAAATTTTTTTTTTCTCATTCATTCAAGAGTACTCATAATTTATTTTTTAAAGTTGGATAAAATTAAATAAAAGTTGAATTTATAAGATTGTTTTTAAATAAATAATCGCATCAAAAATTTATTTTAAATGATCAAATTTAACAGATATTTCACTTAAAATTTTAAATGAAAAAAAAAAACCGATATAACTTTTAAAAAAATGTTATGGAACAATAATATAATATTCGTATCTTAAATCTAGCAATCTACTTAAAAATATTAATAACTAATATTTTTATCCTATATTAATGCTAAAATATTAAAACCTCAGTCACGATCTCATTCAAAACGAAATCTTCCCGAAATTAATATCAAAATTAAAAACTTTTTAACGAAACATATCAAGCCATATCCACCTGAAACAAACACATTTACTTCAAACTATTTTGCTACTGTACGACTGTAATCCAGTGGTTAGCGTGCTCGTCTCGCAACACTAAGATGACTGGTTAGAATGCAAGGGCAGTATGTTTTATTTTTTCTCAACTTTCTTCAATTGACGGATATTTTACCTCCTGTATCGTAGTCAAAAAGAGATATTTGTCAGGAAATTTCTATGAATTGAGGAAAGTATTTATAAGAGTGTATCTCTAAAAATATTTTATTTAAAAATGGTTAACCACATATTAAAGAATATATTAATGAATGCCAACCACATTATTTACATTAAATAGAATCACTCCATTCTATAGATTAAATGGATTAAAATGTTCCAGTTTATACATAATTCGGGTTATTGGACGTCCAAATTTCTTACTTTCCATTGCGTTTCTTCTTTACGAATTCGGTCTTGCGTATATAATTTTTGTGATTCACATATTTTTATTGCGATAGGAATGTGGGAATAATTAGAACATCGAAATTTCAGATTAATAATATTTTCTGTTTGAAAAAAAATGCTTATTTGTTTTTGTTTTTTTTAATTTTAATAGAGATTATATCTAAAAAAATTAAAAGGGACTTTGACGTTCAATTAAATAAAAATAAATTTTCATTCTCCGTTTTTTAACAAGTAATGAAAGTTTATATTTTATCTATATCGTTGGCATAAAAAAACACGTGTGCTTACTTTATTTTTCTTTTTTTACGTTATTTATAATGCTTAGAGGGTCGTTGAAAGATTCACAAAAAATACTTCAAAAGCGCTTCTCTCAGATCAAATTTAAAAAAAAAATAGTTAATAAAAAATGCCTAATGCATCTTTCGATATGCATGAAATTTTTCATTTAGACACGTTTCGTGCTTTAAAATGCATTTAGAATGTATTTAGATTCCCAATTTATAAAAGCATTTAAAACGGAATTTTCTTAAAGAGCAAAGTTCAAGGAATATTAAATTAATCTTAGAAAACTATTTCTTTAAATTCACTAGTGGAAATTTTTCCATCAGTGGTAAAATAAAATATAGTAATATTCGAATAAGTAAAATTAGAATTTTCATTTAGATATAACAATGTATTTTTTCTTTAAGGGTCTGTGCAAATGTATCGTTATCAACTTTTTGGAAATTATTTTCGACCCCCCTCCCTCCTTTCCAATATTATATGTTATCATTCCTCTCCTCCCCTCTCCCCCCCACCTGTAATAATATCGTTATCAAAGTGTAAAAAATTTTTAAGTTTCAGGAATTTATTTATTTTATATAAAGTGATATACAAAATTGATTACATTTATTTTTCACATATTTTATTGATTCAAATGAAGAGAAGTCAATAAAATATCATTTTATATATGAAATAACTTTATATGAAATAATTCCTAAAAGAAATGGTTATACTGTTTAAAAATATTTTGTAATGGATTTTTATTACATAATGCATTCAACAGTAATAAAATCTTGTTGCGCTTGTCCCGAACGGAGGAGGGATGGTGTTGGTGTGAAAAGGTAGGGGTAGATAGAAAGGCAACATTATATTTCTCTTTTATGTATAAGTAAACACAAACTTCATTTCAAATATACTTCGCATGTGGTTTCTCGAACCGTGATTATATACGCATACATATATGAAGAAGGTCAAACGGTCAGGTAGTCCACATTTTAGAATTAAATATCTTTATTAAAATTTAGTGATTCTAATATCTTTTGTATTTTCATAAAAATAGATAATCAACTAAAAAAAATATATATTATTATTTTGAACCAAAGACCATGTTACAAATAAAAAGATGAAATTTTGATTGGATCAAAAATGATATTGTTATCAAAAGACAAATCCCCCTCCCCTAGAGATATCTTACGATATCATGTGCCAGACCCCTACCTCTCCAACCAGATTAATTTTCCCAGATGTCAGTAATGCTTCAAATCACTGTATAAAAATGTTTCCTGTATCAACCGATTGGTGACTTCAACTATGTTGCATTGATTAGGATTTTGGACACATCTGCATATTAAAATTTTAACTAAACTTTGTATTTTTAATGGCCAATGTTGTCAAAATATGGTTTTTCTACATTTAAACTTTACTGCTTTACTTAGTCTCAATTATTTGATGGAACATTTTAATTATATCGAGTTTTGGTAACACTAATAATATATCTTATCTGGAAAGCCCTTTATAAAATCTGTATTTAATCTGAACCCTTATATTAAAGAGTTTCACTTTTGAAACAAGACCTAAAATTTATCCGATTTTTAATTTTGAATATCTCCAGAAATAATTATAGTGTCTTTGCAAAAATTGAGACATATTTGAGGATGTATTTTCGAATCTTGTTGTCAAAATTAGGTACTGGTATTCAAAATTAACGTTTATGTTCATTTTAATATGTAGCGTTTGCTCCTTGTGAAAAATTTCCAATCATAAAAAAGTAAGCATTCCTAATAAAATGGAACCAGATTAATTTTCCGATTACAATTGTGAAGGAATGAGTATTGGGGATATATTTTTTGTTCTCCATTGCTGTACGATTAAGTCTTTTTAAATTTAATTTAAAAATAAAATAACTCACAACTTCAAAATGTTATGAGCTGCAGTAAATTTGCTAGATTTCAAAATAAGTTAAAAGACATTGGTATCAAACAGTTTAATCATTCTTTGTTTGTTTGTGTTTAGATAATTTTAATTTACTGTGGATTTTAAATAACGACAGTTATCTTTCTTCCATTTAAAATATGTGTTTAACCAGTCTGTTGTTTGTTTACGCGCACTTTTTGCCAGTAAATGTGTTAGGTTGTGCCAAAAATTTCCCTAGAGATCTGCAACGCACTCGCTTTATCTAGCAGCGTTTATTCAGAATGAGTTAAAATAAAAAAAACAGACGTCCTGAATTAAAAAAAAATCTATATAAATCGTTACAAGTATTAGTCAAAAAAGTTTCAGTGGAGTAATTTAACTCCCTTCAACTTTTTTAGAAGTATGTTATAAATTTTATGAGTAATTTTCTTCTTTTTTTAATGTTTAAGTATAATAGTATTTTTAAAAAAGGTTGCGTTAAAAAATAAAATTTAAGAATAAAAAATTCATTCATTTTCACTTCCAGCTTTTTCATATTTTTATGGAATTAAACATCCACATACCGGTTGCGGTTCTATTAAGAAGGTTCCGAAAGACATTTTTGCCCGCTCACAAACGCAAAACTTTCTGGCACACTTCCGAACTCATAGTGTAACGGAAAATTGCGATACTCGCATGCATAAGTATTCAAGAGGTTTTGCAATTGGATTCATTTTTTTTCTTATTTTTCGCTAAATGAATTATAACTTGAAATATAAGCAACTGTTCATTCGTGATGACAGTTTTTTTTTCTTTTTTTCCCACGCACTGTTGCATCTGGAAACTCGGTTCAAAACACTAAACATGATAGCATTTTCGGAGGAATAATCAAAAAAGGCATGTTTACAATTTGGAGTATTTGTCTTTAACAGTTCTTGACTTATAACAATTTTAATTCGAGAAATTGTGATAAACCCATCTTGAATAAAAATTTATTTTCACAAAAAGTAATTTTAGTGACATCCATTGCTTGAAAGCTAGATTTTGAAAACAAACAAAATCGAAAAAAATTAACATTTTCTCTTCCAATTAAGATAGAAACATGATTGAAACGTCATTTTAAGCATAAAAATCCCTATCGGCTTGGCCTATAGGCAGAGGTAGATTTCGAAGAGTGCTCGTTTCAATAACAAAAAATAAAATATGACTAGAAATAAACCCGGTTAAAACAGTAAAATTTTAAATGCAGTAAATTGTTTTTAGAAAATCTTAAGATTTTTGTATCCCGGACCCCCTTAAATACTTGCAAATACTAAAAAAAAAATAATAATAATAAATAATAATAATAAAATTACTTTTTCATTACAGAAATTACAGGAATGCAAAAGTAGAAATAGTATAATAGTCTTCGGCTTTTTTCTTGCTCAGAGAAAAATATAGAAGAATATTTCAACCCTTCCAAACTGCGGCTCAAACTGACTCAAAACTAAGATATCCAATTTCATTCAACAATAACATTTTACTCTACTTTCTCCTGTTTTCGTATGGCCGTCCCCAAGACGCGTTCTTTATTATTATTATATATTATTAATATTATTATTACTTTATTATATTTCGTTTGAAAATCATTTCTCACGTGATCTCAAGTATTATAAATATCCGATAACAATAAATTTCCTATATTCTGGAATCATTATTGATGCGCTTAATGGGTACCGAACTAATTCAAATTTCTCTAAAAAATACCTATTTTCATTCCTTTCCGTTTTCTAAATGAATGAAAGCAGTTCTTAACAAACTCGAGTAATAGAGAATCTTAAGAAGACCAGACTCCGTTTTTTTCGTAAAAGGTCATAACTGAAAAAGTACTCAAAAATGACATAACTCTTTTTCAATAAAACAAATTCGGTCTTGAAAGCAAATGGGCTTGTGCGTATAAACTAAACAAAGGATTAATTCAAAACTTTTATATCCAGTTTCAATAGTGATTTAGTTGTTTTTATATGACCTGAGTTACGACCGATAATCTGGCTGTTTGTAGACAAAAACCTTGCGTGACTCGAAAAACAGAACGACAGAATGGATTTATTTCTCTCGGTTTTATATATATTTACACGTGTTTGTGATGACAAGTTTATAAATGTTTTTGTGGTTCTTTCATATTTATATCTGAAAAGTCAGTTTCGTGTGTGTATGCTTTTCCCTGCACGGCATAGCGTGTGGTAATGAATTTTTGGCTCGATATTATTTAAACAGGAATTTCAATTTTTTACATTTATACATTTATATAGGATTAATTTGCTTTTCGCAAAAATTGGATCGTAAGTGCATTTTTTTAACCGTCAGTAAACAAAGACAGCAAATGTTTGGTAAATAAAGTGTGAAGTTATTTCGATGATGATATTTAACAACGAACTGTTTAATTAGTATCTTTACATTGTGTTTAACTATTTTTATAAATTTCTTCCACATAAATTAAAAAAAATAAACATATGATAAGAAAAGTTTACAATTTCTCTATAAAGCCAAAATATAAAACAGTAAATTCACGACTTTGTACATTTTATAACAAAAATACCCATTACTGAACAATGATATGAACTTATTTGTTTGTATTTTTGATGACTTTTTATGTAATAAAAAATGGATAAATTCAATTAAAACTTTCTTTTTTCTTAGTAACTGTTTTGATAAACGACGTTAATAAAATTTTACCACATTAAACTAATGCAACCTGATTAACTGACCTGACTAACAAACCTGATTCTTATTTCTCGATAAGAAATGATATAGTTAATAATAATAATAAGCAGTGTATAGTAATAGCAGTGTGTTTTTACAATATCTATATATTTATGTATGTACATACCGAATGTTTCAAAAGTTCAATGCAAAAGTAAAACGCGTTAAAAAAGATCAATGGGTCGGTGAGACATGCGGTTAGCAGATAAATATTTAGCGTCATTTGTTATATAAAATATTCATTTAATATGTCACCAAAAAATAAAAATAAAACGTTAAGAAAAAATGCTTAAAATTTAGACAATAAAGAACGTTATCGCATATAATTCCATGGAATAATTCCACATTGCTTGCACGACGCAAAATTTGAACATAAAATCATTAGAGAATACTATATTTACGCTTTTTTGTATTTGAGTCTTAGGTTGTGTGATCAATATAGATCTATTACATGGAACTACCAGCAATAGCGCCATTTATCGTCAAGAATTTGAAAGTTTTTATTTATTGTTTTCTTTTCTCTTTTCCCTTTTGGTGTGATCCAAATACCGTTCCGCGCTTAATATTTATCTTCAAACCTTATGTCTATCCGACATGTCCGAGATCTTCTGTTATCGTGTTTTACTTTCAAACCGAACTTTTGACATACCCGGTATATATATATCACGGACGTTAAATTTCCGCGTTTTATTAAATTCATTCCATAAAAATTTCCTTTATAAAATGATTCTACAATTCTAGTTTATTAATTTATTCCTCATCTTAAATAATGCTCTATTCATTCCATTTACTTAAATTCATTTCTATTTAAAATGCGTAATTTAATGTTTTATTTCATAAAAATCTTTTCTAGGAAACATTTTTCGTAATTATCATTTGCTTTTAAGGTCTTTTATTTCACATTCTTAAAATACCGCTAAGAATTCTTTTAAAATTAACAGTTTTGGAGCATTTTCTTTCTTCTCTCTCTCTCTCGCTTTTTTTTTTTTTTTTTTTTTTTTTTTTTTTTTCAATGTTTTTCCAAATGTCAATTTGTGCACTTTTCCAAGATGACCGTATGAGTTCTTTTTTCTTAAGACTTTGAAATATTGTTCCGTCCAGCTTAGGTGTACTATTTGCTGTTTTACTCATCGGCAGTGCCGTAAATAGTCCTATTCATCCTGGAAAATTGCTAAAACAAGAGTGTAGATCCCAGAATTTTCGATCGAAAATTCAAAAAAAATTATAAAGTAGTTAAACACAGAGTAAAAATGCTAATTAAATAGTTCCTTTTTAAATACCATCACCAAAATAATTTCACACTTAATTTACAAGCATGTGCTGTGTTTATTTACTGATTTTTTTTTTTTTTTTTTTTTTTTTTTTTTTTTTTTTTTTTTTTTTTAATACACTTAAAATCTGATTTTTGCGAAAAGCAGATTAATTCTATGTAAATGTGAAAAAATTAAATCCCTGTTTAAATAATATTAAGCCATAAAATTGCCATAACCTCGAAAATGTTAGAAATTTGCTAACCTATCGCACACTCGGTCGTGAAATGAGAAGCATACACACAAAAATGACTTTTGAGATATAAATATAAAAGAAGTACAAAAACATTTATAAACTTGCCATCACAGACACGTGTAAATTATATCTAAAAATGAGAGAAATAAACCCATTCTGTCTTTCTGTTTTCCAAGTCACGCAAGGATTGTGTCTACAAACTGTCAGATAATCGGCCGTAACTCGATCATATAAAAAATAAATCACTTTGAAACTGGATATAAAAGTTTTGAATAAAAATACGTTGTTATAAAAATACCACGTCTGTTGTTAGGATGTAAGTTTTTGGAATATAGAATGCTATCATAGCATCTTTTTGAAAATGTATTTCATGATGACATGGCATGACTAACTGCTAAAGCTTTAGCAGTGAAAGTGTCTAAATATTTTATAGAGCTGTAATGGAGGCTTACGTGTACAAATCACGTGTACCTTATAAAATGTTTCTTAATGGATAATTCTGTTTTCTACTTAAGCATCCCATTCATACTTGCCTCATATGAGGACAGATGAAAATTGCCTTATAAAGCAAAAATAATTTTCAGCATTCATTTAAGGAGATGTGATTTGTGGACAGATTGTGCTAGCATGCAGCACAATAATAAAATTATTTTATAATGGTTCTCATTTGTCACAAAAAAGATAATAATGAAAAATAATGAATAATAATGGAAAATAATTTATGCATGAGAAAGTTAATGAAGCAACTCTAATGCCTTCAGTTCGTAAGAGAGTGACTAACGATGACTGAAAACAAGCTTTTCTAATATGTTTACTTCAGTATTTATGTAAAGTAGACCAATAAAAGAATTGTATTGATTAAAGTTCCTGATTTTTGAATTTGTGAGTGGCTTTCGATGAGTATTCTATGAGAGTTACACAGATTGATTTATGGTTATTACCTAAGTTTTTGTTAAAAATAATCCTAACTTATTTATATAATATTTTGCGTATTCTAAGTTTCACTCGCGAAATCACAATTTACAGTGGTTTGGCTTTGAGCGGAATGTTAAATGTTCAGAAACATATTCCTTTTCTTAATAAAACAAACAGCACTCACAGTGAATTAAAATTTAAACGTCTTTGTTGTCAACAAGGTATACATGTAACATCTACTATACAAAACTAATCGTATAAATATTCCGCAGTAACTTTGCGACTGAAATTCCAAAGTTAAAAAAAAAATCTTCTCATAAAAATAAAATATTTTGATTCACAGATGTTGAATTCACAAAAACACACGTTACTCGTATTTGTGTATACTTCCCCCCCCCCCCTCTACCCGCCAGAAACAGCGCAGTTAAATAATAAAAACAAGAACAATCAGATATAACCTATTTGAAGAAAAAAAAAGTAATTCATATATATACATCTATATATTTGAAAGAAAAGTGAAACTAATAAAAATTACTTGATATTCATGCTTCCTATTACGATATGATTTGATGCCACGTTATTTATTCTTTCACTATCCTTTTTGACATCTATATTTCGCCCACTTTTGTATAAACGTACAATGGGCATTTTCAGTTGACATATACCCATTGTAGAATACCACTCTTTTCTTCAAAAAGTTCCTTCAAATAAAATATTTATTACAATTAATGACTTAAAAGTGAGTTGCCATGGTATTTGGAAAACAAACTACGAAAACATTGGAAATATGAATTATCCAGAGATGAACCCTGGTTGCATGTCGATATTGGCTGTATCTCGACCCAAACTCAGACCAATATTGCATTTATTGGCATAAAGTATAGACGCAAAATTTGAGCATTTATATTTTATCAATATTAGACTAATATTTGTAAAAAATATTTAACCAATGTGAAGCCAATTACATCAATATTGACGTTTAATTGCAAAAAGAAAAAAAAAATTCCGCGGTAAAGTTAAAATTTGTAGAATATTTTTTTTTTTTTTTTTTTTTTTTTTTTTTTTTTATGTTAGCTAAATTCTTGTCAATATTGGTGTACTCGGAGAGGGGTGGCAAGAGGCTATAAATACTCCTATTTTTGCATGACAATTTTGTCCTTATTTAATCGCAGAATTCTGTGAATAGATACAGAATATCTGAAGATTTTAACATAACATTAGTGATATTCGTAGACCCCTTTCCCTACATATGCGTCAAATGGAAAAATATTAACACCTCAATATTTATGCCATATTGTCAATTATTTCAATATTGTTCCAGTGTTGGGCAAAAGTATAGCAAATATTGGCTTGTTTCTAGGGAAGGAATGTAAGAGAATGAAAGAATTTGTATCATAATGAGATTGCGGTAATATTTCATTAGAATAATTTTAAAACAATATTTTTCAAATTTAAAATATGCGAATATTTATAACACTTTCGGGTCCAGTGTACTATTGTAGTACATGACTTTTAATTGAACATTCTTTTGTTTTAACAAATACTTTTGTTACTATTTACATGTAGTAATATTAGTGTGTATCTTATGCATTTACTATATGATTTCGTTAACGTTTGGGTATTTAGTAATAATAGTTATTATTATTTGCTTAATTTGCTTTGCACCGTTTGTGATTTTTTTTTTTTTTTTTTTTTTTTTTTTTTTTACTTTAAACATATATTTCACTCATTAAATTTAAATAAAAGTTACATTCCTGAAAGAATCATATGTAATGAAGCGCAAAAAGTATTAGAAAGTTTTAATATCAATTAAATCTTGATGTAATGTAATATTTTCTAAACATCTCCAACCACTCTTCATAGTCTGTTTTCATATAAATATGAATTAAATAGTACGCAAAACAACAACATTTGTTATGTTTCTGACAGTGAAATATACGTTAAACTCTAATTAATCTATTTGGATAGCTAGTGTTAATGTCATTAACGTAAAAGTATTATTTTCTAAAAACTGAAAAAAAAACGAACCCGAAAGGGTTAAAATGTTTAGTATGCATAATACAGAAATTCAAAATTTTCAGTTTAAATTAATTCAGTTAGGAAATACACAAAGCAGTTCAAAAACACCCTTTAAAACAATTTTTTATAGGAAATTCTTTTGTGCATCCCTGTATAGGATTTATAGAATTTATACATACCAAAAAATAAGCAAAAAACATTTAAAGTTTAAAATACACACTACAGTTGATAATGCACTTCCAACGTAAAAGTATTATTTTCTAAAAACTGAAAAAAAAAACGGACCCGAAAGGATTAAAATGTTTTGTATGCATAATACAGAAATTCAAAATTTTCAGTTTAAATTAATTCAGTTAGGAAATACACAAAGCAGTTCAAAAACACCCTTTAAAACAATTTTTTATAGGAAATTCTTTTGTGCATCCCTGTATAGGATTTATAGAATTTATACATACCAAAAAATAAGCAAAAAACATTTAAAGTTTAAAATACACACCACAGTAGATAATGCACTTCCAAACGTTATCGCTTATCCTCTTCAAACCTGATGTCTTCTATGTAATGCACATTTTTGCTATTTTTTTTTTTTCTTATACGTATATAAATAAATTCAAAAAACGAGAAGTTGGTGTGAAGGGAGCATAACAGGTAGCAGAAATAACAATTTGTTTAATATAGAGCTTTTTTAACGAGCTACGTGTTACATAAAATAGTCTTGCAACAGAAGAAATGTACGAAATGTACAAAAATGAAAACGCAAATAATTTTACTGCGCTTTAAGATACTATTTGTAGAGTCCATTAAAAATACAAAATTATTAAATATATGTTTATTTTATGTTTTTTTTTTTTAATATGTTTGCAATGCATAAAAAGTAAAATAATAATTAAAAATATCCTAAGAAATTGTCAAAAATGCGTATTTTCGATCCCCATGTATCATCAAATTTTATCTTCAAAAAATAAATTTTAATTTTTTTCGCTGTTCAATCTTTCTTAGTTATGAGTTTCTTAACATAAATTCAAAACTGAAATTTAAAAAAGTATATAAATAAACCTCGGTGACTGAAAAAGTTATAGAGAGTAGTATAACAAAATTATTTTTGTAAATGCTGCGCAGAGCATATTATGTAATAATCATCGTATAATGCGATTAAGTGATGTGTATCGACCTAAATACATTTAAAATAGCATAACATTATTATAATACACTGCAAACGATTTTTCCTCCTAGACGATAATGCTAACAAATTCTTTTGTTTGCACTTGTAATCGAACTATAAATGACACGCATTTAATTTTTAGTAGAAAACTTTCCATGGTAAATCATAATAATATACATCAGTTTCTTGTTAGTCCGAGTATATTTACGAGAGTTAGAGCACGACATATGGCAGACAGATAGGCAAACCGAAGTCATAAGTATGTTGAAAAGTGCTAAATACAAATATAGTTTTAAAAATGCAGTCTTGGGTAAATGTACTTAAATTTTGGGAAAAGGCCAAACTATCACAGGCAGTAGAATATCTAAAGATTTATTTATTTTTATGTAATTGTCACATTTACATGCTAAGAAATATATTAGAATGTGCTTTAGAAGATGTTTTAAGCCAAAAAAGCTTACAATGATTCATTTATCAATGCAGTTTTAGTTATTTAAAATTTTATGAACTTCCTCTGAGCTTTTAGTACTTTCAGAACAAAACCGTAGACATAATTTGCATATTTTATACTTATTTCTATGTAATATTACAATTATTTTTAATAGTAAGTGACATTTTCTAATTAATTTATAAATTGCAAAATATTCTTGCATTAGTGGAATGTTCTCTCAATAGGGCTTGATTTTTAGTATTTATTTGGGGGGGGGGGGGTGAAAATAGAAGTTTAAATAACGAACAAAATTAATTTAATGCTCAACTTTGGCATTGGGTATATTATACTTTTAACTAAATGTTTATTATACATATTGTTACATAAAAATCTTGATAGCCAATGTAAACTTCTTCAAAGCTCACTATGCATGGTGTGCACAGTAAATCTATGTTAAGAATTTGCGTTCTTAATAATCATCTGAAGAATAAAAAATCATACGCATTATAAAAATATATTGAATTATTTGAATTTCAAACATTAAAATGATAAAAGAAATCCTAATTTCATAAAACGGTGGCTGTTTGAATTTTCAGCCCAATTATTGTCAATATTATTAGATTTACACAGGCAGTTATTTAAAAAATCAGACTTATTTTAAAATGTTTTTATTTTTTTCAAAAGGCTTGTCTTCCCACAAAAAGAAGTCTATTTTAATTTTCGTAACTAATTTTGATAACCAATCTAAACACGTTCAAAGCTCGTTGCGCATAGTAAATCGGTGTTAACAATTTGCATTCTTTACTATAACCATCTGAAGAAAAGATAATAGGCATTATAAAAATATTTAAATAAAATATTTAAATTAAAATATTTAAATAGTTTTAATAATTAAAATATTTAAACAAAATATTTAATTAAAATATTTGAATTTCAAATGTTAAATTGACGAAAGAAATTCTAATTCTATAAAATGGCGGCTGTTTTAATTTTGAACTCAAATTTGCCGCTAATGTTTGATTTGCGCAGGCAGTTGTTTAAAGAATCGGACTTATTTAAAATGTTTTTTTTTTTTCAAAGTTTTATCTTCCCCAAAAAAAAATGTCTATTTTAATTTTCGTAAAATAAAACATCGATAGCTTCAACAGTTTAAGCAAGAGAATGAAGAGGTATTTGAGAAAAATGTTGCTTCAAGAAAAATACGTTTAAAGATTTTAATAAACCCTCTTGTTGACACGGGTTAAATATCGGGTGGTAAAAAAACTGTTTTGAAAGCTTTTTCTAAACATTTTAGACTCAAAAATTGCAAAATTAAGTAAAAATAAGTTTCGTGGTTGAATCTACTCTTACGTATTTTTTAAATACTATAAAAAAAATTTTAATGACATACAAAATCATTGCAATTATAGAAAAAACGATGCTGATTTCATAAAACAAAATTTAAAAAAATAGATTTTAAAAAACAATCATAATGTACTAAAAGGTAACCTTTTCAAGTTAAGATACAAAGAGTTTTTCATACGGCGTCACTAAAAACTGTTATATTTCATTAACTCGTTTGAGAAAGACATTCTGATTTTTGTTTCGCATTAGAGTTTGAAATTAGCAAGCTTAGAAAAAAGCTTAAAATTATTGACAAGTATATAATTTTGTCACGACATGTTGAAAAAAAAATTTTTTAAGTTCCAAAACAGTAGAAACTTTGCTTTTGACACTTTTTGATGTTTCCTAACATTAAACTAAATAAGTTAAAAAAATTGCGTCGTGTCGTGACAAAATTAGTTTTTTGTCAAAGAACTTATAAGCTTTGTTTTTTTAGGCAAGCTTGTTGCGTTTTTGTTCAATACAAATATTCGAAGACTATTTATTAAAAAAGAGAAATAAACGGAAATAAATTATTTATGCGAGTAAGTAAACGGCAATGTATTTTGACAAATTTTGACACTATTATTATTTCCTAACGTTAAATGAAAAAATTAAAAAAAAAAAAAAATGCGTCATGTCGTGATAAAATTAGATTTTGATCAAAGAGTTTAGAAATTATTTTTCCTTAGACAATATTGTTGCGTTTTTATTCAATGCGAATATTCGAACGCTATTTATTAAAAAAGAGAAATAATCGAAAATGAAGAAAAATCAATATCGAACGAAACAAAAAGTAGGAAAATTTCATTCTGTGGTTTTTATTAGCCACAATATGTTGTAATTCTCCCTTACCCTTTTTATGTAAAATGGAATATTTAGCAAAAATCATTTTTATTATCAGGTTATTCGAAGGTATCAATAACTTTAAGGGATCCAAAACACAAAAATCTTTAATTTTTCTAATTATATTATATATATATATATATATATATATATATATATGTGTGTGTGTGTGTGTATTGCATTAACAGTTTCCCTGTTCTTTTATGGTTAAAATAACGTTTAAATCATGTTTCTATCACAATTACAAGTGTTTATGATTATTGTTACATAAAAAATGTTTATAATCAATCTAAAAACGTTCAAAGTTCATTGTGCGCTTTGTGCATAGTAAATCGGTGTTAACAATTTGCATTCTTTATAACCATCTGAAGAAAAAATCGTAAGCATTACAAAAATTAAAATTAAAATATTTTATTAAAATATTTAATTAAAATATTCGAATTTCAAATGTTAAATTGACAAAAGAAATTCTAAAGCTATAAAATGGCGGCTGTTTGAATTTCAGCTCAGTTTTTGCCACTAATATTTGATTTACCTTGCCACTAATATTTGATTTACCTTGCCACTAATATTTGATTTACCTAGGCTAAGATCTCATTGCTCTAGGGGCGGGGTCTCCTAGTGCAACACCCTGAATTCACCACTGATATTAAATTCTGAAGATTCCTTCAACCCCGTGTATGGGGTGGGAGACAATTTTAAGAACAATCCGATGTTACCAAACAACAAAAACTAATTAAAAAAACTAAATTGATATTTGTTTTAAATAATTTTAAGATTGTACATACGATTTTAAAGTATTCATCATAATAGCGGCTGAATATAAAGCCTGAAAATTTCAGAAATGTTCGAATAAAACTGAATAATTTTTTGAATGGATTTTATGTTATTTCAAATAATATTCTGAATTTAGTACGAAGCAATCAAAAAGTAAGTATTAAAAAAGTACTTTTTTTTTTTTTTTTTTTTTTTTTTTTTTTTTTTTTTTTTTTTTAAATTGGATGATATGAAATATCAAACACAGTGATAAATAATATATTACCTTTTAGCATCACTGAATGTTTAAAAGAAATTTTCTCTTAAAAAATGAATAAAGTATAAATTAAAAATGAATGAAACGGTAAATTAGAATCGCGATTCTGGATTGAGTGTTTGCAAACAAGGAAAAAAAAAATACATCTCTGTTCACAAACATCAGTGAGATCAATATATATTTCAAGATAAAGTGCCCGCGGTATCAGAAAATGTATGTTTGAGACAATAGCTTTCAAGATATTTATTTAGCTTAGTACGGAGGTTATTATAAATATATTTATATTCTGAAATTTTAAATTCCTTTACATACTTATTTTTTGAGTTAATGCAATTGGTACGTCGTCTAAACAAAAAACCAAATCCCCCAACCCCTTTTTAAAGGGGGGGGGGATCGTTATTGACCACCTTCGTTAAAAAATTAAAGTATAATCTAATAAAGAACATCATTGTAACATTGTTAAATTCAGAGAGGGGGGGGGGAACCCTTTGTACTGCCAATGGAGCGATGAGATTTTGGTGGAAAATCTCAGATTTTGTGTTTGCAATACATAAAACGTGCAATGTCCCCTTTGGAACTCTATAATGTCTCCCCTGGAGCCACTGAATTTCCTCCCGGAGAAAATTATCCGAATCCAACACTGTTGTGAAATCCAGGAGGTTAATTCCCTTGCCGAGTTCAAGTAATTATTTTCTCATTCATTAAAATTTCTATGAAAAACTGAGAAGAATAAATGTTTATATTTTCTAAATTGAAATTGATTTAAAAAACATCCACGTGTATGTATTTTTTCAATTTCGTTAGAGATCAATAAGCTTACTATCTTTGAATAGTATTTTTAGAAGGAAATAGTAAATGACGTTTTATGAATAAAGCATAATCAAAAATTTAACAATACAGATAAATATTTTAGAGAAAGGAAGAAAACTGATAACAGAATAGCTGACTGCAACAGCATGATTTTAAAACGTTTCCGCTAAGTGTCGCCATCTGGGGGTAAAAGATAAAATATTAAATAATTATATTATTTATTCGTTTCAAGTACCATCACCTTTTTAAAACATTAAAAAATGAACAGAAAAAATAAATGACTTCATCCATTTTGCATGTTTCTAAAAATGTTTTAATCCTACTTGGTAAAAATAGTAATGTAATCAGCAATTAAATTTTTACCAACATTATAATAGTTTAAATAATAAAATTATCATCATTCTTCTTTTCCTGAAATAAGCTTGGAAACTATTTTAAAATGTCAGAAATTAAATGTTTTGAAAATGTTTATTTTAAAATGAAAAGTAGATTAAAAAATGAATTCGCAAAACGCAAATTATATAAACAATGGTTGTGTATCGCTAGAACAAATGGTCCAAGCCAGGGCCGAAACTAGAGGGAGGCAGAGGGGGCACGTGCCCCGGGCGCCAACAGAACATATGGTGAAGAGGGCACCAAATTAAGGTTTTCTTTGGAGTGTTTATTCTAAAGAATGTATATACGTGGGGCAGGGGGGGGGGCGCCAAAATCCATGTTTGCCCCGGGCGCAAAAAAGGCTAGTTTCGGCGGTGGTCCAAGCTCCAATTTTTACCCCCCCCCCCTTCTCTCTCCATAGTACAAAACATTGACTTGGTACAAAACGTCTGTTCCACTCACCACAAACACCCGCTCGCTAAAGTTAATTCTACGGGAGTAAAATTTTGAAATATCTCGTTCCCATTTAATATTTTAAAGTGATTTTTTTTTTCTTTTTAATTGGATCTCTACAAAGGCCGTTTTTCAGTTTTTCAACTTTACTTGCGGGTTTTTTAATTGGGAAAATGAATTCCCTTTCGAAACCGTCTCCGAAAATAATACTGTTCTAACAAGAAAAAAAAAGTACAGAATGCTTTTTGTAGAGATCGACCTAAGCTATCCAATTTAAAAAAAATCATTTAAAAATGTTAAAATGCTAACACGATATTTTAAAAAATCCCCCCATATGATTAACATTAGCGTGCGGGTGTTTTCGCCTGAGTGTGAAGTATTCTCTTAGAATACGAATGTCGCCATTTTCACGAAAAACTTTTTTTTTTCTTAAATCTATTTTATTTTAACCCATTAGTGCCTAGCGTCCCTTTTTAGGGACGCTTCAAAAGGTGCATTCAGCACTGTTTTTGACACCGGTAAAAAAGAAAAGCAATAATTATTTTATTTAAATGACGCATTTTCGTGATTAATGAACTAAACTTAAATCTTCTAAAAATAGTGCTGCCAACGAAATAAAATTTACGCAAAAGATGCTGGGCACGAATGGGTTATTATTGTTTGGAACTTTTCTGAGAAATATTTTTTGCATTATTTAATTGCTGGATTTTGAAGCGAAAACTTCTACGCAAAACTGAAAAATAGTGGTTTTAAATTGGAAATCACATATTTGGACAATAAAAAATTTGTTGCCGCGAATAACAGCATGTAAATAATGAAGCCAGTTAAAAATATTGTGTTTGTAAAACGGCGAGCTATCATGTTACTTTCTCTATCTCTCTCTTCATTGCTATAAAAATTTGATTATTTAAACATAATATAAAAACTCAATTATCGAGATTATAATATAAAAACATAATTAAAATATTAAAATTTTAAAAGTATTAGTATTTATAACTATATTATCATTCGTTTTAAAACTTCGTTAACCCTTTCCGGCACACTGTGCCCAGTCTGGATACTTAATTTTAATTCGAAACTTGCAAACGGCACCAGTAATATTTTAGTAAAATTTTACTTTTACAATAAAAGCTTAGATTAAGGAATTCAAAATATTTAAAAGATTCATTTGTGAATTCCGGTGTCAGTCGATAATTTCTCATTTTAGTACAGATTTTGCCCGTGCAAGAAAGGGCTAAATCAAACAATTGTCATTTATTTCGGCGTATAATGCGCACAACTGATACAAGAAAATTTATCAATTTTCACTGTTCTTCGAGCACAAAAATAAAGATTAAGGTTCCTGATCATTCAGCTTCCGAATAAAGGACACCTTTATTTAAGGGACAAAAGTTCCGGTCCCATAGCTGTCCCTTATTTGGAAGTTTCACTGTGATAAAAACTCCGAATAAGGGACACCTCTATTTAAGGGACGAAATTTCCGGTCCCATAGCTGTCCCTCTTTCGGAGGTTTCACTGTATTTTTAACTTCTTCTTCCAGTGTTCTCTTCGTAAAAGATGTCACATTTTTCTTAGTTTTAAAAATATTTCTAAAATCAATGCTTAATTTTAAACGCAGTGTTACAATTATACTTCAGTCAGTTTTAAAACATAAAATATTAAATCAAGCATAGCTTTTAGAAATGTTTTAAGAACTAAGAAAAAAGTGACATCCTTTAAGGGTGTATTTCGATTCAAACTGCTTATTTTCCGATTTATTTTTGAATTCATTTTTGCTCTCAAATGCACCAAACTTTCAAAATCTCTTATTTGGAAAGTGAACAAGGTGCTGTGATTGTCGATTCTTTGATAAATGCAGAAAATGTTGTAAAAGAAAAAAGCAAACAAAAACGGCATTTCGAACCGATTTTTCCGAAGCGGGAGCCCTGAGTACGAAAAAAAGTGTCACACTGATCAGATAATTGTTTATAAATCAAATTCTAATGAATTGAGCGTAAAACGACATCACACGGCACCTCGTACGTCCCTTCAAGAATCCCCTCAGCAAGTTTCATGTTTGTACTTTTAAAAATGTGTCTGAAATTGTATCGGAAAATTTCGAGCTGTTGAAGGTGGAAAAGCGTTTTTTCGAATACACCCTTAAGAAGAGAACAGCGAAAAATGTAGTTAAAATATTAATTTCCAGAAGAGATATTTTAAATATAAGAATACATCAAACGGCCATATACTTTACGTTACCGAGGGGAATTTATAAGCTGAATGATCAGCATTTTTAAAAAATTAAGGCTCGTGTTCCTGGCCGACGAAACGCTCGCAAGATGATGCTATTCCTATGGAGAAGTTATTTTCTAATATCCGGTTTCAATGTTGATATTTTTAAATTTTTTTTTTTATTATTACAAAGATTTCTACATCGCACCTTTTTTTTTTGTTTTTTTCGATTTTGAATACAGATATTTTTTATAAAGTTACTTTCACTTTCAAAACCGGTTTCGAAAGTGAAAGTGCCTTTTAAAAAAATACTTGCAAACAAAATCGAGAAAATAAGAAAGGGGCGATGTTGGTATGCAACTCAGTTATCCAATGCACATAAATAAATAAATAATAAATAAATAAAAATAAAAAAAATAAAAAGTCAAAATGCAAGCCAGATATTAAAAAATAACCTCATATAGAGATATAGCATTAGCATTATCAGAATAGCATTAGCTCGTGAACGCTTCCTCTGCCAAGGACAGGAGCCAAGGATTTTATCCCTGCCCGAGCTAATGCTATTCCTTGTGGGGAGGCATTTTTCTAATAACTCTTTCGCATTTTGATATTTTTATTTTTATTTATTTATTTATTTATTTATTTATTTATTTATTTATTTTTATTTTTATTTTTATTTTTATTTTTATTATTATTTTTATTTATTTTATTTATTTATTTATTTATTTATTTATTTTTATTTTTATTTTTTATTATTATTATTATTTTTATTTATTTTATTTATTTATTTATTTATTTATTTATTTATTTGCATTGAATAGCTGAGGTCCTTCTTAAGATCGCTCCATGATTACTTTTTCGATTTTGGTCGCACATATTTTTTATAAAGTTACCTTCACTTTCTGAACAAAAATCGAAAAAGTAATCAAGGAGCAATTTTGAGAGGGACTTCAGCTATCCAATGCAAAAAAAAAAAATAATAATAATAATAATATGTCAAAATACGGGAGAGTTATTAGAAAAATGCTTCCCCAGAGGAATAGCATTAGCTCGCGAGTGTCTTCGTGTATACTCCCCAACATCCTGTAATCAGAATTCGAAAATAATAAAAATTGTATGAAAAATGAATAGGTTTACAAAATAATTTTTCACTGCGCATGAGTCAACGATATCAAAATTTCATTTGCATATTATGTTAGCTAAATGTATTCAGGGTGTCCACTCTCAACGATGGCCAATGGCTAATTTCTAAACCATTATTCATAGACATATAGTTCCAATTGCAAAAATGCTTTAAAAAAGGTAAATAATTGTTTTTCAAGCGATTTAGATAAAAAAAATTTTATAAAAATTACGAAAATTAACTTTTTATACGGTCCCGTCCTATTAGTGATATTTAGTAAAAATTTTCCATCACCCTATCAAGCAATACAAAAAAGGTCCCATTCATCTAACATTAAAATTGACCGAGTTATGAAACTTTAAATTTCATGACTTAAACCACTTTTCTATAGTTGAAAACGAATGAGTTGGACTTAGTTTCCAGGGAAGGTATACTAACAAGGAAGGTCTCCATACTGGGCATACTCAGATTTTTTTTGAAAAAAATACTAATTAAACTACTCATGTGATTAATAAAGGATCAGTGAAAATTAGCGGCGGAATTACATTAGAAAACATGTAAAAAAATAAAATACTTTCGAATATTTGGCGTGAAAAAACGAAAGCGTCACACGATTTGGCGAGGAGTACATTTCTCCGCCAAAAGCAAACGATTTTAATGCAACTGAAACCTTTTGGATTTTTAGAATCCGTGTAAATGAATTTAAACACAAACAATGAGCAAGTTTAATTAATTATATACATGTAAACTGCATGTATATATATTGTTTTTTGCTGTAGTTATTTAATTTACCTCTGAAAAAATACTTTCATATATAAAAAATTCTTATTCAATAAAATTACTTTCATACATTTAAACGTATGGAAAAATAAAAGCCAGGTTTCCTTAGCAACAAAATCGAATTGACAATGCTCAACTGGACTTTGAACTTGCAGCAATTTTTATTAATTTCAATTTGAATTTCGTTTTAAATCTCAAATTTTGATGGTTAAATTTGAATATAAATACATATAAATATTAATATAACGAAATTATACTTAAAACAAACTAAATCTGACAAAAGAAAATATATTTAATTTATCTAAACACGCTGAACATGAAACTTTTTTCCTTTAAAATGCATTTGACATGAAAACATTTTTTGAATTTGCTTTTCATCGCCAACCGATGATAAATCGCCAAATAACGAAATTTTCATTATTTTTTTACGGACAGGGTTCAGAGGTTCCGCCGAAATTTTTTTTATAAACGTATATATCCTCATGAGAAGAACATTCTGTAATTTTTTCAGATTTTTCGGAGTATGCCCGTATGGAGACCTTCCTTGTAAGTGCTTAAATTATTATAAAGGGCATCCATTTCCAACGCTGTCCGTGTCCAATAGTTTATTCCTAAACCATTTGTCACAGACGTTTAGTTTCAATTACAAAAATGTTTTAAACAAGATAAGAAAATATTATTAAAGCAATTTAACTGAAGGTGATACCACCGTATAAGTTTCACGGTAGTTTTAATTTTTATTAAATAACTTCTAGATTGGTTAAAATACTTGAAGACGTGAGTTTTAAAATTCTTTTTATCGAGAAATAAAATTTTGGGAAATCGCGATTTTATTTTAAAAAGGTGTGTTAATTTGATAAGCTTATTTTTTGCTTAACTTTTATTTTAAAAAGGTGTGTTAATTTGATAAGCTTATTTTTTGCTTAACACGCTCGCTGCCGCTTACGTGAAGATGTGATGATAGTTAATGCCGCACTGTAGATGTGGATTTTTCATAGAAGCCGATTTACTTATTATAACAAAGAATCAGTGAAAGATTTTCCCGCGCCAGCGCGTGACTGGCTATTGGACATCATCCCACATCACGCGCTGGCACGTGAGTGGCCTCTTAACGTTGGCGCCTTATCAGGCGCTGGCGCGTCTGCGGCAGCGAACGTGTTAAAATGTTCGTGTGTAAGTTTCCCTAGTTCAAAATTTCTATTCAAATTTTAATTCACTTCTAAATATCCGATCGAGGTTCTATTTGCACTCTTATTTATATCCAATGACATTGCAATATTAATACATTTTTAGTTGCGTACCATTTATTTATTTTATAGGACTACACCAAATTCTGTTAGGTTAAGTAATCTAATAGAATTTTAAATATATGCCATTTTGTAACAATTGTAACTGTTGCTTTTCATAATTTAAATTAATAAAGTTTCTGTTATTTATTTTTTACTTTTATTTTTAGTACAAATTTTGTTTTAATCGCAGAAGAATGGGACTTTTTCTGTATTACTTGTTAGAGTAGTGGTAAAAATGTACTAAATATCACTTATAGAACCGCAAGACCGTATAAAAATTTAATTTTCGTAATTTTTTAATAAAAAGTTTTTTTTGACCTAAATCGCTTGAAAAACAATTCTTTACCCTTTTTAAAACATTTTTGCAATTGGAACTATATGTCTATGACTAACGGTTTAGAAATTAGCCATTGGCCACCACACGCCATAGAGTAACTTTTGTGAAAGTCTCAAAATCATAGCTTGAAATCGTCAATAAAATAAGTTGAAAATCCGTTATTCCCAAAATGAAGCAAAAACAAGAGGGGTTGTATCCATATATTCATTGATTAGTGTAAATATAGAATACACAATATGGGACGTACTTAAATAAAACCCCTCAACTTTTTTTTTTTTTTTTTTTTTTTTTTTTGTGAACAACGAATTTTGTGCTTATTCAATAGATTATTCAATAACTTTCAGAATTTTGAAGCTATACTTTTGAGAATTCCACAAAAGTTTCTATATACATTTAGCTAACATAATATGCAAATAGAATTTTTATATCGTTGACGCATGCGCAGTGAAAAATTATTTAGTAAACTTACTCATTTTTCATACAATTTTTATTGTTTTTTATTTCTGATAGCAGGGTATTCTGTGCAATATTATTTTTCATATTTTCAGAAAAGAATATTGTTTTATATTAAGAACTATGCAAATTATAAGCAAGAATCTTCGAAAAATTTGGGACTGTTTTTATAAAAACCTTAATTTCTAGACGTGTATACATGCCATCGACATAAAAATGATCACAGTTTATTACAATAAGCCACTTAATGTAATCTACAGTTTGAACGCTTTTGCTACATTATTTTTGACAGAGTTATCCAAAAGATATTTATTCTTTTCTAATTTGTTGAAGGTCCCCTTTTGGAGTTTCGGGAAAAAAATCTTCGTGGAAATTTATGACTTTTATTATTATATTTACACATTTAGAGTTTCAAGATAATTCCTCTTGTACTTTTCTAGATATTTAACAAAATGTCTAAAATCGCAAGTGGACGGTCATCTTTGGCCATTTAGCGTAGTAGAGATTTTGAAAAACATAAGTATATAAAAACAAAATGCCGTGAGTGTGTCTCTCTGTATGTCTGTAAATGCTGTATCTCCCGAGATAGATATTTGAAATTTAGTGTGTACATAGTATGTAATAATTGAAAGAAGCCTGTTGAATATCACTAACCTCGCTTATCCGAAACTATTTTAATTCAGACTGTCGAAATATTCGTTCTGACGAAAGCTACATGAAAATTTACGAAATTGTTTATTTTAAGGAGTGAATATAAAAGACAATTAAAAAAACACAAATTTTGCATAAATAAGGAAGTCATTTGTATAATTAGTTGCCGAGATGTTTATAATCATATTTTCCATACTCTTCGATTTTTCATGGCCCTATATTTCATTCAAGTTTTAATTCAAATATATATTTCATTTTCATTTTGAATGACCTATCCAATGATATGCCACTCAACTTGGTGCATATTTTTTCCCGTCTCTACAGCCATTTTGTGTTTTACACCCACCATTTCAAATTTACGAAAAGAACCTACAAATTTCGGACGGTTAAGACGAATCGATAGAGACCTCATTTTTTAGAATCCATTTGGGATGTTTCGGGGGTATCACACATTCCTTCTTTGCAGTCGGGTAAAAAGGAACGATGCAGAGAGAATCTCAGCTGGCCAATGCTCAACTGTCCAATGCAAAAAATAAAATAATAATAATAATAATTATAATAAAGTTAAAAAAAATTAAAAAGTGGAAATGCAAATGAACTATTAGAAAATAACCTCCCCATAAGAATAGAATAGCATTAGCTCGCGAGTGTCTTCTCTAGCAGGGACAGGAACCTTAAGTATTGTGCCATTACATATTATTTCAGTATTATTCAAAATTGAAGAGAAGATTTCAAAGGCAGTGGGTCCTTTTAATAAATATACTAAAATAGCAGAGCTTTTTGATGGATGGACGCCTCATTCATACGAGTAAGATCATGCGTCCACTACAAGAACAGAAGCATGTCTGCTTCTAATGAAAGCATGACCGATTCGCGTAATGGTTAATCTTGCACGGCGTGCACCATGCCGATAAGTTTCGTAATATAAAGGATTTATTTAATTTTTATTAAGAAAATTGCACTTGCTATTTATCTCTTTTTAGCTCACAGGCTATCATAACCTGAGAGCTTATGTGCCCGCCCGTTCTGTATGTATGTACATACGTTTGTTCGTTCGTACACACGGGCGTAACGCGATAACTCATGATAAAAATATCCGATCTGCTTGAAATTTTGTATACAGGTATATCCTGATGAGGCGCTTCCCTGATTAGTTTTTTAAGTGCATTCGATATGTATAAGAGGGGGAACGGGGGGCTCATGCCACTCCCCTTAATTGATATAAATGGATTTTTCATGCAGAATTATCAATTTTCGTTCAAAATTTAGACATACGATCATTCTGATCGGGCATCTCAATGATTAGTATTAGGTGTTCATTAGATAAGTAGAAACAGGGGCAACGAGGGTTCTAATGCCTCTCCTCTTAATTTATACAAATTGGTTTTTCATGCACAATTATCAGATTTCGTTCAAATCTCGGAATAGTTTTGGAAGTTTAATGGTTAAGTATAAAAGAGGGGGATAACTCCTCTTAAATTATATAGCTGGGTTTTTATTAAGAATTTTCCGATTTGCTCTGAATTTTGGATATAGATTTTTTATATGATAAAGTATGTCCCTGATTAGTTTAAGAGGAAAGTGATTAAGTATAAAATGGGGAAAGGGGGGCTTTTTTCCCTCCTTGACTTTTTTTCCGAACGGAATTAACCCTTGAAAATATAAGGTTGCAATGTACAATTAGTATGCATAGCCTGTGAGCTTAATACCATCAGTTTAACTGGGCAATATTCTTTTTATTTTAATGATTTTCCTCATGGTTTATATTTTTGTCATTTAACAATTCATTTGATATTGTGTAAAATTTTCTACTTCGCTTTAACGAAAACAAAATGTTTCTGGCTTGTACTTACTTGTACGATTGATATATATTAACTTATATTATTTATTATTTGCTAGCAAATAATCTTGAAAATAATTATTTTCTTTAGTGTGTTCTTATTCTTTTTAAATAACAGATAAAACCTTTTTCTATAAATATGATACTAATTATAAAACGTTGAAGACGTGAATATGTAACTGATTTTTGCTTTGCTTCCAGGGGCGTTACACATTACGTTCATGATACCCCCTACACCCCGCATGTATGCATATACTTTATGAAATCAACCCCTGATGGGGCCCCTTTAAGCTCCGGGTTCTCTAGAATTGTCCCTTTACAACCCCCCTGTCGTAGCCCCAGCTTGTTTCTACTCCAGCTACAAGTTTTGAGTTGTTGTTATATTACTACTTGGTTTTGCTGAGGAAATCAATAAAGAGAAACCAGCAAGGAAATTTCAAAATTTTCAATATCCATTATGTAGCAATTTTCATTATGTTATTCATGAATGCAATGTTTTTCATTTAAATATACGTATTTTATTTCAGCAATATTCATAAAGAAAAAAATGTTGCATTTAAACAGATATATTTTACATGATGTTTATTATGCATATTTAGCCTATTTCCATATTTTTCAAAGAAACTACTATCACATGTATTTTTAATATTTTTGCCTAAATTTTTACATTTTAAATTTTATATACCAAAATGTTTTAATATTATATATAATACTCATTATATGGTCAATTTCTGTAAAACTTTCCAGTTTTACTACTTGATTAATAGTTTTATAAATGCAAATATTTTCTACTTCCTTTATTCCTTTTTTATACCTACGTGTTTCAAAAATAATATTAAGAGAAAAGATAAACGCTTTAACTCTAAGTGTATAAATACCAAGGAATTTGAATTTGATCAAAATCATAATAAAGTTATTTATTTTAACAGGGTCGGTATTCAAGTATGTTTCCGTCTATGGTGCAAATTTCAGAAAAGGAAATTTCTACCTATTATGCGTTTTTGACACTTTCCCGCATAGTTGAATATCTTTATGAGATCGGTTTGTCTGTACACTGTCTGTCTCTCCGAACTCTAAAACTTGCATTAATATAGTTTGGAATGCTCTGCAATTGATAAATGTTATTAATATTTACTATGTCATGCTCGGTATTATGGTAATAGAATATGTAACTTTCATAGTTTATTTACAGAGATACTCAAAAGTATTTCGTTACATTATGACCTGTGGGGAAATGTCGTATTATAAATGTACTTATAATCGACATCTGGTCTGTTCGTCTGTCTGTATATCAGCAGTAAAACGCTCAACTGAATTGCTTGAAAAATAATATATGAGGACCCCAGAAGCCAAGGGGTATAAGTGACAAAATTGAAAATAATAAACTAAGTACACAGACGACCTAAAAATATGCTTTTTTCATTTCAGGTAAAGAAATATAAGTGATTTTCTTATTATTTGCTGAGTTATAGAGGCAAACCACTTTTTTCGAAAAACAAAAAATATTGATTAATTATACATTTAAAGAAATTTGTACTTTATCTTTTAACAGTTATTGAAATAAGAGTTCAAAGACCAGAATGAAACAAGCAGAAATTTCCTATTTCAATCCACTCAATTTTTATTGATGTTCCAATTTAACATCAATTATCTTTAAACTCAATTTACTCCAAATTGAAATTTTGTCACTTGTACCCATTGGCTTCTGGGGTCCTCATATATAATCATTGCAGAATTTTGAAAAAGCGTTTCGAATTTTATAAAAACCAAATTGGGACTTAAAAAAGATATTAATAAAAAGTTGCTTCAGTCTATTAAATCTGATCATAATTCATTAATTCAATCATATCCCATGGCTAGTAATGATTCTAGGTTTTTAACGGTGATTATTCATCCTATTTAAGATACAGTCGTATTATTTCCATATTACTGAATTTAATGTACATGATCGTATCAAATTTTGTATTCTTGCATTTTTGCATAACAGTGCAACATTTATTACATCAATATCTGAATATTTATAAAACTAGTTATATTACTAACGCACCTTATTTGCCACATTTGACGCGCAATTTCCAACTTGTTTTTAATTACTATAAGATTTTTTAAAAATAGATAACGAAATAAAAAATGGTACAGAAAACTATTGCTTTATATGTATATCTGTATCTATAGGTATTTACAGAAAACGAGCAAGAGACTAGTATAAGACTTTTTAACTTCATACTAACAGTCTTTACGCTTATGGTAGCTTTAATAAACAGTGCTATTAATGGCTTTTATCCAATAAATTGTGAAATTTATCGAAAAATATACATTATTATTATTATTATTATTCAAAAACGATTTTAGAAAGAAATTTTTATTACAAAGCATAATCTTCATATGTTTGCACCAACTATATGGGTTATTTCCAGAACAGATTAGCCAGGATTATCGGAGTCACAAGAACGTAGGTGTTAAATTCATAAATTTACATATGTAATATGTAATATGTATAAATGTAAAATTTCTATAAATAAGAAACTTATAAAAGGTGCTCTAGTCTAAAATATAATGTGTTTGTCAGAATACTTTAAAAGTTTTACTCACAAATAACAGCATTTCCCCCCACTGTCAAATAATATGTTTTGATATTTTGACAACCATAAATCAAAATTTCAATAAGATATCATTTGATACCGATAGAAATAATAATGTTAACAATATAATATAACAGTTCATTTTCATAGATACACGGCACTTTTTCTTCTATATCATGCAAGCTATAATTTTCATCTAAATTTAAAATTTTCTTTTTTAGAAAACAGACTTCTAGAACAAACTTTGGTGCTGAAGAACCTTCAACTGTTGAACACGTGCCATCGACTCAGGTAAATTGAATTAAATAGTCTATTTTAATTTCTATCGTTTTATGATTTTTACTTTCTTCTATCTTCAATAGAAGAAAGTATTGTAATCGAAATTTTTTTCGACTTTCGGTTTTCGACGGATTTACACGTTTTAGGGGTCAGAGATTCCAAAAAACATGTTTTTACAAAATGTCTGTCTGTCCGTGTGTCTGTGTGTCTGTCTGTGTGTATGTCGCCATTCTACCATCAAAAGGTGTATGAAGTTATGCATAGAATTGAACCAAATTTTTGTGAATGTTTTTGGCTGTGGCAAGCAGGTCCTCCTTCAGTTTTGAAATATTCCGCCGGAAGGGGGCGCTGCAATCGCAATTTTTGTGCCATTTTCGATATTGTACTGACCAAAAGTACATGAAGTTATGCATAGAATTGAACGAAATTTTTTGTGTAAGTGTATCACTATGGCTAGTTGCATCGCCCTGAATCTGAAAAAAAGCCGCCGAAAGGGGGCGCTGTAATAGCGAATTTTATGCCATTTTCAATATTGCACAACCTAAAAGTGTATGAAGTTAGTTCTAGAACTGAACTAAGGTTTTTGTATATGATTATTTTTTGGTATGGCAAGTAGGTCCTCCCTGAATTTGAAAAAAAAAAATCTGCCTATCATTCTATTGTCCATCGGGTCGTGCAGAGACGGAAATTCGTTTTTACTCCGATTAATTGACTGAAGCAGAAATTTAAGATGAAAATCAAAGTTGGTATGGTATTGAATTAAAATCATTAAAGCATTAAAATGTGTAACTATTTTTTTTTAAATATTAAAATGTACGTATGAGATAGAAGAAAGTTTTGGGATTGGCACATCCAACTAGTTTAGAAAAGTATTTCGCAGCAGGAGAATCCGTTGGACATAAATCTGCTATCCTCGTGTAGTTTTTGCTTTATTTAGGATGCGTAATAAAATAACAAAGAACGTTGATATTAATTTACAAAGAATATTTTATAAGAATGTAAAATAATCGAATAGGCGTGGAGCAAAGCCTACACAAGGGTTTGCCAACTTTTGTACCATCATGGGAGCATTCCTTTCCCCATATATATACACATACTTTCTATTTGCGTATAGCGCATGCATTATATAAACGTACTCATTTCATATGTGGATTGGTAGACATTTAAAGTTGGGGGGGATTACGTACAAATGGAACAAAGCTTGTTTTGTTACTAACAAACATACAAAAAGTCTCATAAAAGAATTTAGTGACCAAACAAACCTTTCAATGTTTTGTTCATAGCAGATAATTTAAAAATACTCTCACGTAGCACAGATTGTTGATCCATCTAGGAAACGTTTAGAAATGGTAAGATATGGAATGGTAGCAATAAAAACGTTTGAGAAATGGCAGGTACAGCAAATATTCTAATTAGAAACGTCTCTGAGCAGAATTCTGAGCACCTAACGGCTGAAATACTGAGCCTTGAGCTTTTCTTTGGAAATAGTTCATTGGCCAATGATACGGTAAGGCTGATATTTTTTATTTTTGGCCAAAGTTGAATAACTATTAGCCAACGTTGACCCACTCATTTTGCGCTACTTGAGCTGTACTAAAACGAAACTTTTATTCTTTAAATTAAGATTTACTATCCATGAGTGCAAAATATGTATTTACAGATATAAAATTATATAGGCTTCGAGAATACAGTAAGTGTCTGAACGCGCCTGAAGACGCGTAGTTGGCGACCACACTGTTAAAACTAATGGTGACACATTGCACCTTTTAGGGGTGAAAGGCTTGTCTCACTGGCGACACCCCTAGAGGAGCTAAAATGGCACCCTTAACTAGGGTGAAAGGATGGCACCCCTAATCCAGGGTGTTTCAGGGGGTGAAAGGACGGCACCTCAGGGAAGAATAATGGCACCCCTTATCCACAGTGTTCAATAGGGTGAAACGATGGCATCACAGGGGAGAATAATCTCACCCCTTATCCAGGGTGCCCCAGAAGGTGAAAGGATGGCATCTCAGGGGAGAGTAATGGCACCCCTTAACCAGGGTGCCCCAGGGGGTGAAAAGATGGCGCCTCAGGGGAGAGTAATGGAACCCCTTATCCAGGATGTCCCAGAAGGTGAAAGGATCGCATCTGAGGGGAGGGTAATGGCACCCCTCATCCAGGGTACCTTAAGGGGTGAAAGAATGGCATCTCAGGGGAGAATAATGATACCACTTATCCAGGGTGCCCCAGAGGGTGAACGGATGAAACACATAATCCAGTGTGCCCTGTGGCATCCTACAAGAAATAGCACTCACAATCTATAGCCCACAGTTGCAACCCCCCTCCCCTCACCCTGCTTGTCAAGAAATTGTATTGGTTTGAATCATGAAATACAAAGTGTTTACCCACTTTTAAATTGAATTCTGCAGAGAAAATTATCATGATCAGTCAATATTTTGAGTCTTTTTTTTTTCTTTTAGATTGATGGAATATTATATTTTTAAACTCATTATCAGGTGTCCAAAGAAAAATTGTAGCATATTTTTGTAACTCAGAGAGGGATAATATGAACTACAAAAATAATCATAGAAAGGCAGAGAATTCAAATTGTACTTTCATTTACATGGAGAGTATTTTAAGAAAAATTCAAAATTTTAACTTTTATACAGTCTTTGCATTTCAAAATCACCAATCATAAGTCATCACTATTGCATTGTTAGTCATACCCAAAAGGTTTTGTTAGAATAAATCGCAAAATTTACACAACCTTTACACCTATTTTCTGCCTCTAAAAATCACTGAGTTAGAGTCAAATATTGTGACTTTGTCATGCAATTTGAAGCCTGATTTTCAATTTTATGTTTTGAAGTTCTTGTAAAATGAAATAAATCATGATTTTTGACTGTCTCTAACTCATGTGTTTGGATAAAACTTTTTGGGTATGTTTAAGAAAGGGCCAGTAACTATTTTTGTAACTGGGCATTTTTAGATGCAGGAACATTATAAAAATTTGATGTTTTTTGACTCCAAAATAAGAGAAAGTACAAATTGAATTATCTATCTTTATATGAATATTTTTATAATATTCTTATAGTTTCAGAAGTAATCCGTGACCATCTTTTTGACACATAGTATATTGCTTGACATGTATTTTCATTATTTTATATACAGGGCAACTGAAAAGTATGGGGACACAGAAAAATGCTATATCCTGTAAAATATATGCCATAATTTAATAATAAAAAAATAAAAGAAATAATATTTTAACAAACTGTTCACTGGCTTGATATTTATTTTTTACACAAGTTTGAAAACGAAAGATCACAGAATCGACAGTCCGCTGCAGATAATTCTGATTTAAATCATTTTATGCCTTGATAATTTCGCATCACATACAATGCAAACTGGGGATTTTCTATTTCTAGCTTTTCTACAGAAGTCAAGTGAGTTAAGATCTGATTGTTCGAAGGCAATACACCTGTTATAAAATATCCACGCAGATGGGTGTTGAAGGTCAATGTTGTTTTTGCTCCATGTGAAGGCCCCAATACTGCTGGAAGTTCCATTAAAATTATTTTGCTTCCAAGAGGCGAACACTTCGTTGAACATATTAGTTACTGGTCATTTTGACGGTTGTGAACTTTTCGGAGGATTAAGATTTTCATATAATAGAAGAAATGTTACAAAATTTTAAAATAAGCATTTCTCAGATTTTAGTTGTGAAATATCAATGTCAAACAACGCACCAATATTTTTTCAGCTACCCTGCTGTGTCTAATTAAAAAAATGTAAAACACAAATTAAAAAAGAATATGTAATAAATGCTGTGTAACTTTTAAATTAGTAAGAATACTTCATATTCTTTAAAATTCTTCCAGAAAGTTAGCCATCAAGCTATGAAATGAATTATAGAAAATAAGTTCATTTTATGGTTGTGGTAAAATCACAGATGAAATTGAGTAAAAAAAAAAAAAAAATCATTTTTACAATATATGTAGTACTTACCTTTATAGTGAATTTATGCAAATCCATATTTTATAGCATATATCCACACAGGATTAGAAATTAAAAACTGTATGTAAGGTGTCAAAATAATGCCTACAATTTTTTTTCGATGTGCCAACTGCATTTCATATTTTCTTATTTCTTTTCACAACCATGTTAATAGTAATAATATTGCATTGCATATTTAATTTTAATGTATTGAAGGGAAGTGGGGAGGAAACTTTACTAAACAAAATAAAAACTGACTTTTCATAAGTATGAAACCTGATTAAACTACAATATTTGGATGCTGGAAAAACTTATTCTTTTGTTAAAGCTAATATGCATACAAAACAGATAATCAAGCAAATATGTCCACAGAGAGAAAATATGAGCTTTAGCTATAACTAGGGATAAGCTCATTTTTAAAAAATCTGAGAGTAACAGTACATCAGAAAATAAAAAGTTAGCAAATAAATGAATCTTTGGTTGCCAATTATGGTGTGGCATTTAAAACATTTCCAAATCACACATATTTTTTTTTGTTTGTTTGAGGAAGGGAATGCAAAAATTTTAAAATAATTTTAATACAGTTTCTTATTTTAGGAACATATAAGGATGCAGAAATATCTCATAATAAAAGAAAATCTTGTTTACAGGGGTGTAATATCCAAGGACCAGTTTTATCAGTCATTGGTGAAAGTGAAGTTAACTTAGAGGTTATTGAAAGTTAAAAATTCTTAAGACACGTGCTGATGTCATGGTGCAGAGGGGGGGGGGGGTGTATATGCTAAAATACAAATGAGAGCATTTGCTAAACAAAAATTAAGGTTAAAGAAAGCCAAGAATCCCTAGCTATCAAGATTTGACGACTAGGAATAATTTTTCTATAATTTAGTTTCATTTGACGACTAACGACTGCTGATTTCTAGTCCTGCATCCACATCAAAACAGTTTCTGCCAATTTTTTTTTTTGTTTTGACTTATTGCATCTGAAATTTTAATCCAAAGAGTAATTACAATGAAAGGAATAAAACACTGAATTAAAAAAACAACCTTTTAGTTCAAATAATCTTTTTATTGTAAACACCAAGAATGTATTAAATATTATTAAACAAAGACGTAACACTATGTAGAACTGATGCCACTGAGAAAATTTTGAAGACTTAAGTATCTAATAAAAATGATAAAAATTTAAATTGGCTTTTGCTATAGTTAACGTTAAACAACCAAAATAATGCATACCACAAAGTAACTAAGCTTATAAAATTATCAGTTTTTGTAATTAACTGTTTATATAAATTTAATACATAGCATGAGTAATTTAACAAGTTGCTTGAGTTGCGGAGCACCGTAACAGGTTGAAACACAGAAATTTCTGCACCTTCTTCATGATAAAGTGTCGGAATCTTTTCTTATATCAAGCATGGTAATGTAAGTACTATAAATGTAAGTTCACTATCTGAAATAATAATAACAACACATTAAGGAAAACACACAACAAGACAGTCCAGTTAAAATGTATCATCAAAGTACAGCAAAAATGGTAGATGAACAAAAAAAGAAAGAATAACATTTAAATAAAATTTAAATTATAGCTCACAAGGCTATCAAAGCCTGACAGCTAATGTGTCAGCAGGTTCTGTATGTAACGTGATAACTCTTTATATAAATATCAGATTTGCTTCAAATTTTATATGTAGGTTCATTCTGATAAGGTTCTTCACTGATTAGCATTGGAGGTTCATTGGTTAAATATGAAGAGGGGGGGGGGAGAAGAGAGTGCTACCGTCCTTAATTTATATAAATATGCAGAAATCATGCAGAATTATCACATTTTCTTCAAATTTTTTAATAGGTTCACTCTGATAAGGCACTTTCCTGATTAGTTTTAGAGGCTCAATGGTTAAGTATAAAGAGGGATGGCAGTTAATCCACTGTCCAATAACTTACAGTTGATTTCTTTTATTTTTGGAAGGACATTATTCTTTGAAATAAGACTATAATATACAGTTGTATTTATAGCCTGCGAGCTCAATGCCATCAGTTTACCTGGGCACTTTCCTCTTTATTGCCTGTTATCGGGCAGCACGAGAAAATTACATGACCAACTCATACTTGTCATTCAGATATTCTTTTCCTGTATTATCATTAAAAGTTACAAATTATTTACATTATTAACCATATTTACAAAACATATCTTGCAACAAAGTGTCTATTCCAGATTAGCAACGAATTTCCCTAACATGTACAAGTATTCCATACCAGTAATAATAATAAAAAAATGAGGAATTTTATTCAAATTTATTAGTACGCCCCTATTATGTATCCTATATTGACACTAATCAATGAACATATGGATACAACCCCTCGTGTTTTTCCTTCATTTTGGGAACAACGAATTTTCAACGTATTCTATTGACGATTATTTTCTAAATTTTCAAGATGAGATTTTGCGACTTTCACAAAAGTTGCTCTATACATTTGGCTAACATAATAAGCAAATGAAATTTTGATATCTTTGACGCATGCACAGTGAAAAATTATTTAGTAAACCTACTCAATATTCGAACAATTTTTATTATTTTTTAATTCTAATTACAGGGTATTGTGTGCATTGTTGTTTGTCACATTTTCTGAAAAGAATGTTACTTTATATTAAGAACTCTTCAAATTATCAGCAAAAATCTTGGGTAAATTTGAGACTGTTTTTCGGATTCGTAAAAAACCTTAATTTTTTTACGAGTATACATGCTATCGACATAAAAATGAACACAGTTTATTACAATAAGCCACTTAATCATAATCTACAGTTTGGGCGATTTTTCTACATTAGTTTTGACAGGGTTATCCAAAATATATCCAAAAGGTATTCATTCTTTTTTAATTTGTTGCCGGTCCCCTATTGGAGTTTCGGAATAAAACCTTCAGGGAAATATATGTCTTGTACTACACTACCTGGCCATTGATTATCGTCCATTTGCGATTTTAGACATTTTGTTAAATATCTAGAAAAATGCATGAGGAATTATCCTGAAACTCTCAGTGTATACACATAATAGTACAGGTCATATATTTCCGTGAAGATTTTTTCCAGAAACCTTATAGGAGATCGTCAACAAATTAAAAAATAATGAATATCGTTTGGATAACCCTGTCAAAACTAATGCAGCAGAAGCGCTCAAACTGTAGATTGTGATTAAGTGGCTTATTGTTATAAACTGTGTTCATTTTTATGTCGATAGCATGTATACTCGTAGAGAAATTAAGATTTTTATAAAAATACTCCCAAATTTTTCCAAGATTTTTGCTTTTAATTTGCAGAGTTCTTAATATAAAATAATAATATTTTCTGAAAATCTGACAAACAACATTGCATATAATACCCTGTAATCAAAAGTAAAAAATAATAAAAATTGTATGAAAGATGAGTAGATTTACTAAATAATTTTTCACTGCGCATGCGTCAACGATATCAAAATTTCATTTGCATATATGTTAGCTAAATTTATAGAGCAACTTTTGTGAAAGTCGCAAAATCATAGCTTGAAAATTCTAAAAATAATCGTCAATATAATAAGTTGAAAATCCATTGCTCCCAAAATGAAGCAAAAAAATGAGGGATTGTATCCAAATGTACTAGTAAGTTCCGTATTGTGTATTCTATATTGACACTAATCAATGAATATATCGATACAACCCTTCTTGTTTTTGCTTCATTTTGGAAATAACGGATTTTTAAGTGATTCTATTGACGATTATTTTCAGAATTTTCAAGCTATGATTTTGCAACTTTCATAAAAGTTGCTCTATACATTTAGCTAACATAATATGCAAATAAAATTTTGATATCGTTCACGCATGCGCAGTGAAAAATTATTTAGTAAACCTACTCATTTTTCATACAATTTTTATTATTTTTAATTCTGATTACAGGGTATTATGTGCAATGTTGTTTGTCACATTTTCAGAAAATATTATTATTTTATATTAAGAACTCTGCAAATTATAAGCAAAAATCTTGGGAAAATTTGGGAGTATTTTTATAAAAACCTTCATTTCTCTATGAGTATACATGCTATCGACATAAAAATGAACACAGTTTATTACAATTGGCCACTTAATCACAATCTACAGTTTGAGCTCTTTTGATGCATTAGTTTTGACAGGGTTATCCAAAAGATATTTATACATTTTTTAATTTGTTGGCGGTCCCCTATAAAGTTTCTGGAAAAAATCTTCACGGAAATAGATGATCTGTACTATATTGTTTATACACTGAGAGTTTCAGGATAATTCCTCATGTATTTTTCTAGATATTTTGCAAAATGTCTAAAATCGCAAGTGGACGATAATCAATGGCCAGGTAGTGTATTATATTTATATACTAAGATTTTCAGGATAATTCCTCATACATTTTTCTAGATATTTAACAAAATGTCTAAAATCGCAAGTGGACGGTCATCTCTGGCCATATCGTGTATATCAGGAGCTTTAGGGAACTGGCTAATTCTTTATTTCCCCTTTTGCTATATGGGGGGAAAGTCGGGTGGAATGGGACTGTAGGTTTTTCTCTTTGTGCATTATTCTAAACATTTCATCGATCGCATACAAGATGAAGCAATGGTAATCCATTCTTCAGTTTATAAAAAAATATTGATATGCATAGACTTGCAAATGTATGAAAGAAAAAATTATTTCAAAAATCCAATTTAAATTTGATTTATTTGCTCTCAATATATTAAAAGCTTGTTTATGTATAACTGTAATAGTTTCTCTATTTATGGAACATTATACTGTATATTATCAATAATTTAAACTAAACCTAAAGCAGCATTTTTGTTTGAACAAGAAGTTTAACACAAACAAGGAAGTGGCGAGGAATGGGACATGCCAGAAAAGGGATGAATTGGACGCGCCCAGTTCCTTTTTTTAATTAATAATAATGCGAATTGCTAACATGCAAATTTTTTAGAGGATAATATATTAATTGTAACATTGATATTATATGCATTCATACTTCAAAATGTAAATAAATTGATGATTATTTAAGGCGCAACGCTAGGCACAGAAAAAGACCCGGATGATAATGTACAGTTTAAGGGCTAACAGTTTATTGTATATCCCTAGGTTTTTACCACCTTCTCCCCAGGTTTTTACCGGTAAAAAGCCAACCCTGTTTATTGGTCTTGTTTCAGAACGGGTGGAATGAAAGATTGTTAAAAATTATGTCATTAGAAAAATGTTTAAGATTTATAAATGACAGTGCAAAAATCGCCTTTAAAACACGAGATCTTCATCACCTGCGGAAAATTTTCACATTTGTGTAAAATTACGATATAAGTTTTTATTCATTGTTATATTTTTTGAACACACACTATTTCTGTAAACTATTCTGAAAGTTCAGTGGAGTAAATACAGATTGTTTTCCTTTTATAATTTGAATGTTCATGACTACAAATTTCTCATATCGGATGATGTTGATGATTGAAAAAGGGGGGGGGGGACTGATTACGGACTAATTAAACTTAAATTACTATTATTGAAAAAAATATTTTATTTAATTTAACCATAAAATTCTGCTACTAAATAAGGTTTAATGCGAAAGAATACTTTCGAAAAAAAAAAAAAAATGGGTGTAAATCTGCATAGCCGATAATCAGATCATAAGGTTTATTCAATTCAATACCCTAACATTTTCTCACCTTTTTGAAAGAAAATGAAACTAAAAGTATGAAAATATGAAGAATTGGGAGGAAGAAAACATAATGGTAAACCCAAGATACCGCTAAATTTGGGTTTTTAGGCATTTCGCACCAAGGTATGACTTGGCTGACTAATAACGTTTTAATATGCAAATCAAGGTTTTCTCCGTGATTTTTATCCTTAAATGAGATTAAATGATTGTCCGTGCTACCGCCTCTCGATCTAATCTTATTATGAAGATTATTTTGGAAATAATGGTGGTTAATAAGGAAAATATTAATAATGAAAACCCTGTAAATAAGTTTTGATTACTTTAATATTTGCAAGTATTCAATTGTCTTAAATAAAAAAGTTCCCCCCCTCTCTCAAATAACGACAAATCAGGTATACTGAAACAATATTAGAGAAGTTACGCGAGGCTGCAATGGCTTAGCTTTTACAGGAGGGATTCGGATAGCATCTATCCGACAATATATGCAAAGCCGGCCAGATGCTGTCCGAGATCCCGTGTAAAGGTTAAAATTAAAACTTCGCGAATAAAATTAATTGCTTTTAACTGTATATAGACGCAAAAATATATTTTAACCTTAACTGCTCTGACAAAAATTGTTACATAACTACTGTGAGCTGTCTGTCAGACCATTTAATCTGAAGATGAATAAAATGTTACATTAATTCTCAGAATACTATTTATGTATTAAACTTTATGTACAAGAATATTATAAGTCAAATTCAGCTATTCAAAAGTATTTAGAGGTAGTAATAAGACTCCAAACTAAAAAAATTTGGCCATTATCTATAGTTAAACTAAAAATTACAAGTTAAACTGTGAAACTTGAAAAACTCGCGGTGTCTGAGACCACTAACAGCAGTGAAGGGTTAAATCTAAACAGTTGAGTTTAAACACAAGGTAAAATGTTCATAGAATATTCCGATTGCAACAAGATTCGTCTATAATAACTGATTTGGAATGAAAAAATATGTAAATATTTTTACAATCTTTCATTTCGCTTTTTCTAATTGTGCGTCCTTAGGATTCCCGTGCCTAGAGCAGTTTGCTCCAATTGCTCCTCTATAGCTAAGACCTCGATAAATCATTTAAAAATATTGACATGTAAACGAGAAATTGTAAAATAACTACCTCATAGGTTTAAAATTAGCAACCGGGTATTTTGGTGAGAGTGTAGCTTGTATCTTCACATAATAAACTTAACAATCAATCATACTAACAAAAAAATCTAATTTACTGTTTTTTTATGACATTACTTATAGGGATGTACGATAAATTAACGTAACAATAAAATAAAATAAAATAAAGTTAAATCTTACCTTTAATCAGACTTTGCCCGGTTCACTGGTCGCGCAAATCGGATCGTTAAGTCCTCATTGTTGTTTCATTGAAGCTCAATGGTTAGTCCTCAATTAATATCGCCAATTTACATACTGCCATGTTTTGATTTGCTCACACACGAAAACTTTACTTGCCGACACCGAAAGCAGAAAGACACGCGTCATAGCGCAAGCGCAAGTTGCCAGTCACCCGATGAGGTGGTTACGAAGTGCATGGCACCTTATTTAGCTCCCATCATCCAGTAACAGATCTGTTGTCACCCCAACCGCATATTCAAGCTCCTATGACACCCTAGGGTTCCAAATGGCACCGCCTTTTCACCTCCGGGTCCCAAATGGCACCGGTTTGTCACCTTTATTTTTAACAGTGCAGTATCTGTTTTCAAAATTTATCTGTATTATTAACACATGTTATAGCTATACCTGTAGTTGTGTTTCGAAGTGAATGATTTTTAAATTGAGAACAAATATACAATGATCTGTCTTTGAGAGAGATGATCTAACATTAGAATTGTACGCCATTTTTTAGAGTAATTTATTTAATTACAAAAATTAAATAAAATTTATAGTAAGCCATAATTGGGTTGAAATATTGAAAGATGTACTTCATACTTATTCTTATATATATTTTATTGCCGAAACGTCAGTGAAGGCTTACTTTGGAGACACGAAATTTTTTGGTTTCTGTCTGTCAGTCAGTCTGTCAGTCAGTCTGTCTGTTCCGCGATAACTAACGCAAAAAACATCCGATTGGCTTGAAATTAAGTAGGTATGTTAGTGAGGCACTGGGATTAAGCTGTATAGTTTTTTGTTAGATTTGATTCATTCGTTCGGAAAATATAGAATATTTTATTTTGCGCAATAACGCTTTTCTATGGCAAATCCAATGATTTTCAATTTTTTTTTCCTTGAGAGAAAATAACACATTTCATTAATGGAATTCAATGATAAATGGATATTGAAATTTACCAGTTAAATTATTCGTGTTGTTTTGAAATTTTGTCCATGCATTTGTCAGATTTTTAAAGTTATTACTGTAAATTATGGAGAATTTTTATAAATGTGTTCCAATAATATAAACTAATTTGGTTTAGAGATTTACTTATTTAAAATGTATTTATTTCATTTTCTTTATTTTCTCTTAATGGTTGCTAAGCAACCATTCATCCTAATCCTTATTATATTTTAAAGCTATAAATTTGAAGGCGTGGAAAAAATTTAAATGAAATCAACGTCAAAACTTATGAATTAATTAATGTCTTGTTATCTTTGCGGATAAATATAACATAGTCCAGAAAAGAATATAGGCTATGTTTTATTAATTTTATTCAAATATTTTCCTTAATTCAAAATTTCTTCTTTTTCATACAGAATCAAGAGCGATTTTTTAAATAAAATTTAACCAATTTCCTTTATCGTTGCCAAAAAAAAAAAAAAAAACCTGGAATAATTTTTCAACGGCAATAAGTTTCAATTGAGCAATTTCCATTCGAAAAACCAAACTAAGAAAAAATAAATATGACGTCAGAATTAAAATAAAAATAAAAATAGTACTTTGTCAAATATTAAACACGGAAATTTGTTTCGTTAATAAGAATTTTTCTGACAAAAATGGGGGCATAATTAGAAGTAAAAGAAAAAAAAATAATTATATTTTTAACAAATATATCAATTGGTAAAATTTGACGTCATAATTGAACAAAAACAGATATTTTATAGTAGTCGTTAAAAATACAAGAAACATGGATATCAATAACTCATGAAAAATAACGCCATTGCCGAAACTTCAGTGAAGGCTTACTTTGAAGAAACGAAATTTATTATTTTTCATCTGTTAGTCTGTTCTTCTGTATGTTTGTCTGTCCCGCTATAACTGCTACAAAATGCAATCAAAACATTTTTTTTGTCGGAAACAAAATTGTAAAACTCTACTGAGTTTACACTTACAAAAGTTCCTGATACATCAGATTTAGGTGTTTGTGGTTGGCAGGTATGTAGAAGTATGAGAACAATGAAAAGTATTTGTCCAAACTGATACTTATCCTTATAAATCAAAATGTATAAGGAAATGCAAGATATACAAAAACCATTAGCACAATTATTAGAAAGTGGCAAATTTAAATTAAGTGAGGCTACGGGGGGTTCAGGGGGGTGCCTCGCCCCTGAAGAAATCTACTATGTTATAATAAAAAAACACAAATAATAGATCATGAAAATTTCAGAATATCCTAACATAACTAAATTTTTAATTTACCGCTTTTGAAGGCTGAAAACTTCTAATTCTTATTTTATTCTTATAAATAATTAAGTACTATGAAAATTTTAAATTAAAGTTTCCAAGAAGTTGAATATTACCCAAAGTGTGTTTAAATATATATATATATATGTGCAAAGCTGACGTTGAGGCTCCTGATATGAAGATTTACTAGTATATTATCTTTTAAAATGTTCATATTGTCTTTTGTATGCATAATTTCATCCATAAGAGACAAAATGCAATCCTGAAAGAAGAAAAAAAAAAGACCAAAAATATTTTCCACACAAATGTCAGTATCCTGAAATATACAATACATAAATGCATGAAATTCAAATATTAAAATTTAAGAATTAAGATTGAGATAATTAGAAGTAGAAGAATGGGCCAGCTCCCGACTGTGCTTGCGATTATGTTGTCCAGATGTTAAAGAAGTTTTGCGCGAATTTTATTACTTCAGAAATTCCTAAACTGTATTCTGTAGTATATACAGGGTGTCCCAGAAATTATGGGACAAACTTAAAGGGGAGATAGGGAACATCAGAAGGATTCTGAATTGCATAGCAACCCACGGTCGGAAACGTTTTCCTGGTGCAATAGTGATGATACAAAATCCAAGAAAGACAGGACACAAATAAGAGGTAAAAACATGTTTACTATCCTTAGTATAGTAAAAAACTAAGAAAAAAGAACATTAAAAAGACAACGATCATCATCAAAGTAGGTATTTGAAATTACGACCCCAGACCGTGATGCATGAAAGCGCATCTCCGGCACATGGAAGATCTAATGTTCTCGCAAGTACTGCGAATGTCCTGAACTTCTCCAACAGTTGCCACGATGCGTGCAACAAGTTCCTGAGCACTTTCCAGTGTTGCCCTAGCATTTTTGCAGCACAAAGGACAATAAACATGTTTTATCTCCCTGTTCGTGTCCTTTCTTTCTTCTGCTTTGTGTCGTCATTATTGTGCCAGTAAAACATTTCCGACCTTGGGTTGCTATATAAATCGGAATCCTTGTGATGTCCCCTGCTTCCCCTTAAAGTTTGTCCAATTACTTCTGGGACACCCTGTATATGTTTTTTCATAAAATATGGTTAATTTTCCACGAATTACAGGCATTACAGCTTGTTCATATGCAGCATTTTGTTTAGAAAATCTGCCCATAGCAACAACATTTTTTCCCCCAAGAACCATACATTTTTCTTACTAATGATCACATTGCAAAAAAATTTCAAAATTTCAAGGATAAAAAATATTTACAAAGAAAATTCTTGACAATATTATAGTCATCCCACGATAACTTGGCTGATCAGCAATACATATTTAGATGAACTTATTTGTTAATGAAGATGACTATTACTAGAATTGACACTGTAAAAAAATACAAATGTTTCGTAATTTACAAAAAAATAATCTTACCACTTACAAAATATACAATCCCTCTTTCGAGTTGCCTATGATTCCTAAAAACGTTTTTTACTTTTAAACATCTCAGAAACGAATATATTTTCGAAATTTAAAGTAGTTTTTATATAAAAAGAACTTTTTTTTTTGCTGCCACTAACCTTCGGAAGCGTTTCCGTGTAGTTTTCGTAAATCACTTTTTTGAAATTAGAATATTCGCTTTTAGGTTGCTGTCCATTCTCAACCAAACATTTTCAGCGGCGTAATTGAATTTATACCTGGTGTCCCAAAAATGACTGGTGTATTTTAAAATTTAATAACTTGCAAACGGTAATATAGTTAAAAAATGTTTGCAGAAAAATTACGTATAATGTCGAAAGTTTTTTTTTTTTTTTTTTAACTGTAATTTTTTATTTTAATTCGAATTTCAAACAATAATGGAGATGAGAGCAATAGGTGCCCGGTCCAGACCCGATTTTGGTAATTCGAGATCCATTCAATACATTTCAATCTCCTTTTTCGCATGGAAAAGAGAGGTAAAAAAAATCGAGCCTGGATTTAGCGGTTATTCCTTGCAGCACCTTCTATCGCTGCTATTTGTAACTAAAACTGAGAATCGCAGCATAAGAACTCCTGACATCTTACATAACGCTTCTGCAAGAATTTTTTAATATCTTTCACCGTTTGTAAGTTATTGAATTTTAAAATCCACCAATCATTTTTTGAGACAACCGGTTCATGCAGAAGTAAAAAATATTATTAATATTAGTGTTCATGTTGATATTGTCAATTTATTTATTTGTCTATAAAACATGCTAGATGAATACGAAAATGTTTAGTTTAGAATGGATATTATCCGAAAACCCTTTATTTAGTACAAAGAAAACTGTAAAAACCTCTTGGAAAAGTTTTTGACAGTCAATGGAAGCAAAAGAAACTTTGTTTTTATAAATTCTTCTTTAAACCTCGAAAATATATTGATTTCTGAAGTTTCTACACATAAAAAATGCTTATTGGAATCCTGGATAACTCGAAAGCCGCTGTTGTATAGTTTCGTTCGTGGTTACATTCTATTTTTCTGGATTAAGGAAAATTTGTATTTTTTACTTTACAGCAAACTCTTAGTTACATAATATATTTAATGCACCATTAAAAAATATATAATTTAGATAATTATAGTGGTAAAATATCTAAAATGCACCATTAGATTAAATTATATCTTTTTTGTCCTTAATTTAAACGTTGTCTTTTAGGAACTTCCTGTCACCGTAGCATCGCGAACTTTTAATAACACCGACTAAGTTGTTGTGGAAATACTAAATTCCGAATATTACTATTTGTACTTTCTGTTGGATATATTTCTTATTTATCCTCTCCGCGAAAAGAGTTTAATTTACATTTTTAAAATCAAGATGCATTAACTATGATTCGTTTTTATCCCATGCCATCCTGGAAGATTCAGAGAACATCATTATATTAAAAATATTCTCAATTAATTTAATACATAAAAAAATGCTACGATAGATTTCCAACTCATAAAAAAAACTTTGAAATCAGCCACAAAATGAATAATAAATTTACCATACACCTGTTATGACTTCCGCCTAATCTGTAAAATGCTATTGACTCTCCGATAATAAACCGGGAGGCAGCAGCACAGACAATCACCTCATCAAGTTCATGGATGAAATTATAGGATTGGTTGAATCTCGATTCGCATATTAAAACGCAATCAGTCTGCCAAGCCATATCTTAGTAGAAAACACCTAAAATTTCGATTAAGGGGTTGACTCACAGGTTTACCATTATGTTTTCCTGCTCCTAGTCCTACATGTTTTCATAATTTTTGGGTGCAGGAAAGCACAATGGTAAGCCCACAAGTCAACCATTAAAATCAGGTATTTTAGGTGTTTCTCTCCAAGATGTGATTTGGCAGATGAATCGAGATTTAACTAATGCTAGATTTTCATCCGTGAACTCCATGATGTTACTGTCTATGCTGCCGCCTCCCAGTCTATAAGCATGTCTGCTCTTTCTGTTGTTTCCTTATTCCTCATTCTAATACAACTCATTTTTCCACTAATATATTAAAGTATGTTCGCTGCTTTTATCTCTTACCATATTCGAGTACTCAACTATATTTATGACTTATATCTGTTATGTAGAATGTAATTGTAAAAGATATTTCTTGGTGATCAAGTAATTATTACAGATGTTTTTAATATTCGATTACTGAAGAAAAGAGGCGTGAAAATAAATTACTTTCCAAATGATAGCTTAAACAAATGTAGGTGTACCTTAGCGTGTTAAAGTTATGCCGACCAAGTAGGAATTGAAACCAGTTATATCATTCAGATTATTCTATTATTCATTTAATTGAGGTCCGTCAACTTATTACATAAGCAATCTTCGACTGCAGCTGAAGGAGCCATCAAGTTTCTTTCTGTTTTATAGACCTGAGGGAAGAAGGAGGGGGTATACGTATCCCAGTTTATTTCGACAGATCAATAATACTGTCTGGAATTTTCATCTTTTATTGGGAGCATTATTTCTTTATTTTTCAAAATGTAGGTCGTGATCCACAATCATTTTGGCTGATTGAAAAAATATATAGTATATGAAAATATCAAGAAATTTGAAGATTTTAATTCATAGATCCCATACACCCCAAAAGAATAATTATCCTACCGAAAATTCAAGTTAAATATGCAATAATAATTTTGATGAAAAACTGTATTAAATATATATATATATATACATATATATGTACGTTCGTTATTTCATCAGGAGCGAAAACGTTTGTGCACATCAACATGGGAATATTATTAATAAAGTCTGTAAATTTGACAGAAAAAAAAATCGCCATCTGGGAAGGCAGAAAAATCTTGATCTTTTTATGAATTTCCTGCTTCAAAACACTTAAATATTGGTTTTAATGTAAAAAACAACAGATTTTTTCTGTAAAATAAATTGTTTTTAAATGTCATTCCAATTAACTATTCCTCATAATATTTGCCTTTTTTTTAATTCACAGTGTAGTTGCATATTTTTTATTATATGTATAGTATTAAGTTATTTTTACGCCTAACCCATATATATTATATATATATTACGTATATATGTTACATATATACACTATATGGCCGAAGGTGACTAGCCACTTACAATTTTAGACTTTTTTAAAATATCAACTTCAATTTTGAAACTCCAGATGTGTAAACAGAATAGCACGTATCATATATTTTCGCAAAGATTTTTCCCTTAAATCCCATAGGAGTCCGTTAACAAAGGGAAAAAGAACTAAAACCTTTTTGATAACCCAGTCAAAACTAATGTAGCAAAAGCGTTCAAACTGCAGATTATGATTAAGTGGCTTCTTGTAATAGACTGTTTCTATTTTTATGAGAATAACATGTATACTCATAGAGAAATTAAGATTTTTATAAAAACAGTCCCAAGTTTTGCCAAGTCTTTTCCTTATAACTTGCAGAGTTCTTAATATAAAAAAGTATTCTTTTGAGAAAATATGACAAATAACATTATACACAATACCCTGTAATCAGAATTAAAAAGTAACAAAAATTGTATGAAAAATAAGAAGGTTTGTTAAATAATGTTTTACTGCGCATGTTTAACGCAATCAAAATATGATTTGCATAATGTGTTAGTGAGATGTATAGAACAACTTTTGTGAAAGTCTCAAAAACAAAGCTTGAAAATTCTGAAAATAATCATCTATAGAATAAGCTCAAAATCCATTGTTCCCAAAAAGAATCAAAAAGATGAGGGGCTGTATCCAGGTGCAGTAGTGCGTGCTGTATTGTGTATGCTGTATTGACACTAATGAATGGATATATGGATACAGCCCCTCATCTTTTTGCGCCATTTTGGGAATGACGGATTTTGAGCTCATTCTATCGACGAACAATTTCAGAATTTTCAACCTACGTCTTTGGGACTTTCACAAAAATTGCTCAAAACATTTAACTAACATATTATGCAAATTATATTTTGATTGCTTTTACGCATACTCAATAAAATATTATTTAATAAACGTGCTCATTTTTCATACACTTTTTATTATTTTTTTATTCTGATTACAGGGTTGTTTGTCATATTTTCTGAAATGAACACTTTTATATATTAAGAACGCTGTAAATTATAAGCATAAAAAATTTTGGGCCTGTTTTTTTTTTTTTAACTTTAATTTATCTTCGTGTATACGTCCTATCCTTTTAAAAATGAACAGAGTTCATTACAATAAGCTACATAATCATAATCTGAAGTTCAAACGCTGTCACTGCATTCGTTTTGACAGGGTTATCTAAAAGATCTTTCTTTTTCAATTTGTTGACAGTCCCCTATGGGATCTCGGGAAAAAAAAAATCTTCGCAGAAATGTATGACCTGTACTATTGTGTTTACGCACCTGGATTTTCAGAATGACTCCTCATTAGGGTGGAACGAAAAAAATTATTTTTTAAAAATCAAAAACGGGTAGGTGCCAAAAGTTGCCTTTATATTAGTGCATCAACTGCGTGAAATTTTACCGCTGAAAAAAAAATGGCTTGAGTCTGCGCTTTTGCTCCAAAAATCGAAATTTTGGGTAAAATTTGTCATTTTTTGACATTTTTTCAAAAAAATTAAAAAATTCCTACAGAGCTAGTTATTTTTTAAACGTTTTACTTAAACCTTTACATTTATCTGCTTAACATATTTAAACTATAAAACAATATCTGTAGTCTGTATAATTGGAGCAAATCCGACAACTTTTGGTAAAAAATCAGCGCTATTCGAGCATACTAAGAAATGTTGTTTTGAATACAGATCTTGTTTTCAAAACTACCTTGGACATACATCATGGAGGTGGCTATATTTCATATACCACCCGTCCCAACTATTCGATCATCTTAGTTCAGTATTTTATTTATAGATTTGTGATTTTCTTCATCAAAATTTGACATGTTTTCGATGCATCCATCTAATCTTTTCTTTGTATCCACATGCTGATGTGACTATCGTAATGTACATTCAGCTTACACAGAAAAATGACGAGCAGAGTAATGCACGGGAATATTATTGAAGGGATCTATTCGGCCATCTATTATTTTTATCAAACTTACATCCAGTTGATAAAAGTGATTGGAAGTTCTGTTACCACAGCATTTTTTCAGTCAAAAATATTTTTTTTACGTAATGATCTGCTTCAAAGATGATTTCAGGTATTTCAACTATAAGTATGCCATCATTTATTCTGCTTTTGCATTTTTTATATGTTGAGAAGCGCGCTGTTTAATGTGATGGTGATCGTCAGAGAAAATTGCAATGATAATTTGTTCTGCATGTGCAGAGCAACCGTTGTTTTAAAAGCAGTATCACACATAGAATGATAAAGAACAAACATTTCAAAAATCATTTGACACAACATGTTCTCCCAGCCACTGCGTACTCGGTAAACAGGTTCTTCGAACTTTTCGTAGGGTTATCTGTTGTGCATTGTCCGGAAGGATTACCTGAGCTTCACTCCTATTGGTTCAAATGATCAGCGCTGACTGAACGTTCAACATTTCCCGGGCGACACGGAAAACGCTCGGTGAGCTAAAATAACGAGTATAATTCTCTCCTTCATCAAGGTCAATCAAGTTTTGCTCATCGAAATGTTCTGTTGGGGGAAAAGTTGTACGAAAGACTCCCGTGTGATATGGCTCTAAATAACATTTTTTTCCCATTAGTTTTATGCCGTTTTCTAAGTGTTTTCGTAGGCAGGTAATTTCCCATAAACTTTTAGATCCCCTTTTTATAAGTGGACAACATTTGATGGTGAACTGTCCTGGGCATAAACTTATAATGCATAGTACTTTTTGAGGAAATGTACAGACTCTAATCGACTGTAAGTACTATAAGTACTCATTTAAAATTAGGTGAATTCTATCTGTCGCTGTGAGCCATTTTGCATGGAATAAGCTTAGAATTGTGTATAATAATGGATCATATGCTCCACGGAATTTCCTCTGCATCAATTATTAGAGAAGTCGATATAAAATGTTCTAATCTACATGGATTCACTGGATCAATAGCAAAATCTTTGTCTACGTACTTTACACTTCCTATTACAATTTTTTATAAAGTGGAGAATAATTTTGAAAATTTATTTTCTCAAATTGAGAAAAAGATACTCAGAACAGACTAGAAATTTCTGTCGGAGATTGCAAAGATAATTCATAAGGAAAAATATTTTTCAGAAGTAATGGGGAATAGGAATTTAGAAAGCATCTCACACAAAAGACAGCTCGTAAAGCGAATAAAATTTTCCTCTTTATATAAGCACAGATTGGCAATCAGAGTCCATAAGTTCACTCACAAAATACATAATCTAAGTTTATACCGCAGGATGTTTTATACCAAACGTAATACACACCTAAAGAATAGGTTTAAAAACTTATTAGAAATTACTCGACTACGAATCAACACAGGAAACGACATAAAACAAATACTAAAACTTCTTTACAAATATTGTTGCTTTACATGCAAATTTTGTTTGCAATCCTCTGTGACGATCGTCATAATATTAAACAGCTAGTTTCTCAAAACATATTCAATTTAATAGGCACAGTAAATGATGACATGCTAGAAACTGAATTCATACAATCAATTTTTAGGCAAATCATTATATATAAAATGTATTTGATTGAAAAAATGCTGTGGTAACAGAACTTCCAATCACAATGTATTAATTGCATGAAATGTTAATGAAGATAATAGACTGCTGAATAGGTTCAATTAACAACCTCACATCCAATACATTGCTCAGCTTCTCTTCTGTTATACAAGATAGAAAAATATACGTGCAGCAGGTTACACCAGCAGCATCCAAAGTCAGTGAATACAAAGAAGAGGTAAACTACTTTGATACATAGAAAACTTATGTCCGTCTTCGGTAAAAAAATAACAATACATAAATAAAACACTGCGCCTAGATGGTTGGGTGGGATATGAAATGCAGCCACGTCTACGAGTTATATACAAAGTAGTTTTGAAAGCAGCTGGGTAAGAAATGCATTCAAAACAACATTTCGTTGTATGCTCCAATAGAGAGGTAACGCTCATTTTACCAAAATTTGTCGAATTTGCTCCAATTATACAGACTACAGATATTGTTTTACAGTTTAAATATGTTAAGCGGATAAATATAAAGATTTAACCCATTAACACCCAGCGTCCTCTTTTGAGGACGGTTACAAAAAAAGCAAGAAAGCGGTTTTACCACCAGTAAAGAGGAAGATAAATATATACCTTCTTTTATGAGACAGAATTCTCGATAAATTTAGATAAAAGTTAATTTGATTTTAAAAGTGGTGGGAAATACAAAATTTAAATTTTAACGAAGAAAATAATTTGGGCGTTAATGGGTTAAGTAACGCATTTAAATAATAACCAGCTCTGTAGGATTTTTTTTATTTTTTTGAAAAAATGTCAAAAAATGACAAATTTTATCCAAAATTTCGATTTTTGGAGCAAAAGCGCAGACTCAAGCCATTTTTTTCAGCGGTAAAATTTCACGCAGTTGATGTACTAGTATAAAGGCAACTTTTGACACCTACCCGTTTTTGATTTTAAAAGAATAATTTTTTTCGCTCCACCCTACTCCTTATGTATTTGTGGAGATATTTACTAAAACCTCTAAAATCGCAAGAGGTCACTTTTGGACATATAATGTAGACGCGAGAAAAATCAACACACAAAATCTACAGTTGGCACTCCTTAGCTCTGGCTCCCAGGGCACTTGTCCCCTGTGCCCCCCCCTTAGTTTCGGTTCTGATCCCCTCTTATTTTGTCGGTAGAATTTTGGAACATCCTGTTGTAACAGTTTTTACTAATGAGCACTGTTACTCGATTTAACAAATTTCTGTTACATTATTTTGTCAACACCTTTACCTTCAATATTACTTAATTTTCAAAGTGCGTTTTTTAACATTGACGCAATTAAACACGATGCAGTAGCGTAGGATTTTCAATAGTTTTAATCATCACTTATATAGATAATAAATTGTAAAAATGAGCCATCGAGTCTTCTATTGATTCAATTAATATTCAACAAAATCAAGACGATATTTAAGTTGATTTAAAATCGAGCTAGTCTCTTTTAAACAACAATCACATTACAATTTTCTTCCATCTCTAAAAAGATTTAAAAGATTCTAATTCTGATTTACAATGCATGGACATTTTCAGTTTATCTTTTGACAAATGAAACGTGCCTTTCATAAAACAACATAAAAAAATGTAATTCTTAAATAAATATTTTGATGAACTAAATTGTAAATATACAGGGTGGTCATAAAAAAAACTTTTCCGTTATATGGCGCTCTAGTGGCCAGTCCGCTCAACCGATCGAGGTGAAATTTCAGATACAGCTACTCAGAGGTATGAGCTCGAGATTCTTTGAATGTCAACAAAATGGCGCTCACGGTTACGGTTATAGTTACAGAAACTCGAAATTTTCCAATGGCAACACCCTTTTTTTTCAGCGCATGCGAAAACCCTAAAGAGCGTTGGAACCGTACGTGTATATCAAGAAACGGACACGTTATGCATGCACAAAAAACTGTTCTGCGAATCCCCCCAACCTCCCATAAAAAAACACGATTGGAGCGCAAGGAGTAAATTTGGATATGACACAGAGTCAGTACCCTAATAATCTGATTACAACACAGATCGGAGAAAACTTTTATTTTGATTACACATTTTCCACTTGAGTGCATCACAGGCAAGTACACATTGCATGGTGGCGACTGTGGACAATACATCCGAACGTAACATCGCATGAGGGATGTTTGCAATCTCACGTTTGATAGAATCATTCAAATCCGGCAAAAATTGCGGGTTGCACATGTACACTCTAGATTTTTTCCCCAGAACCTGAAATCCATAGGATTGAGCTCGGGAGATCGCGGGGGCCATTCACGTTACCAGTTAAGGTGAAATATACCTTGTCCATTCATAATATGCGAAGAGGTCATTCGTTGTCTCCATCATATTAGATAAAAAATTCATTAACAAAGTCTATATGTTCTTGATGGTCTCTCACTTCCAACATCTGGGCGCGCTGATACCGATAAAGAAACATGCGGATTACAGAGCGCAGTAAGTTTAAGATCATTGATTTTAGTATATTAAATACACGAGATGCACCTCTTGTAGTTTGCATGCGTCCTCTGGTCACTATGTGATGCACTTCCATGACAGTATCATCAGGAACATTTGGTCGTCCAGATCGCAGACTGTCACAGGTGCAGCCAATTTCTTCGAATTTCATTACTAAATCACGAAGAGCTTGTGAAATGCATAGGCGACGTATTTGGCGATGGTTTCGAGTGTAAACGCGCCAGGTTTTCGCAGCATTCATCTCATTTTGATAATAGTTTTATCAACTCACCACGAACGAAATCATTTTGTTGGCATATGCGAGCTCCGACTGAAGAACTTACATTCACACCCTACTTTTTATCCGTTTTCTACGCTGACTATCTGGCATACGATGTTCCGTAATTGGTATTTTGTCTTTGTCATAATCAAATTTTCTTCGTGCGTCTTGGTCTTTTTTTTTTTTTTTTTTTTTTTTTTTTTTTTTTTTTTTGTAGCCGTTCGTACAGCTGATTTTGTGAAAGCATAACGCGTCCGTTTATTGCAATAACCATACCGTTCCAAAGCTCTTTAGGGTTTTCACATGCGATGAACATTTTGCGATGAAAAAAAAGTGGGTGTTGCCATTGGAAAATTTCGAGTTTCTGTAACTATAACTGTAACCGTGAGCGCCATTTTGTTGCCGTTCACAGAATCTCGAGCTCATACTTCTGAATAGCTATATCTGAAATTTCTCCTCGATCGGTTAAAACGAACTGGCCGCTAGAGCTCCATATATCGGCAAAGTTTTTTTATGACCACCTTGTATAGTAATTTTTACCTATTTATCACGCTAAAAAATTTATTACCTAAAATGGGGTGAATAGGAACAGCGGGGTGAATAGGAACGAAACTTGCCGGTCATACAAATAAATTCATTATAAATATATGTGATGATATTTTTAGTTGCCAATTTTTTATAAGAAGGTAATAACATTAAGAGTTGAGAAATTCAGTTTTGACACGTTTGCACAACTACTGGAGTATATAAAAAAAACTTCAAGAGCATCCTCAAAAACCTCATTTTTTCAACGTTTTCAAAACTTTGTATGTAATTACAGCCTTTTTCGTATTCTAAATCTAAGAGAGGGGATTTTTAATTAATGATAGACCTGTAAACGATATTCTGTTTTAAATTTGACTTATTTCTAAACTACATAATGAAAAAGTGAAAAATGGCTTGTAACATCAGAGGTTTAAGATTTACGGGGTGAATCGGAACACGTTTTCTCTCATGCTTTATTTTTCTATATAATAATAGTTTCATGTAATATATGAAAAACATGTGTATGAATATGTATTGTAAAAATATTTTGTTTGTTATAATTACTTGAAGAGTTTAAAGGTGCCAAGAAATTACTTGGTTAAACAAAAAAGTCACCGCCTAATCCAACAGACATGGAACACACAATAAAAGAATTTAAAAATAGCAAATTAGTTAGAAAAACTGCACAGACTTATTCTCTGACATCCACAACATTACACAAACATCTCAAAATGAAAAACCAATTAAAAAAGAGAGGGATGCAAACAGTACTATAGGCTGGGGATGAGGGCTTATTAGTAGATCGTATTAATACATATAGCGATTAGGGCTACTCAATAGATTCACTTACCCAATGACTACTAGTAAAGGATAACACAGAACAGGGCTAAATTTGTATTAAATTCTACTTCTGCCATTCGAATATAATTTCTGAAAATAAATTTTAATTTTTCTTGATTTAAAAGTTGTTTTCTAACTTTTAAAAAGGCTTATCTTTACTTGTATATAAAACAAAGGCTTGATTTCACAGTAACTACGTGTTCCTATTCCTCCCTTATCATTATTAGTAGTTTTTATTAACCCTATTAAAGTTTGAATCGGAATAAATAAAGATTATAGCAGTTGTTCCGATTCACCCCTATCTGCGGGGTGAATCGGAACACCCATTAAAAAATAAATAATTTATATATAAACACTAAAAATGTTTCGTTTTTGCTTAAAAAATAAAGAACAAAACAAAACCGAAGTCTCTAGTAGAAAAATAAAAAAATTAAAAAAACAGCTGTTGCTTTTTTTTAACGTTAAAGTTGAAAAGTGTTCCGATTCACCCCATTTTACGGTACTTTTATAAATAAATTTTTAAAAACAGTTTAGTTATTTAGAATCTTAATTAATTTAGTACAGAAATTTTCTAAAAAAACTTATTATATCGCTTTATTGCCTGATTGTGTGATTATATATATATATATATATATATATATATATATAAATATATATATATATATATATATATTTAAATATTTGTATACTAACAACTTTTTTTCATTCTTTCTTTTTCTTAGCAACGAATACCCCATCAACCAGTAAGTAATTCACTTATTTCTTTCATAATATCTGTTTAAGTTTTCTACTAACAGTAGAAATTAAAGGAATCAGATTTGTATGAATGAAATTATTGGAGTATTTTTTAAGCTGTCAAGCTCATTTATTTAAATAGCCATTTTAAAAATGTAAAATATTCTGTATTCAACTTCAAAGAAAAACTTCAACTTTCTTCAAAGAACTTCAACTTTCCCTGCAAAACCTGGATGAGTAGAGAAATTAAACAACATTGGTAAAAATAAGAGGGAAATTAGAAAATTTTGATTTAGCACTGGAATATTCAATGCAATGTTGAAATTAACTACTTGCGACACGGTTTCAAAGACAATTCGTCACCTGAGAATAATAAGGTTCTAACTGACATTTTGAATAAAAAATTGACTTTTTGGCATAGGAATGTTCTATTTGTATCAATGAATGCATTTCTGTATTAAAATTTCGATATATATAATTTATATCCTCTTGCGAAAGAGAAAAATATAGTTCCATCCAAAATTGTTGAAAGCAGTCAGAATAAGAGAGTTCTATATGCAAAGTAATCGCAGACAGCATATAAGATAATACATTACAATTTTATTTTATAATATATAATGAAAACCGGCAATCTTTTATTTCTTGTGTGAAAGAATATATTATTTCATTAATTAAATCTTTTTCGGTAAAATATAGAGGAATTTTTTATCAGTAAAAATCCTTTTAAATATGTTTTTTAGTACGTCGATATTGTTTAATTTTATTAATGGACCTGATCCAAGAAGGGATGAAGGACTAATCCTAATTCATTAAGATTTAGAAAATCCTGTGGGAAGAATGGATGACAGTTTAGATGAAGCATCAGCTCTAAATATTCTTGATGCTAAAACAATTTTAAAAAATCAGTAAAAGGGCAATTCCACAGAAATGGGGACATGGTGACCAATTTTTCAAAATAGTTTATTTTTCACAAATTAGACATCATTTTAAGGGTCATAAATTGAACTATGAGAAAATAACAAAAACAAAGCCAGAATTTCAAGTTTAAAGAAGTAATAAGGCTTTGAATAGAAGTATTATAAGGCATGTTGACATGACTCATTTATAAGATATTTTAAAATTGACATTTTGGAGTGAAATTAAAGTATTTTTTAAATTGTAATTGGTTAAGATACTTGCTAAAATACTTCGGAAGAGTGTGCCATACGTAAATTATGTTTAAATATTATATCTTTGTTTTTTGTAGTTCTTTTATACTGGGCAGTTTGGGAAAATTACGTCCGACACCAAATTGCCTAAAACTTTATATTGCACAAAATTGGTTAGAGTATTTTACAAACTAATTTCCCTGCAAATAATGATTTCATATACTATTGAAAATATGCAATCAAATTAAATTCCAAAAAAATATTTTTATTTCAAATGAACAGTGTCGGACGTAAAAAATATTTTACGTCTGATACCACTTACGTCCGACACCAAGATTTCTAAAGGTAATAGTAAGTTTAGGTGAACAACATGTTTAAAAATATAAGCAAAACTAAAATAATTTGTGTTATTTATATGGTTCTTAGTTGTTAAAAATATATAAAACTACATACAGTGAAACTCGTTTAAGATACGAATCAAGTGACCGAGAACATTTCGTATCTTAAGCGGGATCGTATCTTATCCGGATTTCATAGATTCTCGAATGATAATGCATATAAAAACAGTGCACATTGTTATTAGCGTATTTTAGCCATTTATAACTCTTATTTTACCCATTTCTAACAATTTTTAAATATTCTAGAAAATTTAAGACATTAAAAAAAAGAATAATTTTATTTTCTCCAAAATTTTATTGAATGTCTGTTTGTACAGTAAAAAAAAATTAAAATACCTTTATGTAGTACTCTCTGCCAAATTATAAATAAAAGACAATAAAATGAAAAGTTTGTTAATCTTTAGAAAAGAGCATGCATTACATGCTAAAATGCACTACATGCTTAAAGGAGAAGAATAACAAATTTTCATAATTTTTTTTTAAAGACAAACTAAATGTATGTAAGGAATAATAATTATTCGATACTTTATAAAAATCGTGATATAATTTTAGTTTGTTGAAAAAAAGTCGTTTACCTTGGTTTTGTGCAACCTAGATGAGATTTTATTAGGAAATTTTCTGCCTTGTTGATGTGATAGAAAAAATCTTCAACAGCAGAACCAGCATCCATCGAAGAGGCATACAGTTGAAGTAAGCTGAACGAGCTCATTAGAGATTCGAATGATGGTATGGCTGGTACATCTGTTTCTTCATCTGCGTCGTCTTCTACTTCTTCTAAAGAGCTAGGTTCATCAGAACTTTTGACGTCTGAGATTATATCTGCGATAGACCGAACTTCACTTGTCACAACTTGATCGTCAATTTCTACAAATAAGTCCCAATCTTTGCATTCTTCTTGTTACTGCTCCTCTTCTGTGATGTCAACATTTTATAAAGTGCCGTCAATATCAAAGGCTTTAGAGAAACAGTTCTCAATGGTGGTTGATGTTACGTCTTCCCAGGACGCACTCAGGAAATGCATTGAGTCCAAGAGATTAATAGGTTTACAGGTTGGGCAGGATAGATATTTTTCACGATGATCTATTTGGTGTAGGTAACATAGAACACATGTCTTTTGTATTTCAATTTCAGAACATGAATTATACCCTGATCCATGGGTTGAACCACGCAAGTCACATTGTGTGGTAAAAAGACTAGTTCGATGTTTTGTAAACCTGGGATATCCTTGGGATGAGCAGGACAATTATCGACGAGACACAATACTTTTTTAGAATCCTTTTTCATTCGTTCATCGAATTTGCAGATCCACTTAACGAATATATCACTTGTCATCCAAGCTTTGGCTTGATTTTCATAAACGCAGGGTAGATTTCTAACATTTTTAAAACAGCGAGGATTCTGAGACTTGCTGATGACGAGGGGTTTCAATTTATCTCTTCCACTCATATTTCTCTATAAATATAAATCCCCCAATACTTATGAAATTAAGTGACTGGGTAGTTGTCAAATATGAGTCTGTATTTTATCCAGGGTGCATCACCCAAATAAATCATGATGAAATTGAAGTATCTGTGATGCACAAGGCAGAAAGTCATTTTAAATGGCCAAAACTTAACTTATAAATACTTATGTAAATATTAAACATAATTGTAAGCAATGTCCAATGTGCTACCATAGATAAATTGTAAAAATAAAGGTACTATGCTAATTAAGTCTTTTTTTAACTTTATTTACGTCCGACACCAAGTTAATTTTGCTCATTTTACGTCCGACACTAAAGATTAAAATTAACATTTTGCAACTTAATATCACACTAATTTGATGAAAATTTGTGAGTTATTTATCTTATATCAGTGCTCTTTAATATGAAAACAATTACAACATTACAGAATAAACCATTCAGCTGAATATTAGATTTTAGTTTGATGTCTCTCAATCTTATGTCCTTTTCTCTTACGTCCGACACCGTGAGATTTTATTATTATTTTTTTTTAAGTTTAATTTTTGCCAGAAACTATTTTTATATTTTATGGTTATATATTTATAGGTAAGTATTAAAAAAATATATTTGGATCAGTATGATTATTTTATCTCTAAGAATTTTAAGTTTTTATGAGTAAATTTTGTGCAAATTTTACGTCCGACACCGTGGATTTGCCCAAAAGTAATTGCTACAAATCCAATTGATAGCAGAACTATGGGTTTTTCGTAAGTTAAAAGTGCCTTTATGTAGTTATGTACATCCTACTGGCAATACCTTGTCTCCAGCTGCGAACAAAATACCCAAGGCAAATTTTCAAGCAGAATAGTCTCAAATGATATCAAGAATAAAATAAAAGCTCATATTGAAAGTTTTCCCAAAATTGAGTCACACTAAAACAGAGCAAGCAATAAAAAACATATTTAGAATCAGGGCTTAACTTATAGACTTTCAGAAATGCAGAGAAAGCAATGTAGAGCCAGTGAAACTTTCATGTTATAGGCACATATTTAATACGCAGTTCAATATAGAATTCAATAAAGCAAAGAAAGAAAAGTGTGATCACTGACACTGTATTTAAACATGCTGAAACTGAGGGAGTAATTAATAATGACATGCAATTCAAATATGATCTGCACAAAAAAGAAGTTGAATCTGCCAGAACTCTTAGAAATGATGGCAGAAATTCCCCTGATACTCATTTGCTTTGTATTAGAAAAGTTATAACATGTCCCAAAAGTGATGTCAGCAACTTTTTCTATTAAGAAAATTTACTTGTATAACATGACAACACAGGCAACATGGAAGAAAAAAAAGAAAGCATATTGTTGTTTATGAATAGACGACATTTCAGGCAGAGATGGGAATGACATAAGCTCAGCTGTATCAACGACTGTTCGGAAGATACTGGCAGACTTCTACATGCTGATAGTTTAATTTTATATTGTGACAGTTGTGTTCCTCAGAATAGAAACCAAATGATATCTTATGCAATTGCAATACTTATACAATACTTTGTTAAACTGTAAAAAAATGCACAAATTAATAAAAATATCGTTTTTTTTTTTTTTTTTTTTTTTTTTTTTTTTTTTTTTTCATGATAGAACCATGTTATTCAAAGGACAACACGACGTTTGAGAATAATATGGTTCTATCAAATTTTTTTAATTGTAAAAAAATCAATGAAAATGTTAGTTAAAAACTTTGATTTTGTAGAATTACTGTCTATACCTACATATGAACCTATTAATGCCAAAAGTTTTTTGCAAATTTTAATAGCTGCACATACACAGCATGCTGATTTTCAAAGTCTTCTAAATCGAAATTGATTTTTGGCCAGATAGAGCCATCTTATTCTCAGGTGACGAATTATCTGAAAAAAAAAAGACATGGAAAATGACCCGAGAAAGTCAGTAAAAACTAAAAAGTTCAAGTTCTGACCACCCTAAATTTACCAGGATCAAGAATAAGAATAAATAAAATTTTGATTATTCTAAAGATAAATAACTGTAAAATTTAAAGAAAACTGTAAATACTCTAATGCAGATGTTATTTTCTTTTATTTAAAAAGCATAAAACGAAGAAAATTTGTTTGAAGACCTGAAAAAAACTCCAATGCATTAAAATTCTTAATATTTTAATTTGTTTTAACAGATAAATTATATCACAAAGAAAGTTATTTAATCATTAAATTAAACCACAGTGAAGTGTAAATCAAAATTTAATGTATTTTTTTAAAAAAAGGTTTAATTTTTAATTTAAAAATTGATCATTAACTATGTTTAGATTTTTGTTGTAAAAGAATCGGAATATTTTTTACTTACATATCCGATAGGGATCAAGATTTCAGTAATGATCTCTCGGTTATTCGGTATAGCATTTATTTATTTTTGAATTACACCATTATCTTTACATTCCTTGTATCTAAGTCTTTCCTGATGGAATCTTAAGAAGAATTATTTGTTTCGATTCTTACAATGATTTATTTTTTAACCAGAAAAATAAAGGCTTTAATCCTTCAAGATGCGTTTTTCCATACTTTTATAGTATTTTAAGGAACTTAGTATTTGACAGAGCCAGTTTTTCACATGCTGATAAGTTTTTCCTTTTAAACTTTCAAATGGTACTTTAAATACGAAATACAAGATGAAATAATTGATATTTTCCCAAACCAATATATATGTGACAGTCTGTTAATAGATCTGTAGTGAGCTTTTGGCACACAGAGACATCAGATGACAGACCTGATGAGGGTCTGGTTAATTCGAGACCTTCGCGCGCAAATTATTCCACCCCCGTCACACATGCTCATTTTTAGCATCCTCTTGAAAGAATGTTTTTTTTTACAATAATTTCTTCCTCAAACGGCAAATTAGTGTTATGTGAACACGATAAAAGATTATATTATTTGCAAAAATTTTTGTGCAAAGTTCTTCTGTGTGTATTTATCAACAGAATAGAAGACAAGATACTTTTACTTTTACTGCCCGAGAGAGACTGCTCAGACTAGAAAGTCTGTAGAGCATGAATGTCAGTCCCGGTATCTTTTTTATTAAGGTCTTAAAAAAATACAAATTTCAGCCGAAGCTGATTCCACCAAAATACGCGACAGAGGGCTGAATGATATGCACAGGACAGTATATAAGTAAATATTACATTAGCAAAGTTTATATAATGACAATATTAACAAAGCTGCTGTAACCCGTTCTTTCTGAAATGATAATAGTTGTTTTATTTTGTTTATGGTGTCCTGAAAACTTTTTTATTTTTAATTGCCACTGTTTTGGTTTATTTTGTATTTTACTTTCTGAATCTTTTCAGCCCCCTGGTGTTCCTCCTCCAGTTCCTCAAAGACAAGAAGCTTCTCGAGGACCTCCAAGTGTTCCGCCTCCTGGTCCTCCACCAGCTGGTCCCCCACCTCCCCGTAGGTCCTCGCAAACCTCCGCAACTGATGTCGCGGCAGCAGCAGCACCTCCTTCAGCAATGACTTCTCGGTCATCTGGTCCAGCTCTTTTCCGAAGAGAATCGCAGCAAGCAGCAGAAGCAGAGAAATCGGAGAAAGGCCCTGAAGACAGCGAAGATACCATGCGTAACTTACGGAAAACCTTCGCCGGTATCTTTGGAGACATGTAACCGATTCTCCCCCGACGTCTTTTCACCGACATTTTCATTTTGGTTTAGTATATGAAAAAGGACGAGGTATTTTATGAATCCTTAACCCACTTGCTGACAATTAAGATGCATTCCTCTTTTGTAAGATAATTTGTTGTTTATTATCCATTCAGCCACCCAAAACTGTGCTATTTTGGGGTGTCTAATATCTTTCTTTCGAGAACATTCCTTCTCTAGAATTCTTTCAATTCTGCACCGCATTACAGTAGATAAATTGCTAGAGAATATCGATGTCTCATCAGCTGATTAAACATTCGTAAAATGATTTGCATAGTTTATATTCATTTCCACCAATTCAAATTATTTCTGTGAACAATAACCAGTTCATTCAATTACTTGAATGATATTTAAGCAAACAATGAAAGTATTGCACTCTGCAATAATGTTGAAGCAGTCGTATATACTTGTAAACAGTGTACTAAAATGCTTTCGGTAAAGTATTAAAAATTTTAATACAAACAATTGCGTTCATTGGTTTTATTTTATCGTTGTGTATGCAGTTTTGTTTCAAAGCAAATGCAGTCCTTTGATCAGTCATTATCTGAAATCCATAACTTATATTTCCAAGATTATTAGTATTTCCCTCCTTCCTAAAATACTGTAATATTTTGATTGAGACCGAATTAGTTATGAGTTGTCGGTCTTCGAGAGAGGAAAATAGAGACTTTAACATAGGTTGTAGATAGATAGTTTGATTATTACAAACAGATTTCATTTAAATGAGATTTATGATGTGATTTTATAGTTTGAGATTATATTAATGTTTTTTCAATCGCTTTTAATATATTTCACTTTAAAATTGTTACAAAACGTTTTTAATACTGTGGATGAATTTTTTGTGTAGTATATTGTATAATGTTTAGATTGTGGATATTTTGTAGTACAACAATCCCTGAATAACACTGTATAAATGTAGATGTAATTTATATTTCTTATTCTCAAAATGTTTTTCTCTTTTGTATCATGTTTTGTAATGTTGATGCTCAGCAGGAGGGTTAAAATGGATCTTTACAAGTTATAACGTAGCAAAATGGTTATGCTGTTTCTACTTTATAGTGATTGATTGAAAAACTGTAGAATGACTTTAACTACTTATCGCTATGTTCATGTGTAGGACCCTTTGTCAACTATGAATGTACTTCTTGGTGTTTGTTGGCTTAAGGCGAATTCCTACTGCAGCTCTGAAAATGTTACAAAAGTAATTACAAAACACTGACATAAATGCTATTATTATTTAAAGGAGCAATACCTGACTCAAAAAACAATGAATTTTAATGGTGCCATGTTTCTAAATATAGATAAGGCTATTCAAAAGATTATTTGTAATCGACGGTATGTGCCAAAACATACGTTTTTATAATATATTTCCAGCATCGTATAAACTTTTGTTATTCCGTTATTATAAATATATATTTTTTTTAATTTCGATTAAGACTTACAAATTCCCCTTTTAGCCCTTAAAAATAAATAAAATTATATTCTAGTTTTTTACAAAAACTTTTAGAAAGACATTACTGTTGAATCGAATTTGGTGCCTATTCTTATAAAGATATTAAGTGAGGATATTTTTCTGACGTTGAAACTGAAAATTGAGTTTTATGAATGTAAATATTTAATTTTTTTGGTCAATAGAATTAAAAATAATTTTGGAAATTTTCTTTAAAAATGGTATAGTTTTCTTTTAAGAATGGTATAGTACCATTCTTTACTGACATTAATATTCTTCAGAAATCTATCATCACGAGCAGAAAAGGGCTTATTGGCTGCATGTTTTAAGAGGTTCTTTTTTGTTTTTGTTACCGTTTTCAGTATTTATTTAGTAAGATAGTTAAAATTTGTTTATTATTATAAAATGCCATTTAATAAATTTCCCTCAACAAGTAATGATTCAATTGTAATTCTTAAATATTAACCGAAGAGCTGCAGTAAGTCAAAAATTGCATGCAATGGAAGCAATAAAAACATGCCTCATTTTTTCAAAATTCAGCGTTTATGTTTTCGTTGCATGCTAATTTCTAAAAAAAAGGTTAAATGATATATTAGTAATGTTTAGAATTAATTGTTGTGCCCGTTCATTAACAAATATTATAAATATATTAAATGTGAAAATGGAGAAACTAATTGAATACTATTTCAACATGCTTGACTGTGATCTAAATGATGATGAAAGCATTATTTTACATGGTATTTTAAATAAATAATACATGTTTGTATTTTGTAATTGACTGAATAATTCATATTTTTATTTATGAACTAAACTATCTCAACTTTTGAAATGTTCCCGGAAAATCAAGAGGAACCTACGTATAAAATAAAAAACATAATCAAAAAACACATTTTGTCTTCAACGTAGAAGGGAAAGGAAATTCCATCTTCATTTTATATAGTTTCAAGTTGTGCTATCATTAGCTTTAGTCATGTTGTCATTAGCTTTACTAGAAATGTTTCGTAGATGTTGTCTTATTAATAAATCCATGCCCTTGAAAAGATCATCTCTTAATTAGATTCCATTTTGTACAAGCATTTTAAATTCTACCTGACTGTGAGTCATCTATAATGACATTAATATGAAAAATTTCCTCGAGATGAATTCCAGCGGGAAATGCCATCAAATGTAATGTTGATAATGTGTTTTTTTGTTCCTAGTTAATCGTTCCTAACTATCTGGTTTAAGAGATGGTTAGTCGATGAATCATTTCAAAAGTTGTTTTACTATTACGCATTCATTTCATAATTTTAGGTAGTTTTTTTTCTTTTTAGACTTTTTCAATTTTTTAAATACATCTAACTAGTATGTTTTGATTTGAAATCAATCAGCTGATTGAGTTCTCTAGGAATACTAGATAAAAGATTTCATTGAAAATAGTTTATTTTTTCCTTCATGATAAAACTCCAACTTGTCTGAATTTGTCCAATTTTTCGCCGTTAGAGCTTTTTTATCATGTATTAGTATTTCAAAAAAATAGATTTTATTAAATATAGGTTCCTCTACCTCTATAAAATGAGTTTATTTTAATTTAGGAAGTAAAAGAAAAGTATATATATATTCGGTCACTCAAATGCCAATTTTTAATGTTTTCAATTTTTCAGAATTCACGATTAAAAATAATTATTAATTAGAAGAATAGTTGTGATGTGCGAATTAGTGCCTTCAAGAAGCCCAAAGGCTTCCAATTTGGGCGCATTTTTATTTCCGGTTATCATAGATAGCAATGTTTCTATATGTCATGTATGGAAAAAATATATTTAAATTTGAATAATTCATTTGTAACAGTAATAAATATATTTGAAGTAACCTAAGCAGGTTATTTTGGTTAAGAACAAATATCTCTGAATGTGAGCAAAAGTTTTCACTAAAAAACCCCTCTTCGTATGTTCATGTCAATAATTACAAGTGAAACATCAGATGAAAGACAAACTACGACCCAAATTAGCGTATGATGGCTTATAAGCAAATTTAATGGAAGGTAAAAAGGGCATTTTTCAAAAAAAAGTTCTTGATTACAGTTATCTTTCTTTTCAATTTATTGCCCTAATTGCCTTCCAAATATGTGGCGAAAACAACATAAAGTATTGTTGTTAAAAATAGAAACAGGTATGAATAACTGACATCGCTAGCCTGTTTCAAAATATAGTATTTCTTTTATTTAGTTATTTGTTTTGAGCACAACGTTTAGTTTAATTTTTATTCTTTATTCAGTAAATATTAAATTAAAAAATAAAAATAAGCTTTGGAGGCATCAAATAATTGTCAACGACTTTAATCGGTTGCATTTCTATAAAAGACACCTGATGAAAACATTTTCTGTTTTTACGTTTCTTCTTTGCATCTATCTTTACATTATTTCAACGTCTTTTTGACATTCAAGATCTCAGCTTTACTTCAAAATTTTTCTTGCAAAGTACATCCAAAGCTCATTCGGAATTTTTCTTCTTTAAATAACTAACGTTTAAAGAAAATTTAAACGTTTTTACACGAAATCTCTTGTACATAGTTCCGTAAAGCCATTCTAAACAAGTCATATGCATGTTAGTGAGCTTTCACGTTGTTTTAGAATGAATAACAAAGACAAAATGGTGTTCATTAATATTGGAGGATTAATTAGATGTTTAAAAATTTCCTACTCCATACATTTATTGCGCTTTCGTATTCACAAGTGTTCAAAGCAAGCTATCCATCTTTTCAACGATGCAATGTTGTATGTGTAAGATTTCCCTATCAGTGTTCATTGTATTAATACAAAAAATAAATGAAGATTAATTATTGATGCTTTTAATACAATGGTTCTCAAGTACTTCGTTGGTTTTAGAGAAATTTTTACTTAAGTACAATGTTACTTTTAAACTGGAGATTCGCCATAAAGCTGAAAATTCTCCTGTTTTAATGAAGAATACAGATTTTCATCGTACAGTTAGTTGCAAGCTGATATTAATTACAGAATGTGATATCTCTTTTTTCACAAATGCCAAAAAATTCCTGTATCTTTTCTACGTATTTAATTGTTTACGAAAAAAATACATTTATTGAAATGAATTTTTCCAGTCAGCAAAACTTTGAAACATCCATAATCACCAGATAGTAAATTGAACTTTCTTCATTGAAACTATAAATAACTTTCTGTAAACCATACAGCGATGATGGTAGTAGAACTTTATTATATTTTAGAGGATTATGAAGCGATGAATTTTAGAGAATTATCAATGACCGCATCATTTTGAATGTTTATTTAGATCATTCTACAAGAAAACTGTGATGAACATTTTTACTTATATCTCTTTTTGTATTTCAACAGAGATTTTTGAAATTTCTTTTTCAAATGTAAGAATATTTAGGAATTTATGACGTTCATACGTTTTTATAAAGTATGTTCAGCAACAGTTTGAAAAAGCTTGAAATTATTTTGGAATTTTGCAAAAGCATTTAGAAAATTCAGCATTTTTTTCTATTTTTATAGAAAAATGTGCTTTTTTTCTTTTAGAAATTAAGTGTATTTTTAAAGGTGCTTCAAAACATAATTTTTGGAATTAGTATGAAATTTCCAAATGAAGATATTTAGAATTTGTCGTAACAGATTTTTAGTCATTAGAAAGATGTTTTTGAAAATGCTTGACAAAATTTACTTAAATAAAGTTTATATTTTCGCATTATTGCGCTTGCGGCATCCTGTTAGATCTATCTTATAATTTATCTTAGTCTTTCATTTCTGATATTTTACTGTCATATCAAAAATGATTTGTATCTCTTATAATCTGATTATAACATATTTTTAGAACATATTTTTAAAATACAGATGTTTTAATAGCTGTAATAATAGTTTTATTGGAAAAGAACAGATTTCCAAGAAAGTATAACTACTTCTAGTATATTTTTCAACGGAAACTCTTTTGTATCATATTTCGTTAAAATTGTTTTATTTTTATGCATAATATTGTCGTACTAGATCTGGTTTTTATTTTCTTGAGAACCACTGTACTTGATCAACATGTGAAGTCAGTAGAACTTTGAATGTCAATTAAAGAAAATAAATGTGTGATGAATACAACATTGTGTTTAGTTTATTATCTTATTTACTTCACTTCATGTTCAGTAATCATAGGTTGCACACTAATAGTAAGGAGAAATATAACACACATAAGCAATACAGAGAAAACCAGGAATTTTACAGCAGACGCACATATGTTTATACTCCTGGTAGGAAAAAAAGGCATTTCAAGGACAAACATCCTCTTTTCATTATCACATTGTCGGTCAATCCTCGACTTTTATATTAGGTTATTAACTACGTTAGCATAGAGGAAAGAAAAAGAGAACGTTTATCCTTGAAAAGCTGATTTTTCCTACACGGAATATAATCCATGGAAATTGTAAAAGGCATATGTAGGACCGAAAGACCATTGCGCTAGAGAAGGTGTTTCAACATGTAAGTTATCTGCTTGGTAGCTTGATGGCAAAAGGACCACTAAACTATCACTATTTTCGAATACAAAAAATTGCCTTTTTCAATGGCAGAAAATTTCTGTTAAAAAGGCGAAGACTATGATGATGAATATGTGTTACCTAATGACTTTTGAGTCTAAAAAGTTAAAGATCCCTACGTCAGAATACAAGGAATACACACGCACAGAGGGCTATGTACAATAAATATATGAATTAGTAATTGGCATCACATTGCACAAATATATCATTAACAGTTGTTATTCAGTTTTTAAAAGTCGATAACGCATAGAGTATGTTGCCCATGTCTTTATGTATGTCCAAACTGTGCGAGTCTTTAAAGGGATAATATATGGGTAATTACCGACAACTGTTTTGTAAAATCATTTTCAACAATCCTTTTTACTTCTGCGACGATAGCTACCTCTAGAGTTCCTCAAATCCTTTACAAATCGAAATTTGTATGAATCAGTAAAATACGATTTTCTCAAAAACTATATGACCTAGAATAATCGCTATAATTTGCCTGGGAGGTTTTAATTAACTTCTACAACTTCTAATTTTTCATAAATTAGTTTCAGCAGGTTAGAAAATGGAGGATGGGGGACATATTTTTGCATTACAATTTCGACAATATCTCTGAAAATATAATACCTAAAATAAAAAGCGATATATATTTGAGTTCGGCATTATTAAAGCTTTTTCACGATACCCCACTCAATATATAAAGGAAATAGGTTTCTTCCAAGAAACTCAATATTCTTTACATTTTTCCTAAATATGGAGAATATTCTATAACTATATGTGTGTCAATAATCATTATTACTTCAGCCAATTAGACTTTCCACGTTCTATAGTTTACGAGTAAAATACCTGTGACAGAAGGATAGATAGACACAGGAGGGATCTTATGATGGCTCCACTTTTACTTTTTAAGTACAGAACCTAAAAATGCAATAAAAATCAGAAAAGTAAAAAAACGATGACCGTAGAGATCGACTTCTGATGTCCAGCGGTAGAAAATAATAATAATAATAATAATAATAAATGTTGAAATATGCAGATTTTAGTAAAAAATTCTCCCTATAGGTTATTACCTTCCAGCTGTCTTCACCTAACACGACTCTATATGGCCAAAGGTGACCGGTCAATTACGATTTTAGACGTTTTGTTAAATGTCTACAAAAGACATGAGGAATTAACTTGAAATTCCAGATGTGTAAACAGGAAAGTACAAGTCATATATTTTTGCAGCGATTTTTTCTTCAAACCCCAAGGGAGCCATCAACAAACTTAAAAAGAATTAATGTAGCTTGAATAACTCTGTCAAAGCTAATATAGCAAAAGCGTTCAACCTGTAGATTGTGATTAGGTTCCTTATTGTAAAAAGCGATGTTCATTTTTATGAGAACAAAGAGTGTGTTCGAAGAGAAATTAAAGTTTTCATAAAACAGTCCCGAATTTTGCCAAGTGTTTTTGCCTATGATTTGCAAGTTTAAAAAAAAAATTCCTGCCGGCTCGGTCTACAGGCACAGATAGATTTCGAAGTTATGTGCTCATTTCACCAACAAAACGTAAATCATGATTAGAGATAAACCTATTTTAAGTTTTATTCGGCTGCTTTTGGAGAGTTTTTCATGGCTGCCAACTACTACGCCTATTTAAATTCAAATAAACATATTAGAAACAAAAATTTTAATTAGTTATTGACAATATGTAATGTAATACATTGCACTGAATATATTTGGCATACATTTTACTAAAATAAAATTGTGGTTCCAAACATGTTTATATGATTTAAACAGGCGTAGTAGTTGGCAGCTCTGGTTTTTTATTTCATTTTTCTGTAAGAGAGGATTTTGTCAGAATCACGTTAAGGCGATATTAAAAAATATGTTTGAGCTTCACAACTCAAAATTTTCTTGCACTATTTCGGACTCATTTTTCAAACACAAAGTGTAAAACTTGCTGACACTGCAGATTTTCATAATCGACCTGGTGTTTTTATTTTTCGCTCTATTAATTAAAACTTGATTTATAAACAAGTATTTTCCTGACCATGTTTTTCATTTCTATCTCTTCGGTAAATTCTGTACAAAATTCCCACTTTGATAGCATTTTTTGAAATAATTTCTGCTTTATTAAAAAATTCACAATTACAGCACATTATATAGCTTCTAAGTAAGAGAAACTGTCAAAGAGATGAGTTTAATGAGTTTAATATAGTTTGTTTTTTATAATATGAGTTTTATATGAGTTTTATAATGAGTTTATAATAGATGAGTTCAGAAATAGTTTTAGCAGGTCCTGACTATCGCACGAGCACACGGAGCCTACACCCAGGGCACGAAATTTCTCAGAGGCAATTTTTTTTCCTAATTTCATCTAAATTTCTATTATGAAAATCATAATTGCGGAAACAAATATAATATTTGAGATATTAATACGGTGAAATGACAAAAATTGTATCTCAATATATGTTTAAAAACACATTTCAATTTAATTTTTTTTTTTATTTCTGTAACCTTTTTCAATTTTCCAGGAAGCTTAATCTTTTTTATTGACATTTTCCAATAAGTGTATAATATGTAAAAAAAAAAAACTACTAACAATAATTAACCAATCCAAAGGGGCACGAAATATTGAAAGGGCCCTGGACACAAAAACTTGCTACTCGGGCTGTGCCTTTGAGAGTAAAAATGAATTTAAAAATGAGTCTTAAAGTAAGTAGTTGGGATTTGAGCACACCTTTGATTCGATAATTTTTTTCTACTCCTATTTTTTTCTTTTTTTTATGCTATAAGAATGTCCTGTAAAAAACTTGTCAATATAAAAGTTGCAGATATAATATAGAAGATGTATAATAAATTCAAGCGGATTTGATATCTTGTGAATTGACGAAGTTACGGATTTTTTTTTTTTTTTTTTTCAACCTCTCCCCACTTTTTGTTTTAATTTTTTTTTTTTTTTTTTTTTTTTTTTTTTTTTTTTTTTTTTAATGTTAAGAGTTGGTCCGGTGAAAAACATGTCGAAAGAGAAGTTGTAGATAATATTAAGAAGATTTATAATGAATTTAATCGGATCTGATATCCTGAGAATTGACGAAGTTGTGATTTTTTTTTCTCCCGAAATTTCTATTTTTTTCGCCCCTTGAGCCTTTTTTTTTTAATTTTCTCAAAAATCTGTCATACTCAATTTTTTGACATTGATTAGATGTAATAAAAAAATTAAACTCATTTATTATCTGTTACAATTAAGAAGTTATAACTTTTTCAGTTTTAACAAAAGCCCTCCTTATTTATACCTCCTTGGTCTGTTTTTGGCCATTAACGAACTTAACCGAGATTTTATAGCTCTTGATTTTATGTATCAACTTGGAAGAGATTGGAGCAGAATTATGGAAGTTATCGTGTCCATAAAAAAGTGAAATAGATAGATAGATAGATAAAGTTTTTCACTTAGGGTGGCTTTAGGTTCTAGGAATCATGATCAGTGTAGATCTGCAAAAATGTTTAAGAAATTCCAACATAGGAGAGAATGCAATACCTACATTTCATACGAAATCTACCTAAAAATGCGAAAAAAACTTTCAAATGACCGCTATTTTGTCAAAAGTGAACTTTTCAAAATGTATTTACATATAAGCTCCAGGGAATTTAAAGACCTCTCATAATTTTGCAACCGAATTTGTTTCGGATGGTTTTGATGTAATTGCTCATATTCATTCAATTATATTTGGTAATTACATTCACATTAATTACATTCACAGTAATTACATTCACATTTACATTTGGTAAGTACATTCAATTATATTACATTTCGTTTCCATTAGACAAATTGAAAAAAAATACTGCAAAAGGTCTTTCTTGCCAAAATAGTGAACTTTAAAAGAGTGGGAGTGATTTCTTTAATTTTTATGAAATCTGATGTATGTACTTTAAATTTAAAAAGAAAGAACTACTAGAGAACCTACTCTTCCTATAAATGAAAGGACATGTTCAAATTTTTCTTTTTTAAAAAATATTTTAATATAAAATAATTTTATTTCACGTGTGACAGTACGCTGATGTTTCATCCCAAGGACATTTTTTTGTGAAGTTCCATGAACTATTTGAGAAATCCTAAACGTGCAGGAAAATGGCAGTTTAAGAAGCAAAACCTGTTGGTCTCATAACAATATTTCGAAAGGGCAGTTTGCAATTTGTCACGAGAGAAGCCTTCTAGAAATCTTTGCAAAGAAAAAAAATAATTAGCTCTATCTAAGAAAATTAGAAAGATTCTTTTTAAAACTAAAATCGTTTAACAATGAATTTTCCTCAATCTATCAATATCAGAAATGAAAAAAAAAAAAAACACTTGATAAGTTGTAAACAGAATGCATATTTTCTTTAATAAGCTATAAACCGCTCTTTATCTTTATTTATATATATATTAATTTTCTTAAACTAATTTTCTTGGGGGGGGGGGGGGGTTGGTTGGTTGATTTTTGTCGTTCGATTATCTACGCTAATGGGATATAGGACCAGGGAAGGGGCCCTCCGTGGGGGTCTTTCTAAGGGAACCTAACCCGTATTTATGCAAGGTTCGAAGAAAACCACGGAAAACTCCGAACGGTTAGGCCGACAGCCGCGATTGGGTTCGAACCCAGCACCTGCCGTTTACCAGTTGAGAGGTCCGAACCTCTCGGCCACTGGTGGGGCCCTTGGGGGGGAGGAGGGAAGATGTTTACATGGGGCTCTTAACCTTAACATTTTGAGTGTCACGTTGACATTGAGTTTTCCGTTTAGGTTGTGGCAATCACCGGTGACTGACAGTGTAACATATGATGTTATATAAATTTTCAGTAATTACTTAAAGCTATATAGCTATTTTAATTTTATATCATATTTTAGACAGACAGTCACCGGTGACTAACGCGGCCAAAAATGGAAAGTTCAATGTCAGTCACCGGTGACTGACACGACACTCAATGCGTTAATTTGGTCCAGGACACAAAAATCTCGGCGAAAAGCAACATATTTTATTTTATTTCGTATCTGTTAACTTAAAGGACCTGGCACAGAAAATTGAAAAAAAAAAGTACTTTTTATCATTTTATGCAGTTTTTTATAATATTATATGTATTAAGGTACGAACTGGGTAGATTTTTTTTTTCTGGTAGTGATGTAAATATCATAAGACCTTATAAACGCTGATAATTATCAATTTCTAAATATTTAACAATTTTCAATCACATTACAGTATTATACCCAGTAAATTTAAGATAGATATTAGTTTTAAAAAATAATAAGTTTTAGTATTTATAAACTATTTATTATTCAATCACAGGTTAGATTAAATTTTCGAGTATAAAGTACCCAATTTCATTCATGTCGGGATAAAAGTGGTATTTAAAAAAAGAAGAAAATAATAATGTTATTTTATTCCATTTTTAAATGTAAGGAAATAAAATAAAACATGATACACAAGCTTTTAATTGAATATTTAATTTTTTACAGGTTTTAATGCATTTAGTTTTATTATCAGTTTACTATATCGACTGGAAAATATTGTTAATTCCTACACGCACCATGTTCTCAAAACAAAATTCTCTCGCATATACTTTAACAACATATAAAAGAGAAATATTTTACAAAGTTTATTTTCTATAAATACTGGTGTGAACATAATATTAAAATAGTAGCCAGTGACAGACGTGTAAGCCAGAGTTTACTCGGAATAATAATTAACTGTAATATGTGTAAATGAACCCGATTTAACTCGTATTGTGTTAACTTTTATATAATGCGGTTAATTCATAAAAAATCAGTTTTACAAAGCAAATCTTGAAGTAAGAAATTCATTTTAGCAACAATTACAGTAATGCTAAAAGGAATAATTACGAAAATTATAAATGATTTTCAAACGTTATATAGAATGTGTAAGGATTAATAAAGTATATTTAAGAACAGGATAAGAGCGATAAATGAACAAAATTTCCTATTCAGAGAGAGGTAATTTCTTGTCATTTCACTGTAAGTGAATATTGAGCATGTCCTATCGCGCCGAGTGTCCCGTATACGAGGTGCATAAGTTGCTCACAATCAGTGATTATTGCTACGAGTAATGTTCAATTGGAAGTTTATCCTCATCAAAGGTTTTCTGTCATTACATTAAATAAAATTTACGTTTTAGAAAACAAGTAATAAAAGATTAAAAATTATACAAAGAACGCTCTTCGCGAAGCGATTAATGAAAAAAAAAATAACTTTCACAAAAAAGAAAAAAAAATTACGATAAGAAAAAACAAGGAGAAAATAAAAATATATACATGACGATGGATCGAGTTTTAAAATAACGAAATGAGAAACTTCCTGAAAGAGGGAAACAGGTAGGAGGAGAGTGACATGAGAAAGTGAAAGTTTATTCTTTTCGCTTAAATCCACATATTAAAAGCGCTAACAAGAAGTTTAAGATCGGTTAGGTCGGAATACATTTCTGAGGATTGCGATATATTATTGGGAATTTGCATAGAGAAAAGAATTTTTTGTTAAGAAATGGTGAACGTTAAAAATTATTTATTTTTTTTTCCTTTTAAATTTGCATAATAGACAAATGAAATTTTGGCCAAATTCCTTATAAATATATAAATCACCTTAAAAGAAATTTACAATCTTATAATTTTAAGAATAAAAAATAATTCCTCCATCCATCTTAATTGTTGAGATATTTTTTCGATTTTACTTTTTAAATGTAAAGTAAAAAAAAACTTGTCACTTTGCAAAAAAATCATCGTATCTACATGCGATTTTTCACAAATGACTCAATACAAACTCGGAAATGTTTTGATTTTGGGGTCTATTCTCAAATAAAGATCAACGGTCCCCTTAATTTTAAAGGTATCATATTTATTACTACAAATAATCAGGCATAGTTTAAACTGGATGATAAAAATATTTTTGCTGATAGTGAAAAATCTGAAAAGAAATAAATACTAAAATATATAATTAAATAAACGGTCAAGTACGAGAATTACTCGTGCTCCGTGCAATAAATATAATTTATTAACTATAGTATTTTAAAATATCGTTGCTAAAAGAATAATAATGAGACTTTGTAAATAAAACTACACAACGTAGAGTTATTATAGTTGTATATACTTGAAAAGTATAAATGGGTATATCATGAAAAAAAGAAAGTTAAAAAAGATATGTTATTATTATTATTATTTTTTTTAGTTTGAAAAATTTAGTTTAAGCAAGAAAACGCACAACACTTTAATATAAATCTTTCAGCAATTTGTACTAACAGATGGAAGCATGCTTGAATACATTCATTCCGCCCTGAAGCTTACCTAGTCTATTTAGCTAAAATTTAATTCAAACACTCTTAAAACCACCAAAATCACATTTCCAGAAAATATCACCTATAGACGACCATGCATCAAATACGCTGCGCGGCCCTGTTTATGTGTTTTTTTATATTCTACAAACATTTCTTAACAAGCTAAATGCGTGAAAATACTTAAATCGTTTTAAAATCATCGTTAAGAAATTTACGCTCATATTCAGTAATCTTTACAAATTCTTTTGTGTAACCCTGTATACAGGGTGATTCTAAATTTTTTTTTACAATAAAAGAGGGGTGATAGTACACATAAAGACAAACAATAATAAATAGGAGACCAAGGGTCCAAAACGTTTTCCAAAGGAGATAGCCGCCATTAAAGTTTAGGGACCAAAATTTCAAATAAACATAAAAAACAGAAAAATCGGTCGATTGATTTGCGGTTTTTACTAAAATTACTCTTTATGTCGGCATTTTCTTGAAATTAAATAATAAAGATAAATTTCAAAAAATGCGGATAGAGGGCGCGTTAGACTTTGGATTAACGAACAACTATTTTTTGCATCTCATTAAATGTTTTCGTAAGCTTAGAGTCAAATTTTGAGCTCAAAATCTGAAAGTGGGAGTGGTTAAGTAGCACAAACTGAACTTTGTTCAGAGGGTTCAAATTCTAAATGATTAAAAAACCCGGAAAAATTGGTTCATTGATTTGCAGGTTTCACTAAAACTATTCTTTATATTAGTATTTTCTTAAAAATAAATTATAAAGATAATTTTCAAAAAATGCCGATAAAGGGCGCTTTAGACTTCGGACTAACGAACAACTCTTTTTGGCGTTATTTTTTGCATTTTATTAAATGCTTTCGTAAGCTTAGACTTAAACTTAAATTTTGAGTTCAAAATCTGAATAGTTGGGAGTGGTTAAGTAGACAAACTGAACTGTGTTCAGAGGGTTCAAATTTCAAATGATTATAAAAAACTGAAAAATTGGTCGATTCGTTTGCAGTTATCGCTAAAACTAATTTTTAAATGAGCATTTTCTTGAAAATAAATTTTAAAGATAAATTTCACAAAATGCCGATAGAGGGCGCCTTAGACTTTGGAGTAGCGTATAACTATTTTTAACTGTTATTTTTTAATCTGATTAAATGCTTTCAAATGCATAAAATTAAATTTTAGGCTCAAATTCTGAATCGTTGGGAGTGTTTAAGTAGCGAAAATTTGAATTGTGTTCGTGGAGGGGGGAGGGTTAAATTTCCACTCCTGAAGACACTTCAATTTGTGCTAATTAATTACTCCTAATTATTCAGATTTTGAGCTCAAAATTTATCTTTAAATCTAAGCTTCCGAAATCATTTAATAATTTTTTGCAAGCATTTAATTAGAGCAAAAAAATAATGGTTAAAATTAATTATTGGTTACTCTGAAGTTTAAGGCACCCTCTAATGGAATTTTTTTTAAATTTATCTTTAAAATTTATTTTCAAGAAGATACTGACTTAAAGAATAGTTTTATTTTAAACCGCAAACAAATCGACAAATTTTTCCATTTTCTATAATTATTTTAAATTTGAACACCCCCCCCCCCCTTAAACACAGTTCATTTTGTGCTATTTAACTACTCCCTACTATTCAGATTTTGAGCTCAAAATTTAAGTTTAAGTCTAAGCTTCCGAAAACATTTAATGAGATGCAAAAAAGAGTTGTTCGTTAGTCCAAAGTCTAAAGCGCCCTCTATCGACATTTTTTGAAATTTATCTTTATAATTTATTTTTAAGAATATATTGACATAAAGAATAGTTTTAGTAAAAACCGCAAATCAATGAAACAATTTTTCCGTTTTTTTTAATCATTTAGAATTTGAACCCTCTGAACAAAGTTCAGTTTGTGCTACTTAACCACTCCCACTTTCATATTTTGAGCTCAAAATTTAAGTTTGACTCTAAGCTTACGAAAACATTTAATGAGATGCAAAAAATAGTCGGTCATTAATCCAAAGTCTAACGCGCCCTCTATCGGCATTTTTTGAAATTTATCTTTATTATTTAATTTCAAGAAAATGCCGACATAAAGAGTAATTTTAGTAAAAACCGCAAATCGACCGATTTTTCCGTTCTTTATGTTTATTTGAAATTTTGGTCCCTAAACTTTAATGGCGGCTATCTCCTTTGGAAAACATTTTGGACCCTTGGCCTCCTATTTAATATTGTTTGTCTTCATGTGTACTATCACCCCTTTTTTATTGTAAAAAAAATTTGGAATCACCCTGTATATCAATATTGTATGCATAAATATAGTGAAACTTAAAAACGCATACCATAATTAGAAATATATTTCCTATCATCATCGCTAATATACTATCTAAAATATTCTGTGTATTTCTGTAAAAACTATCCACGTCATATTATACATAAAATTTGCCGCAAACTTCCCCCCCCTCTCCATACCATTATGTAAAAGAATTATTTTGTGTGTTCCTGTAAATGAATAATAGCTATCTTTTTCACCGTGTATCCTGCAGAATGTATGTTTTAGTGCACATCGTAAATGCATATCAATTTTATTATGTTTGAAAGGGTGTAACGTCTTAAAAATTCATTTAAAACAATTTTTTTTCATTGGCCGTAATGTAACGGAATACTTCTGACTGCCCTTGTAAATAAAATAAAATGCTACTAACTTCATTTGAAGTAGGTATCGTTATCGTGCTATTGCAAACGTCAGTAACATCAGAAAATTTCAGGGAAATCCGAACATATTCATGTGAGTCAAAGTGCGGCACGGACGGACGGTGTCAGACGGACTGACACACTGTGGTCATTAACACTTTTTAACTTTGTTGGAAAGTGTTAAAAATAGTTGTACAGAATAGCAATATTTGATATTATTTAGGTTTCATATCTTTTTTAACTTTAATGGTATATCCATTGATACTTTTCCAATATATACAGGTACACTACGTCGTATAGTTTATTATTTTTTTTTCATCATTATTATTCTTTTGGCAACGATCTTTTTAAATATTACAGTTAATAATTTATATATTTATTGCACGGAAACTTCTGAGTGCGAGTAATACTCGCACTTGACCGTTTATTTTTCTTATTCGTGCCTTCTGTCGGTTTAGCATCTCTTAAGACGCATTCCAAACATCACACCGATATTGGCTGAATCGTGCGCAAAACTATGAACTTTATATATTATTGATATAATATTCTTACACCCCTTCCGTGATACGAGTGCATATACTATTTGTTTCTGTTACTAATAATAAAGAAAATTAATATATGTTTTATCTAAATTTAGCATTTTGTGTTTATCTATATTATAAAGAGTCGAACGTAACGCTGACGTCATTTTGACGGTGGCGAATTGAATTTATCTTTCAATAATTAAATTTAGCTAATAAAACTTCTGAACATCACACATTTTAAGTTTTCACACCGTCGAATATCAAAAAAGATGTTTGTTTCAAATGCAATTTCTTTGAAAACTGTTTCGTAATTTATTTATTTAGGATTTTTGAAATAATTATTACCCTTGACTTTTTTTTTAAACCTATCTCTATCGTGCGCAGACGATAACGAAAGATAAACCTGTTTGCATTTAAATTAATAAAATAGCTCGTCATTTATTGCCAGCTAATATCACAATTCGGCACCATATTAAATTTCCCGCAGATCATGTGTTATATTTAGTTATTTCTATATTACCAAAAATATTATGCGGAGTTGAAGTTGCGGAATCCCAAATTTAAGTAGTGTGGAGTAGGCAGGTTCTGAACAGATCTGCAGGCTAAATTTCACAATCTTGATTAGACATCACATTGCATTTTTCCATTATTTTTAATCAATATTAGATTAATACTCAAAATTGTCCCTCTAAATTTGTCAAGTTGTTCAGCAGTGATCGTTCCGGTCAGGTTTTTCTTTTTGAATTTCGGTTGTAGAGACACTCTTTTTTACCTGCAACCGTATGCATAATTTTATTTCCAGTTTATGTACTGAGTAAGTATATCTAGAGTGGGAAACATCCCCATGTATGTGCTGTGATGGATAGACGATGTAACCGATGGGTTAAGTTCTTGCTCTTTGCAGTTTAGAAGCAGTTTTGCCATCGATATATATGTGTTAAACAACGAAGTACCCAGCAAATGCTGGAGTTTTGTGTAAATATTTTATTTAAGTTTAACATTCGAGATGAATGAATAAATGGACATGTTATTTCTAATTTGAACTGATTCATCAATGTGCCATATTCTTGAGGTCACACCACAGACCTTAAACACTGCGTTTTATAACTCTGCTTTATCCCCCATCAAAATGCTCTATCATTTGAAAAATAAACCCATTTTATTTTTTAAATTTTATATTTTTCATCCATTTAATTCTGTCGAAAATTAAAAAAATTAATTCAAAATAATTTAAATAAGCATTTTTTTTAAATTCTGCGTAGTTAGTTTTCACCTGGATTTATGTCAAATGTCAGCTTTTTTTTCCTTCTCTATATGATCTATAAATAACCAAACACCTGTTTTATTCTGTCTAAACTTGAACTTTTGTTACAATATGATACTCATCTGAATATCTAATTAGTTACATTATCCCAAGACCTTGTAATCATTTTGTAACGTTCCGTTCAGAATTCAAGGTTTACTATTGCTTTTCAATTTGCATGCGTCTGAGAGTAGATTGGAACATGCAATATGTTGTTGATACATTTAAGGAATATATGATAGATTCAAGTAAAAATAATTAATATTAATACAAATATTACTTTTCTTTATTATTGATGCCAAAAAGAAATGTTGCACCCACAGCCCCAAATAGGTTAAGGGTACGTGCAGCATAAAAGGGGCTAATTTTTTTAGATTTTATTTATAGACCTAAAATGTACATCTGTATATAGTGCTGTTGTAGTACTAAATTATTATGAACCTAGAAAGTTATGGTGTTGAAAAGTTTTAACCCTTTTACGGGTGGTGAGATATAGTATATCCCACCTAATTTTAATCAAGATTCACATCAGAAATCTAAGTTTTATATTATTAACTTTCGAGGAAAATTGTTACGAAATTGCTTTCCCTTATTTTAAAATAAAATTTTTCGATTATTCCGGCGGAAATTAAACATTACAGAAACGCAATTGCTTCTCCCTCAAAGGGTTAAAGTAATGCATTTTAAGCACTGCGGGTGAGTTTTGGCTTTTTTTCCAAGTGTGTTTTTTATGCGTTGGTATATTTTTCGAAAATTCTATTTTAGACTGACAATTGAAACTTGCCAAAATTGTGTAACTAATTTCTTCCTTTAAAAATATGTAACAATATAAGTGTTTAAAAAAAAATACATAATGAAGAGTATGTTCTTAAATATTTTGAATTTTCAAAGATTTTTAGGAAAATATTTTTAATTGTATTTCTTTTAAGCCAAAATGAAAAATTGCTTCTTATTCTCAAGTAGTATGTTTTCTGACACAACAACAAACTTTAAGGTGATATATTCAATAGATATTTATTAAAGTGTACAAAACACACATTGTTCAAAAAATATGAAAAAGGTTAAGTTCTTGAAAAATAATTTATGCATGAAATTAATTTCTTTTGATTTATATATGAGCTATAATGTATATATTTACTGTAATTTTTTTCTTCATTTTTATCTCCATTTTTAATGAAAAAGTCCTTTCAATCGGTGTAAGGAGGAAAGGTAGCTTTCATATTTCTTGGTTTCAAATTTTACAATTTTTACTCGAAACTAATTTTATTGAAATTTTAAGAAGATAAAATGTGACGAACCCGATAAAAGAATATTCGTCAATACGGAATTTGAAAGTGAATTGAGCCAAATTGGTAAGCTATAGCCAAACTGGCATTATTTATAATTGCTTTTTTGGTCGCCAAAGTTGGTAATGTTTCATCAAATGTCTCTAAGGTTGGCGAGAATTTGAAGATAACGGATATTAATATTATTTAAGCATTGGGCGATAATGCACTGAGGAAATGGCCGCCATTTTGAAACAAGATAGCGGATGAAGCTGGCCAACGAATTCGGTCGAGACGTTGGTATATACTATGCATACAATCAATCTCATCAAAATTTGTCTATAAATACTAGAGTTACAGCATGACAATATCAAATTGTTTCATAATATCATCCACCTTAGAAATTCAAACTGCTGTATCTCAACCTTTTTTTAAGACTGAACAAAATATGTTTCGGAATCCTTGTATTAAGGTCTAACTCTTAAGAATAAAATGTTTTTCACTTTTGTTTTATTTGCACCATTTTTTTTTAATTTTTAAAAATTTTCAAATAGCCACTTTAAAACAAGATGACGGATGAAACTAGCCAACGAATTTGGTTGAGACATTGGTATGTGCTATGCATAAAATGAATCTCATCCAAATCGGTTAATAAATACGAGAACTATCGCATGACATAAATCAGATTATATATACATTATTTTATAAATCAACATTTGGACGAAAGGTGGTTTCGGAGATTTAGGGGTCATGATCGGTGAAAATCGACTAAAATTTTAGTTTACTTACAAGGGGACCACCAAACATGGTGCGCACAGATCTTGATGATTTCCAAGTATGTTGTAGGGTTAATTATTCTGGTTATGTTAATTATTCTGGTGAAAAGGTTTCTTCAACTGGGCCTTGGTTTTAGAGAAATTGGGAGTCAAAGTTCAGAGTATATTTCAAATACTTATTAGTACAAGCACCGCATGTGAATACGGGGCGCCGTGGTAGAACGCGAACTTGGGAGTCGAAAGGTTGCGGATTCGAATCAGTCCTCGGCTTTTTACTTGTTTTTATATTTTTTACACTTCGCAAATTATAAGCAGAATTGAAAATTCTACAGCTTTGAGCCTTTAGATATTTTCTGAAGAGATGACGACAGTTTACTTTGTCAACATTTTTTTATTATTTTTAAAAAATATGGTGAACTGACTGCACTTCAGGGTTCAACTAAAAGTACATTTTGCAACAAATAAATAAAAATTCGTATTTAATTAAAATTTTGAAAAAGTATAAGAAAATTTCAATATTTTAAAATCGCCACTACTTTAAATAATATTTTTAGATTAATCAGTCACTTTTTTTTCTTTTCAAATGTGTATTACACAATATTGTGCATGGATTTTTAGATAATTTAATACTGCTTTAATATAATTTATATTACTTAAATACTTAATTCGTGATAAATATGTTTAAAAATATATTAAAAGTAAAAAGATTTTAATCATTATTTGTACAAGTGTAAATTTAAGATCAATAAAAAGAACTCTTCATTTATTCTGATATTACGGAGGAAAGCAGACGATTAAAAAAAGTTTTTGGTACTACTAGGTTATCCCGTCGACCAAAAAATTATCGCCAAACTATAAGATTAAATGTCAATAATGGATGATCGTGAATCTCGCATTCAATGACATTAAATACGATTCACGTGTTTAAAATGTCATTAAGTGATTTTAATTTAGTTTTTTATTTTAATTTTTATTAATATTCCACTAATTATTTGTTTTTTCGTTATTTAAAATAAAAATTATGTCAATACGTATAATTTGGCTATTAGTTTGGTGATTTGTATAATTTGGCGAAATTGGTCGACGGGATAACAGAGAAGTACCTTATTTTTATATGTATTGTAAATTATCTCATTAACAGACGATTTTTGTACTTCAGTTGAATCACGGAAAGTGTGTTTTGATTTGTAATAAAAATAGACGTAATCTGTCATTTCTTATTTATGCAAACGATAACTTATGTTGAGGTTGAACTTTGGAGATAAATGCATTTACAGAAAATTGGAAAATTGAAAATTTGGATAACTGGTAACAACTTGCATTTTAACATTACTGCATTAATATTTTATTATTCTTTCGAAGATACGCATTACTTGAATAATCTAATCCTAAAGACGTTTAAAAAATTGCACTCGAAAATTATTTTGTATTATACAAAAAAGGGCAAGTTTTCATTTAAAATGCTATAAAATAAAAAAGCGATAGAAAAAAGAAAAATCATTATTTCAAGACTGTGCTTAAAATAAAAAACGCAAATAATTAATATGAAAAAAGTTCTAGGCGTAAATTAGTTTTGCAGTTTTGTCAATAGAAATATTAGTTTAAAAATTACGGGATAAAATAAATTTGCATGAAAAAATTTAAAAATGTAATTGTAATTTATTAAGAAAATATCTAAAGCTGTTGCAATTTTGTAGTAAAAATACTTAAAATTTGTAGCGTGTAAAAATACAAAAATAAGTAAAAAAACAAAGGCCAAGGACGGATTTGAACCAACAACCTTTCGACTCGCAAGCACGTGCGATACTACGGTACCACGTATTTACATGCGCTGCTTGTACTAATAAGTATTTGAAATATACGCTGAACTTTGACCCACAATTTCTCAAAAACCAAGGCCCATTTGAAGAAACCTTTTCACCAGAATAATTAGTGGTACGACCCCTACAACATACTTGGAAATCATCAAAATCTGCGCACCATGTTTGGTGGTCCCCTTATTAGACTAAAAATAGACTAAAGGGCTTTCCTCCGGACCGCTGCAATAGGTATCTTTATTTTTTTTGTAATGAAAGCTACCTAATACATGATGTGAAAATTTTTGCAAAAACTTACTTTCATTTTACTTGTCAAGAGGTTTCACGTGCCTTTAAATTGTAAAAGCTAACAGAATTTTCACAATTAATATATTTTTTTAGAAGGCCCATTAACAACATTAAAACCATTTTTATATGAAAAATAGGCATTTTGCATTCAAATAAATTTCCTATTTCGTATTGACTTCTTTCATGGAATTAGCAGGCAAAGAATTTGCCAAAAGTCACTTTCATCCCCTCTTTTTTATTCTGGTCATTTCAATTTCCGTAGTTTAAATGCATGTCTTAAATTAAGGTTTCATTTATTATATTTTTTATTTATTCATTGATAAAAGTTTGAATTTCTTTATGTAATTTTCAGCCATTTTTAGTGAAAAACTATAAACCAGGTATTTTTTCCCCTAATTCCAGGTCAGAACCACATTTTCTAAGCAATATTGCTAGACTAATATCAAATATTGCTGATCATTGCTATGAACCATTTAGTGTATGTTATCTGCATTTGCCCCACACTTTTTGAAAGAAAGGAAACTACAGGCAGCTCTTTGCAGGTTTTGATTGCTGTAGAAATTGTCCCAAAAAATGGTGCAACACCAATTATTACACCATGTAAAGAATTTATTAAATGTCGTAAAGGTAACTCATTTATGTGAAGGAAGCAAATGCATACTTCAAATATCTTCACTTCTATAGTTCAGCTCCATCGGGCAAATAAATCCTCCTTTGTGCCCAATATTTACATTTGTTTCAAAGCATTTAATTACTGTTAGATTATATAAAGGATATCTTATTTAATAAAAAATATTTATTTTATTGATTCGTTTATGCTACTCCTGTTTCAATTGAAACGCGACCAATATACTGAGAGTAAGGTTTCTTTTAGTTCCTTTTAAAAGAGTATAAAATGTTCCTGGTTTGTATGCCCTTCATCCCCTCATGTGTGGTCTTTTCTATGTAGCATAAAGAATATATATATTTAATAAACTATAAACAATTTTTCATCTTTATAGAGAAAGAACATTTTACACTATACAAATGATTCTTTAACTCTTATTTTCACTTATATTTTTTAATTCAAATTTGCATAAAAATAGACTTTCGGTAAATATTTGTCTTGAGACAACCGAAGAAATTTATCGAAGTTGAAAGTTTTTGCGCGCATGCTATAATGCTTTTAAAAGAATACTTTCGCACTCCACGCCAAAAGTAATTTAATAAGAAAATTTCAAATAATTATAAATTTTCATAAATTTTTCAACTGTATTTGGAAAGCTTGGGGGCACCGGAAGATATGAATGAATTTTAATTTAAAAATATATGCAAACTAATATAAGTAAGACAGCTTTCGCACACTGCGCAAAAAGTAAAAGAAAAAAAAATTGTACATTTTCATAGAAATTTTAATTTTTATCTATTTTTGAGGCGCTTACACTGTCAGAAAAATTCGTCAATATACACTAAGTTATCGTTATTTTTTCACAAATAATTACCGTATTCCCAGAAAACGTATTTGATCTGTGAATTCATTCCGAGCGTCGAAAAATGAGGAAGAGATTCTGTTTATTTCTTGCACGCATGCGTATTGGGTCTGTTAGTAATAAATTCGAATTTATTTTTAAAATGAAAAGCAAAATATTCTATAGATTAAAATGTCTAATTTAGTTTAAAAAGACAAATTTTTTCGTATTTAAAAATAAATAACAATTACTTTCTTCATTCATTCAAAAAATTCTCACAATTTGTTATTCATATTCAAAGTTGGATAAGTTGAATAAAGTTGAATTTACTAAGTTATTTATATAATAAATATTCCCATTTAAAATGTACTTTAAGTGAACACATTTAAAAGATATTTTAATTAAAAGATAAAATGCAAAAAGAAAAAAAAAATTGATATTATTAAAAAAAAAAATCTTGTCGTAGAACATCCATATTTTTCTTCTAGCAATCTACGCAAATATAATTAAAATTCACATTTTTATACTATATTAATATAAACATAAAAACTCCATCCACAGTTTCATTAAAAATTAAATCTTCCCGAAATTAACTTCAAAATTAAAAGCTCTTTAACGAAATAAAGCAAATCACACTCATAAGAAATAAAGGGTTCTACTTCTAAGCACTTTTCTCCTGAGCAATCGTGGCGCTGAGGATGAGTGTTGGCCTTGTAATGCAGGGGTCGTGAGTTCGACCCTCACCACCGGCGTATTTATCTTTTCCAGACTTTTTTCAAAAGACTGATATTTTTCCTCTTTTGACGGAGAAAAAAATAAACAGATAGTCGTCAATATACAGACAATTTCTGGCAGCAGTGCGGCCAGCACTTTTTCTGTGAAAAGACGGAAGTTTTTTTGAGAGTGTAGGGCACCGTAATTCATTAAATTTAATAAAAAACACATCTAAACTAGTATCTATAAAAGGCAAATTTTGCACCCCGCACTGATAAGATTATTAACATTTCCATTTTTCGACCCACTCTATTGTGTATACCTAAAACTGAATGATATTCCGACAATTGGGAAATCTGTGTCGTTGATGAATGTTTCGTTTTATATGAAAAAAATGGGTATAAAGCACAGAGAGCCAATTTGGGCCACAAGTATAACTAATTATTTATATTTAATAAATACGTACAATTATGCATATATAATAAATACGTATAATTAATGTTTTTGTATATTTACAGAGCTTGCACTAGTCTTTTTTTTTAACCAATAATATTTTTGAAATGAATTCGAGGTAGGTTTCTGCAACAACTGCAAGAAAAACGCTCTTCGTGGTATGTTTTTACGAAATTTATATTATTACATATATATATATATCCCTTGAAATAGTGGTGTCCGAAAACCGGACAGAGTCGGAGCCCTGTGTTTATGTATGAATTACTTTAAAACACTTTTGGGCATTTTAGTTTCCGTTCGAAAATACAAAAATCCCTTAAATTAGTTTTTTGTTTCCGCCTTAAAATACCCTTTTCGGTCGACCTTTAGTTATTATCCAGATCATGGCCATCTTAAAAAGAAGCATTTGCTACAAAAAGTATATTTGGGTAAAACTTGTGTGTTTTTTGAAATGACGGATTCATTTGTATTGAAAACTTAGATAGTGGGTCTTGAGAAAACAAGCTTTTACGTTACAATTTATAACTGGATAAATTTCTTCCTTTGCATGTGATTAAACAGCATTTTGGATTTCGGATTTTTCTTTGCGGGTTCGAACCTAGTTGACTTTATTTTCGAAAAAAGCATTTATAAAATTGTTTTCAAAAATAGTAATTGAAAATGAAATATGCAAGAAAAAAAATTGGTCAATTTATATAGATCAGAACTCTTTGCTGTTATTAAATTTACGATTATTTCCAATTAATATTTTTCTATTTTTAAAGGAGAAATGCGTGGTATAAATACGCGAATAAATATTTAAATTTTGTTTCATTAAGAAAATTCATTTGAATATTTGATTTTTAAAATTCTTCCTTAATTTTATTAATTTCGGATGTTTGATTTTGTAGTTATTGCCTATGTAATAGCTATTTTCAGCAATTCAGTATCTTTGACATTTTAAATGTAACCTTTTAAAAAATTCAAAAATTCTAAAGTTAAAAATCGGCAATAAAAAAGATTCTAAATTATCGTGATATAGAAAAATATTTAAAAAGAAAAATATAGATTACTGTTTTATGTCGCATAATTTGTCATAGTGAAAAGTACCAACTTATTTACGTAAAAATAAATTTTTAAAATAGCAAAATTTTGTGGCCTATAAAAATACAAATTGCATATTAAATTGCTATATTTGACAGTTATTAGGTACACCGTTTTCACAATCAAAAATAATTTAAAAAAAAAAGCGTTGTTTAAAATTTAACTTCAAAATTAAACACTAAATTACACAGTAGAAAAAAAGCCATTCACTTATTTCTACCACGCATTTTATTTCTCGTTACAAAAAGCCTGTAAATTAAAAAACTGGTTCGCAGAAACAAAAATTGACTTAACTTTTGATAAACTTGTCTTGTACAGAAATTGAAAAATCTGAAACATTCAACAACATCCGTCATTGTAAAATGCAATTTAACAGGTGCAGAAATAAGGATAAAACTTTCCCTTTTCAGTATGTGGGGGGGGGGGGAAGAAGTGCAGATTGCTTTTTTGGTAGAGTTTGCCCCAATAAATTAGCGAAAACATTTGTTCTAAAATTTTTAATAAAAAGTGTAAACTCACGTCTTATATATTTTTCGCAATTTTCAATTGTTATTCACATTTTTTCAAATTATGGTTCAAAAATAAGATTTTATAGCGGAAAATTAATCTCAGTGGGGTTCGAACTCGCAAGGAAAAGTTAAATCCAGCATGTTACCAACCATGCTGCTGATCCTCTTGCCAATTAAGAAATTTATCAGATTACAAACTAACGTAAACTGAAGACCTATTTTCTTAAGATCCCCTGGTTATTGCATTTTATAACTTTCATATATTAACTATTTGCACACAAACGCTCGCCACATTCCATGTCGCCGATCTCGAAACCTCAAGTTTCAAGTTTATTACAAATCAATATGTTTTTATTGCAACGTAAGTTATCACATCAAAATAAATGGCAAAATTGTAGCATCAAGCATATTTAATAAGTATTCTCCACTCCTTCAACCACATACTGGCAATTTCTAAAGATCCATATAGAAAGCTTTAGGTACTAGTATTATCAGCCTCATTTACGCCATTTCGGTAATTAAATAAGAAGTAAAGATTTAAAACAAATTGGTACCAATCAAAAAAAAATATATTGATACTGGTCACAAAGGATTAGAGACACGGCAAGCATTTCTAACTCCCAGCTCATTAAAATTGCGGTTCTAACAATCCACTTTTAGATCTACATTCCCGTCATATTTACTGATAAAGCTTCTGTGCTATATATAATGCAACAAGATTTCAAATGTCTTATAAACAATTAACGAAAGAAAAAGAAACTACACACCATTTAAATGTTTGGCATTTGGGCGATTCTACGATAAGAGGTTCAAAAACATGGAGAATTCGACCAAAAAGAAAAGTTTGAGTTTGATCAAAAACCTTTAAATTACGATTTTTGTCCCGTTTTACTTTTTCATATAAGGGCAAGTCACTTTATACATATAACTTTTTATGGTCAGTGACTCGCTCCCCTGGCAGTTACCTTGCCAGGGGAAATACGGCAGGGAAGAGACATTTTCATGTAAATTCAAGTTTTTTTTAACCGACTGAATTAGTTTTTGGATTAATTGTGTATTTCACTTTATTACCGTGTTGTTTAATTAAGGCAGTAAATGCAATTGAATTAAATGAATATTAAGTTTTATGACTTACCAGGGGAGATACACGATCACCGTGCGAAACCACTTCACCGCACGGTCGCGTCGCAACAACTAAAAATGGAGACGCTTAAATGACTTGCGCGTTTAGTATTGCTAACTTCAAGCCAATAGATGTCCTTAAGCGCTACTTCCGATAAAGCCATCCTTTAATTTATATTCGTTTCGGCGGAACGAGATTTGGCAGGGTACATACACAAACAGAGCGGGACAAAAGTTAATTTTAAAAATTATTTGAAATTAACAAAATTTTTATTTTTATATTATAATACGCAAGTATAATTACTTAAATTCCAATTAAACATACTTTAGCTAAGCATCTGACGGAAAAAAACATGTATAGTTTGAAAGTTGAAACCGGCAAGGGGACATGCCAGGGCAGAGGCTTTTTTTTTTGAGACTTTGTAAGAAATTTCAGAAAAATGTTTCAATCAGGCATTCAATCGTGATGTTATTTAATAAAGTACATAAAGATGCGATTCATTGTAAAAAGTAGCAACATATAGAATAAAAAATCTGTTTTAAACGGATTGCCGTACAAATAGTCTCTTATCGTAGAATCGCCCATTTATCTTTTTTTTTGGGGGGGGGGGGGGGGCAGGGATGCCACCTTTGCACAATAGGCTTCTATTGTTCCCTTAAACAGTATACTTTACCTTAAAGCTCTGAAGAAATGCTGGATGCGTAAAATTAATCCCAGCCCCTTTTTAGATTTAATACAAATTACAAATCAAGTAATATAATTAACTATTATGTACCGTTAATACGCAAATCGCTGAACCAATAACAAACACCAACAGCTTAGTGGACAAAGTTAATTGGCTAACAGGGCAGGTTCCTGAAATTTAGATGGATCTGTATAGGCAATACTTATACTGTAGTCCTGTACTTATTCTATTCAGTTGAGAAAAATTGTATTCAAACTTTTCGCTGCATATGTCCACATATGTGGACCTATATTCTTTACATCATAAAATCCAAGCAGATTCTCTCACATTTTTATTTTACTTCATAAACTGAATGTTGAATGTTTTTGCATTAGGAACAATTCAATAAATAACGATATCTATACTGCTTTAATAATACAAATGCTATTTTCAGAGTTTACAACATACTTTTAAGACTACGGTCAAGAAAGCGAGAAATTTGATATTTAAAATCCTTTACTATAAGAATAAAAGTTTGTATACAATTCACTTTGTGCGAGTTTGGGTTATTGATAATCATTGATATCTTAAAGGGCAGGCTATTGTAATTTTAGATCAATTTTGCGCACCCAAATTACTACACCCTTCTCCCAAGGGATAAATTTCAGATATTTTTCGTCATGTTATTTTGTTAGAAAAAAACTAATGTATTGGTATTTTTCTCCAGTTCTGAAGAGTATAAGCCTTGTGCTTACTTTTCATCTTTTTTAATGAAAATATTACAGAATTATTTATATATGACTATTATATTTTAAAATTTGGTGCCCGAACTGCCGGGTCCGCATAAAATGATCTATGGCCATATACGACCAGCTGGCCAGGGTACTACTGATCTACATAATTGCTTCACTAGCTATATAATATCAATCGTTACAAATAGAACTATCCGAATGACAAGAGCCGATAAGAGTTTCTATTAAGTTATTTTGTAATGAACTTTGGGGGCACATAGATCAAAGTTTGCAATTTTACAACACTGCTACTTGTGCGACAGGTAATGCAAGTCCGAACCAATGCTGAAAGACAACTTAATACCATAAAGTACCGAAAGCAAGTCCCCCTCCTTTTACATTTTGCAAATTTAATAAATTCTCGGAAATTTATAAATTCCAAATATTCCCCCCCACCCTCCCAATTTACTCCGCTATATTTCACAAAAGTTAATTAAAAGCCTCTTTAAAATTAGAGTTTTCGTCTGATAAACGGGGGCTTTCTTTTGTAAAAAATAGCAACAGTTATTCAAGAGATCAGTCAAATAAGTACTATCGCTCATCCGCAAGTAAAGCGACGCATCTCTCAAAATTCACTTCGAGTTTAATTCCATTAATTAGATCTGTCACAAGTGCGTCTTGCTACACAATTTTCTAAGTGTAGCTATACAGAAAATCACTTATACGCTATATGTTCGTTTATGAACACAGTAGAGCGATAGTTGTGTGGGAAGGTAAACTATTCAACCATCCAAAAGGTAATCCCACGGCCTCAATTAAGGGTTTTATGAAAGTCATTCCTGTATGCAGAGCTATGTACTATAATTTCCTGTTTTAGTAAAATCGTAGAAGTTTTCTTTTGCTTCTCCTTTGAAATTTACTTTTGTCGAGATGTGTAGCTATTCTTGCGAATTGACGATATGTTCTCATCTTTTCATTAAAGATTTTCTTTAAACATTTGTTTTCTGATGTGCTAAAAGCTTCGTATCAAGTGTAGTTCCTAGATTAACTTAACGGCTAGTAGATATTGCCACCTTATTGTAAGATATAAAATTTGCACTGCTCATCGTCCAAGTCAGCAACCGAGATAGACATCGGACACTTTCAGAAAAGTCTTACGAGGGTAGTCGTAAAATACTCCTAATGGAAAAGTCTGCATAACTTGCAATTGACACAAGTCATTCCAATTCTATATATTTTTTTAGAATTCTTTCACGATACAAATTTACGGCTTAACGTAGTCTCCATCACAAGGGATATTTCCGCCAATGTTTAACATAACGCTTTAATATTATGAAAATTTTTCGGTATACATTACTGCACTCAGATTGTCAGATGTGAGTATTTTTTAAGACCAATTATCTTTACAAATTATGTAGGTTTAAGGAAGAGAAGTGATCAGTGGTCATAAAGTAGACCCATTTACGCAAGCTGATCAATATATGAAGAGAACGACGAAAATTACGAATGTGACATGAATATGAACAGAGCACCAGCTCCAATAAGGAGAGAGTCAACCTTGATAATCAGATTTAATTTTATATATGTTGTAGAGTAGAGACCCCATAGTCTCCAGGTTCAATGGATTTTCTACAACGCTCCTCTTGTTCTCGAGAAACAAAGGGGGAGGAGGGGTATGGTCTGACGTAACAAGTCTAGTGCTTTATAATACTATTTCCGGGATTGTTTAACTCAGTTGGTAGAACGTTTGCTCCTTGATCATCGGACTCTTATACCGAACGTGCAACGTTCATTTTTTTAGATATATATCACACACAAGTATCTAGAATGTATACAAGTATACTTTATATACTTGTTACAATCTCATTGTCAATTGTGTATATTTAACCTATTTGATATCCTTTTTATCGATGTAATGTTTAATAATTGTGTCAATTCGGGATTTTAAAGAAACGTAAACGTTCCTTAATAAGGGAAATTAAAACTAATGCTGAATAACCAAAAAGTACTACCTTTATTTTCTCGTTTTATAAATACGATTGTAAAAATTTGTTTATTTTTTTTAATTCAGATTATCACTAGTTATAATAAATATTTCAATCTTAATTTAGCATCTTTTAATTTTTAAATTATTTTCATATCATTTAATGCTATTTAAATAAATTTATCTTAATAAACAAATTCCAATATTGTTACAAAAGCTGTTGTGGCGTGCTGCAATGGTTAAAAAAAACGTAGAAATAAAATGGGAAAACAGAATTCAAGGTGCCAGCATACGTATTATAAATTTGAAAGTCCTAATATGCAAAAAAATATTAATTTAATTAGTATTCTTTAAATACAATGTTACTTCTTACTTTGAAAACAGTATTGTATTCACTTCCCTTAAGGTAATACATAGTTTTTAAGCCGCGAATTTACACAATTGTTAAATACTACACAAACAAATATGAAATACATTTTTAAAATGATTAAAGAGTTTATAGAATATACGAAATGCATTTAAAAAAGTTCTGATGTTTTGTACAAAGATTTTGTTAAATAGGTTGTATTTATAACACGCACAATTAAATCGGTGAAATTATTAAATTGCAATTACAAGTATATACAGTTGGCAAAAAAAGTATTTGTACACTCTAAAATTTTTAATTTTTAACTAAATAAAAACAGATATTTTGTCAAAAATAGTTTTAATACAGTCTGTTTAGCGTGCGTTTTAAATTACACAACAGAAAATTTCGATAAAGATGTAAAATAATTTTCTAATAGGAAAAGTTTAAAAATTTCTTGCAAAAAAAGTATTTGTACATTTCTCCATCCTGATATGTACTGTGTTTTATAGTGTTTATGGTTCAAAGGACTACTTTTACAGAAGCTGTTAATAATTTTTGAGTTCATATTATATTTGTCTGACATTTAATCTAATTTGCTCTTGAAATAATTGAGTATAGAACCTAATACTAGAGAGGCACCTCTAGATATATGAGATCCTATGATTGAGCATAATAAAAATTTAAATTCGCAACAAGAATTTGTAAAAGCTATTAAATTACCATTTACAACTCTTGGATGTATAGTGAGAAACTATGAATAAATTAAAAGCATCGAAATTCAATGAAAACCAGGACTTCTTAGCAAACTAACAATGAGCGAAAAAAGGAGTGTTGTTAAAAAAGCTTTAAAAAATCCTATGCGTTCGGTTCAAAAATTTGCTGGAGACCTTGCGACATCTTCTCGCATCAGAGTAATACCTCAAACAATAAAAAATATTCTTCTCAATGCAGATTTAAAAGGAAGAACCTCAAGGAAAAATCCATTCATCAGCGAAACAAATAGGCGAAAACGCATAGTATTCGCTATCGCATACAGAAGTAAATCACTGGATTTTTGGAAAACAGTAATTTTTTCTGATGAGGGAAAATTCGGAATTTTCTTATCATCAAGCATTCGAAAAAATTGACGTAAAAATAAAACTGTTCTAGATCCAAAACGTATACTTCAAACTATGAAGCATTTTGGGGGGAATATTATACTTTTGGGGTGCATAGCTTCTAATGGAGCAGGTCATTTAAAATTTATTGACAATGAAAAGACAGGTTTAACATACATTGATGTGTCGCGCCATAATTTATTAAACTGTGCCAAGAAATTATGCATAGAGGAAGCTTTTCACTTTCTGCAGGATAACGACCAAAGCATACTGCTGTGATCACCAGCACATGCTTACGACAATACTCCAAGACGACTGGTAACTCTTCTAAAATCTCTAGACTTGAATCCAATAGAAAATTTGCAGATGCTATTGGATGCAAAAATCCGAAAAAAAAATATGTATTGGTAAAAAACAGTTTTAAAGAAGCTCTTATTGTGTCATGGAATAACATTAACCAGACCGATACAAAAAAGTTGGTGGAATCAATGTCACACCATCTAGAAGTAGTCATAAACGCTAAATGAATTCTCAAAAAATATTAATTTGTATCATTTTACTAAATTTTCATTAATTATATTACATTAATATGGTGTACAAATACTTTTTTTGCATTATATTTTTGTATATTTGTTTATTATAATGTAAAAAATCGATTCGTTTAATTTTGTTTTTGCTTCTATAATATTATAATGCATTAAATTAATGTATTACAGTATTTTTTGCTTAAATCTTTTGTTTAATTTCATTATAATTTAAAAAAATGAAGTGTACAAATACTTTTTTTGCCAACTGTAAAACAAAATAAACTTAACACGTTCCGGTACCGAAACCGCTGATCAAAGAGCAAACGTTCTAACGACCGAGCTTAAACCCAGCAATACCATTACAAAGTATTTAAGTTGTGTTAGAATATTAGACCCTCCTGTTTCTCGAGAAGCGTTGTATAAAATCCGCTGAACCCGAGACTAAGGTGCTCCAATCCTACAATATATCAAAATAATCAAAATCCGATCATGTATGTTGGTCCTCTATCTGTAAGCCACTTGTTAGGCATATTTCTGCTTTGAACCGATTGGCTGCTGTAAAAACTGAATAGTATATTGAGACTTTATGGACAATGATTTGATAAAGTGAAAGTAAGTGGGTACAACAAGGTGAATCGGATTTAAAAAAGATGAGAGCTGGGTTCAATGTTGGTACAAATGCATTCTTTGTGAAGCAGACTTTAGTATCACCTTCGCATTAAGAAACTCTAAACATGTAATTAGAACGAGGCATATCACTAGAGTTGTCAATTTTTGCATTAGTTTTTGTACAAACCTAGTACGTTCTAATTTTTAAAGATTAAATTATGTCAACCCTAATTTTAACTATGTAAAAGAAATAAGAGTAGAATTCTGCTTTTGAAACCAAGACAACCTAAAAAAAAAAAAGTGTCCATGATAGCTCTCAATTCTATACGTAGATTACTGGAATAAAAATGATCATTTATAACTTTTCTTTGAAGATATTTGGCCAAAATTTTTTTTTTTTTTTAAAAGACTCAAAATTATTTTCGATCTTTAGCTAGAAATTTTTAAACTTCAACATTGTTCATACGACATATCTACTTAAGTAGCTAGCAAGAAATAATTTAAAACACTAAATTCTATTTAAAAATGTTTATTTTAAAATGGATATAAAACAATGAACATGATTAAAAACAATAACATCTATGATAAAAACAATTTTAAAAACATGCAATTGCTATGCAAAATATGCATTTATTGTACTTTTTTATTATTTCGTCCAGTGAATGCTTTCATAGAATCATAGCCGCCACACACTTCGTGAAGACATAACAGGGACCTTACTGGAATCATCCTGAAAATATTAAAGTCTAAAATTAATGGCTTCTTAAGTTTCTAAAGTATAAATGAGGCTTGTATAAAAAACAATTATTTTTCAAAGGAAAATACGACTGGAAAGTTTAAATTAATAGACAATGAAAGGCATTTTTAAAGAACTCCAATGGATTTAAAAAAGTCCCTATTATCATAAATATAATTTATAAACTCTAACAGTGCAACTTCTTTAGAAAATGCGTGAAATATTGAATTGCAGATAAAAACATTTAAAAGGGATGTATTCTAAGAAAATTAAATTTTTTTTTTCTATGTACAGGGCGAGTCATAAATATCGAAACAATAGGCTATCTCCTTAAATATTGCCCCTAGACCCATACTTCCAATTGCAAAAATTCATGAAAAAAGGGTCCATTTTTTGATAAGATAAGTTGAAACTCCATAGGGGGTCTATTTGAAAAAATACGAAAGTTAACTTTTTATACGGCCCCCGTAGGATAAAAATTCCAATTAGGAAAACTTTATCCAGTCCTGAATAATACACAAAAAGTTGAATCTTCATAAATCGCCGAGTTATAGCCGTTTGAATAATTCATCAGGTTTTAAGGGATTAGACACAAATTGAAATGAGCACAATTCAAAAAACAATGTTACTTTAACAGATCTGGGAAATGTGTAAAAAGTCTTGAGTTAGATTTTTTTTCTTTTTTTGCGATGGTTAGCCACATAATTTGCTAAGAAAATCCCATCCTAAAATTTATCATAAAATTTATAAAAAGTTTCCATATAATTAGTACTGGTTTAAATGGGATAATTAAAAATCATAACTCCAAACATTATTTATCGGATTTCAATTTCTTTCCATTTAATTAAAGATGAAAATTTGATTTTAGTTTTGTTTTGGGGTTTGTTTTTCAATATTAATTTTAGAACTGTTGAAAAATTTTCAATGATTTTTTTAAAGTTATTTTTTCAATATTTTTAATTTTGTCCGAAACAAAACTAATGTAAAATAATTAAAAATGACATGTTTCACGTTCGTACTTATTTTGTTTAGCAATTCTTAACTTTTAATAAGGTCTGCATTAGACGAAATTTTCAATCGCGGTCTCGAGCAATCCGTATTAAAATCACTGTCTGACTGACCTAATACGTGCATGAAATAAGTAAAATTTGGTTCAATCAATTTACGAAAACCAGATTTTAAAAATTGCTTTTATTACAAAAAAAGTACATTTAAATGCTAAAAAAATAAAAACAAAACCAGAAAAAAAATCTGCCTATAACGGAATTCTGTCTTTAACAGAAAATGTGTTGATCCATGCAAAATGAATACAATAATATCTGAGAAAAAATAAACTTTTACCCTCCAAGGAAAGTAATTTGTCTATTACATAATTTTTTCCTCGTGCGATTCCGTCTTAAAAGGTTTTACAGTACAGCATTTTTCAAAGTCTCCAACGCACGGGATATGGATTAGCGATATTGAAATAAGAGTGAAACATTTAGATATAAACAGAGATTCATTGATAAAATAAATATATCGCAGCCTTTGGCGCTTCTTTAATAAAAAGTATAAATATAAAAAACGAAAAGTTAAAGTATTTTTGGTCAGAACACCTTCCCGCGAAACAATTTTTAATTAAACTGAAATAAAAAACTAAAAATTCACGGCTGAGCCGGGCTACGATTTTTACTTTTTTCCCGGCTGGTCCGGATTATGATTTTAACATTTTTCCATGCCGGGTATAAAAATTTTTCCCTGGGGATCAGTTTGGGACCGGGCTTAAATATTTCATTCCATGCAGACCTCCAGTGCCAACGATCAACATATTTTGAAAACAAGTTTTGATTTAAATCAATACGCTGCTTTATTATGTTCTAACAAGAGGCACGGTCTTAAATCTAAATTTAATGCGAACAATTTGTGGACGATCCCTTATTTGCTTTGAAAACGAGTGAAGAATTCTTCGTTTACAGGCATGGTAAAGTGTTGCAAGTCACAAATTTTGGAGTATTTTGGATTTTAATATCTCTGCCAAGTTCAGATACGGAGATTAAATATTTGTTCAATTTAGGAATGGATAAGGAATAATTTCTTGAGAATTTCGCTCTACGGAAGCTGTATAAAAATTTAATTTTCGTATTTTTGCAAACAGAACCCCCATGGAGTTGCAACTTATCAAAAAATTTACCTTTTCATGAATTTTTGCAATTGGAAAGTATGGGTCTAGAGGCAATATTTAAGGAGATAGCCTATTGTTTCGATATTTATGACACCCTGTATATGCTTTGCATTTTATGTTCAAACTTCAATCAGAAGTCCAAATCTTCAGAAACAGAATTCCATAACAGGATGCACAAAATACAACTGGCTCGAAAAATATACGAGGCGTAGATTTTACCTTTGTTAAGGCGTGCCCCACACCAGGGAGACATGCATTAAAAATTGTGAGGCAAGAGGCAAATTCTGCTGGTGAAGTCGCTTTTTCTTTGTTATCAGGGTGAAGTTGTCGCATGTGTCACTGGTGTGTGGCGCGCCTAACAGTAAGGATGATATGAATATTTTAAGCAAGACTAAGCAACAGTGCTCACTGCTTTTGCAACTTGTCACGAGGGCAGAGGGGACAATCAATAGAGGAGCGAGATTTGCTGGCCACACTGATCATTTACTGCACTCCCTGAAATTTTTAAGTTGAGAGGGAAATTACAGGATTAGATCTACTCAATCATCAGACAATGGAAGAGCTACAGCAGGACCTTGAAAAGTTATTCTTCCCCCCCCCCCCCAAGGCAGGGATGCTACGATTCTTTTATAAATCAATATACAGCACTGCATCGGAGTCGACGGTGGCCATTTCATTCTCCACGATATGCAATTTTGTTCAAGCTCATTAACGAGGGCCAATCCCGCGTGTCTTAAATATTTTCTGTGCCAGTTTTTATGGCCCATCCTGTGTACAAGAAAAGTGACATATACAAAGATATTGCCGCATAGTTTTATTTAGGCTCTCTTGCGGATACATGTTTCAAAACTTTAGTAATTTTTCTCAAAGAAAGAGAAACATTTTACAAACCGTCGTTACATTAAAAAACGGCAATATTAGCTCAAGTATTTTGGCACGTAGTTTTGATAAATTGCTCTTTGTCTTATGAATTCCAGCATTTAATAGGAAACTTTACTCATAAACATTCTATCAATATAATCTTCCGTAGACCTAGTTACTGGCAATAAAGAGACCTATATGGGATACTGTAAGATGGTTACTTTGACTAATTGTATAGGTGAATACCCATCCAAGAAACTAGATAGGTAACGAAGTTCTTTTTGAATCTTAAGAACACTCAAAGGCTGGCCGTTTTACAAAACTTCAACTAAAGCTATAGAGGTTATTCTTAAGAATTTAGTTTAAATTTTATTTCAAACACTCCCTTATGGGTCATTCCATGTCAATTCAACCAGACCTTGTAACCCGACCCCCAGGGATTTTGATGAAACTTTGTGTACACACTAATTCTATCATGAAATGATTCCATCAGAAATTTTTCTTTCCTAGACCTCATACTTTGTGAGATATGGGGGGTCCAATTCTTGGGGTTTTCTCAAATCGCACATTTCTGAGTCTGTATTTTGAGATTGCAGTTCCATCTTCAAAAAATTGTTTCTCTGGATCTAAAATATAAATCATCTTAAAAATTTCACTGTAAAAATATAAATAGATACAGATTTTAATAAAAAATATTTAAAAAATTTACTTGTAATATTTAGGATAAAAAAAATTAGCCAAAGTTGAGAGTTATGGTTATTTTTCCAAATTTTTGTGACTTGACAAAAAAGGTTGTACACAAAAAGGCAAATTAAATTTCCAATTTTTTTTTGTTTTAAATAAAAGTTTACACTTTGGGCTTTCTATCTATGAAATAAAAAAGATGTGTTTCGCATGGGTTATGCAAAAATTTTGGGTACTTTCCAATTAGCCGGATGGGTGCTTTATTTTTATATATTACATATGCACACAAAAAAGCAAGTGAAATTTCCCATTTTTTGTTTTAAATAAAAGTTTATACTTTAGGCTTTCTATCTATGAAATAAAAATTATGTGTTTCGCATGGCTTATACAAAAATTTTGGGTACTTTCCAATTAGCCGGATGCGTGTTTTATTTTTACATATGTACACATGTATAGAGCTTATAAATGCAGATGTATTATACATGTACATATATATGTATATATACAGTATATTGATATATATATGTATAAAACTGGTGCCCGTCTAACCGAAAAGTACCAAATTTTGCCTTGTTTTGAGAATCTGCACCAATTAAGAGGAAAAAAATCTGACTAAGTTTAGCTGTGGTACTTAAATAATTACTGGAATTTCTATGAGTTATTGAATTTAATGTTATTTGATGCATGTTTTTTTTTTTTTTTAATTCTCAAAGTAAAGTTTAGGTTTTGTTTTTTCTGATTAAAAAAAATCTGACTGTAATATGTTTCCCCATTAAATTTAGTGAATGGTCCATATATTTCATTTAGTTATTTAATAATGGGCATTTTTTGACAATCTAAAGAATCTTACTTTTATTTTCAATAATTAAACTCAAAACAGATTTTTTTTTGTACAGTATAAAATAGAAATTTTTTTCTTCTCACATTTCCATTATTTCTTTCGAATGCTTATATATTAATTATTTGTGTTTAAAAAATGTTCATAACCTTGTATTTCCTTTCCTTCGTTAATTTTAATCAGATTAAATATTTGGCAAGTTTAAATACACAAATGTTTAACAGAACTTGAATTTGTTTCTATAGTCTGAAAGATTTAATTGCACCTGCCTTGTATAAACACCTTGTGATAAAGGCAGGGTAATGCTCGTTAGTATGAAAGCAGATGTTTTGAAATCAAGTTAATCAAATTATTGTCATTCTGTTGTTTCTTATCATAGAAGAATGATTTAACTTTTACTGTGCTACAAAAAATACATTCTGATTGCTACATATTTTATAGTTTATGACATGTATAAATATATATATATTTTTTTTTTGCTTTATTGTTTTAATATGGAGCCTGATATTAAACCTTCTACTAGTCTTCAGGCTTGCAGTATTGTAATATTAACTGGTTTAGAATGTCACAAAACTAGCTATACAAATAACAGAGAAATAGACTACATTGATAATCTCTGTGATTCAGAAAAAGAATTTTTATTAGTTAGGACTATTGCATTTATAAAACAAAAATTAAGTGAAAACCGTTTGATTAATATATGTGAGCATCACAGAATTTCGCTCTTAATGAAATATGAATTATATAAATGTGGAGATCCATTTAAGCGGCATAAAAAGCAAGTGAAAAAAGCAATTAGGGCAATTAATAGAGATTTATATACGGACGAAAAAGTAAACCAAAGTTGAAAGTCATGATTATTTTTCCGAAATTTCGTGACTTTATGAAAAAGTCTACATGAAAAGAAAAATGAAATTTCCAATTTGTTTTTGCATCAAATAACATTAAATTCAATAACTCATAGAAACTCCAGTAATTATTTAAGTACCACAGCTAAACTTAGTCAGATTTTTTTCCCCCTTAATTGGTGCAGATTTTCAAAACGAGGCAAAATTTGGTACTTTTCGGTTAGACGGGCACCAGTGTTATATGTATCAATATACTGTCTATATACATACATATGTACATGTATAATACATCTGTATTTATATAGATGTATACATATGTGCATATGTAAAAATAAACACGCATCCGGCTAATTGGAAAGTACCCAAAATTTTTGCATAAGCCATGTGAAAGACAATTTTTATTTCACAGATAGAAAGCCCAAAGTGTAAACTTTTATTTTAAACAAAAAGAAATTGGAAATTTCATTTGCTTTTTTTGTGTGCATATGTAATATGTAAAAATAAAGCACTTATCCGGGTAATTGGAAAGTACCCAAAATTTTTGCATAAGCCATGCGAAACACATCATTTTTATTTCATAGATAGAAAGCCCAAAGTGTAAACTTTTATTTAAAACAAAAAGAAATGGGAAATTTAATTTGCCTTTTTGTGTACAGCCTTTTTCGTGAAGTCACAAAAATTTGGAAAAATAACCATAATTCTCAACTTTGGCTGACTTTTTTTTATCCTAAATATTAAAAGTAAATATTTTAAATATTTTTTATTAAAATCTGCATTTTTTTACCTTTTTATAGTGATATTTTTAGGAAGATTCATGTTTTAGATCCAGAGAAACAATTTTTTGAAGATGGAACTGCAATCTCAGAATACACACTCAGAAATGTGCGATTTGAGAAAAACCTTAGAATTGGACCCCCCATATCTCTCAAACTATGAGGTCTGGGAAGGAAAAATTTCTGATGGAATCATTTCATGATAGAATTAATGTGCACACAAAGTTTCATCCAAATCCCTGGGGGTCGGGTTACAAATGGGGGAAAAATTAGTCGAATTGACATGGAATGACCCTTATTCTAGTTTCAATTATCGTGGATATGGCTTTGTCTAATTGAAATAGGCTCAAAGTAATCTTTAAACCACTTTTTGGCATTTAAGGGCTCCTACTTTAACTCATTGAAAAGCAACAAAAACATTAAATTATTATACCTTCATTGTTTATGTATAACCATTAAATTTGGGCTATTGATTAAATAGATTGCGTTTAACTTCATACAAGTATCTCGCTTATCTTTTACAGAAATTTGTGTATCGGGGATTTTTTTTCTTAACTCAGTCATTGCGCATATGATATCCGGAGACCGTATATAGGATTCTTATGAATTTATATAAAGCGTATGCATCTTTTAAATGACCCTTTATTAGGTCAAAATATTTCATTAATATTTTAAAAAAGACCAAAATTTTACTTTAAGAGCCCACACTACTGACTGAAAAAGACCCGGATGATAATTAAATCTATGGGGGCGTTCTTTTCAAATATCTTTTTCAAATTTTAATATATTTTTTTTGCATAAGATAGTTTAAGACTATCCACAACCGGCCTAACTTTTTCGATTTTGGTTATATTCTTTTTATATTAGGATAGTTTCAGTTTCAAAACCGGTTCTGAAAGTACTAAAAAAAATCTAAAAAAAACTAGGCCGTTTGTGTAGAGTCTTCAGCTATCCTATGCAAAAATGTCAAAATATTAAAATTGAGATATTTGAAAAGAATGCCCCCATACACTTAGAGTCTTTTAGAGACTAGTGTTGAGTCTTAATGAATACAAATAGTCTTAACTAAAAATATCTGCATAAATACTTGAAGTAGCTATTTCAAACACATTTGCTCATATATACCAAATTTCGTTACAATTTATACATACGTTCACAAGGTATCGTGCGCGGAATGACAAAAATTCTTTTAAATTTAACAATACCCAAATTCTGTAATAGATCAATCATAATGGCAGCATATTAAAGGCAAAATCTGTTTAATTCATTGTTCAAAATTTCATGTTTATACATAATTTTGAAGATTTACCAATGGAAACTTAATTTTTTGGTAAATTTCATCGCGTTTAGAAAAAGGTACAAGATTTCTGAAAGAAAATCAACTAAATGAAGCAAAATGTATTTGTTAACTTTAGCTTTAAAAGTGATGTGCCGTGCCATTTTTTGGTCTTATTTTGCATAGAAACAATGAATAAGGAAAAATGGACTTCAAACACCTCTTCTGCCAAAATTCTAGAAACGATCCGTCCATACTTCGACTGCCACTTTAACGATTAAAAAAAAATAGTCAACTAGCTCATAGGATAGAGGTTTTAGTATTTAACTTTATGTACAGAACTAAATTCCCTTTTTCGGAAATTTCGCATTAGAAATTTAAATAATCTAAATTTAATGAATTTTATATTTCTTACCAACAACGTCCGATTACTCTTACCGATAATCCTTATTAAAGCCTACATTTATTGGATTTATAAATCGATTAAAAATTAGATTTAAGAATTCCAGTATAGAGTACTACAGGTACGCCGATGCATTGTCCAAACAGAAAAATTAGTTCATGGAGAATTTCAAGCCGTTATTTTTTGTCCGATCTAAATAGAATTGTGGAGGCGGGGGACAGTTCGACATACAAGTTTTATGACATAAGACATTCAGAAGTCAATCCGATTAACTCCAAATTAAAAATGCTCATTTTAAGCATTTAAAGTTACCTATAAAAAAACCTTTACCACCATATTTTAAATATACTCATTGCCTTATAATCAAAAAAAGGGTTATCCATAAGCACTGTATAGATATAGAAAAATTTCAACTGAATCATGTCATTGCTCGAATTTCTTTGGGGGGGGGGGGAGGCGAGAGTAGTTTGACTTCTAAAACGCCTCTCAAATTGTGGCCTTAAAGGGGCACAGTACCTATGAAGCCATCTCTAATTTTGAATACTGCTGCAATATGTAGAGACACTATACTTAATACCAATAAATTTAGTAAAATAGCTATTGTACAAGACTAACTCAAAATCCCTACTATAAGTATGAATAATTTTGTTTGGATATTTTTTCAACGTTCGTTAGAATATATACTACATAAAACCATGTATTTAGGTGTGGAGAATTTTACATTAAATGTTTCTCTCTCATATATCAAAATCTTAAAAAATTCAAACTAAATATTTAAAAAACTTTAATGTCAAATCCATGCACAAAAATAATATACCATGGAGAACAAGTAAATTCAAACCTCTACCTAAATTAGCAAACAAGCCTCTGAACAGCCAAGTTTAAAAATATGAACAGGAGAAAAATCTGTTTAAAATTTTCATTTAAATAGGCGATTGCGTTGGATCTATCAAAATTTACAATATCTCACGATAAAATAGCCGTGTAGGTAAAAATGAGGTTAAAATATTCAGTTAAAGAAGCTTTCAGTTAATATTAAAAGGAAAATTTTGACCAATTTCAAGGTATTGTGCTCCTTAATCTATGGAGTGTAAAAACTAACGTTTACAATCATTTAGAAGCGGTTAAATATTACACGAATAAATGAGCTTTTAACTCTTCCGTGTGGAGTAATTCTGTAAAATTATTAGATGTACAGACACCAGAATTCACAAAAAATTTAGGGAATTAAAACTTGCTTATTTCCACGTGCTTCATGGTATAAGTCGTAAATATTTGTACATATACTAAAGAGTCTCGCAAGCTAAAGGGTTAAAGTAACATTTCCAACATCCTGTAGCAAGTATCCTCGTATAAATAACATGGTAACCTCCACTTTTTTATGGAAATTACTCTAATGGCCACAAGAATAAATCCAATTATTTTAGTACAAAATATAATTCAGATAACATTGATATGAGAGAAAACTGTTCTCTGCTCATTTTAAATATATTTTGCTTTCCTATGTAATAAATCCGTTTTCTTACGCTTGTGACCAGAGTATCGTAAGAGTAACAAAACAGATTTAATATATAAACAAGTAAAAAATTCTCGTTACAAATTATATATGTTACGTGAATTGAACAGTGATATTCAATGTTAAATTTTTATCTTTATTGTATTTTAAAATAAAATAATTTGACTTGTGAAAACTTATTCAAATAATCATAAAAGTAATGAAAGGACGTTCCCATATGCTTGTTTCACTAAAGTGAAAACTTTTGGCAGACAAATTTTCTATTAACTCTTCCCTCAAGTTTAAAGTACCTTGCTTTTCGATGAAAAAAAGGGGGGAGTTTATTCCTTCACATCCACGATGTACACCGTTTACATCATGTTATCGTGGACCATTATCCGGACAAACGTACGCTATATATAGAATAAAACAATTTTCAATGCGTCCTATGTAAAAAAAACTGGGTCGCAATAATTATAATCACTCTTTTCTTGGCTGTAACGAGATTAAGATACGCTGTTTCATCAGCTTCCATGTAATAAAGGTAGGCTAAAATGGAGTGCAGATGTGTGGTACGGCAGCCTGCTTTTTGTTGGCTGACATTTTGCATTAAAATGAGATACATACTAATACCAATAATGACCGGATACTTTCAACTTTAGACATTGTCTAATAGTTAAAAAGATATTTGCAGGATTGTTCAGGAACTTCAGAAATAGAAAATATGTTCCACTTCATATCTAACAATGGTGGTATGATCAGAAAGACAAGAGGCCAACAAAAATCCGAAATATGATTGGGAACACCCTGTAAAATATAATGCATGAAAATATCTAGGGCTTTAGATTAAGAGATATGGATATTTTACAATATATTCATTTGTGAATGTATAGAACGTTCATTCATAGATTTTAAGTTCTTGCATATTTGTTTCATATTGGGATATATCATGCAGGGCTTTATACCCAAGTTTGATGTTTTTCAGAAAATTTGACAGCATCGAAATAACAGCGCAATTAGAATCTATATTACATTTGGTGAAATATGAACAGTTGTATGGCATTTTATTCGCGCATGCGCAAACGATAATTTAATATTTCATAGTCAACTCTATAGAGGAAATTAGTAGTCAAATATCGTGAACATGCAGAAAGATGGGGCAATATAGCGAGCTAATTTAATTTCTAATAGCTGCTGAATGGCAAGGAGTTTCCGACAAAATTACCTGGATTTTGGTAAAGTAGTTTTTAATCAATGTCAATGAGTACACCAAGAAGAAATTATTAGAATTTAATTTTCATTGGAATAGGTTCGTTCTGGTGCCCCCCCTCCCAAAAAAAAAAAAAAAAAAAAAAAAAAAAAAAAAAAAAAAGAGGGGGGGGGAACTAAAGCGTCGATAAATAAGTAAAAATTTAAAACAATTTATGGAAGATCAATTTAGCTGCTTTTAGAGAATTAAATTCAGCCCAGTCTATGGTTGATCTTTCTAAATTCCACGATATATATTTTTAATGGATTGCTCCATAGTTGACCAACTCAGGAATGAAAAAAAAATGCACGCATATGTCAAGGAAATATTTCAAGTAACATTTCAAATTAAATATGCTTACATTCCACTTATACTATTTCTCTTGTTAAATTTGGTAAAAATCCCTATATTATATAAAAACAAAAAGCAATGCAAGAAATTTCAGAAAGATCTCCACAAATATACATTCTACTCTACAATTTAATACATAACGGAGACTGGGTCACATGTGATCACAATTTTTCAATAGTTACTTTATTTGAAAAAAAATATATACCAAAGATGGCAGCATCCGTAGACGTAGAGTAAAAGTTTAAAAGCTGTGTCAGTTTCTCCTCAGTATCCAAAACACTGATCTCAAAAGTAAAATCCAATTACCAACTAGATTAGCGAAAAACTTAATTCATTTACTTTACCTTTGAAGTTTTATCTCAAAATCGGTCCGGTAGTTCCGAAGTGGTGGTATACACATACGATATACCTTTGATTCCCGGCGAACAAAATCATTGTTACCATTACTTTTGAAATCTGTTCGGTTATTGCTTGATTCTAAGGAAACACCATTTTGGTACCATTACTTTTGAAATCTGCCCGGTAGTTCCAAAGTGGCGGTATACACATAAGATAAAAGTTAGATTCCGGGTGAGCACTATTTTGGTACTATTACTTTTGAAATCTGTTCGGTACTTCCGGAGATTAGCCCCTACAAACTTTATCTCTTTATAATATATTAGGTACAGACTACAAGTAAAATATTTTTGAAAATTCTTCAAAAATTAAGGGAACGATTTATATAAATTTAACTTTCAGCATGTGGGGCTTTTGAACAGAAGAGTTGGGGCATATAGGAACAGTTTATACGTGTCCCATTAATCAGATTGTTCTTTTCAGTTAACTTCACAAAAATAATGTCAGTTCCAGTACCTAATTTTCAGACATACACAGTGGATTTTGTATTTAAACAACTTCTACAAACACTTGTCAGCAAGTATATAAACAGCAACATACTCGTTCACGTTTAACTGCAACTTTCATAAAATTAATACTTTTTAAAATGCGATAACTGTTGATGTTATTTTATTAAACAGTTTACAACAATATTTTTCATAGTTATTACAAAAAGTTGCATTAAACAACTTTGCAAATTCTATTTTATTTGTTCTGAACTTGCAATGACTTACTTCCATCTCTGAAACATCTATAGGATGCTTTGATGGGAGATATCTGAAATATATTACGAAAGTAAATTTTTTAAACAATCGTTAAAATCCCGGTTATAATCCTCGCTCTTCTTTCAAAAGTTTAAGGACAGTATAAGAAATTAAACTGTTCTTTAACATTAAAAGTAAATTGGACAAATACAAGTGAGAATATTTCGTATTTTGGCAGATTTCCGAGATTATATAAAATGACCCCACTCTCCCATCCCCCTCAAGCAAAATTTTAAAGCTTCAATTTCTTCAAAATTAGGCATACTAATATACAAAATATACAGTAACAATGAAAAGCATGTTAAAGGACTTAACATGCGCCCTACGTGTGTCGACAACTGCCCCGCTGTATGGCGCACGTGAACAATTTATAAAACAAAGGTGTTGGTGTATTTTTGTCGGCCGATTATCTACGCTATGGGATATAGGCCCTATGGGGTGGGTTGCCCTCCGTGGGGGGTCTTTCTAAGGGAACCTAACCCGTATTTACGCAAAGTTCGAAGAAAACCACGGAAAACTTCGAACGGTTAGGCCGACGGTCGCGATTGGGTTCGAACCCAGCACCTACCGTCTACCAGTTTGGAGGTCAGAACCTCGCGGCCACTGGTGGGGCTTATAAAACAAAGAATTTAAAAAGCAAAAAAATTCCGTTTACTGTATAAAACAATCTTCACAGAAATTGACCCATTTATGGGAAAACTATGTTAATTGATCACAAGTGTATAGCGCGTATTTTCACATGTGACCCAGTCTCCCCAATATTATTCAATATCCATACATCTATTTCTTTTGATCATTTAGGGCTTTTATATTAAAGGGCGATTAACTTTGTTGGCCCTAAATTTATCCTGTTCAAATCGCTGTTCATATTTCTGAAGTGGAACATATTCTTTATATTTCTGAAGCTCCAGAAAAATCCGAATATATGTTTAAATATTTGAGCGTCTCCAATGGCAAGTGTCCGGCGTTTAATGGCCATACAGTGTGCATACTTATGAAGATAAATTCCAAGTGTCAAGGGACAGATCTTAAAAAAAAAAAAAAAAAAAAAAAAAAAAAAAAAAAAAAAAAAAAAAAAAAAAAACCTTTAAACAGACCTAATCTTAATTGATATTCAAGTTTTAAATTCTTACTTCGACTTTAAACAATTCTTTCGTAATTTAGAGATTGCTGAATATTCACAGGGTGTTTCCGGTAAAGTTGACAAAGTACGCAATTTAACACAAAAGTAATTTGTTAAGAGGGAAAATCCATTTAAACAAATTGCAAGAAAAGAATGCACTATAATCAAACCCCATCTATATTTTTTTTTAAAGTTAAAAATGAAATTTAACAGCTAGCATGGTAAAAATTAAAAACTTAAATATCCAAGTATAACCTACGTTGTTGAGACTTAAGTTCCTTTTAAAGATATCTTTCGATCTCTTTATGCCGAGACAAAATTGCGTTAAAAAATTTTATAAGTTCAGTTGAAGTATCGACTGGCGGCAATACAATTTATGTCTATTTTATATTTCAAAAGCTTTACATATTGAACAAAGCAGAAGTAATTATAAAGTTTTGGTATAAGAAAGAAAATCGATGCGTAAAGCCATTTTTTCTGCATTCCTAAATATTAAAAAAAATGGATTTTAATACATGTGTAATCCCTTCCACAAAACTGGCGATTTAGAAAACAAAAAAAAATATATTTAAAGATAGCCTGTTTATTTCCCAGATATTCCGGAACTAAAAAAACTTCACACACGCACGTTTAGGATTCAAATTAAGGGAATTTGTTTCTAGCTTGCATTTTAATATTTTTAACAATTTTTTGCATAGGATTTTTGGAGTTTATCATTACTCCCTCACCCCCCCCCCCTGCCAAAAAAATAAAATCTGCAACTAAAATTCAATTACTTTCATTTCGGAAATCCGTTCTGAAGGTGAAAGTTAAAGCTGTAACCAAAGTTAAAGGTGCTTTTAATTATAGCATTAAGAGTTTTGCATGGGATAGCTCTAGTCCATCTTTAAGCGCACTCCACACCCCACCTTTTAAGGGGGAAATGGAGTCTTTCCTTTTCAGAACCAGTTCCAATAACCGAGTCCTCGTACTGTTATTTTTTTTAAGATTGCTTTCGAGACAGCCCTCGGCTGTCATATGCAAGAGAAACTTTTGAAATGCAAACCAACAGGGTTGGGTTTTTGACGTCAAAAACTGGTTTGACAAGACAGTGGTAAAAACAATGTTTTTACCGGTTTATTCCGTCAAAAACCTACCGTTTTCAATTTTCCTCTAATTTATAGTGTGGGTGTAGCATACAATGCATTTCTAGATTGATTTTGCCTTGTTTTTATTATTCACAACTACATTTGTTAAATTTATTTAAAAAAGAAAAATATTTCTTAAATAAGAAAATTAAAAAGACAGTTTAAGAAAAAACATTTAGCATAATCTAATATAGATTCTACTAACTGCAATGGACATTAATATTAAATGATAATAGGTTATAATTATTAAAAGCACTCAATTTACATTTTTCATAAAATACATTAAAATCATTTTAGAGATGCAAGAATGCTGTTATATAGTATGACAAACAGATGCCAAGAATGGACTGGCCATTGAATAAATTTGAATATTCTTAGATAATACAGTAAAACCCCGATCTATCGTTCCCGCAAACATCGTTTTCCCACATTTATCATTTCTACGGTCTGTGCACTAATTATATTTAAATAATGTTAATGAAACCCGCTTACATCGTTCTTCTAAAAGTCTTTTTCCCGCATTCATCGTTGTAAATTTTTTTTTTTCTACGGAATGAAATTGAAAGCCATGAGAATTCATATGACGTACAAACTGAAATTACTTTTATACTAAAAAACTCATTCATGCTGTTTGTGTTGATAATGGTGAAAATATAGATCAAGAGTGGTTGTATATAGCAGAGGATTTGCTTATATTTCCATTGATCAAGATGTTGCAACATGTGGTGTCCTAAACATAGGAGAAATGTATGATAATGCAGAAATTTTAAATAATGGCGAAGATGGCATTTCTAACTATATGAACTTAAATGTATGCATATGAAATTACAGAAAATGTCCCGAAAAATGTAGTGTAACTTGCAAATTTGTTTCTTGATTTAAAAAAAAAATAACGAAAATTCTAACAATATTATTGGCTTTAAAAATAAATATCAATTTTCTATAACTTCAATTTCTTTTCCAGTTTAATAAACTGGAAATTAGTATTTAATAAAACACTGTATACATTGCACTGCATTTTAAATACATAAACTGTGTTTTTTCGTATTTTGAAGTTAATCCGCATTCATCGTTTTCTGCATTCATCGTTTTTTTCTTTAACCCCTTGAAAAACGATGGATCGAGGTTCTACTGTATTTTAAAAAATGCCTATATTATGCATTTCATAAATGCAATTAAATGGCGATTATTATTTTCACTTCAATAAGCAGAATCTTAATTTTTAAATTAATAAAATTTTAAACTTTAAGACCTGATATCAAGTGAAAGCTCTTGGACTTAAAATTTAACAGAACCAAACAATATTTAAGAAAAATTTGAATTTTTACATTTATATACCATAGTTTTTATTTAACTATAATTTATGTGAATCTTTTAGACCATTCCAGTTCTTATATTTTTAAAGGTAAATTTTTACCGAATAGTCATGAAATATTTAAATGAAAATTTATTAAAGCTATTCTAAAATCAAACTATTTATGTCCTGTGTACATTTTATTTAAAATTATTTTAGGTGATAGTTAATCATTTAAAAGTTAATTGAAAGAAGTAACTTATGGGTTTTAAAATTTCTTCAAAAAAAGTCTTTTAGACTATGCCAAATAGCTTTAGATTATTTTTTAGATCTTTTAACAGTACAATACATACTGGGTCAATCCATTTCAAGTGGTCCAGAAAATATAAAAATGGTCGCTCGACCATTTTTAAAAAATCTGCAATTTTTTTACAACAACACTAACATGACGGAAGTTCAAAATGACCGTTATTTTAATTTTACTATTTTTTGTTTGTGCATGGCGGCCATCTTTGTTTCATCGTGTTCAGCGATTTTCTCAGATACTAGGATACACAAAACTAAATATCTCGTCTTTGATTTTCCCAATTGAAATGGGGTTTGCAGCATTTTGTTCAGAATAAAATGGGCTAAATGTACGGTTGTAGAATAATTTTGAAAAATAAATTTTTTAGGTGAAATTTTAGCACAAAATTTAAGATTTTTTCCAAAATCTATCCGTTTGCAAGAGGAATTTTTTCATGTAAGGAAAACTGTCAACCTTACACAATTTTTTCAACAAATAGGTCAAATGTGCGTGTACTCACACACCAAGTCCCAGATCTGGGAGTTAATTTCTCTTTGCGAAAAAAATTCCGAAATTCGTCAAAAATTTCAAAAATCGCACTTTTTAGGCTTTGCTATCTCTGGTGGGGCACCAGATAAAAATCTGAAATCCTGGCCTCTGATAGTATCGTATAGTAGTGTTATGTACAAAAAATTTCAAGAAGGAGATTTGACTACAAGCTGAGATATGACATGGACAATGTGAAAAAAATACTGCCAAACTATTGTAACCTACTATGTAATTGTTCAACAAGACTGTCAACCTTACACATTTTTTTCTACAAATAGGTCAAAAGTGCATGTACTCATACACGAAGTCCCAGATCTGGGAGCTGATTTCTCTTTGCGAAAAAAATTCCGATATTCGCCGAAAATTTCAAAAATCGCACTTTTTAGGCTTTGATCTCTGGTGGAACACGAGATAAAAATCTGAAATTCTGGCCTTTGATAGTATTGTGTAATAGTGTTATGCACAAAAAATTTCAAGAAGGAGATTTGACTATAAGCTGAGATACGGTGATTAAATAATGCTAAGAAATGCTATTACGAGTATATTAAAAGAAATGAGATGTCTCTTATTACAATATTTAGAGAAAATATCGTTTGTTGAAAACAGTTAAATAATAAACATTTAATTTACAAAGATACTATATATGCTCAACAAAGAGCTTAACACTATTTACGAGAGATATGAGTTCGACCAGTTACTGTTGTCAGTCCATTAGGCTGTTCTTTCTCAAAATTTTATTTGAAGCCACCCAAGTCTTGTCATCCCTTGTTAACTTGAACTAAATTCTCTAGGTTTAATAATTGAAACCACGTCAACTTGATCAGTTGCAACCCATTGTCTGTAATTTACTTTTACTGAAATGTGTTCCGAGTAAAATTGTTGCAATAGCATTTCTAGTAGGTTTGTTCTGGACAAATAGTGTATTGGCTTAGCATACATTCTGAATTTTTTAAATCTCACAGAAGCATTTGAAGATGATATTTGTAATTAACATTTAACTTTGTACCATAAATAATCAATTTAAAATTTTGGAGGCATGAACAATTGCATAGTAGGTTACAATAGTTTGGCAGTATTGTTTTCACATATTGTCCATGTCATATCTCAGCTTGCAGTCAAATCTCCTTGAAATTTTTTGTACATAACACTACTACACAATACTATCAAAGGCCAGAATTTCAGATTTTTATCTCGTGCCCCACCAGAGATATCAAAGCTTAAAAAGTGCGATTTTTGAAATTTTTGACGAATTTCGGAATTTTTTTCGCAAAGAGAAATCAACTCCCAAATCTGGGACTTGGCTTATGAGTACACGCACTTTTGACCTTTTTGTAAAAAAAATTGTGTAAGGTTGACAGTTTTCCTTACATGAAAAAATTCCTCTTGCAAACAGATAGATTTTGAAAAAAATCTTAAATTTTGTGCTAAAATTTCACCTATAAAAATTTATTTTTCAAAATTATTCTACAACCGTACATTTAGCCTATTTTATTCTGAACAAAATGCTGCAAACCCCATTTCAATTGGGAAAATAAAAGATGAGATATTTACAATTTTGTGTATCCTAGTATCTGAGAAAATCGCTGAACACGATGAAACAAAGATGGCCGCCATGCACAAACAAAAAATAGTAAAATTAAAATAACGGTCATTTTGAACTTCCGTCATGTTAGTGTTGTACAAAAAATTTCAGATTTTTTAAAAATAGTCGAGCGACCAGTGCTGGACCACTTGAAATGGATTGACCCTACTAGTATTCTTATGAAATATTTTTTTTTCTTGGACGGATAAGCACACTTTAAAGTCTTTTTGGTGTTGAATATTTCATGTAAAAACAACTTAATACTAAAAATAAGATGAAAATTAATAATTATAATCTAAAAACAAATTAAAAAAATAGGTTTTTGACAGTTTTCGACATTTTTGACAAAGAGGTTTTTGACATGACGGTAAAAACCATGGTAAAATCCGGTAAAAACCGTCATGCGTCAAAAACTTGCCAACCCTGCAAACCAAGCGTTTGGAAAAACTAACATTAGCTTACTAATGTTTTTCTGCGGCTAGGTGGGATCTTAAACCACTAGTTGACTATAAAACTGAAACAAATTCTATCATGTGTAGAAAAAAAAAACGATTTAAAATGACTCAACTTCAATTCTCTTCTAGATTAAGTTTCGCCGAAGTTTCTCAACCTGAGATTTTCTTTATATGTAGAATAGATATAGTATTTTCTCAAATCTCAACACAAATATAAACAATCTTTACCAGCAGGGATTTATTTTTGCAACAAAATATCGATAGCAAGTTATCTAAATGTGTAAGTAGTCTAATAAATCAATTTATGTATAAACTTTAGAAATTTAAAAAAATGTTTACTTACGATTTTAATATATTGAGAAAATAAAACATCTTTGGCATTAAAATAAGTTCTTTGTTGGTCAAAACACCGGCTACAACTTCGTCCGCAACATATTCAGGCTCCAACATACTGAAAACTCTGCAAAGAAAATAATTTTTTTTAATACAACTATAAAATTAAAAAAGAAATTTAAGACTATTTAACAAAATTTTAGGTTTCTGAAGAAAATGTTATTAGTTTGATATTTTGAAACAAGTGTCTCAACGATTTTAATACCTGTATCAAATATTGTTACATCGCGGAAATTAAATGAGTGTCATAAACATGGACAAGGGTATATAGCCAGCGAGTAACAATTCAGAATTAACCCAACCGTCGGAATTGCTCGGACTCGTGCGTGTTAAACTATTTTGGGATAATAACCTTAAAAAGATACTTAAAATCTACATTTAATCCGACATTTTTCTACAAGAGGTATATCCGCATCTTTGGTTAGAAACAAAGTTCCCGAGGTGGAAAGATTGGACAAGACAATTAAAATAATCAAAATACCTTCCTGGAGGACCATGAATATTAGTACCCCGGAGTATAAATCCCTCAAGCACACACCTTGGCGAAATTCAAAGAGCCAAGTTATTTTACTAGCAACTACACATTTTCGAGCATTATTGCTGCTTCAGAAGTTACTTACATTTTTGTCGTACATGAAGAACTTTGAAGCTACAGTAAAGTACGAGAAGCATAGCGCTGTGGTTAAAGCAGAATGCTTGTAATTATACGAGTTGTGTCCTTGCTGTCGTTTTCTCTCAAAATTTTGTTCATCTTAATTCAAGTAATTAATAAAGAATATAAAAAACAGTTGCTTTGTATTTTTTATTGTGAATTGGACAATCAAGTTTAAATTACAACTAAGTTATAAAATTTAAAGTTTTATTACATAAAGTTTAATTTTAAATAAATTTAAGTAATTAACATAACAATTTTAATTTTATATTTTAATAATTAAATTTAAAATTCAATATTCTTAAATTAAAATTGAAAATAGTTTTATGTTATACTACCGCCATGTTACAAGAGATGAATATCAATTTAGTAAAACCAATTTAAGTTCTTGTTTAAAAAAGAAGTACTACATAATACATAAAATACAGCATACATAAAAAAAAAAAACTAGTATTCATAATTACAGGTTCATTTGTAATTATAAAATAGCGAAACCATAGTTGCAAGAAATCCTTCAAAGTCAAGACTGAAATGTTTTCTAAGTATTAGAAATAACTAAATGAAAAAGGTAAGATTTTTAAGTCGTGCATTATGGCTAAAAATCGATTTGTTAAAATAAAAGAAAGTGATTAAACATTATGGTAAAACTGCTATTCAAGTACATAAAGTAGAATTTAGAGTTAAATCAAAAATTTCTTCAAGACTGAAATCAGTCCCGAGATTGAAGGTCTTGCATCCATGAGCGAAACAATTACACATTAGTGATAATATAAAGAAAAAAAAAATCTTATTACGTTAATCTTCCATAAGCATAATTTAATTTTTTTCTTTTATTATTCACTATTTAAATATAAACTATATTAAGTATATAAATTATTAAGTATTTAAACAGATTATGTTTTCGTTAAGCGATTTGTTATCAATTCTCTTATTTCTGCGTTTAGCGAGATATTAAATATGAAAAAACACTAGATAAAAACTTTTAGATTATACGTGATCTTTTTTATTATAGGTGTAGTAAGAAGTTTTAACGAGTTTTTCAGAGAAATGAATATGCAATTAAGAGCCGAGAATATATTTATTCATCAAAATAATCTCCATCATTAACCAACACCTTTTGCCATCGGTCGGGCAGTTGACGGGTGCCAGCAGTGTAGAATAATTAGTCTTGACACGATGAAGTCAACCCAATTTCGCACTTCGTCCACTGTCCAGAAGTATACAGGAGACAAGGCATTCTCCATCGACCTAAACAAATGATAATCCGAAGGGGCCATGTCGGGACTATATGCCGGGTGTTTCAAAACTTCCCAGCCACGAGTTACTAACATGTCCTTGACTGTTTTTGCAACATAAGGTCTGGCATTGTCATGCAGCAATTTTACGGGGCGCAAACCTTTTCCCAGTAAATGGAAATTTTTGACCGATTTCCTGTTTCAATCTAAGCAATTGTTGCTTGTAGCGTTCAGCTGTTACACTTATACCATGCTCCTACAGTTCGTAATAGAGCACACCCTTCATATAACACCAGATGCAGAGAACTTTTTTGCAGCGAATGGATCGTTTCGGCGTTTATGTTGCTGCTTCGCTAGGATTCAACCAATATTTTTTGCGTTTCGGATTGTCATAACATATCCATTTTTCATCTCCCGTCACGATTTTCCACAAGAAAAATTCTCTTGCCTGTTTAGCAGATTCACGCACTCAATTCAGACACGCTCATCGTTGTTTTTCTGGCTCAATTCATGTGGCACCCCATCTTCCTGCCTTCCGAATCTTTCCCATTGCCTGTAAATGATTACAAATCTTTTTGGGATACCCCTTTTAATTGTTCGGCAAGTTCTTTTTTGCATCCGAGATGCATCTTCATCAAGTAGAGATTGCAAATCCTCATGACTAGCCTTCAGTGGAGCGCCGCTACGTTCTCGATCGCTAACATCAAAATCACCGTCTTTAAAACGCCGAAACCAAAATTCGCATGTGCTTTTCGATAAGATTTCCTCTCCAAGAACAGATTGATGGATATGCTTTTGAAGGGATTTTTCCTTGGTGAAATTCAAAACGAATGCAGTGACGAATGAATGACTTATGACATGTTTGACCTTCAAAAATTGAACTTTATTTTCACTTTTCTCCCAGCTTTTGAGCAGTAGATTTGAAAACTGAAATGGTTCTTATCACATGACAAATTCTGTCTGCTGATTGGCGAGTTATTTCGCATCAAACGCCAGACAAAATTAGCTTTAAAACTTCTTTCTACACCTAATATATTTTGTACAAATTCAACCAGTACCATAATTTCCTGCGTATAATCTGCGGATCAAACAATTTTAAGACCCAGAATTTTTTTAAAATGAAATGCAGCTTATGAGAACGTAGTAAGTATTCACTAAATATTTCTGGGTCCAAAAAGATTCATTTGATCCGAGGATAAGCCGGAAATTACGGTATATGCACGTACTTTAAGTATAGACATAATTTATGAATAAAGGTGTATTAAATTCTAGTTTCAAAAATTTATGCAAGTATCACTAAAATATTTTATTTAAAATGAAAAATTTCCAAGTATTAAAAATATTTTAATATTAACACAATAATGCGTCACTGAACACACTTTTGTTTTTTTAGCATCTGGAAACTATACACTTTTTCATACTTTTGCTTTATATATTATCTACATTAGTGATATTATTTGAATGATACTATAATCTGAAGGATTATGGAAATTTGAGTAGATCATAGCAGATGATATTTAAAACTACGTAGATTTTCCAACTATATAACTATGACAATTATGTAACAACTATATAACACATTTATGCAGACATGTATGTTATATATACTATGCACATATTCCGATATGTATGCATATCTATACATGAATATGTAAGATTGTATAGGTTTTCACTTTTACAAGGAAAAAAAATTCATATTGATTTTCAATGTAATATGAAAGTAAAAAAATGCAATACTACATCAAAAAGATGCAATATTGCATTGATTATTTAAAACTTCAACGGATCTTGGCATCTATACTTAATGACGTATAACACAACAAAAAAAAGTAAAAAATCTGATCAAGGGGACCTTCCTAAATTCTATTTTATTAGCAAGATTTGGAATTTGATAAATTTAGTTTATAGCTATCGCTAATCTAATACAATAACAGGTCTTTTTCTTCGACATCTTTTATTTTTATTCATTTTACTTTTGCATAATTTAACATGTCATTTAATGTATATTTTCAACATCAAGAAGTTAATATATTAATCTTAGTGTACTACTATACTTTGCGATTTATCTCTCATTGATAAAATAAAAATTTTATATAGCAGATCTTAATATTGTCTCGTCTTTAATTTATACTTAAAATTCGAAAAATAAAATTTTTAGCTATCTTATAATTTATCCGAATACAATAACAGCTCTTTCGTTCCTCTTTTATTCTAATTATTCATTATAAATTTTAATGCAAGAAATTAATTTATGAATAAATATAAGTTAAAACAATTATCTTAATATTTGATGGTGCATAAGATTCCATAAAATTTGATTTTTTCAAATAACTTTTATAATACAATTTATAAAAACGTCGTTTAAAGATCGTTTAAACATCAAGAACAGATTAACGTGATTATATTTTATCTTATTAGATGGCGAAACTATACCATATCAAGAATTTTAGAAGGGTGGGAGAAACTGGATAGCTCTTTTCGCTAAACCATTTGGCACTCTCACTTTCTCCAAGGTGCGAGCTTGAGGAATTTGATATTAGCGTGCTGTATTAAACGTTTAAATGCTTAAGATAGCTTATTTGAACTTTTAGTCGTCTAAATAAATTTTAGAGCTTTCATTTATATGTTTGCGGTGAAAAATAGTACCGTACGTATATTAAGAATAAAATTTAATTTATTTCACTTCAAGGAGTTAAGAGCGACTTACCTGTTTGTGAGGTTTAGCAGCATGTCGCACTTAATTTTCTCATTCCGTATAAAAAGAAATTCATAAAAATTTAAGATAATTTAACATAGCTTTTATTTTAAATATTTAATATTCTATATTTAAATTTCATTTTTGTTAAATTGATAAAATAAAATTGACTTGCATATACACTGCGCACGTCTCAAAAACTAAAGCAATTTGCATAAAACATTGTAAATATCTTCATTTGAAGGCAAAGAATACTATAATAAATTTGAAATTATTTAAAATTGGCAATTTTAGAATAAAAATTGTTTCAATTTTATAATTTGATATAAATAGCTTTCACACGGTGCGTAGTCATCAAGAAATTCAGAGGATTTTAATTCTTTTAGTATCAGAAATTCTTTAAAGTACTGGTTGTTACATCTGAAAAAGGATTTCTTTTTCGTTAAATAAAACAAATATTACATTATAAAAATTCTGGTAAAAAGGTCCTTACAAGGTGCTTCCAGACTACGCACCCTGTTTCAAATGAAGTATAGATTCGAGATGCATTAGTTTTACTGGGTGGTTCAATAATTATTGTCCCTAGAGTATATGAAGTATTTGTACGGCGATAGTTGATATGGAATATTGAAGCCTAATGTCTTGGAAGCTTAAAGGCTTTATTCCAGTAGCGTAGCTGCTATCTATACAATATGCTAAAAAAAGGTGCGAATCTGTCTTGCCATCCTCCAAAAAACTAATTTATCTCAACCATGTTAGGCGTAAATATCCAGATTAAGAAGAAAATGTGGAAATACAGTCTGCTTTGTATCACATCTATTATCTTATCTAAAAACCTTTAAAAACTATCCCATCACAGCAAGTTCTAAATTAAAAATAACAGATAACCAGCTATTAAGAGCTGTGACTTTATTCACTTCGTTGATAAATATTTCATTGGAACCATCTATCAACAATTGAAACCAAGGAAACCGATGAAATTTTACTTTATACATTTTATCAACTTAAGGGGTCTCAGGAGTCTTACTTTTTACCTGGTAGTGCGATTTAGCAACATATACATTTAATTTTTTTTCTCAGTCCCTATTAAACTTAAATGCATAAAACTTTTTATATAGACAACATAATACCTCTTCTGTTTAAAATGATTTTTTTTTTAACATTCTATATTGAAATTTTATTATATATTTTTTATATTTAATTTTGATATAAAATTTAATTTTTTTTTTGACTGCGCGCAACATTTCACAAAAAATAATAAAGCAATTTGTATGAAACTTGGTAAATATCTTCCTTTTAAGTTTAAGAACAACTTATACCTCAAATTTAGAATTTTAATTACATTGATTATTCATAATTGACAATTTTTTTAATAAAAAATGATTTTTTTTAATTTTTTCAATTTCAATTTTAAATAAGTAAATGCATAAATTGCTTTAAAATGAGGTATAAGTTCAAGATACATTAATTTTATACCATTATCAACTTTTCTAGCGGTTCTTGAACGAATAGTTTTGCTAGAATCCTGCGCGCAATAGATACAAGTCTAATTTTTTTTTAATCAAAATTAAACATTAAAAAATAAAATTTCAATGTAGAATATTAAAAAATTATTTTTAATAGAAGAGATATTAAGTTGTCTATATTAAAAATTTTATGCATTTATGTTTTATAGGGGCTGAGAAAAAAAATCAAATGTGACATGTTGCTAAGTTGCAATACCAGGTAAAAAGTAAGACTCCTGAGACCCCTTAAAAAAGGTTTATGCAAATAAATTTTTTCACAACTTATAAAAATATAAGGAATGTACACAATACTGTGGTAGAGCATATTTTAATTATATCAATACAGATAAAATTTTGAATTTTAACATAGTAAATCTGTAACGGAAAATAAGTCATTAATGAAATTGCGATCTAGTCTGTATAACGAAACTATACATAGAATTTCTCTATGTAATAAGTTTTCTGTATGAACATGTCTCCTTTGTACATGATTACATTAAATCAATCTATAGCGAAATATTAGTCTCCCTACAACGAATTTTTTCCATAAAACAATCTTCATTTGTCTAGTTTTAGAAAATATTCGATATTACATAGAATCAATTTTCCATTACTTATTTCCGATTTATCGTTCAGTTTTGAGCTTATTACTTCACTACATTTAATCTTTAATTTTAACGAATTAACCCCCCCCCACACACACACACACACACACAACCTTTCAACCTTCGGAAGACTTTAGATGCGATTTCAATGGTATAGTACAAAATTCCGAGATTAAATGAGAGAGTGACAATGAGCATGACAACGAAAATGTACAAGAGATAAAGCCATCAAGCAGCGAAATGAGTTTTTGATGTTATAAAGGAGAGGACTTCAAAATGGAAGAAAATGTTCAATACGATTTTTTTACGAGAGTAACAGTTTTGAAATCAAAAACAAAAAAAAATTAGACTTCATCGTCTAAAATTAATGCAAGTTTTCCTGATGAGATTTTTATTATGCTTTCAAATAAATGTCTTTTTTAAAACTAATTAAGAAATACAATATATCTAGGTTACCATTTAAATTTCAAATTCTAAATAAACACCAAAAAATTTGTTCTAAATTTACACAAAAAGGAATTTTTAACCTCATTTTCTATACAGGGTGTTTCTAAAAATTCATGGTCCAAACTTTAAGGGGTGATAGTACACATCAAGACAAACAATATTTAAATAGGAAACCAAGGGTCCCAAAGTCTTCCGAAGGAGATAGGCGCCATTAAAATTTAGGGTCCAAAAATTCAAATGATTATAAAAAACAGAAAAATTGGTCGATTCGTTTGCGGTTTTCACTAAAATTATTCTTTATGTCAGTATTGTCTTGAAAATAAAGATAAATTTCAAAAAATGACGATAGAGGGCGCTTTAGACTTTAGAGTAACGAATAACTATTTTTTACCTTAAAATAGCAAATAAAGCCTTTGCGCAAAAATGTTTAAAGATAAAAAACCAACGATTATAAAGGCACAAATAAAGTAAGAAAAGGTAGCAAACAGCCGTTTCGAATCTACTATGGAGATTCTTCATCAGTGCAAAACTCAGCGAGCTAGAAAAAGCAAAACTGAGCTAAGAGACAGACGCAGGCTTATATACCAGCTACGGAAACTATCCCGCCTAAAGGAAAGCAACCAATGAGAAGAGAGCAGCCTAACAACTGGCTGGACAAGTAGCGACATCTACCGGAGAATAAACAAAACAAAAACTAAAAAGCGAGGGAAAAAAGGTTTAAATTAAAGATTTCCAAATGCTAGGAAAATTAGGCGTACTTGATAAGTCATTGACTAAGGAGTGGGAATTTTTAATGATGTGGTAAGCTTCCCAAAAATCAAGATCAAGAATGGAAGGACACTTTTGGATGATGGTAGCTGAAGAAAAGTTAAACTTATGTTGTAAAGACCAAGAATGTTGAGCAATGGAAGAGCGTTTAAGCTCTTGATTTTTGACATACCTTTTATGTTCCATTAAACGAAATCCGAGAGCACGTTTAGTCTGACCAATATAAGAAAGGCCTCATTGGCAAGAAATTTGGTAAATACCCCCGTTATCTAAGCGATCAATGGGATGCTTAAGATTTGAAAAGGCAATTTTATTAACAGGAGAAAAAACATTGAAATCGAACCTTTTTAAAATTTTAGCAACTTGCTGACTGATTTTGGGGGAAAAAAGGCAAAAACCAAAGTATTTGAATTTGAATTAAAGTTTTTTCTTTCAGATTGGGTGGATTGTTAATTTTCTATGAATTGAATCTATAATATTAGGGGAATAACTACGATCAACAGCAATAGCTTTAAGATAATTAAGTTCATCACTGAGGAGTTTAACAAATATTGGAAGCCTGGAAAACAAAAGTTTTAAAAAGCCGCAACTTTCTGGTTAGGAGGATGAGAAGAATATCTATGAGGTGGAAGACTGACCGCAAAAAGGTTTACGAAAGACAGTAGTCTGAAAATTATCATCGCGAATAACAAGGACATCAAGAAAAGGCAATTGTTCGCTTCAACTTCAAAAGTAAATTGAATGTAAGAATCAATAGAATTCATAGAGAGAATGATTTATATCTGTATTCACGTCAATTAAAGCAAAAATATCTACGTAACGAACATAAAACTGAAATTTTAAGACTTCAAACAATTTTATTTCAAAATAGTGCATGTAAAAATCACAAAATCGGACTAAGAGGGTTACCCATAGCCAAACCGTCAGTCATACGAAAGAAATTCCCGTTAAATACAAAAGTTTTGAGACAAGCAAACACGAGCGAGATGAATGAGCTCCTCAATTTCGAAAAAAGAAATGAAATTCACAGAGCCTTTTCTTCAGGCAATCTAAAGCCCCTTCGACAGGAACATTAGTAAATAATGATGTAACATCAAAAGAAACCATGTGGCCTTGTGGCTTAAAACTGAAGTTTCTTGACAAATTGAAAAGCATTTTTACCAAATTTCTTGCCAATGTGGCCTTTCTTATATTGGTCAGACTAAACGTGCTCTCAGATTTCGTTTAACGGAACATAAAAGGTATGTCAAAAATCAAGAGCTTAAACGCTCTTCCATTGCTCAACATTCTTGGTCTTTACAACATAAGTTTAACTTTTCTTCAGCTACCATCATCCAAAAGTGTCCTTCCATTCTTGATCTTGATTTTTGGGAAGCTTACCACATCATTAAAAATTCCCACTCCTTAGTCAATGACTTACCAAGTACGCCTAATTTTCCTAGCATTTGGAAATCTTTAAACCTTTTTTGTCCCTCGCTTTTTAGTTTGTTTTGTTTATTGTCCGGTAGATGTCGCTACTTGTCCAGCCAGTTGTTAGGCTGCTCTCTTCTCATTGGTTGCTTTCCTTTAGGCGGGATCCTTTCCGTAGCGGGTATATAAGCCTGCGTCTCTCTGTCTTAACTCAGTTTTGCTTTTTCTAGCTCGCTGAGTTTTGCACTGATGAAGAATCTCCATTAGTAGATTCGAAACGGCTGTTTGCTACCTTTTCTTACTTTATTTGTGCATTTATAATCGTTGGTTTTTTATCTTTAAATATTTTTTACCGTTATTTTATGCATCTCATTAAAGGTTTCGTAAGCTTACTTAAATTTTGAGCTCAAAATCTCAATAGTTGTAAGCAGTTAAGTAGCACAAACTTAACTGTGTTCAGAGGGTTTTAAATTCAATTTATTATAAAAAACGGAAAAATTGTTCGATTGATTTGCGGTTTTCACTAAAACTATTCTTTATGTCGGTATTTTATTGAAAATGAATTATAAAGATAAATTTCAAAAAATGCCGATAGAGAGCGCTTTAGATTTTGGAGTAACGTACAACTATATTTTACCGTTATTTTTCGCATCTTAGAAGCTTAGACATAAACTTAAATTTTGGGTTGAAAATCTGAATCGTTGGGAGTGGTTAAGTAGAGCAAACTGAACTGTGTTCAATGGGGGTGGGGAGGTTCAAATTTCAAAAGTCCTTCCGGCAATGCCGGGAGGAAGAGGTAGCTTTCATATACTTATATATTTATTCATTTATTTTAAGGTAAGTTACATTGTTCAAAAACACTAAGCTCAAATTAGTGGAAATAATCTTATAAAATTAGTGATTTTATAAGATTGAAACTAGTTTTTGTCAAGACTGAATATTAATAGGAATTTTTAGAAATTAGTCATCTTTTATTCAACCTGATTTTATTTTAAGCGATTTAGAGAGTCACCAAATTTTACGATATAAAGTGTATACCATTTTAAAGCAACATTGTGGATCGTTCAGATCAGACCGTTTCAAAATGTCAGCCATAAGCAAAATTCAAAGTGCTATAACTCAGTCATTTTATAAGATATAGACAAAATAAAAAGTGTTCTGGAATCGTCGTTTAAAGTTCTAACACGAAAAATAAAAATATTTTTCAATTTTTAATTTTTTCGCATTTAATTTTAAATTTTAAATAAAATTTAAAATGGCCACCATTTTGAAACAAAATGGTGGATGATGCTGGCCAACGAACTCGGTCGAGACATTTGTATGTACTATGTACATCCCAAGTTTCATTGAAATCCGTTGATAAATACGCGTGTTATCACGTGACAAAAATCAAATCGTTTCAAAATGTCAGACATAAGAAAAATTCAAAGTGCTATAACTCAATCATTTTGTAAGATATAGACAAAATAAAAAGTGTTCTGGAATCTTTGTTTTAAGTTCTAACACGTAAAAGGAAAATATTTTTCAACTTTTAATTTTTTCGCATTTAATTTTAAATTTTAATTTTTTTTAAAAATTTAAAATGGCCGCCATTTTGAAACAAAATGGCGGATGATGCTGACCAACGAACTCGGTCGAGACATTTGTATGTACTATGTACATACTAAGTTTCATTCAAATCGGTTCATAAATACGTTAGTTATCGCATGACAAAAATCAGATATATATATATATGGTTATATATGTATGTATGTCAACATTTGAACGGAGGGTGGTTTTGGGGTCTGGGGGTCATGATCGGTAAAAATATACCAAAATTTTCCGGAAGTGTTTTCCTCCGGACGGCTGCAATAGGTAGCTTTTTACTTTTTGTAATGAAAGCTACCTAAAAAACTGAAAAATTGGTCGATTCGTCTGCCGTTTTCGCTAAAACTATTCTTTATGTCAATATTTCCTTGAAAATAAATTTTAAAGATTAATTTCAAAAATACCGATAGAGGGCGCCTTAAACTTTAGAGTAACCAACAATTATTTTTAAACAGTTATTTTTTGTATCTAATTAAATGCTTGCAAATGCTTAGATTTAAATTTTGAGCTCCAATTCTAAATCGATGGAGGGGTTAAAGAAGCGGAAACTGAACAGTGTTCAGGAGTTAAAAATGTTACCCTCCCCACCCCTCGAACACATTTCAAATTTCCGCACTTGATTACTCAAAACGATGCAGATTTTGAGCTCAAAATTTAAGTTTGAACTTTAACAAGCATTTAATTAGGTACAAAAAATAACGGTTAAAAATAGTTGGTTACTCCAAAGTTTAATTTTAAAAAATACAGTTAGAGGGTGCCTTAAACTTTAAAATTTATTTTCAAGGAAATATTGACAAAGAATAATTTTAGCGAAAACGGCAAACTAATCTAACAATTTTTCCTTTTTTTATAATCATTTGAAATTTGAACTTCCCCACCCCCATTGAACACAGTTCAGTTTGCGCTACTTAACCACTCCCAACGATTCAGATTTTCATCTCGAAATTTAAGTTTGTCTAAGCTTCTAAAAAAAATTTTTACGAGATGCGAAAAATGGTAAAATATAGTACGTTACTCCAAAGTCTAAAGCGCCCTCTATCGTCATTTTTTGAAATTTATATTCAAGACAATACTGACGTAAAGAATAATTTTAGTGAAAACCGCAAACGAATCTACCAATTTTTCTGTTTTTCATAATCATTTGAATTTTTGGACCCTAAACTTTAATGGCGCCTATCTCCTTCGGAAGACTTTGGGACCCTTGGTTTCCTATTTAAATATTGTTTGTCTTGATGTGTACTATCGCCCCTTAAAGTTTGGATCATGAATTTAGAAACACCCTGTATAACTAATTTCTCTACATAACTAATTTTTTTATAAGAACAGTGGATTTCGCTATATAGAGACTACTGTAATAGTTTCAATTTAACTTTGAGAAATGACGCAGATTAAAGTCATTAACCCCTGACGGGAGACTAACGAAACTTAATGTTTTGTCATCGGTTTTTAAAAAATTTGTGCCTTATAAAATCGAGAAAATGCTCCGAATAAGGGAAATTTTACTGGTGGGGATAAACAAGGATCGAACCTTTTTACGGCAAGTATACGTGTTTCTTGTCCCCAAAGGGTTAAAGTTAAGTGTACTACAGAATAATTTAAAATTAAATTGCTAAAGTAGTAAGAAATTTTATAAGCTGTAAAACTAATATCGGCTAATTAATATATACGTAGCCTTTTGCTCAAAAGCATATAGATGCTAGAATACTTTTAGAATTAAATGCAATTTTTGTATAATACACCACTACAAATGCATTGCAATTTTTTACTTTTATTCCATGATGTAACATTTTAAATTACAGTTTACATAATACTTTCGTTAGAGTTAAAGCTCACTTCGGTTAAAAAAAAATGTTAAATCCCCCTTCCCTATTTAGTGGAAAAAAATGGGTTTTACTGCAAAATATTCTTAAAATGTTGCCAGAAAATATACAACTTTTGATAAACGTTTGCAAATTGCTGCAATTTTTTTTTTTAAGCTATTCGTCAAACAGACGTCTGTCCGCAGTTTATTCTCATATTTATCATTTAGATTTTTGTAGTCGCAGAAATAAAAACGACCTTTGATGCTGCTATCTATTACCAAAAATATCCAAACTAAATACAAATTATCACATTATGCTCAGTGGGAGCAACAGCGCCATGAAACTTAATTTTGAATATAAATCCCATGATAAAAGACCGCCTAAAAGTTAGCCCCCCCTTGACGGAAAATGAAAAAGTGACATATGCATTTCGTTTGATCAACAATTTTCATCGTTTGACCAACATTTTTTTTAAGAGTTATGATTAAAAATAACCAAGGGGGGGGGGCTAACTTTTAGAATTTTTCAAAATGCTCAGAATTAAAAAAAAATTGGCGATTCTTATCAGAAATCGATCGTAGAGATTTGATCAACTATTTTTAGCGTTTCCCGAAAGTGCCCCCAAAATCGATATTTTTAACTCCAGACCCCTAAAAGTTAGCCCCCCCCATGACGGAATTTCGGGACAAAAATGGTGTCATCTAACGTAAAATTACCTCTAGAGATTTTATCAATTTTTAGCATTTGATCAAACCCGAAAATGCCCCCAAAATCTATATTTTTAGTAATAAACCCCTAAAATTTAGCCCCCCCCCCACCTCCATGATGGAATTTCGAAACAAAAATGGTGTCATCTAACGTACTATTACCTCTAGAGATTTGATCAACCATTTTTAGCGTTTGATCAAACCCGGAAGTGATCGCAAAATAGATACTTTTAACTACAGACCCCTAAAAGTTCGCCCCCATGACGGAATTTCGAGACAAAAATGGTGTCATAACGTAAAATAACCTCTAGAGATTTGATCAACCATTTTTAGAGTTTGATCAAACCCGGAAGTGCCCCCAAAATAGATATTTTTAGTAATAAACGCCTAAAATTTAGCCCCCCACCTCCATGACGGAATTTTGAGACAAAAATAGTGCCATCTAATGTATAATCATCTGTAGAGATTTGATCAACCTTTTTTAGCATTTGATCAAACCCGGAAGTGCCTTCAGAATCAATATTTTTTGCACTAGACCTATAAATTATGTCCTCCATGATATTCGAGAAAAAATTAACATGAAACTAACATGAAATTATCGATATGTATATTTATGTAGAGAGAGACATACACTAGAGTACCCTCTGGCATTGCCCGGAATGAGTGACCCTTAAATGAACTTTAATCTCATATGACTTTATATGTTTAACTCCGCTTTGTCTGAATTTATGTTTTAATGTAAAAATCGCGAAAATCATTAAAGTACATGCTATTCTGAGTTTTTTTTATAGTCCATGTGTACTGAAAAAAAGCGAAACAGTGAAAAAACACGTTTTTTTCAAATTATTCAATTAGTTTTCCAAATGTTAACAAATTTGCGTTCATTCTTTGTTCAGAAAAGCATTTCCTTTTTCTTTTCAAAAATCGATCATTTTATAAAACAAAGTTCTGAATCTACTTTTTTTCATTTACATATTCTGAATAAATGTCCCAACGTAAACTGATGTGTAAATTTAATATCTCAAAACGCTACATTGTTATAAATTTCGTACCTTACAAAAGGATGCTAATCTAAAAATTTTTTATCTTTTTTTATTATAAAATTAAATGACTGTAAATGATTATAAAATTAATTCATAAATATGGAATACTCCTAAATGTGGCAGTTCTATTTTGTCGTAATGCATATCCATACATTATCCACTGTTTCGAAAGTTTTCCGACGTGCAGTCGATTCTCGTTAATTCGAACTTGTCGGGACCACAAGAAATGTTCGAATTATTCGAAGTTCGAATTATGGAAAACATGCTTAATATGGTACTATTACAAAGGAGTTAATGTTAGTGTTTTTTAAACTTATTTCGTCTGTTATCATTAGAATATGACTTAATATTAAATGAGAATGTATAAATACATAAACTAATTAAGAGATTAGAAACAAGCACGAAGGAAGAAAAATGTATAGCGTCACTGATGGACAGACGGGACTCTAAGTAAGTGGATATCAAAGGCATTGTATTATATGTATACTCGTTCGGAACAATTTTCACAAAAATCAAAGAAAGTTGTTCAAATGATCTGAAATTTGTGAAAAAAGAAAAGAAAAATGAAAAATCTGAATTATCGTTAGTTCGAATTAAACGAAGTCAAGAGAAAATGAAATCGAATTAATGAAAATTTTTAACGTTATTCTGCCTTTGAAAATTTCGGGACTTCATGTTTAGTTCGAATTAAACGAAGATTCGAATTATCCGATTTCGAATTAACGAGAGACGACTATATGTTTGAAATATTTGCGTTTACCGTCAAAGAAAAGTGAAATAACGTTGTCCACCTGTTTTGTTGAGAAGAAAATATGCCAATGCTCTCTCTTCTCCTCCCCCCTTCCTCACCGGGTTCGGCAAGTGCACGATGATACATTATTATTAAATGTATTATGTAACAAGAAGCTAATTATCAATTATTTTTATGTAGCAGTTATTTCTTGTAAGTGTTATTTGATACAAACTTATTTCATTTAAAATAGTAATATTTTATTCACTCCTCTTCATTTGAATAAAATAATCGTGTAAATAATGTATAACCATATCTGCATGTCACTGCAAACTAAAGAAACAATTGAAAAAAAATAGACATGGATAACTGTATTAAGGAAGTTGTGGTTTTACGGTTTAAAAAATAACATGATATCGTAATGAAAGGGGGGGGGGTCCAAAATTCTTTGCCTTTTATTAGCACAACTTCAAATCTATAGTTGCCTTTACGAGATCTGAAATAATTTCAGATACAGAAATAAAGAACACCGCATCGCAGGTACTCAATCATTAACATAATATTTTTCTGCTTGTGGATATCATTTGTTTCCAAAATAAATACATAGGCTTTTTAAACGCTGGATTCTGCCGGAACCCCACCTGCAATTTGTTTGCCCTAATTCGGATATTATTTGTCTTTCGTCAGACAGACTATCTTTCGATGCTTTGGTTTTCCAATCAAAAAATAAACATCTGCTATAACATACATTCAGAGAACTTCACGCTTCCGTCAAAATAAGCAGACGATCTATTGACACTAGCCATATTAGAAAACTTTCAATCTCATGTTTTTCATTTAAACAAGATGAATCTTTTGCGGAAAAATAAAATATTCTGCAATTTTGTATCAGTTATTCAAGAAATTAGAAAAAAAAAATATGTACATCACAAGTGGTACTGGCCTCATCCTAGCATAAGTATTCGATTATATCTATTCGACCGGACATTTCTATTTAAAAAACATCCAAAACTGCATGCACCAGATGTTAATTGAAAAATCAACCACATTTAAAGAAATACAAATTACTGCACAAATTACCGTTTTGAAATATACTATGAAATATACAATAATTATTAAACTCAAGCTGCAACCTTTTATTTTTACATAGCAATACACTATTTGTGCTGAAAAATTAAAAAAAAATCTTCGCAAGAAATTGACTATTCCATGATTAATGAACAAAACATAAGTGCGAACTGCATTCACCAAAGTTTAATTGGCAGCACCAGTCGGGCCCAAGCATATTTTTCCTTGGATTTCGATTTTCCAAAACTGTTTACTATAAAATAAACCGATTTACATTAAACCCTTTTAACGTAAATATCACTATATTTGCCATTATTTACCCATAGATCTAAGAATTAAATATGAATTGTCATTTTGAAAACTTTTAACATCCCTCCCTCACATGGAACTCATTAGGGGTGAGAGTTGAGGGAGCTCCCTTCACGTTAGAAAGACACCATTTTTGTATCTAAATTCAGTCATGGAGGGGCTAACATTTAGGAGTTTGGTGTTAAAAATATCGATTTTGGGGACCCTTCCGTGTTTGATCAAACGCTAAAAAGAGTTGATCAAATCTCTAGAGGTAATTTTACGTTAGATGACACCATTTGTCTCGAAATTCCGTCATGGAGGGGGGGGGGGCTAAATTTTAGGGGTTTATTACTTAAAATATCGATTTTGGGGGCACTTCCAGGTTTGATCAAATGCTAAAAATGGTTGATCAAATCTCTACAGATGATTTCACGTCAGATGGCACCATTTTTTTTCGAAATTCCATCATGGAGGTGGTGGGGAAGCTAAACCCCTTAGGGGTCTATTACTAAAGATATCGATTTTGGGGGCATTTTCGGGTTTGATCAAATGCTAAAAATTGTTGATCAAATCTCTAGAGGTAATTTTACGTTAGATGACGACACCGTTTGTGTCTCGAAATTCCGTCATGGGGGGGGGGGGCTAACTTTTAGGGGTCTGGATTTAAAAATAGATTTTGGGGGCACTTCCGGGTTTGATCAAACGCTAATAATAGTTTATCAAATCTCTACGATCGATTTCTGATAAGAATCGCTAATTTTTTAATTTTGATCATTTTGAAAAATCTTAAAAGTTAGCCCTCCCTGGTTATTTTTTAAACATAACTCGTAAAATAATGTTGATCAAACGATGAAAATTGTTGATCAAATCTGATCAAACGATGATCAAACGAAATGCATATGTCACTTTTTCATTTTCCGTCAAGGGGGGGGGGGGGCTAACTTTTAGGCGGTTGATAAAAGGCTTACTTTTCATTTCTTCCCCTCTGTGTTCCATCTTCATGATCTGAACATTATTTTGAAGATTTGTCGTTCACATTCAGTCATTTTTAACTGAGTGAGTCGAATATCTAAACAATAGGCTATCTCTAAGTATTGCCCCTAGGTACATACTTCTAGTTGCAAAGTTTCATAAAGAAAAGTGAAAATTTTGAGGTTCAACTCCATTGGAGGAGGGGGGGGGCATTTGAAAAATAGCCGAAAATGTTTATAAAGGGTCCCGTAGGATAAAAATTCCAATTAGAAAACTATCCTGTCCTCAATTAGACAAAATTGCATCGTCATATCTGCAAAATTTGCAGAGTTAGCCGTTTAAACACATCAGGTTTTAAAGGATTAGACAAATTTGTTTTTTGTAGACATTTCAAATAATCGAATTTTGTAGACATTTCAAAAAACAATGTTACTTTAACATTTCAATAAAAATGTAAAAAATTACCTTTTGAGTTAGAATTTTGTTTCTTATGTGATGGTTAGCTATGTAATTTGCTAACAAAATCTATCCTAAAATTTCACATAAAATTTATAAAAGTTTCAAATGATTAGTATTTTTTAAATGGGATATTTAAAATGGTCAAATCTGAACATTTAAACATTTTAAACTTTCAATTAAAAAAAAAGAGGAAAATTAACTTTCCAGTTTTTTAAATCTATTTTAAAAAACAAAAATATCAAATGATGCAACGTATTAAAAAAGTCTTGCGTAAATGTTTTTTCAAATTGCCGAAACAAAACTAATGTAAAAATCAAGAAATGTTTCAAGCTTGCGCTTTTTCCCGTTGAACATTTGACTTAAAAATTTAAAGACGAGAAATAGGTTTTTTTTTGGGGGGGGGGGGGGAATTCACGCAGAAAAACGCATTTAAAGTTTTAAACAAAATTTGGCTCCTAAAATATTTAAATGCTTTTTAAAAAATTCAAAGTGTAAAGTAATTCTTTGTTGCTCAAACTTTAGATTCAATTTAACTTTTCCCAGTTCTACCTCTTCTACTGTTTAAAATGTCCGTCAGTTATTTAAAATGACTTTTCCAACATTCCGATTAAGAGCTTTATAAATTTAGCTCTCAACGTCAGACTTTATCGTCCTGGAGAGGCTCTTAAAAAATCTGGGCCTAGGCTGGGGCAGTGCCAGGACACGGATATTTTTTTCGGAAGATTCGCCAGGCTGGGCCTAACGTATGTCAGAAGAGCCACTGCTTCCTAGGTATGCACGGGACGAAATTCAGTCCCGGTTTCGACACAACCCGTATTAAAAATCACTGACCGACCTAATAAGTACATGAAATAAATTTCGCTCAAAATTTACGAAAACTCATTTTGAAATTGTCTTTATTTAAAAAAAAAAAAAATCTAAAAAGGGGAAAAACACAAATAAGAAAAGTGAAAAAAAAAATCCGTCAATGACGGCATCCTGTCTTGAACGGAAATGTTCCATGCAAAATAAATATGCCAGGAAAAAAAACTCCATTTACAAACTTAAGTAGGGAATTTGTAACTTAGTTTTCTTTCCTATGCGATACTGTCTTAAAAAGGTTTTACTGTATAACATTTTACAAAAGGTCTCCAACCCATGGAACATTGATTATCGATATTAAAATAAAAAATTTAGAGATTCACTGAAAATATATATCACAGCCTTTGTCGCTTCTTTAATAAGTATAAACATGAAAAACAAAGCTATAAGTATTGTGACAGAACTCTCCTCACCCAGCTATTAATCTGTTTGGGACCGGACCTAGATATTTCGACCCATGCAGACCTCTAGTGCAGATTACAAAACATTTTAAAATCAGGTTTAGCGTTAAAAACTATGCTTTTCTTACGCCCAAATGAGAGGCACCGTCTTAGACAATAACAATTTGCGGATGATATCCAGCTTTCTTTCAAAATGAGTCAAAAACTTCATTTAGAGGAATAGTTAAGGGGGGGGGGGGGTAAGTCAAACTTTGGTTTTTATTATACCTGATATTTAAGACATGAAGATTTTTGTTCTATTCAGGAATCGAGAAGTAATTTCCCCGATTGGGAATTTCGCCCTATGGGGGACCTATAAAAAATCATATTTCAAATAGACCCCCCCCCCAATGGAGTTTGAACATATTTCATAAAAGGTACAAAATTCGACAACTGGAAGTATGTGCCTAGAGGCATTAGTTAAGGAGATAGCCTATTGTTTCGCTTATGACTCGCCCTGTATACTTGTATGAACAGTTTTGGAAGAAGCGATGAAATTTTAAAGACCTATTTTTGACGGAATTTAAGGAGAGTGAAATGCTGGTTTGGAAAACCAATTTATTCGCTTTAATAGATTCGAACACAAAACATCTGAACTAACGAAATAACATTGACGTTTATCCAAGTTATAATAAGCAATAAAAAGGAAATTTAAGTCCCTGTAGCATTTATCTTTATTGAGAATAACAAATTGTGTGTGACAATCTCCAGTAATATTTGGAAAAAAAAAAAAAAATGTTAGTATCCTCTCAAAAATATTACAATTTTAAACTCTTGCAAAAAGGAAACCCTACTCTTATTACAATCTTTCATGCACGTATTATAAAAAAGGGATAAATTTGTCTCTAAAAAAGTACGAAATTCAAAAGTATAAAACTATATTAAAACTATTCGAAATTCTGGAAGAAAATTCTTAAACATTCAAAATCTTGCACCTCAATAGGTTTTTTTTTTTTTTTACAAAAATAAGTCGTATGTTTAACATCTTGTTTTCCAAAATGCATCTGAAATATATTGACTTAGCTTGTGTAACGATATTGCGTAGCAAACTGAAGAGGACAGTTTCCTAGTTCGATCCCCCTGAAGGGGGAAGTTATTTCTTCCCTGTTTGAATTAAATACAAGTGTTCAGAACTTTGTTAACGCGTTCTTTAAAAGTTAAATATAAAAATTGTAAAGATGTAAATTTGTCCTTTGAAAATTCTTTTAAACGAAAGATTTTTAAATATGTAAATATGAAAAATAAATTTTGTAAAAAACATTAAGTTTTTCCAGGAATTAACGAAAACTTTCCATAAAATAAGGAAGTAGTTCTGCATCTCGATTGCCACCCCATTTTCCGCGTTTTAACGTTTTTCAGTATCACAAGTCTCATTACACAAGAGAAATAAGGATTTAAAATATTACTGCAATAAAACTGTCAACCTATGAAAGTTCCTTCCAAAATTATTCAAGATCCACTCTTAACTTTATATAGGGTAGATGTGCCAGTAATGGGCCACCTTCCAGCAATGGGCCACCACGCACTTTTTGGTTTATAAAAAAATAAATTAGTTAAGCTTTTATTATTTTTTTCTGAACTCTACCTTGCATGCTTTATAAGCTGGATTGATTTTTACACTTTTCGTCAAAACAATTAGGAAGCAGAAAATAAAGTTTCAGTTTCTGTTTTTCACTGAAAATCTTAATGAACATACTAAGAGCAGACTTTACTTACTTAGTTTATATCTTTATTTCTCCGTAAAAATTTGTTTTTGTTTGGTTAGCAATATAAAAACATTGAATTTAATATACCAATGGTCATTTACAAAATTTTATTAAGATTTTAGGAGGGGTGGCCCATTACTGGATTGCTTATTTCGTGATTTTCCAGTAATAGACCACCCAAGTGACCAATAAAAGTTATTTCAGTAGAGAAAATTTTGATTTAACCGAAAAGCTAAACAATCAAATTTAATACTTAAATTTTACCTATTTAACTTAATAAAGGCAATTTCTTTATAAATAATTTTAAAAAAGTCATCCAAAATTGATACAAACACAAGCAGAACATTTGACAAAATCTAGATGTGCCGTTACAAAAGTTATTTTAAGTTGGTTCAGAAATGTAAAGTCCTATTTGGAAGAAGATAATATTTCCTTCCGAATTCTAAAGCATACAGAGAATTTTCAGTAAGGTTAAAACAAGGTTTCTTTTGTGCTCTTAAAACAAGGAAAATTTTGTCTTGAAAATCTGTTAAAGATGTGTATTATGTAGTACCAAATAACGAAAACCAAATCACTTTTACGGGATGTTTTTCAACAAATGAGATTGCTCCATTGGTGATAATATATCCATAAGCATCTCTGAAGGGAAATTGTGGAATATGTGCCAAATTGATGGGCTATATGTTTATCTGAAAATGGTTGGATAGTGCAAGAACATTTATCATTTTAAATGCATTCTAAAATTCCATATTCAATAGTTTGGACTATCGGAATGGGATGATAAAATTTAAGATCTGTTATTTATATTTCACAGTTGCACAGCACATCATTTATATAATGATATGAAAGATGAGACTAATGCCTTATTTTATCCAAACTTGATTTCAGTAAAACATTGTCTTTATTTTATAAATCCTTTAAATTTAAATATTTTGTTTTATATCTTTACAATATAAATCTTTTAATGTTAGTTAATAATAAACAATCATTAATACTTTGTTTTATATCGACATTATAAATCTTTGATAATAAATTCATAAGTTTAAATATTTTGTTTATGTTTTTTTATTATAAATCCTTTAATGTAATGAATTTCTAACTTAAGTTTTAAATATTTTGTTTTATTAGTATGCTTTCATTAAGTTCTGGAGTAAAATACAATTTAAACAGGTTGGAAATTGCACGTGAAGCGTAGCAAATGAGGTGCGTTCGTACGATAACGAAGTTTTAAAAATATACAGATCTTCCTGATATTAGTAGACCATACTTCGAATACAGTACAGTGGTTAAACTCTGTTCCTATAAACATACAGGAAGTAATTTTCATTACACCTCAGCAACGTATATGATATTCATAAAATGTGGCACAGTTTAATAAAATTAAAACATGTCCCAAACAATGTTTTTCCGTATAGCATTATGTAGTGGAATATTTTTGTATGGCCTTGTAATTTAATAAATATTCTTTGCATCTCTGATTGTACAGAATTTTTATTTTAGTATATATACGTCATAGGTTCATGTCAATTTTATGTTCGAATGAGTGTAACACCATTAAAATGCATTTGCAACTTTTCTCCCCATTGACTGTAATGCAAGGGAATACTTTTGATAGTCCCTGTAATTGATCTATGGCATCCAATTATCATAAGATCTGAAATGACTACAAAATTATGTAATAATTCTGTTTTAAATTTCAAACGATGAAAATTCATTTTTAATTTTTTCCACATTGACCGTAATGTAACGGAATCTGATTTTCCCTGTAATTTATTCATCCGATTTTCATAAAATTTGGAATGACTCGACAAAATGTATTTTAAATTTCAAACGATTCGGTTGGATAGTTTGCGTTGTTATATGGTGACAGACAAGCAGACAGACGGACTGAACGACAACTATAGGTGCTACGCATTTACATAATTACAAACGCACCTAAAAACAATTCTGTTTTTTTTGTAGGGTGGCCCATTACTGGAACATAGGCCGTCCATTACTGGGCTTTTAGCCGTTTAGACATTTCTATTATTTAAAATTTTATTTCTATTGGGAAATGTAACTGCGGGATTAGTTAAATATTGTTGAAAGATTAATCTAATATGAAAAAAATTAGAAAACAATGAAATGAAAATGAAATATGAAAAAATTAGAAATTCCTTAAGGGGCGCCCATTACTGTCACATCTACCCTACTATATAGAAATAGCAACAAATTTTCTGATTTTAACTTTCATGCACCGAGGAAGCGAGCCCTGGTGCTCGCGAAACGTATACGTATGTGGGGTGTGTGTATTGCGTGTTAAACGTTGATTTTAATTATGTAAATAGCAAAATTGTTAAAAGACTTAAATTTAAGTCGTAACTTAGCCATAGTAGATATAGAAAATAGTTTAACCTTGTTTTGTAATATGATCTTATCTTTAATATAATCAAAAATTTATGTACATTTATTATTTCGCAAGTTTCCAACTATCAGTTTTCTTTCAGGTTAAAAATCGTACCCAACTAGAAATTTATATTTTAGTAACTTATTTTAGTAACGGTGTTTTTACGCGGCACTTCAGTTTCTTTCAGTCAACGTTTGCTTTGTGCCTGAAATTTTAATGAAGTTGAGCAACTATGTTTTCACAGAGATCCCACTGCAGCAAGTTTCAAAAGTGACATTAATATATCTTTTACGTATTTAAGATGCATCTTTTAAAAAAATTTAAAGCGGTTTTAAACATCTAATCACATTTAAACAAAATGAATTAAACTTACTTTGACATCGCCCCATTAAACATTCCAGTATTGATGAAGAACGGACAAACTGTTGTGGTGTGAATATTATTGTATCCCGAAGCTTGCAGCTCGATGTAAAGAGATTCCATTAGTCCAACAGCAGCAAATTTAGATGCACAGTAATCGGTCAATTGCGGCATACCGCCAAGTCCAGCAAGACTAGATATTGTTACAAGATGACCATGGTTCCTTTCAAGCATTTTTGGAAGGAAAGGTTTTATAATCTAGGATTATAAAAATGTGTAAGTTTCATGGAAATTTTAATACACAAGGTAATTTAAAACAAGAGTGAAAATATGCTTTAAAAATAGAAGGAATTTATTTTTGGGACAACATTGAAATAGAAGTAGTATTAAACGCTGAAATTAAAGCATTTATCATTCCAGTCATGCTCTGTCCGTGTTAATTTATACACGGTCCGGTATTCTCAGATTACAATAAAATGTCGGCGTCTTTTTCATAATATCAATGCAATTTTTGAAATACTACATAATTGTACCAAATTTGTTCAAATGGCAACACTCACTTAAGACAGCATATTCCAGTTCCTTTTATCAAAATAACCCAGAAAACTATACTTTATTAAATTTTCAGAGCTAGAATGGTTCCAAGTTTTAGAATAAATTAAAGCGAAATTTGTCAGTTTTTAAATTAAGATACATTGAGCGGATCCAAACAATTCAAGCTAGTTTAGATTCTAAAGCATTTTTCTGAAATTTTTACATAAGCGCATTTTAGAGCCCGCTGATTAGTTCCTGTTTTAATGTTAAGGCCTATAATTTATTAGAAATACATCGATAGATTTTGACGTCGAAACGTTAAGTTTTTCCATCTGATTAATGTGTATCCTTTAAAATGTACAAAGGTAATAAAGTACATCATGTACAAGTTTATAATTAGAAATTAATTTTGTCCAGTTGCTAATTTAAAATAATCCAGGTACTTTTAGATAAAATTTTAAAATTAAATTTAAGGATTGAACATTTAATAAAAATTTTAAATATTTAAGAAAGCTCAAATTGCAGTTTGACAAATTTGAACAAGGTATTCAAAATACGGAATCAAATTGTTTCCATTTTAAAAAATAAAGCAATTTAAGCATGCAGACTATTACCATTTCAAAGCTTTTATTCCTATTTTGAAAGATCATCGAGTAGATATTTCAACACCGTTGTGCTTTTATCGCAAAACATCTGCAAAAAAGCTCCAACTTCAAATTAAGATCTTTCTGCATAACCCATTCATCTATTTTCATATCCTAGAATATTTAGAATCTGACTTGCCATTAAAAAGTTGCTTTAATGTTTTTAGGATTATAAATGTCCCATGTAACATTGCGCATTTCTAAGTATCTATAAAAAAGAAAATTTGTACGGTACGATTTACAAAGAAAGCGATTGTTTGAGAAAATAGTTTTTCAAACCGAATCCGCGGTAGATGTGGAATGACTGTTAATCTTTAAATCTACTCTATACCTATTTTATTTTTGGGTCCAGATGAGAATACTGCTAATAGTTTGTATATTAAAACTTGTTTCTGAGGCATATTAGATATAGTTCATCTTAGAAAAACAAGCTGACTTTAAATCTCTTGTTAAATGATCTCATTCAGCAACTTAAGTTTTTGAATGGTAGTTTGCTGTAGCATAAGCTTTTCTAAATACTTTGATTGCTTCGTTTATTCTTTTCGATATTAGGTTCTGAAATGGAGACTCCCGAGTTTTTAGGCTCATTTCTTAAAAAACTTGCAAACACTGTATAAGAAGAATATGACCAATTAATAAAACAAGTACTTTGTTAACTATAGAACAGAATAAAATAAGATTGTCTAAACGTGCGCCACACACTATAGTTCTCAATGTGTTCCACGAAGCCCCAGTTAATTTTGCAGAAGAAATAAATGCGGTACAATAAAGCTTTAACATACATAAAAATGTTAAAAAAATTTCCTCGAACAATTGTCTTCAGAAAAACTACTTTATAGCAAAGTTCCCTTGCATATAAACAGCTTTAAAAGTTAAAATCGCAGGTTCAGATACCCTAAGAACTATATGTGGTGCTTTTTTTTTTTTTTTGGGGGGGGGGGTGAAAATTTCCTTCATTTTGAGAGACCATTAGTGGAACAATTACTAGTCTATCCGAGTATTCTTAGAGTGCAAAGCACAAAATGGGGAAGATCTCAAATATACACTTGTGTCCAAAAGTTAAGCATAATAGGTAATTAAGTAAGTAATGAAAGAAATATAAATCGAAATGTGGCGAAACTCCAGGTGTGTAAACAAAATAGTACGCGTCATATTTTCGCGAACAGTTTTCCCCGAAATCGAACAGGGGACCGTCAACAAATTGAAAAAGAACGAAGATCTTTTGGATAACCCTGTCGAAACTAATGTAGCAAAAGCGTTCAAACTGCACATTATGATTAAGTGGTTTATTGTACTGTATTTTTATAAGGATAGCATGTATACTCTTCGAGAAATTAAGGTTTTTATAAAAACAGTCAAGTTTTTTGCTTATAATTTGCAGAGTTATTATAAAATAATGTTCTTTTCTGAAAATATGATAAACATTGTACACAATACCCTGTCATCAGAATTTAAAAATAAAAATTGTATGAAAAATGAGTAGGTTTAGTAAATAATTTTTCATTGCGCATGCGTCAACGATATCTAATTTCATTTGCATATTATGTTAGTTAAATGTATAGAGAAACGTTTGTGAAAGTCTCAAAAACATAGCTTAAATTCTGAAAATTATCGTTGATAGAATGACATCAAAATCCTTTATTCCCTTAATGAAGCAAAAAAGATGAGGGGCTGTATCCATATTCCATTGTTTAGTGCCTGCATAATATTGCACGTACAACTAATATTTCGATAAAACCCCCGATTTTTTTGCTTCCTTTTAGGAATAACGGATTTTTAATTTATTCTATAGACGACCATTTTCAGAATTTTCAAGCTATGTTTGAAAATTTTACAGAAGTTGCTCTGTACATTTAGCTAACGCAATATGCAAATAAAATTGATATCGTTGACGCATGCGCAATGAAAATTTACTAAACCTCATTTTTCATACAATTTTTATATTCTGATGACAGGGTATTGTGTACCATGATGTTTGTCATTTTCAGAAAAGAACAATTTTATATTAAGAACTCTGCAAATTATAAGCAAAAAACTTTGTACTGTTTTTATAAAAACCTTAATTTCTCTACGAGTATGAATGCTATTTTTATAAAAATAAACACAGTACATTACAATAAGCCACTTAATCATAATGTGCAGTTTGAACGCTTTTGCTACATTAGTTTTGACAGGGTTATCCAAAAGATCTTCGTTCCTTTTCAATTTGTTGAAGGTCCCCTGTTCGATTTAGGGGAAAACTCTTCGCGAAAATATATGACGCGTACTATTTTGTTTACACACCTGGAGTTTCGCCACATTTCGATTTAAATTTGTCATTACTTAATTACCAATTATGCTTAACTTTTGGACACCAGTGTATTTTATATACCGGTACGACAATCAGACTAGAAGGTCTTACGTAGGAACGAACTAATTACTTCGTTCTATTGTCACTAAATTTAGTTCATACGTTTAAGTTAACAGAATTTATGCAACTTAATTTTTAAAAAGTTACAGATGTGTTCTTTCGAATAGTACTACGTTTAAAAGAACTTCAGTACATTGTCTATTCAATTTTTAAAGATTTTCAGTGTAACCGTTTTAGAGTCTTTTTGCATGTTCTGGTGCAGTTTTGATTAAGAATTTATCTGGTAGGGAAGAAAAAGCAATTCCATGTTATCTTACTGAAAAAACATCCTTGTTCATTCAAATTCGGAAATTTTAGCAATATTTTTAGCACGTTGATGTTGCTATATCCCTGTAAACTTAAATATTTTAAAGATAGTATTTAAAAATTTGCTTCGAAATTTCAAAAATTCCGATAAGTATAAAAATATTCTTTACTCGTTTAGTTATGACTGGAAGAGAAATTTGAAGCTTAGAGGGATAAAGAACTTCAGTGCTCGAAAGAAAAAAACTCAAACTTCCAAATTTGAATGAACATTACCTAAATATTCCCCCTCCTCCTCCCCCATAAAATAACTTGATTCAACGTTTTTCTTCCCGACCACGCATTATCAATTAGCTGCATAAGTCTGGGAAAATCCAATTTTATTTTGCAATATAGTAGCCGTTCTAAGATATCTCAGTGTCCCATACTTTTTCCTCCACCTAAATATGCAAGTATTTTTCTAACAACCCAATAGTTTAGTCCAAGTAAATGTTTGATACGTAGTTTCAAATATGCAGTCAGGAGCCAGACTTCATACCCTACAATTTGCAAATTAGGCAATACCAGACGATGTTTAAGCAATTGCCAGTTACAAGTATCTTATTTAAGGTCATTAAAATCGCGCCGATTATCAAACAGCTAAAAATCATTTCTATTGTATTTGATATTTTTTCAGACAATAGACATAGTTCAATAAATATCAACTCCAATAATAAACATAGGTTACGATAATGATCGCACACAAGACTAAAAACGTTATTCTGTCGATAAGCGATCTAAACATTCATAGATAGAAGTTTTTTTAGGAAATTGCTTGAAATCAAAAGTTGTTCCTTCAAAACAACTTTCAAAGTAAATCTTCATAAAAATCTCCACATGATGAAAATACTGAAAAGAAACCTTATTTCAAAAAAATTTACTTTTTCATGCGAATTATTAAAAGTATTGTACACAATAGTATTCAAGAATGGGAAGTCAGCATGAAACCAGACAGACATGAATTATTCATTTGCAGTCTTAAGAAAAATCTAAACTGTAAACAGGTTTATTGATTTTTATAGCTGCGAATGTTTACGTTTAACATTTTGTATTTGTAAACTTAATGAAATTAAATAAGTACTACAGTTATTTACTTTAAAAATTTAGGTAGAAAATAGGTTTTAAAAAATCTAAAGTTCGGAGATTTCATTAAAACTAACCAATTTTAGAATTATTTAAACTGAAGAAACTTCTGTAGGGGTAAGTTTGAGCTCCGGTGTTGGGCCGTTAACATTCATCCGCTCCAAAATGCAGGGATCAAGCATGCAAAGGCGCACTTGCAGAGCTTTAACTACCTAGCGACAGTAGTTATAAGTACAATAAAAAAAAAATTCTTTTAATAAGTCAATTAGTTTTAATACTGTTTAGAAGGAGTTTGATACATTATTTTTTTCAAAAACATAATTGGTTGCACAAAACATTTTTAAAAAGCATTTTTTTTTTGCCTTTATCTTTTCAGCTTTCTTGGCGCTGGGCCACGTGATGCTTTTCCTAATTTTTTTGGATTTTATCCAAGTGAACGCAGGCATGCATCTCTTACAAAAACAATCTTTTTGAAGAATAAAATAGTCTGGTTTTGCCATTGAAAGAAATTCAAAATTTCTTCGATAAGACTATGGTAAAATCTGAGCGCGCGCGCGGCGTAGCTATACTCCTGAAAAGACCCAGCGTTTTTTGCACAATCCTGAGCATATTTTGCTACCAGTAAGTTTAAAATATCTTCGAGGTTAACTACGTGGCATTTAGAAGCTAAAGAGCTTACATTCTTCACTGAAGTTTGATTCATAAAATTTTGAGGCATTACAGCAATTGTTTTGCCGATACTATTAAAAAAATTATGGTAAAGTTCAATTTAAACTTTACTCATTTCATTGGATATTTCTTTCACGAGATTTTAAAATATATCCACTACATTTTAAACCGAACTGCCACCTAGAAGTCATTGTAAATGTTCTATTAGTTCTGAAAACGCGAGTTTTTGACCTCGTGCGCATCTTTATCTCCTGACCCTAAGTTTTATTATTTTTTTTTTTTTTTTGGGGGGGGGGGGTACAAGAACTGAAAAGAACCATATGAAATTCACACATTTCCTTTGATTCTCGTTTAGGGAACTTTATAAAAGTTTAATCTCGTTTGTATTTTAACTTATCGAATAAAACATTGTACAGAACTAGTATTAAGATCTTTGAACTTTAAAAACGGACCAAAAACCAATTTTTTTAATTTAAATTATTTTCTACTGTGGTTTTATATTTCTTTTGGAAAAGCATTGTTGAAAACCAATTCTAACTACTGTGACAAACTTTCGCGTTATTACTGTGAGCATTCTGATACCGCCCGATATAAAAAGGGTTAACTAACGCAAGATAGTCTGTACTAAATTTTTTGCATAAAATTAAAAATTTACGTATTCAAATAAGTCCAGCAATATACTATAGCCCCAAACAAAGTTTCGCTAGTTATCTGAAATTAAGCTGGAAGTAAAATGCTTAAATATTGATGGCTTTTTCGCAAACCACTGCTCTTTTTAAATTCAGTTTGAAATTGACAGGTAATTTGTTAATATTAAATCAGAAAGGGGCATCCTCAAGTTGTGAACCACTACCCAAAACTTATAAATATTCAAAGACACTTTTAATGACACGTTAAATTTTATATTTGATCATTAATATTTCAAAAATATTAAACATGGATATGTTATTTTACGAATAAAGATTAAGTCATTTGGATCTAAAAAGCGTTTAAAAATATGTACATATCCCCCCCCCCTTCAAAAAAAATGTATTTGAATTATTGTGTATGTAGTTTAATGGAGCTCTGTATTCACTGTATTTACAAAAAAACCGATGTATTGTGCTAAAAAATTTAGAAGGTATTTCCTGCCTACTCTATTACTGAAAATAAACAGAACGTACAATTAGATCCTTATACAACTAATAATTTCATTGTAAAAATAACTATTGAGAACTCCTTTCATTAAACTTGCTCCAAAAAGTGAAAAACGTTAGATACGAGAATTGCACCAGCATTAAAGTTCATGGTCAAATGCGCAACAGCGCGTAACAAGTAGAACAACCATCTTTACTAAGGAATTAAATCGGTAAATTATTAAACGTATTGCCTTCTGTCTTTACTTTTTACGCAATGTTTCAAACTTATTACCACCACCTATAATTTTAAACTATGAATGAAATATTGACATGTGAAAAATGTACTGTAATAGGTTATCATCATATTGTCATGAAAATATTATCCAGTTTTATCACAAAACAGTTTTAGATAAGTTTACTTTTGATTTTTCTATTTTAATTCAATATTGCTTCAAAATTCAAGTAGAAGACTAATCCCTTCCCCCCCCCCCCCAATAAAAAAGGGTAAAACAAATTATCTGAAAACTACGCAATTGGCGGGAATCTAGAGTTATGTTCAAATATAGGGTCAATCCATTTCGATTGAGCAGGGTGGGGTTGCTCGAACATTTAATTTTCCTCATCTTTTAACCACATTTTTTGTATAGTTTTCCGAATTTAAAAATATTTTTCCGACAAGAGTTTTGGACGATTGTCATTTTAACAAGCTACAGAACTATTGATTAAAACTAATAATTTTACGGAAAATGCTGTAACTGCTTTATTATTTAATACCTATCAAGATTAATCAAGTACCAAGTTTTCTGCATAAAAATTGTAGACGGGGGACAACGATTTAGGTAAAGACTTAAAATGAGAATTAATGGGAGGTTATTTTAAATGGAAGATATCACAATCTCTTCCAATATTTTTCACCTCTTACACAGATCGCTTATAGAAGTACAAAATTTCAAATCCTGAAAACAGTCTTTTTGGTATTTTTCGCCAATTAATATCTCTAAGGGGACAAAAATCTGGAAACTTAAGATAAAATATCTTTGTAAAGTTAAAAAATGCTGATTTTATTAAACGCTCGTTTTTGAATAAACGTTCACTAAAATGCACCAACCTCGCCCGCTTTTTTTTTTTTTTGGTTGCTCCAGATACTGAATTTAAAGAAGCTGCACGATTGTAAAATTGACGATAAGATTAATTTTACGCATTGATGCTTAGTCAATTTTCAACCCTTTAACGGATAAAGCATTTTCATTGCTAAGATGTTCATTTATTTGAACAACACCAGTAATTGCGAACAAATTTGTAAATAAGACTTCACATACATAAAATGCATTTTTAAAATCCAAAATTTCGGTGTCGTTACATATCGGGATTTTGTGGTTTCGTAGAGAAATCAAAACGTTAAAGAGTTAACTGATGTGACAGAAATTAACACAACTAGTATTAAGTGGTCAGAGACCGCAAAATCTTAAACATTAATAAAACGTACGATTAACTCATTAGGAGGGCGTTTTTGGTACCAAACCTTTTATACAGGACTGTTATAATTAACATTCACCTATTTAAAAAGTTTGATTATAGTACTAAAGTTCCAAACAAAATTTAGGTAGTATTTGTAGCTAAATTTAAATTTACAACTTAAAAAAAACAGGTCCGAGACCGGTAACATCAATTAAAGATAAGTGTTATAAAATTTGTACGGAACAGTCAAAATTTAGTGTAAATTACATTTTTGCAATTTAATTTTAAATTGCTTATGGGATTGAATAAATATTTTTAATAAGCAAATGTGAAGACACTGGAACATAAGTACACTTTAAAAAAAGGAGTAAATCTTAAATGTGATACTAGACTAAGATTTTATTTAGCGGGGGGGGGGGGGTCAATTTTTTAACAGGATTTATGCATTTCCAACATTTTAAGATTGTCAATTTCAAAAGAGGGTCTAGGAAAATTAACGAAAATTTAAAGAGGCATTTTTAATAATGTAAACGGTCAAGTGCAAGTTTTACTCGTGCTCAAGGACTTCATTATGATAAATTAACTGTATTACTAAAACAAATCGCTAAAAAATAGCACTTTTATATAAAAACTATACAACGTAGCTTTGAGTATAGCTGTGAGGCATTCTCGCACAATTTTGACTTAAGACTGAATAGTAATATTTTAGTACATATTCTTTAATTGAAAAAACATTCCATTGCATGACAATATAAACATTAACGAGATAAGTTTTGGTTGATGTTGAGGGTCCAAATATACCACGAAATTCCTTACTGTTCCATGTCCCTGATGCCGATTATTTTATTTAGGGCTATCTGTATAATTTTCTGTAAAAGTACTTCAGAGTAATTTTTTCTGAAACTACAATTGTTTGAATTGAATATGTAACAATCTATGCACATTTTTACGGTTATTTTTAACTATCCCTGGATTTTAGATTCCTTGCCGTCCTTCTTGCATAATCTGAGAAAATCACTTCTAGGCAAGTTAAAATTTTGCGGCTGTATCTGAAGTACGCTAGAGATAGAATGGCCAAGTCAGATAGGAAATTTACTACAGAATTTAAGCCATCATTTAAACATCAATTTCAAACATTGGCTTTATTAGTGGTATGATTATTTTTCGTTCTTGTCTAAAGAATGGGAGTTAAAGTTTCTTAACTGCTTGAGACGTATAAACAAACAGTCGTGACTATTAAAAGTACTTTGCGTATGACAGCAATAATTCAGGTAAGAGAGACTCAGGATCAAGATCTAACTATGTATGTGGCATTTATTAATGAAAATTAAAGAATATTCCACTCTTACGGGGTGACCCCCGGTAAACAGACAAATACCGAGATACTACATCTTGACAGCCGGACACAGTCAGCGATTGAATGAATCGTGACATCAGATAAGGTAGCCAAAATGCATCGAGCTAAATCTGGTTCCCCTGAAAAAATTGTAACCCCATACGTACAGTTCATAAGGAAATTTTAAATTAAAAACGCGCCAACCGGGCCGTTAATTTGGCGTTTAATATATCTAAGTACAAATATGCATGCCAATACCGATTGCTGGGAAAAATATTTCTATATGCATAACACAGATGTCAGACGCCGCTTTAATATAAACAGAGTTAGATTTTAAACCGAAAAAGGAGTTGTATTGACTGTTAATTTGAAAAGGAATGCAGTAAGTGACCAAGTAACTGCAAAAGAACATATGGTTTTTAAAATATTCTATGTACTCTTTGAACAAACGAAAGTATGCAGGCTCAGATAATGATTTTAGGATGAGAAAAGATTTGTCTTGATTTATTTTATTAACGGCCTCTGATAAGAATCAAAACCTACGTAACTGGAATTTAAAGGAAAGAGAAAAGATTCTTTTTAGAAAGTAAAAAGAATGTTTAATTGATTTGAAATTGCAAAAGATAATTTAAATTTTAAACTTGAGAATTTAATTTTTAAAAAAGGAAGCTAATAATATGTGATGTCATATTGCTTTCGACATCACTAGTGGTTCTACCGTATCCAAGGTTTACAACAATTCAAGATTTTCTTTAATCCAATGTAAGCAACTTTCTAAAATTTGCTGAACATTGTGGCTATCATTTAACACTGTTTAAGAATAAGTTATTTTCCTTACCGTCCCTTTATTGTACATTTTAACATTCGATATTTATAACCTTTAACTGGTATAACAAATTAACACAAGTAGCGTGAAGCGGTCTGCAAGATAGAAAGATGAACAAAAGGCATGATTAACTTGTAGGATGGTGTTTTACTAAATGTCCTGTATAAAACTTAACATTCAGGTATTTATAAGTGATAGAACTAAAGTTCCAAATGAAACAATTTCGGACGTGTTTGTTGTTAAACTGAAAATTTAAGAAAGCAGTGGTTTGCGACACAAGTAACATCAATTATAGGTTAAAAGTAGTGCAAATTTAAACTTATTTGCCTTTTCATAAATCTAAGTCCATAAATTTCATAAAACTAAAATATTTTCGCATTCTTACAAAATGCCTGCAAGTCTAGTTGTAAATTTAACAGTCATTGACTTCTAGTTCTGTTAAATACGTGGGTGATTCTACGATAAGAGGCAATTTGTACGGCAATCCGTTTAAAACAGATTTTTTATTCTATATGTTGCTATTTTTTGCAATGAATCTCATCATCGCATTAAATAACATCACGATTGAATGCCCAATTAAAACACATTTTTCTGAAATTTCTTACAATGTCTAAAAAAGTCTCCCCTGGCATGTCCCCTTGCCGGTTTCAATTTAACTTTCAAACAATACATTTTTTTCCATCAGATTCTTAACAAAAGTATGTTTAATTGGAATTTAATTATACTTACGTATTATAAAATAAAAAATAAAATATTTGTTAATTTTAAATAATTTTTAAAATTAACTTTAGTCCCGCTTTTTTTTTTTGTGTATCTACCTTGTCAAATTTCGCTCCGCTGAAACAAATATAAATTCAAGGATGGCCATATCGGAAGTAGCGCTTAAGGACATCTATTGGCTTGAAGTTAGCTATACTAAACGCGCAAGACATTTAAGCGTCACCATTTTTTAGTTGTTGCGACACGACTGTGCAATGTAGTGGTTTCGTACTGTGATCGTAGGTAATTTCTGTGTATCTCCCCTGGTAAGTAATAAAACTTATAATCATTTAATTCAATTGCATTTACTGCCCTAATTAAATAATATGGTAATAATTAAAGTGAAATACACTATTAACCCAAAAACTAATTCAGTCAGTTAAATTTGAATTTACATGAAAATGTCTCTCCCTTGCGGTATTTCCCCTGGCAAGATAACTGCCAGGGGAGCGAATCTGTGACCATAAAAAGTTATATGTATAAAGTGACTTGCCCTTATATGAAAAAGTAAACGTGACAAAAATCAAAGGTTTTTGATCAACTCAAACTTTTCGTTTTGGCCGAATTCTCCATGTTTTTGAACCTCTTATTGTAGAATCACCCACGTAAAGAATAAGCTGCAATGTCTATTAAACTGAATATCATCAAAAGGCTTACTCCATATGTCCATTTGGAACATTTTTTCTATAACTTGTTTTAATAGTTTTAATGTGTAAAATTAACAATGTATTTAAACTTTTGTTTTCGGTATATTATCACTATTTTAACCCCTTGGGGACGAGCGACACGTATACGTGCCGCATTAAAGGCATAAGAATCCTTGCTTATCCCCCACCAGAAAAATGTTATTGTAAAATTTTACTTGTTTAATCTGAACATTCTCAAGACAAATTTCTGTTTTTAAAAACAGGCGACAAAATATTAAAAATTTCTTAAAAAGGCTGCCGTCGCGAAGGGGTTAAAACTTATTACCTGCTTATACAAAGAACCTTACACAAGGAGAAAAATACAAATCAAGAGCAAAAAACTCCTTTTCTGTCAAAAGACACGAGGGGAAATAACGCTTTGTTTACAGATAATAAAAATCCGTCGGCATGGCCTATAGGCGGAGGTAGATTTTGAAGAATTCATTTCAACAAATAAAAAAATGATTAGAGATAAACCCAGTTTACCTACTTTATTAGGCCGCTTTTGGAAAAATTTCATTTTTCTGCAAGAACTGGTTTTATCAAAATCTTAAAAATTCGGCTCAAATGCCCATTTTGGCATCTTATTTTGAATTATATTCAGACTTTATAAAAAAAATTCTAACCAACATGCTCATTATATAGTTCCTAAATAATAAACTATCAATTGAATTCGTTTGAGAGCAAAATTTAATTTAAAAATGAGTCATAAAATAACCAATTTATTTGAATACATCCACAATTCTTTAAACAAGATCGCTCTGGGAAATTGTGTCAAGTGCCCACTTTGACAGCTTTTTTTTAAATATATATTTAGCCTTTATCAAAAATCTGACATATACGGCACATTACACAGTTCCTAAATAACAAATTGTCAATTGAATGCGTTTGAGAGCCAAATTGAATTTAAAAATGAGTCCTAAAATAACCCATGTTATTTGAATACACCCTCAAATCATGATCTCTTTGGAAAATTTTGTGCGAAGTGCCCATTTTGGCAGACTTTTTTAAAAATATATTCTGACTTTATCAAAAAACTGGCCGATCCGTCTCATTAAATAGTTTCTAAATAAGAGGACCTGTAAATTGAATGGGTTTGAGAAAAAAAATTGGATTTAAAAATGACTAAAAACTCCATGTTATACTTCCCCAATTTTTCAATGACGATAACATCGGGAAATTCTGTTCAAAATACACTTTTCGGAAGCCTTTAAAATATATTCCGCCTTTATTAAAAAACTGGCCAATACGTCACATAGTCCCTAAATAAGGATCTGCCATTTGGAAGAGTAAAATCAAAAATTTAAAAATGAGTGAATATAAGCAGCCTGGATGAGTTTATCTCCAACTCATATTTTTGTTTAATTTATTTTTGCTATAAGAATTGGTCCTATGAAGAACTGGTTAATATAAAAGTTGTAGATATTGAGAAGATGCACAGTAAATTTAGATTTGATTGCTTAAAAATTAAGTTATGGATTTTTCTTTTTCCACCCCTCTTTGTTTTAAATTTTTTCATCGGTAAAAATTGGTCGTATCAAAAACTTGTAAAAACAAGTTTGATAATTTTAAGAACATTTATAAAAAAATTTGATTTGATATCTTGATAATTGACGAAGTTATGAATTTTTTCTCCCAAAAACCGTTTTTTCGCCCCTTGAGCCCATTTAACTTAAAAATGTCACGCATAAACTTTCAGCCCATTTCTTAGAAGTAATATACTTTAACTTATTAAAATAGATATCGAATCAGTTTATCTCGTTTTTTCGGTTTTCACAAAAACCCTCCCTATTTCCACTCCCTTGATCAGATTTTGTCCATTAACGAACTCGACCGAGATTTTATGCCCCTTGATTTTATGTAAAAGTTTGAAGATCTGAGCATAATTATGGAAGTTATCGTGTCCAGAAGAAAGTGGTATACATCGATAGATAAATGTTACTGGTGTAGTTTTGGGGTCTAGAGGTAATTTCAGTAATTCCAACATGGGAGAGAATGCAATAGGTAGTACTTCATACGAAATCTACCTAAAATGGCGAGTAAAGGATGTTATCGCTAGAACTATAGAAATTTGCGAAATTCAGATTTATCAAAAAGGTACCGCATTGTCAAATGTGTCCAACTTATTTTTTAATTTAAATTTCTCACAAGTTCGTATAACAACCAAATCATTAAATGAAGATGGCGTGTAATATAACATCCTTAAAGAAAAACCGATTAATTTAAAACTTAAGATGGAACCCTTTAAGAAATCCATATTGATAAACATTTTAATGTATGGATGATACCAAATATTTAAATAAAAACTAAACAGAAGTATGCATATATAATCATTTCTGAACACGTTATATGACAAATCGAAGGCGCACTTAAGATTTTAGTTTCGCAATTCTTTCAAACAAGAACTTTACAGATGTTCTCTAAATGCTAGTCCGAGAGCACTTCGCGCAAATGAAACTAATTTTTTTAGGTTCAGTTCAAGCACAAGAAATCAAGTATAATTAGATCAACACTCCCCCCCCCCACACACACACACAAATAAACTCCGTCGTAATCATGCTAATTATCCGATATTACTATTTTCTGCTTGACAGTTCAAAAAAATCGCTATGAAAACTTTATGATCCTCATCTAACAAATTAAACTTACGTAACATATATTAGACTTTAAAAATTGTTTTTGCAATGTATACTTTAAAGGTAATTTTTTTTAAAATAAAAAAAGACTAAATATGTACGATTAGAGGTAAATTTAGGTACTATAACAAAAGATAAGCAGTATTGTTAAAGTGGAATTGATAACATCAGAAATTTGATAGGGAAAACTGTCTTAGTTCTATACAATTTCCTTTGCCGTACATGAACGTCAAATTCAAATACTATGTATGGATTTTAGTAGAGATATCCGGCGGAAAATAAAGCCATTTTGGAACAAATAATTGTAGTTCTTTATCAAAACTATTCTTTACGTTTGAAGCACAACGCGATTCTAACTTTAATAGGAGTGCTGTTTCGTATAGATACCATAGTTTAAATCGTTGAAATGAGAATCACGTCACACGTATCAGCATCACCTCAATGAAAGAAGATTGACTAACACTTTGCTCGTCTCGTGTCAAAACGTTGAAACGAAAACGTGATTGGAATGGCAAAAGCGTTGTCACGTGTTTATGAAAACGAGTAGATTATGTTTACATCAAGTAATGCAGGCGAAACTGAAAGTTCAAAAATGGGAAATACTATTTATATTACTACCAACATTCTAAGATAGTTGCACCTAAACGTTTCCGATAGTCAGCAGCATGTTTAATGACAAGGCTGTAATGAGAATATCTATGGGCTGGGAACGCGTTTTACAGCAATGTATTTGTAGAGATGTTTCCTTAAAGTTTAATTATTTCCTTTACGGCAAAGTGTAGAAAAAGTAACGTCAACGTCCAAAAGATTCTCAGCCATATAGTTAGGTGACGTAAGTCCTTTACCGAAAGACAGTTACAGTGTTACAAGTTCCGAATATAAAAATGTCCAACAAAAACAAAATTGAAAACATACCCGAAAAGACAACGACCTCAGATATCCAAGTGAACAAAATTCGTAAAAAAGTTACTTATTAGAACTAGTCTCAGCCAAAAAAAAAATCTTGACACTTGCGATTTCAGACATTCAAGTATTTAGAAATATACATGCGGAACGATTCAAACTCCAGATGTGTAAACAAAATAGTACAGGTCATTTTCGCGAAGATTCTCCCAAATCCAATAAGGGACCGTCAAATTGAAAGAAAACTAGTATCTTTTGAATAACCCTGTCCAAACTAGTGCGACAAAAGCGTTCAAACTGCAGATTACGATTAAATGGCTTATGGTAATAAACTTAATTTTTATGCAGATTGCATGTATACTCTTAGAAAAATTAAGGTTTTTATAAAACGGTCCCAAGTTTTGCCTATAATTTGCAGAGTTCTTAATATAAAACTGTTCTTTTCAGAAAATACGAGAAACATTGTACCCCTTAAAATTAAATTCTATTAAAAATAAGCAGGTTTATTAAAATTCTCACTTCGCATACGTAAACTACACATTTCATTTGCATTTTGTGTTAGCTAAATGTATAGAGCAACTTGTTAAAATTTCAAAATCATAGCTTGAAAATTCTGAAAATTATTGTCGAAAGAATATCAAAATCAGTTATTCCCAAAATGAAAAAAGGATACAGCCCCTCATATTCTATTGATTAGTGTCTACAATATTGCACGTTTTACTGTATTTTAATTTCAGTAGACACTACTGAAACACTTAACGGATTTTTATTCGAATCCTTCGGAAACAACTGTACAAATTTATAAGTCTTAATTTCTAAATTTGTTACTCTAAAAATTGCGTACAAAATTTAGGAAGGGAGTGCGATACCTTATTTAGAAGTCCTAACCCATGATGCATAGCGCTTTAACACTTAACTGCTGTGACAGATTATTGCATTACTAGGATCAAGTGGTCTCGGGCAGCTCACAATGAACATTAACAAAATAATCTAGATTAACTTTTAGAAAACTACCTGTATTTAATTCCATTCTACCAAACTATTTATTAAAACTCATCTACTCTGAAGTCTAGTGACAGTCCTAGAGTAAACTAAAAATTTATCCAGAACTTAAACTAAAATTGGGAAAAAAAAAAAGGTCTCGGACCGCTAATAGTAATTGAGGATTAACAGCAAGTTTCCGCTAATTTGTAAAAGCTATTGCCCTTCCTCGCGATCCAGTAGAACACCTGATAAAACCATTTTATAGAAATGTACATTAACTTTAAGACCAATGATTCACTATTTAGAATATCCTAAATTGTACTCTTAAGCTGAATTTTAGACTAATGCCGTTCAGAAGTCAATGATCCCAGTGTTCAATTATTTTAATCTTTCCTGAATTGATAAAAATTGTCCCATAACTGCGAGCGAACAGTGTGCCAGACCGCACAATCTAAAAGACTACATTAACTCATGCTATTTCTGCACTAAATTTTATTTACAGGAGAATTACTCAAAATCAACCTATTCAAAATTATAGTACGGGGTTTTAAAAATTAAGTGAATAATGAAAAAAGTAATTAAACTGAAAATTACACATATCAAATGAAAATCAAAATTTTGAATTTCTTAAAAAAGGCGCAAATGCCAACCTAGTGAAAAAAAGATTCCATGCCGGGAATCTAACCCGGGCCATCAGTATAGCGCACTGACGTTCTACCGACTAAACCACATGGAACGACACCCAGCAAGGAACTTATCACTTACTTGTTGGCAAGGCTACAAACGCACCACAAGATTGAATACAATCCGCGAGCCACCGATCTGGGGCTGGGTTCTCTGGAAAAATTTCCATGCATTAATATATTCAATCGATGCTGGATAAAATTTGAGTAGTTTCGTGCCAGATCGGTGGCTCGCGGTGTATTCAATCTTGTGGTGCGTTTGTAGCCTTGCCAACAAGTAATAGTGATAAGTTCCTTGCTGGGTGTCGTTCCATGTGGTTTAGTCGGTAGAACGTCAGTGCGCTATACTGATGGTCCGGGTTAGATTCCCGGCATGGAATCTTTTTCACTAGGTTGGCATTTGCGCCTTTTAAGCAATTCAAAATTTCATTTTCATTTGATATGTTATATTCAAGGCGAATTTTCTCTGGAAAAATTTCCATGCATTGAAAATTACACATTTAACTGAAATTAAAGCAGTGGTCTGGGAGACCGCTACCAGCAGTTAAGGGTTTAGAATTTCCTCATTTTCCTTATTTGACTATCTGACCCGCCCAGTATTGCCTGGGCCCTCGGTAATCTTTAAATTTATTTAAAGATCAGAAAGTATTTCAAACAAATCTTTCCAACCGAAACTAACGACGGAGCCCCCCCCCCCTTTCCCACTGCCTCTGGCATTATACAGCCTTGCCAATTGTACGATTTTATATTTAACGATAATCCAACAAAACGAACAAAGTTCGGAGACCCATTACCTTCGACAACGTACACCGTGTGTGCATGCACGCCCATCCTCCCATATAGTGTCTCACAAGTGATGGGACACTTGGGGTACACGACATTTCGGTCCCGCCATTTCGGTCCCGCCGTTTCGGTCCCTGGCCATTTCGGTCCCGAGACATTTCGGTCCCGAGACATTTCGGTCCCGAGACATTTCGGTCCCTGGCCATTTCGGTTCCGAGACATTTCGGTCCCTTGCCATTTCGGTCCTTTGCTATTTCTTTACCGGCCACTTTATAACTTGGTTTCTGATTGATGAAGGCCTAATAAACGCTATAAGCTCAACATTGTTCGGGCTTTTTATTAATATTTTTATTCTCCTGCCCCCCCCCTTCCCTCAAATTTTATACAAGGCTGAATATAATAGTCCAATAAGTTTAATCTATTGTAACTCGTGATAACAAAATCACAGCGAGTTGAAAATTTGATTAAGTAATGTTATATAATTTTACACTGTCTTTATTATTATTATTTAACAGAATGAATATTTTAAGTTTTATCACATATTCTTTGTATTAGGTATTTTATCTATACAAAAAACTAAAATACATATTTGATTGATTGTTTTAGCACACTTTCTTAGAATCTTTAAATTAGTGATTTCGTAACTAGGCGTGCTACGAAAATTTTTTGTTTAAAAAATAAAAATTCTCCAACGACAATTATTAGTTGCAATTTTTTTTTTTTTTTTTTTTTTTTTTTTTTAATATATATATATAGTTTTCTTACTTCATGAAGACAATTTTTGTGAATTAATTTTATTGAAAGTGGGCCTATTTCTTTGTAATAAAATGATTTTTTTTTTTTTTTATATATAATAATGTAACTATTATTTTAAATAATTTTATTTTCAATTTTTAATTGACAAAACTAAGTTTTTTTAATTTATCGTTTATTTATTTATTTATTTATTTATTTATTTATTTATTTATTTACATTACCTTGTTACTCCCGCTTTCACAGAAAAAAAAATTGACAGTTCTTATTTTAATTTTATTATTGATTGAATTAATAGTTTTAAGTTTCAGTAACTTTAAATCTATAATAAATAAACAGGTAAACAATAAGTTTCAGTTTATAACTACTACAAAACATAATGATAAATTGAATATAAAACAGATTATTTATTGAGTTTATTTAAAGTAAAATTCGAAATGCGTATTAATAATTTTATCAATTTAATTAAATAAAGATTCATTAAATTAAAAATACATATATTTAATAAAATGTTAATTTGATTTTAATTTTAAAATCACTAACTGTTTTGAGATTTAATTTATAGCAATTATTCATCACCATAAGTTTCAAAAATTGTTATTTATTTCAAAAAAGGAAATTATTATTTTTTTTTTTTGAAAAGTCAGTTAGTAACGTAACGTAATAATTAAACATAATAATGCAGTACTTTAACAATGCGTAAAAATATTTCTTAACAGTGTTAGGTAACATTATTATCCAGATGAAGATTTAAATTTTCTGAAACAAAGTTATAGTTTACAGTTCGCAAAAAGCAATCATATTAATTAATTATTTTTAAAGAGTAAGAAAAATATCATAAACTAACCAATAAATGAATAAAATCTGAGAATAATCACTGAAAACACAAAATCTCAAAATTTCCGGGGGGGGGGGGCATTTGATAGCTCCGAGGGGAATGACCCGCTTCTGAATTCACTCTAAAATGTTCCCTATAAAATTATGCCAGATATTTCCCATGCACAAAATTTCAGCTTGCTGGAGAAGCGACCGAAATGTCTGAGGACCGAAAAGTCCAGGGACCGAAATGTCTCGGGACCGAAATGGCCATGGACCGAAATGTCTCGGGACCGAAATGGCCATGACCGAAATGTCTCGGGACCGAAATGGCCATGGACCGAAATGTCTCGGGACCGAAACGTCTCGGGACCGAAACGTCCTGCTTCCGGACACTTGTGCTTTATAAAAAGAAACTGCAATAAAATAAACATGTGCAAAAATTTTTGGTGTGTTTCATATTTTAAGTTATTAACAATTATTACATACATTGTCGAAATATTAAAATATTAATTTAGTAAAAATACAATTGTTCAGAACGGAGCAAAAAATGGCTCACATAAGTGATAAGACACTTTTCCATCAAATATTTATCCAAAAATTTTACTTTTTAAAAAGGTTAATATTTTGTTGGATTTCCTTTAAAACATTATTTAATCTTTTTGGGATGGATTCGACTAATTTTTTTGCGACTTCTGGAGTGATTTTACCCCATTCTTCTTTGAAGCACCGATTTTAGTTGTTTTGAAGAAATGGTGTGTTTGCGAATTCTTGATTCCAATTCTTGCCAAATATTCTCTATGGGATTTAAGTCTAGAGATTGTGGTGGTGTTATTATTTCAGGACAGTTATATAGCAGCCAGGGTCCAACGTTCATAGCAGTGTGCTTGGGGTCATTGTCCTGGTAGAATTTAAAATCGTTATGAAGTTTCAAATTTTGCTTTAAAATATCAATGTACTTGTACTGATCAATTATACCGTCAATAAAAACAAGATTACCAACTCCAGCGGACGACATACACCCCCATACCATAACTCCTCCACCATGTTTTACTGTTGGTACCAAGTTCTGTTTGCGAAATTCTTCCCTGGGTTTTCTCCACACCAAGATTCTACCGTCAGAACCAAATATTAAAATTTACTCTCATCAGCAAATAACTTTATTCCAGTAATCCGAATTCTTATTTATGTTGGATTTTGCGAAAGCTAGTCCGTTTTCTATTCTTTTCACATACGAAGAATTTTCCTGGCTACTCTACCGTGATATCCAGCAGATCAAATTACCCTTCTAATAGTCCCAGGATTAACAATTATTCCATATGCTTGTAAATCAGCAACTTTTGAAGCACTATTTCTTTGATTTTTTTAATATTTCGAACAATAATTCGCTTTATTCCATTGGATAGCTTTGATGGTCGGCCAGGTTTTTTTATCCTGAATCATTCTTTTTATATCGTTTAATGATATTGAAAACTGTTGAACGACTCAAGTTAACTGTTTCAGCAGTTTTTCTAATAGATTTTCCACGCTCAATATGCAAATTAACTAATTTTGGAATTTCAGGCGAAGTTTCTTTTCATTTAGCATTCATGGCTACACAGAGCTGAAAAACACAAATTCCAAAACAAACGGGAGAGAAATACTGCAGACGATTTTATAAATTATTGCCAATTGCTTTTAAGTAAAAATAAAACCCCAAAAAATATTTTTATTGCTCATTTCAGACGATTTTTGTTGCATATATAATGGTGTCCCATCACTTATGTGAGCTATTTTTTGCTCTGTTCTAAACATTTGTATTTTTATTAAATTAATATTTAAATATTTTGACAAAATGTATGTTATGTAATAATCTTTACTAAATTTAAGTATGAAACACCCACAAAAAAATGTGTACATGTTTAATTTGATTAGTTTCCTTTTGTAAAGCACAACTGTCCCATCACTTATGTTAGACACTGTACGAATCACCAAACAAGATATTTTGAAAAAGAACCTAGGGTTTGGTAACCACTTCCTTCGGAAGCAGAGATTCATCCTAAAAGGAGACCTGTTACAGTAATACAAAACTTATTTATTTTAACATTTAAACTTTTAATCGGTACTTGCAGAAAATAAGATAAAGAAAAAGTGCCTTCTAGTATCAGCACAACTTGACCAATCTATAATTTAGATATTCAACTATATAAAAGCACTTAATTGTTTAAGAACAGATATTGTACAGATTATCAAACAAAGGGTAGGTGCTGGTGGTTCAAATCTCTATGCTAATCGTCAAAATACAAATTTTCACGTTCAAACACCAAACAAGACCAATTCTAAATGTTTAAAGTTTTATAATTTGTTTAAAGTGATGAAACTAGAATATAAAAATCGCCATCATGGCAGCTCTGTAAATATTCTCCAATAAAATTTCAACGTAGTTGGTTAATCATTTATAAATAGTTATCGTCCGATAAGGGTTGAATGTTATGCCCGACATTTTACAAGAACAGAGTGAATTAATGTATAAATACTCAGTGCCTTAAATGCGACAAGTTCACCACTTTGTAGATATTGCTTTAGAATTTTTTCAAATAAATCTTATTAAAAAGATTTCCCAAATTCAAATTTCTCCGAATTATTTAAATTTATTGAACTTTAAACAATCCTGAAAAAGCGCCTCTTCATAAGGTGACTGTACATATCGCACATAAGTTAAATTAATTTAAAATGTAGGCTGTGTTTTAAAAAACTTAATACGTTCATAAGTTTATATTCGATCCTTATACATCAATACTTTAGATATTACTTAGACATATCCGGTTGGGAATTAATCCACCGGCATCAAATTGAGGACGTGAGTTTCAAAACTAGCCTTATCCTAAATTTAAAAATAGTCTTGAGAAAACTATTCTATTTGTGAACATACATCGAAAAAACACTAAAATTTGCAAAAAGTTATCGTGTATTGCTGGCATTGTAAAATCTGTTTACGATGAATACTAATGGACGCAATCACCTGTTTTGCGCGATTTTCCTCTTCCCCCCCCCCCCCCCAAAAAAAAAAAAAAAAATTCTGGATAAAGGCGATACATCACGAGGCATTTTAAATCCAGTAGCAGAAGTTAGATTTTCTTTCTCTTATATGAAAAATATTGAGCAAAACTTTACATTTTAACCCTTTAACTTTGCTAATAAAATTAAAAGCTAGATTTGCAGGGGAATTGTTTTAAATTTTAAAGAGAAGCGAAAGTAACTAAAAAGCGTGCAACACCAAACTATTTCTTATATGCAAGAAATGCTAAATTCAATGCAACTGTATGCAATATATGGAACTATACGCAACAAGAAGCGCTTCAACTCAAATATTTAATTAAACTAGTTTCGGGATTTATAAAAATGTTAGATTTTCAGCAATTTTTATACCATAGCGCATTCTTTAAAACCCAAACAAAACTCGTTTAGCTTTACTGGTAGAGATTTTCCCAGAAAAATTTGTTTCAAACTTTATTTTCAGTATTTAACATTCTACTTAACACGTTCACTCCGGCGCTTACCACGGGTGGCCCGCGAAAAGGTTTAAGAATCGTTATCCCCCCCCACACACACACACACACACGTAAAATTTTACCGAAAAATTTGCCTTAATCTGAATCTGAACATTTTCTCTATTTAATAATGCACAAATTTGTTTTTGAAAACTGGTGGCAAAACATTAAAAATTCCGTAAAAGGGTTCCGTTGCGAAGGGGTTATAGTCGTAAGGTCATAATAGAAATTACAAAGGACAAACTTAAGATCTACAAAGATTTTTTGGCAAAAACCAGAGATTCAACAATGAAACCAATTTGCAAATACGGAAGTAACTTTCACCTATACACAGCCCAATGCCTAGAGATACCTTCTGACCGCTTTCCTTGAAACTAGGGCAAAAGCATTAAAGGAACTAGCCTCCCATTTGAATAAATTACAATGGGGACCTAAGAAAATGAGTTCTTTCGCGAATGTCGAAGCCAATTAAATGAGAAATATAATTGTACTCCAAAACATGCATGTCAATTTGTATAATTCAAACTAAAACTGCAGTTAACTGGCATTAACGGAGGGGGGGGGGGGGGATTGAGATTACAATAGATACTTTAAAACCAAGTTCAAAACAGAAATGCTTATTAAACAAACGTTTAACATCAAGCTAATTTTGAAATAGGTTCATCTGAAAAGAGATTAGCATCACCCTTCAATGATGACAAATCTTATTTGGGTACCAAACATTCACTTATCTTGGCAATTTGATCTACGATTGCATAGTTAAGATTAACTTATCGAAATAGTTTCCTTACGCCCTTCGCGAATCATTCTTAGATGTCATTAGGTCAGAGTTGGGCAAAACACGTTGGTTTTAGAACCTAAAATATACAGTTGGCAAAAAAAGTATTTGTACACTTCATTTTTTTAAATTATAATGAAATTAAACAAAAGATTTAAGCAAAAAATACTGTAATACATTAATTTAATGCATTATAATATTATAGAAGCAAAAACAAAATTAAACGAATCTATTTTTTACATTATAATAAACAAATATACAAAAATATAATGCAAAAAAAGTATTTGTACACTATATTAATGTAATATAATTAAGGAAAATTTAGTAAAATGATACAAATTAATATTTTGTGTGAATTCATTTAGCGTTTATGATTACTTCTAGATGGTGTGACATAGATTCCACCAACTTTTTTATAGCGGTCTGGTTAATGTAATTCCATGACACAATAAGAGCTTTAAAACTGTTTTTTACTGATACATATTTTTTTTCGGATTTTTGCATCCAATAGCATTTGCAAATTTTCCATTGGATTCAAGTCTAAAGATTTTAGAGGAATTACCAGTCGTCTTCGAGGTATTGTCGTAACCATGTGCTGGTGATCACAGCAGTATGCTTTGGTAGTTATACTGTAGAAAGTGAAAAGCTTTCTCTACGCATAATTTCTTGCCACGGTTTAATAAAATATGCCGCGACACATCAATGTATGTTAAACCTGTCCTTCCATTGTCAATAAATTTTAAATGTCCTGCTCCATTAGAAGCTATACACCCCAAAACTATAATATTTCCCCCAACATGCTTGATAGTTTGAAGTATACGTTTTGGATCTAGAACAGTTTTATTTTTTCGCCAATTTTATCGAATGCTTGGTGGTAAGAAAATTCCGAATTTTCCCTCATCAGAAAAAATTACTGTTTTCCAAAAATCCAACGATTTACTTCTGTATGCGAAAGCGAATACTATGAGTTTTCGCCTATTTGTTTCGTTGATGAATGGATTTTTCCTTGAGGTTCTTCCTTTTAAATCTGCATTGAGAAGAATATTTTTTATTGTTTGAGGTATTACTCTGATGCGAGAAGATGTCGCAAGGTCTCTAACAAATTTTTGAACCGAACGCATAGGATTTTTTAAAGCTTTTTTAACAACACTCCCTTTTTCTCTCATTGTTAGTTTGTTGAGAAGTCCTGGTTTTCATTGAATTTCGATGCTTTTAATTTATTCATAGTTTTTCACTATACACTGGTGTCCAAAAGTTAAGCATAATTGGTAATTAAGTAATTATTTTTAAGTAATGAAAGAAATATGAATCGGAATGTGCTGAAACTCCAGGTGTGTAAACAAAATAGTACGCGTCACATATTTTCGCGAAGATTTTCCCGCGAAATCGAACAGGGGACCGTCAACAAATTGAAAAAGAACGAAGATCTTTTGGATAACCCTGTCAAAACTAATGTAGCAAAAGCGTTCAAACTGCACATTATGATTAATTGGTTTATTTCAATGTACTGTGTTAATTTTTACAAGGATAGCATGTATACTCGTAGAGAAATTAGAGTTTTTATAAAAACAGTCCTAAATTTTTCCAAGTTTTTTGCTTATAATTTGCAGAGTTATTATAAAATAATGTTCTTTTCTGAAAAGATGACAAAAATCATTGTACACAATACCCTGCCATCAGAATTTAAAAATAAAAATTGTATGAAAAATGAGTATGTTTAGTAAATAATTTTTCATTGCGCATGCGTCAACGATATCAAAATGTCATTTGCATATTGTGTTAGCTAAATGTATAGAGCAACTTCTGTAAAAGTTTCAAAAACATAGCTTGAAAATTCTGAAAATGGGAGATTATAGAATCAACTCAAAATCCTTTATTCCCTAAATGAAGCAAAAAGATGAGGGGCTGTATCCATATTCCATTGTTTAGTGCCTACACAATATTGCACGTGCAACTATATTTAGGTAAAACCCCTGATTTTTTTTGCTTCCATTAGGAATAATGAATTTTGAGTTGATTCTAAAGGCTCCCATTTTCAGAATTTTCAAGCTATGTTTTTGAAACTTTTACAGAAGTTGCTCTATACATTTAGCTAACACAATATGCAAATGACATTTTGATATCGTTGACGCATGCGCAATGAAAAATTATTTACTAAACATACTCATTTTTCACACAATTTTTATTATTTTTAAATTCTGATGACAGGGTATTGTGTACAATGATGTTTGTCATATTTTCAGAAAAGAACATTATTTTATAATAAGAACTCTGCAAATTATAAGCAAAAAACTTGGAAAAATTTAGGACTGTTTTTATAAAAACCTTAATTTCTCTACGAGTATACATACTATCCTTGTAAAAATTATCACAGTACATTAAAATAGGCGGATTAATCATAATGTACAGTTTGAACGCTTTTGCTACATTTGTTTTGACAGGGTTATCCAAAAGATCTTCGTTCTTTTTCAATTTGTTGACGGTCCCCTGTTCGATTTCGGGGAAAACTCTTCGCGAAAATATGTGACGCGTACTATTTTGTTTACACACCTGGAGTTTCAGCACATTCCGATTCATATTTCTTTCATTACTTAAAAATAATTACTTAATTACCAATTATGCTTAACTTTTGGACACCAGTGTACATCCAATAGTTGTAAATGGTAATTTAATAGCTTTTACAAATTCTTGTTGCAAATTTAAATTTTTATTATGCTCAATCATAGGATTTCATATATCTAGAGGTGCCTCTCTAGTTTTAGGTTCTATACTCAATTACTTCAAGAGCAAATTGAATTAAATGTCAGACAAATATAATAGGAAGTTAAAAATTACCAACAGCTTCTGTAAAAGTAGTCCTTTGAACGATAACCACTATAAAACACAGTACATATCAGGATGGAGAAATGTACAAATACTTTTTTTGCAAGAAATTTTTAAACTTTTCCTATTAGAAAATTATTTTACATCTTTATCGAAATTTCCTGTTTAATTTAAAACACACGGTAAACCGACTGTATTAAAACTTTTTTTGACAAAATATCTGTTTTCATTTAGTTAAAAATAAAAAAAAATTAGGGTGTACAAATACTTTTTTTGCCAACTGTAAATTACAAAACAAGTATCGAAGAAAATACAGTGGCTCACAAGTGTTCGTACACTTCAAAAATTTGCAATAAACAAAAATTTCCCTGGAATAATTTTAGAATATGAAGTCCAATATTTTAACCCTCCATCTCTTATTCCAAACACATGTTTTAATCTGGACCCTTATGGAAAAATAGGAAGAACACGCCACAAAAGTCTTCGTCCACCGGAATATTTTTGGATAAACTCATTAAAATTATCGTCTGTCATTTTATTTGGCTTTATATTTTGATTGGTTCGTAATATTCTATTATTAAAAATCGCTCCCAGTCGTAAAGAAACAATTAACAGCATTCGAAAATAGATTTTATTTCACTACAGTAGCAAATCAGTTCGGGGATATTGCTGAATTAGTTAATTCATCCAATTCTACCGTGCAGTATGTGATAAAACTGCTTTAAAGAAAATAGACCGAAAACAAGGTATGAAAAGGTCGTCCGTCAAAGTTATCGCAACGTGATCAAAGATTTGCAATTAACATGGATTTAAAAAAAAAATTCCAAGTGCTGCAAAAGTTGCTACAGAATTTAATGAAAAATATTCTGATTCAATTTCACCTAAACTTGTTCGACGCGTTTCGAAATCCGCTGATTAAATGGATGTTCTGCCAGTAGAAAATTTTTTGTTAGTGTGAAAAACGAACAACTTGGGCTTTCCTTCGCAAAATCTATAATAAACCGGAAACTTATTGGATTAATCTTATTTTCAGATGAAAGCCAATTCAACATTTCTGGCTCTGATGGAACTATAATTGTAATTAGAATTTAAAATTAACTTAATCCCAAGAACTTTGTTGGAACAGTTAAGCATGGCAGTTGAGATGTCCTTGTGTGGGGGCACATGGCAACACCAGGACTACGTTATTCATTCATGATATATTTAATAGTACACTTTAAATACTTTAAAAAGAATTTAAAATTAAAAGCCCAAAATTTGGATACTGAAAGCCAATTTGTTTTTTCATCAGGATAACGATTTTGAAGTGCACGGCTCGATGTTCGCCTCTGAATTCGAACGTTCGCCGCTCTAATTGCCCACAAATTTTAAAAACACCACCTCAATCACCGAATTCAAACTCAATAGAACATATTTTGAAAGAACTGGGGAGGTTAGAGTACGAAGACACGACATTAAAACTAAAAGCGAACAAAAAACAGCAATGGTCGATGAATGGATGAACATCTATGCAAAAATTACAAGAAAAAAAATGAAATTACCTTGCGTTTAAAAGCTGTTGTGGATGCTAAATGACATGCAACTAAATACTAATTTAACGAAATATTACAACGAAATTGTTTAATATTTGGCATTTGAAAATAAGGAACTCTGCATATTGAACATTAATCTGTTTTCAAACTTAATATGTAAATAACATCAGTTAATGAATAAATTAGTTGCAAAATTTTAGAATGTTTTCGATTTTATTTTAAATGCATGCTCAACACGTTTCCACAAACAGAATTGTAAAATGTATGCGCTTGTAATTAAATTAACATCTTTATATAGATAAATTAAAAATTTCCATTCTTCATTTTTAAAGGAGATTCGAAACACGATTCTGGGCTGACGAACTTGCTCAGCTAATTTATGTCTTCAATGTGTTATTTCACAAGCAATCTTATAAAAGAATGAATAGCCGTGAATAACTTGTCATATGAAAAGTGGCAATGACAAACATTTCTTTTGAAATTCTGTAATGTCTAGATATCGCACTTTAAATTTTTACAATGGTCTGTAGAACAAATGTTTTTACAAAATAAATTTTGAAAGTTTTAAATACGTGTATTGTCGTTACTGCCCAACTCTTCATTGATTAGGCTTTTTTTCAACTAGTTTAAATCCTAGAAAGATGCTTAATGCATGAGTGTGGAAAACAATGTTTTACGTGCATAAAAATTGCATTGCCTTCGTAAATTTTCCAGGTCGAAAAGGGAGAAAAACACAAATTACCGGGGCCTGTCTCTTAAATCCTCTTGTGCCGTCTTTTAAACAGAACAGCGCAGTACGCGGTTACTTTTACACAAAATCAACATGTAAAAAGAACTAGGGCATTTAAAGTGTCATTAGAAACTCCAATTGTGCATGCGTTTTACGTTATTACAGAGCCCAAAGCAATTTACATCAACTAATAAATCAAAAATGCAAAAATAGATAAGATTTGACCACTTGAGTTAATTTAGAATGGAGATTTTTAAAATTTTAAATCGAAAAATTTCGTAGTATACACGAGAGCTTTAATTCAAATCGTTACCAGGGCCCCACAGTTTCTCTACCCTCCCCCCCCCCTCACTATGCCTTATACACAGTTTATTGCTGACGATCACTTTCTATAAAAAATTAAATATCCGATTAGCTCCGACTTATTTGCATTCCATGGGAGTAGGACAACCTAAAAATATCACGGTTTTAGATCGAAACGCAGAATACATTATATGCATGTCGTCTGCATAAAAGTATTTCGTTTAACCTCTAACTGATGCAATAGAGATTCTCACGTGTCTACCTTGAAGTGGTCTGCGAGACCGTTAGATCGAAAGATGAATAAAAGGCGCAATTAAATCGTATGTATGTGCTAAACTTTTTGTACAGGACTTATTAAAAATTCACCTATTCAAAAGTTTCTGGTGATGGTACTAAAGCTTACACGAAACAAAAGCTCGGTAATTTTTGCAATTAAACTAAAAATTGTGGGGAAAAAAAGCGGTGTATGAGAGACCGGTTAAAGTTTAAGACTATCGCAAGCACAATATTCCTCAAATGAATGTCTTAACATGTATTTTTCACGATTTATCATATTTTAAAGTTTGCCAAATATACCTTATAAATAAAACATGTGCGCACACATTCTTAGCTACTTTAAAAATTGCTTTTTCGAATTTCAATTAAAATCTCATTTTAAAATTAAAAAGTAATTTGCAGATACTGGTGACATTAACTTCTCTTTCGATTGAAATCAAAGTTCAGCAACAAGGAAAAAGTAACATGGCTGAATAATTTTAAAACTGAAGTGGCATTTATATCCCCCATATTCCTTCTTAAGTGCGAAATTTAATTTCTTAATTTTTTACTGCCGGAAAGTACTGTACTTTTGATTTCTAAAATGGAACTGGCACTCAATTGAGCAACACTGGCATAGAATTAATCATCGATTAAGCCACCTTATCATGGAAGATCTGCTTCGAGTGTAATGATAGACATGAAAAACTGAAGGAATCCTATTACTTCATTTTATCAAAACTTTTTCAATGATTAAACCTTAATTCTTAAAGTTCATTAACGGGTCACTTTTTTTTTTTTTTAAGTAATTTAAAATCTGCTTCAAATCAGTTCGCATCGATAATAGCATCCTATTATGACACTAGAAAAGCCATTCTGGTCAATTTGAGAAGCTAAAATTACATTACTGTGTGGCACAGATTTAAATATATTTTTAGGGTTCCGTACTTAAATAGTAAAAAAGGAACCACAAGATCACTTGTGTATGTCGTAGCCCCTTTACTCGTAAACTAGGGAACGTGGAAAGTTCAAATTGGGTGAATTAAAAACTTGACGCACATATTTACAGATTATATATTCACAATTGTTTTTAGGAAAAATAGTTCAGAGGCTAAATGAGATGAGCTTAGTGCAATATAACAGAAATATAAAAGTATCAACGTTAAAAGCACTAAAGATTAACTTTGAAGCATACCAGTTTTGGTAGCATATAGCTTACCGTCCTCACCGAGGATGGTAAGCCAATATCTTTGGCTCTTTTAACATTGGAGGATGGTAAGGTATATATTACCGAAACAGGTATTCTTAAATACCTTTGGTGCTTTTAACGTAGATACTTTTACATTTCTAATTAAGTTACTTGACAAATCTTTTGTATGGAAGCTTTTGTAACGCTCAAAATTTCTTTTAGGCATATTTTCAGAGATAGTCTAAAATGTACGACAAAAATATGCCCCCCCCCCACCCCAAATATATTTCCGAATCTACTAAACTAAAATTATGAAAAAGTAGAGTAATCAAATTTAAACCGTACAGAAGAACTATTACCCTAGGTCGTAGTTTAAAAGTATTTTTCTGTTAGAAATTTTGATTTGCGGGCATCCAACAAAAGGTTTTGAGCGTTTGAGCTACCTGTTGTAGTAAAGTATAAAAGCATTGTTGCTAATTTTCGAAAAGAGTCCTATTAGCAGAATCTATAGAGTTAAACGGTTTGACAAAACGGGGGGGAAAGGGGGGGGGCATGCTCTATGAACCACTGGTTTTAAAAGCAGGTATAACTTTCAATGATATATTTATGTAACGCAATAACATTACTTTTATACTGCTATTAGGTAGACTTAAAACAGACATTAGAATTAATCTCAAATACAGTGGGATTCGCGAGAAATTTGCATTGAGGGGATCTCGTTACACGCCTCCTGTGTTTAAAAACACAAATACTATCTGAAAAAAAATCTTTGCTACCTCCTTTTGAAGCGTGCTTGCCACAATACTAAATTTAAACTTTGAGCAAGGATTTTGTTTTAGACACTAAAATGATTACTACCCTGAGTTTACTTTTATTCGGAGTCTAATTAAGTTTAAATATCACTACTTTTGTCAGTACAGCATTAAGTTCATTTAAAAATATAAAATATTTAAAGACATGCCGAATATCAGTATTTGATATTTAGGCGTTATGTATATGAACTCTTATGGCATACTCATTCATACTTTATATACAGCTATACTCAACCCTATGTTGTGTAGTTTGCGTTTTAAAGAAATTTTTTTAAATGCTGTTAATTCATATTTATTGTACGAAACAGCAATACTCATTTGATCGTTATTTTTCACCATATTTAAAAGAATGAGACTTTAGGTTAATTTGCCCATGTGGCAGTTCTAGTGTGAAAGATTTATTTAAGTCAAAATAAATTTGAAAAAGGAAGAATGTTTTAAAAAGTTAGCTAAATTTATAGAGATCTTTTAAGGCCCCACACAAGGCACAGAAAATGACCCGGATGATAATTTAAAAGTCTATGGGAGCATTCTTTTCAAATATCTCGCTCAAATTTTAATATTTTTACCCGATTGTTTTTGCATAGGATAGCCGAGAACGATCTACAACCGGCCTAGTTAACTTTGATTTTGGATTCAGATTTTTTAAAAATACAGAACTGGTTTGAACAGGTGAAACTGTCCTATATTAAAAAATTAAGCAAAATCTAAAAAGTAAAAACTAGGCCGGTTATAGGTCGTCCTCAGCTATCCTATGCCCCCCCAGAAAAAAATCGTCGAAATATTAAAATTTGAGCGAGATATTTTAAAAGAATGCCTTTATACACTTTACATTATCATCCGGGTCTTTTTCTGTGCCTAGTGTTGCGCCTTAAGACCCCACATAAATCACAGCTGTGATATGTTGCATTTTGCATAAAATGTGAAGCACCAATAAGTTTTGCTGATCCGAAATTAAACAGAAAATCTGTTTTAGAGACTGGCCACTTTATGCAATATAAAGACTAGCATTTATGTTTTACTTCCATATCCAACGGCAACTCAAACGGATTTTTCAAAAAACAACCTAAACATTTTATAGTTATTCCTTTCTGCAAACTCCAATTTTAAATTCTCAAAATCTTGCTTTGCATCATATAGCTGTAAAAATGTGCGATCTACTAAATATTTTCCGTGTTTTGAGAAATAAAGTTGTATTCAAAATCTTTGAAGTTTTAGTTAATATTTTGCATTTGAAGGATTAATACACCATTCTATTGAAATTTATGAATGATATAGTAAAGAACATTCAAAATTAATAGCAATAAATTCTAATAAAGTTTTAATTATTGATCACTAAACATTGGATAGTCAAAGGGCATTAAATAACGTCATGCCTCTCATTTTACGTAATCAAAATATAGTCCTGAGGGAGAAAAGGGTTATATCTTCAAACCACTTTCGCTTAAACGAATTACGTTTTAATATGCTGTTAAAAAAAATAGATTCGTGATCTACATTAGTTTCGGGATAGAGTTAAGAGTAAAGCAAATAATTTACTTACCCAAAAGTGGGACATTACGTTCACACAAAACACTTTCTCCACCATTTTGTCGTCTAAATCCAAGAATTTCTTGCCTATAACTATCCCGGCATTGTTAACAAGAATTGTCACGTCTCCTACTTCTTTTTTCACTTTATTAGCAGTTTCATAAACAACATTCTTGTCGGTCACATCCACTTTATATGCATAAGCTTTACCGCCCTTTTCTTTAATCATTCTGGCTGTCTCTTCATTTCCATCGGGGTTCATATCCCAAAGTACTAAGATGGCACCTTTTTCTGCAAATTTCAAGGACATAAGTCTACCAATTCCACTGCCAGCACCCGTAATTAGCACAATTTCGCCAGTGATGTCCTTTACTTTGAAACGTCTTGGAACAAAATATAAAACCATACTTGCCAACCAGTAGTACAGCATCAATAAAATTTTAATAGTGATCTTCCCGAGTTCACTCATCTTTACGAACCTAAAAATTTAAGAACATTACATTGTAGGTTTTCAGTTATTGAAATATAGTCAAAATAAGTTTAGAATGTGCAATTTTATGAACGATTTTATAGAAACAACACTATTAGGAGGATAAGGATTTCTTATTAAGAGACTTATTTGTCAAATACTGCCAATACTTTAAAATCGCAGGCATTTAGAAAGGGGGTAGCAAAAATGAAAGTTAATCCCCCCTTTACGACGAGTACCTGTTCCAGGAGTCGTATTTAATGTTTTTCAAAGCATCTAATTTGAGAAAATGCCCTGATTAAGTAAAATTTACATTAAAAAAAATCGTTGGAGTAATCAGATTCAGAGCTCCTTTTGCTTCACGTTTACGTGACGTTCGACTCCTAAGGGGGTTAATGCGCCCCACATAAGCCACCATTTAGTGATATCTCCAAACCAAAATTTTTGACAGAACCTCATGGGAATAGGCATGAACACGAAGAGTAGACAAATGATAAACATGAATCTTTCAGATTCCATAGTCATTCATAAAATAAATCTTACGAATCACTTTCAGGAAGGAGGAATTCAAAATAATGAAGCATCGTGTTAGAAAAACTGTCAGAAGTTTGTTTACCCAGTCCAAGTATTTTAGCTATAGCCGTAATATTGAAAGAGGAGAAATCGGATTTACCTTTAGAACTGATCCTGATTTAGTGTTCTTAAATATACAGTTTCTTATATTGCCACAAAAATTGCATGCTACATTTGTATAGAAACAAAATAGAGCTACACATAAAATACCCACATTTCATACATAGTGTATAGTTTTTATTATGTAATCTATTTTTTAAATGTAGTCCAATACTTTTATGGAGCATCAATTTAAATTATATGTATACATGTGTACATACACATGTCATCACTAAATGTGATTTTAACGGATCTATATTCAAAATTTACACCAACTGACCTATCTGGCTTTTAAGAAATTTAGATTATCTAAAGTAGTCTATTCACCTCAGCTCTTATTTTTTCAGCCCTTCGCAAAAAAAAGTTATGTGAACACTCATAGTGGCAAGTCTTCAAACGCTAAAAATATTCCTAGTCAACATCCGTTAAATTCCGCGAGAGAAAGCACAAAGAATTAAAACTCTTGCACGGATGAACAGTAATACTTTAAGGAGTATCTGAACTACAAAATGAACACAGGGGTAGGAGTGACCAATTTATAAAATATAGGACATTTTTTGTGAAAAATATAGGACATATAGGACTTTTAGAAAATAACTCTTTTGGATATATATTACTATAAAATACTTTTTAAAACAATCTTGCATTAGTTTATAATTTTTCACTAATTAACGATAGTAAATCAAGATACAATATTAAGAAAGTATGTATAAGATTAATTTTCCATTGTTAATCTTAAATTTTCTTGGTATAATGGAAATTTTCCAAACCAACAATGTTGGATTTCAAGAAAATCTTTGATAAACTCCGATTTCAAGGAAATCTTAAGTTTGCGAAAGCTCCATGTGATCCGATAGATACCCTTGTCAATGCATTGTGAACAATGAAGAATGCGTAAATTAAAGGCTCCAACACTATGCCAAATTTTCTTATAAATTGTACTTCTCTATCCAGAATTTTAAAAGCTGATTCATTTACATTAGGTCCATTTGATCCAAAGATGAGCAAATGATTTAGATCCAATTTAAAGGCTTTCATTACATTCATTTTGCAGTTAAATGATCTTGCTCACTTTCAATATATTTTTCGGTAATACCACCAATTTCCTCACTTCAATACCAAGCAAAAATGTTTAATTGTTTTAAGTTCTGGTCATTTAATGTCTCATCATACATGAGAGTGACAAAAGGGGGGTTCTTTGTTGAAATCTTCACTGACAATGATTTGTTTTAAAATATGAGTCAAGGCCATAAGATATTGCACATAGCACTTTCTTTGAATTTATTTTTCTTTGAATTGTATACCTTGTGGCAAAGAGGAAACTGCAAACATTTCAAAAATAAATTTTGCATTCCATCTGATGACTGAAATAAATAATTAGGGTCATGTGAATTATCCACAGAATTTTGGAACGGTAGATCATATCTCCCTCATTTAAAGTCTAAGTACTCAATCCACTTTATTTTTTAAACTTAATATTCAAACTCAAGTTTTTTCTGCCAGTAAAATGCACAAAGCGAGATTGAAGCTAATTGCTTTGTTTTTCTGAATTATCTTTGTGTTTTGTTTTTTGGGATGCTGCATTAATTGCAAATAACCACTGATACTGATGGGAACCGGACATGGTAATGATCTGTAAGAACACAAAGTAGAATTGACGAAGAACTGCAGACATCGACACGAGGAAGAACTCATTTTTGTCTTTTTAAAATTTATTTCACACATAAACACACATGTAGACGAGCACGACACAAATTAAAAAATAGAATATCATTTTTAGATCACATATTCCACAAAATACCAGAAACGATACTACGCCATCTTACTACACCAACATCTCCGAGCGGACACTCTCAACTGAAAAATTGTTCTTTTTTTGGAAAATGTTCTTTCCTTTTCTCTTAGGACGAGTAGCGCCATCTATCGTAGGCTTAGGAATTTAGTTCTCAGAATTAAGTTCTTTACAGATCTTTACCCTTCACACACCATTCAGCAATTTTTTTTCCATGCCCGTCAATCTGATCTATCCAAGAATTACAGAATTTCATCAATCTATGTTCACATAGTGACATTGCATTTATGTAATGCAATAAATATGCTTTTCCTACATTAAAAAATAAAATAAATAAAAACGATGTATTGCAGCTGCATACACGGTAAGAGAAACTAAAATAATCGCAATGAAACACAGCCACGTTGAAAGTTAGACTAACTCAGCGAACAAAGCAATGCATGTGAAAACAAGCGATGATTTTAATACCAAATATGAGAAAGTAGAGAAATATAGGACAATCAGAAAAATATAGGACAATATAGGACATTTTTGGAGGTTATTTTAAAAATATAGGATATATAGGAAATATAGGACAACTGACCCCTGTGAACAGAACCTAGGTAATTTTAAGCATAATGTAATCAATACCATAATTTGTTTATGTAAGACTTAATTTAGGTACACTTAAGATGAACTGGAAATCAAATATTTCGAGGATTTAAGTAGGACAAAAGAACAGTTTCATAACAAATATACATGTATACTAAATATAAGAAGGGAAACTAGAATTATTTTATCTAAATTAGTAACGTTCACAAACTTATTTCAACAAGTTACGTTTTGTTGAGTTTATTTCTAAGTTACAAATAATTGGACTTCTAACTGAAAAATCTTAAACAGCTGCCAAAGCAAAGTATATTGTCAAGGATGAAAATATACAGCTCGATTTACGAAGGATTTTTTTTTTTTAAGTCATTCAGTATTAGAAGAAGGGGAAGAGGATTGTACTTTGTGCTTATATATAATCCATTTCATTCAGTATTATTTTTTACAGGATATAACATTTTCACTCTAAAGAACTCTACTTGACATTTTTACAATCAGCTTTGTTAAAATTTACATTATCGAATTACTATCAAAAGAATCTTAACACTATAGAATGATATTCAATAAGCAATAAAATTCATTTACATTATCCATTTTATTTTCAATTAGTATAAATTTCAAATATGTTATCTCGACAGAATCTTATAAAATGTTACTTTCACATTTTTACTTTCTCACTAAACAGAGCCCGATCAAGCTGAAGTTGGTCCCAGGGCCTGTTAAATTGCCCCCCCCCCCCCTCACCTACCCATTTTCGACGACACTTTCACAAAAAAGAGGTTTATTTGACGAGCTGACAAAAGTTGTTTGGGTGAAAAGTGCTTAGGTTAAAAGCTTCTAAAATTTTTATCGAGTCATTCAGAATATTTAAATTTTATATTTCATGTTTTATAAAAAGAATGTTATTTGAAAGTTTTGGTTAAGGGGAACAAAAATCAGCCACATAATTTGTGGACCCCTGAAATTGGTGGGCCCAGGCCCCGGAGCCCGTGCATTAATCAGGCCTTGTCACTAAAGAGGACACGAGTTTCAAAACTCGCCTTATCAGAACCTGAAAAGAGATCGCTATCAATCTGTTCTATTGGCGAATATGCATTAAATAAGCAGTACAATTTGCAAAAAAAAAACAAGTTTTATGCAATATTTCTGGCATTGTTAAGTCCAGGTTCAGAATGAAAATCAAATGAACGCAGTCAGCGGTTTTAGACGATTTCTCAAAACTAGGTTTTCTGGATGAGGCGAATTTTAAAACTTACGTCCTTACATGCATTTCTATTACGCTGTAAATAGCATTACTTAAAAAAATTGTTTTATTTTTAAAATTCGATAATTTAAAACAATTTTACCCGATAGCCCATTTAGCTAATCTGAAACCAGTAAACAAATGCTTTGAAACATTATACAGCATTAAAAACACAAACAATTCCTGAAGCATCCTTGAAAATAATTAATTGTAATTTAAAAATTTCAAGTTGACGAGACGAACGATGTAGTATGAATCTTCGACTAACTGCGCTAATACGCCGAGCAGCACTAATAAGCAAAAGCTCAAAGTGAGACGCGACTACTACGCGCATGTGAAGGGGCACTCTTATTTATTTCAACAACATACATCTGACTTGTGTGCTCGACATGAAAGCCTTCTTATAATTCATCGTCAATATACAAGAACGAGATAGCACAGGGAAATTTTACATCACTAGAGAAATACAATCAAATATAATCGTCCACATTAAAAAAGTGTATACAATGGAGCTAACGGGATTCGAATGCACAACCAACACAGTAATTATTTTCATAAATCATCAAATCACACCAGGACGTCAAATTTCGTAGCTCTGGCTCAATTTTTGCTGGGTGCATATATTTTTTTCAACAGACTTTAATTATCACGAAATAAATATTTCCATAAAAGCAGAATTTCAACTCTTTATTAAAATAAAATCTTACATTTTGTAAATCTTTTTTATTTATTTACATACCAAAACACTAACGTAATTCAATAGAAGGGAACATTAATTTAACTCTTTCCAGCATGAGAAAATTCTATTAGTAAAATGAGAAATTGTCGGTTGATACTGGAGTTTAGAAACAACTTTTTAAGAAATTATGAATCGCTTAATTTAAGCTTTCATTGTAAAACCAAAATTTTATTAAAATATTATTGGTGCCATTTGCAAGTTTGGAATTAAAATTCGGTATCCCGGACTGGGCAGTGTGCCGGAAAGGATTAAGATGATGATACTATATAATGAAAAACTAGAGGGTTGAATGAGTGTTTATTAACTATAAATCATATAATTTCAAATAATTAATCACTACATAATTTGATAGTCCTAGTGATATATTTTCAAAGACCAAAATTAACTCTAAAATAATCTGAATGGATTGTATCATGCCACAGAGATACACGTGTTATGTGTTGATGTTGTTAACACGTGCCAGGCTGCACGAAAAATTGAGATTCGTTATAAACACAAGTGACAGACAAGCAAGATCGTGACAGACAACCTCTGCGTGCGATACACTATTGCCTTCATTTCTACTGATTCACAAAATTGAGGGACATGAAAACGTGTGTTGTGCGTGATTGCTGTACTGCAATGTACCCTGGCCCTAAACGGCGAATTTTCTTCAGACTGCGTGCTAGAGAGCATCTATATGAACTGGAAAAATTATTAACAGCTAACAAGCTGATTTCGAGAACATATATAAATGAATTGTGAAAATTCTAGAATAATAGCAGGAAAACAAGATTTAAAATTCCCTGTAGTAGTTTTTCACGATGAGGACTCTTTAAAAAAAAACGAAAAGCTGTTATTTTTATTTATTTTATTTTATTTCATTTTTTTTTTAATATATAATTTTAACCCCAAAAAATTAAAATTTGCTTTTTCCAGGCAAAATTAAACGTTAATGAAAAAATAATCATCAAATGTAAAAATACTTTTATTATTATAGAAAATTGGCTTTTTATAAAATTACCCCAAAAAAATTTGCCCCCCCCCCTTTACCTCGATTTCGATCAGCTATAATAATATAGTTGATAATATATGTGTTCATTTTCATCAATATGTTCATTAATATCATCATTCACATTATCTTTGGTTAATTATTTTCATTTTGTTTTATATTGCAGGAAATTCCTCTAGTTTATAAAAAATTATCATTTGAGATTTTATTTATCAGTTTTGATATTTATCAACGGAAGAATACATTTACTACCTGAGTTACATTTTACACTTAATTATCTCTATTACTATTTTCATTTATCTTGCGATGTGATAAATTTATTATTCATTCAATAATTTACATTCTTTTCTATGAATAGTCTTTTATACGTAAATTAAATTTTATTTTCAAAAAATATTGCATTTTTTAAAACAAAATTACAATTGAGTTCTGTTACAAGTTCTTTCATTTATCCTCCGTTACAATGAAATTATGCATAATAATATCCAAAACATAGCAGCATTTGTCGCCTAGTAAAAATGTTCAGAGTTTCAAATGCAGATTATGGTTTAGTGGCTTATTGTAATAAGCTGTGTTCAATTTTTTGTGGATAGCATGTACACTCGTTGGTTAATAAAGGTTTTTATAGAAACAGTCCCAAATTTTTCCAAGTTTTTTTGCTTATAATTTTCAGAGTTCTTAATATTAAAAAAAATTTCTTTTCAGAAAATATTTGTACGTAACACCTTTAAACAAGAATTAAAATTTAATAAAAATTCTAGGAAAAATGTGCTGGTTTACTAAATAATTTTTCACTTCGCATGCGTGAACGTTATCAAAATTTCATTTGCATACTCGGTTAGCAAAGTATATAGAATAACTTTTGTGAAAATCTCAAAAAGATAGATTGAAAATTCTAAAAGTGATCGTCGATAGAATAAGCTCAAAATCCGTTATTCCCAAAATGAAGCAAAAAGATGAGGGGCTGTATCCATATATCCATTGATTAGTGTCAATATAGAATACACATTATGGCACATACTACAGTAGAAGATCTATATAACACAAATTTAAAAACGTAAGGTTGTGCATTACATAGAATTTTGTATTATATGGATCATATTTCACACATCATTAAATTTACCTTATAAATCTAGCCAAATATGTCTCCAACGTATCAAAATATATTAGAGTATCTGTATACTGCATTGCTTATCTCGATTATAAATTTTTGTATTATATAGATCATTCCACATTTTGTTAAATATACTTCTTTAAAATGGTCCAAATATACATGGACCCAAATAATTCATCATATTGTTCATTTTCAAAAAAAATTGTTGAAATAGTATTTTTTTCATTTAAAAGTTTTAAATTAAAGAGATAAAACTGAACTAATGCATTAAATTTAGTTTTCTAGAGAGTGGCAATTTTTTACAGTCAGCGAATTCAGGTGCTTCTAGACTGAAAAATTCATTGTTTACATCTGAGAAGTTGTGCATTATATGGAGAATTGCTTTATCTTTGCAGATCTTCTACTGTACTATATTTGGGTACAACACTTCATTTTTTTTTTTTTTTTTTTTATTTTTTTTTTTTTTTTTATTTTTTTTTTTTATTTATTTTTTTTTTTTTTTGCTTTATTTTGGGAACAACGGATTTTGCGCTTATTCTATCAACGATCACTTTCAGAATTTTCAAGCTTTGTTTTTGATACTTTCTCAAAAGTTTCTCTATACATTTAGCTAACACAATATGCAAATGAAATTTTGATAGCCTTCACGCATGCGCAATGAAAAATTATTTAGTAAACCTGATCATTTTTCATGCAATTTTTATTATTTTTTAATTCTAATTACAAGGTATTATGTAAAATGTTGTTTGTCGTATTTTAAGAAAAAAAAAAACATTATTTTATATTACGAACTCTGCAAATTATAAGCAAAAAACTTGGCAAAATTTGGAACTTTTTTAAAAACCTTAATTTCGCTACGAATACCCACGCCAAAAGGAACACAATTTATTACAATAAGCCACTTAATCATAATTTAAACGCTTTTGCTAGCTTAGTTTTGACAGAGTTATCCAAAAGATATTCGTTTTTTTCAGTTTGTTGACGGTCCCCTATGGAGTTTCGGGAAAAAATCTTTACGGTAATATTTGATGTGTACTATTATAGTTTCATACTCTGGAGTTTCAGGAAAATTCCTCGTGTATTTTTCTAGATATTTAACAAAATTTTAAAATCGCAAGTGGCCGGTAACAATTGACCATATAATGTTATTCACACTATAAAATATTAATAATTTAACAAATTACAACAACCATTTGGAAAATGAAATTTTAGTAAATTTGACATGTTAGATTCAGATTCAGATAACAATAGTTCATCCGATTTAAGTTTACCGAATTCAAATTCAAGTTTATCCAATGCAAGTGGTCAACTGATGGTTTAATAATAAGTTCGTCGTAACTGCGGTCGTTCGTTAGCTTCATAGCCTCGTCTCTCCCTTCCCGCTTTTCAGTGTCTTTGATTTAATCTATTTTTCTTTTAAATGTGTCCTGTTTCATTTTATTGTTTTTCCCCCAACCTGGTTTCTACTAGAGACCTGGCTATTCGGGATATGGGTCGGGATCTTTGAACCTGGTTTCCGCTAGAGAGTCGCAATAAGACAAGGAAAGCTAAGCTGTCACAGACGTTAAAAATGGTAAAAAAATAAAATGCGGACATCACGAGGTCTATTCTGGACCGAAAACAACAACCATTTTCTAAATGGTTAATAATTTAAACTACAGCCAAAATTGATAGAAATATTTCAAAATATTGATATTTTATGTTGTGCATTCATGCTGAATCCAATCTTTTTATCCAACTTACATTTTTATACTAATATTATGTAAAATCATTTTTGCCTGTTTTTCTTGATTGTATCAAATTTTTCTGCAAGTGGAACATACAAGAGTTGCTTAATAAAATATGCTTTAAAAAAAAAAATACTAACCGACTTAAAAAAAAAAAAAAAAAAAAAAAAAAAAAAAAAAAAAAAAAACAAGCTTGGCGACAACTTTGCACTAACGCATATGAATGCATAGTTTTAATATGGTTATGTATGACTTGAAAATGTTGCAACAATGAAAGATAATTTGCGACAAATCATTATTTTTTTTATCAAATCCACATTTTGTTATTTAAAACACATTCTAGTCACCAGAATTTAATGAAATTAAAAGATGTAGTATCGGTGTAAGAGTTATAGCCTAAAATTTTATTTGTTTATTGTACACACACACATCTGACTTGTGTGCTCGACATGAAAGCCTGCGATTACCTGAAAAATGAACGCTTCTAATTGGATGACTGCGTCAAAAAGAGTTAGAATTTTCATGTTTTTATTTTTAAAAAGTTCTAATCGCAAGTATTTGATAAAATTGAAAGGGGACTATGTGGGCATCTTACACTTTCAAACAAAAAAAGAATTATTAAAATCGGTTCATATTTACGGAAGTTATGAGTGAACAACAAATACATACAGGTCGAAATCATAACCTCCTCCTTGAAGTCGGTTAATAAAATATATGTGAACTCAACTGAGCCACTCTTCGGAATAATATTTGTATGATTGGTGAGTTTCCCGATATGTCGAATTTAGAAAAAAAATCCAGTGAAAGGGGGCACTGAAATGACGCTGGGCTTTCCATGGATCCAGAGGTTAATCCGGCCCTGTTAACATATATATAAATTTCTTTGAAATACAGTACAAGCTCGAAATAAGGCAGTCCGATATACCGCGAATTCAGATTTAACGCGGGGAAAACCATGTCCTCCGAAAAAAAATTATCAATTTTAGGATAAATTTTGCGTTTAAAATTTCAGTGAAACACAATGAGGGACATGCAGTCTGCGGTTAGTGCTATCCATCTCGATATCTCTTTGACGATTTAATTGTCTTGATAGAAATTGACAACAGCGAACCCATTTCAGAAGTCATAGATCAGGATATCATAGATGCTAACAAGCATAAAAATTGCTGTGAGTAAAGATGATAATGATGAAATTGAAAATGATGTGGTAATTATTCATAATAATCTTCACAATAATAACAATTATGAATGAAAATCAGTATTTGAAATATTTACATTGATTTTCCAAAAATCTTCAAAATTAAAAGAAAAGCAAAGTTCTCAGTTCTTCACTGCAAGGTTCAGCTAACCATAGCTTTTGCAAATGAAAGAAGCCTTTGCATGTATTTGAGGGAAAATCTCAATTTATCAATCTTCCCTATGCATCAAACAATCAATTACCCACTTCATATAGGGCTTTGAAGTGTGTTCTACTTTTCAAATTTTATGATAATTAAACTAGAGTTAATAAAAAATGATGGTCTAGTAATGTAATGTCATATATTAATTAAAATTTTTTGTACTACAAAAAGCTTCCTAATACCGTGGCATTATGAAAAACAAGAAAGTAATTGTGATCGTAGATCGCAGAAAGGACTTCGTTTAATATTTCTTTCAAAGCAACTTTAATTAATAAATCAAAATTGTTAATTTATAATTATTAAATTTTTATATAGATGGTAGTATCAAAAAATTTATTTTTAAAATTCTTATAAAAGGAAATCATTTATTTTAATCAAATTACAAATGTTCATAGCAAATTACTTAAACAAATCCAAAATTCCAATTTTTTTTTTTTTTTTTTTTTTTTTTTTTTTTTTTTTTTTTTTGAAAATCTGAAATTTAAAAAAAATAGCGAATATTTAAATAAATTTTTTAACTTCTAAAAGCGAAAAAAAAATCTTTAAAGAAATTTAAAGTGCTGAATCATTAATAAATTATAATAGCCATACAGCTTTTAAAAAAGAAAAAAAAAAAGAATTCCAAAAAATATTATTAATATTAGATGAACAAAGCCTTAATAATACAAATCTTCAAATTGTTGAAAAATACGAAATTTCTTTTAATTAAATTCACCTTAATATGAAATTTTCAACTTGCAGCACCGGAGATCGAACTAACAATCTACTGTTTACTAACCTGTTTACTTACCATCCAAGCTGTGATGTTTACACGCAAAACGTTCAAAATGGTTCGCTTTTAAAATGTGAATCGCAAAAATGAACGGATAACATTGATAAAATTAATTTAATTTAAATAATATACTTTTTTAAAATTTTATGATTTATCGTGTGGCACGAAGTATTTAGCTGTAAGTACCGAAATTTGAAGTCTCTAACTTATACAATTTTTGTAAACAGACTATGTGATAGACGGACAGACAAAAGACAGAGACGAATAGGGTCTCGTCATATGAACGAAACCCTAAAAAGACATTCGTCATCATTTTTGTTGTTGTTGTTTCATTTTGTATATTTTGTCAGACTTACTTCGACTTTATTACAGGGAATATGGTTTTGAGGTTAGCACATTGATAATAATGAAAACACATATTCGAAGAATTTATTTTAAACATAATAAGCATTTATGTGAATGCATTAGAATTAGAATGCATACATTTTCTGAATATTTAAATTTTTGCACTCGAAATTAATACCCCATTTCATTTAATAAACTGAGCTGTCAATCAAACACAATGTTTTACATTGGAATTCTTTTATATTCGTTACAACAATTAAAAACAATAACAGTGGAAAAATCGTTCATAACACTTTATACTCATCAAGATGTGGAATTTCAGCTAAAAAAATCATCTGGTAGAAAAAAAAAATAGGGCTTTATGCTATACGAAAAACTAAAAATAGATATATCTGTAATGCTAGAGTTAGGAAGAAAAATAAAACTTATGTGCTTATAAATTAAATTTTATATGAAAAATTTCAGATATTATAATATATGAACTAATTATACATTCTCAAGAAATAAAAAACACATTCAAATGCAGCCAACTCAAAACAATGTATTATTAGTTGATAACGGAAATATAAAACACCAAATTAAAAACGGAAACACCGTTTTCACAGTTCTGAAAAATACTAAAAATTCATAAAATTTTAAAGTATCATAGCTCAGCAAATACTGATCGTAAAAGAATGGGATTTTTTAAAAACGTGCTTTTTAGGTCGCGGAAATAATTTTCTATGCGTAAGTTATAGAAAAGTAAAAGGTAAACTAAACAAAAGTAAATAAGTTAAAGTTAGGTGTAAGTTACTCGAAGTTTTAAGGTCCGTATATAAAATTAAATTTCGTATATTAATATATATACAATCCTTTGTAGAACAAATTCATATCTAACAGCTGTTTTTGATTTGAATACTTTTGTGATGAAGTCTGTTTCTATCACCACCGGTTTGAGAGATAAATCGTTTTTAAATTTGTACTGGAAATCATCCGCGGTATTTAATAAATATTTTCTCAAACAAATAATTTTAATGAAAACATTCAATAGTATTTAATATTAATTTAGGAAAGACATAGAAATATTTAGTAATACAGTCGAACCTGCTTAATCGATAGATGTATAAAAGAGTTTGACCTGACTGACTGGTAATCAACGCACAGACCAAACTACTGAACCTAGAGGCATGAAAATTTGGAAGAAAATACTTCTTATGACGTAAGTGTGCATTAAGACGGATTTTTTCCAAAATTCATCCCTAAGAGGGGCAAACGGAAGGTCGAAAATTCTGGAACATCTTGATATATCTAAGCAGCCGTTCAAGGTATAAGCGAAATTCCAGAAAATTCCAGAAAATAAATCTACTAAAAAGTAATTACATACGTATTTCAGCGATTCTAAAAACTCCCCGCTAAAGGTCTTAAAAGGAGAAGTCGAAACATTTATAACATTTGGCACATTTCGGTAATCATTTTAAGTAGAGCGTGAAGCAGCAGAAAATAAATCTATTCAATAAATAATTAAACACATGTTTTTGCGATTTCAAAATTTCCACCCCCAATTGGGTTAAAGTGGGATTGGAAAAATCCCAAAACTTTTTTGGGCCGATCATGTGATATATTATCAGAAAGTCCTCGGACTACTCTTTCATATAATGAACCTTTCTTCAACAATAATATTTGGAATCTTCCAGTACATTATACTGTGCGAAATTACCTATTGTTACAGAATACTAATATGTGGATTTAGTACAACATGTCCACTAATTTTTGTAAGAATAGCACGCATATTCATCAAGATATAACTTTTTGTTTGAAAAAATTTTAAAAAAATTGCCCTATAGCATGAAGAGACTTTCAACCAAATTTAATGCAGCTTCAGAAAAGTTCTCAAAATGGAGTAGAAGTAATCTAGTGCATTTAGAATATAAATATATGAAATATTTTATGAAATATGAGTAGTTGTATGAAATAATTTTTATCTGCGCATTCACGAACTATAACAACGACAGGGATGCAAGCGCTGCGCCAAAAATGGCTGATTGTAACCACATTGTAACCACAAGAATTTAATATCATTATTTGCTTTATTAAATCTCGGCTATCTTGTCATTAAATAAAGCGATAAATATTTTTAAAATTAAGTGGTATGAATCGGTCATTTCTGGCGCAGCGCTTGCATCCTTGCAACGATCTTTTTACATTTTAGTAGTCAAATTTATGGAGCAGCTCATAAAAAAAAAATCCAGCAAATATAATGAAAATTCAGAAAGGTATCGTCGATAAAGAGAAGTGTTTTTTAGTTGCTCTCTAAAACCAACTGAATGATAAGGGATTTTACACAAATTGTCATATTTTATTAATTAGGTTTTAGGAAAAAGTATTTAATGAATATCAATAAGAAAATTTGAAACAAATGCTTAGAATTTGATACTTCTCTTTAACATGGAATCGGTTCGTTCTGATAGTTATCCAAGAAAACTAAAACCTCAATAAAAAATGAAATTTTTTAAAAACCAAATTAAAATTGATAATTTTGGAAAGTTCCTCATCATTCAGCTGCTTTTAGAGAGAAATAAAAATTAGATCACTCATTGCCGATATATTTCTGAATTTTTCCGATATTTGGTGAGATGTTTTTCTATGAGATGCTTCAAGGTGTTGACTATTAACTTATGAAAAAAAAAAATCTATTCAAATCTTGGTTATCGTTCGCGCATGCGCAGATAAAAATTATTTTATACAATTACTCATATTTCATAAAATATTTAATATACTTATATTCCAGTTGCCCTACATTGTTACTGCTACATTTTGCCAATTTTTGTAAAACTAACGTTCAATTTGGTTGAAAACCCTGCTAAGATAAAAACATTCAAGGGTTTTTTTTTTTTTTTTTTTTTTACTTAAAAAAATTCTAAATCTTTGTGAATTTTCGTGTTAGTCTGACAAAAATCAGTGACCATGTTTTCTACAGTATCCACATATTTGTATTCTGCAGCGATAGATCATTTCGTGCTTTTTAATACATAGGATGATCCCCAAATATTAATATTTCCTTCGATTTCCTGTCGGCCCCCTAATTTTTCTCCTTATGAAACGGTTGTTGATAAATAATGAGGTTCAACAAAATCTTTATAATCTTGAAGTTCCAGAAGAATCTGACAAATATATTTTTAATTACTTGACAAAAATGTTCAAAATTGGCAGTAAGTCACCTTTTTGCATCGTTGAAAGAAACCACATAGAAGATGTATAAAAAAAAATAAACGCATAAAATAGTGTATGTTGAAAATGTATTTTGTATTGAATCTAAATGTTGAATTAAAAATATATCGGAATCGAGGTCACCCTATATCGTGGCCCTATATATAGCAGATTTTTCTAACAAATGTTCATCGATTTCTACCCTTTCAGTATTCATCGATTTTTATACTTTCTTTTGTGTTAATTTACTTTTAATTTAATAAAAAATAAATCGGTTGATTTCGATCATTTCATTCAATTTAGTGATCAATGAACTGAAAAACGATACCTCACTTGCCTAGTTCTCACAAATCCTAATTTTGCCATTTGCCAATCCCCTATACCTGTTAAAATCCCATTCCACACTCATGATAATTAAAAATCAAATTTTTTCGGAGCTCTTTCTGATTCTTAACTCTGACATCAAAAAGAACTTCTAACAGTATTTTTTAAACTTTTTTTTTTTTACTTACCAATCCATTAATTACCTATGATGTTTACTAATCTTCTTGTAAATGTTATCTATATATGGTGAAAAATTAAAGAAAGAAAAATCACTGTTAATTTTTGGTTTTAAAAAAAGTACCCAAAGTCATTTGCTATCGTTTTTTCCTTATACACAAAATTAATAACAAAAAATACATTAACTGCATAACGGTTATGTAATCAAATACGGCCGCTTATATTTAGCATAACGCTAAACAACATCTTAATCACTAGATAATAATGACAAAGCATAAGAGTTCTGCGTTTTCATCATCATTGCATGCATCATTTATTTTTTCTGCCTGTGTCACTTCTGCAACGATTTCGCCATCACGTACATTGTAAAAAAATATAGATGTTTCTTAATCCACAAAAATGTATTATAATAAAGAACGAAGATGTACGATAACCTTTTCCAAGTCACCGAAGATTTCGAAAAGCGTGCCTTTACCTTTAAATCTCTAGAAAACTATTTATTTTCGAAATTTATAGAATAATTTATAAAAATAAATTTTTACTAGCCGCCCGTTTTTTTTCGGAAACTTTTCTGAGTTGTTTTTATCAGGCCTGCGGAGTCGGGGAGTCGGAGTCGTTAAAAAATAAGCCGACTCCGACTCCGGCTTTTTTCTTTTGTTAGACAGTTTGAAGTGAAATTTAAACAATTATATTTAATTTTAAATTCATAAAAAGAATTACTGTTATTTTTTAAATTATATAATGCCTTCTAAGTTAAAGATTTCCGACATACTGCTCGGTGTATGCCAGTAGATGACAACATTTTTTATTTAAAAAAATTAGTAGATCCCGAATTACTTCCGAACTAGTAAAATTTTCATCTTTATTTTTATTTATTTATTTATTTCCTTTCCATCGAAATTTTTCTGCGCTGGGGAGCATGAATTGACGTCAAAATTGTAAAGATTTCCCCTTTTCAAGTCCACCGATCTGAAATAGTAAAATTTCTGTTTCATTTTCTCCTTTAGATTTCGATGGTTGGATTTTTTGGGTTGTGACACACGAAATTGAAAAATTAGTAAAACGGAAAATATTTTTTTTCCTTTTTTTTCTTTCAAAGCTCTAAGAGCTGAATTAATACCGAAATAGTGAAAAATTCGCCTTATTTTTCTTGCATTCCCTCATAATTTTACCTAACAATACTACTCTATTAGCCTGTTCGGAGTCGCAGTCGTTAAAATTTTTCTAAATTCTTTTTAAGGGGGTCTAGGGCACGAAAATCTTCAAATTTTCTAAAAAATATTTTATTGCATTAAAATTTTCACTTTTTATTATTACTATTATTATTATTATCATAATGACGTTTATATCATATTTCTTCTTAATTAGAAGAAGAAATATTATTATTATTATTTTTTTTTTTTTTTCGTTTTGGTTTGTTTTCAAAATCTAGCTTTCAAGCAATGATTGTCATGGAAATGATTTCCTGTGAAAATGCATTTTTCTTCGTGCTGAGTTTTTTCACATTTCCTCAGATTTAAATTGTTATAACTCAAAAAACTTTAAAGTTAAATGTTTCAAACTTGGAACATGTCTTTTTTTTACTGTTTTACTTAAATTTTGATTTAGTAAATTTGAAAAAAATATATTTACCTTTGAAAATATGATTCTTTTAGAAATAAGTTACATATTTTTTTTAATTTTTAATTTAAATATTTTTAATTTAAAAAAATAATATTTTTAAAAATGCCGAATCAAAATTGAAATTTAGACATTTCTGTTTATTTAAATGTAAAAAAGTTGAAATTCTACAAATAATATTTTGAGTTATAACGATTTCAAACTACCCCAACAAATTTTAAATTAAGAGTTTATAAATCCAAAGAGTTTTATCCTCTGATTTTGTTTACAAATGATAGCATTAATCATCGCACACATACAAAAAAAAAAAATAAATAAATAAATAAATAAAAATATAAAAAAATACATGGATAAATAAATATTATTTTAAAATGTATCCCGGAATCCCTTAAATTGCGAAAATAATTTTTTTTTGTTTGTTTGTTTGTTTGTTTGTTTTTTTAATGTTCCTAAATATAAAGGAACACTTTTCGCAATGTTCAGTGACTAGAAACAGGTTATTGTAACTTTACGTTCGTGATTATCGTATATTTGCTTTCGTGATTATTGTGCATTTTCGTTGATAAAGAAACATCTTATTTTTTACGGTGTAGTGTTTCATATTTGATTTATAAATGTGAACCTCTCATTGTGAGCATATTTTCAAAAAATTGTCAGTCGTGAGTTTGAGGGGAGAAACGGAAAATAACAAAAATCCTAAATATGACATAATGAAGCTCGCTATAACCGTGGTTGTAAAAAGCCCGTTCAAGCCAAGACTGAAAACTTTTGTTAGTATCAGAAAAAACAGAATTGAAATGGATTAGAAGATTTCTATTCCTTACATTATGGCTAAATATTGATCCCATACGATAAAAGAAAGTAATTAAAAGTTCTTGATTGTAAAAAGTTTTATTGTTTAAATGTATAAAGCAGAAATTATTATCAGTCAAAAATCTCTCGAAGACTGAAATCAGTCGTGAGACTGGAGGTCTTGGCTATACACCCATGGCTATAGCGGGCGATGGTGTATTTAAATGATTAAAAAAAAGGGGGGGGATATTTTTATTAATATCTACTAGATTTAATTCCTTATCATTTATTACTACATCGTCGCTTAGAATACCAGTTAAAAATGTATATTTTACAAAAGTTTTTTTTTTTTTTTTTTTTTAAGGTAAAATAGTTCATCATTTGTTCGTCATGTAACGAAAGAAGAACACATATTTGTTGACTTAATTGATAATGATACTGCTGATGTATTCACGCCACATGCATCGTAATAATGCTTGCTCTAATCCATGTTTGTTCTAATTTCGCCACAGCATTTTTTATGTATGTGTGTGTGTTACTTTTTATGTTTTTTGCCTGCGTGAAAGATGTCGTCACCTCAGCAGAATAAATTGTGCCATTAATTAGGAATGGCTTTGAAAACACGCACTTATAATTAAATAAATAAATAAAAGCCAAAATCATAATAAAGCAATGTAATTGACACAAAATATTCTAACGAACGAGCTTTGCTAGAGTATTTATTGCAATGAAAACGATTTAACCCTTTGGGGACGTATGACCGGTATACTTGTTACATAAGGTGCTCAGAATCCTCGTTTATTCTCACCAGAAAATTTTTTTGTAAATTTTGGCTTATTTAATGCAAGCATTTTCGCGATTCAATTAGGCAAAAGCTTCTGCTTTAAGGCTGTTCTCAACTGCTCTGCTGAACAAGTGCAAAACGTTCTGAACCATTTACAAATTCATTTTTGAACGGGAAGTATAAAATTGGAAAGCCTGACTAAGAAAGCGATTTCGAATCTAATTGAATTTTCATTTTTCAATTTGTAAGTTACCTATTGAGTTATAAGCGTTTTCGATCATGTGACAAACACGTTTTTCACACCTGTTTGAGTGGTTATTCTTCGTCCGCGCGAAAATTCGGTTCAGAACGACCACTTTGACGCTATTTTGCAAAAGATTTATTGTGTTTGCAAAAAAAAATTAGTAACAATCCCTGCTAGTTTCATGCATTTCCGAAAAAAAAAAATATATTAAAACTTAGTTACATAAAGTTGCACTTTTTGACTTAAAAACAGCCTTACGAAAAAAATGATAAAAGATTAAAAATGCCGTGAAAGTCACTTGTCCCGAAGAGGTTAACATGGAAGCCAATGAGAGAGATTATGATGAATGGGAATACATATTAAGTGGCATTACAAAATTTCACATTTATAAATAAAAATTTATCTGTATTTTCTTTTGAAATATATATATATATATATATATGTATATATTTCCTTTACAAGAATAAATTCTTTTAAAAAAATCTCATTCAAAATTTAAACTGTCAATTTTTATCACTTTTAAAATTTAAAAAGAAACTGACTCTACAAAAAAAAAAAAAAAAAAAAAAAAAAAAATTTATTTTAGAATAGAGGAAAGAAAAGATATTAATTGGACTTCGCGATTTAAAAGATAATAGCCAATTAACTTTAAAATTTTTGAGGAAAAGATTTTTTAAAATAAAAAAAAAAAATATTGCCCAATTAAACTGATGGCATTGAGCTCACAGGCTACGCATACTAATTGTGCATTACAGACTTATATTTTCAAGGGTTAATACCGTTCGAAAAAGATATTAAGAAGGGGGATCAGCTCCCCCCTTTCCCCTTTTTATACTTAACCTTCCGTCTACCAGACAAAACACCCATTTATCTACGGCAACACCTAATTTTAATTCCAAACTTGCAAACGGCACCAGTAATATTTTAATATAATTTTGCTTTTACAATGAAAGCTTAAATTAAGGAATTCGTAATATCTAGACAAGTCCTTTATAAATTCCGGTGTCAATCGACAATTTCTCATTTTACCATTGGCACCAGAAATATTGCTGTCGGGTCCAATGGACCCGTCTGGTAGACGGAAGGTTAATCATTGAACCCTCTAAACTGATCAGGGACATGCTTTATCATATAAAAAATTCATATCCAAAATTTAGAGCAAATCGGAAAATTCTTAATAAAAACCTATTTATATAATTTAAGAAGAGTTATCCTTCTCTTTTATATACTTAACCATTAAACTTCCAAAACTATTCACAGATTTGAACGAAATCTGACAATTCTGCGTGAAAAACCCATTTATATAAATTAAGGGGAGGGGCATTAGAACCCCCATTTCCCCTGTTTATATTTATCCAATGAACACCTAATACCAATCACGGAAGCGCTTCATCAGAATGATCCTATGTGTAAATTTTGAACAAAAACTAATATTTCTGCATGAAAAACCCATTCATATCAATTAAGGGGAGGGCATAAGCCCCCCGTTCCCCCTCTTATACATATCGAATGAACTCCAAATACTAATCAGGGAAGCGCCTTATCAGGATATACCTATATACAAAATTTCAAGTGGATGGGATATTTTTATCATGAGTTATCGCGTTACGTACGAACGTACGAACATACATACAGAACGGGCGGGCACATAAGCTCTCAGGTTATGATAGCCTGTGAGCTAAAAATACATTTTACTACATGAATCACATTTTTAAAATCTCGAAAACAATTTAAAGAATGTACAAATGAAACATGTTTTACAAAATTTCATAAAAACCTTCCCTTATTGGAGCAGATTCACTGTCGCCAGTCGCCACATGGCGACTAATTTTTGACGTCTATGTCTCCAGAGGCAAATTTCAGAATTTTTTTTCGTGATTATTTGATGAAAATCGTGTGTTTTGGCAATCCTTTGACGGGAATTGCACGTTTTATTGCGGTCTTCTGACGAAAATCTCGTATTTTTTTACGATCCTCTAACCAGAATCGCGTCTTTTTAGAATGTGGGGATTGGATTATTTGGGTTTAGGAGCCACTGGCTCCTTAAATTTTTTGAGAATCTGCACCTATATCTTCCATAGATATTTAGATACATCTTTTTAACTAAGATAAGTCTGGAAAAAAAATCTAAGATCCATTAAATCTGATTCTGAACATGCTGAAAATGTATATAGTCTTACTATGTAAATTATTTAATTATAAATTATTTCAATAACTAGGCAACAAGGAAAAAAGAGATTTTGAGGGCGAATAACAAAAACAGATATAACTATAATTTTATTATTATATATTTTGTAAAAATATATATATTTAACCCATAAATACTTCATTTTTCAAAAATAAATTTAAAATGCTTTCGGTTTTCATTTTTTAAATAAATCATGGTAAAAATACTTTAAAAGAAAGCATATTTTGTTTTAAATATGGTTTACGGGTAAAAACAGTTTGTTACTAATCGAGAATACTGGTCTTTAATTAAAAAAAAAAAAAAAAAAAAAAAAAAAAAAAAAATCTTGATAAAATTTTAAAAATTAAACACGCATGAATTTTAAGAACTGTGATAAGAAATAAATTTTACTTGAGCACTGCAGTCAAAAATAAGGTATTTTGCAAGCTTCCAAACGAAATAAAAAACACATATAGCAACAATTGGAAAAATAAATCTATCTTTATTCTTAAACAACACAAGTGTTGTTATCTGCATGTTGAAAATTGATTTAATAGTATTGCCAGTATGTAATTTATTGGCAACATTAAGCATTAATCTTAAATATTATTCTAATATTATTTTAAAACCCTAAATTAAGTATATTGCCGGAGGCCACTTCAGTCAAATGAAATGATTTGTTCGCTAATTCTAATCCTATGGAAGAAATTTATAAAGATATCTCGGTTGCCTTTCAATATCTTTAGATGATTTCTTTTTACATTGGATGGCTGAGATTGCTCTGAATACAGGCCGTTTTTTACTTTTTCGTTTTTTTGTTGCAGATATTTTTATGAGGGTGCTTTCGTTTTCCAAACCGGTTCCGAAAATGAAAGCGTCCTGATAAAAAAAAATCTGTAAATAAAATAAAATGTAAAAAAAACGGCCAGCAAACACATTGATCTCAGCTGTTTAATGCAAAAAAAAATCATTTAACCTATCAGAAAACTTTGAAGCGTGATGATTTATTACCTAACATAATTATTATAATACCATTTTCACCATCAGAAACTAAACGACAAATAATGATAATGTGCGGTTTTTTTTTTTTTTTTTTTTTTTCGCAAATTTTAAATATCTTAAAGATGATAAAATTTAATCAAATAGAAATTTCAAAGTTTATAGGGATTTTTTATATACTTAAAATTTACGGAGATAGCTTTTAAAAACTCACATCATCGGCATCTGATGTCTATTTTCTGATGGTGAAAACAGTATTTTAATACAAAATATATAATATGAACTTTAAAATGTTCAGGTTTACTTAAAAGGCAATTAAAATAAGCAAATATAGACGTTAAAAGTTAATTTTATTTTAAAAACATCTTAGTATTTTCAAGCTTTTAATCAGGCTCTTCCTCAGAGAATATTTTCTTTATTTATACAAATACATGATTCCGTTTTTTCGTTGTTTGTATAAATAAAGAAAATACTCTCTGAGGAAGAGCCTGATGAGAGACTTGAAAGTTTAAGACTAAGATGTTTTTAAATAAAATTCACTTTTAACATCTGTAGTTGATTATTTTAATCACCTTTTAATTAAACCTGAACATTTTAAACTTAATACACTATATTGCCATTGATTATTGGACACTTGCGATTTTAGACATTTTACTAAATATCTAGAAAAATACATGAAGAATCATCTCGAAACTCTTAGTGTTTAAATATAATAGTATACGTCATACATCTCCGTGAAGATTTTTAACCGAAACTCCATAGGGGACCGTCAACAAATTAAAAAAGAATGAATATCTTTTGAATAACCCTGTCAAAACTAATGTAGCAAAAGTGCTCAAACTCTAGATTATGATTGAATGCCTTATTGTAATACACTGTGTTCATTTTTATGCAAATATCATGCATACTCGCAGCGTAATTAAGGTTTTTATAAAAATAGTCCCAAATTTTTCCAAGTTTTTTCCTTATAATTTTCAGAGTTCTTAATATAAAATAATATTTTTTTCAGAAAATATGACAAACAACATGGCACACAGTACCCTGTAATCAGAATTAAAAAATAATGAAAATTGTATACAAAATGAGTTGGTTTACTAAATAATTTTTTACTGCGCATGCGTCAACGATATTAAAATTTCATTTGCATATTATGTTAGCTAAATGTATAGAGCAACTTTTGTGAAAGTCACAAAATCATAACTTGGAAATTCTGAAAATAATCGTCAATTGAATAAGTTGAAAATCCGTTATTCTCAAAATGAAGCAAAAACAAGAGGGGTTGTATCCATATATTCATTGATTAGTGTCAATATAGAATACACAATACGGGATGTTACGACTACTTTTGGATAAAATCCCTCATTTTTTTGCTTCATTTTGGAAACAACGGATTTTGTCCTTTTTCTATATACGATTACTTTCAGAATTTTCAAGCTATAATTTTGAGACTTTTACAAAAGTTGCTCTATACATTTAGCTAACATAATATGCAAATGAAATTTTGATATCTTTGACGCATGCGCAGTAAAAAATTATTTAGTAAACATACTCATTTTTCATACAATTTTTATTATTTTTTAATTCTGATTACAGGGTACTGTGTGCAATGTTGTTTGTCATATTTTCTGAAAAAAAATATTATTTTATATTAAGAACTCTGAAAATTATAAGGGAAAAACTTAGAAAAATTTGGGGCCATTTTTATAAAAACCTTAATTACTCTGCGAGTATGCATGCTATTTGCATAAAAATGAACACAGTGTATTACAATAAGGCATTCAATCATAATCTAGAGTTTGAGCGCTTTTGCTACATTAGTTTTGACAGGGTTATTCAAAAGATATTCATTCTTTTTAATTTGTTGACGGTCCCCTATGGAGTTTCGGGAAAAAATCTTCACGGAGATGTATGATGTATACTATTACATTTATACACTAAGAGTTTCGAGATGATTCCTCATGTATTTTTCTAGATATTTAGTAAAATGTCTAAAATCGCAAGTGTCCCATATTCAATGGCAATATAGTGTATTATATATTTTGTATTAAAAGCAAGGCGAAAATTTCATTCCGTCATATTTTTTACATTTATTTACAGTATTTTAATATTTATATTAGGTAATGAGTGATCGCGCTTCAAAGTTTTCCCATAAGCTAAGATGGGATTTCACGATCATGGAGTTTCACTGCAACGCAGCCTTAAAGGCAAAAAAATAAATAAATAAATGCATATTTTAAAAAATTAGCGACGACAAAAAATTTAATGCAATGAAAAAAAAATCTAAAATGCATCTTTCCTTTGTGGATGGAGGAATCATACACTCCTATATCTAAATATATTGACTCCTCAATATTTGCCTCCTATATCGACTCCTTTTGACGACAAATATGAAAAATCTATTTTTTAATTGAAAAATTTCTTCACAATCCAATTAGAAATAGAATAATTGTAGAGTGAATATTTTAATAAAAAATTTGTGAATAATTAATTTCATGACATTTTTTTTTAAATGTACACTGCGAAAATTTTACTCAACGTTACTCCATAAAATTGGTGGCAACATGCTGCCTCCAATTTTATGGAGTAATTTAACTTATATGATGGTGTAGTTTAAACTCATATAATTTGCGTAACATTACACATTACTGTAGCTTAATATAATTCTATCAGTTAAATTACTCAATAAAATGGGGACAGCAAGGCTTCCACCAATTTTGTAGAGTAACGGTACTTTTTTTTCGGAGAAACTATGTCAAATTAATTTTTTGTAAAGTATATAAAACAAATACAGGCTATACTATTTATTAAAGTAATTATTAGATATCACATTTATTATAATATTCATTGTATTTTTCATGAATTTATTATTAAAATATTATAATAATTATATTATTAAAATTTTTAACATCTGCATTAATATATATTAGTAACGTACATAGCCCAAATCTATACTATACTTTAAAAAAATTAGTTTAAACTGGTGTTAATTAAAAAGTCGTGCAGCTGCCTTTATAGCAGACGCACGTCTTCTTTGCGTCTGATGAAGAAAGACCCGGTTCTTTCGAAAGCTCTAGCAAATTCAAGCTTTATTTATGGTGCATTTAATAAGTTTTTATCTCCTCACCATACTATACTATTTGTTAAAATACTATTTAGGTATGAGTTTATTAAGAAATTTAATATTACAATTAATATGTCATAATATTATCAATGTTATAATAATATATCTTAATACTATCAATATTATAATAATATTATCATTTATAAGAAATTTAATATTATGGCATTTTATCAACTGCTTAAATATAAGTAAAACAAGATTATAAGTTGAAATTTAATTCCTTTTAACGCTAATTTTATATCAAAAACACCGTGCGAAAAACATCAGTTTCAATTTCAATATCATAATAAGTGAGTCGTTGATCCCAAAAATGCACTTAGTATCACCAATTTTCTTGGGCAGTGTAACTTGTTGTTTTGAAAGACGTGCGTTTCAAAACAAAATAATCAAATGCATACATTAAAAGTGCGCTCGAAGGAATTATTAAGGGTATTTTATTTTTAACGAGCGTATGAAAACTTATGCAATACCTCCGAAATAATAATAATAATAATAATAATAATAAAACGATAAAAAGATACGCGAACACAATTATAAAGATTAAAAAAGCGTCTTTAAGATATTTAAGAGATATATTTATTAAATATTTTTCAACTAAGAATAAAAAAGACATATTTTAATAACGCTACACAGAAAGTTTAAAATATTTATTTCATGAAAACATATTTTAAATATACGAATTCATCAAATGCCCATAAACTTAACATTAGCAAGGAGATTTCGGAAATTCATTGTCTACGTGATTTAATAGCAAAATTTTGTGATAAAAAGAGGATCAAAATTACTATTTAGAAATCGTTATAACACAAAAAAAATGCACTTATCTCAATTACCTCTATTGAGTTTTCTTGGGCAACTTGTTGCTTTGAAATATGTATGTTTCAAAGCAAACTAATATAACAAAATAATCAACTGCATACATTATAAGTGCACTCGAAGGAATTATTCAAGGTATCTTATTTTTAACGAGCGTATAAAAACTCATGCAATAACTCCGGAAAAAAAAAATAAATAAATAAATAAACTCTAAAATGATATCCGAACATCAATTATAAAGTAAAAAAAGCGTCTTTTAGGTATCTAAGAGAAAGTTTAAGAAATGTTTGACAGCTGTCAGTTAAAAATTTCTCCTCTGTTTAACTAGCATGTTTTCTTTAGCAGATCTAATTACAAAGAGAGAAGAAAAAAGTCACTGTTGAAAGAAAGTGAAAAGTTTACCTGATTGTTCGCTGCCTTCAGTCCAATTGACCTCTTTCGTTTGTATGACCAGTTCTTTGTAGCTAATCATCTGAAAGTTGCTTCATGTTACTTAGGGTTGTAACATATACCTTTCTCGCCAAAACATTCCATCGAGGTGGTATTATCGCTAAAGGAATTTATTACCTGTATATACATTATTGGATCTTTAGGAGAGGTGTTACCAAATCACTTGTTTTCTTTTGCTCAAAAACACATTTATGAGAAAACGTTATGACACAATCATGCATTAATTTTCCTCTTTATATGCATAGCTATGCAGATGCATTAATTCAGATTCCGGTAAATGAACTTTTTTTCAATAATTACAATCGCTGTATCTTATCTTAACATGTTCGAGAGAAACAATTTGTGTCACAATCATTAATTAAATTTCATCTTTTACGATTGCATATGTTAGAAAGGCCAATTCAAATTCAGAACAATAATCTTTTTTTCTCAATAATTACGCTACATATTTTACTATCGTTGACTGCTATTTAATTAACACGCTTATGAGAAAAGTCACAATCGCAAATAAATATCACTAGAAAATAAACTCTTGTAAAAGTACCACAATAGCAATATAACTTTCATCAGTCTATTTAGATTTGGCGAAATTATTTTAACTGCGAAGTAGCTATAATTACATCGTTATTGTTACTTATCATAACCATAGTATAATTTTCCTCTCTACTTTTAAAGAATACAATTGCTATAAATACAGTGCGATTATAATTATAGTTTTATTGTTAGGTGTGTTTCATCTTTTCATGAGTAAATTTTTCTATTATCCTCATTCATTTTCTGAATAAGTGAAAGTTTTTCTACAATAGTGCTATAAAAGTTTTTCTTACTATTATTTTTGTTGTTATTATTAATATTATTATTTGATTAATAGACTTATGAGAAAAAATATTTATCGCAGTCTCGAATAATTTTCGTCCTTGCATGTATAAAATTTTTACATCTCAATTTAAATTTTCAATAGTTGAAAGTTTTTTTTTTTTTTTTTTTTTTTTTTTTTTTTTTTTCTTACTATTATTTATTACTCAAATATATTTTTTTCTTCATTTCGAATTTGAAGTTGGGTGTTCATATTAAAAAATTTTTAATCCATCTGTGGTGGAGAATTATTTCGTAGTTATAATAGAAAGTTACGATTTTTGATTTAACCTTTTCAAATCCGAAGGTAAATTAACATTGCCACACGTTTTAATTAGAAATTCCGAATTTACACCAGAAATTTCAAAGAATAATTTCTAGATTATTTAATGACAGATGTTTCATGATTAACTAAAGTAAAGGTAATTCAGTTAAAATTTCTGATAAGAATTTGGAATTTCTGAATATAACCCCCTTGGTCCAGATGTATCACATGTGATACTTCTGAGGTTTACAAAGAACTATCATAGATTTAGGTGGAGATATCGTAAAGTTTCAATTAGAGGCGACTATTGTTATTTTCTATTCACACCATTATTTTACAAAAAATACTTTTCGTAGTATATTTCTGTTGCAAAGCTTCTCAAAGCGTACGTAAAAGATTATTGTTTTTAAAAAGTGGTGCGAGGTAGCATTTAACAGTATCCGCCTGTAATTGAAACTTTATGATAAAAATGGACATATAAAAGAACTAGGGTCACTAAAATTATGAAAAGTAGCCCTTTTCAAAGGTAAACATAAAAGTTTCTTCTTGTAATTTTTACAAATTAGTATTACTTTATTATATTTTTTAATTAATTTTATTATATGTGGGATATTTTAATACCTATTCAGTATTATCTACCATTTAGGAGTTATAGCAAATAAATGCTGTGATACAGCAATACATTTAGATGCAACAGCAACATACGGTACATTGAAAATGTTTGTTACAATAACTCAAATGCATTTTTCCCTGCTGCCACATCTTATAAAGAAATTGTACAAGAAATTTAAAAAAAATGTTCATAATGCATGAGAAAGTAATGATAAACAGATCTTTGATTTTTATGTACACCATATGGCCAAAGGTGACCGGCCACTAGCGGTTTTAGTCATTTTGTTGAATATCTAATAAAATATATGAGGTATTATTCTGAAACTCCAAGTGCTTAATCAGAATAGTACAGGTCATGTATTTCCGCGAATATTTTATCTCGAAATCCAATAGGGGACCGTAACCAAATTGAAAAAAGCGAAAATTGTTTGAATAGCCCGGTTAAAACAAATGTAGCAAAAGCGTTCAAACTGCAGATTACGATCACGTTGCTGATTGCAATAAACAGTGCTCATTTTTCTGAAGATATCATGCATACTCGTACAGAAATTAAGGTTTTTATAAAGTTTTTTGCAAAATATAAAAAAGTTTCCTTTTCAGAAAATGTGACAAATAATATTCTACATAATACCCTGTAACCAGAATTAAAAAATAATAAAAATTGTAGGAAAATGAAATAGGATAACTAAATAATATTACACTGCACATGCGTCACCGCATTCAAAATGTAATTTGCAAAGTGTGTTAGCTAAATGTAAAGAGCAACTTTTGTAGAAGTCTCAAAAAATAGCAATCGTCTATAGAATAAGCTTAAAATCCGTTATTCCCAAAACAAAGTAAAAAAATGAGGATTTGTACTCGAATATAGTAGTACGTGCAACATTGTGTATGCTATATTGACACTAATCAATGGATATATGGGTACAGTCCTTCACTTTTTTCTTTCATTTTAGGAATAACGGATTTTGAGCTTATTTTATCGACGATTATTTTCAGAATTTTCAAGCTATGTTTTTGAGACTTTAATAAACGTTGCTCTCTACGTTTAGCTAACACATTAAGTAAATTACATTTTGGTTGCGGTGACGCATGCGCAGTCAAACATTATTTAGTAAGCCTGCTCATTTTTCCTCCAATTTTTGTTATTTTTTAATTCTGGTGACAGGGTATTATGTACAATATTATTTGCTATATTTTCTGAAAAGGGAATTTTTTTTATATTAAGAACTCAGCAAATTATAAGCAAAAGACTTGGAAAAATTTGGGGCTGTTTTTATAAAAACCTTAATTTTTCTACGAATACATTATATCCTCATTAAAATGAACACAGTTTATTACAATAAGCAAAGTAATTATAATCTGCAGTTTGGACGCTTTTGCTACTTTAGTTTTGACAGGGTTATGCAAAAGATCTTCGTTCTTTTTAAAATTGTTGACGGTCCGCTATGGATTTCGAGAAAAGAAATTTACGGAAATATATGCCCTGTACTATTCTGTTTACACTCCTGGATTTTTAGAATAATTCCTCGGACATTTTTCTAGATATTTAAAAAAAAAAAAAAAAAACATCTAAAATCGCAAGTGGCCGGTCATCTTTGGCCATATAGATCCGTTGCATTGACGTCCCAGCAACGAAGTCCACACAGAATGTCATAACTACCCGTTTCCCATGTAAAGCACGCTGATCTTTCTGTTTAATTTTGATTTTTCTTATTCTTGCATTATTTTTCTAAGTATTTAAAAAATGAAGCGCAAATCACTATGTTCAAAACACAGACTTCTCATATAAGATAAGAGATAAGATCTTATGAGAAGTCTGTGGTTTAAAAATGGGAAAACACCATATTTGCCTTAAGTTTGGGCGCTAGTTGAAGGTCGAAGCATGTGGCATCATGTACAAGGGCTTTATAGTGTAACTTTGTATTTCTGATTGTTATATTTTATTTATTCAGTCCATACAAAGTGAACAAATGTACCATTTTGATTTCGATTTATATTTATTTTATTGGTACAGGTAAAAGGATTTGTGAAACAGTAAAATAAAATATCTCAATTCGCTCATATTAATTCTTTTTTATTTTTTCTCAAATTAAATAAATTTCATAAAGAAAACACCCATATTGCTTCACTTAAAAAAAACAAAGAGTAAATGCATTTTTTTATAGATACAATTATGCATTATTTGCCAGCATTTGTTTTTTCAAATATACAAGTTAAAACTTGAATATTACTAAAATTATAACCGACAGTTGATATTAAAAGCGAGTGTTTAAAAGTTAATGTACCTATATCTAATGTATAAAAGAGTTATGGGTACCCATGTCATACTGCTTGTCTTCTTAAAGGATCCGGACCAGCTACGGCACATGGGGTAATTGGGAGAAATGCGAACAAGAGCTGATTTTTTATTATTATTATTCATATAATATTTTTTTATTATTATTTAGTGCGTAAATTATCGATTAGAAAATGCTTGTTTCAATTATTCAAATACATCTGTTTCCTACTTGCTGTCACATCCTCGAAAAAAAAATAAAAAAAATAAATAAATAAATAAATAATAAATGCATAATCAATATTTAAACACGTGGCATTTTGACTGCTTTTTTTATTCCACTGTAAAATCATGGTAAACAGGTTTAAATAAGTATACTTTGTGTTTATTAAAAATTCATATTTATATTTGCTGAGACGGGATATTTATTTATACCTCCACCAATGTAAATGACATCATTATAAAGTAAAAAAATGCATTTTAACTCATAAAAAATTAACATTTTAATACAATAGCATCAAATGACGTCATTTTTAGCTTTTTTTTCATCTGTTGATATTAGAATAAAAATACACACAAAAAGAAAAAAAATGTAATTTAACAAATTATGACAACCATTTGGAAAGGATTTTTTAAAAGAGTAAAATTTAAAATGTATAAATAACTTCTATATATAAAAAAAACACTTTTTTTTGTTTATTTTGCAGTTAAGAGCACACACTAGTCACTCGGTAAAAGCCGAGCGCTAATGTAAAGTCTATGGGGGCGTTCTTTTCGAATATCTCGCTGAAATTTTAATATTTTTACATGATTTTTTTGCACAAGATAGCTGAGGACGATCCACAACCGGCCTAGTTTTTACTTTTTCAGTTTTCGTTTCAGATTTTCTTTAAAAAATTACTTTAACTTTCGAAACCGGTTTAAACCGGTTCTGAAAAGGAAGCTATCGTAATATAAAAAATATATAAGCAAAATCAAAAAAGTACAAACTAGGCCGGTTGTGGATCGTTCTCAGCTATCTTGTGCAAAAAAAAATCATTAAAAAATATTAAAATTTCAGCGAGATATTAGAAAAGAACGCTCCCATAGACTTTACATTATCATCCGGGTCTTTTTGAGTACTTTTTCTGTGACTATTGTGGGCTCTTAAAGCTAAATAAAGGTGAAATTTCTCGTAGAGATCATTTATACAGTCATTTTCCTCCAAAGGACTTGTAATTTTTTAAAATCAAAATAATGAAGATGTGATAGTGTTTCTTTCTTTCTCATTTCATTCAATTTCTCAAATATAGTTATATCTAACGTATTTATATTATAAAGGACAAACATATCTGTGCGTAATGCATACATCCTTCTGCGAATGACAACACTTCCAGATTTTAAATGAAATTTCAGTTTTATAATTTTCGGTATTGCAAATTATCAAACTTCTAAACATCGTACATTTTGAATTTTTACAACGTCGTATAGGGAAAAAAATGTACTTTTAAATGCAATTCGTTTGAAAGCTGTATCTCAATTTGTTTTTAGCTCACAGGCTATCATAGCCTGAGAGCTTATGTGCCCGTCCGTTCTGTATGTACGTTCGTGCGTAACGCGATAACTCAGGATAAAAATATCCCATTCACTTGAAATTTTGTATATAGGTATATCCTGATAAGGCGCTTCCCTGATTAGTTTTTGGCGTTTATTCCATACGTATAAGAGGGGGAACGGGGGGGCTCATGCCCCTCCCCTTAATTGATATAAAGGGTTTTTCATGCAGAAATAATAGTTTTTGTTCAAAATTTACACATAGGATCTTTCTGATGAAGCACTTCCGTGATTGGTATTAGGTGTTCATTGGATAAATATAAACAGGGGAAACGGGGGGGTCTAATGCCCCTCCCCTTAATTTATATAAATGGGTTTTTCATGCAGAATTGTCAGATTTCGTTCAAATCTCCGAATAGTTTTAGAAGTTTAATGGTTAAGTATATAAAAGAGGGGGATAACTCCTCTTAAATTATATAAATGGGTTTTTATTAAGAATTATCCGATTTGCTCTGAATTTCGGATCTGGATTTTTTTATGATATAGCATGTCCTGATCAGTTTAGAGGGTTCAGTGATTAAGCATAAAAAGGGGAAAGGGAGGAGCTGTTCCCCCCTCCTTAATTTTTCTGCGAACGGAATTAACCCTTGAAAACATAAGGGTGTAATGTAGAATTAGTATCCGTAGCCTGTGAGCTCAATGCCATCAGTTTAACTGGGCAATATTCTTTTTATTGAGTTATTATTATTATTGTAGTTTTTAATACCTTTTTGCCACTGTAGCAACAGAAGTATTCTAAAAATGCGGACACCACAAAAATTCAGATATGTCTCAAATATACCTATTTTTGACCGAGAACAACAACCATTTTCCAAATGGTTGGTAAAATCTTTAACTAACGTGATATTTTTTATAAATATTCTTATTTTTGGTGCCACTTTTTTTACATAGTGACGCCAATATAAAAATCAACTGTATATTTGTAACCGCATTTTGCTTTCATTTGCGGGATCATATATAAGATATTTTAAGCCTCAAAACTTAAATTTGAGGAAGTTGAAAAATTATTTAACATTATTACATCATACTATGTCAAAATGAAACCATCTTAATTTATTTTAATTTAAGAATAAAAAATGACTTTTTCAGCATATTGTGGTGTCATTTTTTACTACTGGATGTTTCGTTTTTATTCCGTTGAAAGCTTATTTTTAAAAGTTAAAATATGATTTTTATAAAAAAGAAGACGGTGGAAGAAAATAAACTAAACGAGGGAAAATATAAATATGATCGTCTTAATTATACTATAAATGGGAAAATAGAAAATAAAATACGTTTTTAAACTAGTTATTGTTAGACCCACATAGATGTTAATTTCAATTATGCAGCTTTTTTTTTTCAATTTTGAATGTTTTTGAACGCACATTTTTACTATTAAAAAAATATCATTTTGACAAATACAAAAAGTTACTGGACTGAAAAAATAAGTTAACTAGAATCCATATTGGAAGAAATAAGCAGTTTTGTTATTTTAAGATTTAATGAAAAACATTTGTAGATTTTTTCAAATTATGTTGTTTGATTTTTCAAATGCATATTAAATTTATGGGCTTACCATAAAGTTCTGACAAAAACAACGCTCACAAAATCAGGCGAATCCCTCCGGAATTTCTTTGGGGATGATTGATTAGCATTATACTGATGTTAAGAGGGATAAATATCAAAAGTCCGCATCGCTGGAATTTTACAGGAATTCTGGCGACAAGGTTACACAGCCTAATCAGGGCCCGATTTAGACCTTTGAGGGGGCCCCGGGGCAAGCATACTTCTGGGAACCTCTTCCATTTATCCATAGAAATTGTTCGTGAACTGGTACTGAAGAAGTGACTGGTACTGAACTCTATATTATATACCTATTGTATGTAATACATAAATTTTGTAGCAGGTACTACACTATCTACCAAAAAGTATTTGTACACTTTCAGTTTTTGCCATTTTGTCAAATATTTAAAAATATACTGGTCGGATTCTTCTGGAACTTCAGAAATATAAAGATTATGTTTCACTTTATATTTATTTACATTCATTTGTTAAGCGGGTAATTAAGGGGCCGACAAAAAAACAAAGAATAATAGAAATATTTGGGATCGCCCTGTACATGAAAATGCACGAAACGACTTATCGCTTTAGAATACAAATATATGAATACAGTAGAATATGTACACTAATTTTTGTGAGAATAGCATGTATATTTATGGCGATAGAGCGATTTTTTTGAAAAATTCAAAAAATTCTGGTATGTTTTTTGTTTATATCATGCTGGGTTTTTTACCAAATTTAACGCAAATTTCAGAAAAATTGGCAAAATCTATTAAAAAATATATAGCGCAATTGGAATATAAATATATTTAATACTTTATGAAATATGAGTAGTTTTATGAAATAATTTTTATCTGCGCATGCGCGAACGATAAAAACAATTCTTTTACATCATTTAATAGTCAATTCTATGGAGTAGCTTATAAAAAAAATCCAATCAAATATCGTGAAAATTCAAAAAGATATCATTATTATAAGTAAGCTGTTTTTACATTGCTCTCTAAAAACGGCTGAATGATAAGGGATTCTCCACAAATTGACATTTTTTATTAACTGACTTTTAGGAAAAAATTAGTACTATTTAATGAATACAATATTGCTGCTAATAAGTATCTTGACACCTGTGATAGAAAAGAAAAAGGGCTTTTATTATTTTCCATCACAGATGTCAAGATACTTATTAACAGAAATATTGTATTAGATATTGTATGCATTAAATACTAATTTTTTCCTAAAAGTCAGTCAATAAAAAATGTCAATTTGTGGAGAATCCCTTATCATTCAGCCGTTTTTAGAGAGCAGTGTAAAAACAGCTTACTTATAATAATGATATCTTTTTGAATTTTCACGATATTTCATTGGATTTTTTTTATAAGTTACTCCATAGAATTGACTATTAAATGATGTAAAAGAATTGTTTTTATCGTTCGCGCATGCGCAGATAAAAATTATTTCATAAAACTACTCATATTTCATAAAATATTTAATATATTTATATTCCAATTGCGCTACATTTTTTCTACTGCATTTTGCCAATTTTTCTGAAATTTGCGTTAAATTTGGTCAAAAACCCAGCATGATATAAACGAAAAACATACCAGAATTTTTTGAATTTTTCAAAAAAATCGCTCTATCGCCATAAATATACATGCTATTCTCACAAAAATTAGTGTACATATTCTACTGTATTCATATATTTGTATTCTAAAGCGATAAGTCGTTTCGTGCATTTTCATGTACAGGGCGATCCCAAATATTTCTATTATTCTTTGTTTTTTTGTCGGCCCCCTAATTACCCGCTTAACAAATGAATGTAAATAAATATAAAGTGAAACATAATCTTTATATTTCTGAAGTTCCAGAAGAATCCGACCAGTATATTTTTAAATATTTGACAAAATGTCAAAAACTGAAAGTGTACAAATACTTTTTGGTAGATAGTGTATTCACATCTGCAGACAGGGTTTCACAAGTAAGATGGTCACGGTCACAATTTAAAAAAGTACTCATAACAAAACTAACAATGAAATAATAGAAATATGATGTATTGATTGGCCGGGATGTATGTTTGCAAATTTTCGCTTTGCTTATCTACGTCCGTCATAAGATGTCTAGATGGAAAAGACTCACAACTGATCATTACTAATGGTTTTAACTTGCTTTGTGACAAGGAAAACATCAGTACATCAGTGAATGTCTCTTGAAAACAATAGAATACAAAGTTGTCATGTTAAAATTTTAAACATTATTTTTATGATATTTGCTTGCTCCTTATTCGCGGGAAGGGGTAGCGGGAAGCAGAGAGGGGAAAGGGAAGTGCTAAAATCTTTGAAAATGCAAGAATATTGATCACGTTTAGTTAATTTTAACCATTTAGCAATATTTTAACAAAAATCTTAATTAGTTCCATCGGAGCTTCCTCAATTGGGTGGAAGGGAAATATATTTATGCATAAGGGGCAGACGTTCTGCCCCGTATGCATAGACATATACTGGTGTGCAAAATTTAAGGACGAAGGGATTTTCAAGCGATAATTTTCACACGAATACTCAACGGGAAGTAATATAATTCGAATAATTACTATCCCTGCACAACAGCTAGTCTATATAACATCTCATTCAGGTCACACATGGTCACAAGAATCACAGTCACTACGGCGAAACAAAAAATAGGAAATTCCATGGGTCTCTTTTATGAGTCTCAAATGACTACTATACGTGAATCCACTGTCAGGTCACTGCGACTGCTGATTTGTGACGAGTCACCAGGTGACTTTAAAATGTCGTTTTATTGAGATTCTCATGTGACTGTCATTTGGAGGCTCAATTTCAAAGTCATTGTGAATGTTGCATTATTATAAATAACCAAATAAGGACACATTAAAGTCACATGATGACTTTTTGTCACAAGACTTTGTCAAATGGTAACAGAGACCCTACTGTGAAGTAACCACTGTGAAAAGTGGTGAAAACTCACCATGTGACTTTAATGGGACATTGTTTGGTGTTTTATCACTAAATTCTATTAAATATGAAAACTGAAGAGAGGGTCAAGCCTCCCTAGTCTCCCCTACTATATTTTTAAAAATCTGCACTGAATACAATAGCCCTACGCAAATGTCAACGTATGGAAAAACAAAAGATATTTTTATTATGATTATGGTGATGGAATAACAATGTTTTCAATTTTATAATGTAATGTGTAAAGACAGAATTTTTTTTTCATAATACAAAACTATGTTACCTCTAGTTAGGATTAGTTTTATTACTGTAACCTCTTCAGTCCCCGAGTACCCAAATGGGTACATCAGTTTTGTCCCATTTTATTAATGATACTCAAATGTAAATGAAATTTCGATATAAGAATGATATGTTTCGAATTCTAAGATTCGAGCTAATGAAAATAAAACAAAAATCTCGCTCTGAAGTCAAACGAGAGAAGAAATAATTCAGTAATAATTAAAAATACTGTAATAATCGCCAGTAGCGAAGAGGTTAATATCGTGATTTTCAAAAATTGAATTCTGACCCGTTAGATTCGCAAAATCTTACACTGTATGACAGAGGACAAGCGATAGTCCAATAGTGTCCGCTTGTTAGATTTATTGATTAATATAATAGGTATATATATATATATATGTGTGTGTGTGTATTAGACATTATTCATCTAAAGTATGTTTGGTGGCAAGCTAAAGCACCCCAACATGTGTTCACGAAATGTCATGAACATTTGCGCATTTTGGCATCCTTTATTTGTGTATATTTTTATCTAAAATAATCCATCCATGATATAAATATGAAAATTGCATTTTTGTTATCTAAAAATTTCAAGAAACTAATCTAAAATCCCTTTCATTCATTTTTTGTTATAGTCATTATGGAAATTATTATTTTACATATAAAATCGGTCTTTCTTCGCATTTTTTTTTTTTTTTTTTTTTTTTTTTTTTTTAACAAACCTCTGAGCGTATCTGTTTTGGGTCATATCCATTCCGCATTGTCGTCAAATTTGTTTTATACAGCAAAGCAAGACTGGTGAAATTTATTGCACGCAATAAACTTAAAGCAATAAGGGTATCCTAAATATTTCTGTTGTTTAACCTTAGACCTCGGAAAAAAAGGTAATTATTTTTTTGACAGGCGAAGGGAATAGCTAATTTATGTCAACAAATGTTACAGCATGTTTTCTGTCATTTAGAAGATGAGTAAACCAATAAACTGAATGAAGATTCAGCCCTGCTTACTTAAAAATCAGTGGGGCTTATGATATAAAATATTATTATATAGAGGCTTGCTATTATTTATCTGCAAATACTGTATTTAATTTTTGTAAATAAAAATCGATTATTGCTGTATTCATCATGCACAACTCCTTAAACTGTGATGCTATGTGCATGCACGGTATTTGGATTTATGAACTTAGTTTGTGTTTTCTAATGTATGTTTATATTGTTAAGTTTTGACTACTGTGATTCATTTTGCTTAAATTGTATGGATACTTCAAAATGCTACTTAAACAATTTTAAAAAGGAATTTTAATGGCAACATGTCTTTTAGAAAATAAGAATTAAACAAAGTAAGAGTGTAGAACCAGCAAAAAAATGCTGAATTTTATATTAAGGAAATGAATGCATTTCCATTCCCTTTTATTATTATTTATTTCTAAATATAATGTTTAATTTTTGTAAATAAATTAATTTCGGATAATTTTCTTTTAGTAATAATCTTATCAACAAGGTATGTGTGTAATCATATTTTAGTTAAATTAAAATGGTTTCTTTTTTCAGGTACATTTTAATTTACTTTTTCCAGCCAATTTAAATTTAGATGTTTCAACAAATTTTTCATGTTCATTTTAAGTATAATTAACTGTGGCGAAAGGTTCAAAAGTGATAAGGCATCGAAATTAAACAACGTATTCGTTTTAATAAATGCAACATTTATCCACTTAATTTATAATGTAAGCTCACTTTACCCCAATCTTAGAAAGGTATTTTATATTAGGATAACGATTTATGATTAATTTAATTATTATTTTGTTTGGCCCTGTAAATGAATGACTATTTTTTAACCACAAATTCTGCAGAATGCATATTTTAGTGCAGTTCACAAATACTCTTTTTTTTTTAACGGCGCAAAGTCTTTAAAATTTATTTAAATCGATTTTTTCCCCATTAGCCATATTGGAACGGAATATTTCTGACTGCCCCTGTCAGAGGTCTGCAAAGGCCCGAGCCGGCGGAATGGTTCCGAATTTTCGAACGAGGCGGACCAGACCAGCAAAAAAAAATTGAACGGGACATACGAGCCGGGCAGATTAAAAATATTTAGCAGGCCTGCCGGCCCATTACAAGGATTTAAGCAAAAATGATAAAATGTGAGCTATTTTCAATAAATATAGCTTTAACGTGAATAAGTATAAATGTGCGTCACGAGCCGATATTATAGTTTGATAACATCAATACAGAAACGTAGCTTGTACAGTGTAGAGATCGGTATCGGACAGTTACTTTGTGTCTAACACGGGCTCAATATATTTTAGCAGACTCTTACCGGACCGAAATCAGGCTTGATTTTTTTTTTCTACATAGTTGAGCCAAACCGGAACTAGACTTAATTGTTCTCAAGATGTATAGGGCAGACAACATAAAGAACTTATGCTAAAGTAAACTTTGGAAATATACTACTTGGTGGTTCTTAAATTCACTTCTCAACAACGCGAAAGCTTGACAAATTTTCTGATTAATTTTTAACTGTAAAGGTATAATTGACAAGCCTGACTATTGAAGGGACTTGGAATCGAACAGCATTTTCCATTTTTGGTAAATAAGGCAGCTGTATATTCTTTTTTGATATTCTTGTCACGTAGTTGCAGTTTTTTCTCCCTTTTCATGCTGTCGCTTCCGGAAATTCTATTCAAAACGTTAACTTTTACATTATTTCTTAAATTGCTTATATCAAAAAATGGATAATGCCATTCGATTACATAATAATATGATATAATTTCTTAATAAGAACACTAGTTAATCTTATGCGTTTTCGAAAAAAATTGAATTCAGAAATGTATCAAAGTAGCTCCTTTGGATTTGAGAAAATCTTTAATAAAATGATATAGACAAATTTTGATAAATCTACTTTTATTATACAGCTTCAAAAGTTATGATGTTTTAAACTTTCATTTTCTTTTTGTTTATAAACCATATTAATTTTTTAATTAATCTTTATTTGAATGTTGAAAGTCTCAGAATCTAAGTAATCATTAATATTGTGTATTTTCTGTAAAATATACTCTAAAATCCTATAAATATATGTATGCAGTATTCTTTAAAGGAACCATAGTTATAGAGGATAAAAATCTAAAATTTTTTGCAGTAGTAGAAATTGTGTCGGGCCAGATCGGACCGGGCCCGTTTTCACTGATTTCTGTACGGGTCAGGCGAACTTTTGAGTTTTACACCGGGCTGGCCAGGTCCAAAGTAACTTTCCTTCGTGCCGGGCCCCGGGCTGAAAATTTCGGCCCGTACAGACCTCTAGCCCCTGTAAATAAACTAAACGTGCTACTAACTTCATTCGAAATAGGTATTGTGCTAAGGTAAACCGCCAATAGCATCCAAAAATTTCAGGACAATTCGAGTATATTCATGAGAGTCAGAGCGCAGACAGATGGATGAACAAACCGAAAAATCATAAACACTTTTAAACTTCAATGTTAAAAATAGTTATACAGAATAGCAATATTTGATATTATTTAGGCTTCATTATTTTTTTAACTTTTGTGGTATACCAATTCATACTTTTCTGGTATATGCAGCTATACCACCACTACGTTGTATAGTTTCTTTATACAAAGTCTTATTATTATGCTTTTAGCGACGATCTTTTTAAATATTACATTTAATGATTTATATATTTATTGCACGGAGCCCCCTGAGCGCGAGTAATACTCGCACTTTAGCGTTTATTTTTTAAGAGAAGGTTTTTCTTTTCGGCGAAAAATTCAGGTAATTTTTACGATTTTTTCGGTTACAAAGAAAATCGATGTAACTTTTGGACTTTTTGCATGTATATTTATTTATTTTATAACTTCTAATTATGACTTTTCATTTATATATTTAAAGTTTTGTGGGTAACTTTTACGAAGAGAAGTACCAACACCCCCTATAGTCATATGACTATAAGGGGTGTTGGAAGTACCTACAAATACACGCCGTGAACTTCGAAGCAGGAGACCGTTTTACTCTGGTCACAAGCGGTGTATTTATGTCGGCCGATTATCTACGCTATGGGATATAGGCCCTATGGGGTGGATTGCCCTCCGTGGGGGTCTTTCTAAGGGAACCTAACCCGTATTTACGCAAGGTTCGAAGAAAACCACGGAAAACTTCGAACGGTTAGGCCGACGGTCGCGATTGGGTTCGAACCCAGCACCTACCGTCTACCAGTTTGGAGGTCTCTGGTCACAAGCATCTGATTTTGGTTTAACCCCTTGAAGGGCGGTGGGATATATTTTATCCCATCTAACTTAAACGAGATTCTCACCAGAAACGTATAACAAAATTTTATATTTTTAGCTTTGAGCGCAAAATATTGAAAAGATGCGTTTTATTTTTTTAAATAACATTTTTAGATTATTACGGTGAGAATTCAATATTGCAGAGACATTATTGCTTGCCCGTCTATGGGTTTAAAAGTTAATTTTTAACAATATGGCAGTCATTTGAACAATAACGTCATTTTTTTAATATATGTTTTACAAACACAAAAAAAAAAAAAAAAAAAAAAAAAAAAAAAAAAAGTAATTTTTTCAAATTATACTTTTCAGTGGTGTAAGTTCCTATAAAAACGATTACCTTTCTCTTTTTAGAAAAATTAAGAAAATCGACCGACTAGTTCTCGAGAAAATAGGCGGCCATCCAAATTGAAATGCATGGTCCATATTGAAATATATGGCTTCAGCCAATACATCCCCGGTTCGAATCCCGGCCCGGACTTTTTTCACCCACTTGGAAAATTTACATCTGTTATAATTAATTTACCGATTGAATAATCGTGTTTTAAAAAATTAATCTAATTTGAAATACATAGTTTCGAAAAAAAATTAAAGTTTTATCATAACGATAAAAAAAAAAGGTAATAAATATTGGAATATCACAAAACTTCTTTAGAGCAACGATCTACACACTTGAGAGATGCAATGAATAAGAGATCGAAACATTTTAACCAAAAGTAGTACAATCTCTCCTCATTTTTCATTCCAATTTATTAATAGAATATATACTTAGTTCATAGGACTTTCTCAACTTTTTTGCCCATGAATATATGATAATAAAATAACTATACCTAAGATCTTTCTTTGTTTTGAGCTCACAGGGTAGTAGAGCCTGAGAGCTTATGTGCCCGCCCGTTCTGTATGTATGTGCGTGCGTAACGCGATAACTCATGATAAAAATATCCGATTCACTTGAAATTTTGTATGTATGTATATTCTGATAAGGCGCTTCCCTGATTAGTTTTTGGAGTTCATTCGATATAAATAACAGGGGGAACGGGGGCTAATGCCCCTCCTTTTAGCTTATATGAATGGTTTTTTTTTATGCAGAATGATCAGTTTTCGTTCAAAATTCAGATGGAGGATCATTCTGATGAGGTACTTCCGTGATTAGTATTAGGTGTTCATTGGGTAAGTATAAAAAGGGGGGATCGGAGGGTTCATGCCCCTCCTCTAAATTGATATAAATGGGTTTTTCATGCAGAATTATCAGTTTTTTTTTCTCCAAATTCTTACATGATAAATTATATCTGTGGTTAGTTTAAGGGGTTCAATGATTAAGTATAAAAAGGGGAAGTGGAGGGAGCTGTCCCCCCCCCCCCGTAATTTTTTAAAAAAAATGGAATTAACCCTTGAAAATATAAGGCTATAATATACAATTAGTATGGGTAGCCTGTGAGCTCAATGCCATCAGTTTTACTGGGCAATATCCTTTTTATTGAAATATTTAGTGTTTCTGTATTTTAACAATATTTTAAACCTTTCAATTATGGAATGTCTTACACAAATTGTTTTCGGTTGGTACCACTCTTTAAAAAGAAGTTACCTACAACTACACAAAAAAAACTTGGAAATTTTTGGGATTGATTTTATAAAAGCCTTAATTTCTCCACCAGTATACATGATATACGCATAAAACTTTACACAGTTTATTACAATAAGCCAATTAACCACATTCTATAGTGTGAACGTTCTTGTTTGCATTAGTTTTGACAGGGTTAGCCAAAAGATATTCATTCTTTTTCAACTTGTTGACGGTCCCCTATGTAATTTAGGGAAAAAATCTTCACGGAAACATATAACCAGTAATATTATGTTTACACATACTTAGAACTTCAGGATAATTCCTCTTATATTGTTTTAAAATATTTAACAAAATGTCTAAAATCGCAAGTGGCCGGTCACCTTTAGCCATTTAATGTATTTCATTAAACAACTTATTTTTATGTTCCTTTTACACAAAAATTAGATAATTTCGAGAAAAATATGCAAAACAGATTTTGTGTGGCATGTTCATAAAAATGTAAGTTGAATAAAAAGGTTGAATTCAGAATGTATGTAAAACATAAATTATTAAAATTTTGAAATACTTCTCTCAATTTTGGCAATAAATTATCAATATTTTATGTTGCTCATACAAGCCAAATTCAGTATTACTTAAATGGGTGATTCTCAAAATAGGGGACAATTTATATCTTTCGGCATACAAAAAAAATTGAGAGGTTTTCTGTCATGTTTTTATATTTAGATATGTTTTCCTTAATATTATTCGTTATTTGCACACAAGAATTACTCACTTTTTAGTTAAAAACACCTTAAAATAACAGAATAAAGATTCAAAATGTCATTAGCATGGATGTCCACAGCAGCTGTGCCTTGTGTATACTAGCATTTTTCAAGAGTTAATATCATGTTTATAAAATAAACAAATATTATTCTTTCTTTATATTAATCAAGGAGAGGATTTATCCAATAAATTTCTTTTTAAAAATAAAATTATAGTATATAAAAAAAGAATTAAAGTTTGTCCTCCATATTCGATTTTCAAAACAAGGTCATACTATAACAGCTAGTTATTAATCAAAATTTCATTTTCACACATGACAATAGTTTGAAAATATAAAGTTTCTCCATGGCAACAAGTAGCCATTTTATCTCAGCCTGAAAATAGAAGCATGTATTGTATTTTAAGAATAGAAGTTGAATATTAGGGGCGTACATCAATTGTATGTCATTAGAATGGTTAATAATTTTCATGTTTGTTTTATAGTTAAAATTTTTATTTTATTTATTTGCATAGAAGTTTTGTGTTTTAAAAAGCCCCAGAAAGGACTATTACATTGTGATTATATTATGGCTCATAATCTTATTTAAATTAAAATTTGTCATTAGCATGGACTGATATCAGTGTCATTAGCATGTTTTTTTCTGTCCATGCTAAAGACTCCTATGTGCATAAATGTAACCAGTGCTTATATTGTATCCTTTATAAAGTTTAATTTTACGTATAAATTTAGGTATTACATTTATTATCCCAAAAATATGCATTAAATCTGTAGGAAAATCATTAAGACAGCTTCTTGCATTGTTAGTGTCAGAATGTTGCTCGTGTAACAAAGATTGCTATTTGGTAATGTTTTTATTCTCCTTATATGTATATATGTAAAAATGGAAACAATTTGCTGAAAAGGAAGGCTAATAAATATAAATAAAAATATTTAAACAGGAAGAAAATAAAAATTTCATAATATATTTATTCCATGCAATTTGTTTTGTCATTAGCATGACTCAAAAAATACTAATTATTTTTTTAAGTTAATTTTTAAATATTTAGCTCTGCTGACTACATGGAAAGTATACCTAATACTATATTAACAACACCTATTTTTTTCAGAAATTTTGCTAACAGTAATTTTTTTAAGATTTCATTTTTGAAATAGTCCCCTATTTTGAGAATCACCCAAATACGTTATATAAAATAAACATACATCTAAAATAATGAACAAACTGGAAAATTGCGGTAAGGTAGTTGAATTTGACCTATTACATGAAAAATTAATTTGTTATGAAAGATAATTTTATAAAACACTTCTTAAAATACACTATAAAATTGATAATTTGAAAAGATACCAGCATTTTGGAATGTAACTTAATATAAAATTTTTGGCCCCCTGTTTTCTTAATTTTGGGCCCCTCCAAAATTTTCTAATGGAAGCACCTGTTTCTCGTGCCTATTCGGTAATCAGGGCCTGGATATTTATATGAATTTCATAACTCTGCTTTAAAGGTCATTTAACTGGTTTTCTCTGTATCTCTGCTTTTATCATTTAAACTTAATTCCTGTATTAAAAAATCAAACCGTTTTTCATTTGTCTTTTTTTTTTTTTTTTTTTTTTTTTTTTTTTTTTTTTCAAGATTAATATAAATTAAACTTAATTTTAAATATTTTTTCAATTCGATCGTCACTATTCATAAAAGACTGGACATCAGAGAATAATAATCGAAATATCATTCAACCCTAATTAGTGCTTATTTATATATATATAACCGCAGCCGACATGCTATAAAAGTCCATTGGTAAATTTTGATTCCACGATTTCCCAAACTCTAGCAAAATCGAACAAAGTCAAAACAACTGAACTGACCAACGATTTCATCTTTCACTATCGACTGCCATTGTTGTCGAAAGACAATCTACAGAGTCCCCCATACATTCCTGCATTCCAACCATGCTCAGGTCTTTGAAATATCTATGTATAAGGAAACAGAGGCTGTCAGTCTCAAAGTAACTTTAGCTTTTCAAGAATGTGGAAGACCCATATGTGGTCTATAGGACATTTGAATTCAGAAAGAATTTCTGAAAATACTCAGTAGCGGATCCAAGGGCGAGGTCACGGGGGTCATGACCCATACACACACTAAAAGGGGAACGAAATAAATTTTTAAAGGATATTTTAAAAATGAAATATATATTAAACTCTTTCAAATTTACATTTTGCTCACCAATGAGAATTTTACCCACTTTCTAAAGCCCTTCTTAAATCCAACGTAGATAATTTCAGACACATGTATGAAGTTATTTTTAATTTCAGATAGAAAATATTTAAAAGCGCACTATTTCAGGACAATTTCGATTGATGAACGTTTTCCAATTTTCGATAAAGACTAAAATGTTTCAGGAAATTTCGTAAAATTGGGGTTTTAAACTGAATTTCAAACCGCGACAGTCATTTTCTCTTTCATGATGGCATTTTTATAACTGACAATCCCTAAAAAAGGGCGTAAAATGCTCAAGTTCTGAATGATTCTTCCCTTTAAAAGAAAATAGGTAATTCTTCAATTTCTTGGTATCTGAATAAAATGTGTGAATTTTATATTTTTACGAATATTAATGCATTTTTTTTATTTTTGGATTTATAAATGAAAATGACTTTTCAAAAGTATAAAAAAGTAGCCATTTTGTAAGAGAGCCATTTTAAGCCATTTAAGAGATGCGACCCCCCTGCCCCGGTAAACGGAAAAAAAGTGACCGGAAAAAAAGTTATCGGAAAAAAAGTGACCTAAACTACAAAAGCGGAAAAAAAGTGACAAGGAAAAAAAGTGACAAGGAAAAAAAGTGACACGGAAAAAAAGTGACACGGAAAAAAAGTGACAAGGATTGGTTTTGGGGATTTATTATTGATTTTGGGGATTCATTGGTTAAGTATGAAAGGGGGATCGGGGGGGGGGGGCTCATAATTTAGGTAAGTGGGTTTTTCATGCTGAATTAACTATTTTGGTTCAATTTTTGGATATACGTTCATACTGAAAAGACGCTTGCCTGATTAGTTTTGGGAAGGGACGATTACCCCCCCCCCATCCGTCCTCAATTAGATGAATGGGTTTTTATGCAGAATTATCCAACTTGTGTCAAATTTGCATATAGGTTCTTTTCGATAAGGCTTATATATAGTATAAAGTGCCTGAAGAGTTTTAGGAGTTTAATGGTTAAGTATAGAAGGGGAACGGGGGATAACCTTTCTTAAATTAATGGCTTTTTACGGATAATTATCCGATTTGCTTCGAATTTTGGACATGGGTTAATTATGATAAGACGTATTTCTGATTATTTATGGGGTTCTTTTGCTAATTAAAAAGGGGGCGGCTGATTACTACCCCCGGCCTTAAATTAGATTTAAAAAAAACTATGCCCACTTATCCGATTTATTTCAAATTTTGGATGTAGGATTTTTCTCATAAAGTAAATTCCTGAATAGTTTTAAGGGTTAAATGGCTATGTATAAAGGGAGAAGGGGGATAAGCCCCCTTAAGGGTGTATTCAAAAAAACGCTTTTTCACCTTCAACAGCTCGAAAATTTCCGATACAATTTCAGACACATTTTCAAAAGTAGAAACATGAAACTTGCTGAGGATATTTTTGAAGAGATGTACAAGGTGCCATGTGCTGTATTTTTACGCTCAGTTCATTAGAATTTGATTTATAAACAATTATCTTCTCAGTATGACCCTTTTTTTTCGTTCACAGATCTCCCGCCAGGGGAAAATCTGTTCAAAATGCCGTTTTTGATTGCTTTTTTCGCAAGATTTTCTGCAATTATCAAAGAATTGACAATTACGGCACCTTGTGTACTTTCTAAATAAGACAATTTGCCAGTTTGATGCATATGAGAGTAAAAATGAAGTTAAAAATAAATCGGAAAATAGGCAGTTTGAATCGAAATACACCCTTAAATTAAATAAATGGCTTTTTGCGCAGAATTATCCGATTTGCTTCAAATTTTCGATGTATATTCATTATAAGAAGGCGTATCTCTGATTAATTATGGGGTTCTTTTGCTAATTAAATAAGGGAAAGCGTGCGATTAATCCCCCACTCTTTAAATAAGATTTTTTTTTCATAATTATCCAACGTATTTCAACTTTTGGATATAGGTTTTACCTGATAAAGTGAATCCCTGAATAGTTTTAAGGGTTTAATGGCTAAGTATAGAGGGATGAACGGGGGATAACCCACAAATAATCAGGAATTCGGCTTATCATAATGAACGCACATTCAAAGTTTGAATCAAATAAGATAATTCTGCGTAAAAAGCCATTTATTAATTTAAGGGGGGCTATCCTCCGTTTCCCCACTGTATATGTCGGACGTTCCTCTCAGCCCGCACAACTTTGAAGAAAGTCCGTGGTAGTTATAGCTGCCACCACCGATATTACTAGGTGATATCGGTCACCCACTGTGAGGATTGTGTAAATGAACACTGACGCTGTCAATTAACTGAATTAACAGTTTATTTAGAATATATGTACACACTAAATACGCTTTTTACCATTATATACAATTACAACTCGGATATAGGTGATCCGGTTCAACATTAAATTAAATACAGTAAAGGTTGGCTGTGTACTATTCGAATTACACCTTCCACCTCACACTCAATGCACGTTAGATTAACTTTATCGGAGATCACTTTCGAATCTCCCAACACATGGATACTCGGCCTGCACTTCTCGGCCCAGAGCACTAAACACCAGGACGTCTGTGTCCCTTGCTCTCCAGATACGCACTGCCTCCGCTCTACAACGCAGAGCACACCCTATCAGGACCTCTGTCCTACACTACTCTCTAGGTATGAACCCAGATACGAACTGAACTAATCTGAGATAAGACTGGCTCATCTCAAATCACGGTGTTTCCCCAATGTCAACCCCCCTTTGGGGCTTATCCATTGGACACATTCCACATTCCTTTCTTGATTAGTGACATGTTGCTTGTCAGCTCATCATCCACATACCTCACTGACGGATGAACACGCCTCTCCGCAATCTCATCTTTCTCACTCACCACCTGTAGAGGATTACCTGTCAATTCCCCCTTCAACAAAGAAAGAATGTCACCTTGAAAATTTTAGTACTCAGCCGGTATAATATAAAAGAGATTAAGATAGAGAAATAACGGAAATTCCAATCTTTAGCAGAGGTGGTCTCAGAACCTGACAGTATACTTAGCCATTAAACCCTTAAAATTATTCTGGGATTAACTTTATGAGAAAAAACATATATCCAAAATATGAAATATATCGGATAAGTGAACATAAAAAACAATTTATATAATTTAAGGGGATCGGAAAATCACCCGCCTTAATTTTTAATTAGAAAAATAACCCCATATGTAATCAGGGATACGCCTTATCATAATGAATCTATAATCCAAAATTTGTAGCAAATCTTATAATTCTGCGTAAAAAGTAATTTAATTTAAGGTAGATTATATTCTATTCCCCTTCAATACGTAGATATCAAATCCTTAAAACTATTCAGGGATCCACCTTATCAGTAAGAACTTATATTTAAAATTTGAAATACATGGGGTAATTCTGCATAAAAACCTATTTATCTAGTTTAAGGGGGAGATAATTGCTCGCCCCCCACCCTTTATAATAAGCAGAAGAACCCCATAACTAATCAGAGATACGTCTTATCATAATGAATCTATGTCCAAAATTCTAAGCAAATCGGATAATTATGCGTAAAAAGTTATTAATTTAATTTAAGAAAGGTTATCCCCCGTTCTCCCTCTATATATAACCATTAAAACTCTTCATGCATTATATACTATATATAAGCCTTATCGAAAAGAACCTATATTCACAGGGCCCGACTTAGACAGTGGGGGGCCCTGGGGCAAACATTATTAGAGTGGCCCCCTTCTATCTTAAAAATGTTTGTGAATTATACTCAAGTGACTAAAATTAAAATTCAAACCTATTGTATGTATGCATAAATTTTGTACGAAGTACTGATTTCAGTATTTTTATTTCACATCTTTATACATAATAACAGATGATAAATAATTTTAACTATTAATTTTCTTATGATGTAACTATTACTTTAAGGGAACGTGGGGCAGGGAAGCAAAGGGGGTAGGAGAAAAAAGACCCCTTAAAATTGAAAAAAAAAATTTTGGTAATATTTTGCTATTTTATATCATTTGGCTCTCTTTTAACAATAAACTTTTCTCTCCTTGGGGGCCCCCCTCAAACCGGGAGCCCGGGGCAATTGCCCCGCATGCCCCTGCCTTAGTCAGGCCCTGTATATTCAAATTTGACACACGTTGGATAATTCTGCATAAAAACCCATTCATCTAAATGAGGACGGATGGGAAGGGGGGGGGGTAATCGTCCCTTCCCAAAATTAATCAGGCAAGCGTCTTTTCAGTATGAACGTATATCCAAAAATTGAACCAAAACAGTTAATTCAGCATGAAAAACCCATTTACCTAAATTATGAGCCCCCCCCCAATCCCCCTTTCATACTTAACCAATGAATCCCCAAAATCAATAATAATTCCCCAAAATCAATCCTTGTCACTTTTTTTCCGTGTCCCTTTTTTTCCGTGTCACTTTTTTTCCTTGTCACTTTTTTTCCGTGTCACTTTTTTTCCGCTTTTGTAATTTAGGTCACTTTTTTTCCGATAACTTTTTTTCCGGTCACTTTTTTTCCTAGATTCCCTGCCCCACCTTCCATAAAAAAAAGGGAGTCATGACCTCCCCTCTAAAAGATGGGCTGGAACCGGCCTTGAAAGTACTTCTAGTGAGATCTGAAAATATGCTTCTACCAATTATATTATTAAATGTTTTAGATTTATTCCATATTTGAAAATATTTTTAGATGACAGGTTATTTAATCCTTTAAAACAATATGGCTGGATTGAGTTTAACTTTCTAAAACCTAGTGGAACTGGAAATCATATTTCCTTTTATTCTGTACAATTTCGAAGGTTATATGCTGTTTCTTTCATCTAATAATAGATGTGTATGCATTAAATAATTATTATTAACATGAGGAAAACATAGTTCATCATATTGCTCAAAAATTCAAAATGTAACACCACAAAAAAATAATAAAAATAAATGAATGAAATAAAAATTTTGTGATATTAATGCAGGTTAATTACAAAAACAACTTCCAACCTATCATAAAAATTCTATTTACTTATTTTTTAAATGACCTATCAACAGAGATTTTATTTTTCACGTCTGCTGAAGTAAAGCACTATTATGAATAAGTTGCCAAATAAACAGTTGTAATCTATGTCATACTAACGTAAAAATATATACTTTTAAACCTGAATTAAAGAATTAATTTCTAACACATTTCACCCATAAAACAATTTTTTCTTGGGCTCGAAACTCAAGATATACGACTATACGAAATAGAAAATTGATGAAATTTTGGCTTTAAACCAAGATTTTATTTTAGGGAAAACTTAGTGACGGAAGTCGTTTGTCAAATCTTATTTCTGAATAAATTGCATGATCACAAGTTTAGTGTCATTATTTCTAATAACCGTATGCTATAACTTTCACTGCACGTAACTACAACAGTGAACTTCATTGGTGAAAGCAACCATGCGGAAAATCTTACACACTGTTTAGGATGGATAAAAATAAATTCATTGATAAATGTCTCATTGTCCAATACTTTCATTCCGCTTTATTTAACAGCTTCATTTAAGTGCAATTATTTCAGTTGATGAATTGTATCACGCTATTTGAAAATTTATTATAGTTTTTTACCCCAAATATAAAGTGTAAATGTATGTAAACTGGTAGTTCTTAAAGTTTCTAGGAAGCAAATGAAAAAAATATCCGATTAAATTCTGCAAATAATTGATCTTAAATTTACACCATATTCTAATTAATAAAAAACAATCAAGTCGTTATATTTCATTATAGTGTGATTAACTGTGTCACCACCGTTAAATTTGTACGAAATTTTCCCATTACACTTTAGATGTAATTTTAAAATATCTGGTCGTAAACAATATTTATTCTGTGGCTATTATGTTATGTTTCAGATAGTTATCCTCCATAATTTGGTGGCCCCAAAATTAAGCAATTGAATACTCAGGATTTAATCATTTTGGCAACATGATTTTGCTTTCTAAGTTATATAATAATTATAAAAATTATAACTTTAAAATATACAATGCATTTGTATACATTATTGCCTAATATAAATCTTTAGGATATAATTTTTATTTTATTTTTATTTTAAAATATACAGATAGATATTTTCACACTTTTTCATTCATTCATTATTTTATATATCATTATATATCATTATTTTAATTGTAACTCAACCTGTTGGAGTAACTCGGTAATTCTGTGTTGATATTCTCATAAGCAGTAAATAGTCGCAGCTTTAGAGTTATTACAGCGAAAATTGGTTAAAATGAGAAAAGTAATATACAGGGTGATTCCGAATTTTTTTTACAATAAAAGAGGGGTGATAGTACACATCAAGACAAACAATATTAAATAGGCGACCAAGGGTCCAAAACGTTTTCCTAAGGAAATAGCCGCCATTAAAGTTTAGGGGCCAAAATTTCAAATAAACATAAAAAACGTAAAAATCAGTCGATTAATTTGCGGTTTTCACTAAAATTATTCTTTATGTCGGCATTTTCTTGAAATTAAATTATAAAGATAAATTTCAAAAAATGCCGATAGAGGGCGCTTTAGACTTTGGAGTAACGAACAACTATTTTTTGCCGGTATTTTTTGCATCTCATTGAATGTTTTCGTAAGCTTAGACTCAAACTTAAATTTTGAGCTCAAAATCTGTAGTTGGGAGTGGTCAAGTAACACAAACTGAGCTGTGTTCAGAGGGTTAAAAATTTCAAATGATTATAAAAAACGGAAAAATTGCTCGATTGATTTGCGGTTTTCACTAAAACTATTCTTTATTTAGGTATTTTCGTGAAAATAAATTATAAAGATAAAATTCAAAAAATGCCGATAGAGGGCGCTTTAGACTTTGGAGTAACGAAACACTCTTTTTTGGCGTTATTTTTTGCATCTTATTAAATGCTTTCGTAAGCTTAGACTTGAACTTAAATTTTGTGCTCAAAATTTGAATAGCTGGGAGTGGTTAAGTAGACAAACTTAGCTGTGTTTAGAGGGTTCAAATTTCAAATAATTGTAAAAAACGGAAAAATTGGTCGATTCGTTTGCGGTTTTTGCTAAAACTAATTTTTAAATCAGCAGTTTTCTTGATCAATCAGTATTGTTTTGAAAATAATTTTTAAAGGTAAATTTCACAAAATGCCGATAGAGGGCGCCTTAGACTTTGGAGTAGCGTACAACTATTTTTAACTGTTATTTTTTTAATCTCATTAAATGCTTTCAAATGCATAGACTTAAATTTTGGGCTGAAATTCTGAATCGTTGGGAGTGTTTAATTAGCGAAAAATTGAATTGTGCTCGAGGAGGAAAGTAGGTTAAATTTTAATTCCTGAATACACTTCAGTCTGCGCTTCTTAACTCCTCATAACGATTCAGGATTTGAGCTCAAAATTTAAGTTTAAATCTAAGCTTCCGAGAACATTTAAAATGCTTTTGCAAGCATTTAATTAGAACTAAAAAATAACCGTTAAAATGAATTGTTGGTTACTCTGAAATTTAAGGCGACCTTTGACGGAATTTTTTGAGATTTATCTTTAAAAATTATTTCTAAGAAGATACTGACTTAAAGAATAGTTTTATTTTAAACCGAAAACGAATCGACCAATTTTTCCATTTTCTATAATTACTTTAAATTCGAACCTTCCCCCCCCCCCCCCCCTTGAACACAGTTCAGTTTGTGCTACTTAACCACTCACTACTATTCAGATTTTCAGATCAAAATTTAAGTCTAACCTTCCTAAATCATTTAAAGGGATGCAAACAATAACGGAAAAAAAATAGTTGTTCGTTACTCCAACGTCTAAAGCGCCCTCTATCGGCATTTTTTGAAATTTATCTTTATAATTTATTTTCACGAAAATACCTAAATAAAGAATAGTTTTAGTGAAAACCACAAATTAATCCACCAATTTTTCCGTTTTTTTTAATCATTTGAAATTTGAACCCTCTGAACACAGCTCAGTTTGTGCTACTTAACCACTCCCAACTACAGATTTTGAGCTCAAAATTTAAGTTTGAGTGTAAACTTACGAAAACATTTAATGAGATGCAAAACATACCGGCAAAAAATAGTTGTTCGTTACTCCAAAGTCTAAAGCGCCCTCTATCGGCATTTTTTGAAATTTATCTTTATAATTTAATTTCAAGAAAATGCCGACATAAAGAATAATTTTAGTGAAAACCGCAAATCAATCGACCGATTTTTCCGTTTTTTATGTTTATTTGAAATTTTGGTCCCTAAACTTTAATGGCGGCTATCTCCTTAGGAAAACGTTTTGGACCCTTGGTCTCCTATTTAATATTGTTTGTCTTGATGTATACTATCACCCCTCTTTTATTGTAAAAAAAATTTGGAATCACCCTGTATATATATTATTCCGTGTGCCGGATGGAGGAAGCAGTGGATGACATAAATCCATCCTCATGGTCGTATCATTGAGAATTTCAGTGTGTAAATCAGAAACACTGTTTATATATTGCATGTGCTGATAAGAAGCTACTCCATTCAAGCGAAATCACCCACTCGCTAATCTTAATTCAAAGAAGATTTTTTTTAAAGTTATCTCATTTACATTTCAGTATTTCTATTATTATTATTATTATTTATTTATTTATCTATCTATTTATTTCTTGCATTGGAAAGTTGAGTTCGATCCTTACAAAGGCCGTTTTCTGTTTCTTTTCTATTTTGATTACAGGGTAATGAGGATGCTTTCGCATTTGAAACTGGTTTCAGAAGTAAAAGTATCCTAATAGTTAAAAAAAAAAAAAAAAAAAAAAAAAAAAAAAAAAAAAAAACTGGCACGAAAATCGAAAAAGTAAAAGATGGCATTTGCTGTGATCGACCTCAACTATCCAATGAAAAAAATCATTTAAAAATATTGAAATAGAAACGAGATTTTTTTTCGAAAATTTTAAGATCGGATTAATATTTGCGATAGGGTGTTTTCGCATAAATTAAGCAGCCTCTTAAGAGGTTACTTCAGTCAAGCGAAAATACGCGTCCGCTAATGCTAATCCTACGGAAAAAATAATAAAGATATCTCGTTTGCATTTCAATATTTTTAAATGATTTTTTTCCATTGGATAGCTGGGGTAGATCTGTATGAAAGACATTTTTACCCTTTTAGGCGCATTCGTAATTATATAAATACGTAGCACCTATATAGAAGTCATTCAATCCATCTGCCCGCATATGCTAAAACTACCCAATCGAATCGTTTAAATTTAAAATATATAATTATTGAATAATTATGTCAAGTCATTTCAAATTTTATGAAAATAGGTTGTTCAGTTCAATTACAGGGACAAAAAACTACCCAATCGAATCGTTTGAAATTTAAAATATATAATTGTTGAATAATTGTGTCAAGTCATTTCAAATTTTATGAAAATCGGTTGTTCAGTTCAATTACAGGGACAATCAAAAGTATTCCGTTGCAAGCATGCAACTGAAATAATGCTTCCTAAAAAGTAAGGAGAGTTAAAAAAAAGACCAAAAATAGTGACTAAAAACTGACTAAACCGTATCAAAAAACCTAACAAAAAAGACGACATGAATTCGAGTTCAGGGGTGGCCCAGGGGGGACGTCCCCCCCCCCAGGAAAAATTGTGATTTTGTGTTTTCAATGGTCAAAAACTATGCAATTTCCCCCAAGAACTCTATAACCCCCCCCCCCTTTTATAATGCACATAGATAAGTAAAATAAAAGCTTGCAAAGAAATATTCGTGTCAACCAATTTACTACTTTTCCTATTGTTATCATACTTAGTTTTTTTTTTCTTTTAAAGTTGTGATCTCTTTTTCGATATCCTGTACACAGATTTGAGCTGTACAGGGTTAAAAATTTATGCGTATACATAACATGTATATAGTTCAGCACTAGCCACTTCCATATTATTCACAAAGAAATTCTGTAGAGAGATAGAAAGGTGGGACCCTTCCCGAATAATTCTTGCCCCCCCCCCTCCAATTGCCTTATTCGGACCTTGCTTACATTACATTCCACACGATTTCATTGCTGAAGCCGTGTCAAACACATAACTATTTTTTTTCCAGCACCCCATCTCCGCAGAGTACCAAGAATGCCGAAATAAATTACAAATCATCCTCAGCTGATGTTATTTACTAAAAATCTGCATTTTCTAAAATTGTGACAGAAAGGCTGTTATAGATTGTATATTCCCACCATGGAGAATGAATATTATATTAAGAATGAGCAGATTTACTAAATAATTTTTCATTGTGCATACATGCTTGCTATCAAAATTCATTTGCTTATTGTGTTAGCTAAATGTATTGATCAAATTTTGTGAAAGTCTCAAAAACATAGATTGAAAATTTTGAAAGTGATCGTCCGTAGAATAAGCTCGAAATCCAAAATGAAGGAAAAAAAAGCGGGGTTGTATCCAAATGTAGTAGTAGGTGCCATATTGTTTACTGTATATTGACACTAATCAATGGATAAATGGATACAACCTAGGGATGAGATTTCCGCTTTTTTGGACACCAGTAAAATCTTAGAGAAAATTTTGTTATTTTAAATCACAAAAATGTTCCGATTTGAAAATATAGCATTTTCTCTAAGATTTTACTGGTGTGCAAAAAAGCGGAAATCTCATCTCTGATACAACCCCTCATCTTTTTGCTTCATTTTGGGAAAAACGGATTTTGAACTTATTCTATGGACGATTACTTTCAAAATTTTCAATCTATGTTTTTGAGACTTTTACAAAAGTTGGTCTATACATTTAGCTATTACAATATGCAAATGAAATTTTGTAGCTTTTACGCATGCGCAATGAAAAATTATTTAGTAAACCTGCTCATTTTTCATACAATTTTTGTTATTTTTTAATTATGATTACAGGGTATTGTGTAAAATATTTTTTGTCATATTGTCGGAAAAGAACATTATTTTATATTAAGAACTCAGCAAATTATAAGCAAAAAATTTGGAAAGATTTGGGACTTTTTTTAAATTTAAAATCCTTAATTTTTCTACGAGTATGCATGCTATCCGCATAAAAATAAACATAGTTTATCAAAATAATTCACTTAATCATAATATACAGCTATGAACGCTTTTGCTACATTAGGTTTGAAAAGTTTAGCCAAAAGATTTTCGTTCTTTTTCAATTTGTTGACGGTCCCCTGTGGAGTTTCAGAGGGAAAAAAAAAACTTCACAGAAATGTATGACCTGTTTTATTATGTTTACACACTTACAAGGAAGGTCTCCATTGGGGGCATACTCAGAATTTTTTGAAAAAAATACGAATTAAACTACTCATGTAGGTAATAAAGGATCAGTGAAAATTAGCGGCGGAATTACATTATTAGATATGTAAAAAAATAAAATAGTTTGGAATAATTGGCGCGAAAAGCTGAAAGCGACGCGGGATTTGGCAAGCAGTGCATTTCCTCGCCAAAAGCAGACGATTTTAACGAATCTGAAAATTGATTTTAATTGACTTCACCGTTAAAAATCTGCAGCATTTACTGCAATGTCACTCCACTACTTTTATAGAATATCTCTCTTCTGACCAATGAGAATGCTCCATAGCACGGCGAATTGACCGTGTCATACACTGTTAAAAATCTGCTGCATTTTGTTGCAACGCACTCCACCGCTTGTATATAATATCTCTATTTCAACCAATGAGAAAGCTCCATTTCACGGCCAAGTAACCGTTTTCTGTACAAGCAAGGGAATGCGTTGCAACAAAATGCAGCAGATTTTAACAGTGTATTTTTCAATTTGGAACAATTTTAATCAATTTAAATTGTGTTTTAAATGATAAAATGTATTAATTTCATTTTGTTATAAGTACATATAAACGTATATGACAAAATTACACTTAAAGTAAAGTAAAAATGCAAAACTAAAATTACTTAAACTAAACTTATTTAAATAAATTAAACATAGAAAGTTTTTTTTTTTAAGTATTCGAAGCGTAAAAGCGTATTTTTCAAAATTTCGTTTTTTCGCCAACCGGAGATAAACCGCCAAATAAACGAAATTTTTATTCTTTTTTTACGGACGTTATAAGGAGGTTCCGCCGAAATTTTTTTATAAACATATATAACTATATGAGAAGAACATTCTGTAATTTTTTCAGATTTTTCTGAGTATGCCCGTATGGAGACCTTCCTTGTTAGTTCCACGATAACTCCTCACGAATTTTTTACTTATTTTTCAAAATGTCTAAAATTGCATGTGGCCGGTCACCTTTGGCCATATAGTGTACCACTTATTCAGCATTGATCGTATTCCAATTTTCAAAATACCCTTGTATATCTAGTTCCATATAGTAATAATCGCGTTATCTAATTGTAGAATCCTACAATTAAATAAGAAGAATAACTGTCATAATAAATATAGAATAATTATAAGGGCAGATTAGGCATACAGAAATAAGTCACTTTTACAATAGAACATGAGGCCGTAAACCACTTATTCAGCATGGATCGCATTACAATATTCAAAGTTTCTATATCTAGTTCTATATACTAATCTTCTCGTTATGTAATTGCATAATCCTACTTTCAAAGAAGGAGAATAACTGTCATAACAAAGATAAGAATAAGTACAATAAAAATTTTAAAAAATACAGGATGTTCCATTCAACCAAACGGGGAATTCTGTAAATAACTTTGAGAATTATTGGAGATATATTTTATGAAAATTGAAAGAAATATACCTTGCTTTGTGCGAAATGTTATAACATAAGTATCAGAAATTTCCACCATCCACACCAGAGGAAAAACTCGACGCTCCCCAATTTGGAATGTAGTTTGGAAGTTCACATTTATATCCTTCATCTTTAAAATAGCTTAGAAACTTAAAAAAAAAAAAAAAAAAAAAAAAAAAAAAAATCACAATTTTTCCTATTATGTAGGCTCAAAACTGAAAATTGTAAATTAAACTGCTAAAATTGGGGGGGGGGGGGGGAGGACAGCATTTTGTGAGACCACTAACAGCATTTAAGGGTCAACTAACATTTAAAATTGCTTGAAATAAATATTTTTTTTACATTTTTAACTGCAGCTAGAATCTCACAGGCCACTGCATCCTACCCCCTAATTTTGACAGTTTAACCTTTAACCCGGGAGAACTCGCTACATGAGATTTTCTCTCAACATCGTTCCTTTTTAAGACTCTTATTTTAACACCTTTTCCTTTTAATTAAAATTTCAAAACGCTATTTCAACTATTTTACCTGTTTTTGTGAATAAAAGTACTAAGGCAAAAAATGGTAATATTAAACGACTGTAAAGTAAAAGAAAAGCAATTGAGCACTGTGAGCGAAATTCTCACTAGCGAGTTCTCCCGAGTTAATTGATGCGTCAGAAATTTTTACGTAGCTAGTGTGAAGCGGTTTTTGAGACCGCAAGGTTGAAAGGTGAATAAATGGCGCGATTAACTCATAAGATGGTGTTTTTATACTAAACTTCTGCACAAGACTATTATAACTAACATTCACTTATCTAAAAGTCTCTGATGGTAATACTAAAGTTCCAAATCAAACAAAATTTTGGTAGTGCTTGTAGTTAAACTGAAAATTACAACTAATAAAAATTGAAAAGAAGCAGTGGTCTCTGAGACCGGTAACATTAGTTAAAGGTTAACTTGTAACTTTCAATTTAACTACAAATACTAGAGATTTTTTTCTAGATAATAAGACTCTATTACTATGGCTAGAAACTTCTGAATAGGTGTAATTTACTTATAAAAATTATGTACATAAATATTAGTACAGAAGCAGTATCCTGTGAGTTAATCGATACTTTTATTCATCTTTCAGTCAAGTGGTGGTACCATTCAAAGACCGCTCACTGTACCTATGCTACGATTTATGAGGCTATAGTTTAAGGTTAATAAAATAAAATGTAGCTTAGTAATCATTTGCTTATAACCATTATAAACTAAACAACTCGGAAATTGCATGTCAATCGTAACAATTGAGGTGCTTTCGTACTATAACGAAGTTTTAGATCTTGATGTAATAGCATACAATACTTGGGATGCAGGATAGTTGCCGAAATCTTTTGTGTGTACCTGAAAATACTATCTGCTTTCTATTAAACAGAATAACTGTATAATAACAAGTTGGAAATTGCACGTGAACGTAGCAAATGTCGTGCATTCGTCCGATAACGAAGTTTTAAAAATATTCAGATCTTGCCGATATAGTAGAGCCTACTTCGGATACAGTATAAGTAGTCGAAATCTTTGAGTTTCTGTAAATATGCAGGAAGTAATTTTTATTAAACCTCAGCAACGTATATCTTATTCATAAAATGAGAAATAGTTGAATATAATTAAAACACGCCCCAAACAATGTTTCCCCGTATAGCATTATGTAGTGGAATACATTTGTGTGGCTCTGTAATTTAATAATAAAAATTATTTGCATCACAGATTGTACGGAATGCATATTTTAGTATATATTTCATAGATTCATGCCAATTCTATTATGTTCGAATGAGTATAACATCATTAAAATGCATTCGAAACTTTTTTCCCATTGACCGTAATGCAATGGAATACTTTTGATTTTCCCTATAAATGATCTATGCATCCGACTTTCATAATATTTGAAATGACTCGTCAAAATTATGTTATAATTATGTATTTTAAATTTCAAACGATTCGGTTGGGTAGTTTTTGCGTTGTTATATGCGGACGGACAGACAGGCGGACTGTGCGACAACAATATGTGCTATGTATTTACATAATTACGAACGCACCTAATAACAGGATTCTTGTGGTAAACCTCAGCAAGGTATATCAATTTCATAGAATGTGAAATAGTTTAATATAATTACAACCGATCCAAACATTGTTTTCCTCTACCATTTTGTACTGGAATACTTTAGTGTGACCCTGTACATTAATAACAAATATTCTTTGCACTACAGATTGAACACAATGTATATTTTAGTATATACTTCAAAGATGCATATAAAATTTATTACGTTCGAAAAAGTAACACCATTAAAATGCATTTGGAATTATTTTTTCTCATTGGCCGTAATATAACGGAATACTTTTGATTGTCCCTGTAATCAAACTATACATCCGATTTTCATAAAATTTGAAATGACGCGGCAAAATTACGCAACAATTATATAATTTAAATTTCAAACGATTAGGTTGGGTAGTTTTTGCTCTGTTATATGCGGACGGATGGACAGGGAGACAGCTGGATGGACGGAACGAACAACGATTCTAGATTCAACATATTGACATAATTACGAAAGCACCTAAAAAGGGAAATCAAAACAGAAATGTACAAATTTTAAGCATCTATTAAACTCAACAAGGCTTACAATAATACAAGTATGTGAATTATAAACGAAAGCAAAACTGACAGCGTGAGATAATATTTTTAATGCTGTCATGTTACAACATCGTTGAAATTATTTCACAAAGTAAAGATAAAAATTTCAGGTATCGTAAAAGCAATTATTACGCAGTGTAGTATGATTGATAGCGTCGCCTATAGGAAGAGTCAAGAGATGGGGGAAACTGATATTTTAGAATGCATCAGTCATTACAGGTCAGCCTTAAAAAAAATTTTTTTTTGAGAAATTGCACAAAAGCTACGATAACTTGTCATATCTTACTAAAGAAGAAATATTAGCATCAAATAAACATCTTATGCACAAAAATTAATTAAGGTCATTGTTACTTGCTAAAGCTTTTCTATTGCAACAATCTTAAAGCAAGGCATATTTATCAATACTGAGCATTTTGCATCACTTTAAAAATATATGAATGTTAAAAAACAACTGACTTCATTGAATTTTTCCAACTGAGCGAAAAAAAATGCCCAGGCCGGGAATCGAACCCAGATCTTCTGTCACAATTTAGATCTCCATAAATAAATGCTGTCTTTTGATTTATAGGGCAATATTATTTGTCCTCATATGAGGCCCGTATGAATGAAAGGGTTAAATGGTAGAGCATAGGGCCTGTAAACCAAATAATATTTGTGTAAATAATATTAATAAATTGTGTATTTGTGTAAATAATATTAATAATATTGTGTAAAATAATATTTGCAATATTGCGTATGCTATATTGAACTAATCAATGGATGTATGTATGTAACGTCTTCAGGGGTGTCAGTCGCGGCACAATAAGTTGAACTCGGGAGCCTCTTGTTGGTTCGAACTCTTTTTATTAGGCCGCTCTTCGTACTGACGGATTCGCGAGTCCGGTCAGAGGTCGCCTGAGCCGTTTACGTGATTTATGAGTGGTTACATGGCCGTAGTTTCTGCAGGCATCTCAAATATGCAGTCTCTCGTTTTTCGCGCGAGTTGTGCGTAATATGTTGGGGATTGTAATATTTTCCAGTAGAGGGCACAGTTGTGGATTTGGGAGAAACATTTAATTTAATTGGTTCATTAGCTTTTGATTGATATGTGGTCAGGGCCCGCACAATTCCCGGGTCGGTGACGTATGAAGCCCTAGCCACAAATGGATGCAAAAAGCCCTTAGAAATAATCTTAAGGAGCGTCCAAAATTGATATCTAAAAGTAATAAGGTGTATTGCTAGAAAATAAAGTTATCAGAGGCAAAATAGATTTTAAGCTTCAGAATTAAAGTTAAAAGATATTAATTTGGACTTTAAACTTTTGAATTTTAAGTAATAAAAAGGGTTTAATTTTTATCCTTTCATGTATACAGTCCCTCATATTTTTGCTTCATTTTGGGAATAACGGATTTTCAGCTTATTCTATCGACGATTATTTTCAAAATTTTAAAATTATGTTTTTGAGACTTTTACAAAAGTTGCTCTATACACTTACCTAACACATTATGCAAATTACATTTTGATTGCGGTGACGCATGCGCAGTGAAACATTATTTAGTAAACATGCTCATTTTTCCTACAATTTTTATTACTTTTTAATTTTGATTACAGGGTATTGTGTACAACATTAGTTTTCAAATTTTCTAATATATTGTATATATATATATATTAAAAACTCTACAAATTATAAGCAAAAAATTTAAATTCAGACTGTTTATATAAAAACCTTAAATTGTCTATGAGTACGCATGGTATCCTCATAAAAATGAACACAGTTTATAAGTTTAACACAGTAATACACAATTTTGCAACAATAAGCCACGTAATCTCACTCTGCAGTTTGAACATTTTCGCTACATTAGTTGCGACAAGGTTATGCTAAAGATCTTCGTTCATTTTCAATTTGATGACCCCTATGGAATTTCGAGAAATAATCTTCACGGAAATATATGACCTGTACTACTCTGTTTACACATTTGGGTTTTCAGGATAATTCTTCATGTATTTTTCTAGATATTTAACAAAACGTCAACAATCGCAAGCGGACGGTCACCTTTGACCATATAGTGTATATGCACCCATGGTCTTAAAGGGGTTAATTATTATTTTAACCCTTTGCACTCGAGAGGCTATTCTCACTGACCACCAATGTCCTGCGTAAATGGGTGCTCCAAATGCTCTGGACACCAGCATTTTAAATTATTTTTCTTCGCGTTATCTAATGGTCGAATAATTTGTAATAAAAGATGGCGAAATAAACTCTGAAATATTAGTGGTGTCCAAAGCATTTGGCGTCCCGATGTACGAGGGACACCTCACAACACTAGTGATGAGTGAGAGTCACCTGTCGACAGCAAAGTGTTAAAAATGTTTTATTTTTACCACAAATTTCTGGTTTTAACCCGGGAGAACACGCGCTTACCCGCAGGGTAGAAAAGGTTTTAACTTTGTCACCAATAAAATCAAATTATAACCTTCATTTTATTTAGGCGTAGACAATCCTTACAAATTTTGCGATAAAATAAGTTGAAGATAATTTTAAAAGATAAGTGGTTACAATTGCAAAAATCATACACACTCTGCGTCAAAAAGACCCGGCGCGTGTACTACCGGGATAAAATAGATTGTGTGTATAAGTCTGTCTTTCATTACTCTAAAAAAACCGTTTTCTTTTTTGAAGATAATAAAAGAAAATGCAATGATGGAATGCAGATGAGCAGTGAATACCATGAGGATACTGAAGTAATTGTTCGCTTTAATCGATTCTCTAAGAAATTCTTATGGCTCATGAATAACAGTTCTTATCAACTTGTTGACAGTTTTACAGCTTCCAAAGAGGAGCTTGTTTCTATTAACTTATTTAACGTCAAGCAATATATTAAAAAACGATGATGTGAAATCACATTTTAGCCAACGTTTACAAGAATAATCTATTCCAATGGCTTGAAATATTTATGAGCTTCTTGTTCTTTCGGTGATTTGACTGATTTTGCGAGGCATGGCATTTTAGAATAAAAGATTAATATCTTGTACACAAAATAAAATACTTTGAAAAAAATATTCATTATACATTCATTATAGACTCATTACCAATGCTGTCATAAAAAAAAACCCGAATGTTATATGCTATAAGTCAGAAGTAACGACATTACAGTAGTCGCTATTTTTTCTAGTGTATTGTAGTGTAATGCATAATATTTTGAAAAAATTAGTGTAACAAGTATATTACAATACAAAAAATCAGTAATTTATAGCGAACACTGACGCTACTTTTAATGCAACTTCGAAAAAAGAAGAAAAAATGTGTCATTTTTCAATTTATGCTGCCTAAGCTTCCCTCTTTCTGTAAAATATCTTCTACATAACAATTTGATAATGTCAACGACGAATGAATGTTAAAATAGTAAATACAATTTATGCAGTGGCATGCTTTTGCATTAATGCGTTATTTACAATAGTATAGGACATTAGGGTTCGATATTCCACATCAACCATCTCATTACAAATATTTTATATACACTAGAGACAATAATTATTGAACCACCCACGTACAATCAAATAAATGGGATATAACCGAGAGCATTAAAAATTAATAAAGGTGAGCAGTTATTTGAAAAAGCGATAGAATTAGGAACTAGATGCCTATATGCTTAATTTCAGAACCGTAGCTGCTATATTAATGTATTTTTGGAGGGAAGGGTGGAGTTTTAAAGACCTGCATTGAACGGGTTTTTAAAGGGGGAGGGGGGAGGGGAAGTCTGATTTGGAGCTAGATTTGGGACAGTGGATGAGACATGCAGGGTGGCTACAGAAATTTTGAAAAAAAGTTCCCTGATTTTTCCCTGATTCCCCGATTATCTATATCAGATTTCCCTGATTTTTTTATTATTAACGAACATATATGGTATTTTTTTAACGTATGCTGCTTTCTCGTATAGCACACTTATCCAGCTTGTAAATATCTCTTTTGTGAGGGAAAAACAAAAAATGTACAGTATTTAATTAGCAGAGGTGTCAAGTATTACGATTTATCACTAATTATTACAGATATGCAACAAAAGTTACGGCGTTACAGGCATCAGATAAAAAAAATTGCTAATTCTGTCAAAGGATCGCTTGAAATAACGTAAATTTCGACATAAGACCGCAAAAAAAACGCAAAGTTTTGTCAAAAGATCTTATAAGGAAAACACTCATTTCTTCAAAGTTTCGCAGAAAAAAGTACAAATTTAGTCAAAAATTCGTGAAAAAGCACAAAATTAGTCTTAAAGATTGCGTAAAAAGTGCAAATTTCATCCAAGGCTTGCGTAAAAAAATGCAAATGTCATAAAAAGTTCACGTAAAATTAAGAATTTAGTCAAAAGATCACGAAAAACGTACAAATTTCATCTAAAGATCGCGAAAACACGCAAATTTCAATTTACTATAATGAAAAACGAGCAAATCTCGACTAAAGATAAAATGTTAAAATTTTGTCAATAAATAAAAAAAAAACCGCACAAATTTCGTGAAAAAAAAGCGAAAAACGTGCAGATTTTGTCAAAAAATCGGGTAAAACTTGCAAATTTTGTCAAGAACTCGTGAAAAAGTGTACATTTCGTCAAGAAATTGCGAAAAATGTGCCAATTTTGTCAAAATATTGCTAAAATTGACGAATTTTATCGAAAGATCACGAATGAACTAACTTTTGAAAATTTGGATTTATGGGAAAATTTAACTTTCATGCAGACAGATATCACCTGGCAGCAGTACTGCTTTATGTCTCTTTATCGCATCTTATTATTGGTTTAAAAATAGCCTGTTTGGCAACAAATCAATGTTGTTCGTAAGGTAGAAACAGAAATATTTTCACATAAAGAAAAATGTCCCTTTTTTTGAGTATTTTTATAAAGTTCCTTGGTTTTTCCAGATTGATAAACTTCCCTGATTTTCCCCTAATTCCATGATTTTCAGAATCTGTAGCCACCCTGACATGGCTACATCACTATATGATCCCAAGTCCAAATGACAGTAGCCATGTCTAATCCACCTCACAAATCTAAACCCCAAGCTCCTAACTAGCCTTTCACCCACATCCCCCTTTTACTCCTCCCTCCAAAAATGTGTTAATATAGGAGCTATATTTCTAAAAATTGAGCATATAGACATCTAAGAGATTCCACATCCTTCGATATTCCACATCAACCATCGCAATACAAATATTTCAAATGCACTAGGGGCAATAATTATTGAACCACCTTCGTATACCAGCAAATACGATACAACGAGGGCCACTGTGCTTGATTTCCAATCATCGAGTATACATTAAATTCTTGGACTAAGTCTGAAAGTAGCGAAATAATAACTGACATACTTTTGAAAAGTAGTTTGTACTCGCTAATTTTTAAAACAAGTGATTGTAGTTTTCAATAAAGTAGTTAAAGTTAACTACCTTTTCGATAATGTACACTGTAAAAAATTTTCAGAAATATTTCTGAAAATAACGGAGACCTGTGCTGCACGATACTAACGGAAAGGTTTCTGATTCGAACAGGAAAGTGTTTCGGTTAAAACACGGAACCTTTCTGATCCGTAATGAAAAGTTTCTGAATGTATCCGAAACCTTCCTGAATATATCTGAAACCTTTTTGAATATATCTGAAACCTTCCTGAATAATCTTAAACCTTTCATGATGGATCGGAAATATTTCATTACAGGTCGGAAAAGTTTCTGAATGAATCTGAAAACATAGTAAAACTTCCATTAAGGATAGGAAAGTTTTCAGATTGTGTAGGGTAGATGTGCCAGTAATGGGCCACCTTAAGGAATTTCTCTAAGAAATAATTTTTTATTAATAGTTATAATTATTGTATTCCAATTTTTTTCATATTAGATTAATCTTTCAACAATATTTAACTAATCCCACAGTTACATTTCCCAATAGAAATAAAAATTTCATTTTAAATAATAGAAATATGTCTAAATACCCAAATGCCCAGTAATGGGCCACCTATGTTCCAGTAATGGATCGCCTATGTTCCAGTAATGGGCCACCCTACAAAAAAAACAGATAATTATTTTTAGGTGCGTTCGTAATTTATGTAAATAGGTAGCACCTATAATTGTCGTTCAGTCCGTCTGTCTGTCCATCTATCTGTCCGTTTGTCTGACAGTCTCTCTATCTGTCCGTTTGTCTGTCCGTCTGTCTGTCCGCATATAACAACGGAAAACTATCCAACCGAATCGTTTGAAATTTAAAATACATAATTATTACATAATTTTGTCGAATCATTTCAAATTTTATGAAAATCGGATGAATAGATCAATTACAGGGAAAATCAAAAGAATTCCGTTACTTTACGGTCATTGGGGGAAAAACATTTAAAATGCATTTTAATTGTTTGAAATTTAAAACATATAATTATTACATAATTTTGTCGAGTCATTTCAGATCTTATGATAATCAGATGCATAGATCAATTACAGGAACTATCAAAAGGATTCCGTTACATAACGGTCAATGGGGAAGAAGTTTCAAATGCATTTTAATGATGTTACACTCATTCGAACATAATAGAATTGGCATGAATCTATGAAATATATACTAAAATATGCATTCTGTACAATCTGTGACGCAAAGAATTTTTATTATTAAATTACAGGGCTACACAAAAGTATTCCACTATATAATGCTATACGGGGAAACATGGTTTGGTACGTGTTTTAATTATATTCAACTATTTCACATTTTATGAGTAAGATATACGTTGCTAAGGTGTAATAAGAATTACTATTCCTGTATATTTACAGAATTTCAACCAATATACTGTATCCGAAGTACTATTTACTATAAAAGCAAGATCTGAATATTTTTAAAACTTCGTTATCGTACGAACGCACCTCATTTGCTACGTTCACGTGCAATTTCCAACTTGTTCTTTTTATGTCTGCGTAAGTCGCATCTTCTTCCTCAGAATCCACATTATCCTCTTGTATACAAAATTCAGCCTTTTTGAAGCAATTGTAAATTGTTTTTTCTTCAATTACCCCCATTGATCCCGTTCTTGTATGTATAACTATTCAATTAACACTGTTTTGAGAAGGATGTTGAAAGGTGTGTGAAAGGAGGGGGTTGATGAATTTGTTGGACTTAAGGAACAAGAAAATTCAAGCAGAGGAGTAATATTAAAAAAAACTCAGCACTGAACGATAAATTAGGAATAAGAGATGGAAATTTGATTTCATGTGATTTCGAAGTATTTTTTTACAACTGAATAAAGAACATTTTATGAAAATATTCGTTATATGGAAATAGATATTTCGCTATATAGAGACTGTTTTTAATGTAATCATGGGAAAAGGGGAACATTCCTACTAAAAATTCGTTATATAAAGAAATTCGATGTATGGAGTTTCGTTATAGAGAGACTTGACTGTATTTATAAAGAAATTGTCTTTATTAAATTCTAGTAAGTAAAATTTAAGTATTAAATTTGTTTATTTAGTTTTCAGTTAAATCAAAATATTTTATCACTACAGAAATTACACTTTTAGTATTGGTCACTTGGGTGGTCCATTACTGGCAAATCACGAAATAAGCAATCCAGTAATGGGCCACCCCTCCTAAAATCTTAAAAATAAATAAAATTTTGTAAAAAGCCATTGGTATATTAAATTCAATGTTTTATATTGCTAACCAAACAAAAACATTCAATTTTTACGGAAAAATAAAAAAAGTTATAAACTAAGTAAGTAAAGTCTGCTCTTAGCATGTTCATTAAGATTTTCAGTGAAAAACAGAAAAACTGTGAAACTTTATTTTCTGCTTCCTAATTGTTTTGACGAAAAGTGTAAAAAATTAACCCAGCTTATAAAGCATGCCAGGTAGAGTTCAGAAAAAAATAATAAAAGTTTAACTATTATTTATTATTTTTTTATAAACCAAAAAGTGCGAGGTGGCCCATTACTGGAAGGTGGCCCATTACTGGCACATCTACCCTAGCAAATCTTTCATCGCGGGACGAAAAGGTTTTGGAATATATATGGAACATTTCATTTGGGATCGAGAATGTTCCTGAATATGTATAAAGGTTTTTATTATGTATCAAAAAGGTTTCCTGTTTTAGCTAAATGTTTTTCGGCTGAAATCGGAAATTTTCCTGTCAAAGTAATGCAGATGTGCTCAAATATTTTTCGGCGATGTTTCCGAATATATGTATTCGGAAATATTGCCGAAAAATATTTATACGCATTTTTTAATATTCTATTTTGCTTTGATAGTGGCACAACTTAAAATTTCACGTTTATCCTTAATTTGAGGTCAGCAATAAAAATATATCGTAATGGACTTATGAAAGACTGAAACAATTGAAAATAGCATACTAATTTTATAATTAAAAAAATACTGCAACTACACTGTTAATATCAGATTTAGGGAATCAGAAGAAATAAGAAAGAAAGAAATTTATATCAGAAAAGAATTTAGTTGTGGTCTGTATTTTTTTTTTTTTTTAAGTAGTAATATTATTAATTAAAAAAATAATAAATTCGAGAATTGACCCCCCCCCCCCTTTTTTTCGCAAAAACGCACATGAACATTATTTTTAAGAGGTTTTTCTTTGGTTTTTTTGTGTGCAACATGAATGTGTTTTGTTATTGACATTGCTGCCAAGTTTTATGTCCTGGAGGAAACAAACTACACCCCCCCCCCAAAAAAAAAAAAAAAAAAAAAATTGCTGCAATTCTGTTTTAAGATGATGTTTAAAACAGCAAAGTACCGAAAGTAATCAACACTTTAGCAGATAGGGAATTCTAATAATTTTTAAGGTTTTTCTTGTAATTGGAACTTTTATGAAATAGATCGGGAAAATTGAGAGGATTAGGAGATATATATGTTACAGCTTGCAAAATATACGAAGGAGGATGTTTACTTTTGACATTTTATGATAATACTAAACAAAATTTGTATGTATATTACTTTTTTTACTACTTAAGCATGAGATACACATAAGAAATCTAAACGGCATCTGAAATTCCTTCCCACAAACACTGTCTTCTAAATTTGCAATACAAATTTATTATTTAAAAAATTCCATTCAGCAGAGCCTAAAAGTAGAAGAGGATTTAGTAAAAAATTCATAAGCTAACTTTACATAGAAATTAAATGGTCGTAGAACAATAATCCAGTTAATTTGAATCATATTTTGCAAGTGAAATAACACAAATTATGAGTCATTTAAATAACGTTTTTTTTTGGGGGGGGAGGATGGGATTCAGATTGAAAAATGGTAAATGTAAATAGTAAAAACATCCAGAAAAAAAATTAGGATTCAGAAAAAAAATACTACTAGGTTATGATAACTGTAATGAAGGGCCATAATATTTTTTCACTCTCCATTGCCAAACCTTTCTTCCACATCTTCAATTAGTTATTAGCAATGTGAAATGCTTTTCAACCATATGGTGTAAGTCGTAAATCTTAGATATGTTAATAGTACAAAATGGAACTCACAATCATAGTAAGGAAATATTATAGATTTTTCTGTTTCTCGAAAAATGTCCCTTAGCCCTTACTTTGACCCTCATGGTTTATTCAAGTCCATCAACGAATTTAAGGCTCTTTTTCCTGCAAACCAAGACATTTGCAATCTAGTGCTTTCACTATGGGGAGGTCATTTTTAATAACTCGTTTCTATTTTTTTTTCATTGGATAGTGAGGCATTGGATAGTAGCATTTACAATGCTACTTTTTTTTAGTTTTTCAATTTTGTTACAGATATCTTTTAGAATGACACTTTTATTTTCAGAACCGGTTTTGAAATCAAAAGCAACTTTGAGGGACCTCAGCTATCCAATGCCAAAATAATAATAATAAATAAAATACTTAAAAATCTCTAAATACAAAACTGTTATTAGAAAATAATCTCTCTCTAAGAGGAGCAATAGTTTGATTAATGTTTTATAATATTAGCTGTTGTCTCTGCTTGCAGGAACAGAAACCTTAAGGCTTCTTAATTTTTTGTGTTAATTTCAAAATGTGTTCTGTATGGATATACAATTTTGTATGGATATACAAAATTACCGCAAGAAAATGAAGTATGTACATAAATATAAACGAAACCATTCCAATTACATACATTTTTGTCATGAATGCATGATAAATATTTGTTCTTTATTCTTTATTGAAAAAAAGCAACATTTTATTACTATTGTTCGATTTGTGCATTAAATATGCAAATATTGAAATTTAATAAACATATATGCTTACTTGCAATTTTTCTTTGAGTTGCATGCATCTTTTCTTTTCTTTTTCCCTTTTTAGTTTAAGACTTTAAACATTAAAAAAAATACTGTACAATAGTTTTGGAGTCAACATTGTTACGTAGATGACTACATATTGTCTTTTATGACCAAAGTTTCTACTTCAAGTCTCCCTAAAATATTTAGGACCATGTTGCTGTATTCAGTCACTATTTTACATCTTAGATTCCCCCCCCCCCCCACACACACACACACATACAATATTTTGATTCGATTTCTTTCTTGAACAAAATGATGGAAAAAATGCAGAACTGGAAAATAAAAACAAAAATCCATCGCTTATCCAGATATTTCAGAATGCTTGAAAACATTAGTTACTCTTTCCTGATTTGTGTTTGGTATATGTATTGCACGTCAATTCAGATACGAATAAAATTGACGTCCTTCACAAGATCGCTCCTTGATTACTTTTCGATTTTGGTCGCAGATTAAGTTATTTTCATTTTCAGAACCGGTTCAGAAATTGAAAGTAACTTTATAAAAAAAATACTTGCGACCAAAAATTGCAAAAATAAGCAAAGAGTGATCTTCTGAAGGACATCAACTATCCAATGCAAAGAAAATTATTTAAAAATGTCAAAATGCGAAAGATTTATTAGAAAAATGCCACCCCATAGGAATAGCATTAGCTCGCAAGTGTCTTTGCGGGCTAATGCTATTCCTATGGGGTTTGCGTGGGCTTTGCGTTCTTCAGGACCCTTAAGACTGATTATTTTGGATTGGTTTGCATATCAGTGCATGAAGACTTTCACAAAATATAGCTAATGGGATTCAGAGGTCATATAAAACATTAATATATTTAACTATTTCAGAAAGACATATTTTGATTTAAACAGCATCTAAAATAATTATTTTACTATTTTATTTATTTATGTACATTAGCAAGATATTTATGACAAATTGTTAAGAATTAAACTTATTGAACATTGAATAAAAAAAAAATTTTTAACTTAATAATTTATCCAATTTTGAACTCAGTTATCCCATTATGATGTTTATAAATATAAATTGTAAAAGTGATTACACTAAACATATTTAAAATTCTACTTCTGTTATTGAAATAACTATTGTCAACATTACTGATATAATTTTTAACAGCAAAAGCACTTTAACACACTAAGCAGATATTTCAAAATATGCACATAATTTTTAAAATTAAATTATTTATTATGTTAATAAAAATATGATATCTTATATAACAGCATATAAAAAATGCAAATTTGTAGAGAAGAACAGTTAATGAAACGACCATGCTATATTATGCCAGTAATTGTTTTTAGTAAAATATGTAATTAAAAATGCTTAAGTACTCATGGTTTAAATGGCGATATTTGTAACATCAGTAATTCATGTAAGTTTATACATATGACTAAGTATTAATGTTTTTAAATACTAGTTTTATGCATGTAAAAAACCTTTCTTTTAATAAGACTGTACACAAATCAACACATTGTTTCTAGCTCAAAGATAACATATTATTTAAAAAAAAAAGCTATGTGCTATAGATCTCAAGTTAGACTCAAATTTAAAAGTATATAAAAGTTAGATGAAACAACAAAGAAAAGTATTCAAAATGATTTATTGAACTCATATTTTATTCCAAAATTTAAAATACCAGTCAGAAACAAGATTTTAATAAGACTTAAAACTTCGGCAAAGTATTACAAAAAGTAATTAATTTAGTTGGAAATGTTTTGGGGATTAATTTCAGTATGCAAGTCTCAAAAGAGAAATATGCGGTTGCTGCCCGTTTAGGGTATTCAATATTACACACAAAATACATTCCTACTGCTGCAGATACTGCCTCCAAAAATCCATTACATTCGATAATACTTTTTTCTGCAACCATATATACTTTCGTTGTGTTAAAAATGTTCCCAATAACAAGAATGATAACAAGAAAAGACTGAAATGTTTCAGTGTTGACTTGTGATGGAATGTACTCCAAAGACAAATTTCTTTGCCTCTTTGGTGCCAACAATAACTTGTCGGTGTAAACCTTTCTTCTTGGAGTAGGCACTAAATTTTTATTTTTTTTGACATCATCTCTCCCCTTATTGTATATCTTGATGTTCCAACCTTCATAACCTTTCCCAATGTTAGATTTTAGGGAAGGAAATTCAGATACTAGTGAACAAACCACGATGTATCGCTGTTTTGCAGTGGGGAATTCTGTATATTTCCTAATTTCGTTTGAAAGACGTCCGAGCAATTCACTTTTCGTCAACCACAACAACTCACCATTAATCATTGTGATCAATCTGTTTTATTGTTAACTGATCAACTTTTCTTTCGGAATTAGAAATGTGGCAGGCCAAGGAAGTAGTTTTATGCCTGGAAAGAAAATCTATTTAGTAAATCATTTCTAAAACAGAGATACATTTTATTTTCTGCTGAGACTGATAATCTAAATTATTAAAAAAATTGTACATGTATCAATATAAAAACCCTAAATGAGTTAAAAGTGGGATGCAGCATTACCTTATAGAAGCTCTAAGATTTAGGTGTTAAATCGTTAAATATAATATCAAATTCTGAGTGATGCTATGTTATTAATATAAAAGAAAAATAAACTTCATATTCTACAGTACAAACATTATTTTGGATGTAAAAAGAGATAAAATTTACCCACTGGTGTTTTTTGTTAACTTCTTTCATAAATACAAAAGATGGATTTTTTAAAAAAATATTAAAATTTAAGTGATCCTGTGATGCGACTTTAAAAAGGATTTGCTTTAAAATTACATTACAACTATTTTCCTTTGTCTTGTGAAAAATATTTAAACATTCAAACAATATATTTTTTTTATTTACTTTCCATATACACATTTAAATATATCACACTTTCACTGAGCTTATAGCATGTATTAAATGCATTTATTTTATTAAACTACTTTTATTTTAATATATAATATATTTTGCTTCATGCTATTCAAAAACACAGGCAAACTTTGCATAAATGTTTTTTTTCTTTGGTACTACTTGATTATTTTTTCAACCAAAAACTATCGCCTATGACAAAATACCAAAAATGGATAATTGTAAATGTCACTTGGCACTAAACAGGAACAATGTGTTACATCATCAATGATTTTTAATTTGATTTTTAATTTGTACTTTTGTCAATATTATACTAATTTACTCGCTTTTTCATTACTTAAAATAAAAATTATGCCAATTTGCATAATATAGTGATTATTTGGACATTTTCATAATTTGGTGAAATTGATCAATGGGATAATCAAGTAGTACTTTTTTTGCATTATATTTCAGATAATTTGGATACAAAGAGGCAAAGTAGCCTTTTACAAATTTTAGTGAATTAATTTATAAACTAAATTATATAAAATACAAATTTTCCTGAAAAAAAAAAAAACTAGATTCAATAGAGAAAAATAAATTCTAGAAGACGAAATCCAGGAGACGAAGCATAAAATTAAGATTAATTTAGAAACATATTAGGGCATTCCATGGAAAAAGGACAAAATGTCTTGCATGCAAAAACTTAACATAAAAACGTTTATCTATTGACTTATAAGTTGTTAAAACACAAACTATACTTCAAAGCAGTGTTCTCGCTGACATTTGACCAACGTTAGTAATTTGGCTAATAAAAAATAAAAAACATTCGCCAAATGAGAAAAGTATTAGCAAAATAGATTCGACGTGTAGCACTAAAAAATTTATCTTTAATCCTTTAACGTACCCCCTTTTTTCAATATGTTAAGAAAAACCTAAGTTTTTATAATTGCGACAACGATTATTAATCTAATTTCAACTATACGCTACAAATATATTACAAATATGAATATATGCATATGTAGGGGGAAAAATAAAGAAAAAGCAAAAATTGAGCACTAGCAATTTGGCACATCTAGTCGCTTGTTTACTCCCCAAATGAAGAATTTAGTTGCAATTTGGCACAATGCCGAGCAACAGTGAGAACCCTGCTTCAAAATAAAATATTTCGCAACAAACCTTCAACTGATTAAAAATGTTTTGTGGGAATTAAAAAAAAAGAGAGATTTTTTTTGTATGTGTAGGAGTGCAATTTCTTCTTTTATAAAAAATTACGATATTTTCTCGGTGCTGATAGGTAAATTTTGAGCCTTTCTTGAGACTCATTGGAGAAAATCATGGATAAACTTAAATTTTCTCCAATGATTTTTATCCTCAACCGTTTGGTGGATTTTGCAGCTTTTTTGCAAGCAACTACCAAAAGAACAGACCTTTTTCTGCGATTGACCAACTACCAACTGATAAATCCCCCCCCCCCCAAGGACCAATTGACAAAACCTTAGTAGTGAGACAAACTTTGTGGCTTTTTCGTGCGACTGGCAAAATTTGTGGATTTTTTTCTGCTATTGAGCATTGAATTGCGCAGTTTTTATAGCCAATCCAATGGCAAATTTGGCTTCTATTTACCTGCAGATGATTGCAAAGTGTGATATTTTCTTCTATCAACTGTCAAAAATCGTATAACATTTTTTGCCTGCGATCAACCAATGTATTATTTCATGGAGTTTTACTTATAAATTCGATTTGGTGATCTAGGATCGGGGGGAATGTTTGCAAAAAACATATGCAATTGATTTCGACCTTAAAAGCGAATTACATCCTGAGATAGAAAGATTCCACTACAAATAAAAAGATCCGTATGGCGATCTTTGCAAAATAGAGCTCAGAATAGTATGTGCCATATATCGGGGGTAATTCTGTTCCTAATTTTCCGAAAATTTAAGCCAATCAGTTCCAAGAATTTAAAAAAAAAAGAAAATCAGTCATTAATCTGAAAATTTGGACATAAAAATACCACAAATTTTGTCCGGGAATTACAGAATAAACACGAATTTTATTACGAAATCGCAAATTTCGCCAAAAGATCGCGAAAGAGCTGTAAATTTCGCCAAAGAAACCAGACAGAGTTACAAGTTTCGTCAAAAAAGTGCGAAATGAAGGGATATTTTGTCAAAAAGTCACGAAATAAATCCACATTTCATCGAAAGACCACAAAAATAGCAAAATCCACGAAAAAATAGCGAAAGAACTGCAAATTTTGTCAAAAGATTGTAAAACTGCAAGTACTATCAAAAAATCAGAAAAAAAATCCCACAATTTTTGTCAAAAGATCCCAAAATGACAAAAGCATCTTTTCATCAAAAGATCGTGAAACAACAGCAAATTTTGCCAAAAGATCGCAAAACAACTTCAGATTTTGTCAAAAAGTCGCAAAATGCACAGCAATATTTTCCAAAGGTGCAAAATAACCGCAAGTTTCATAAAGCGATCGCAAAAGAACCGAGAATTTCACAAAAAGGACAAAACAACCACGAATTTCGTCAAAGTCACAAAAGAATGTCAGAGGTGAAATATCCACAAAACTCGTCAAAAGATCACGAAATAACGGCAGATTTCAAATGACAAAAGCATCTTTTCATCAAAAGATCGTGAAACAACAGCAAATTTTGCCAAAAGATCGCAAAACAAGTTCAGATTTTGTCAAAAAGTCTCACCTCAAAAAAGTCTCAACGTCACCAAAAGTCTCAACTTCAGATTTTGTCGCAAAACAACGGCAGATTTCAAATAATAAAAGCATCTTTTCATCAAAAGATCGTGAAACAACAGCAAATTTTGCCAAAAGATCGCAAAACAACTTCAGATTTTGTCAAAAAGTCGCAAAATGCACAGCAATATTTTCCAAAGGTGCAAAATAACCGCAAGTTTCATCAAGCGATCGCAAAAGAACCGAGAATTTCACAAAAAGGACAAAACAACCACGAATTTCGTCAAAGTCACAAAAGAATGTCAGAGGTGAAATATCCACAAAACTCGTCAAAAGATCACGAAATAACGGCAGATTTCACCAAACAATCATTACGCAAATTTTGTAAAAAAAAAAAAAAAAAAAAAAAAAAAAAAAATCGCTAAAAGTGTATATTTTGTCAAAAGATCCTGGAAAAAAACATACTGCATAAACACATAACCCCCCCCCCCTTTCCATTTTCCACTTCATTGTAATTCTGAGAAAATTTGATATAAATTTCAGAATTTTTTTTTTTTTTCACTCAGAATCAATATCCCATATATACTAGCTGGAAGTTGAAAATTATTGAACATATAAATTTTCTATAGCTATAGTTATATAACATTTACCTTTAACATATCCAAATATTTTGGGAAATTTTTCATGTGGATTGAGGGGAAATGTTGGGAGTAGAAACATTTTCTGCACCCCTGTACTATATATGGGTGATTCTCAAAATAGGGGACTATTTCAAAAATGAAATCTTAAAAAAATTACTGTTAGCAAAATTTCTGAAAAAAATAGGTGTTGTTAATATAGTATTAGGTATACTTTCCATGTAGTCAGCAGAGCTAAATATTTAAAAATTAACTTAAAAAAATAATTAGTATTTTTTGAGTCATGCTAATGACAAAACAAATTGCATGGAATAAATATGTTATGAAATTTTTATCTTCCTGTTTAAATATTTTTTTTATATTTATTAGCCTTCCTTTTCAGCAAATGGTTTCCATTTTTACATATATACATATAAGCAGAATAAAAACATTACCAAATAGCAATCTTTGTTACACGAGCAACATTCTGACACTAACAATGCAAGAAGCTGTCTTAATGATTTTCCTACAGATTTAATGCATATTTTTGGGATAATAAATGTAATACCTAAATTTATACGTAAAATTAAACTTTATAAAGGATACAATATAAGCACTGGTTACATTTATGCACATAGGAGTCTTTAGCATGGACAGAAAAAACATGCTAATGACACTGATATCTGTCCATGCTAATGACAAATTTTAATTTAAATAAGATTATGAGCCATAATATAATCACAATGTAATAGTCCTTTCTGGGGCTTTTTAAAACACAAAACTTCTATGCAAATAAATAAAATAAAAATTTTAACTATAAAATAAACATGAAAATTATTAACCATTCTAATGACATACAATTGATGTACGCCCCTAATATTCAACTTCTATTCTTAAAATACAATACATGCTTCTATTTTCAGGCTGAGATAAAATGGCTACTTGTTGCCATGGAGAAACTTTATATTTTCAAACTATTGTCATATGTGAAAATGAAATTTTGATTAATAACTAGCTGTTATAGTATGACCTTGTTTTGAAAATCGAATATGGAGGACAAACTTTAATTCTTTTTTTATATACTATAATTTTACTTTTAAAAAGAAATTTATTGGATAAATCCTCTCCTTGATTAATATAAAGAAAGAATAACATTTGTTTATTTTATAAACATGATATTAACTCTTGAAAAATGCTAGTATACACAAGGCACAGCTGCTGTGGACATCCATGCTAATGACATTTTGAATGTTTATTCTGTTATTTTAAGGTGTTTTTAACTAAAAAGTGAGTAATTCTTGTGTGCAAATAACGAATAATATTAAGGAAAACATATCTAAATATAAAAACATGACAGAAAAACTCTCAATTTTTTTTGTATGCCAAAAGACATAAATTGTCCCCTATTTTGAGAATCCCCCATATAAATTCAATCCGCAAATCCAATTTAAAAAGATAAATTTCTAATTGTAACACTTAAAGTAAAAATAACAAATACATACAATAATGTATAATATATATATTAGAATAATATTTTAAATTAATTTCAAATGTTAAGAAGTAAAATTGACCATACAAGACAAACAGGAAAAAAATATTTTTCAAGCCCTGAATATCTCCTCACTTCTGTAGTCACAAATGGATATATCATTAAAAAAAAGTAAATTTCCATATAACTACACTTATGAAACTGTTTGTATAGCAAGACACACATATGATGGATGTATAGTGGAATAAAACACAGAATGAACTTCTGCGAGATGTATCACTTTTCTTGTAGTTGAGCGATATGAAGTTTTAACATATTTTAAATTAACTACATGTTACAAGGAAGGTAGCAGTTTACTAAATATGTATCAAACTATAGTAAAAATCATAAATAAGACTTAAATGAATCAAATTACAGTTGAACCTCGTTAACATGAATCTCAAGGGGAATCAAAATTTTGTTTATGTTAATAGTAATTCATGTTATCAGTATCAAACCTTTATATTCGTTTTTATAAGTGAATGTGAAAACAGTTCATGTTAAACGTAATTCGCGTTAAGCGTGTTCATGTTAACGAGGTTTGACTGTAATAATAATCCAAAATATGCAAAAACATTAAAAAGAAAAATCTTAAAAATAAAATCTTAAAAATCCATCATAATTTATTAAAATTCTAAATGTAGTTTATCACATAAAATATGGATGCACAACCTTTTCAAGAGAAGGGCCACATACAAATATGTCTGGATAGTCGAGGGCCACAATCAATAATACGGAGAGAATTAGATGTCGAGGCCTAAATAATCGGATAAAAAATGTGATTTCAGTGGGAATGGGGGGGGGGGGGTTACCTCTTTAAGTTTATTTACCCAGTTAAAATGTACAATTCAGCTGGTAAGGATGCATCAGCATTTTTACGTTTGTATATATAACAGACATAGCAAGGATTATTTTTAATATGTAACAAAATTCTTTGACTTTATTCAGAATAGTAATTTTTTTTATTAAAAGTTCTAAAAAAAGCCATAAGTGTCTGGTGTCGAAGAAAATGTGTACTTAATGAACGAAGGAGAGAAAAGAAGGCAATCAACAAGATTTTTTGGTGCTTGATCACTTTTTTGGTTACCGATTTTTTTGCGAATAATCAATTGCAATTTTTCCACTCATGATCAACCAAATTTGTGAGTTTACGATACCGATAGACAAAATTCCCGATTTTTCTGCGCCTTATCAACAAAATTCACGATTTTTGGGAAGCCGATTGACGAAATTTGGAACTTTTACAAAGCCGATCGACAAATTCATGATTTTTACAAAGCCAATCTATGAAATTCGCAATTTTCACAAAGCAGATCGGCGAAGTTATCCATTTTTTTAGCGTCTGATCAACAAAATTCGCGATTTTTACAAAACTGATTGACGAAATTCGCAATTTTTATGAAGACAATTGAGAAAATTCACAATTTTTCCGCTTCTGATCAACAAAATTAGTGATTTTTACAGAGCCAAATGGTGACGTTTGCAATTTTTAAGAAGCCAATCGATGAAATTCACGACTTTTAAGAACTCATTTGACGAAATTCACAATTTTTTTTTCACATGATAGATGAAATTCGCAATTTTTCCGCGCAATATAAACAAAATTAGCTATTTTTATTCAGCCGATCGAGAAAATTTACTATATTTCCGCACCTGATCAACAAAATTTATTATTTTTTTTCTCCCCTAATCGATGAAATTTGTGATTTTCCCGCAACAGATCGATGAAATTTACAGTTTTTCTGCGTATGATCGACAAAAATCACCATATTACCGAGTCCAACAAAAGAAATTTGCGCTTTTTCCGACCTTAATTGACGAAATACGCATTTTCCGTGCTCAGTCAACGAAATTTGCGATTTTTAACTAACTTTGACGAAATCTGCATTTTTTACAAGGCAGGATGAAAGACGCTTTTTTCCCCTTGATAAACTAAAAAAACTCATTATTCTTTCACTGCCGATCATCGAAATTTACAATTTTTCCGCGGACAATCGCGATTTTTTCATCCCAGATAAACAAAATTCGCGATTTTTTCGAGCCCAATCAACAAAATTCACGATTTTTTTTAGCCCGATCAACAAAATTCTTGTTTTTTTCACGCGATAGCAGCCTATTAATTTAATTTGCAATTGTTTCGTGCATATCAACAAAACTGACAATTTTTTCTTGCCCAATAAACGAAATACCTAAGTTTTCGCATCCGACCGACTAAATTCGCGATTTTTCTGTGCCTGATCGGCGAAATTGGCTACTTTTTTCCGAGTTCTCATGCCCGAATTTTTTTCATTTTGATTTTTCCATACCTGATGAATGAAATTCGCGATTTTTCAGAGCCTCTTCGACAAGATTTGCTATTTTTTCGCACTTGATCAAGGAAGTTTGGAGTTTTCTTTACTCAGTCAACGAAATTTGCGATTCTTAAGTAACTGACGAAATTTTACATTTTTCTGCAATAAACTGACGAAATTTGCGAATCTTAAGTAATTGGCGAAATTATATATTTTTTTGCGATAAATTGACGAAATTTACGATTTTTTTTTCCAGCGACCTATGCACAAAAATTGCCTTTTTTTCCCAGTTGTAAACTGACGAAATTTGCGATTCTTAAGTAACAGACGAAATTTTATATTTTTCCGCGATAAATTAACGAAATTTGCGATTTTTTTTTCAGCGACCTCTACTCAAAAATTGCAGTTTTTTCCAGTTGTAAATTGCCGAAGCTCGCGGGCCGCACATTAACCCATCGCGGGCCACAGGTTGTGCATCCCTAACATAAAATACTATTATAATCAATCACACTAAAGAATAATTACACCTATACTAGTACTGGAATTTTGCATTTCTGAATCACAATACATTTGATTGTAAAATACAGTAGACTCTGTCAAATCCGCACAGCTTGGGACCAGAGGTTGTGCGGATTTTAGAATTTTACAAATTTCTGGTCATTGCTTTGTTTACATTTTTAAAACAGCAATTTGAATGTAATTAATAATGCAATTGTAACTACAAGGAATGCTTACAATATAATAAAAAATAGAAATAAGTAATATACTAAAATAATAAAAAATTACATAATTTTTAAAATGATTAAAATATTAAAAACAAAGTTCAAGTTAAAAATCAACAAGGTATGATCACATTTTCATTATGAAGATGAAATGTATTTTCCCTAAATTAATCTATTAAACTTGCCTTATAAAGGCACATTACTAATTCATATCAAAATAATAAAATAAGGAAGTTTTATTTCAGGTTTAGTGAGATTTAATAACCAAAAAATCTTGACTAATACATAAATATTTTTGGTAAGAAGATTGTAATTATCAGTGATATCAGCAATATCTTGAATTTTTCGGAAAGAAATTTAATTTTCCTTCATGAAAAAACATGAATTCAATAATATTAACAAAAATTTCAAATTAAAATGTTTGTAATTGATATAAAATAAAAAGGTCAAATTTTGTAATTCTATCTGAATTAAATGTTTAATAATTTACATTCGTAAATTATGTGCGGCTTTTAGGTAGTCTACTGTAATAGAATATTTAAAAATATGCAAAAAATCAGGAGAAATATGTCAAAAATCAGGAGTATAGAAAAACATGTGATAATTAAGAGTCTTCTGCTGAAGTCAGGAGATTTGACTAGTCTTATTTTAATTAAAATATAACAAAAATAAAGCTTTAAGGATTACCTTTCTTAAATGCTGCGGTACTTCATCCCTCATGTTGTCAACAAAAAAACAGGGACTTCAACTTTATTTTCATTCAACCATGGTTTCTAGAAAAAAATATTTTATTCATTTATTTATTGTAAGCATGATTTGATTTTCTTTAACATAATGTGCCCAGTGCATGAACTGAATGCGAAAAGGGCAATTCTGACAGGACAGAAACATTTTATGACTTGGCAACCTTTGAAAATGAGAAATCGTTGAACACACACTTAAAATTAATCTGGAGTTTTTTTTGTATAATACTGATTGAAAAAGCAGAATTTTAAATGTATGGGTATATCTGAACTATATAAATCTATCATACTATTTTATTTAAAATATATTACAGCAAAATTAGAAGTTTTGAGCCGTAAGTGATATATTTTTTCATGTTATAGATGAGAAATGCTTCCCTTCATAAGATCATAAGCTAGTATGCTAAACCCAGGGCAAACATATTTTGGCGTCCCCCCCCCCTTTCCTCAGTAAAGCATATTTACAAATATAATTTTACTAATTTTCTAATATCCTACTTCATTTAAAATACATAAAATATGTAATACTGAATTACGTATTCTCTTTTGTAAAATATTGATTCATTAATCTTGTAAGTGGAATCGGAAATAATCTAAAATGATTCCGGTTTATACAGGATATTCATGCCATATCCTTAAATTCTTCTATGCTTTGGTCTAACCCAAACAGGACGTGTTAAACAATACCGTGTTAAACATAAACGTGAGAAAGATCAAAATACAACAGGTTCACATGGTCTCCCTTCGCCTGGCGCCTAGGGCACGTGCCTCCTCTGCCCCCCATTAGTTTTGGTCTGTTAACTTGTGATCCAACACTGGATCAAACAGCACCCCCTCCCCCTGATTCAACAATAGCTCTAAATATATATATATATATATATATGGGTGATTCTCAAAATAGGGGACAATTTCAAAAGTGAAATCTTAAAAAAATTTCTGAAAAAAATAGGTATTGTTAATATAGTATTAGGTATACTTTACATGTAGTCAGCAGAGCTAAATATTTAAAAATTAACTTAAAAAAAAAAAAATTAGTATTTTTTGAGCCATGCTAATGACAAAACAAATTGCATAGAATAAATATATTAAGAAATTTTTATTTTCTTCCTGCTTAAATATTTTTTCTATATTTATTAGCCTTCCTTTTCAGCAAATGGTTTCCATTTTTAACCGACTTCAAAGAGGAGGTTATGATTTCGACCTGTATGTATTTGTTGTTCACGCATAACTTTTGCAAATATGAACCGATTTTGATAATTCTTTTTTTGTTTGAAAGCGCATGAGGCCCATGTGGTCCCATTCGAATTTCATAAAAATCTGATAATTAGAACTTTTTTAAAAATAAAAACTTTAAATTTCAAATTCATTTTGTAGCAATCGACCAATTAGAAGTGTTCATTTTGCATGCTTTTCTGTTACATTTACATAGACACACGATCTTTTCACTGTTAAAAGGTTGAAGTTTTTTCTGCATCGTCACTCCACCGCTTTTATGGAATATCTCTATTTTGACCAATGAGAATTCACCATAATACAATGAAGTAATCATTTTCTATAAAAGCGATGGATTGACGATAAAGTAAAAGTTTCAAATTTTTAACAGTGTTCAAAGTGCAAAATCCTAACTGGACGAGGGCCAGGATTCACATAAATTTTGCGCTGTTTGCGAAACGAGATTTATTAACAAGAAAATTTATTTAAAACATTGAAAAATTTGCTAAAATTCAGGCTTCTGATTCGTTAATCTGGTTTCGCTAACAGTGCAAATTCTACCTGGATTCCGGACAAGTTCTTTTATGCAAGAAACCGGAAATATAGCATCTAGGGGATATAATGTGGAAATCGGCTATCTCGGGGCGTGTTCAGAGCAACTTACAAAAGTAACCAATGTTACCGACCGATTGTAGGGCAGTACGAAAGCAAATTGTGGCATCAATGAAAACTATTCTGTTGAATTGTAGCTGACGTCACACTTCGCTTTGATTTTCATTTCGTACTTGTCTACACTGTTAAAAATCTGCTGCATTTTGCTGCAACGCACTCCCCTGCTTGTACAGAAAACGGTTACTTGGCCGTGAAATGGCGCTTTCTCATTGGTTGGAATAGAGATATTATATACAAGTGGTGGAGGGCGTTGCAGCAAAATGCAGCAGATTTTTAACAGTGTACAATCGGTAAGTGGTCGGTAAGTAACCGGTAAGTTGTGTTGAACACGCCCTCTGTAACACTTAAAAAAGCGCTAAAATGTTCTATTCTTTAAATGTGCAACAATGCTAATGAAATTTAAAGATAGGCGCGACATCTGCAGGACATTTTCTAAAAATGCAAGAATTATTGCTAGTCTAGATAATGTATCACGAAAATGCCGCAGATGTTGCTGTGATCGACACTTTGGAATTCAGTAGCATCGTTGCACATTTAAAGGATATAAATTTTTAGCACTGCTTGCATTGTAAAAAATTGAACCCTTTTTCTGCGTCGTCACCCCATCGCTTTTATAGGAAACGATTACTTCGCTCTATTATGGAGCATTCTCATTGGTCAAAACAAAGAAATTCTATAAAAGCGATGGAGTAACGATGCAGCAAAAGGGTCAAATTTTTTACAGTGTCGATAGCAGATTTTCACTCCATGTATTCCAGACTCTCTCCTTCGAACAATGAAAAGTTCTCAAAAATGAAGGCTTATGATTGGTCAACCTTGTTTTGCTTAACAGCGAATAATCCTTCTGGATCCTAACCACTGTTGCAGAGATGCTAGTTTTTTTCCAAACTACGAAATCTTAGCTGGAACAATTCTCGTATCCACCAAAGTGAAAGATCCACATCGATCCAGACATGAGAATTCGATATCGAAAAGCTGAAAATTCATCTCTAAAGAGCCTTACACGTTAAAGCAAGAGTGCCTGTGTATCAGGGTGCTTGTTATGCCGGATTCACAAAGTGATTAAAGTACATTGCTATGTGCTAGATTTACATTTAGACAAATATAAATGACGAAAAATTTTGATAAGCTTACCATTAAAGTTAAGCTATTTAACATCTTTCACCCATAAAACAAACTCGTTCAGGCGACTACCGCCAAGTTCTGGAATAAAAATTATTAAATTTTCTGTATTTTGGAAAACCGCGTTTATCAAAGAAAATTCTTAACTTCAAATATTACTACTTTCATATAGACGCATGCTGAATCATGGTGTGATTTTGATAATATCTTCCTTTTTAGTTTTTATGACTGAAAAGAGTATTTTAATACATACGAACATTTAGAATTACCTTGCTATGCATTGAATCATAGAAGCAACTTGACGCGCTCTGATTGTGTACGCGTACTTTAAACTGTAAAAAATCTGACCCTTTTGCTGCATCGTCACTACCCCGCTTTTATAGAATATCTCACTTTTGATCCATGAGAATGCTCCATAATAGGCTGAAGTAATCGTTTTCTGTATTAACGGTGGAGGAACGATGCAGCAAAAGGGTCAAATTTTTAACAGTGTACCCTGTTTAAAATATCTTGAAAAATTACGTCTGTTTTTAAAGACTATCTATTTTCTGACCAATGAAAACGCTCCATAGACGTTTTTAGATCGCTCTCATTAGTCAGAAAATAGATAGCTTTAAAAACAAAGGTAATTTTTCACAATGATTTAAACGTGTACTGATGAATTGTCAGCTTTTGAATGCCCAATTACGAAGTCTGTAGAATTCAATGTGGACCTTAAGGCACTACACTAGTCTCAGAAAAAGACCCTGATGTTAGTGTAAAGACTATGGAGGCGTTCTTTTCTCGCGTATCTCGTCAAATTTTAATATATTTACATGATTATTTTTTCATAGGTTAGCCGAGGATGATCTACAACCTTCCTAGTTTTTACTTCTTCGATTTTGCTTATGTATGTTTTATATAATGATAGTTTCAATTTCAGAACCGTTTAAACCGGTTTTGAAATTTAAAATATATTTTTTTTTAATCTGAAACCAAAATTGAAAAAGTAAAAACTAGGCCGATTGTGGAATATCCTCAGCTATTCTATGGAAAAAAATCACGTAAAAAATTTGAAATTTTATCGAGATATTTGAAAAGAACGCCCCCATAGACTTCACATTATCATCCGGGTCTTTTTCTGTGCCTACACTGTTAAAAATCTGCTGCATTATGCTGCAACGCCCTCCACCACTTGTATATAATATCTCTATTGCAACCAATGAGCAAGCGCCATTTCACGGCCAAGTAACCGTTTTCTATACAAGCAGGGGAGTGCGTTGCAGCAAAATGCAGCAGATTTTTAACAGTGTAGTGTACGGCCTTAAAGTTTGCTGGATGCGATAAATTTCCTAAATGTTAAAGCTTAAATGGACAAGTTCTCGCATCCACTAAAGCGGAAATAGACATCGATACCAATCGACATCCTTAAGTTGTTGAAAAGATGAAAATCCTTTAGTATATATTTTGCTCCGGAGGAAAAAAATATCTCTACATATCAATGCAAAATAAAGTGCATAGATATGTGCAACAAAATTATCTTTAGATTCAGATTTGGTTACATGATTAGACACCAAAATGATTTCAGATTTTGTTCATGTAGGATTCCTCAATGTGAATATGACGTCACATGGAGCACATATACGATTGATTGAAATGATTCTGGACAAAAATGAGTCATCAAGGGGGTCCTTGTGGCCGAGTGGTTAAGACACCACGCTGCTAATCTCTTGAGAGCGTAGGAGATTGTGGGTTCGAATCCCACTGGCTCCGTTGCACACACTCTTTATGTGTAGCTCCCGGTTGTACTTATCTTGTGACGTAATATTTCCTTGTGCTATCTTGTCCTTGTATTTCCACGAATTTGTAAAATAATATGGATTATGCATTTATGTCTGTGTAGAAATAAAGGATCATTCGGCGTACAATCGAATTCTACCAGGAAATCATCATCAAATTTTATAATAGAAAATGCCTAGCATTGCGATACATTGTTAAAAATTTAACTTTTGCTGCATCATCACTCCATCCCTTTTATGGAATATCTCATACATACACTGTAAAAAAAAAAAAAAAAAATTACCATTTTGCTGCATCGTCACTCCCCCGCTTTAATAAAATATTTGTCTTTTGACCCATGAGAATGCTCCATGATAGGCTGAAATAATCGTTTTCCATAAAAGTGGTGGAGTAACGATGCAGTAAAAGGGTGAAATTTTTAACAGTTTAGTTGGGACAAAAACGTCCGTGAAAAAAGTATTTGGGGTTTGAATGCTGTCACTCTCTTATAGATGCAGCCAAGTACAGGTTATGATTTTCGGATTCCTCGTCGAATCATCACCGCTCATTTCCGATGCCTTTACTGCATTTATAGGAATTAGATTGTTGCTGTTTATGTATTGAATCATAGAGAGATTTTTGTTAAAATCTTTCTTTTTGCTTTTTCTGACTGAAGAGGGAGCACTTTTGACTACACTAGAAAAGCATTTTACTATTCATTGATACATGGAGTCATTTTGCTGTTTACTCATATATGGAAGCGCTTTGCCGCGCGCTTATGTGTAAGGACACTTTACTTGAGTCATTGTCACCTTTCGATAACCACTTCCGATGTCCGTACGATTAGATGTTGACTTTAAGATTTCATGAATGCGGTAGCTTTTCGTCGTGCCATATCTGAAGAAGTTACCACATCCAGAAAACCTAAAGATTCACAACGATACTAACCAATATTGTAAGTGTCTTTTGAAAACTTGACAATCAAACAGTGACAAGTAAAGCGAATACATCAGAACTCAGCAAAGTGCGTTCATTAGTAAAGCGTTGCAAAGAGCCATCATATGTCAGTACACATAATTATGTATTACGGTATAAATAACTAAAAAGTAGGAAATAAATTTAAATTTTTCAAAAAAATGTGTAACCGACTCCAAAGAATAATAATGTATTACGGTATAAATAACTAAAAAGTAGGAAATAAATTTAACTTTTTCAAAAAAATGTATAACCGACTCCAAAGAAAAGCGCTAAAAAGAATTAAATAATTCTATAAAATTCTCTAATGACAAATCGTTATCCAATAACCACACATTGACTATCATGTACAGGTATAAAACGGTTAAATTTAATGTATAGAATTTAATATCCACCAAACATAGATTTTCCAGAGAATATTTTTTACAAGAGATTAATTTACATATTTTTTATTTAATTTTTGAATAGATACATATAAAAAGTAATGAATTACTTTTTGAAGTTGGTGCCAAACTGTCTTAAGTATAGTAAGAATTGTGGATATATTATGTCTAGTACCATAAATAAAATGGGGAAATCATTATCGATTATGATTTTTTGGCACCAACATCAAAAAGTAATTCATTACTTTTTATATGTATATATTCAAAAATTAAATAAAAAATATGTAAATTAATCTCTTGTAAAAAATATTCTCTGGAAAATCTATGTTTGGTGGATATTAAATTCTATACATTAAATTTAACCGTTTTATACCTGTACATGATAGTCAATGTGTGGTTATTGGATAACGATTTGTCATTAGAGAATTTTATAGAATTATTTAATTCTTTTTAGCGCTTTTCTTTGGAGTCGGTTATACATTTTTTTGAAAAAGTTAAATTTATTACATATATACATATAAGGAGAATAAAAACATTACTAAAGGGCAAACTTTGTTTACATGAGCAACATTCTGACACTAACAATGTAAGAAGCTGTCTTAGTGATTTTCTGACAGATTTCATGCATATTTTAGGGATAATAAATGTAATACCTAAATTTATATGTAAAATTAAACTTTATAAAAGATACAATATAAGCAATGGTTACATTTATGCACATAGGAGTCTTTAGCATGGACAGAAAACCATGCTAATGACACTGATATTTGTCCATGCTAATGACAAATTTTAATTTAAATAAGATTATGAGCCATAATATAATCACAATGCAATAGTCCTTTCTGGGGCTTTTTAAAACACAAAAGTCCTATGCAAATAAGTAAAATAAAAATTTTAATTATAAAATAAGCATGAAAATTATTATCCATTCTAATGACATACAATTGATGTACGCCCCTAATATTCAACTTCTATTCTTAAAATACAATAAATGGTTCTATTTTCAGGCTGGGATAAAATGGCTACTTGTTGCCATGGAGAAACTTAATATTTTCAAACTATTGTCATATGTGAAAATGAAATTTTGATTAATAACCAGCTGTTATAGTATGACCTTGTTTTGAAAATAAAATATGGAGGACAAACTTTAATTCTTTTTTTATATACTATAATTTTATTTTTAAAAAGAAATTTATTGGATAAATCCTCTCCTTGATTAATTTAAAGAAAGAATAATATTTGTTTTATTTTATAAACATGATATTAACTCTTGAAAAAGCTAGTATATACAAGGCACAGCTGCTGTGGACATTTATGCTAATGACATTTTGAACATTTATTCTGTTATTTTAAGGTGTTTTTAACTAAAAAGTGAGTAATTCTTGAGTGCAAATAATGAATAATATTAAGACAAACATGTCTAAATATAAAAACATGACAGAAAACCTCTCAATATTTTTTGTATGCCGAAAGACATAAATTGTCCCCTATTTTGAGAATCACCCATATATACACTATATTGCCATTGATTATGGGACACTTGCGATTTTAAACATTTTACTAAATATCTAGAAAAATACATGAGGAATCATCTCGAAACTCTTAGTGTATAAATATAATAGTATAAGTCATACATCTCCGTGAAGATTTTTTTCCCGAAACTCCAAAGGGGACCGTCAACAAATTAAAAAAGAATGAATATCTTTTGAATAACCCTGTCAAAGCTAATGTAGCAAAAGAGCTCAAACTCTAGATTGTGATTGAATGCCTTATTGTAATAAGCCTTGTTCATTTTTATGCAAATAGCATGCATACTCGCAGAGTAATTAAGGTTTTTATAAAAATGATCCCAAATTTTTCCAAATTTTTTCCTTATAATTTTCAGAGTTCTTAATATAAAATATTATTTTTTTTCAGAAAATATGAAAAACAACATTGCACACAGTACCCTGTAATCAGAATTAAAAAATAATGAAAATTGTATAAAAAATGAGTTGGTTTACTAAATAATTTTTTACTGCGCATGCGTCAACGATATCAAAATTTCATTTGCATATTATGTTAGCTAAATGTATAGAGCAACTTTTGTGAAAGTCACAAAATCATAACTTGAAAATTCTGACAATAATTGTCAATTGAATAAGTCGAAAATCCGTTATTCTCAAAACGAAGCAAAAACAAGAGGGGTTGTATCCATATATTCATTGATTAGTGTCAATATAGAATACACGATATGGGATGTACTACTGCATTTGGATAAAATCCCTCATTTTTTTGCTTCATTTTGGAAACAACGGATTTTGTCCTTTTTCTATAGACGATTACTTTCAGAATTTTCAAGCTGTGATTTTGAGACTTTTACAAAAGTTGCTCTATACATTTAGCTAACATAATATGCAAATGAAATTTTGATATCTTTGACGCATGCGCAGTAAAAAATTATATAGTAAACCTACTCATTTTTCATACAATTTTTATTATTTTTTAATTCTGATTACAGGGTACTGTGTGCAATGTTGTTTGTCATATTTTCTGAAAAAAATATTATTTTATATTAAGAACTCTGAAAATTATAATGGAAAAACTTGGGAAAATTTGGGACCATTTTTATAAAAACCTTAATTACTCTGCGAGTGTGCATGCTATTTGCATAAAAATGAACACACTGTATTACAATAAGGCATTCAATCATAATCTAGAGTTTGAGCGCTTTTGCTACATTAGTTTTGACAGGGTTATTCAAAAGATATTCATTCTTTTTTAATTTGTTGACGGTCCCCTATGGCGTTTCGGTAAAAATTCTTCACGGAGATGTATGACGTATACTATTATATTTATACACTAAGAGTTTCGAGATGATTCCTCATGTATTTTTCTAGATATTTAGTAAAATGTCTAAAATCGCAAGTGTCCCATAATCAATGGCAATATAGTGTATAAAACATTATTGATAATACTTGCTAATTTTAATTGGCAAACGGCAGAGCTCCCAGCTTTCTTGTTAAATTTTTCTTTTTGTTTTTTAATTTAAATAGATAAAAATATAAAATAAGGATCATTTATGTATTATATCATTAAAATACATACAAATGTGTATATTTACATTTATATTAAAACTGCATTATTATTATAAAGATATTTGTATCTAAATTTTGTTACGTTTAATATGAAAGGCATTTATGTCGTGTCTGCAACTCATAGATTTAAACTTGAATGACTAATTCTACATTTAAAAAAACTATAAAGAATAAAATATTGCTAATATTAATTAATTTATATATACATTCAATTCTTATCAAAAATATTTTTTTAAATAAAATTGACATTTTCTAAAAAGTATAAAAACTTTCAAAATAGAAACTGCGTACATCATGTCTGCAACGTCTATAATTTGTGATTTGTTTCGAATTTAAATTCTTTTCTCAGTAACATATAAATGTATTTTGAAGAACTTATCTTTTATAGTAACAATTCAAATTATTTATTCAGCTCAGTATCTTATAAACAAATAATTCAATGAACTTTGTAAATGTCATGTACGCAATACTGTGGAATCACCCATAAATAAACTAGAAATGTATATATTTTTATGTATTTACAAGTAAGAAATTTATCCTTTTTCTTAGTAAATGTTAAAATATTATCATAATTAAAAAAAAAAAAAAAATAGGAATTACTTCTATTACCTTTCAAACTGAATTTCATGCACATCAGTGAAATATGCAATACTAAATTAATCACCTGAATTAAACTGGTAAACAAGTTAAAAATAAATATTAATAGAATTGAATTATAGCTTTAAACTTCATTCAAAAGTAAATAATAATATAACATAAACTTACTTTGTTTATGCAAGAAAAATGCTTTCGAACATCGAAGTGGTGATTAGGCGGGGACATATCACTTCCGATTCTCGCGGTTGGTTGCAGAAACACTTGACTTGAGAAATACTTGGACTGCGCATGCGTTAGCTACGATTTCGTTCACTTCGGAAAGTAAACCGAAAATTTCGGAAAATTTCCTGATTCTATCGGAAAGTGAAAACAGCTCTGACATATCAGATAATATCGGGAAGGTTCCTGTTAATTTGCATAACGTTCCTAAAATTTTTTACAGTGTAGCTCGCTACAAAATAAAAGTAGTTTTACCGATCATTGACAAAGGATATGCGCTGTACTTTAGGAAAGCGGAAATTGATAGCACAGAAAAAACTGTGAAATCTATACATACGCGACAAGAAGTGCGCAGACCGTTTTAATAAAAACTATCACCGTATCTTTGTTATTTCTGTTTTTAAATGTTATATTCAAAAACGATTGACTGATTAACTTTTAACTGATGTTATTAGCCTCACAAACCGCTCTTTCTTGAATTCTTATAGGCCCCACCAGTGGCTGAGAGGTTATGCTCTCGAAGCTGATAGACGGGAGGTGCTGGGTTTGAACCCAATCACGCCCGTCGGACTAAACGTTCGGAGTTTTCCGTGGTTTTCTTCGAACCTTGCACAAATATGGGTTAGGATCCCTTAGAAAGACCCCCGCGGAGGGCACTTCTCCTCGGGCCTATATCCCTAGTGCAAATAATCGGCCATCAGAAATAACACCAACACACCATCAAATTTTAAAGTTTAACGTGTAACTTTTAGTTTAATTACAAACACTACCGAAATTTTGTTGTATTTGGAACTTTAGTACCAACACCGGAGACTTTTGAATAGATGAATTTTAATTATAACAGTCTTGTACAGAAAGTTTAATATAAAAACACTATCCATGGCTGCCAACTTTCAACTAATCTTCCGTAATACCTGGATTAGTTTGATCCAGGTTAACGTCATTTCAAACCAGAAAGTATATTTTATGAATCTTTATTTATTTAATTTCAGGATTGTTACTGGAACATGCTTAATTTAATTTCTTTGAAAAAATTCTGGTTCGAAACTCTTTAAACCAAGGTCAAATTAAAGCATGTATTATGGATAATCGATGTCAGGTTGGCACCTATGACTATCCCATGAGTTAATCGCGCCTTTTAATCATCTTGGAGCAGTCTCGCAGACCGTTTCACAATGACTGTGTGATAATTTCTGTCACATCAGTTAAAGGGTAAATAAAACCGATTTAAGTTAAAAATTGCCACTGTTGTATGTCGGTGGAGATAAAGTTACGCACTTTCTATAATTTTTTACTTTTAACACGTTCGCTGCCGCTTACGTGAAGATGTGATGATGGTTAATGCCGCACTGTAGAAGTGGGTTTTTCCCAGAAGCCGATTTACTTTTTATAACAAAGAATCAGTGAGAGATTTTCCCGCGCCAGAGCGTGACTGGCTATTGGGCATCACCCCACTTCACGCGTTGGCGCGTGAGTGGCCCCTTAACGTTGGCACTATATCACGCGTTGGCGCGTGAGTGGCAGCGAATGTGTTAACGAACACATTGGTCTAAAATTATGTAACGAGTGATTAAAATGTTAGATTAGAGCCTTAGGCAAACGCCACTATCAATTCACATTCTGTCAAATTATAATTCCATGAGAAATTGCATTTTGTAAAAATCATTGCTCTTCATATCTTTACCACATTGGTTTCGTTAAAAGCAAACAATATTGGGGCAAAAATATGCAGTTAGTATTTTTGCCCCTTTACTGCGGGTTTTGTTTAGTTTTCAGTAAATACAGTGGCGGATCCAAGGGGGAGGTCACGGGGGTCATGACCCCACCCCTCCCTGAAAGAAGAAATTTTTTAAAGGAAATTTTAAAAATGAAATACATATTTAGTTCTTTCAAATTTATCCCTTGCTTAACAATGATAATCTTTCCGACTCTTTTAAAGCTCTACTTAAATCCAAAGTAGGTAATTTCTGACATATCCATGAAGTATTTTTTTAAATCTTAGATGCAAGATTCATTTATTCAAATCAAATGTGATTGATTAAAGTTTCCATTTTTCAATAACGTTAAAGAATCTTGCGCAAAATCTCCGTAAACTGTGGAATTTTAAACTGAATTTGAAGCCGTGACAGCCAATTGCTCTCTCATGGCGGCTTTTTGTAACTGTCAAATCCTAAAAATTTGCATAAAATGCTCATTTCTTGAATGATTGTTTAATTTTATAAGAAAATGAAATTATCTTCAATTTCTTGGTGTCTGAATAAAATGTATACATTTATATTTTTACAAATATTAATGCAACTTTTTTGTTACAAATAAAAATAACTTCCCAAAAGTATCAGAAATTTAGGCATTTCGGATATAAGGAAAATCTTCAATATAAAAATTGCTTATTAAGAGACGTGACCCCAACCCCCAAAAAAAGGAGCCATGAACCCCTCTCTCTCCCCCCCCCCTCTGGAAGGAGGACTGAATCCACCTTTGAAAACGAATGAGTTATGTAAAAGCATTAGTAAATTTCACTAGTATTTATAGTTAACCCGGGAGGCAAATAAACAAACACTCAACGTCCCAGCGCACTTCACGTCAACCCCTCTAGCCAAGCGCTTTGGCGGAAAGATGAAGTTCGACGTACAACGTAGATGCTACATTCTATTCTAGAACCATACTTTGAAGTTTACATGTGAAAATATTTATATCCAGTTAACTTAAATATTTTGGTTTCAAAATATTCAAGTAAAAGAATTTTTGTTTTTCAAAGAAAATGCTTTTGAACTTGCAAATTAATGTAAATCTACACAAATTGTTACTGATTAGACTAAGTCGAATATTAATGCTATTACGATAAGATTATACTGTTACGAAGTAAAGGCTGATGCTGAAAAATTTAAACTGCATGTTTCTAGTGTCATGAAGGTATAATAGTTGAAACAATAGTTGACTTAATTCATCAAGATATTTCAACAGTTCCAAAAGTATTTACGAACTTAATTTGTTCAACATGGTTTTGGGGTTTATAATGAAATACTCCTTAATTAAAAAAAAATATTTAGATAAGCATTTTTTAATTATCGTATTCTTACAAATATTCCAAAAACAAGACGTACGCGGTCAAATGGATGAAATATGAAAAATCGAAGCAACTTCGGACTTTCATGCTCTTCAAAGTTTTTTTTCTCCCCAAAGCGCTTGGCTACGGAGGTTGGCGTGAAGCGTGCTGGGAAAATCTATCTCCGCTTATAGGCCAAGCCGAAAGGGATTTTTTGTTATGTTTTTGTAGTTTTAAAGTTTAAAAGTTTGTAGTTACAGTTACACTGAAAATTACAAGTTAAACTATAAAAATTGAAATAAGCAATGGTCTGTGAGACCGGTAACATCAGTTAAAGGTTAAGGAAGGACGGAGAGAATACTTGGTAAGTAATGTTGCTGATTGATATAGCATAGCATTTTGAAATCTCTGAAAAATGTTAAAACGAAATCGTGAAACAGTAGTCATCATCATCATCAGACACATTAGTATCAATAATTAGTAAAAAAGTATTAAATTGTAATATAGCAACTAATTAGGGCCAGAGGGAGTATAAAAATGTATTTATTCACTTTAGCAAAATTTTGGCGATGATAAACATGTTATACAGAAACTGCAAACCTATTAAAGATAATGTCTCCCCTAACTTTCGCTGAGTTAGAGATAATTACTTTAATATTATGGTTTTTAATCTGCAATACACATTTTTTAACAATGCATTCGGTTTGTTCGTCCACGCTCTAGCTTACTTAAATATACTCTTATTTTCATGCAATTGATAAGGGTTATTTAGGGTCACCAAAGCATGTTTGGTATTGTATATAAAGTATATGGATTAATAGTTCATTTACAGGGGCACTCAAAATAATTCCATTACATTACGGTATATGGGGAGGGGAAAATCTTTTGCAGAGTATTTTAATGAAATTACGCTATTTCAAATGCTTTGAAACTGATATAAATCAATGAATTTCACTACGGTTACGTTAGAATAGGGTATTCATAGCATTTTTTATTCATTTACAAGGACACACATAAGAAATCGTTTACAGTACTCTAAGTAATAATTGCTGGTGTGTGCATTTTAAATTTCTGAATGCGCTTTTAAATTTAACAAAATTTTTGCATGTTACTCCATATATATGAATTCTATACCTCATAAACAGGACTGCACAAAAGTATTCACAAAACATTCTCCTCATTAAAAGCAGTTGCTGCAGGGGAATTTTCAACTGAGGTATATGAATTTCTTAAGTGAACTAAACTTTGACGTGCATGTAAGTTAATAGATACAAATCTGTAGATCACATATAGGGCTGCTGAAAAATTTTGGATAATTTTCCGTAAACGTTGCTGAGTGTGTTGGAAAGCGTTTCATAATCTATGCTTGAAGCATGATTTTCGATTTCTAGTTTATTTTGTGAAACTTTCTTAAAATGGAGCAACAATTTTTGTGGATTTGAACTTTTAAGGAAATTTTACCAGAAATATATAAGGCACTTTCCACGAGTACTTGTAGTGTAAGTCACAGGCTACGATTTTTGGCTACCAGTATTTTTGTACGAAAAAATGTGATTTATTTTATCGGCACTTTCTCATTAATTGAATAAGGCCAAGCAGACTTTTCGAAAATAACGGTGGCAAACAAGCATAGCAATTATAAGGTAATGTGACTTACACTACAAAACCCATGGAACTAGCTATAACCAAGTATAACAATAAACCATTAAAAAGAGAAAGAAAGAAAGATATTCCCACTTGACAACATGAATCTTTCTAACGGCAATAACCGGTCATTTTTAACAGAAACATAAACATATGCAGGGGAGAGGAAATGACTTTAAATCTTTTTAAAAAGTGAAAATTTTTAAAAACATTATTGTTTAACATTTTCTTTTTCCCCCTTTCTCTTTTTACTTACCCATCATACGTAGTATAGGGTAAATCTTGCAATCGTTTTGAAAATCGAAAAATTTTTTTTGACGGATTTACACGTTTCAGATACTGGAGATTCCGAAAAACATAGTTTTAGAAAAAAAAAAATTGCCGTCCGTCCGTCTGTGTGTCTGTCTGTAACCGTACTATCTCCCGAACAAATTGAGATAGAGACTTGAAATTTTGTATGTACTTAGTATGTAAGAATGGAACGAAGCCTATTTAATATCAGTAACCTCGATTATTCGGAACTATTTTTTCCGGACTCTCGAAAAATTCGTTCTGATGAAAGGTATATAAAAATTTTCGAATTTTTTTATTTTAAGGACTGGACGTAAAAGACAATAAAATAACACAAATTTTGCATTAAAAACGAGGTCGATCGGATTATTAGTTGTCAAGATATGTATAAATCCGTTTTCCAAATTCTTCGATTTTTCATGACCCTGTATTTCATTCAAATTTCAATTCACAGGTATATTTTTATTGGAAATGAGACGCTTAATCCAACATAGTAAATTTTTAGTTAATATGATTATTATTTTTTGAGTTATAAGGATGTTTCTTTTACGCAATCCGGTACTACTCGAGTATTTTGGCGTTTTATATAATTAGTCAAGATTGGTTCATCAGCAATTCACTAATGGAGCATTATTGTATGTTAAAATTATTTATTTATGCGTTTAAATTTTATTTTGGAGTTGCCATAGACACGCGTTTTATTTTCATATTTTATATTATGATGGGTAAGTATTACGGTGGCCCCCCAACGACTAGTTTAAAATCTTGATAGAAATTTATTTCGGAATCTTAAATAATTTTACATTGTTAAATTAATTTGGAACCCCCTTTGGAAACGTGGAATAATCAGCAAGAGGTTTAAACATGTCTGGTTATCTGTATCAAGATATTTTAAACATTTTATTTTGACATATTTCTTTACAGAATCCCACTCCAAAAAAATTCGAATGAATTTTAAAGACTTTATACGAAATGCATTTATTTTCCTCAAAGTACAAATGAAATCAAACAAAAAGATATGCTAGTGTAGAGTTTTGGTTATTGAATCTTAACTATAGTTATTTTTTAATCATGACTATTAGGATAATGGCCTATAATTATAACCATCCAAACAAAAACTCCCATTGGCTACGCGGCCTTGCTCACAGGATCTTTGATTTAAGGTTTTGTTTATGATTTTGAAGCTAAAGAAATTTCACTGTAGTGAAATTAACTACAAAATTTCATTGTAAATAATATAACAGTAATTTTACAGCAAAATATGCGGAAATATGTGTGCCAGCAAATTTTGCAGAAAATTTACAGCAGTTTTGTTTTTTACATTTTACAGTACTCTTGTAAATTTTCAGCATTTTTTGCTGTTAATTTTACAGTAATTTTGTTTAGATTTTACAGCACTCTAGTATATTTTCAGCATTCTTTGCTGTTAATTTACAGCAGTTTTATTTTATAGATTTTAGAGCACTATTGTAGATTTTCACCATTTTTTGCTGTTAATTTACTAAAATTTATTTTTTAGATTTAGTTTGTTGTAGACTTTAAGCATTATTTGCTGTTAATTTACAAAAATTTTTTTTTCAGATTTTAATGCACTTTTGTAGATTTTGAACCTTTTTTGCTGTTGATTTATTAATTTTTTTTCTTTTAGATTTTATTGCTTCATTGTTGATTTTCAGCAATTTTTGCTGTTAATTTAACAGATTTTGATTAGATTTCAGTGCAATTTTGTTCCATAAATTTTACTGCACTTTTACCAATTTTCGGTACTTTTTGCAGCTTATTCAACAAAAAATTTTTTTAGTTTCTCAATATTTTTTACTATTTTAATTTATTATCAATTAATAAAATGTTTGTAGACTTTCATATATATATATACAGGGTGTCCGAAAAATCTGGAAACGGTCAAATAACTCGAGAAATACATAAGAGATTGAAAAACGAAAATATACGTGTTAAATATTTTTAAATAAGCTATTCAGTGATACCAAATTTGAACCTTCGCAACCGACCCCCTGGGGGTCAGAGGGGGGTCCAACTTCGAAATCTTAAATAATAACCCCTATTTTTTATTGCATATTCGGATTCTATGCATAAAAATACTTAACTTTTGTATTTGATGTTTATTTCGAATCCTCGTTTATCACGGTGTAATTGAGCATATTAAATCGATACGTATTTCGGTTTTCCCAACCAGGTTTTGCCTGATTGGCCAGAATTTTGAGGTCAAATTCCTCGTCCTTTGCAGGAATAGTGGTTTCCTGAAAATCACCCGTGGCGATTATTTCGATAATGCTACACTGTTAAAAATCTGACCCATTTGCTGTAGCGTCACTCCACAGCTTTTATAGAATATCTCTTTTATGACCAATGAGAATGCTCCATAACATAGTAAAGTAACCGTTTTCTATAAAAGCGGTGGAGTGACGCTGTAGCAAATGAGTTAATTTTTTTACAGTATAGGTTATTTTTTATGTTTTTCTTTAAAAAAATTCATTGAAATATATTAATTTAGTTTTCTATTTGGATTTTTATTTTATGCAGTAAATGGTTTCTAAATACGGCTGATGTGGGTGTATGTTTTTTTTTTTTTTAATTATTTGCTGTAGCGTCACTCCACCGCTTTTATAGAAAACGGTTACTTTACTGTGTTATGGAGCATTCTCATTGGTCATGAAAGAGATATTCTACAAAAGCTGTGGAGTGACGCTACAGCAAATGGATCAAATTTTTAACAGCGTAGCATTATCAAAATAATCGCCACGGGTGATTTTCGAGAAACGCTATTCCTGCAAAAGACGAGGAATTTGACGTCAAAATTCTGGCCAATCAGGCAAAACCTGGTTGGTAAAACCGAAATATGTATCGATTTAATATGCTCAATTACACCATGATAAACGAGGATTCAAAATAAATATCAAATACAAAAGTTACGTATTTTTATGCGTAGAATCCGAATATGCAATTAAAAATAGGGGTTATTATTTAAGATTTCGAAGTTGGACCCCCTCTGACCCCCGGGGGGTCGGTTGCGAAAGTCAAATTTGGTATCACTGAGTAGCTTATTTAAAATTATTTAACATGTATATTTTCGTTTTTCAATCTCTTATGTATTTCTTGAGTTATTCGACCGTTTCCAGACTTTTCGGACACCCTGTATATATTCTATTAATTTAGCACCATCATATATACTTTTTAATAGCTCATTTGTAAAATTTCCATCAGGTATAAATTTGCTGTAAATTATAGCTGAATTTTCATCTAGTTTGTTGACAATTTTAAGAATGTATGGAATATTTGAACATAATTATTTTTTAACAAAAATTTTGTCTTATTTAACATCAGAATTTCAGAAATAAAGATAAATATTTCCATATGATAATACTGGTATCAAAAATGTCACAATATGCAAAACAAAATGTTAATATTACTTATGATTAGAGCCCTATTACAGGGCTCACTGGGCTGTGACATTACATAATTTTAGTAAAATATATTTTAAAAATAGTATACACACCTTATGCTGTTCTCAGATATTTTTTCGTATTATTATAAGAAAGGGGAAGTCTTAAGAAATACTATGCAATGCCTTGGGTCTCTTTGGATTAATGGGTCTTTATTTATTAGAAACTTATTTTTAGATTTAAAAATAAAAAAAATAAATCTATATCAAATATAAAGTATCCTGCACTTTTTAATTTTTATGTCAAAAAATGGAAAAATACATTGATATGATGGCGGAGATTATGCTCAAAGTCCTTCAGAAATATCTTAAGAGAAGTTATACTCGCAAATGCAAAGTGGGAGGGGACAACTAGATAGTGTTGGACTTTCATCTGACTTTGCAATTCTAGCATATGAATTAAATTAAAGACAATTCAAGAGATGCAATTCTAGGACTTTTTCTTATAGATGAGGAAACAAAAGCTTATGAGGCATGGAAGCAATTATGTTGCAAGGCTGAGAATCCAATAAAATGGAAAAATGAACTTTATGACAATTTGTTTTGGTTTATTTTGTGTCGGCTGATTATCTACTCAAGGGATATAGGCCCTGGGGGAGTGCCCTTTGTGGGGGTCTTTCTAAGGGAACCTAACCCGTATTTATGCAAGGTTCAAAGAAAACCATGAAAACTCTGAACGGTAAGGCTGACGGCCACGACTGGGTTTGAACCCAGCACCTGCTGTCTAACAATTGAGAGGTCACAACCTCTCGGCCACTGGTGGGGCAAACTTTAGGACGAATCTGTTAGAATTGTAACAGAAAGAAAAAATGCACAAAATACATAACCTAACTCTTGAACTGTTTAAATGTGCACTTACATCCTTAATCTATTTCATGCAAGAATTTTCTTTGCATGCTGGTTTAAATGAAATTAGTTGTAAAATAGACAATACTACAAATTGTATGCAGATAAGAATTCCTACATACAAGGATTTTGTGTATTGGTGACCTTATCCATCAAGGTGTTGGCATTAACGCTGATTTAAAATCAGACAATGAAAGTTCAATAAGACAGAGAAATAAAAAATCTAATTCCAAACTTGATTCTATGCTTTTTGAAATTTTCAAGAAAGACCTTAACATAGAGAATAATGCCTTATGATGAAAAAATGAACATTTTTAAATTATTCATTTTTAACTTTTATATTTTAGTGATAAACTTAATGTTACTTTTTTTTAACTTAATTATTAATTGTTTTAACTTTTAATAATAATAAAAAAAAAACTTAATGTTACTTTAAAATGAATGAATAAATCTTAAAATTTAACTTACCTTTTTTTTCCCTTGTACTTAGTAGATCATGTGTATTTATTGTTTATTATGTATTTACTATATATTTATTTATTTTTGTAAATATAGCAAAACCAGAGAGAAGTTCCCAAGTGGGCGGCCAGACTATGTGTCAGGCACTACTCACTCTAGAAATTCTCCAGGCTCTTGCCTTCATCTACAATATATTACATTTTAAATTTACAGTCAGGTGCATTGCCTTTTTTTGCAGTCCTTACAGTTTCCAAGCGACTATTTTTTTTGTCGTTAGTATTTGGTGTTGCTGGGGTTACCATGCTGTTGAAAGTGTATAGGAAATGAATCAAAGCTTTTTTTCTGTGCTTTTGGTCCCCTGTATAGCACAATGACAGTACTCAAATTTTTCATCAACATCATCTAAAATCATTTTTGATGCATCCAGGTCATCATCATTCTCATACCAAGACGTTGAGGCACACTTTGCTGACTTTATTGGCTTTCTCTAAATCATGAAAAAAGAAAAAAAAAAAAAAAACAATAAGTAAGTTTTAAAAAATGTATTTTTAAATAGAAAACTAACATGTACTTACTTTTAAATTTTCTATCAACACCATACTCAAAACTATCCTGATAAACCTGAGTATCTGGATTAACATATAATTTGATTCCTAAGATGTAACAAACTTATATATATACAGTATGGAACCATTTATCTGGAAACCAGTTAACCGGAAAACCAGTTATCCGGAATGATATTTCTAATAGACTCATGTTAGAATCTTTTTAGAAAAAGTGTCATACACAATCAGTTTGATATACAATTGCTTGAAACAATTGTATAGTTTGATAACAGCATCTAGTATTTGAAATAGAAGCATATAATCATATTATAGATTAATAAATATTATAATATTATAGATGTTTTCATTTTTATGCCTAGTAAACAAAATTTTTGCTCAAGGAGTTTCCATAAATTATTTTCTTTCCAACTCTAACAATTGATCTTACTTGCATTAGATTCTTGGTTCAAATAATCTAATAATCAATTTAAAATTAGAAGTAATACCACAACTATATATGTTTCACAAAATTCATTAAATGAATGCTGCTTTAATGCTCAACCAGTTAACCGGAAAAACCAGTTATATGAAATACATCTGACCCCAATCATTCCGGATAAATGATTCTGTACTGTATATCCAATAATGTTAAATGCCTAAAAAATGGAAGTACAAATAACTAGACTACTAGTATGATGAAGTACTAGTCAAACTGTACTTCATCAAAATCATCTTTGTATGCTTTATAAAATTCTGGGTTAGGGAAAAAAAGCATTAATACAAATATTTTAGATGACAGAATGTCCATACTGTTGGGTCTTCATTTGTGTGTCTACTATCAAAAAGTGTTGAATAAGTTGTAGAAAATTGTAATATGCATATGCTCTTTGAACTATTAAAAGTCTTGTTATATTGAAACAATCAATACATCTTGCAAAGTTTGTGGATTTATCAAACAATGTAAATTATGAAGGAGCCAGTCATATTTTCATGTGTTTGATCAATGAGTGAATAGCTGTGTATCTTAAACAGCAAATCTTCAAAGCAAAAATTTTCTTTGTTCTTAGTGAATATTTAAAAACATAATCTGAATTCACTGGATTGAAATGAAGCCTAAATTATCTTTGTGTTCTTTCACATCAAAAAGCTTTGTGACATCACACATACATGTGACATTTTGAAGTTAGGGGGGCAGAAACATCATCGCCAGGTTTCCCTTTCTCCGCACAGAAGTCATGGCCAGCGAGAAAAAAACAAAATAAAAAAATGTAGAAGATCCAATAAATCACTCTTTGGCTGCTGCAAGTTACTTTATTAAACTATAGTCATGAGAGAGGGAAAGGCTCTTTTTTTCAAGCTATCTTTAACTGAAATATCAAACAGAATATTCCATCATTTACTTCAACAAGCCGTAAGCCGTACTCATCGAAGAAAAAACCAAGAATCTTCTTTCTCACCTCGAGACTTTCTTTCTTAAATCTAAAAAGAAAGGTCTAGAAAATTCTTTACTCTCGAACCATCATCTTTTCATGTAAATATAACTCATGCCCAGAGTCGAGATTTTATTCCATAGACAGACGATAATTTTATTTTTTTTTTTTAAATTTATAATCGACTCAGAATTTTAAACATCTTAGGCAGACGATTTTTATAGATGATTAATTTTAAGAGAAAAAGAAAAGAAATGAATTTATTGATATGCACTATATCAAATGTTGACCGAGGAAAAATAAATAAATAGATAAAATTAAATAATGATATTTTTTGAAAGGTATGGTTTTGGAATAAATTTAATAAGACTTTCTTAAAAAGGGTTGATAAAAACATAGAAAAAATGAGTTTTATTTGGAATATTAAGAAATAAAGTTTAATTAAGAATATTTTTAATTTAGAGCCATCTTTTAAATTTACGCATACTGGAAATAATGTTTTTTAAGGCGAATTAAGAATTTATATTGTTTCCATAAAGATTAACAGATTAGATCTAGAAACAAGATTTTAATTTAATAAGTTGAAGTAAGTACAGAATATTATTATAAGGAAATTAAGACAGCATAAAGGTTAGTTTTGGTGAAAAAAAATTTAAAATTTGTAATATACATGTGTAAAATAGTGGGATATGCATCTAGCAGCATACTTCTTAAGTAGACTAGATTAAAAAAAAATCTCAATGGCTTTTGTTACTATTGTTAGTGTGTAAAATATTCTTACTGATGAACTTCTTAGCTTCACAGGGTGTTTGATTTTCAACCATCACTTCTTCCATTCTAGGCGTGTTCCCCCATGAACCCACAAGTGCTAATAAATACTCTGTGTCAAAGTATATTGACAAGTGTTATGTTTATGTAGTTTAGATTAAGAAATGCTTGTTCAGTAAGACTTCCTAAAAGTTTCATATTCTTGCTTTTAATATTTTCACTCAGTTCATTTAATAGATTTTATTATATAAAAATGCATATACATAGTCTATATATATATATATATAAATATTTTATACAAGACAAAATTGCTTAATTTTGCAAATGCATAAAATATATAGAGAGTAGAGGGAAAAGGAGATACACTATGGTTGTTACTGCAGAATATTATATTCCCAGTACTTTTTTCCCGCTTTGAAATTAAATCCTGTTTATTTCAGAGTAATATCAATTATTTTTATTTTATTTTATAATTTTTTTTACTATAAAAAAAATTATTAATAATTTAGTCACATATTTTGAATCAAGCAGAAGATATAAAAAAAACTACAGAAGTAGGCAAATTTTTCATATTTTGATTACAGTAGATTTCCTCAAATCCTCAACCATAAAATCTACAAATGTTTAAAACCTTCATATGGTTGCAAATCTAAACAGAAAAACTTAAGAGGCCTAGTCAGTAAAAATAAATTCTCTGCTTCTCTCAGAGGAAAATACTGCATACCTACCCACACCCGGTCTTGTCAAATGGGCATTTACTGTTAATTTCTTTGAATTTTCAGATCTCACTATCGCTGTCATTTAGCAAAATTTATGACCAGGAAGGGAGCTCTGTTATGAATTCTTTTACTCAGCTGGGATAACTTTAGTTGCTTTTTTAATTTTTTCAGCACAAATGATAATAGGAAACTAATTTTTTTTTTATTATTTTTTCAGTAAAATTGAAATAGCACAAAATTTTTATTTTGGTGGTTTAAAAGAGGGTTTTTTTTTTTTTTTTTTTTTTTTTTTTTTTTTTTTTTTTTTTTTTTTGGTTGGTTTACCCAGTTTTATTTATTTTTAAAATATTTCCTATTACATAGCATGCATATTTGTTGATAAGTGTTGAATACCATATAATAATATAACTTTAATAAAAAATGGTTTAACTTCAATAAATAAAGTCAATTACGCAGATAGTTATGTTTTATGTTCAAAGATTCAAACTACTCTACATAGTAAAGCATTGATACCTTGAAAATCATAATCCAGGATGTTTTGAATAATGCAAATAAATATTTGATGTAAAATAAGCAGAAAAACCTATTAACCAGCTTTTAAGACTATTGAAAATCTTGATCTTTAAACAATAGCTTTACAAATCATGCATTAAAATTTTTAACTAAGATGTGTTATAACTTTTACATAGTATGTGCTCATAAGTCGAAGAATTTTAGACAAAATTCAAGAGTTGAAGATGGGGGGTTGAATTATAAATGAGTTAGTAAGGGGGAAAATGTAATTTAACAAATAAATTACAATGACGATTTGGAAAATGATTTTTTCATAGACTAAATATTTATAAATTAATTCTATGTTTAAAAAAAAAAGTAAATACATGACTTTTATGATGATAAAAACGGGGCTTACTTACGTAAGCCACATAACAGAGTCATGTTAGATTCATAAACATTAATATTTCTGAACCAATCAAATTTTAAATGGAATTTCAATTTTACAATTTTTGGTATTGCAAATTTTTAAACTTCTAAACATCATGCAGATTAAATTTTTACACTGTCATATAGGGGAAAAAATGTACTTTTAAATGCAATTTGTTTGAAAGCTTTATCTCAATTTGTTTTCGAGTTACTATTTTTTTAGTTTTTATTTTTATTTTATTTTATTCATTTATTTATTGTCATCATGACAACAGAAGTATTCCAAAAATATAGACATCACAAGGATTCATATATGTCTCAGATATATCTATTCTTGACTGACAACAACAACAAAAAATAAAGATGTGATAGATTGTGTTACTTCCTTTCAAAATTCATTCAATTGCTTATAGAGTTATATCTACCCTATCTATATTATAAAGGAAAAACATATCTGTGCATAATGCGTATGTTCCTCTGTGAAAGACAATACTTTCACACTTTAAATGAATATTCAGTTTTACAGTTTTCGATACTGCAAATTTTCAAACTTCTAAACATTGCACATTCTCAATTTTTAGACCATCATATGGGGGAAAAAATGTACTTTTAAATGCAATCAGTTTGAAATCTGTATTCCAATTTGCTTGAGTTAATTTTCTTGTAATTTTTATTTTATTTATTTAATCATTTTTTTTTTTGTCATCATGGCAACAGAAGTATTCCATTAACAAAACCATGCTTTTTATGATGATCAAAACATGGCTTACATAATAACAGAGTCATATTATATATGTGAGGGATTAAATATGGACCAATCAGAAAACTGATAAAATGCAGACATCACAAAGATTTATATCTCAGATATCTCTAGAGAAAGAGCAATAACCATTATCTAAATAGTGATGTTATTATATCCATCAAGATATAATATAACCATTACTAAATAGTAAAAAAATGTAGATAATTGGCAAATGGGCCTTTGAATTAATCGCATTTTGGTCTATGTTGGAAAGAGAGAGAAAAGCAAACTATAGTCATTTCTCTATGACTATAAACTCAACAATAATATTCCTGTAATTAATTGTTCTATATTAATTTTCACTTGGGATAGAATTCCCTTCATCAATACAAGGCCCTTTCTTCATATATTTTAATCTCTTTTCTAAAAAGTGTTCAACTTGAGAATGCTCCCAGATATCTCCCCTAAAAGTCATGCAGTATAAAGAAATATTATATTTTAGCAGACTAAAGAGTTGTACACCATTGTAAATAAGGCTTCAATAGATTTTTGAGATATTTTTTTCTTTTTAAGTATCATTAAATTGAAGTGAATAAGTTTCAAAATAGTTTAAACTTCTTCAGTTTTACATAATTATTGTTTTAAAACATTGAACTAAAAAATATAGGATTAGAAACATTTAAAAAAATGTTTACTAATTTAATGATAATTTTTATTATTTTTTTTTTTATCCCCGATTACAAATTATTTTTCAACATACTTCCAGATATGTGGTTCAACTTAAATGGAAAGTATTTTATTTTATTTTTAAAAGAATTGGGGGGGGGGGGGCGGAAGGGGGGCGGTCAACTTACAGATGAATATATATGGTAAATGAAAATAAGTTTTCATTATATTTTTCAATTATGAAAAAATCGATTTTCATGATTATCTCCTGAAAAGCTGATTTTTTAAAATAAAAATATCAGTATCTGAATTTTTTAAAGGAATATTTTTAATAAAATATTTCTTGTGGTTTTGTTCATTGAGGGATAATTCTAAGTCAATATTTTTGTCTATTCAGCAAGTAACAGAAAACATTGATTGAATTTATTGAAAATGCTATTAACTGGCAACCAATTGTTGAATGTCCTCTTATTAAATTTTATTTTAAAATCTTTAAAAGATAAATATCTAATAGAATTTTTTAGGAGGGCGGAGGGGTCAGATAGAGATTGAAAAAAGTTTTAAAAACCATATTGCCATGTTATCAGCTTCTGTAAGCAATCTATTTTTCTTTGTTTCATATCTTTACATACATTGACAATGTTTTTAGTATCAGATATGTTCATCAGTGCATGCTAATTGTCATCTTACTACAAGCAACTAACGATCCAGATAAATTACATTTCATGTAGAACAGGTTCTGTTATTTCTAATAATTTTAAATTCAATGTTAATGTATAACAGACTCTTGAAATAAAAACTGCAGTTGTAATATCATACCAATACACTTTTCGCCACATATAAATCTGAGTCAATGATGACAAAAAACAAGTTACTTAATCGATTCAGTGCCTTTGTCAGAAAAAAAAAATCCATGATTTTACCTTTTATGTGTGTGGAAATTATTTATTTTTTGTTTTTAGCAGCGATTAAAAATGATTCAACAGAACTGTATAAAAGGAGCCAACATATATTGTAAGTAACCAGCATTCACTCCAATTCAGTTTCAGGCATTTTCATAAAGCTTAGGCTCTATATAGTCTTTATTTAACAATTTATTTAATATTTTCTTTGTATAACAATAATTGTACATTTTTTTCAATAATGCCTTTTTAAATTTTCCTGTTAAGGGAGGATTTTTGAATAGCTGGACTCTATTGTATGCTCTAAGTAACTAATAAATTTTAACATAGATTAAAATCAAACAATTAAATAAGAGACAAAAAATTTCAAATAGTTATTGTAAGAATTATACAGACTACAAAATAGAATGCATGGTGTACACGGCAAATCTACAATTTGTTGTGCACTTATTTAATTTGTTGTACTTTGAAATAAATATAAAATTATCAATAATCAATTGCCATTAAATTCACTCATTAATAAAATTAATATTCATTACTTTTCCTATTTCAATAAGGTCTAATTTTTAACTTTCTTAAACTATTGTTTCAAGCATGATAAAAATTTTGAAGAGTTTATTGAATTCTACAATACATATTAACTTTTAAAAATGTAATATATACAATGGACTGATTTTGTTATAATACATGAATTAAAATAGTTAGAATTGTTAATATTTTTTGCAATTCACTACTAGGTTGCATTTGCTATACTATACATTATCCTATAGAGGGTGCAGAGTGCTGGGAATGCATGTAAAAAAAGTCTGATGCCACCAGGTGCAGGTGTGATAGCACAGGAGCATATTAAAATGCATCATTTACATCATGGGATGCTTCCAAACTGTGTTGACGTGCTGTCCTGCAATTTTTAACAGCAAAAAAATATGAGTGCTAGTGAAATCTACCTGTTTTCACAAAAACTAATGTAAATAAAATAGTTCAGCATTTGTTTCCAGTTTATATTCTATAATAAATTTAATTTATCAACTCATAAATAAAATAATAAACATAAATTAAAAAAAAAATAAGACAGATAATTGAACCATGCTTAAACCACTGAATTTAAGAGAATAAAAATTGTTAGTGGTCTTTTGAGATTTCTTAAACTGTTAAATCCCGGCATATGGCTGATACAGTATTCACTTTTTATAAATTTCAAAATTCTATTTTAACCATTTATGCTTCAACAGTATTTTAAATTACTACAGTTTTTTATCTTAGTTAAAACACTCATGGAATGCATTCAGAATGGTACTTTTAGAAAACAATAGTAAATAATTACCTTAATCATCACTATATAGCATAGCAGTTCTAGCAACCTGTAAATCGTTCAGGAACAGTGGTGAGGCATTAGTTTTTGTGATGGTCATCGCTAGTTAACAACTTTACAGTGCCCCTCCCCTGTTTTCTTTTGGTAATAAGATGATGCTCAAATTTTATAAGAGAACTTTACTAAAGATGACATAACTTAAAAGTTTATAATTTTTTAATCTTTAATTCCTTTTGTCCTACTAATATTATTGCTTTCTTTGTAATATAATAAATACTTTAAATCAATAATTGTGGAAGATGCAGAACTACAGTTTGAAAATTTGAGTAAAAACTCAAGAATTTCGAGGATGTTTGATCATCCTAGTCTATTAATCATTTCCACATATTCTGTTAATTAAAAGACTTTTTTGCAATTAATTTTGATAAGAAAACAAAAGTTAAATTTCATTTTGTTTCGTTAGCATGGATGTTGAAATGATTAATTTCTTGTACAATGGCATTATTAACCATTTCATTAACAGTATGAATAAAATAACTCTGAATGTCATTTGCGATGCCTTTAAAATCTGTTGCAGTATCAAACATCCCTTACATACTGGATACCATGTATTTAAAAGATGCAGAATTTTTTATGATTTGAAAATTCATGATTGCTTTTAATGATTTGATTGTACATGAATATTTTAGAAAGACCTCTCAAATTTGAAACCAAATTTATATACAAACATTATTTCTAAACTTAGACAAGAGAATCACGACTAATAAATTTATTAAGTAAAATATGACTAACACATAGCCTGTTATAACTCTTGCAACTGCATCTTGTAAAATGTTTAGTATAAAACTTAATTTTATCTTCTACAATTGCTGTCAGGGCCTGCTTAAGGCTTACCCTAGAGGAAACTTTGCTTCACACAGGAGGGACCCTATTACTTAACACTTGCTTTTTATTTATTACATTTTTTGTACACTTAAATAATTTGAAATTTTACCATCAATGTTTCAAGTAAATAACACTTGTAATATTAAAATAAAAATAAATGAAAAAATATTTTATTATGCACATAAATACCAATTCATTGTGTAAATGACAAATATGGTATTACAGCTGAGAATATTTGAACTTCAAAAGATATTGTGTGATTTACAAATGGCCACATAGTAAGAACACAAAAGTTTGATTAGGGGCTGTCCACAAATGATGCCATACATTTTTTTAAATTTTTGACCCCCCCCCCACACTTTTTGCCACAAAGTATCACACTTTACTGTACTCTCTCCCCCCCCCCCTTGTCACATATCATGCAATATTACATATACTGTATTTTCGTATGTGCCACACACACCAGAAGTGCCACACCTCTGAAAATACATTAAAATAAAACAATTCATCAAAAGCACCAGACTTACAAAAATATATCAAAATATTAAATATTGCATTATATTCCGTGGTTTTTTTCATGCTTTGCGGCGATTTCTTTTTACATTTGTAAAATGAATTCAATTTCAAACTGTTAGTACAATATGGTACATTTTACATATTTTTTATGATAAAACTTAATTTGAATTCATGCTGCCTTTTTTCTCGCGAATTTTTTATGCAAGTTTTATAGATTTATTTTTGTTTTGAGGAGATTTTTCAAAATTTGAAACAGAAATTCTGTTTAAAGCATTTGTATAGAACAGTAATTATGTTCGCTACAATTTTCATTTTTTTTTTCTTTAATCACGTTTTAATCTGCCCCCTCCCTCCAAACTCCACCCGCCAAAATAATCTTTTGTTAAAATAAATATTATTTCACAATTTGCCATAATTTTTTTACTTTTTTAAAATGCATTAAGGTTAATAATAAAAATTATTATTTCTATAACTATCATTAATATTTATCTCAGTATAGCAAATTTTATCCTCTTTTCGATGAAATTTAATCACATTCATCAGCGATTTTCAGTGCAATTTAGTACACATTTCGCGATATTTTTGATATCTGTAAAAGAAATCCAATTTAAATTTTTTAACCTAACATTTTGTTCTTCTGAGAATTTTGAATTTTTAAACTTGTTTTCTAATTTTTAGCAAATTTTATTGCAATTTAATTTTTTTTTTTTTTTTTTTTTTTTTGAGATTCAAAAATATTTAAATTCAAGATGATATTTATTGGAAAAAGTAACATACTTTTTAATTCCAAATCATTTGAGTACTCGTGTGAATTGTATTCTTTTAAAAAGTAAAAATAGATTCCGTGAAAGTTTTGTGTTGTTGAAGAAAAAATGTTCGAGTAACAAAGAGAAATAATGAACTAAAAACAAAACTAAAACCAGGCTCTTCGGACTATAAATAAATGAAAAAAAATATTTTTGTTATTAATTAACTGATTTTGTTCAAATTTTCAGCAACTGACAAGTTAGGCTGAATACAAAATTTTATTAAAATACTGTAAAATGGGGTGTATTGGAACACTTTTCAACTTAAAAAAAAAGCAACAACTCATTTTTTAATTTTTTTTATTTTTCTACTAGAAACTTCGGTCTTGTTTTGTTCTTTACTTTTTAAGCAAAAACAAAACATTTTTACTGTTTATATACACATTATTTATTTTTTTAATGGTGTTCCCATTCACCCCGCAGATAGGGGTGAATCTGAACAAATGTTATAATCTTTATTTATTCTGATTCAAACTTTAATACGGTTAATAAAAACAGGTAATAATGGTAAGGGAGGAATAGAAACACATAGTTATCATGAAAAAAAGCCTTTATTTTATATACAAGTAAAGATATGCCTTTTTAAAAATTAGAAGACAACTTTGAAATGAAGAAAAATTTAAATTTATTTTAAGAAATTATAATCAAATTGCAGAAGTAGAATTTAATACAAATTCAGGCCTGTTCTGTATTATCCTTTACTAGTAGTCATTGGGTAAGTAAATATATTCAGTAGCCCCCATCGCTGCATGTATTAATACAATCTACTAATACGTCCTCATCCCCAGCCCTTAGTACTGTTTGCATCCATCTATTTTTAAATTTATTTTTCATTTTGAGATGTTTTTGTAACGTTGTGGATGTCAGAGAATAATTCTATGCAGTTTTTCTTAATAATTTGCTATTTTTAAATTCTTTTATTGTGCGTTCCATGTCTGTTGGATTAAGCGTTGACTTTTTTGTTTAACTAAGTAATTTCTTGGCACCTTTAAACTCTACGTAATTAGAACAAACAAAATATTATTACAATGCATATTCATACATATGTTTTCATATATTATATGAAACTATTACTGTATAGAAAAATAAACCATGGGAGAAAACGTGTTCCGATTCACCCCGTAAATCTTAAACATGTGATGTTACAAGCCATTTTTCTATTTTTCATTATGTAGTTTAGAAATAAGTAGAATTTAATACAGCATATCGTTCACAGGTCTATCATTAATTAAAAATCCCCTCTCTTAGGTTTAGAATACGAACAATACTGTAGTTACGTAGAAAGTTTTGAAGGCATTAAAAAAATGAGGTTTTTGAGGATCCCCTTGATGTTTTTTTATATACCCCAGTAGTGGTGCCAACATGTCAAAACTGAATTTCCCAACACTTAATATCATTACCTTCTTATAAAAAAATTGGCAACTAAAACTATCATCACATATATTTATAATGAATTTATTTGTATGACCGGGAAGTTTCATTCCTATTCACCCTGCTGTTCCTGTTCACCCCATTTTACAGTATATTAAGTTTTAAGGATATTACAGATACCCGTAAAAAAGCCCACTGACTCATTGCATAAAAATCCTAGTAGTGGAGCAAACATGTCATGATCATGACATGTTTGCTTATTTAGTGCGGCAACTCGGACATCGTGAAAATCCAATAAGCATTTCATTGATAATGTTTTGCTATGCAAAAAAATAGACAGCTGAAACCAAAAATAATTTGTGAAGCAAAATGGAAGGAAAAGGTTATTTATCTAAAACAAACACAATAATACTTCATTTTTTATTGAAATCTTCCTTTGATGTTCGTTTGCGCTGTAGGGAAAGCATAATCTCCTTTAATAAAATATTTCTAAAGCTGACCATATCTTAAAACTTGTTTCATTAGCTATCACAGACTATGAAAATTTATTTTCAAAATAAATTTTTAGAAAATTACCTTTCTGCCTGAAATTTCCCTTCAGATTTACATCGCTTCTTTTTTTCTTGTTCTTCAATGATATATGTGGAAGTACTTTTTTATCTGGAGGCATTTTAAGAGAAAATTGACACTTTTCTCAAGTCTCCAGAAGAAATTTTTATTACTGCTAGTACTTGAAACATCTGTAAAATAATAATTAAAAATAATTGAGTATTTCAAAAGTAAAACAAATGACAACATAAAACTATTTATTAAGAAAAGAAAATAAACTAATAATATTATTACTAAATAAAAAAATTCAAAATAAAACCTATGCCACTCCACCCGATACTTAAAAAAAATATGCTGACATTTTTATAGTCTAATTTTTCTTTCTATTATTTATGTTAAATAGCATCTATAATAAATAGAATTTACTTATGTAATGCATTCACTTATAGTATTTATGCTTTCCTAAACATAAATTTCCTTATATTAATCTTACTTTATTGCAGAGTTTCCATCACTTAATATCCTTGCTCTAATTTAAGCAGATCCAGGGCTATTAGGGCAATTAGCAAGAAGCACTTTTTAAATAGTGGTGAACTTTAAAGGCCTAAATAAGTATTTCTCTAAAATTTAAGGGTGTATTCCGATCCAAAATGCCTTTTTTCTGATTTATTTTTAGATTCATTATTGCTCTCAAATGCACCAAACTTTCAAATTATGTTATTTAGAAACTACACAAGGTGCCATGATTGTCTATTTTTTGATAAATGTAGAAAATGTTGCAAAAACAAAACAAAAAAAAAAAAAAACTGTGAAAACGGTGTTTAGGACAAAATTTCCCGAGGTAGGAGATCTGCGAACAACAGGGTTGGGTTTCGTCCGGAAGAAACATTTCTTCCAGGACAGTGGAAGAAACTGGAAAAAACCAGAAGAAACTGGAAGAAATGGAAAAAACTGGAAGAAATAGCAGAAACCATCAGAAACCAAAACAATTGCTCAAAGTTAAAGTATATTAACTATGTAAAAGAATTAAAGTATAATAACAAGAAATCTAAATTGGAAAATTTAATTATTATTAAAAATATTTTTGCAAAGATAAGTTACTTTTTTATTAAACTTCAAGTTCAGCAGACATTTTCAGGTGAAGGATTTTTACTACTCTAGAGGTAGAGAGATGGTTTTTTTTAAATTATTAATTACATCATTTATGTAAAAAGAGAAAAAAATTACCAACAAAATGATTATTTTTCATATAAAAAAATATATTTTTTCATATAAAAATGCATTGTTTTAAGGTATGAAACACAGTAAATAAGTAAATTTGTAATTATCTATACTAACATCTAGCATGAATATCTCAATGCTGATTTTAAAAGATTAGTGTTCTAAAAATATCTATGAATATGTCGAAATGCTTTTAAACAATCCTGAAGCGTAAGGCTTACAAAAAAAAAAAAAAAAAAAAAAAAAAAAAAAAAAAATCTTCATCTTTTGCATTTATTCTATTTAAGTTGAGAAACTGATTGCAGCATCCTACTGCTCAAAAAACCTTTTTTGCTATAATATGCAATTATGCTGCATTGTACTAAGAAAAATGAGAATTTTAATGATTTTTCTAATACTGAGGATCGACTATTACAGGTTTCTAAAACCAAAACTGAATTTCAGTGACATTCCTAGATTCCGCTGAAAACTAAAACATCCAAAAATTTTAAGTAATTAAATTGTATTTTTTAAAATAATTAATCCATACATAAATATACATAAGTGTAAATTAATTAGATGAATAGTATTTATTAATTATGTGCAATAGCTAATTATCCAAAAACTTTATTTTCATATCCAATAAAATATAAAATTCATCAATGACACAGAAAGTTTTTCTAATTATACAAATTTCATTTAATTAAAAAATATTTGTTTTACATATGCACACCTTGAATTTCCTTCTATGTAATGATTTTTGCAAATGTTTATTTGTTTTCTAGAACTTTCCCAAAGAATATTTGAAACACTAATGCAGTTTAAACTAAAAAAAAATTATAAGATGATTAACATTTAATTGGTTTTGTGTATTTTGGTTATAATTACTTTTCATTTAGCCAATAGTTGAAGATCTTTAGACAAGCCTTGTTTGTGATCTTGGCTAAAAAAACTGACGTAATTTTTTATTTAGCATATATATTTAATTAAATTTGTTTTGGTTCAATGGAATTAATTTATATAAGATTATAGGAAGATATGTCTTATAAAATTGAAAGTACATTGTAAAATCTGAAAGAAAAGCAGTTTCTTCCATTTCTTCCACTTGGAAGAAACCTATTTCTTCCAGCCGGTTTTTTCCGCAATTTTTTCTATTGTGGAAGAAGCTTGCCAACCCTGGCAAACCAAAAAAAGGGCACGCTGAGAAAATAATTACTTATAAATCAAATTCTAATTGATTCAGTGAAAAATTACTTCACACGGCATCTTCTACACTACTTCAAAAATCACCCCAGCAAATTTCATGTTTCTACTTTTAAAAATGAGTCTGAAAATGTATCGGAAAATTTCGAGCTGTTGAAAGTGGAAAATCATTTTTGTTCGAATACACCCTTAATGTTCTTTTATTTGGTTTGTTAAAATACACTTTTCAAGACTAATTTTTTTTTTCCTTTTGGTCTCGATCTCTTTTTTATAGCAAAATATAGAAAAAATTTAAAAAAATGTCCCATTAGTATCTATTAATAATTTATTCTTATATCTGAAGAAAAGAAGAATGAATCATCAATGTTCTTAAAAAATCTAGTTTCTACTTCATTCTTCTACATTGCACTTTTACCATGCTTGACTTATATATTCATTAAGGTGTTAGCAGTTTTAATCAAGTGATTTAAACAGTAACTTTAATTAAATTATTTCAACTCTATTAAAACCAGACACTTTGTTAATTTTGAAAATGATGTGAAAAATACCAAAATGTAAGATAAACATTAATTGCAATACTTCTAAAGATATTTTAGCTACTGAATAAATAAATAAAAGAAGCTTTCATAAATGTATACAAATTTATCTTTTAAGGAGTTACATGCCTTTTCAAGTTTCTAAAATATACATTTTTATTTTTTGATAGAAATTAAATCTTTATAGTGTGTAGAATTGTGGTCAAAAAGATTTAAAGTGATCTCTCACTTATTAAGAAGTATATGAGCAAAAGTGCAAGTGTGACACAATCAATAAAACAGACTTTGCTGAACAATTTAAACAATAATATTGAGGTAGAAACTCACAAATATGTATTTTTGACATATTTGTGACAATGTATTGAGTCATTTTACTACTCACTTATTAAATTTTAAGGAGAGTTTGAATGCTAAAATTTTGAAAATTTGTCCAAAAGTTACACCTGGAAATTACTGTGTTGTCTAAATTGCCACTGATATTGTTTTGCCATATGTAAGAAATTTATATGCAGAAATGTCAAGTAATGGGATGCAAAAGAAGATGCTAATCATCTGTGAGATGCTGGAATAAAAAAAGCACAAGTGACAAAAGAAGCTCATACTGCTGGTAAGTGTAACAAAAAATTTTTAAATGAGCAGATTAAGGGGGCTCAGGGGTTGAAAACTTTTCAAAAAATTGATTTTTTTTATGATCTAGTTTGATTATTCAATTAATTCTTAACTCATTGCAAAAAACCACATAAAAATATATGAATTTTTAATGGAGTTATAAGCATTTATGTATCAACTCTTTCATAGCCGCACCCATATAATTTCAACTTTAAGTCGCGTTTTCTCAAAACATGATTTTTGACAACTAACACCAAGATTTAAAAAAAACTATTTGATGGAATGGCTTAATTTTTTTTGTGCATGCATATAACATCATTATCTATAGAATGAATTAATATAATTTAGATAGCTTAATATTTTGAGTATTTTTAATGAAAAAAAAGTTGTATTTTTTAGGGTTTTAAAAAATTTTTAAGTTTGAGAGTTTTTTTAATCATTTTTTTTTCGAGTGATTGTTATATCCTTAATTCATTCCTATAGAGTAAAGTTTCCTGATCATTTTAAAGCAAAAATTAGGTTCTTAAGTCAATTCAACGTTAAGATATCTTGATGTTGGTGATAAAACACATATTTTTTTTTTTTTTTTTTCGAAAATTGTGTTACACAGATTTTGCTATATTTCTTATTATATTACATTGAAGTATTTCATTTTATAATTTTATAAGATTACAAACATACCTTTAAAATATCAGAAAATTTAAATTAATTACACTGAATACTTCTGTTTTTATATGGACTCGACGTAAGTGCTCTGTTTACATGTTTTTCCATATTGATCAACCCCTGAGCCCCCTTAAAGGGATAGTGCACCTTTATTTGAGCAAAATCATCTATGGAAAAAACGTCGCAAAAAAAGTCTATTTCTGTGGTATAACTGTACCAAAACAGTTTTTTCTTATTAAAATATAATTTATGAAGGTTTTAAGAGATAAATAATAAAGGTAAGTGTATTTATATACTTTTTGTTTTCTCAATACTAATTTTTCAGCGTTTTTAGATTTTTTTAAATGCTCCTTGCAACGTAATTCTTTATCAATACTTATGAAATTGATAAGAAAGTATCCTGATATTGTTTAGAAAGAAATTGTGCAAGCTTTTAAAAATTTGTTTTCATTAAGATAGTCAAATTTGATTTTTTACTTATTAAAAGGCAAAATTTTGATGAAAATTGATATGGAATTTAGAAAAAAATATGTAAAATATTAACTATTCAAGAGATTAAAAAAATCTTACACAATTTTTTTTTATGATAGAGTTTTAAGTGAGAAAAATGTATAAGCAAGAAAATCTCAAAAATTAAAACACAAGGAGCATTTTAAAATTTCATTTAAAAATTTAAACTTTTTTTTAAAAATTAAAAATTTTAAAAAGATTGGCAATTTTTTTGGAGGTGTTCTATATGCTTTTGACACACATGCCAACCTGAGAAAATTCAAATGTGTAAAACGATAAGTGAATAACATTTTTAATGAATTTTTATAAAATAGCACATGAACGACATTTAGTATGACAATATTAATTTTTTTGCTTTACTTAAAACATCATTATCAAAAATAATACCAAAAGGAATACTGAATATTTGATTATTCAGTTATTTGGTCAAATGATTATTCACTGCATAACTCATTTTTAACAGATCTTCAATTCTCACATTTTAATAGAAAATACAGACAAAATTTACTCAAAACAAACGTATCTTTTATACACAATGAAAATTAAAAATTCTATATATTTTAATAATGTAACAAGCTCATTTTTTAACTATACTTAAATATACCTGCTTAAGTATTTATAATTAAAAGCAGTTAGAAAATAATTCATTATTTAAGGGGGGAAATGGATCTTGGGAAATAAAATTGCAAAAATGTGTAAAAAAAAATGTCCTAAGAATAAAAGGGTAAAAGACAGCCCAAATGTGTAAATTTTACACCTAATGTGTAAAACTTGGCAAGTATGCTTTTGGTGAAATGTATATATACACAAAATTTCATACTGCTATGATAAAAAAATTTAAAAAAAAATGTCCTCTGTCCCCTTAAGGCACAAGAGGGCCCACCGTATGGTGAAGTAATATCAAAATTAAATGAAAGTCAAAAAAAAAAAAAAAAAAAAAAAAAAAAATCAGTATTTTTTTTTCTTCTAAAACTTTAAATGAGATTTTCTGAAAATTTACATTTTTCAACATGGACAGCATGATAACTTGAACAATTTCTAACATTTTTGTATCAAATTTCTACTGATCTACATTAGTAATGTGCTGAGTAGTATTTTGACTGAGTACCAAGTACAAATACCATGTAATTATGTGTAAGAAAGAATCACCGATTTGCACAGGATTCGGCTTAAGACAACACTCTGGTATGAAAGTATTACACACACATAAACACGCATCTTACGCATACAATCATTTTTTAACAATTAACTTTAATTTGAAATTTAATTTATTGAACCTTTTTTAAACATTTGAGCTCTGAAGGATAATTTTTTTTCCTACATAAATGAAACTTTGATTTTAATCAAAATCACTTGTAATTAAATGCAATAACTCCATGTGTAGCTTTTACTCCACTTCTTCATATCTAGATGGCAGAATCATATTCTGCTAATATTTGATAGATTTTTCATGTGAATTTATACTCCAATTTTCATGAGTTAGATTTTTTTTTTAATCTTTTGAGCATTTTAGAAAAAGTATTTTTCATAACAGAAAACTAATTTTTTTCTTGGACATGTTAAATATTTAATAACTGCATGCAAATGGCTAAACTGCAAATTTAAATAATTATATGGGACAGGATAAAATGGTGAGATATTTCCAACTATCAGAACATAAAGGAAATGAGAAAAGTGATTTGTTGTTAGGTAGCAGCACAACAAAAATACATAAGCCAATGTTTCGAAACTGAAGAAATTGTACTTATAATTCAATCCCAAAGGGTCTGAATTTCTGATTAATTCAGCATATTGACAAGGTTCTTGTGTTTTAAATATTTCTAAAAGAAAGAAAAAAATAATGTCTGTTTAATCTATTAATTTGATATACAGTAGACTCCCTCAAATCCGCACTCCTAAAATCCACAACTCTCTAAAATCCGCACATTATTTATGGATGCAGTTCAAATGTAGGTGCAAAATTTGTCTTTTTTAGTTTTATATCAATTCCAAATATTTTTTAATTTGTAATTTCTGTTAATATTGTTGAATTTATGTTTTTTCATGAAGAAAGAATAATTTATTTCTGAAAAAATCAAGATATTGCTGATATCATTGGTAATCATAATCTTACCAAACATATTTATGTACTAATCAAGTTTTTTTAGTTATTAAGCCTGGCTAAACCTGAAATAAAGCTTGTTTATTTTATTATCTTGATGTGAAATAGTATTTAACTTTATGAGGCAAGTTTCATTGAATAATTTAGGAAAAACTCATTTAATCTTTATAATGAATATTTAATTGTACATTATTGATTATTAACTTGACTTGTTTTTAGTATTTATTCATTTTAAAAATTATCTAAATTTTTATTATTTTAGTTTATTATTTATTTTAATATTTTAGTATATTGTAAGCATTCATTATACTTTTGATTGTATTGTAAATTACATTCAAATTGCTTTTTAAGAACTATAAACAAAGCAATGACCAGAAATCCGCAAAATTCTAAAATCCACACAACCTCTGGTCCCAAGCTGTGCAGATTTGAGGGAGTCTATTGTATTTTTTAATTATTTTGTACTTTTATATGATATTTTCTGCATTTTATAAAATTTGAACTTTCTCTCTTTTTAAAATATTTTAATAATTTTAGAACTTGTCTAAATAACATAACTGATTAAAATCTGGTGATATTTTTACAATTATAGTAATCTAGAAATAACTTTGCATTGTCATTTCTTTAGTTTGAATGTTGAAATGAAGGTTCTAAAACTCTAATAAGAAAAGGTGCTTCCAGCACATCCACCCTAAAAGAATGATTAAAATTTTTTTTAAATACATATCCCAATTTCAGATTGCTTCCTAATTTTATTTAAAATGTTTTTGAAGCATATTTTTAAAATTTTAATAGCATGTATAAAGAAGAGTTTCTTGAGGGATTTTGGTAGTTGCATATATATGTTAGAAGGTTTAGAAGAGGTATGATCAGTATAGAATCAGTCCAGGTTCGGATGCTCGAAAAAAAACCCCACGATGATTGCTAAGTTACACTTTATTTTAACATCTATTACGAAGGGGGGGCACACTTATAGCTCTCGGAGAAAATCTCCGAACGAAGAATAGCAGGTTAACAAGACGAGCGCAGAGAGTCAAGTGCCTCGTACATAGCAACAAATTGCCACTTTTGGCATGATAGAAAATCGCCAACATACAAAAGTTCGCCCATGCACAATGGATAGTATACGCCAAATACAGTTAAAATGCAGCCGGCAAGATAAGAATTCAATTTAGTTTCCCAGCTGGGATGGGAAAGGAAAAGGTTGCCAAACAATAAAATGTTACACGTGTTGTTTTGTCTAATAAAGAAGCACACCGAAGGGACATGAGATTTTACTGCGCAGATGTTAAATTCTTTATAGGGTTTTGTAGAGAAAGGAAAAGAAGCGTAAGCATAAATTTTAACTGCGAAACAGAGATGATGTCCATATAAGGTAATGCAGAATTGCCTCGATCGGAAATAGCAGACATCTGGAAATAGCTTTAAACGGTTGATTAATATGTGAGTGTATTTCTCACAAAGTTAAGCAGCTGCCGATTTTTCGGTTAGAGAAAAGCTAGGCGAGGGGAAAAAAATGGAAAGTGAATGAAGGACACTTAAAACTGATTTTGAATTGAACAGAGACAGGGGGGAAGGAATAATTTAAGAAAATAACCAATATATAACGAAATAATCGTTATATATATCACCCGGTGCACCACAAAAAAAAACTTTTGCTGTCCAATGTGCATAGGCTAGCATACAATATTATAACATAAAAACATACATAAATGCAAAAGTTTTTTTTTTTTTTTTTTTATCTATATATATATGTAGAAATTTAACGTCATGATAATGGAGACTTTTGTATTCAAAAACAGTCAGCAGTTCTAAAGTCTCTATATTTTTTTATATTTGTATTTCATGGATCCAAGGTAGTACTGTATTTTATATGTATAAGTTGAGTCGACTCAGACAGTACAAAAATCTTACTGCAGCTTTGATTGTTATCATGACATAAATAAAATTTTGAAACATATACACAAAACATGAAACTGATACTAAATGAATGTAAAATGGCAATACACAAAAATAACATAATAGCACTATATTTTCCAAAAAAAAATTAAAAAAGGTAAAATGATGTATATAAAAATAAAAATTTTTTTTGTAAAAAGTGTTTCATGCCGAAGCATAGGATGACAAAAAAAAGAGGTGCTCCAAGCACGCCCATAAAAAATATGCGTCACCCTGAATCTTGTGTACAACACAAGTATTATGGCATCGGCTTAGGGCCTAGCCTTAGATGAGGAGGGAATTGTGACGCTCCCCCGAAGGCACTAGCGGTCTTCTGAAGGAGCCCACGTCGAATTACATGAAAAAATTTGAATTGTTGTGAATTGGAATCACAATTCAAAAATTTGAATCGAAACTCCAATTCCAAAATTTTGTCTCTCAACACAATGAAGCTTGAACCCTTAGGGCCTTAATTTTGAACGGGAACAAGACTTCAAAGGGAAGAATTCAAAAAGAAAAAAAAACAAAAAAAATGTATATCATATAATAACTAATATGGGCAGACAATCCTAGAGTGAAGAGAGACGAAAAATATGTCACAATCGAGTGGGGTGATGAACAAGTCATATATATAAACTGTGTTTTATTTAATTACATGAATCTTTTGTTTACTTTTTTAAAGTACAGTACCTGTTTATCTAACTATGATATGTTTGACTTATAGTACAAGAAATGTTAAGTGGGAGGTTAGTTAGTGGAAAAATACTGATTTAATGAGTATTGTCAAAGAAATTTTAAGTGTACTGCAAAAAGAAAACAAAATAAAAGTAAATAAAATTTAAGTGAGTATGAAGACATATGTAAGTGTTAACGGATACAATGATACCTAATATTGTTCTTAAGAGATCTTCAGAGCAATATTGATGGACCAGCCATGATATTGTTAAAGATCAGTCAACAACAACATACACACAACCATGAGCTCTTTGGTTGGATATGTGGTATCATAAAACAAGACATAAAAAAAATAAATAGTGTTTTTACATTAGCTTCTGTTTCTTAGATTGTATGTGTGAGGTTGATAAAACGTATTAAAGTTAGTGTTGTTTATATGACTTGATGCATCAAATAAATGTCCATAACGAGGAGGTGCTAATAAAAGTCTATCAATATGTACCCGAAATGCTGTGTTATCAGGAGTATACAACCTTTTAATTGAGAATGACACAGGGGAATGTTTACAAGTGACAATATATGGACCAGTATACTTTGTTTTAAACTTGTCATTTGATTTTAGATATACAATGTCTTTTAAGAAAATGGATCTTAATTTAGCTTTCTGACCGTAATATTTATATCTTTTATCTTGAGCAGATTTAATGTTGTTATAGGCTTTGTGATATATCTTACTCAAATCATCAAGTAATTTGTGGACTTCAATATGTTTATCAAGAAAGGGTTGGTTGCACGACTGATCAAAAGTGCCAAAAATTAGAGAAAGTACACGTCCAAAATGAAGAAAATTAGGAGAATATAATGTAGTTGCATGTTTCGAACCATTATAAAGTGATTTGTGTATAAATACTGCATTTTCGAATGAATGACCTTCTTGTAAAAGAATATTAACTGAATATTTGATTGACTTATTGATTCGTTCTGCAATCGCATTTGATTGTGGTCTCGAGGCAGAACTGTGTAATACCTTAATGCCCATTGTATCATTAAAGATGTTATATACCTGAGAAGTGTACTGGGGTCCTAAGTCTGATAAGACAACCGAAGGTCTCCCAAAGGTGGTTATGTAAGAGAATAAGCATTTAACAACCTTACTCGCAGATATGTCATTAAGTGGAAAGAGTTCAATATGTCTCGAAAAATGATCAGTGATAGTTAAAACATATTTTCCATTAGCAAACGGTCCAAGGAGATCTGTACTGATAGTGTGACCAGGGTACCTGGGAGTGTATGTGGGCTGTAAGGGTGCAGGTGGAGTTTGGTGATGTTTAGTTTGAAGACATTTGATACAGGATGCGACAAAGTTTAAAGTGTCTACATACATACCCTTCCAAAAATATCTACCTGACAAGAATTCATAAGTTTTATTAAAGCCAAAGTGAGATAAATGTGAAATTGTTAAGACTTTGCTTTTAAGTGAATTTGGAACAATAATGTGATACGAAAAAGTGTTATTAAAAATATTTTCCTTCTTTAACATTAATACTTTCGAATCAGGATGAATGAAGTAGTTAGGAAATTTTTGAGAAGATCCTTTCCTTAAGATTTCTTTATAAACAACAGACAAAGTAGGGTCATTTTGTTGTTCAGTAGCAAATGTTTCATTCGAAATTTCTAATAAAGGGTCAGGATTTGTTTGTGTACCAGAAATAAGGCAGTTAACATGCATATTAGAATCACTCGAGCTGGAGTGTGGAGTATCACATTCTGCAATAGGTAAGGGTTGAGTGTCATGAATAAGTTCAGGGTTTGTAGCTAAAGTCTGTTGATTATTTTCAAAGTTACAGCGAGATAAATAGTCAGCGAGTACATTCTTTTTACCTGGAATATGTTGAAATTTGTATGTGTATTCTGAGAGATCCATGAGCCAGCGAGAGATAATATCAGCCGGATTTGTGGTTTTGTTGTATTTTTCTAATGGTTTACTATCTGAAAGTATTACAAATTCTCTGTTGTATAAATAATATTTGAAAGCAGTAACCGATTTATGAATTGCCATGAGTTCTAATTTAAGTGCAGGATATTTTTTTTCGGATGCTTTTAAAGATTTTGAAAAGTATGCAACAGGTAATAGTTGTTTATCATGTTCTTGTAGTAAGACGCCAGAAATGGCAATATTTGACGCATCAGTATTTAAATAGAACTTTTTGTTCCAATCAGGTAATCTAACCATGGGTGGATTAAAGAATATCTTCTGTATGGTGTCCATAATTTTTTGATGTTTACTTGTCCACTTAAATTTAGCTTTTGGAGTAGTTAAGTTTATGAGAGGTTGTACAAGTTCAGAAAAGGATGGAACAAGAGATTTGTAAAATGTAATGACGCCTATGAGTGCTTTTAATTGACGTTTTGTTGTAGGTGTTGGAAAAGATGTTATTTTTACAATGTTGGAGTGAACAGGAGAAATAGTTTGATTTTCTATGTGAAATCCAAGATAATCTAAACTGGTTTTGTGAAAAGTGCATTTGTTAGGGGACAGCGTTAAATTATATTTTACTAGTATTGCAAGAATTTTATCCAACTTATCACACATTTCTTGATATGAATTGGCACCAACAATGAGATCATCTTGGTAGGTATAGACACCTTCTACTTGTAATTCATCAAGTAACGAGTCCATTAAAGCTTGGAACACTGAGGCGCTCGTTTTTAAGCCGAATACTAATCTCTTATACCGAAAAGAACCAAACATTGTAGTAAATGTGAGCTGATTTTGAAATTTTGCAGGCAAATCAATCTGATGATATGCCTGATGAAAGTCAAGAGAAGAAAAAAAAACGATATTGTGAAAGATTTGAAATAATGGTTTGAATTTTTGGAAGTGGATAGGACGAACCTTGAATTATAGTATTAACCATTCTGAGATCTAATGCGAGTCTATATTTCTGTATACCTGTACCGTCTGGTTTCTTTTTAACAAGAAGCATGGGGCAGGCCCATTCGGAACAATGACGTTCAATGATTTTGGCATCAAGTAACTGTTTGATTTGATTCAAAACATCCTTTTGCACAGCTTGGGGAAGAGGGAAAGGGAGTGTCTTTATGGGGTAGTCATTAATGAATTTTAAATCAGGTACAATTTTATCAGTATGACCAAGTGTGTCTAATGATTTGGAAAAGGCAGGATAATAACTAAGTAGCAATTTAGTTAGGTTCTTTGCTTCGTCAGATTTTAAGTGAGAAAGTTTAAAATCATTAGCCGATAACTCCTGCTTTCTTTTTTGTAAGATTTCATTAGACGCCTGAATAAAATTTACAAAGTGCTGTTCTGAGTTATTTTGCTTGTCAGACATTTCAGAAGTATAGTCGCGAATTTCCTCAATCTCAGATAATTGACCTATTTTTGTGTGTTTAGGGAGATGAATGGTCTTTTCAGAAGTGTTTTTAAGTGTTATTGAGAAGAACTGATGTATTTGTGAAGTTTTTTTTCTTTTATTGGATAATTTGTTCATTTGAATAATGGCATCATTTCCTGTTAATTCTTTTGTTTGTGCCAAATATTCAAAAAGATAATTTCTGTCATTGTTGATGTTATTGAAGGTGTAAACAGAGCACCATATTTGTTGTTGAGGTTCTACTATAATTTTTCGAGTTAAGAACACCGCTTGATTCAATACAACATCACTCAAAGAATTGCATGATTTTGATTGTTTCTCTCCAGAAGATTCTTTACTGGTTTTTAAAGGAACAGAGAAATTATTGTTGACATGGAGACACTTGTTAAAAGTATCAATGACAACATTGCATCTAGTTATGAAATCAAAACCTAAAATGCCTTCAAAACTGGAAGACTCGGGTATGTCAACAATATAAAAGTGATGTGAAAACGCTTTTTGTTTTAGCTTAATGGATGTTCTGATGCAGGCGGAAAATGAAACATCAGAATTGACAGTTTTAATATTGACGTCAGTGGACAGTCTTTTATATTTTAAGACCGGTTTAAGTTGGTTGAATAATTTTTGTGAAAGTAAAGATATACTACTACCAGAATCAGCCAATAAAGTAATATCATGGTTTGCTATAGTGGCTTTAACAAGAGGGAGGGATGGTGACATAGTGTTTACACTACAAATTATCTGAACATTATCACTTTCTGTTTGTGTACTGATGTTATTTGCTATCTTAATAGAGTCAAAAGTTTGGGAAGCTACTGAATTAACTAGTCTCGAACTTGAAATTTTAGGTAATACAGGGTCAAAAACAAAAGTTGCTGATGTAGAAGTATTAGATTGAGACACAACACCATCAGCATAAAAATTGTATCTCTGTTTCAGTTTTCCTGAAATTGTGGAGTGGAATTCGTGTAATTATTTTTTCTTTGAGTGTTTGCTCTTTTCCATTTAAAACAAGAGAGAGCATCATGATTGTTTCGTCCACATAACTGACAAACAACTGGTTTTTTTTGTGAAAACTTGTGTGGGGAATAACGTCTAGTGTAGTTTCGATTTTTGTAATTTTTTTTGAAGCGTGAAACACCTGCGAAATGTTTTGGTCTAGTCTGGAGATTTTTTTGCTCAGTTTCGGTTTTAGTATCAGGAGGGGCAAAGGATAATGCATTTATTTTCTCGGAAATTTCTTTCAGTTGCGATTCGATGAGATTTTCTGGTCTGTGTACCGAAGGTAAGGAATGTAAGATTTTTTCATTCCTTAAAATTTCATGAAGGGTTTGCGCTCTTTCAACTGCTGTTTTATAATCATTAATGCCTTCTTCCTGTAATTTTATTCTAATATTTGAAGGAAGGGCTTCTAGAAATTTCATAAGTTTAATAGTGTTGCATGCACTTTCGTCGTTGATATCTGCATAAACAGTCGCCGCAAGAACATTTAGTCTATGAGCTAAGTTTTTTATCGTCTCAGAAGGCATAAGTGCTAAACTGGACAGCTCAACAGAGGCAACACATTTACTAGGGGGGGCGAAGAATGACGCAAATTCTTTTTCCAGCAAATCAAGGTCAGTTATCTTTTGCAGGTCGGGATTTTGGGCTAGAAATTTTTGTGCAGGCCCAACTAACTTTCCCTTTAAGATTGCAATTGTTGTTTGTGGATTATATTTATTAATTTCTGCACAGACGCGAATTTGATCAAAGAAAAATTTAAGTAAATCTGGATCTCCATCAAATTGAATGATATTTATCGGAATTTGTTTTGCCGCCATGATCAGTTTTTTTTTTTTGTTTGTTTACGCTCACAAGTTTTAGAGAAATTGTTACACAGACCTGACTTATACTCTAAAGCACATTGAAAACAAGTAAATTTCCTAGCTAGTAAAAATATCTAAACTAGCAAAATAAATAGATTTTAAAATATACCTCACTTTAAAGATATCTTATTTGAACCTTTTATGACAGTAACGCAAGGAAGCACATACAAAATTAACACATTTAGAAAATAAATTAAATAAAATGGCAAAATAATTACACTTTGAAACATATATCTATATATTCCTTCACTTTAACAAAGTACTTACTTTAGATAATAAAGTAAAGAAAACTCTATAGAAAACCGCAAAAACTGTTAGCAAGCAAGAAAAAAAAAAAAAAAAAAAAAAAAAAATCCTTTAACTTCTTTACTCAAGGAAAAAAAATTCCTTTTTTTGTAACTTAAAACCTTCTGATTTATTTATATGTTTTGGATGAAAAAGAATGTTCTTATTTTAACCTTGTAATTAAAGTTCAAAACTGGTTAAACACATTTAAGCATATTAGAGAATCTAAATACAAATTAAAAAAAACAAAAAAAGGGGTGGGACGTAAAATATGAAACAATAGCACATAAATGCAAATAACTGATAAAAACTGCATAAAATGTCATAAAAATAATAACTAGAAATGACAACAGTTACCGTGCTTTCGCAAGTTAAAAAAATCTTTGCAAAAACACAATAACAGGATTATAATAGTTATGTTGAAAAAAATATGATTTAAAAACACCAAACTGCAATATTGATTATGATGAACTGACTGTGGAAGCAGAACATAAAGTAAAGAAAATACTTGGGGTAACTTACAGATTTAGTTTTAAAAAAATATATAATTAAATGATTACTAAATTAATAAGACAAAAACTTAGGGAAATGGGGCTCGATCTGCTCCCACATTCAAAATGTAGATTTTTTTTTAAGTTAATTTTTGTTGTAGTGCACTTTTTTCTCTTTTTTTTTATCACTGAAGGCTAGCAGAAATTTTATATTGTAAACAGGTACTTTAGTAATCACTTATCACAGGTAGTGACACATCTTTTTTTTTAGCTTTAGTTGGAATTCTGTTATTTATTTAATACTTTTTTTGTGCACTGTTAACTGATACATACGATGAATTATTTCTGATGTATTTTCACATAATTGAAGACATATGTATTATATGTGGATTTTTTTTTTTTTTTACTTTCTTTTGCCGACCACAATTAATGAATCACTATTTTGTACGATGTATGACTTTACGATGCATAATAACACAATGAACTTTCTTTAGATTACGTTCACTAAAGGCACAAAATACCACTGGTATAGAAGCACACCACAAAACACCACTGGTATAGAAGCACACCACAAAACACCACTGGTATAGAAGCACACAATGCGCACATGCAGCCCTCGATATCTGGCGGCGATGAACACGTCAATCACACAGAGAATGCACGGAGATGAAAACGGGGGGCGCCCAACGCTGAGGTGACAATCGGGCGCAGGTTTCGTTTTGAAGATGTAATTTCAAGGGGAGACGCTCCGCAGCACTTGGGATGGAGATCACAGGGGAGAGAAAAGGGGGTGTCCAGGCAAGGAATCACATTTCGACGTCGACCGCCGGTGAAGCTGGGGAATTCCACCTCTGTTGAGACATACCAGTCAAGACTCCAAGCCGTTGCTTTTTTTTTTTTTTACCGGGGATGCAGAGAAGAAAGAAGAACCAAAATTATCACATTCGCCGTAAAGTCGCAGTTGATTGTACCCCCCTCCATATTTTTTTTTTTTTTTATGTGGGGAAAAACGAAACCGTCAGGCACCAGTTATTTATATAAAGAAGAGTTTCTTGAGGGATTTTGGTAGTTGCATATATATGTTAGAAGGTTTAGAAGAGGTATGATCAGTATAGAATCAGTCCAGGTTCGGATGCTCGAAAAAAAACCCCACGATGATTGCTAAGTTACACTTTATTTTAACATCTATTACGAAGGGGGGGCACACTTATAGCTCTCGGAGAAAATCTCCGAACGAAGAATAGCAGGTTAACAAGACGAGCGCAGAGAGTCAAGTGCCTCGTACATAGCAACAAATTGCCACTTTTGGCATGATAGAAAATCGCCAACATACAAAAGTTCGCCCATGCACAATGGATAGTATACGCCAAATACAGTTAAAATGCAGCCGGCAAGATAAGAATTCAATTTAGTTTCCCAGCTGGGATGGGAAAGGAAAAGGTTGCCAAACAATAAAATGTTACATGTGTTGTTTTGTCTAATAAAGAAGCACACCGAAGGGACATGAGATTTTACTGCGCAGATGTTAAATTCTTTATAGGGTTTTGTCGAGAAAGGAAAAGAAGCGTAAGCATAAATTTTAACTGCGAAACAGAGATGATGTCCATATAAGGTAATGCAGAATTGCCTCGATCGGAAATAGCAGACATCTGGAAATAGCTTTAAACGGTTGATTAATATGTGAGTGTATTTCTCACAAAGTTAAGCAGCTGCCGATTTTTCGGTTAGAGAAAAGCTAGGCGAGGGGAAAAAAATGGAAAGTGAATGAAGGACACTTAAAACTGATTTTGAATTGAACAGAGACAGGGGGGAAGGAATAATTTAAGAAAATAACCAATATATAACGAAATAATCGTTATAGCATGGAGCTCAAAAGATTAAAGACAATTTAATACTTTTATGTTAGCCACTATCTCGCTAATCTTTTAACATCAGCCATTAATTAATAACCAATAAAGTACAAATTCCAAAATCTAGACCAGGGCAATTCCAAATTTTGGACTTTTCCGAATTTTGGATCTTTTTCAGTTTTTTTTTTTTTTTTTTGGGGGGGGGGGGACCAAATAATCTTACCCTATTCCCCTCGTAAAAAAAAAAGTGTGTGATTTATATCAAGAACACATTTTTAATACAAAAAAGATATTTTTACAGTGGTTATTTTAATCAAGAATTTTTTACATCAGAAATACATTTACAATAATGTAAAAAGGCAATACTTAAAAATAAATAAAACTAAAGTAGATTTTGAGTGAAAGAAAAGAAATTTATTAGAAGTTTCTTTCTACATAGCAAAACATGTTATCCATCCAAAGTTAATGATCTGATTGTGTAAACATTAGACTTCTAATTTCTCCTTCTCTAAATGTAATGATGAATTAACAAAAACAAACTATGGATGATTTCCTTCCTACATCACGGTAACTGGCCGCTTTTGGCAGGTGTTTGTAACTTTCTAGTAACTTATGATATTTTAATAAAAATTTGTTATGCAGCCTAATTTACTATTACAGTAGACTCCCTCAAATCCGCAAACCAGAAATCCGCAACTCTCTAAAATCCGCACATATTTTATGGATGTAAACAATGAAACTTTCAGTTCAGATATTGGGACAAAATTTAATTTTTTTAGTTTTGTATCAATTCCATATATTTTTTAATTTGTAATTTTTTTAATAATACTCTATTTACGTTTTTTTCATGAAGGAAGAATAAATTTTTTTGAAAAAAATTCAAGATATCTCTGATATCACTGGTAATCATAATATTCTTACCAAATATATTTATGCATTAATCAAGATTTTTTGGTAATTAAGTCTGGCTAAACTTGAAAAACAAAAGTCCTTATTTTATGATTTTGATGTGAATTAGTAATGTACTTTTATGAGGGAAGTTTTGTTGAATAATTTTGAAAAATTACATTTAATCTTTATAATGTATATTTAATGGTAATTTAATCATACATTATTGATTATTAACTTGACCTTTGCTATTAGTATTTTAATCATTTTAAAAATTATCTAATTTTTTTTTATTTTAGTTTATTAATTATTTTAATATTTTATTATATTGTAAGCATTGATTATATTGCCGATTGCACTATTAATTGCACTCAAATTACTGTTTATAAAATGTAAACAAAGCAATGACCAGAAATCCGCAAAATTCTAAAATCCGCACAACCTCTGGTCCCAAGCTATGCGGATTTGAGGGAGTCTACTGTATTTCATTGCTGAAAATTTTAAAGAAATAGGTCAAAACTTTTTAACACATTTAAAAATGTATTTTTAATGAAAAGATATAAAATTGGAAGACCTGACTATGGAAGCAACTTGAATCCGTATTTTCGTTTTTTTGGTCAATAAAATTACCTATTGAAGTATACACATTTTTGATCACTTTTTTCACCCCTGTTTGAGTAGTTATTCACCTTTCGCACAAAAATTTGATTCAAAACACCCACTTTGACACTATTTTCTGAAGGATCAATGGAGTTTGCAAAAGTAACAGGAAAATGAGTTTGATTAGATATTTTCTAAACAACAGTACCTGCTCATTTCATGCATTTCTGAACAAAAATAAAACTTATGTAATAAAGTTGGTCCTTTTTGATTTAAGAACATCCTTAAGCCACAATACAAGATATTTAATCAAGATGATTCAAATCATGTTCCTTGTTAAATGCACTTTCTATATTACAAGTACAAACATTAAATCTCTATTGAATATTATCACTAAATTACGATTTCATGTCCTGCCATGCAAAGTAAGATTCTAAACAAAATATCCTTTTCTTGGAAAAAAAAAAAAAAAAAATACAACCAACTTTTCTTTTTTATGTAAAATCCCAAATTTTCATTGTCATTATACATATTTGAGTCCTGTTAAAATAAAAAGTTTTACTTATCAGAAATATGAAAGTTGAATTATGCAAAAGAATTGCAATATAAATGTCACCAACTGAAACAAGATTTGGCAAATTATCTCTGCCATTTAGCTAACATAAAAGTAACTAACAACTTTAATACATAAAAATTTAAAAATAGTAACATTTAAAAGATATTAATAAAAAACAATTTATCCATAAAAAATATAATCATCTAATATATAATTAAAATGATTCTTTAACACATCATTGTTCACTCTGAAATCTGAAATCTAACAAAAATGATTGCTTGCTGTAACATTTAATTGAATAATGCAAAATGATTTACGTTTTTAACAGTAAGAAAATAAGAATATTTTCTTTTGGTTAAATCAAGAGCATTGGCTTTACATTTTTTTTCCCATCATGTACGTACAACATAGAAAAGCATTATAAATCCAAAATTCGCCAAAGCTTGCAGTGAATGCATATTTTTTCTGAGGCAGAATAAATTATTCCAAAGGAAAAAATAGCAACATATGTTCAATAGATATTCGTAAGAATGTAAAAGTGAAAAACCATTCGGTATAAAAATGTTAAGACTAGCATAAAACTGTTCAGAAGATATTATAAAAATGTATTTCTTTCTAAATTTATATACAGCAAATAAAGAAACCATGAATTGGAAAGGTAGCAAAACTTTTTAATATTATTTGAAGCTCTGAATGCAAACAATACACACTGGCAGATAATAAATGCTAACATTTAAGATTTTGAGATGTGACAGTGAAATGCAGTGCAATAGTCTAACTTATCTGACATACACAGACAGAAAGAACGTCAGATAATACAAAGCAATTCTAAAAAATGCTAATTAAATGTCAAACTAAGCTGTGATTTTACAAATTATCACTTAATTTTATGCATTACTATGCCTGTTTGTGTTCCGGGGAATCCCCGGATTTCCGGGGATTTTACTAAAAGTGCCCTGGAAATTCCAGAGTTAATTACAACAAATCGGCATGCTTTTTTTTTTTACTTTTCTATGAAGCTTTCCTTTCATCTGGACGTTAGTAGCTGGGAAGCTTGATTCGAAAGTAACAAATCGCCTTTTAGTTTAAAAGATAGCGCCCCTCTTGCTCCTCATTAAAAATGTAGCGCCCCTCTTGCCGCTCATTCAAAAAAATAGCGCCCTTCTTTCCTCTCATTTGAAAAAATGCCCTTACTACTGTTGCGTCTGAACTGAATGCGCACCTGCTAGTTGTCTTCTAATTCATACATTTAAGACCGTGCGTTCTCAAAGCGTGCATTGCGGTAGACAAGTCTTTGACAGGTCAAATTTTTTTATAAGATTTTGTTCCGAAATTTCCAAGAACTAAAAACATTCTGTTCTTTTTTTTTTATATCATGGATCAGAAAATTGAGGCATAAAAAGTATCGCGAATTTCAAACAAAGGTTGCCGAAAATTTTCGCCAATCGTTCACACACACACACACAAAAGAAAAAAAAATGAAAAGAAAGAAAAAAAACGCGAATTTCATCAAGGAATCGTGTGGGGAAAGCGTATTTCGTTTTAGAATTGCGAGAAAAACGCTAACTTCGACAAAGGATTGCCGAAAAAGCGTTAATTTCATCAAAAATGCAGCAGACAAAAGTGTGAATTTTGAAGAATCGGAAAAAAACTTTGAAGTTCGTCAAGGAGCCATCGAAAGGATGCCAATTTTGTCAGAGTATCGGGTGTAAATAGAAATTTTGTTAGAGAGCCACGGAAAAACGCGAATTTTGTTAAATGACCGCGGACAAAAGACTAATTTCGTCAAATAACCGCAGAAAAAATGCTATTTTTCAAAGAGCCGTTGAAGAAACGTGAATTTTATCTAAGTATAGAGACGGGAATTTCATCAAAATCCCTCGTAAAAATGCAAATTTTATATCAAAGAGCTGTGGAAGAAACTTTTTTTGCGCGACTCTGCGAAATTCACGTTTTTTTTTTTATTGTAATCCCTGAACATAATTCGTATCTTTTCACGATTCTCTGCCAGAATTCGTTTATTTCATGTGATTCTATAACAAAATTTGCATCCCCTCCCCCTCCCCAATAAATTGTCAAAATTTGCGATACGTTTTATATTCGAATTTTCCGAGTTTTGACAGATTTTTTTTTTATTTCCGAAATGAATGACTCAATTTTTCTTGATTTTGTGGAAAATCTGATTAGAATCACAGAAGTGAAAAAATATGAAATTCACTGCAAATTTTCTGAAAGGTTACAACAGAAGTGGAAGAAAGGGGGGAGCAATTCCATTCCCGGTACAAAGTTATGTGCTTTTTTTGTTGTTGTTGTTGTTTTCGCGCCGCTATTTTTAAATTTGCGTCTTTTTGCGATCGTTTGAGAAAATTTACCGTTTTTTCGCGATCTTTTAACAAAACTTGCCGTTTTTTTTACGATCTTTTTACAAAATTTGCCATTTTTTACGATCTTTTTACAAAATTTGCCGTTTTTGCGATCTTTTAACAAAACTTGCCATTTTTTACGATCTTTTTACAAAATTTGCCGTTTTTTGCGATCTTTTAATAAAAGTTGCCGTTTTTTGCGATCTTTTAATAAAATTTGTCGTTTTCCATGATTTTTAGCAAAATTTGCTGGTTTTTTTTTAACAATCTTTTTACAAAACTTGTCTTTTTTTCATGATCTTTTAACAAAATTTTCTGTTTTTAACGATCTTTTTAAAGAATTTGTCGTTTTTCATGATTTTTTAACAAAATTTGCCATTTTTTATGATTTTTTAAACAAAAATTTGCCGTTTTTTCGCGATTTTTTTAACAAAATGTGCCGTTTTTTCGCGATCTTTTAGCAAAATGTGCAGTTTTTTCGCGATCTTTTAGCAAAATGTGCAGTTTTTTCGCGATCTTTTAGCAAAATGTGCAGTTTTTTCGCAATCTTTTAGCAAAATGTGCAGTTTTTTCGCGACCTTTTAGCAAAATATGCCGTTTTTCGCGATCTTTTAATAAAATTTGCCGTTTTTTCGTGATCTTTTAACAAAATTTGTCGTTTTTTCACGATCTTTTAGCAAAATTCTTTTTTAGTGGATAGGAATAAATGTGCAGGGGGTGAAAAAAGGTAACATTTTTTGATGATTTTATAGTTTATAAATGTTATAGGAGTAAAATCCACAATAGAATAAAAAATTTGAAAGTTAAAAGCAATTCTATGTAATGTCTCATGGGATACTTATGAAGTTAATTGGTGATTATGATTTATATACTATTGTAACTTATTTTAATAAATGAAGATTTATTTTTTCAGGGGATTTAATCAAGTGTTACAAACAGGCATGCATTACATAATGTAACAAATCAACGGGGAAAACATACTTATTTTAAAAAAATATTTTTGGTATCTGTTTTTCAGATGATTGTCTATTTGCTGCCAAGTCTCAATTTTGCAGCATGATTATGTTGACAGCCATACCTCTTTCTTGCTCAATACTTTCATGCAATTTTCCAGACCTTTAACTTCATTATTATATGAAATTATAAGAGACCTAGCAGTTGATGCTTGATTATCTATTTTATTGCAATTGCTATTGGCAAAAGCAACTATTTCTTCATCAGCCATTTCATATTAATTCTCTTCCTTCATCCAACTTCTTGCAAAGATCATCTTTGTTAGGATTTTATGAACTTCATATTTGATTACTATGCATACATATATCACTACTAATACTGAAGAAAACTTCTATCTTTATTTTAAAATAATTTATTCAGCTTTACTTAGCTTTAGTTTGCAATTATTCCTAGTTCTTTATTTTCCTTTGGAGTCAATATTTTTCAACTTATGATTTTTGTCATTGCATCTGTTTAGTTCCATTTTTCCTACTTTTGAAACGCCTTTCTTTTCCTTCATACAAAGAGGAGATTTTGTACTAACTAATGTCAGTTGGCATTAGCTGTCTGGGTTGTTTGCATCTCACTTCAGATCAATATTGTAACTTTGTTTTTAGGTGATGTTTGAGAAGCTGGTAGTTGCTATTTTTGAGCTACATAATAGTTATTGTCTAGCATGTCTGGGTTAAATACAGTGTGTGTAAAAACTATAAGGACAGAAAAAAATATAAATTCTTTTTCTAAATTTGAAAACAAATGAAACTTTTCCCCTTCTAATATGTATCAGGCTGAAAAGCTAATAAAAATGTCCACAAAATTCGACTGTGGGTATTTTATTATGAAAATAAAGTTAATTGTACAAAAAACACTATTTTTGCCTGCGTAAAAACTTTAAGGGCAGTAAAATTAATTCAATAAAGTAACTGAAAAAACAAATATTTAATGTATTATGCATTCACCAATGAGTTTAATGATTGCAAATATTCCATCATTCTTCAACATCATTAATTTTTGGCACAACTCGGGATTGTTTTTGTACAATTCATCTTCAATTGTAGATCTGAGTTCTGATGCTGAAGAAAATGCCTTCCATTTTTATAAATTCGTCTTCTAAACCTCCCCATAAGTTATTGATAGGACTAAAATCAGGAATTCTGAGCGGCCATTGCAAAACTTCAATATTATTTTTTATAGAACTAAAATTTTATCCTACGACTTGTGCGAATAGGTGCATTATCTCACTGTTATATCTGTGTTTTTTTCCTAATATAAATGTTGCAACAAAAGAAAGATGGCCAAAAAGAGCTTGTATATGTGTCTTTGAATTAAATTTTCCTGAAAGATATATAAGTCACATTACGTCACTAAACAAAAATCAGCCCCATGTTGCAATGAATCTGCCACATAATTGATGTTGTAATAAAATTTCTTTTTCTTTTTTTTCAATTAATTTACTTAATTTTCTCTGAAGAAAAGAAGTGAAAGTTCAATGGTCTTGATGACTAGAAAAATTATTGGGATGATTTAAGAAATGAAAAAGAGATTTTATTAAAGTATCAGTTAGGTGGTGGATTTGTTGCAACATGAGGCTGCTTTTCATACAACGACATAGTGTCACTTGTACATCTTTCAGGAAATTTTAATTCCCACATACCCACTTGTTTATTGCTTAATTCATCTTCCATAACTCTGAAGGAACATCATTTTTCAATTTTCAATTGTTTCTTTTTCTACTATTATTACCCACCAAACACCACAGTTATCAGTTACTTTCTGTTTCATCTCTCTTTTGTCTAATCTCTGGATTGCCTCAAGTTTTGTTTTTTCCTCCCACAGATGCAAAAATTTGAGTTCCCATGCTTCTATAAATTTCAGTAAAAACTGCTTCCTTACATAATTATGCTACTAAAAGCATGATTATCAATTAACAGCTGCATCACTAACATATCATGAAGATTTACATGTGAGAGGAGGAAAGGAACACTGAAAATACATTCTAGACCAACACTTGCACTATTCCTTCCAACCCCCACCCACATACACATAAAACAAACAGTCAGCCAATGACAGCAAAGTTTTTATTCATAATCAGGCACCTAAAACTATTTTTCTTCAATGCCAGAGATAAATAGTTACTATCAATGAGCCAGGCAGGTAGGCATTCTGAATATGCAAGCAAAAAGCTTTTTGAGCATTAGATAAAATTTTCACAAATTAATGGAAGATTTCAGCAATACTTTTAAGGATTGGATTTTTGTTAAGCATCAACTATTTTCAGCCATGCTGCTGTAGAGGGACAAATTGTTCTCATACAAAGAAAATCTTGCACAATTACCCCACCCCAGAAAGTTCTGGTGTTGCAACTGCAAACTTAGGTCCAAGTTAGTCCTTTAATTGTTAACACTGGGCAAAGAGGGTTAAAATAATATTTTAAACCCTCTTAATTTATTTTAGAAAAAAAAAATATTAGGCACTATAATAAAAAGGTCAGGAAGAAAAGCTTATTTATATGTGGGAAATTATACAGAAATCATTCTGACATAAAGGGAAATTTTGGCTTTAAAAATAATGATTAAAAGAATTAAAATAATTTTAATTCTTGATTTTTTGCACTAATTATATCTTACATTAAAATAATGAGGATTTTCTCTATGGAATAGCAATGAATTTTTTTAAATGTCTAAAAATGCCACTGAACCCATAATTGCAATATTTCTTGATAATGAACACGATAATAATTTTTTTTACATTAAGCCCAATTTAGAGTTAAATTATAACAACTGAAAGTTTATGGGATACATATTCTGAAAGCAATTTCAAACCTTCTTTATAAATACTTTATAATGCAAACTAACTACTGAATATGTATTTTAATAAAAAGGAATTTTGTAATGACACATCATCTTAAATACACAGACTATAATTTTGGAAAAAGGGGCACACACTGAAATAAGTCTTGTATAGTTGATCAACAATTAATCATAGTTGATAGTAGATATTACTGCATGTAACAATTAATCATAGTTGATAGTAGATATTACTGCATGTAAGAACATGTGTAACTGTATAATGTAACAATGTTGCCATATCATAATGATATCCTGTGGAGTTAATGAATAAAAAATTGCTCTGAAGCATGATGACAACATTAAACATTAAATAATTAATAGAAATGTTTAATGTTTTAACTAAAATGACAAACTATAAAAAATTGGAAAAACAGAATATACTCATATAGTAACTGCATTTGGTGTAATAGCTTTCTAAATCTTAAAAATAAGGATTTCATTTAAAAATTTTGAAGTTTGGGGTAATCCTTATTAATAACTTTTACCACATAACACATTTTTTATATATTGATTTTTTTCTTTCAAATTTAAACTAATGCACAATGTAGTGTCAGAACAGAAATCTTCACAAAAAACTTAAACATTCATATTTAATGTTACATTTTTTAGGCAAAGACATGCATTTTTGCTTTATGTGGGAATGATCATAGACGGCTGATAAATATGCTGCTGAAGGCAGTGAAATCCCAGACCTGATCATTTTAGTTGGGGCAAGCTTTGCTAATATATTAATGATGAACAGAAAATATAGTTCTTTTGATTTGGATTTTCAAAGGAATGTTATTTTTTTAATGGATAACTGAATCTTCATGACTAATAGAGTCATTCAAGATACTTGCAAGACTGATACACTGTCCCAATTTGGTTTTAATTGGTACAGTATTTTTGATGTTATTGTGATGACAATTTTTGCCTTATATACAGATATATATGCAGTGAAGTAACTATTATCCAGAATCTTTGGGATTGAGGGCTTTCTGGATTTTAGAATTTTCTGGATTTCAGGTCCTTCAGAAATTTGGAACTTCCCTCTCCCCTGGCACTCTTGAAATTTTTTAAAAACATAAAAATTACAAAATTAAAATAAACTCATGTAGAATATGAATAAAACTTATGTTTTGGTTGTTTTTAAATTATGTAAACAGAATTTACTGCATTAATCAATGATAACAATGAAAAAATATAAAAATGAAATGGGTAACTAACATTCTATTTACAAGCTCTACTTTTTTTTTTCTCATAGATATATACACTACATAATTTTTATAAAAATTTTGATAGATCATTTTTAATAAAGTGTATTTAAATATTTTTGCTTGTTGACCATACAGGAAAAGTTTTTCAATGACAAGCAGAAAAAAAATTGGAAACCATGAGTAGATAGATGGTTTTAAAATGAAAGGTAGGATAGAGAAGGGAGGTAGGATACAAAAAAATAAACCAAACTCCACAATTATACATGTATTAAAATAATAGAATGACCATAATATTTTTTTTGAGGAAGGGGAGAGGAGAAATATCTGACTTTTTTTAAAAACAAATTATATGAATTAATTTTAAACTAAAATTGGCAAACAGATGATTTTTTCAAATTTTGGGAGCAGGAAGTGGGAGGGGGGGGGGGGGGGTCATGTTCTTCCTGCCACTGAAATAAATTATTTTAGTGGTTGCAATGCACACTGAAATAATTGACTGAAAAGAAATTTAAGAATCTATAAAATTAAAAAACTTTAGAAATAACAAAATTGTAGTAAAAATTTAGATTTAAAATTTTTTTGATTTTTTTTTTCTTTTTTTAGATTTTAGGTCCTTCCGGACTTAAGAATTCTGGATAATAGGTCCTCTGCTGTATAAGGAAAGTTATTGCAATAAGTTGTTTTTTAATGTAATCGAACTAATATATTATGTTGCTAAAATGTTATTATTTGAAATACTTTAAAAAGCAAATCATAAAAATGAGCACAGTATACCTTATTTTAAATAATTATGTAAAGTAATTCACTTACTTTTTGGTCAAAAAATGAGTTTTCAGTTTCCATGCTAAATCTGTTAGAGTTGGCCATTCTTGTATAATGAGCCTGCATATTCCACTTCTAACAATTATCCAGCAAGCAATATGATTACCAGCTTCTCTTAATCTATATAAGATAAAAGCAGGTATCAGGTTATGATGATTGTGATTAGGCTAGACTTTCATTCGTTTTGAGTGAACTTCCTTAAAATTGTACTTTTATCTAGAAATTGTTCCTTAATATTTATTTCAGTTTGAGCTCATGATATGTAAAAATCATTATAAACTATACAATATTATTAGTTAACTTCATATTTAATATTGAAAATTAAGTGTGCAAAGAATTCTCACAATTTACATTGTAAAATATATAAATTATATATGCATTGGAAGAAAATAAATGTACTATTTATATTCCAATGAAATGATGTACATCACTAATGCTAATATATAGTATTCATACATACACTGGTGTCCAAAAGTTAAGCATAATTCGTAAAATGCTAAAAACGTGGAGTAAATATTCGAAAAAATTATTCAAAATTACTTGCGGAGATTGATTGGTTTAAGAAGAAACATTTTGTTCATGCAAAATTTTTCAGTCGACTACATCATGTGCGAAATACCAGCGAATGTCGGAACTGTTGGGAGACACAAATGTATCTCCCAGGGGTTAAGTAAAAATAGCAGAGTTACTCAATGTAGTAATAAAGCGTTAACTGGCTTAAACCCCATTTAAAAATAAAATATAAAATAACCGAGTCAAATTAAATGATAACAACTATTTAAGACAAACACATTTTCATTAAAAACTAGAAACAAATAAAATCAAAAAAATTCATATCACAGTTTATCTTCATTCATATTTAAAGAAACATAACAATAACAAGAACACATACCTTATAACTTTCATGATGCTTATCAAGATATTACTATTTCACCAAACATATAAATAACTTAAAGTCAAAAATAATATTTCAATACATAAATGTCCATTGCTGATTGTCCAAAGGGGAAAATTTCAATCTCATCTAAACTTCTACTTTTCTTGATGTAAAATTCAAAAGGATTCATGCAACCATGAGGAATCAAATCATAAACATCAAAGTTCAAAAGGAATGTTCAGGAAACAGACAGAAACAATAACAGGAACCGAACCATTCCTTTTTTTAAAAAATGTCCGCCCACGCATGTTCTCTCAATGTTAACTGAAACAATTCCAATGAACAGTCGATGTCCAATAAAGTAAACCTCCTACGGGAAAACTAACCGCTAAAGCTTCAAAACACTGACTGCAGCTTCAATCCGTCATATTGCTTCATCAGGTTTAAATTTATCACCTAATATTAAAAACTGCTCCACAGTATTTCAATACACAACTGTTGACAATTTAACACTGATAAAAACATGACAAAACTACGTTAACGGCACGACAAACATAAAACTTCTAGGTAAAAATACTGCTTAACATGATCATGACTGTCAGAGGAAAATAGGTGAAAGAACCCTGAACGTCAAATCCTCGTCTCATATATAGGTCAAAGCCAGACTAGAAACAGTCTTCTACACATTCGTCACAGTATGCCCTCTACCAGTTACGTCAGTTTGCTTCTGGAAAGTACCGAAATGGTAGAGTAGAGTTGTATATGCAAATCTTCCCCATACACAGATGCCGCCATCTCGTGGCGTAAAAAGAAACTATATAGAGACTGAACCAGAAAGATAGTGAAACAATGTAAACGTGAGTGATGTTCAACATGAAATGAAAGGAAAGTATTGCTGGTGGAAAAAGATATTTTGGGGGATGATTAATGAAATTAATATCTACTATTACAAAATAAAAAGGAGGAATAAATATCTGTAATAAAGGTAAGTGAGTTTAAAGATTAATCCATGAGGTAGGTAAGATAAATATGTGTACAGTGGCAAGTATATAGAAGCACATATTCCTAACAGGAACACTCATAAATCGGTTCACGCGGAATAGGAAGTTCAAACAATTTTAGTACAACTGATGTGCCAATTAACATTGCTAGGATCAAACAAGATTAATGATGGCACAAAGACGCCAACTGGACATGTTTGCGAAAGGAAGAATCATTGGAATGCTGGAATCCGGACGATCACAAACCAAAGTGTTTCGAATTCTGAACGTGGACCAGTCTGTGATCTCAAGACTGTGGCAGAGGTTTCAAAGTACGGGAGATGTTACCCAATGACCAGTACCAGGTCGACCAAGAGTCACAACCCTTCACCAAGACTGGTATCTGGCAATAAGTGCGAGACATCAGAGGGGCAGTACTGCCAGAACTGGATTTGGCACTCACAGTCGCCACAAAATCATGAATTTCGGGACAAGCTGTTTACAGGAGACTCAATCATGCTGGCCTGTATGCCAGAAGACCATCAGTTTGCATTCCCTTCACTTCTGCGCATAAACGCGCTCGTTTAAACTGGAATTTGAAACAACAACATTGGAATGAGGCTATGTGATGTTTAGTGACGAGTCCCGATTTAGCCTGAGTAGTGATTCTCGTCGGGTAACAATATGGAGAGAATGTGGAACACGTTTTGAACCAAGAAACATAATGGAAAGACATCTTTTTCCATCAGGGGGAGTAATGGTATGGGCAGGCATCATGTTGGACGGCCGCACAAACCTCCATATCTTTCTCATGGGGTCTGTGACTGGTAAAAGATACAGAGACAAAGTTCTTGAGCCTTATGTTTGCTTATTTCGAGGTGCTGTCAGTCCTGACTTCATATTCATGGATAATAATGGGCCTTGTCACGTTGCGTTACTGATTAACGACTTCCTTGAAACGGAAACATCCAGCACATGTCGTGACCTGCAAACTCCCCAGCTTTAAATTCTATGGAGCATGCATAGGATACGCTCGGGAGACAACTTGCAGCTCTTTAGCACCCACCAAGCTCTGTTACAGAACTGAAAGGAGCTCTCAAAGAAGCTTGGAACTGTTTGAGCCCACAACTCATTCATAATCTCATAGCATGTATGGGAAATCACTGTGCAGCTTGAATGGCTGTCAGAGGTGACCACACAACTTATTAAACTGCAGCATCACTATTTTATTTAACGTTTTCTTTCATTTTCCCTTTAAACTGTGAACCCTTACTATGCTCAATTTTCTTTCAAACTGCTACTTTGGATAATAAAAATAAATTTTATTGTTCTTTTGAATTGTTTCCCTACTTTATAACTGTTTTACACATGCATATCACGTTTCATCACATTCCGATTTACATTTCTTTCATTACTTACTTATGTACCAATTATGCTTAACTTTTGGACACCAGTGTATTTCAACATATATTCTAAAAGATGCATAAATAGTAATTTTAAAAAGCTTAGAAAATTTGACTTCAATGTATTCATTGCATGAAAAATTTTTAAAATTAATTTCACAGCTAAAATAATAAATTTAAAGTAATGTATTAGTTCAATTTAATTAAAAGAGCTGTATAACCATTTTCTTCTTGCTTAATATTACCAATCATTTTTTACTTCATTTTCGAAGTAAATTCCATTCCATTCTCCATTCATGCCCTTTAACAGACATACAACAACATAACTAAACATACAACATAATTTGGGTTGCTATTTGGTGTTACTAATATTTAGTGTAAAGAATATTCAAAGACAGAGATCTGAATAAGAAAATGTAATCTGAATAAGAACACAGTGACATTTAGATTAATACTCACTACATTATTGCTAAAAAGTTCCTTTTCCTCGACTATGGTTTAGTGATGGGCGATTCTGAAAATTTTGAGAATCGATTAAAATCAATACCATATAAAACGGCATTGATCATAATAAGAACTGACTTCTAAATACTAGAATCAATATTAAAATTGATATTTTGATATTCACACAGATTAGCTGAAAATTAGTAATCCTAAAACTTGGTGAATCAGCAAAGCTGTAATTACCACCTCCCACCCTTCACTCCCATTCAGGGAGGCAGAGAAGTACGCTATTGCAGATTTTTAGAGACAAATAATGATTTACCTTTTATTACTTTTAAGATGTAATTTTAAAAATAATTTATTTTATATTTAAATTTATTTTTAAAGAAAGATCTCAGTCGGATAAAAAAATAAAAGAGATTCCGAAACATTTATTTTTTACTTGTTCCTTCAACCAAACAAATGGGGACTTACTTCCTATAAACGTCATTTTTCTTAAAAGTTTACATATGAGCAAAATTTTGAAGGCTCTAAGTTTATGTAAAAAGTAAATTTTTTTTTCTGTCTTTTTAGGGCCTTCTATAAGGATGAGGGAAATGCAAATATTGCAAATCTCCTGTTAAAATAGCCCCTGTGATGATTTAATTATACAATCAGCACATGCTAATTATTAATTATCCCCCAATTTAAAAGCCAAAATTCTGCTTTAAATAATAATTGCAAGTAAAATTTGTTTCCCTTTTTAAAATGTATATCTCTTCATCTCATTTACAGTTTATAAATATCACTCTTTCTTAATGTTTACCTAATTTTCAGCTGTTAACAGAAAAAAAAAGTTGTTATCCTAAGAATCATTAACAGTGACACAACATACTTTTCTCTGGTTAACAAATAAATAAAAATACAGTAGAGTGTCAATTACCCAAAGGAGTTGGGAGTGATCCAAGATCAGATTAATAGAGAACCAAACCCCTAATGGTCAGGCAGCAGTGTAACCGATCATTGGGCAACAAATCTGTTAAATCTGCAAGAAAAACCCATTTACCTAAATTAAGAGGGGAAGTCCCCCATGCTCACCCCTTATATTTATCCAATAAACTCCCAAAACTAACCAGGGAAGTGCCTTATCAGAATAAACCTATATCCAAAATTTGAAGCAAATCGGATGTTTTTATAAAAAGTTATCACATTACATACATACAAACATGATTGACGGGCACTTAAACTCTCAAGCTTCGACAGCCTGTGAGTTAAAATGTGCCAAAAGCATATAACTAGATTGGGGGAAAGGAGAGGTAGGGACAGAAAAAAAGAGGAGATTAAAAAGCTTTCCAACAATATGTTACACGAGATAGTTTGGAAGAAATATAAAATGTACCCCCCCCCCCTCGGGGAGGCAGGTAAAATCCAAACTGATTGCAGGGCGACCCCAAATGTATCTTTTATCAACTATGAATTTATTATATTTTCAAAGTGTGGATTTATTATAAAATAATTTGAGAATTGGATATTTTTAAAACTGTATGCATCAATTAAAAAATTATAGTATCGATTAAATCAAGTTGGCCATAGTATCGATTGAAAAAAAAAATCGAAATTGCCCATCACTACTATGGTCCCAGGGTCTTTATCATGATAACATCTGCTTTTCTGTACCACAGTTGCAAATATTGTAGTTAACACTTCTCTAATGTACTAAATTATTAATTTTTTGTTTGTAAATAAAATACTGATTTTGTAGTAATGACATTAATTCAAATGATGCAAGTATTTTTATAAATATTTAATAATTCTAATTGGTCAATTATTTCATTGTTTAAAAGAGTTTACTTGAGCCATATCTTGGATTGCTGAACTCCAGAACTGTATGAAAGGGTTTGGAGGCCTTCTCCAAATATTTTTTTTTTCAAGACACTTTCTCTCCAATGTTATAGAAATACTGATATGTATTTTTCCACATTAATTTCAATTTATAACAATAGTAGCAGAGCTCAGTATTGTGTAGTTACTGTTAGTTATCTTTAGTATTGTTTAGTTATTGTTAGCAGAGCTTAGGCTGTTTTGCTGATTGTTTTTTTGACAAAACAAACCTTCAGCAAAAACATTCATGAGCTCTGATCTCGAATCAAATGAATCTTGAAATATTGTGATTTTTTATTTTATTTCAACTCAAATGCACATTTTTAATACCTTGCTTATATCATCTTTCTATAAAAATAGATTTGGTATTCTTCCAACTACAATTTAATCATAGAAGTAGCAAAATTTAACAAAGAGTTCTTCTGTTTCAGAAAAAAATTATGTGGAATAAAAAAAAAAAAAAAAAAAAAAAAAAAAAAAAAATTGAAAATGTTCATGAAAACTCTAAAATCGCAAAATAAAATTTAATATATTGATTAAAAAGGTGCGAATGCAGTTTACTCTCCTTCTTGGTGCGATTTTCAAAAATCTGCAAATTGGCGCATTTTTGAGTCTTGTCTCCCGGAGCAACTTGCTCCAAGAGACACTATGCAAAAACGCACTGTTCCAAGATGGCGGCAATCAAAATAAACAAAAAGCACATAAAATACAAATCTAAAGACAAAAAAAGGAGAATTTTTACTTACCCGGAGCCACTGTTTTGCTCCTGTGAGGGGGGCTGCTGCCCCCCTCAACCCCCAGGACATTCATATCTGGGTGATATCAAACCTTCATTTACACACCAGTCAATCATGTACTTTTTCCCGCAAACTTTCAACAGTGTAAAGTATCCATTTGAATACTTTACTTCCTCATTCAAACAATCAACAACATTCTTTCTGAAATCAACAACTTCCATAGTAATTACTGAACGGTATCTAACTAAATATAAAAAGAGGAAAATGCAAAAAAAATAAACTCATTCGTTGAATGCAACACACAACTCCAAAAAACAATGCTACCGGAAGCAATTTCTAAGCGGGAATAATGATTTTCAAAAATTCAAACGCTCCCTTTCTCAGCTCTCTTCTTTCATCCAATAAGAAAACATTTAACAAAAAGGAGCGTCCAATCAGGAAATGGCTTAGAAATCAGTAGGATACATAAACCGGAGCACTCCTTAGGGCCAGATTGAAGATGCGAGAGGAGAAAATGAAAATGCAGGGTTGCCATATTGAAGAATTTATCGCACCAAAAAAAGTCGCCTTGGCGAAGGAGAGTAAACTGCATTTCACCCATTAAAAAATACAAATCTATTTTATTTTATGAATGTCACGAAGTCACTGCAAAATATGAAAAAAAAAATGTTAAAAAACACAGAAAATTAAAAAAAAATTGCAGAGGGCAAAATTATTATTAAGCTAAAAGACAAACCAGATTCATTTTGTGAATGAGAAAATATATATATGCAAAACACAAAAAACACCATTAAAAATGAAATAACATGCCACAAACTGGCTTCATGGTGCAAAAACTTCAAACATACAGGTACTTTTCCTCTGAAATCTTACAGCTCTAGACAGTCTCTTCATAAAATTCTAGACTGATAAACATCTGTCTTTATTATTTATTACCTAAATACAAAAAACAAGAAACACTCACTCATAACTAAATATTTTAAAAGGTACCTTTCGTTTTAATAAATATAAGTATTTCAAAAAAATATTTTCTGGAAGTGGTTTTTATTTACTTATTTTTAGCTATTTCTTTAGTTTGAAACTGCTATTCCTCTTGCCTGGAGGAAAAAAATAAACATCCACATATAGCAAATTATTTTCTGCTCTCAACATTTCATTTAGCAATATATTACAATTTTAAGAAATTGGGGGTCCCTTTCACATTTTTTCGGTATTTCAGCAATTTGAAACTATATAAAAACAAAGAATATTAAAAGGATAGACAGTACTGTTCTACGGACCCACTCAAGATTATGGGGTTTTTTAATAATAATAAAGACAAATGTTTGTTTGTCTATACAGAGTTTTTTGAAGTGACTGCTCTACCCAGAGCTACAAGATTTGACAAGTCACAAGTATGTCTGAAGTTATGCAACTCAAAGCTAGTTTTTTAATTAGATATTTTGCAATTAAAATTTTAAACTTCTTTTAGCCTTTTGATGTCTTGTGCTGATTTTTCCACTTTAGTAAAAGAAGCCCAATTTTGTTCTTGTAGCTTATTTACCAATATCATACATTTTGTCCTTCTTTAAAGTTTATTTGTAATTCATATGGGTCAATCCATGTCAAATCAACCAAAAAAATTCAATATTCAACCTGACCATTTCAGATTTTAATGAAACTACAGGGATCATTCTCTATGACGACAAAAATTAGAGCATATTTTTATTTTTTGCTTTAAATTTTCATACAATTATTTATTGAAGTTTTGAAAAATCATCATTTTTTGACTTGCATAAATCTTTTCAATTTTGAATTTCTCAAGTTCTATCAAACATAAGAAACTTTATGACCACTCATTTTAAAATGGAGTTTATAAGGTTTAATTTGATATGCAAGTTGACTATGCATAGTTAAAAAAATAAAATTTTATTTTTAAAAGTTTAAAATTTTTAGATAGTCATTTATAAAAAATTTCAAAAAATTATATGTTTGTTGTAATATTATAAGTTTAAAATTCTGAAATTTTTAGAGTGGAAACATGAGTTATGAAATAAAAGCTGAAAATTACCATACAAATTATAAATAAATAACAAAATAGATCGAATTAAATTGTTATTTTAATGGTAATTTTTGGAATTTATTTCGTAACTCATGATCCCACTCTATTAATTTCAGAATTTTAAGCTTATAATATTACAACAAACATACAATTTTTTCCAAATTTTTAAAGATGACTAACTAAAAAATTTCCAAATTTTAAATAAAAAAAAATATTTAAATTATATATTTTCTAACTATGCATTGTCAACTTATATAGCAAATTAAAACTCTTCTTTAAAATGAGTGGTCATAAAATTTTGTAATTTTTTTTAGAACTTGAGAAATACAAAATTAAAATATGTGTAAGCAAGCCAAAAAATGATGATTTTTCAAAATTTAAATAATTAACAATATAAAATTTTGATGGACAAAAACATGTCTGTGGCTTTTGGTAATAGCCAGGTAAGGCACATTTTTGAAAAAATTGAGATAATTTGGGAAAATGTAGCTTTAAAAGAGTATTTTCATCTGCCATAGTACTGAAAAATGAAAATCAAATGCTTCCCGTCTCATAGGGCGACTATAAATTTTCATTTAAAAATTAAAAAAACAGTAACAATTGGGTAAATGCATAAAGTAACAATAATAACCAGAGAAGATTTCTATTAATTTCTTTAAATTGTCTATAATTCTGTGGCTTCCGGTAATAACCAGGTAAGGCACATTTTTAATATCTTGATAAATGTTAATAAAATGTAATTTTATTAACATTTATTTAAATAAATACATTTAACAATTACATTATTTTAATAAATGTAAATAAAATTAAAATTTTATTTTATTTAAACTTATTAAAAATAAATGCAAAACGGTAATAACCAGATAAAAGCTACATTTTTAATTGATTCTCAATTAATAAAAACCATTTTTATACAACTATTTTGGCAAAAATAGAGGTTCCTATATCTTAATTGAATGCAGTGAAAATTATTAAGTTTTAATCTAATTTATGAAAGTAATGATAAAAAGACATTTTTGAAAACTTTAAACGTTAATTACTCTCAAAATATAAAAAATGTGTCTTACCTGGTTATTACTGGAAGCCACAGAAATATTTTTATTTATATCATCAGGCAGAACGATTCCTGAGAGTTTCATTGAAATCTGAAAGGGTCAGGTTGAATCACTGGTTGATTTGGCATGAAATGACACATATAGCAATTTTTGAATTTTTCATGAATTTTTTTTACACAACTTTTTGACATTTGTAAAACAAATGTGGTTTCAATCTTTTAGCACAATGCAGCAAATTTTGTCCAATGTAATTTTTGTATCTTTCATAAATTTGTAATGTGATTATGTTATTCATCATTTTGCAGTGATTTTATAATAGTCCTAAAATTGGATTTGGTTTCACCTTTTACCCCATATAGTAAATTATGTCTTTTGCAAATTTTGAATTTTACATGAGTTTTCTATGCAATTTTTATTTATTTTTTGTAATCCACAGCAACTTTGTGGCATCTTGGAGGGAAAAAGGAATTTGGGGGGGGGGGGGTGAGATAAGGTTTGAATCTTTTAGCCAAATGTAACAAATTCTGACCTCTGCTATTTTTATCATATTTTCACAATTTGCAGTGTCTTATTCCATAAAAAGGAAATAGATTTGAATTTTTTAATCCAATATAAAAAATTTTACTCTGTGTGATTTTTTTTTTAAATTTAATGGGATTTTTAGAATTTACTCCCTTTCCCCCTTTTTTTACATTTGTCAGATGAATCTATTTTAATATTTTAGTTCAATATAAATTTTGTTCTCTTTTATTTTTGAATTTTTCACAAATATTTTATGCAGTTTGCTTTTTTTCTCATGTTCCATACCAATTTTTTTTACTTTTATTTTGGTACAAAAGAATTTGCCGGTACATTTTTCAGATATTATTAAACTCAAGTTGTAAAAAGGTAAAATCGGTTCTCAAAGCAATTGTAAATGATGCTTCTGAAACTTTTAATTTTGGTCGAAAGAGAAATCATTATACTTTAAGTTCCATCTGGTTCGTCAATAATCAAATTCAAGCAAAGGCACTCAGCAGTTTAATGCTAATTCTATGAGGATGTTATTTTATAATATCTTGTTTAAAATTTCACTTTTTAAAATAATTTTTTTGCATTGTACTGTAGAGGTCCATCTCTATGCCACTCTTATTTTTCTTTTTCAATTCTGGTTGCAGATATTTTTTAGAATGGTGCTTTCATTTTCAAAACTAGTTTTGAAAACTAAAGTAACTTTATAAAAAAATATTTGCAATATAAAATTGAAAAAGTAAAAAAAAGTGTGTTGTAGAGATAGATCTCAATTATCCGATGCAGAAAAAATATTTAAAAATGTTGATATGCAAATGAGTAATTAGAAAATAACCTCTCCATAGGATAAGCACTAGCTGGTGAATGTTTTTGCTTGCAGGGACAGGAGCCTTAACTTTCTGGCAAGTAAATATATAACAAATATGTTAAAGATTTCAAACTGTAGTTCACTGGCACTTTAATTTTCAAATTTGTTAACTTAAAACAACAAAAAAAAATAACAATTTCAAACTTAACCTCAATTTAATTTTCAAATTTTACAATTAAAAACACAACATTTCTTTACTTCTTAAATTTGAAGAAAAAAAAAATTGCCTCTTTTCTTCTAAACTTTCCCATATTATAATGTTCTGAGTTGAGCCACAATGAGTAGAGTTGCAATCTCAAATTTCATTATCAATGGCTCCAATACAATATTTTCAGATTAGCACAGCCAAAAATATAGGAAAAAGTGTTAGTGGCAGAAGAAACAATTTATCGCCTAGCCAAATACCAATGTTACCAAGTGCCTCACTATAGTCCATTTACTTAACGGAAGCGGGGGTGAAATGGAGTTTACTCTCCTTCGCCAAGGCGACTTTTTTTTTGGCGCGATAAATGTTCCAATATGGCAACCCTTGTATTTTCATTTTCTCCTCTCGCATCTTCAAAGTGGCAACCCTAAGGAGTGCTCCATTTTAAAGTCTTTGCTTTTTAAACCGTATCCTACCGTTTTCTAAGCCGTTTCCTGATTGGACACTCCTTTTTGTTACATGTTTTCTTATTGGACGAAAGAAGAGAACTGAGAGAAGGAGCGTTTAAATTTTTGGAAAAACGTTAATGTTGCAATGGACTGCACGTTGAAAGGTATGTCTATTGCAATTGTGTAGCGGAATTTCTATTATTTGGTTTCTCATCTCATATATTTTGGAACAAGTACCGGTATGGATAAATGCTTGACAGGTGAGAATAAATATTCCATCGTTTCCATCTTTTTTTTAACCTGTATTTTTGAGCTTTGATTGAATTATGTATGAAAGAGAGGCTGATTGTTTCAAGATATGAATGACTAAAAATGATAGATTGAGCGATGGTTTTGAATGACATCCTAGAGTAGAATATAAAATTATGACTAAAAAGACGGGGGTTTTAGAGGGGTGGCAGCCCCCCCGATTAAAAAAAAAGGCCCTCTGAATAAAAAGACTACAACATTGTTTTGCTCCTCTTACTGTTAACAAAAATTCCTTTTTAATAATTTGGGTAAGTAAAAAATTTGTTTATTGGTATATTTGATAAAACGTATTTTAAAATATATTAAATGTATCTTCAAAAATGTATTTCAAAAAAATTTGAAATGTTATGTATTTTTTATTTTTACTCAAAAATACAGGTTAAAATAAGAGAAAATTATCTGATCAAATATTTATTCACATAATTAAAGCATTTGTCTATATAGGTACTTGTTTAAAAATATATGAGAAGAGAAAACAAATAATTTTGTGTACTCTCTCTCGGAGATGTTGCAGCTCCAGGAGTTAGTGCGCAAAAATGCGCCATTTGGCGATTTTTGAAAATCACGCCAAGAAGGAGAGCAAACTGCAATCGCACCCGGAAGCGGTTACATTCCCCCACTGGCTTTGCATGCTATGGTGAAAATCAATGTATTACCGTCTCTTTTCGTTTTTCCCACTGCAGTTCCGCTCTGACTGTTTGGTCAGTTAGGAGTCGCGAGGAAGCATTCCTTTTTTGGTGTCAATTTCTCCGTTAAATTTTGTGCATTAGCTCAGGTTTTACCTGGGTTTGAGTGATGTTTATTTAATGGATATGCAGTGCTGTAACTGGGTGGGAATGCCGTTCCCAGAAATATTTGGTTTATTACTGTAAAAAAAATTAAAATATTGTGCACGAGCACTAACTTTTCTTTCCTTTTTTCGAGCAAAACGATTATTATTGTTATTTATTATGATTATGATTATCAAGTTTATTGATACTGGTGACTAGAGAAGAGCTTAAAGAGTTAAAATTAAACTATAGAGCTATAATAACTAGAATAAATAATTATGATTGCTGAATTTATACATTATAGTTACGTTTCCGTCTTGAAAAAAGTCGGGTTTTGTTTAAATGTTTTAAATTGGATTTTGGCTAAGTGAAAATCCGGTACCATCAACATCTACTCTAAGAAAAAATAAGTTCTCACAAATATTTTTTTTCAACTACAGCACTGTGGATATACATCATGAAATTTATCCTACATTTATTTTCTAAACATCATTAAGTTTGATTTTTTTCGATACATTTAATATTTACTTTTAAAATATCATCCTATAAGATATGTTATTTTTTCATTCAAAGGAAGCGTAAATGAACAACATGAGTTTAATCAATCAACTTTTATCAATTATAGAGTTTGTAGATAAATAATTTTCTCCTTGTCTATAGCCCCCCTCACTCCAACACCCGTTTCCTCTATGGAAAAAAATTCTAAGCTTTATGCATTTATAGCTAAATTTTTAATGCAGAATCAATAATTATGTGAAACAATATCAACTTAGAACAGTCAGGGAAAGATAAATTGCCTACTACTAGAGCTTAGTCCTCAAAAGGACTTAGCTCTAAAAAGAAGTTTTTTTTAGGGTTTATTCCTTTTTATTTTATTTTAGATGTAAAAAGTGCCCTTTTGAAAATAGTAGCACCCTGCCCCTTTTTAAACCTGGGGGAAACCTGTATATATATATAAAATTATACATATATAAAATTAAAGCAAGAAATTTGTAAAAAATGTCCCCATAGACTTAACTATAGAAAAATCCAAAATCCAAAATGCGCTCGTCGGCCTAATAATTCAGAGTATTCTGTGGTTCTCTTTCAGGTAAATGTGAGTTAAGTTCCTTTAGAAAGATCCCCTTCCCTGCACACACACATGCAGAAAGGATTACTACCGGATTAAAGGATTCAGAATCAAGCATCAAGGAAATTTTATGCTTTTACAATAAAACTATAAATACAAAATAATTAAATTTATTACAAATTTTATCGTAAATATAGGCTCATGTGCTTTTTTTGTACCCTGACCTGTTGTTCAGTTTAAACTGACTTAAGTAAAAAAGAAAAAAAATGATTAAGTTGTTAATAAAAGTTTACTTAAAGTAGGCAATTTATCTTTCACTGACTGTTCTAAGTTGATATTATCTCATATAATTATTGATTCTGCATCAAAAAATCAGCTATAAATACATAAAGCTTAGAATTTTTTTCCAAAGAGAAAGCAGGAGAGGGGTGGGGTGGGTGAGTGGAGTGGGAGTTCTTGACAAGAGGTAAAATTATTTATCTACAAACTCGATAATTAATAAAGTTGATTGATTACACTCATGTTATCCATTTACACTTCCTTTGAATGAAAAATTAAAAGATATCTTATAGGATGATATTTTAAAAGTAAATATTAAATGTATCGAAAAAAAATCAAGCATAATGATGTTTAGAAAAAAATATATACGTAGGATAAATTTCTCGATGTATATCCATTAATAAATATCACTCAAACCCAGGTAAAGCCTGAGCTAATGCTCAAAATTTAATGAAGAAATTAGCACCAAATATGTGTCTTCATAGCTTCCGACCGAACTGTCATAGCCAGGGTTGGCAAGTTTCTTCAGCAGTGCAAAAAAACCATGGAAAAAACCAGTGGAAGAAATAGGTTTCTTCCAAGTGGAAGAAACTGTTTTTCTTTAAGAATTTACCATATATTTTCAATTTTGTAAGATATAATAAATATCTTCTTCCTATAATCTAATATAAATTAATTTCACTGGAGCAAACAAATTTAAGTATATATGCTAAATTAATAATTGCATCAGTTTTTTAGCCAAGATCACACACAACACTTATCTAGAGATCTTCAACCATTGGCTAAATGAAAAGAAATTTAATCCAAAATACACAAAATCAGTTATGTTATCCATTTTAATTTAACTAACATATTTTTTTATTATTTAAATTTCTGAAACTAGTAGTAAATAGTGGAGATTTTTTACTAATGGTCGAATGAAACCATTGGTCATGAAATGGCATTTAAATAAAAGCTTTTAATTTACATCAATTTTCTTAATGTAAATAATGCATAATAATTACTATATTAAATAGAGATCAATCAAAAATATGGTTTTGTTATTGGCCCAAAATCTGAGTTTTACCAAAAACGAGGGTGAAAATTCAGCCAGACCAAAACACTTAGTATTCCAAAAATCTTGTTTCTTCTTTCAAAAAATTTCAATTTTAGTTATTGATTTGAATTATATCAGCTCAAATGAATGTATTGCAATGACCTTCATTGTTTATAATTAGCAGTCATGATTTATCAATCATCTCATAGAAAATTTTCAGTTTAAACTGCATTAGATTTCAAATATTCTTCGAGAAAGTTCTAGAATAACAAATGATCATTTACAAAAATCATTATAGAAGAAAAATCAAGATGTATATACCTAAAACTAAAATATTTTTTAATTAAATTAAATTCATATAATTAGAAAACCTTTCTGTGTCCTGGATGAATTAATTATGTAGTATTGGATATGAAAATAAAGTTTTTGGATTATTAACAGTTTTACATGATTAATAAATGCTATACATATAATTAATTTCAATTATGTATATTTATGTATGCATTAATTAATTACTTTAAAAGATACAATTTAATTACCATATTTAGTCATGTATAAGGCCCACGTGTGTATAAGGCGCACCCCTACTTTACAAATAAAAATGGCGATTTCTTAAAATCTCGTATATAACGCGCACCATAAATTTGATACGCTAATGAAGGATAACCAAATGAATTTCAGTAAAAAAAAGTCGAAACAAACATTACACCAGACCAGAAAACAAGACGAAAATGCATTTTTAGACTTCGGGTTGTAAGAGAATGATGGTAAAGAGAATTGGTAATTAGCGTTTAGATAATGTCATTAGCTCGGTACTATTGTATAAAAAACTGCAAGGAATGAAATAAATATGTAGTAATACTTCAATTAAGTAACACTTTCAGAGTTTTAATATCTTCTTTAAATAATTTCTTGTTTCATATGTATATCGTTCGACTGCATCAAACAGTAAAACATTATTCCGTGTATAAGGCGCACCCAGGAGATTTGCCGTAATTTTTTGGAAAAAAAGTGTGCCTTATACACAAGTAAATATGGTACTTAAAATTCTTTTGGATGTTACCATTTTTGGCCAAAAATAAGAAGGTCACCTAAATTCGATTTTGGCTTTAAAAATCTGTTTCGATCTATCCCCAGTATTAAAAAAAGTCATTAAAATCTTTATTTTTCTTAGTATAATGCAACATAATGTATCAAAGTTTTAAGCAGTAGGATGCTGCAATCAATTTCTCAACTTAAATTGAATGAAAGCAAAAAATGAAGATTTTTTTTTTTTTTCCAAGTCCTACACTTCAGGATAGTTTAAAAGCACTTTGACACATCCTTAGATGTTTTTAGAACACTAATCTTTTAAAATCAGCATTGAAATATTGAAAAGTATAGATGAAAAATATAAAAAATTACAAATTTATTTATTTACTGTGTTGCACAATTTAAAATAATGCACATTTATATGAAAATAATATATTTTTATATGAAAAATAAACAATTTGTAGGTTAGTTTCTTTTTTATAAAAGGAACAATTAATAAAAAACCCCATTCCATAATAAAAAATTCCAACCTCTACAGCAGTAAAAATCCATCAACTGAAAATGTCTGCTGAACCTCAAGTTTGTTATTAAAAAAATAACTTATCTTTGCAAAACTAATATTTTTAATAATAATAAAATTTTCCAATTTAGATTTCATGTAATTATACTTTAATTCTTCTACATAGTTAATATACTTTAACTTTGAGCATTTGTTTTGGTTTCTTCCATTTCTTCCAGTTTTTTCCAATTTCTTCCACTGTCCTGGAAGAAATAGGTTTCTTCCAGAAGAAACCCAACCCTGGTCATAGTGGAACAACAGTGGGAAAAAAGAAGAGTGGCATGTGATTTTCACTATAGCAAGCAAGGCCAGTGGGGGAATGTAACCGCCTCTGTTAAGTAAATGGACTATAGTTCTGGGGATTGGCCAATTATTTTTATTATTGCTCATCGTGTTTGTTACTTTTCAAAAATCATAAATAATCAATTATGTATAAAATCAAATTATTGAACATATTAATATAACTTATACTCCATTTTTTTCATCCAAATTTAAAAAAAAAAAAATTCTAGTCTGTCAAGTTTAGAAGTAATTATTTATGGTTGTTTGTTTATTTCTGTATTTTTACTCGAGAATTAACAGTTCATGAATTTTGCTATGTATAGGGAATGTTTGCAATTATATTTAAGAAGGCACAAAGAAAGAGAAAAAAAAAAGCTTCATTTTCAATGATAATTCTTAAGGTATACACTTTGATAACCAATAAAATGTACTTAAAGATTCTAATGACTATTTAAAATACAATTAGTATGAAATTACTTTTTTGATTTCATTAAACTCTTTAGTTGTTGCAGTTTTCCTCACACATGCAATTTTCCTGTGAATTAGGTAAAACAATTAAAGGAGTTAATAACTAAATTTTTCTCATAAAAGCCTCTAACATAATTTAAACAATTTCTAAAATCAAGGAACACATTAAGCATAAATTCCTGAAACTGGGAGAAATTTTAATGAACAGTCACTTTTTCATAAGTTAACACACAGAATAAATGAAAGAGATGCTTAAATACCATCAATGAGGTTAATCATATATATTATTGTCCCTCAACCTTTATGTAACTTATAATTATCAAACTGAATTAAATATATTATGGTACTTAAAATATATTTATACTAGATGTTTATTATGCCAAGTTCCGAAAGAAATTTGTCCATTTGTTAAAGGAAGTTCGGGTTGTATATATAATTGTCAAAGAACTTGATAATTTAGAACTTCTTTGGTACTGGAAAGTAGATGCATCTTTAATCTACATTCGTTCAATTTTATTCACATACTTTATTTCCGTCAAAAGGATCAACAAATCTGATAAATTGAAGTAAATCGTATAAAACTGTTGTTGTTGTTTTGACCCCTATGGGCCCGGTGAGCGGCTTTATATCGTATAAAACTGAGTAATGTTTTGATTTTACAAGCCTAACATGAAGATAGATATAGTAGAAGGAGATCAAAGACGGCGCTTCCACTTTCGTCCTTAAAGTCTTTCCGAGTCTGGCTGGCATTTCCGGCAGCTAGCGTCCCCTACGTCCCGCTAGCAAACTAGTCGAGAGACCAGTCAAACAAGTCATGTGATCGAAAGTCAGTGCAACATCACTAGCGCCAAGCTATGCACCGGGCAATACTTTGGGGCTAAGTTCTGTTGGGAAAAGCCTATCTTCTCGGTTCTCTAATCACATCGCAGCAGCGCCAGCTGCTGGATTAAAAACTTTTGGACCAACAACAACCACTTAAACAACCAGAGCCTCTAGCGGGACTAAAACGAACCTAGTGTATCTCAAGTGTATCTTTCGAATGAGTCAGTGTGAACCATGGTATTTTGCTTTTGCTGGATGGCAACAGACATGAATTCTTTTGTGGGAAATAGGTTTCGGTTTTGAATCGGATTGTGTTCTTCAGCGCAGCCAAAGAACAGTCAAAGACAAACAATTCTATGTTCTACAGCGATAATCTTCTAATGCTTAAAGGTAATATGTCAATCGTATTTGTTGATGACTTTTTGCTATTTCAATAATTATAAATTATTTATTGCTGCATCTTTTATCAGATTTGTTAATGTAAAAAAAAATATGATTGAAATTCATTTGATATATGTTTTTTTAATAAGTATAGTTCCAAATTCATGGTTTAAAGCTTTATATCTACTAATGTATTTATTTTAGAGTAGATTTTTGTGTTGTATATTTCGTTACTGTTGTTTCTGAATTCTTAATTTAATACACTCCTTGCGTCAAATGCCACAGAAACCAAAACAAATACAATGAACTTCATTCCTTTTCGTAACATGCTGGAGGAATCGCACAAAACATATGTTAGCATAAAAGTTTGACTTTCGAATATTTACTTTGACGGTCTGGACTAATATCAGCATATTTATTTTAGTCATCCCCTTAGAAATTTTTGAGGGGAGCGCCCCGTGGTGGCAGAATGTGCGCGACACTGTGACGGGCGTCGCAGACTTTTCAGGACCCTGCAGACTCAGCGATGCCACGAACGTGCTATAGCGCGTAAATTCTGCAAAAAATCGGTGATGCGACGCAAAAAATAGCTCTTATGCGTTCCGTGGGACGCGTAATTTCGAGAGATTATAACGGAATCAGACCAAATTTTGTCCAAAGATCGTGAGAAGAAACGCAAATATCAATAAAACATTGCGAAAAAACGGTAATTTTCTTTTAAAAATCGCAAAAAAACGAATAATTTCTTTAAAAATCGCGAAAAAAAACGACAAATTTCGCCAAAAAATCCCGAAAAAAGTCCGAATTTCTTCAAAGAATCGCTGGAAGAAACGACAATTTCATTATAACCTCGCCAGAAACGGCAAATTTTATTAAAAAACCATTTGAAAACGGCAAATTTTGTATAAAAAACCCGCAAAAAACGACAGATTTCATCAAAACAGTGCGAAAAAACGGCAAATTTGTCAAAAATACCTCAAAAAATTGCGAAAAAAACCAGCAACTTTCGTCAAAAAATCCGGGTAAAAGGCGAATTTCGTCAAAACACGAAAAAGCAGCAAATTTCGCAAGAAAATCGCAAAAAAGTGCAGATTTCGTTAAAAAATTGCGAAAAACATGGCAACTTTCGTCAAAAATCTTGAAAAAAAGCAGATTTCGTCAAAAAATCGCGAGGAACAAACAGCAAATTTTGTAAGAAAATATAAAGATATAGCAAAAAAAACAGCAGATTTGGTCAAAAAATTGCGAAAAAGTCCAATTTTCATCAAAAAATCCTGAAAAAAGACAAATTTCGTAAGAAAATCGTGAAGAAATGGCAAATTTCGTAAGAAAGTATAAATATATAAAGATACAGCGGAAAAAAGGCAGATTTCTGTTATGTACATAAATATGTTTAACATTTAACTGTAACCAATTGTTTAGAATCATAATCGTATATTAAGTTGTTACCTGTAACCGCCCCAGCTTTATATTAACAGTATCTCTTGTAATATCAACTACACGCCATGTGCTACATCTACTATGTTCAATAAACCTTAAGTTATAATATGGTGTCAATAAGTCAATCGGCACGCCTAAGCATAAACAACTATTTTTAAACTTCACCTTTCGCTGTTCATCAATCAAAATACAACGATGGCGCACAATTTTCTTCGCATTGAACCGTTTTCTCCCGGCGACAACCCAGCAGAGGCATGATCAGATTGGAGATGCAGCTATGAACTGTTTGAAGCAGCGGTGAAGTTCAATAAAGAAGATCACGGAACTAAAATAGCATTGTTGCTTAGTGTTATTGGAAAAACCTCGTATAAAGATTATCAGACATTTGCATTTCCGCCTGCTACAACAGCAAATCCAAGAACAGTGAAAGATGTGTTGGATAAGTTCGACGAACACTATAAGCCTTATCGCAACGTGACACTAGTGACATTTGTCTTCAACAAGGTTGGGCAGAAGGAGGGCCAGAACTTTGATTCATTTATCACTGAAATCACGTTACAAGCTCATCAGTGCGAGTTCGGCGCTGCATACGACCGAAATATTAAGGATCGGATTATTCAGGGTCTTTGCGATGCCGTGCTTCGTGAACCTGAACTGACTCTAAAGAAAACACTAGAAATATGCAAATCAGCAGAACTTTCTAGAATGCATTCCTTTGCAATGTCACAGACGTCAGCAACTGTTCCTGCTCAGGTTGATGCCGTAGGAAAAAATAAAATGAATAAATTTAATAATAATCATCCTAAGAATAATCATGGCAAAAGCAATAAAAATCAGTTAAATAAAAGGCCATGTTCACGCTGCAGATCACAACATCAACCTAGACATTGTGTAGCTTATGGTAAAACTTGCAACAAATGCCATATGCTCAACCATTTTGCCAGTGTTTGCAGACAACCCAAAAGGCAATTACCAAAACAGCAACATCAACAAGTCTCGTCAATTGTTTGTGACCCAGATATAGCTTATATTGGTGCTATTACAACTCCTGCGGAAAGTGATTGGGTTAAATAAATCCATATTGATAATCGTCCCATCTTGTTCAAGCTCGATACAGGTGCCCAAGTGAATGTGCTTCCTTTATCTGTGTTTCAAAATTTAAATTGTCCAAGTATTCATCCAAGTAACCTTAAAGTGTGTACTTAACTGGTGATGCTCTACCAGTTGTTGGAGAAAGTATTCTCAAATGTGTTGTGAATAATACTGCATATGATTTAAAATTTATTATTGTGAATTCAGTATGCAACCAGTGTTAAGTACAGCTGCATGCACAGCTTTAAATCTCATACAGCGAATGGATTTTTCTGTGCAAGTAAGTGGAAAAAGTAGTGTTAATTGTGTAAATACAAATTCTTGCTTGAGTTCCAAATCCAGTGTAAATAATGATTCAATAAGTGTCACTTCACATTGCCTTTCATCTACTAGTACTCATTCTAACCCATCTAATAATGTAAATTCTCATCCATCTAAATTATTACAAATTGCGAATGAATATAATGATATATTTGAAGGTGTAGGTCATTTACCTGGTAAACACAAAATTATTTTGCATGAAAATGCAACATCTGTTATAGCAGCTTCTCATAAAATACCATTGGCTTTAGAAAGTAAACTTAAAGAAGAACTTGTAAGAATGGAACAGAATGGTATAATTGAAAAGGTCACTAAACCTACTGATTGGGTAAATCCAATTGTTATTGTTCCTAAAAAAGATGGATCAATAATAGTTTGTCTTGATCCTCGTCCCCTTAATAAATATATTAAAAGACAACATTTTCAAATTCCTTCACAAGATCAATTGTTGTCGAAGTTGAAGGGTTCTAAAATCTTTTCTCTTGTTGCTGCAAAAAATGCATTTTATCATATTCAGTTTGATGAGGAGAGTTCTGATCTCTGCACTTTTATAACACCATTTGGCAGATTTTGTTTTCTAGTAATGCCTTTTGGATTAAATTGTGCTCCCGAGGTATATCAAATGTGCATGGTTAATGTATTTGAAAACTGCTCAGAAATCGACCCATTTTTTGATGGTATATTAGTATACAGTTCAAATTTAGATGATCATTGTGAGAAATTGTAGAAAGTATTTCAAATTGCTAGAGAAAGTAGACTGAAACTCAACAAAGATAAGACTCTTATTGGTGTAACTAAATTACAATACATAGGTCATATAATTTCACCTGATGGTATTTCTCCTGATGCCAAAAAAGTCTCTGCTATTACAGATTTTTCTGTCCCAACCAATAGGCAAGAATTGATGAGATTCTTGGGTATGGCCACATATCTTATGAAGTTTGTGCCAAAATTTTAACAGGAAACTTCCATTTTAAGAGATCTATTAATGAAAGATATAAATTGGCAGTGGGATTCACATCATAATGATGCTTTCTTGAGAGTTAAAGATCTATTGCAATCGACTTCAGTTCTCCAGTTTTTCAACAAAGATAAACCTATAGTGCTTTCTGTTGATGCAAGTTCTTTCGGCATTGGTGGTGTTCTTCTCCAGAACCGTCAGCCAGTTGCATATACATCTGCAACTCTTTCTGAAGCTCAGTCAAGATATTCACAAATAGAAAAAGAGCTCCGTGCAATTGTTCATGCCTGTGAACATTTTCATTATTATGTTTTTGGTCCCCATATTGAGATTGAAACAGATCACAAGCCTTTGTTAGGACTAATTCATAAGCCATTTGAAAATATATTACCTAGATTGCAAAGAATGTTATTACATCTACAAAGGTATAATTTTAAACTTACTCATGTACCTGGCAAGTATCTAGTTGTTGCTGATGCCTTATCCAGAGCACCTTTGCCAGTACAGTCTGTTTCAATATCTGATATTGACAGTGATCATTTAATGGTTTCTTTGATAGTGCAAGCCTCAAGGTAAAAATTGGATGAAATCATGCAAGAAACTGAAAATGACTTAGAGCTCCAAACTATAAAAAATTACATTGAAAATGGATGGCCTCAAAATAAGCAAAATGTGATCCTTCATGCACAACCTTATTGGCATTGTCAGTCTGAACTCCACATAGAAAATGGTCTCATCTGTCATGGCCAAAGATTAATGATCCCCAAGTCTTGTCGTAAAGATATCTTGCAGCATCTTCATATTGGTCACAGAGGTATGGTATCTTGTAAAAATCTTGCCCGTCAATTGCTCTATTGGCCAAACATGAATGCTGAAATTGAAAATATGGTATCGCACTGTGTTGTGTGACAACAAAAGATTAAACAACAAAGAACCGTTTTTAGACAGAGAATTACCAGAGCGACCATGGCAAAAGATTGCAATTGATCTTCAGTGACTTATCTTTTAATTGTAGATTATTTTTCAAAATATATTGAGCTCCAGCATTTGCATTACACGACAGCTCCCACAGTTATCAATAGCAGGGCTCCCAAATGGTCCACGAACTGAACATCAGTATTTTTTAACAGAAAATTTCATGATAGGTTTGAGCTAGAATCAACTTCCAAAGGTGGTTTCTTGACAATTTGCAAGAAAAATCTAAAAAGAAAATTTCCCTAAAAAAATTCTGATGTTCAGTTCGCGGACCATTTGGGAGCCCTGCAATAGTACTTTAAAAACATGTTTTGCTCGCTTTGGTATTCCTGAGGAGCTGGTTGCAGATAATGGTCCACCTTTTGATTCTAAAGAATTTTGTAAAAATTGGGACATATTTTTTAACCCATCTAGTCCTGGTTATCCTCGCTCAAATGGACAGGTGGAACGATGCATACAAACCATCAAATCCAGCCTTCCAGCCTTAGTAAAGCTGCACAAGACAAGAAAGATGTTCACCTTGTCTTGATGGAGTATAGAAATACTCCCATGGATGGCTTACCTTCACCTGCAGAAATTCTAATGGGTCATAGAATTTGTACCCTGGTTCTACACTGCCATCATAGCTTGCACCCCAGTATGATGGCAGTGCTGTGCAAGAACGCCTACATTTTAGACAGCAGCGACAGCATAAGTATAATCTACATTCTCGCCCTTTGCAACCATTAAAAAAAGATCAAGAAGTGCTGTTTCGGCTTAAAAATCAATGGTGTAACGGAAAAATATCCAAAGTTGGGCCGCAACCAAGGTCTTATACACTATATTGCCATTGATTATTGGACATTTGCGATTTTAGACATTTTACTAAATATCTAGAAAAATACATGAGGAATCATCTCGAAACTCTTATTGTATAAATATAATAGTATACGCCATACATCACCGTGAAGATTTTTTACCGAAACTCCATAGGGGACCATCAACAAATTAAAAAAGAATGAATATCTTTTGAATAGCCCTGTCAAAACTAATGTAGCAAAAGCGCTCAAACTCTAGATTATGATTGAATGCCTTATTGTAATACGCCTTGTTCATTTTTATGCAAATAGCATGCATACTCGCAGAGTAATTAAGGTTTTTATAAAAATGGTCCCAAATTTTTCCAAGTTTTTTTCCTTATAATTTTCAGAGTTCTTAATATAAAATGATATTTTTTTCAGAAAATATGACAAACAACATTGCACACAGTACCTTGTAATCAGGATTAAAAAATAATGAAAATTGTGTACAAAATGAGTAGGTTTACTAAATAACTTTTTACTGCGCATGCGTCAACGATATCAAAATTTCATTTGCATATTATGTTAGTTAAATGTATAGAACAACTTTTGTGAAAGTCACAAAATCATAACTTGAAAATTCTGAAAATAATCGTCAATTGAATTAGTTGAAAATTCGTTATTCTCAAAATGAAGAAAAAACAAGAGGGGTTGTATCCATATATTCATTGATTAGTGTCAATATAGAATACACAATACGGGATGTACTACTACATTTGGATAAAATCCCTCATTTTTTTGCTTCATTTTGGAAACAACGGATTTTGTCCTTTTTCTATAGACGATTACTTTCAGAATTTTCAAGCTATGATTTTGAGACTTTTACAAATGTTGTTCTATACATTTAGCTAACATAATATGCAAATGAAATTTTGATATCTTTGACGCATGCACAGTAAAAAATTATTTAGTGAACCTACTCATTTTTCGTACAATTTTTATTATTTTTTAATTCTGATTACAGGGTACTGTGTGCAATGTTGTTTGTCCTATTTTCTGAAAAAAAATATTAATTTATATTAAGAATTCTGAAAATTATAAGGGAAAAACTTGGAAAAATTTGGGACCATTTTTATAAAAACCCTAATTACTCTGCGAGTATGCATGCTATTTGCATAAAAATGAATACAGTGTATTACAATAAGGCATTCAATCATAATCTAGAGTTTGAGCACTTTTGCTACATTAGTTTTGACAGGGTTATTCAAAAGATATTCATTTTTTTAATTTGTTGACGGTCCCCTATGGAGTTTCGGTAAAAAATCTCCACGGCGATGTATGGCGTATACTATTATATTTATACACTAAGAATTTCGAGATGATTTCTCATGTATTTTTCTAGATATTTAGTAAAATGTCTAAAATCGCAAGTGTCCAATAATCAATGGCAATATAGTGTATCATAACAGCAGAGAATGGTAGAGAATATCGTAGGAATTGTGTTCACATTAAAATTTTTAAATCTGCTCATCCTGTAAATACCAAAACAACAGATGAAGATCTGTTTACAACTCTACCCAGCAATAACCATGCTACATCTTCAGTAGCCCCTATGCAATCATCTGTTAGTAGCTCAGCTACATTGCCTCCATTTCAATCATCTGTTACTGCTGCTGCTCAATCAACTCGCGTAGGTCGACAAATTAAAACTCCACAATGTTTTAAAGACTATATATTAACTTTAAGACATTTTTAATTTCTTAATATTTTTTAAATTTAGTAATGGTGTATTATTGATTTCTTTTCTTGTATGTTTCTTTATATGTGCATTAATTTAAGAAAAAAAGGGAGATGTTATGTACATAAGTATGTTTAACATTTAACTGTAACCTATTGTTTATAATCATAATCATATATTAAGTTGTTACCTGTAACCAGCCCAGCTTTATATTAACTGTATCTCTTGTAATATCGACTATGCGCCATGTGCTACATCTACTATGTTCAATAAACCTTAAGTTATAATAATTTCGTCAAAAAATCCTGAAAAAAAAAGAACAGATTTTGTCAAAAAAATCGCAAAAAAAAAAAAAAAAAACCACACATAAGAAAATATAAATATATAAGAATTTAGCGAAAAAAATGCAATTTTTGTCAAAAAATTTTGAAAAAAGGCAGATTTCGTCAAAAAATCGCGAAAAAAAGACAAATTTTGTCTAAAGATCGCGAAAAAACGGCAAATTTCGTTAAAAAATAGCGAAAATACCGCAAATTTCGCCAGAGGCACAGAAAAAAAACATTGCCAAAAGTAGTTTTTTTTTTTTGGTAAATGAGGGAAATAGTTTACACATACACTCACACATATGTTACCGTAATTAATTAGTACTGCAATAACACAAAGAATATTTCTATAATATGTTGCATCTTGCAGACTATTTTTGAAAATATAAGCGTTGCAGACATTTGAAGATAGTTCTGTCACTGGGGGAGGGTAACACTGTTGGTTTTTTTATTCAACCTCCCATCTTGTTTGAAGAACATTTTTGTTTATTTCTTCAGTTATAAACAAATGAGATGGCATTTTCAATTTTCAGGGAGCTGGCACAATTCTTCATGGACTTCTCAAAAGTCAGTCAAAGGGATGAAGAGACAAGCTAACTAATGGACTGGTTAATCATTAAATGCAGATATTTTTTTCCTTTCATTAAAAATAAGCAAAAAAGCTATGACATTTTGGCCTCTCATCTTTTTAATGGCACTCCCCCCCCCCCCCCGCCATTTTTTTAAGGATGGCAAAAGATTCAAATACAGGCAACATTTTTCAAAGATCAGTGCCAACGCCATGCCAAAGGGGGGGGGGGGGGCAAGGTCGCCCTGGGCATGGAAGTTTATGGAGGGCCAAATTTATACTACCAACCTCATTTTTGGCCTGTTCCAAGAAAAAGTTGGGGGGAGGGGGTGAGCAAATTGAAACTTTGCCCTGGGTGCAGTTTTCTCTTTGCATGCCCCTGATCAGTGCTGTTAAATATTGCTCATCATTATCATTTTAAATTTTTTGTAAAATCCATCCATGAGTTATGTGAAAAAAAAAACCTATGTCAATCAAGAGAAACAAGTTGGAAATTGCACGTGAAGCAGAGCAAATTAGGTGCGTTCGTACGATAACGAAGTTTTAAAAATATTACTTTCATATATCAATCTCATAAAATTGTAAATAGTGAATTACAATTAAAACGCTCATCAAACAATGTGCTCCCTATACCATTATGTAATAGAATACTTTTGTGTGGACTTGTAAATTAATAACAAATGTTCTTTGCACCACAAATTATGTATGATGTATATTATAATATGTACTTTATAGTTGCATACAAATTTTATTAAGTTCGCATGAGTGTAACACGATTAAAATGCATTTGAAACATTTTTTCCCATTGACCGTAATGTAACGGAATACTTTTGATTGTCCCTGTAATTGATCTATGCATTCGATTTTCATAAAATTTGAAATAACTCGACAAAATTATGTAATAATTATGTATTTTAAATTTCAAACGTATAGAATATATTTGAAACTTTTTCCTAATTGACCATAATGTAATTGAATACTTTTGATTGCCCCTGTAATTGATCTATGCACACGATTATCAAAATATTTGAAATAACTCGACAGAATTATGTAATAATTGTGTATTTTAAATTTCAAACGATTTAAATGCATTTGAAACTTTTTTCCCCATTGACCGTAATGTAATAGAATACTTTTGATTGCCCCTGTAATTGATCTATGCATCCGATTTTCATAAAATTTGAAATAACTCGACAAAATTATGTATTTCAAATTTCAAACGTATAGAATATATTTGAAACTTTTTCCTAATTGACCATAATGTAATTGAATACTTTTGATTGCCCCTGTAATTGATCTATGCACACGATTATCAAAATATTTGAAATGACTCGACAAAATTATGTAATAATTATGTATTTTAAATTTCAAACGATTCGGTTGGGTAGTTTTTGCGTTGTTATATGCGGACAGACGGACGGACGGACGGACGGACAGACGGACGGACTGAACGACCACTATAGGTGCTACGTATTATATAATTACGAACGCACCTAAAAATGGGAAACTCAGCTGGTTGCAGAAAAATACATATTTCTGTATTTTTTTATGTGTGATCATGTACAAATCTAGCATTTCTCATTATTCTGAAGGCAGTACATTGGAAAACTGCTAGGAAATTTGCAGAAAATTTACAAAATTCTTTGGAAAAAAAATTGCAAAACTCAATCACCCATGGGAAAATATAACAAAATTCTAGTGTCAAGTGAGGTAAAATAGTAATAAAAAGAAGTACTTTAATTTATATACTTAAAATATTTCCAATTACCAAAATTATATCATTTTAATCTGCAAAAAATTACATAGAAGATGCAAATGAATATTACTTTCAGCCTTTTAAGGACGATTTTAACAATAAAATTGTAAATTATGATTGATTTTAAAATACACTCTCTGTTAACTATTGCTATCTAAGTGCTGTGGGATAAAATAAGTATAATACTTATTTAAAGCTGTCAGTTTTTTAAATTAAATAAATAATTGCACATGAATCTCATTAAAAGTGCTCTTTAGATTGCCGAAAATATTAAACAACTGATTCAGTTCTTGAAATGTACCAGAACAATATCCCAGTTCGTGAAAGTATGATAAGTAGGAGTATAGCGGAGGGTATATGCCGTACACCTTCTGGATTTTTTTAAGAAGTTCCGTATACCCTCCTTCCGTATTCATACTTTAGCATATATCTTCTGTTTTTTTTGTTTTTTTTTAACAATTAAAACACTGATGGTAAGCTTTGTTTCGGTTGGTGGAATTATTAAAAGAATATTATAACAGTTTCACACATATAGCTTAATGTGTTCTCTGTAACTTTTTTTTATTATCATTATTTAAAATCTTGAATGCACTTTTAAAAATTGTTTTTCTATAGTTAAATATAAATTTGCTAAACTTTCCAAAAATATTTTAGTCGACAATCTTTGAAGTTGCATTCCAGTTCAATAATTTTTTAAAAAAAGTATAAGTGTGCCTTTTTTTCAAAAGTCAACGCTAATATGTTTCTAATTTGGTGCAAGAGGAGGGGGGGAGGGTATACCCCTGCTGCAGTGGCACAGCCAAAACTCTGTTCTGGGGGTGGTTTTGAGTTTCTGTAAGTTATTTGAATTGAACCGGTTATTTTAATCATTGGTTAATAGAATCAGTACTAATTAGAATATTCACTGCATAATACTTAAACTCAAAGAGTATCTGTGTGGCAAGAAATCATCATTCTTTTAGCATAATACGTTTCAGAAAAGTGATTTAGTTCAAATAACCAATTTTTACTTAACTAATCCATGTAATATGCACTTTCACAGTTTTAAGTAGAATTTTTGCCATTTAATTAGATCACTTTATTAAATGAAATCCGATTCAATAAGCAGTGGATTCCGAAATACGCCAAAACATTTAAATATTAAGTTTGATTTTGATTCCTATAAGGGGCAATTATAGTGATCTTTCTTAGCTCTGGGAGGGGTTTTATCCCCAAAACCTCCCCCTTGGCTACACCACTGCCCTGCTGACATGAAAATTCATTTTCTGTATTTTTCTTAAGTGATGATATACAAATTTAGCATTTCTTATTATTCTGATGGTAATATGTACATTGGAAAAATGCTAGGAAATTATATTTGTTACTTGACCCTAATCATGTTTCTTACTTTATTTCAGCTCTCTAACCAACCATTTAAACTAGGGATGCACAATCTGTGGCCCGCAGATTACGTCAATTTACAAATGTAAAAAATTGCAATTTTTGTGCGTGTATCACTGAAAAAAAAACCTAAATTTCATCAATTTACCATGAAAAAAATAAAATTTCGTCTATCACTTGAGAATCGCAAGTATTATTGATAGGGCACGGAAAACTAGTGAGTTTAATTTATCAAGTGCGGAAAAATAGCGAATTTTGTCGATGAGACTCGAAGAAATCGTAAATTTCGTTCATCAGGTACAGAAAAATCGTGAATTTCGCACATGAGGCTCGGAAAAAATAGCAAATTTCGCCGATCAGGCATTGAAAAATATTGAGTTTTGTCGATCAGGCACGGGAATTTTGTCAGTCGGACTCAAAAATCGCACATTTCGTTGATCGGGCAAGAAGAAACGTCAGTTTTGTATATAATACACAAAAACAAATGCAAATGAAACTCATCGGTAATGGAAAAATGGTACGTTTTCTCAGTTTATTGCGTGAAAAAAACGCGAATTTCGCTGATTGGGCAGGAAAAAATCGCGAATTTAGACCAAAAAATTGCATATTTCATTGATAAAGCAAGAAAAAAATCGCGAATTTTGTGGTGACCCGCGGAAAAATTGAAAATTTCGTTTATCGGCTGTGAAACAATTGTGAGTTTTGTCAGCTTATCAAAAGAAAAAAATCGCAAATTTCATCTTGCCGCTTAAAAAAATGCAAATTTCGTCAAAGTTAATTAAAAGGCGTGAAATTCGTTGATTTGGCGCGGAAAAATGCATATTTCGTCAATTAAGGGCGGAAAAGGGCAAATTTTGTCGATTGGGCAAGAAAAAATTGTGAGTTTTTATAGATCAGGTTTCGAAAAATCGCAAATTTCGTTGGTTGTACATGGGAATATTGCAATTTCTGTCGATCAGGCTCAAATAAAGTCGCGAATTTCGTCTATTTATTTTTAAAAATCGCGAATTCTGTGGATCGGGCGCGAAAAAATCGCAAATTCCATGGATCGGGGGAGGAAATATCGCGAATTCCGTATATCAGTCGCGGAAAGATCGTGAATTTTGTCGATTGGTTTCGGAAAAATCGCGAATTCTGTCAATCGGACGCAGAAAAATTGTGAATTTCGTCAATCAGACGCAGAAACATCGCGAATTAGGTTTATAAGCTTCGTAGAAATAGTGAATTTTGTTGATCAAGCGCGAAAAGGTTCTGAATTTTCTCGATTGGCTTAGTAAAAATCGCGAATTTTGTTGATCAAGCACGAAAAGTTTCTGAATTTTCTCGATTGGCTTCGTGAAAATCGCAAATTTTGTCGATCAGGTTCAGAAAATTCACAAATTTTGTCGATCGAACTCGGGAAAATATCAAATTTTGTCGATCAGCTTCGGAAATTTGCAAATTTTGTCTGTCAAGCGTAGAAAATAGTTGATTTTGTCTATCGGCTTTATCAAAATCCTGAATTTTGTTGATCAGCTTCGTAAAATTCACGAATTTCACTGATGAGACACAGAAAATTCTTGTTGATCGGCTCCTTCTCTTTCCTTAGCTCATAAAGCTTACATTTTTTCAATACCAGCCACTTATATTTGTCTTTAGCACTTTTAATAAAACAAAATTTACTCTCCTGAATAGAGTCAAGGAATATTATTACATATTGAAAGTTGAAAATAATCCTTGCGACATCTGTTATACATATAAATGTTAAAACTGCATATATATCATTACCAATTAAATTTGATATTTTGACTGGTAAGCAAACTTAAATGGGTAACCCCCACTTCCCTCTGAAACCATATTTTTTAATTTTTATCTGATTACAGGCCACAGATCTCCTTGAAATCGAATTATCTCTATGTTATTGATGTGGCCCTCGACTACCCAGGCATATTTGTAAGTGGCCTTTCTCTTCAAAAGGTTGTGCACCCCTAATTTAAACTTTAGTTATAGTTGTTCACTTTACGTTTCTATACCTTAATTTCAACTATTTAAGTTCTCATTTTATATAGTACAGACATGTATTATCAATATTTAACTTTTATAATATTAATATAGTATATTGTGTCTTATTTATGGCTATAACTGATCAGACCTCTTTTAACTTTTTAAGCATTTATTCATCTCTGTTTTTAAAATTACATTCATTACTCCCAGTCAGGACTTGATTACTAATGAGGCAAACTTTCACCAGTAAAAATAAATAGACATTTTTACCTTATTCATGACAGAATTCTTGCTTGAATAAAGCATTTAAAAAGAGAAATTTTCTATTAAAATTTACTGCTAGAAGTTTGACTCTTTGGTAATCAGACCCTGCTCTTGATAGAAATATTTGTTTACCATTTCCCATTTCATCTCCATGTACCAGTTCGGATGACACTGTGTTCTGAATGATTATGACAGCTGATATCAAATAGCGTTACAGTAGACACCCTCAAATCCGCACTGCTGGGTACCAGAGGTTGTGCAGATTTTAGAATTTTGCAGATTTTTGGTCATTGCTTTGTTTATATTTTTTTAAAAATAATTTGAATGTAACTAATAATGAAATCAAAAGTATAATGAATGCTTACAATATACTAAAATATTAAAATAAGTAATAAACTAAAATGATAAAAATTAAATGATTAAAATACTAAAAGCAAAGGTCAAGTTAATAATCAATAATGTACAATTAAATATTCATTATAAAGATGAAATGTGTTTCTCCTAAATTATTCAATGAAACTTGCCTCATAAAGGTACATTACTAATTCACATCAGGATCATAAAATAACAAAGCTTTATTTCAGGTTCAGTCATACTTAATAACTAAGAAAGCTTGATTAATACATAAACATATTTGGTAAAATTATGATTATCAATGACATCAGCAATATCTTGATTTTTTCAGAAATAAATTGTTCTTTCTTCATGAAAAAACATGAATTCAATAACCTTAACAAAAATTGCAAATTAGAAAATGTACGGAATTGATATAAAACAAAAAAGTCAAATTTTGCACCTACATCTGAACTGAATGTTTCATTGTTTACATCTGTGAATTACATTGGTGTCTAAAAGTTAAGCATAATTGGTAATTAAGTAAGTAATGAAAGAAATATAAATCAAAATGTGGTGAAACTCCAGGTGTGTAAACAAAATAGTATACGTCATATATTTTTGCGAAGAGTTTTCCCTGAAATCGAACAGGGGACCGTCAACAAATTGAAAAAGAAAGAAGATCTTTTGTATAACCCTGCCAAAACTAATGTAGCAAAAGCATTCAAACTACACATTATGATTAAGTGGCTTATTGTAATGTACTGTGTTTATTTTTATAAGGATAGCATGTATACTCATAGAGAAATTAAGGTTTTTATAAAAACAGTCCTAAATTTTTTCAAGTTTTTTGCTTATAATTTGCAGAGTTCTTAATATAAAATAATGTTCTTTTCTGAAAATATTATAAACATCATTGTACACAATACCCTGTCATCAGAATTAAAAAATAATAAAAATTGTATGACAAATGAGCAGGTTTACTAAATTTTTTTACTGTGCATGCATGAATGCTATTAAAATTTCATTTACATATTATGTTAGTTAAATGTATAAAGCAACTTTTGTGAAAGTCTCAAAAACATAGCTTAAAAATTCTGAAAATTATCATTGATAGAATGAGATCAAAATCCTTTATTCCCTAAATGAAGCAAAAAGATGAGGGGCTGTATCCATATTCCATTGTTTAGTGCCTACACAATATTGCACATACAACTATATTTTGATAAAACCCCTGATTTTTTTGCTTCCTTTTAGGAACAACGGATTTTGAGTTGATTCTATAGACGATCATTTTCAGAATTTTCAAGCTATGTTTTTTAAACTTTTACAGAAGTTGCTCTATACATTTAGCTAACACAATATGCAAATGAAATTTTGATATTGTTGACGCATGCGCAATGAAAAATTATTTACTAAACCTACTTATTTTTCATACAATTTTTATTATTTTTAAATTCTGATGACAGGGTATTGTGTACAATGATGTTTGTCATAGTTTCGGAAAAGAACATTATTTTATATTAAGAAATCTGCAAATTATAAGCAAAAAACTTGGAAAAATTTAGGATTGTTTTTATAAAAACCTTAATTTCTCTACGAGTATACATGCTGTCCTTATAAAAATAAACACAGTACATTACAATAAGCGACTTAATCATAAGTTGCACTTTGAACGTTTTTGCTACATTAGTTTTGACAGGGTTATTCAAAAGATCTTTGTTCTTTTTCAATTTGTTGACGGTCCACTGTTCGATTTCAAGGAAAACTCTTCGCGAAAATATATGACACGTACTATTTTGTTTACACACCTGGTGTTTCATCGCATTTCGATTTATATTTTTTTCATTACTTAGTTAATTACCAATTATGCTTAACTTTTGGACTTTAGTGTATATGCAGATTTTAGGAGTGCAGATTTGAGGAAGGTCTACTGTGCTGTGCCTATCTTTCTTTGCCTGCATTTCTCGCATATTTATTTATTTAACTCATACATTTGACTTGTGTGTTTGACATTAGGTGTCCGCATAAGTCATTGTCATCATACAATGATGAGATAACACATGGGAGTTTACAACATCTGACAGCTCTAAAAGGAATGTTTAACAGAGCTGGTGGGAATTGAACCTGCAGCCCACCTACATTCTCAAGCGATTGGAAGTGTGGTGCTTTAACCACTCAGCTACAGAGTCTAGGAGTATACAGTGTAGGATACAACAGATGAAGCCATATCAAAAAAATTACATTTTCACCAGAGGGTGCTATGATCAAGTTTATTGCACCAAATGAATAGAAATCCTATGTGTGTTTAGATGAATTTAAACTACAGGAAACTTATTTTTGAAAGATAAATTTTGCAAAACACAAAAGTAAAAAGATTTATGTTGTAATATGATACATTAGGAATGAACGAAAATTATTTGAAATTCATTGCATTCATTCAGGGATGTATTTTTAATTCATTTCACACCACATACTTTTAGATGCTGTAGTTAACACTTATTCTTATACTTTCAAGCAATAAATTCGATGGTAGCTCAGTCTAAAGCAATGTAATATTTTGGATACATTCTAAAGTGTCACAAATATTTGCGATTTTCACACTATATACTTCTAGATACTGTAATTCAGCCAAATTGATGGTAAATGGGATCATCATTTTTTATTGAGTTTTCTATGTTATTGAGATCAGTTCTGTAATTTTCTCATTATTAGAAGAGCTCATGATGCAATATAATACCCCCCCCCCCCCGAGAGGGGCAAAATGTGGGAAAAGCATGGAAAGTGCTGAACATGAATAAGTGATCACATGGCTTTCCAATGATGTATCAGATGAGGAGTGTTGGCTAAATTTAGAAAAGTGATCCTGCAGGTGTAAAAGGGGGAAAGAAGCACTGGAGGTGCATAATTTGCAGTAATGGTCAGACAGCTTTCCAATGATATATCACATGAGGGTTGTAGGCCAAATTTAGAAAATTGCCCCCCAGAGTTCCAACTATCATGCCCTGTAAGAATAAATCTTGCCCTTCTTTTTGAAATTTTCACACATTATAAATAATACTTATCAGAGAGCCACATAAAATTTTTTATCAAATCTGATAAAATGCTATGATTTCGAGAACTGCCCCTCCCAAGGGGTGGTTCCCCTTGGGAACAAAGGTTCATAATATGGAAGAGCGGTCCCAGGACATTCCAATGATATGTCACATAATAGTCCAAAAAAAGTTTGGAATTTTTCAGTCCCAACTTTAATATTCTCGGGGATGAAAATTACAAAATCCCTGAAACACATGTTTAATTAATTTTTTAATAGATTTATTTTCTGCCATTTCACACTTCTACTTAAAACAACTGCTGAGATGTGCCAAATGTTCAAAATTATTCTACCCCCTGTCCTCTTTTAACCCCTTTATGGAAGGAATTACTAAAATCGTTCAAATACATGTTTAATTATTTTTTTAGTAGATTTATTTTCTGGAATTCATGCTCCTAACTTAAACAATTGCTGAGATATAGGAAAATGTTTCAGAATTTTTGATCTCCTGTTTGCCCCCTTAGCGGAGAGAATTTTCGAAAATCCCGTCTTATAGCATGTTTAAATTATAAGAAATATTTTCTCCCCAATTTTCATGCTTCTAGGTTCAGTTGTTTGGGCTGTGCTTTGATTATGAGTCGGTCAGGATAAACTATTTTGGTGAATTCCATGAAAACGTGACATGGACATCATTTTTTAGTATTATTCAAAATTATTATATTTTTTAAATTAGTATTTTTTTTCTTTTTTTTTTTTTTTTTTGTTCCAATTGATAGAAAATAAGTCAAATTTAATGAAAATAACAAGATATAATAAGATAATTGTAAAAATATTTTTTTACAGTTATTTACTCTTAAGACTAACTTTGAAATCAAAAATCTGCTATTTTTACCTCTAGTTAAATGTCCCTTGAAACATTTAAATACCACATAGATTTTTGAAACAAATATATCTTTTAAAAGAGTGGATAACAGTATATGTTTAAAAACACCAAAATTTTAATCCGAAAGATTTTAATTTTGCTGTTGCCCCCAAACTTTATATTAGTCTTCATGTCATGTCTGTCACAAACATGTCAATTTCTTTAATTTTACGAAAATCTACTTGGTAAAAATTATTAACACTTTATTTTCTCTTTTTATATGTCAAAAGGAACAGATCATAAAAAAATTAAAAGAAATTTAAAATTTGAGTGAAATATAAAGCATTAAATTTTGTCATGTTTGTCACATTTGTCATGTCTGTCACAATTAGTTTTTCAAGCAACTTTACCTTAATATTTTGCTTTGAAAGTTGTAATTTTTTAACTTAGTGTTGATAGCAATAATATTTCTTTACAACGCAACTCAACAAAATGCTTAAATTTAGAATGCATGTAGCACTTACCAGATAATTATGTTGATACCAATTTCTTTGTGGAAGATATCTGTCACAATTATTTTTTTAAGCAGTTTTGCTTTCATATTGTGATTTGAAAGTTATTATTATTATTTAACTTGGTATTGATGGCTACAATATTTCTTTATGTGAAACGTACACAATCTAAAGTTTTCTACAATTTAAAAGAAAATCTGCCAAATAGAAAACTTCTGGCACAAACTAATTTCAGTGAAAACTATTCACATATTTATCAGGACAAGATTCAATCAGCTTATTGGCAGAATATTTCCTCTGCTATATATACTACAATGGTATATTATTGTGATAGTGACTCAGTCACTGTTTCTTCAGAGCCATATATAGTGATATCTGATTATGGTAATCATGACAAATATGCTGTAATAAAATAATGTAAATAATTATAGTGTTTAACAATTTGATCATTGAAAAAAATCATGAAAAATAATTCAAAGTTAAATGTCAAAGCGATTGAATTCCAATCTGATGGAACATCTCTACACTTCAAACAAAAATATATGATACTTTCAATAACACAAAAATTCTCAACAGTTTGGCATTTTTCAGCGACATCACACGGAAAAGGATGTATTGATGGGAATATTAAGTATCAAGTCAGTGATGCTTCTCAAGATAGAAGTATAAATCCTAGAACATCATGTAAGTGTGCTGAAGCTGCGAGGAAAATTTGTCCTGGAATCAATGTCTTGCATGAATTACAAGAAAAAATACAAAGAATGAAAGCGAAACTTGATTTGACATGACAAGTAGTTAAAACAATGCCTGGAACAAGAAAGTCACATTGTTTCTTATCATGTATAACTGGCATACTATTTTATTGCCTCAATTCTGAGCATAAAAAAGGTACTCTTTTCAGTTTCAATACTGGTGCATGCATTGAAAATTACCTCTTGGAAAATGCAACAAAGCAATATGGCCAATGGGTGAATGTGCAATATGATAATAAGGTTTATCATATAATAATAACACAAGTTGCACATACACAACATAAAATAAAATGCTTAGTACCAACTAAAATTAAAAGCATGTTTAAGTTTGAATCTGAAATTCATGTGGTCTGGCATGAGAAGGACCATATATTAGCAAATGTTTCAACTCTAACATTAATCAATTCCAGGGGATTTTATAAATTTTAAATATTTTTTATAATTTTTTTCTGATTCCTATAACATAATATACTAATATTGTATCATATTGTAATCTCCAAGTTGTGATAAAAGTAAAGAAAGTGATATTTAAGAAAAAAAAAATACTTAAAATTGTACATGTATCATGTCTGTCACATTGGTAAATATTTTTTACTATATTTCTATTTACAAATTTTTTAATATTTTTCTTTCTGCTTCACATATCCAAGTCTTATTTTGTTTCCTAAAAAATTCTGCACTTGAAATGCATGCCAATTAAGAGCAAATGATAATAATATATGGCCAGTCAAAATCTGTGTCTAAATTTTGTCATGTCTATCACAGCAGGTTTTAACCCTCAAGTTTTTTCTTGAATTAAAATTTTAGTGTTTTTTATAACTTAAGGCCTATATTTACATCACCCCATGCAATTTTTTTTACTATCAGTTAATATTTAGTACTTAAAGATGAGCAAAAAAGTTCTCTCAGTCATGTCTGTCACAAAATGAAATTCACCTTTTATATATGCAATAGAATAAAGACTGCATGTATCAAATTCACACATAGGAATAATTTCTATATGCATAATTGATATTTGTATGACTTTGATATTTCTAGGTGCAATATGTTTAATTTTCTATAACATTAGCTTTATTTATCATTATTTTAAATATGTTCATGTTCTTATGAAATTATTCTTTATATTAATTGTAAATCTTATTTAAATTTCTCACTGTAACTTTTTTTAGAAAATAAGTTTTATTCGCAATGTTTAATTCAATTTTTAGCAATATTTTCTTGTAACTTGTATCATTTACTTAATATTTATAAATCAGGAATCATAATTTAAAAGAAATTGTATTGTTATTCTAATTTACAACAGTAACTTCACTGCACAAAATATACTCACCATATTTTTGGGAATAAGCACTGTGCACATATGAGTTAAAAAGTTAAAAAAATGTTAGTGCAGCACTTCTGCTGGGCAACGGATACAGCAATTTTTTTTTTATTCTTTTGGCGAAATCCGAAATGTATTACAAAGATGATTCTTTTACAGATTTTTCCAAAAGTTGTCAAAAGTCAGTCATCAATACAAAAATTCGAAACATAAAAAAAATATCGTGAGTTTTGACATATGATTGCCTTAAAAAAAAAAAAAATTGTCAATCATTCTCAGAAAAAATAGATTCATCAAAGATTGCATAAAAAAGTATGAATTTTGTCAAAGGATCGAGGGGGAGAGGAGAACATCATTTTTATTAAAAAGTCATTTGAATAAACACAAATATTAAGAATGTATCATGGGTAAAACATGAAATTTGTCAAAAGATTTTATGAAAAGAAAGTATCTCATCTGAAGATCGAAGAAAAAATGAAATATTTCATCAAATGATCATTAAAAAAAAAAAAAAGCAAATTTCATCAAAGGACCGCGGGAAAAAAAATGAGAATTTTCCTAAAGGACCAAGGAAAAATGCATATTTCACCAAAGGATCACAGAAAGAAACTTTTACCACAAGGAATTTCTTCACAACACTTTTCAAAGGAATTTCTTCACAGAATTTTTCAATTTTGTTTACAGGGTTTTTTTTTTTTTTTTTTAATCAGGATATTTTTATTTTTAGAACCAGCTTCAAAAGTGAAAGAACGGAATTATTTAATTTTGTTTATTGTTTTTTTTTTTTTTTAATGTATACTTTTACTTTTGGAACTGGTTTCAAAAGTGAAAAGTATCTCTGGTTTTTTTTTTTATAAAAAAAACCTACAAAGGAAATTGAATAAGTAGAAATTGGCCTTTGTAAAGATAGAACTCCACTACCTAATGCAAAAAAATAAATAAATAAATAAATAAAACAAACTGAAAATATTGAAGTTCTAGCTAGATATTTTTAAAAATGTCTTCCATTATATTAACATTAGCAAGCGGGTGTTCAAATATAAATAACTGATACTGATCACATTTTCAATTTGAAAATTGCCTGAGAATGTGTTTATCTAAATTCCTCAGGATTTCACTCTTTAAAGTTATGGCTGCATTACAATATGAAAGGACATTAAAGGAAGATGTTTGTGAAAAATGAGGCATTATTGTGTAACAAAAATAATTGCTGGTTTTAAATAAATACTCTTTTCCTTCCATTTTGCTTCACAAAATTTTCTTGGTTTAAACAGTTTCTTTTTTGCAGAACAAAACATTTATCAATGGAAACTTAAAATGGTTAAAAACATTTAAATGGTTCTTGCAGCTAAATAAACAGAGTTGCCATGATAAAGAGGCTTTTTTTATCCAGTGAGAGGACTTTTTTTATGGGTATCTATAGTTTTCTTAAAACTTATTATATTTCAATAAAAACTTGGTATGCAACCTAATTTATTATTATGGCCAGTTGCTGAAAACTTGAACAAAATTAATCAATTGATAATGAAAATACCATATTTTCTTTTCTTTTTTTATTGTAAGGAAAAGAAAATTTTAGTTTTAGGTTCATTTTCTGTTAATTATTTCTATTTGATGCTGAGACAATTTTTTTCAATAATGCAAAACATTCTGGCTTATTCATAAAATCTTTTTTACATTTAAAGGAATCCTCCTTGGAATTCCTTCAAGTACTCAAATGATTTGGAATTAAAAAGTGTGTTCCTTTTTTTCAAAAAATATAATCTTGAATTTTAAATATTTTAAATATTACGATTATATATAAATCGTAACAATAACTTTAAAAATTGCAAAAAATTCTGTGGTGGCGCCATCTTGTACAGTCAGTAAAATGAGTTTCTCTCAGGAAACGATAGAGCTAACCGTTAGCTCAGCACTTAAGATCTCACTTTCTGACCACAAGTTCTCCGGTTCGATCCTTGCCTGGGCACATCACCTGCATTGGTGACCTTTGACAAACGAACATGCGCTTCACCATCTTTGCTCTAGACCAACAGATGGCAGCACTGAAAACACCTCTCAGCAAGCAAAGCCTGTGCAACACTCACAGCATGGTATGCATGTATAACACCATAGCACGCAAAGCCTGTGAAATGATCACAGCACACAACCAGCAACCAAAGTCTGTAGAATGCTCACAGTATACAAAGCCTGTCATGTCACACAACATCGAGGTGCCACACATGTGTTGAGCATCACTCTTGCAAACACCAGTGCAACACAAGTGCACATCGCTCATCCAATGTCAACGCAATGTTCTTCTCACTGGGGGTGGGGTAGTGTGGCAGCGCCATCTGGTATGGTCAGTAAAATGAGTTTCTTGCAGAAAGCGATCAAGCTAGCCTTTTGCTCAGCACTTAAGATATCGTTTTCTGGCATTGGATTATCTGGTTTGAACCTTGCCTGGGCACATCACCTGCAAATTCCTGAAAAATTTAAAAACGAGTGTAAAAATTCAAAAATCGCAGGGGAAAAAACTGTTTTGTTAAAAAATTTAAATTGGATTCTTTTTACAAATATCAAAAATTACCATGAAACACATACAAAATGGCACTAACAATTGCTGACGAATGTGATTAAACTTTATTGAAAAGAGAACAAAATTTGCTATATTGAGATAATATATTAATACTAGTTATAGTAATAATAACTTTTATCATTAATATTAATACATTTTATAAATATCAAAATATTGCTGCAAATTGTGGTATAAAATTTACTAAATAAAGGATTTTTTGGAGGGGGGGGGGAAGGGGAAGAGATTAAAATGTGATAAAGGCTAAAATTCACAAAAAAGAAAAATAAATAAAAAATGGTATAGAACGTAATTACTATTCTAGACTAATACTTTAAGCAGAATTTTTGTTTCGAATTTCAAGAAATCTCCATAAAATGGGGGAAAAACTAAAAATTGTATAGAAAATTCACAAAAATTAAAATCTGCACAAATTTAGATTAAATTATATCGTTAAAAAAAGACAAAATGTACTATATTGTACTAACAGTTTATAAATTGGATTCCTTTTACAAATATTTAAAAAAAATCATCACAAAATGCAGAAAATAACAATTTTTAATAATACATTGATGTATTTTTGCAAGTGCGGCCCTTATGATAGGTGCAGCACTTAAGGTGGATGTAGCACATATTCCTAAAAATACAGTAATTTTTAAATATAAAGTTTTAGAGCATTTTGAATTGATTTTTTCAATGTTTTTCAATTTAAATTATCAAGTTCCTTGCATTTTCAAGCAGTCATATTAATCAAAGTGAAAAATCTTTTTTAAAACATCATAAAGTATAATAAATTGTGCAAGGCCTTTTGAAAGAACTGAGTATTTCTTCGTCAGGCACAAAAAGATGCGAGTCTACTATGAATGTAGTGGCACAACTATAAATTAGATAATTAATAAAATGGTTAATTATATATAGTTAATTATTAATGGTTAATTATTAAATTAATTAATAAAATGGTTGTGCCACTACTTTCAAGTTTTTTCACTTTGATTGATTAACACCATTTCAACTTATTATCTTAACAATATTAATGACAGATATTATTACTTACCTAGATGCATTCTAGTTTTAAAACTTCTATAATTCCAGAATCGCTGTACTAACAATTATTCTGGATTAAAGAAGTTACACTGTAGTATAGTTTCAATGTTATATTGATAGTGTATCTTAATATTTTATTGCTTTAGATGAATATTGAGAAGAAAAGTAAAGCAAGTGACGATGATGGGCTGCCAGTTCTTAAGAGAAGACGACTAGAATCAAGTATTTACACATTTGAGTTATTTTTTGTCTTTATACATACATACAAGTGAATATATATATGTATACAGCTGACTCAGGCTAAAATATCTATGTTGAATGATAATTACCTATATATTTAATAGAATATCTATCTAAATGAATCTAGAGTTGGAAGTCTCACTGCCTTCAGTGACACACACTGATCATACAGTTTTCCAATCTATTTTGAATTTATGTTTCTCAACAAAGGCCTGTGATAATATCTTTAAATATACCTAAAATCAATGAATTGATATTAAAAAAAAAAAAAAAAAAAAAAAAAAAAAAAAAAAAATCTAAACAAATCTAATGTTGGAACCACACTTTCTTCAATAATTACATCTTATAATTTAAATGGTTTTATATTTTTAAATAAAAATCTTCCCAAACAAAGTAAGGAGCCACCAGGCTTTATTTATAAAAGTATTTATATAAATAATTAAAATTGCATTTCCACCAGTCCGCTCTTTTAAGAAATGAAATGTTATCTTTCGTTCCCCATTCAAAAATTTCCAAAATACTACTATTCTTTTCATATGTAAAAAGAAATTGGATGCTAGCTCAAATCAAAAGTAAATTTTTAAACCTTATATCATTAAAAAATCTTTCTGGAAAAACTTGTATTTTCACTGAGGAAAAAAGAAAGTCTGGTGAAATTATGAAGTAATTCCAGAATGTTTTTTCACATAATAAAGTACTAATAGGAATCCCCCTCAAAATATAAGCCACCCCTCATATAAATGGGCATAACAAAAGAATTTTTCTAAGGGAGGGGGGGGGGCACAGTAGAGGTCTGCACAGGCAGAAATATTCAGGCCTGGGCTGGCCCAAACAAAGGTAATCTTGGACTGATGTAAAAATTAAAAGTTCAGTCAGAAAAATTATGTCATATGTAAAATGCCAAAATATTAAATATTGTCATGTGTAAAGTGCCTAAAATAATTAAATTATCACACCTGAAAAACTTTTGATGGTTAAAATTTGGTTATATTTAAAAAATTCAAAACTTTATCTTCTCAAACATTTTTAAATTGAATAATATATTGCAATAAATTTTAAAACAGAAAAAAGAAACTTTAAAAAAATTAATTATTACATGCAAAATGCATTTTATGGTGAAACTTTATTAAAATAATGCATTCAAAATGATTTTGTTATTTACAATATTAATATGACATCATATTAGGAATCACATGGTGCAAAAAGAGTGGGGCTAACAAATTTGTTTGTGTATTTCATCACTTCATGCAGCATAAATACAAAGAAATGATACATAACTTTAGGTTTATTTTGTATGAACTACTATTCTAGAGATACAAATTAAAAAATTAGTGAAATATAATTATTAACAAAAATAAACAATTTTCATTTTAACAATAACATGAAAATATGTATAATGATGCAATAAAATAAGGGATATATTCCACACATTAGCTATATCTGTTTGTGTTTTAATGTATACAACTTAGTTATTAATCAAGTTTATTTGTATTGCACATTTAAAAATATTTCAAATATTAATTTTAATAATTTTCTCATGAGAAGCATACATAATTACTGTTTGTTTTGAAAATATTATTAATAAACATCGTTATTGAATATTCATTACACAGGCACATTAGGCTTAACAGAAATGCATTGAAGGGAGCCATATAATCCTATATTGTGATAAAAGTGATCGAGAAGAATAAAAAATGCATTTTGCAAAAAGCTAAAAAATAATAAACATGATAGATAGAGAGGTGACAGCACTGACAGTCGCCTCAACAATTAAAATTCTTGAATTAAATGAAACTCAATTTGCATATTAAAAGACAATCTTTCTGCTAAGTTATATCTTGGTGGAAAACACATAAAAATCCAATTTTAGTGGTTGACTCATAGGTTTACAATTTTTCCCTACACCCAAAAGTATGAAAACATGGAGGGCTTGGAAAAGGAAAATACAATGGTAAAGCAACGAGTCAACTGCTAAAATCAATTTTTAAGGTGGTTTGCACCAAGATTGGACTTGACAGGTGAATTGTCTTTTAATATGTGTATCCCATTTTACCTAATTCTAAAATTTCAGCTGTGAACTAGATGATGAGATTGTCAGCCAAAGTCTAAATAAAAGATCAGTTTCAGTTTGAATACAATGACAATGGAAGCAATCTACTAGCGCATCTACCTCGAACCGCACACATTGACCTCATCGATGCAGAGACTCAAGGGACTCTGTGCGGTCCGAAACGTGTTCAGGGTTTTTTCCCCTTTGTTTTTTTTCTAGTGACAGTACGCCTCTTTATTAGGCGTATTTGGACTCTGTCCGCATGAGCTACTGGACCCGCTCCAATGGGACAGCCCATGAAGCACTTTTTTTCTTTTTCTTTTGGGGGGGGGAGGTGTATGGTAGAAAGGCGGGTTCTCGTCACCACCAGCAGCGATTCGACTGCCTTGCATTTCGGCCCAAAAATTCTCCCTTCTCTGGCACTACTTAGCATTTCGGCCATTTTAGTTTTGGTTATTTATTTTTCTAAATCTCCCTCAAAATTGTCCCCCCTGTTGTCTGCTAAGGACATGCCACCATCTCGGCTCAAAAAATTTTAGCTCCAGCCCCATTTCACATGGCATGGTGGGTGGGAGTGATGTGCGGCGCCAAACTCAGTACTTTCACAAAAGCAATAAACTACTAAGTCCAGCAACCATTAGCCACAATCAGCCGACCTTGGCACTTGTCTGTGTAGATCGCCCCCATTCTGCCGGCTAAAATTCCATCATGTACGCTAATGGTGCCTGGTGCATGTAAAATCCGTCCTGGGTGCAAAGTCCTCCAAGTTACCTGTGAATTATACCTCTGGAGGTGCCTTGCCAGGTGAAGGTCTCGTCATCTGATCAAGGCTCTAAATTACGAGACCATCTTGAAAAACCATTTGCAGTTCATCATTTATTGCCGCTTCGTGGCAATTAGGTGGTCTTCCGCCCCAATACCAGGTATCTAACCCATTAAGCTGAGATTATTAACTCGGCAGGTAGGGGCCTGGTCATCAGTTAGAAAAAAAGAATACAATGACACATTCCAAAAAAGGATTTCTTGAATTACAAGATCCTTTTTAGTGATCTTAATAAATTTATTTCTAATATTTGATCAAATTTATTATTAGTGTACGTTTTTAATGTTTTCGAGAGTAGTAATAGACACCCTTTTACAATGATGATATTTAATTTCAGGTGGGCAGGATGCTCAAAATGTTGTAAATGCACCTCCTGTACCTCTAGATGATGATGTGCAAGTTGTTCTGGAAGAATTAGATGCACTGACATTCGATAGAATGAAAGCAGAAACAATTGAGCAGCAGGGTGAGAATTTTTTTCCTCTCTATTTAGCTAAACCCCATAACTTATAATTATGAATCATAATTTTTAAAAAATATATATATACTGTTCATCATAATAGGTGAAAGTAGAATAAAATATCATAAAATTTTAGTAGTATTTATTGTAAGCTTGCGTGCATTTTCTACAATTATCTTCCTAATATAGAGCACATTTAAACATTGGGTGAATTCATGAAAAAATTATTCATAACTGCTTTATTTAGAAAATGACAAATTATTTGAACTTGCCCCAATGGCAGTACTCCCTTTCCAAGTCATATTATTCGGACACAACTGATCAGTCAAAATTTTATTTTAAAAAAAATGATTAATTTCATTTTATAATTTTAACTATGAAAATTAACCAAAGATATTTTGATTTAAGGACATTAGTCCTTAAAAATTTTAATAAATAAAAGAAAAAGTAAATTTTATTATTATTATGTGGGGCTTTAGAAAAGGGGTTTACAACTATAGCAGCTTTACAATAATTATATGTTCTGATCTTGTTCTTTTGTCTGCATTTTTAAATTTTTCTTTCTATTTTACCGTTTTCCAATATCGCTCATGGGATATCTGGTTTTATGAAAATAAATGAAGATGTAAAAGCCAAACGGTAAAAGAATTTTTAAAATGTCAGTAATATTTTCATTGTTGGAAATAGTTCCCTATTAAAATATGCTATGCATAAACGCTCCATTAACTGTAATTGTGTTATTATTTTAAGAATTAGTGAAACTAGCAAATCAACATTTAAGGCGGGACACAAACTTTAAAGTTGGTCAAAACATGGATTTTCTTTTTTTTTTAAATATTAAGTGAAAGCTTCTTTAATTGTGACTATTTTGACACCTCATTTTTACCTATATGACAATTATATTGTGATACATCGTAACTTTCATTATTACATCCAACACAATGTCCCAAACAAATGAAAATTTTAAAATGATTTTTCTCTGTTCATATTTTTATAACATGCTTGTTCATAAACAGGAAGGCTTTTTTGCTAATTTAGACAGAGATTTGAAATTTTTTTATCATTCTCCATGGGGTATTTAATATTTTTTTGTATGGATTTAACTTTCAAGTTTATAGTTATTTTTCAGAAAATATTTAAATTGAATTTATTTTTATTTTTGATGTACACGAGAGAAAAAAATTCTTATAAAATGTAAAATCTCATCCATCTATAAATCCATACACAATTTTATGTAGTATATTCTAATAAACGTGGAAAAAACTGAAGCCAAAATATTCATATTGATAAAAGTAGTAGAGATTTCTTAAAAGTTAAAAATATAGAAAAAAATAGTAAAATAGGCTATTTTACAAAACAGTAGTAATAATAATAATTTTATTTAATTTTTAGTACTTAGTATTGTACCACCATATGTATTAAAATATTATTCAAAATTGAAGAACATACAATGCACACAAGTTCCAGTATGGACTTATTTTAATCACTGCTCCTTTTTCTTGCCTAATGATAAATGTTCAATGATTACACAACAGAGTCATGTGTAAATAAGGTTAAAAAGAAGATATCCGGTTTCACCCTAAATATTACTCATGAAGCGAGTTTTAATTTAAAATGTTATTTGAAGCTGAAAACAAGTAAACATTGGAAAATTCCAATGCTAATTTGTTTTCGAATTCCAATGTTCATTTGAAGTATTTTTCTTTAAAACGTATGAAATGGTTTGAATTTTGGGATTTGGATTCAGCAGTAACATGAAAACGAAAAATCGTATGCCCAGCACAGAATATAAAATGTTTTGTAATATTTCCGGAATGCTGCAATAAAGCCTCTCAATCTTATAAAGTGAAAGTTGTCTAAGCAAACAATTTTAGAACAAGTCAATAATTGTAATTGCATATCACACAGAAGGTTGTGTTTAATATTTCTTTCAAAACAACTTATCCTTTAATTAATAAATTCAAATTGTTGATTGATAATAATTAAATACTTACACAGATGGTAGCATCAATAAATTTAATTTTAAAATAATTATAAAAAGAAATTATTTATTTAAAAAAAATTTCCAATCAAATTATTTAAATAAAGTCAAAAATTCTAAATTTTTCAAAAATCTGAAAAAAAAAAAAATTGCGATATAAATAAAATTTTAAATTGCTTAAAACTGAAAAAAAATGTTTAACTGAAATTTAAAGTGCTGTATCATTAAAAACTCTAAACAGATTTCAAAAAAAGAAAGAAAAATGAATTCCAATCATTATTATAAATGCCAGTGACTCTTCATCACAGCATAATAAACTTAAATTGGCAAAAAAGTATGAAATTTCTTTTAATTATACCCATTGAATACCACAATACAGCCAGAACTGGTGTTGAAACTAAGAAGTTCCTGTATAGTAGCAAGGTGCTTTACCTCCAAATTATGACATCTAGACGAAAAATAACGAAATTAAGGTTCTCTTAAAAAATTTTAATCACAAAAATGAACGGATGACGTAAAAAAAAATTAATTTAAATAAAATAACAGACTATTTCTGAATTTTGCGGTTTATCGTGTTGCATAAAGTTTTCAGCTTTTTAAGCACAAAACTGTATAAGTGTCTGACCTATACAGTTTTTGTGTACGGACTCTGTGGCGAACATATATTTCATTAATTTTACAATCCCCCCACCATAAGGAGGTTAAAAAGTGCTCAAAAAGTTGAGAACATTTGGCGCATCTCAATGGCCATTTTAAGTAAAAATGTGAAATTGCAGAAGATAAATCTATTATAAAAATAATTAAACATGTGTTTCAACAATTAAAAAGTTTCCACCACTGAGGGGGAAGGCTAAAGTGGGGATAAAAATTTTCCAAACTTTTTTTGAACCTGTCATGTGATATATCATCTTAAAGCACATGGACTACTCTTTCAGATTATAACCTTTCATTCCTCCTCCCCCAATTTGGACCCCCAGGCAGGGGCAGTTTTCGAACTTTTTTGAAATTGTAGTGTTTTTATCATTTTAAATCAGATTTTTTTGCAGAGCTCTCTGATAAATACTATTTATAATATATGAAAATATTAAAGAGAGAGAGGGGGGGGGGGGGCGTTTTCCAGGGGCAAGACAGTTGGAACCCTAAGGTGTATTTTTTCAACTTTGGCCAATAACAATCATGTGACATATCATTGTAAAGCTCTATGACTAATATTTTATGTTATACACCTTCCAAAACCCACTTTGCTTTCTCGAGGGGGGGGGGGGGAGGTGGTGTCTATTGTGTCGTCAATGTGTATTTTGAACCGGAAAATGTGATATTATACCATTAAGATGATTATGGCTATTTGATTAAATATTAAGTTATAATCTTTACATTTTTTTTTCTTTAAAGCTTAACTTTTATTTTTATTGCTTTGAAAGATAATTTGACGCATTGATCAAGCTCTGTACATTTTAAAATTTAAAATTACATAATTATTTGATTTGGCAGAATTTATTTCATAAATAGTCCCGAATAAAATAATTAATAATAATAAATAAACATTGAAATATTTCAGTATTTTATGGAGATGTTGATTTAAATAATTATCTTCTAAATATATTGAAAAACTATCTTTTAAATCCCTATGAGGATTTTAAACTTCAAAATATTCTGAAAATATAATATACTACATATCAATTTTTCTGAATAAATGTGCCATTAAATTGTTAAGTAACTAAAGTTAAACTTTATGAAGATTATTTTTAAAAAATGAAAAAAAAAAAAATCATACTAAATTAATGGTTATTTTAAGTAAATATAAATTTTTTTTTTAAATGTGATTTACTTAAATACCAACATACAGTGAAACTCATTGAAGATGCAACCATTTAATATACAATCGCGCTTAAGAAATAAATTATCTGTGGTCCCTTGAAAAAGAAATCTGTGTAAAATTAACCAGATAAGATACAATCCCACTTAAGATATGAAATATATTGGTTTCTTGATTTGTATCGTATTTTGCTAAATATTATTTATTAAAAAAGTATTCTAATATTATCAGCTGTGTAATATTTGGGCTGTTATGTGTGAATAAATATCCTTATATGATATTTATAATTCTTTTTTCCCCTATCTATAGAAGATGATACAACTTTGTTGCCCTCATCTGTGAGAGATAAAGAAGAAATATTTTTTCCTAATAATATTTCTAATGAAGATCCTATAATATATGGAAAATGGTTGATCTTCACGAATGGTGATCTGAAACAACAAGATAAATTATGGTTAAAACTTAAAAATTTAGTTAAAAACAATAATCTAGTCCTTTTAGGATCTTCAACTGCTAAATTGTGCGAAAAACGTGACGAACTTCAAGGAATAATAAAATGCTACACCTGTAAAGACCTAACTATAATAAGAGAGACTGGTGTTTTAATTCAGAATATACTTCAAGACAACACGATTCTGGATTTCAAAACAAATGAAGCTTCCCGAAAGAATTTATTCAGAGCCACTGGTGCCAAATTTATCTCAAAATTCATGCTCACTTCTAATGGAACAATGTTAAAAGAGATAAATTGTGTAGGTGGATAAAAGTAAGAATGTTTTTTTTTATTATTTCCAGATAAGCAATATTTTACTTTTTATGCTTAAATTTGCTTTGATTAGTAATAATTAGTTTATGCAAGAAAGTATACAATTTACAATTATGGGACTCTATAAGATAAAAATGAGTCACTGGGGTCTTTTTATTGTTATTATTCTACTGCTTCTACATAATTGCCATCTCACTGATAATTTCTGTAACATGCATTAATATCTTTTGTAGTAAACAAATTTTAAACCAGAAAATTATTTAATAAGAAGTTCCTTTATTTTTCCTTTTTCTCAATTCTCACTTAACTTCAAAATTAAGAAATAGTTCAATGAAAACATATTTATTTGACCTGAGTCATATTGACACTGTTTCGGTCTTAATTGCATGTATTTTAATTGTGTCTAAGTAAAGACTGATTATTATGAACCTTTTGTGCCCCTCCATACCCCTTCAAAGGAGGAGAAAAATGTCTCTGGTTTTCTCTCTATACAAGGAGGGGGAAAAAGTCTCTGATTTTCCCTATATATGAGGATAATGTTGATTAGGGTGGAGCGAAAAAAATTATTTTTTAAAAATCAAAAACGGGTAGGTGCCAAAAGTTGCCTTTATACTAGTACATCAACTGCGTGAAATTTTAATGCTGAAAAAAAATGGCTTGAGTCTGCGCTTTTGCTCCAAAAATCGAAATTTTGGGTAAAATTTGTCATTTTTTGAGATTTTTTCAAAAAAATTAAAAAATTCCTACAGAGCTGGTTATTATTTAAAAGTGTTACTTAAACCTTTATATTTATCTGCTTAACATATTTAATCTATAAAACAATATCTTTATTCCGTATAGCTGGAGCAAAACAAACAAGTTTTGGTAAAAGAATGGCATTACCACATACAATGAATTGTTGTTTTTAATACAGCTATTCTTTTCAAAACTACCTTGGACATACATCGTGCAGGTGGCTATATTTCATATACCACCCGTCCCAACTATTCGATAATCTTGTACAGTGTTTTAATTATATATTGATTTGTGATTTTCTTTATCTCAAATTTGGCATGTTTTCGATGCATCCACCTAGTTTATCTGTTCTTTGTATCCATGTGCTGCTGTGACTATCTAAATGTATATTTTTACAGCTTATACAAAAAAAAAAAAAAATGACAAGCAGAGTAATGTACGGGAATATTATTAAAGGGATCTATTCGGCCATCTATTATCTTTATCAAACTTACATCCAGTTGATGAAAGTGATTGGAAGTTCTATTACGACACCTTTTTTCAGTTAATTATATTTTTTTACGTAATGATCTGCTTCAAAAATGATTTCAGGTATTTCAACTATAAGTTATGCCATCATTTATTCCGCTTTTGCATTTTTTTTTTTTAACTTCTTCACATCCAAGGGTTTATTGATCTACTTTTATTAATTTCAGCTATGGATTTACATTAATTAATTGATAACTAAGAAAGATTGAACAACGAAATAATTAAAATTTATTTTTTGTACATAATTTTTTTTTTGATATATGGAGACTTGTAAAACACGCATTTTAACAATTTCTTAGGTTATTTTAAATTAAATTTTACTTTTCTGCATTGTAAAAACATAGAAAAAGATCAAACAAATATATATTTAATAATTTGTATTACTAATGGCGTCTACAAATGGTATCTTAACACACAGTAAAAATTTTTACGTTTTCTTTTTTTTGTACATTTCGTGCATTTCTGCTGCAAGCCATTTTTTTATATCATGTAACTCACTGAAAAAGCACTACGAAAGACAAATTGCTATTTTCTTTATTTCTGCTATCTCTTAGGCTCCATTCACACTAATTTCTCTTTTTTTAATAGTATTTATATATGTGAAAACAAAATTATAAAGATGTGTATCCTATAGAATACACCAGGTCTTAAGAGGATATGTTGAGAAGCGAGCTGTTTAATGTGATTTCTGATGATCATCAGAGAGAATTGCAATGGGAATTTGTCCTGCACGTGCAGAGCAAACGTTGTAGTAAATAACTTTTTTTGCAATAGTTTTATGCCGTTTTCTAAGTGTTTTTGTAGCCAGGTAATTCCCCATTAACTTTTAGATCCCCATTTTATAAGTGAACAATATTTGATGGTGAACTGCCCTGGGCATAAACTTATAATGCATAGTACTTTTTGAGTGAATGTACAGACTCTAATCGACTATAAGTACTCATTTAAATTTAGGAGAATTCTATTTGTCGCTGTGAACCATTTTGCATTGGGTAAGCTTAGAATTGTGTATAATAATGGATGATATTCTACTTCAACTCCAGTGAATTTCCTCTGCGTCAATTATTAGAAAAGTCGATGTAAAACGTTATAATCTACATGGATTCACTGGATCAATAAGAAAATCTTTGTCTATGTACTATTCACTTCCTATTGCAATTTTTTATAAAATAGATAATAATTTTGAAAAATTATTTGCTCAAATTAAGTAAAAGATACTCAGAACAGACTAGAAATTCCTAAAATCCCGGTTTATTCCCGGGCTTAAACCGGCTTTTTTCTAACTTTTGCAACGCTAATTCGAAGCGTAAAAGCATATTTTCAAAATTTCGTTTTTTTGCCAACCAGAGATAAATTGCCAAATAAACGAATTTTTTTTTTTTTTTTTTTTTTTTTTTTTTACGGACGTTATAAGGAGGTTCCGCCGAAATTTTTTTTATAAACGTATATAACTATACGAGAAGAACATTCTGTATTTTTTTCAGATTTTTCTGAGTATGCCCGTATGGAGACCTTCCTTGTTAGAATAAAAGTCGCAACTGATCCGTTGAGAACACTAGCATCTGACGCATGCGCAATGGCTTTAAACCATCCGACAGCTGGCAATTGCTATCCTCGTCTGACTAGTGGTGTTACGCGCTAGCTCTCTTTCACTCTACTTTTAATATTTACTATATTTAACAGCCAGCAACCCAAATTTGCAGCCAGATTTAATTAGGCAACCGTATATAATAATAAACAGAAAAAAATTAGCTTTAATTTGATATATAAATTATGAATGTACGTTGTGGGTGTATAAATGTAACAAAATCATACCTGTGTATACCTGGCTGCAAAGAGGTGCGGCCAGGTGCGCAACGGCAACCATGATTTTTCAGAGTCTTTATAGATGTTGCCATAAAGTAGATGACATTTTATTGAAAAAACAAGTCAGTGAAATTTTTTACGGATTATGAATTATTAATAATTTTATTAAAAATACTAGCGGCCACATTTTGATAGGCAACCTGGTAGATATAAATTCTCCTAATCATAAATATGTGTAAAAATTTGGTTTTCAGCAAACACTCGATGAGTACACTGATTCTGCAGCTGGATCTTAGACTATATTCATAGATTTTACTATATTCAAATATCAAAGAACACAAATTTGCCCATTTTTCTATATAAAACATAAAATTGGTGCTAGATACAGTAGACTCTCTCAAATCTGCAACCCTAAAATCTGTAACTCTCTAAAATCCGCACATAATTTACAGATGTAAACAATGAAACATTCAGTTCAGATATAGGAATAAAATTTGACTCTTTTAGTTTTATATTAATTTCATACATATTTTAATTTGTAATTTTTGTTAATATTACTGTATTTGTTTTGTTTTTTTTGTTTTTTTTTTTTTGTTTTTTTTATCCATGAAGAAAGAATAAATTTATTCCTGAAAATATTCAAGATATTGATATTACTAGTCATCACAATCTTCTTAATAAATATATTTATGTATTAATCAAACTTTTGGTTATTAAGTCTGGCTAAACCTGAAATAATACTTTCTTATTTTATAATTTTTGATGTAAATTAGTAATGTATCGTCATCTTTGTGAGTCAAGTTTCATTGAATAATTTATGAAAAATACATTTCATCTTTATAATGAATATTTAATCATACATTATTGATTATTAACATGACCTTTGCTTTTAATATTTTAATCATTTTAAAAGTTATCTAAATTTTTATTTTTTAGTTCATTACTTATTTTAATATTTTATTATATTGTAAGAATTTATTATACTTCCAATTGCATTATTTATTGCTTTCAAATTACTGTTTCAAAAATGTAAACAAAACAATGACCAGAAATCTGAAAATTCTAAAATCCACACAACCTCTGATCTCAAGCTGTGCGAATTTGAGGGAGTCTACTGTATATAATTATAGATTAGTTTTCATAATTGCATTAAAACCTTATTTATTTTCCTTTCATTTTGGGTTCGAGCAAGTATTTTGCATTCAAGTCGGATGTGGATTGAAAAAAAAATGAGGTTTGGTCTGGTTGCAGGTTGCAAAAAAATATTTGGGGCAGTTTGTGTCAGATTTTTGAATAGAGGAAATTCATTTTTGGAGGTTTCAAGTCAAAAAAATATTTTTGACAGGTTCAGGTTGACTTCAAATTTAATTATCAGATTTGGGCTGGTGTACCCAACCTATTCAAGACTCTAATTGCCCCCCCCCCCCCCATCAGGCAAGTTCTGGTGCTGCCCTTGGTTTTTATACACAGGACATTTAAATATTATGTAAGCAAGGTAAGGGAAAATGCATGAATTCTGTTTTTGCTGACAAAGTAATGGACAAGAAACAAACATGTGTTACACAAGATAAATAATATAATATCAAAAAGAAAATTATTTTTAAATAACCAAATATTTGCAAGCAATTACATTATTACTTTTTCTGTAAAAATTTTATTTCCATATTAAAAAGAACAATAAGAACTATACTTTCTTGTGCGACTGTGAAATTGTGAGATTTTGTTGAATCCAAGGAATACAAAAAATAAAATAAGATACACTTTAAAAACACATATAAGATTAATTAACATTTTAAAAGTTATTTTATTTCTGTTACTTTGTTTTTCAATATGTAGTGTGGATAACAGATGTTTGTGGGTTCTACATCAGCATATTTCATAGAGTTGACTATATATATTGCATATTTTTAGATTATGTTTATTTTTTTAAATGAAAAGCATCTTAAAATTTTGTAGAGGATACTTAGATCATCCACCAAGTTCAAGAATCTTTTTTTCATTACATCAAAAGATAAAAATCCTTAGAATATTATAAAGCTTTTTTATCATCCATAAAATGTTAAATTACCTGAATAACCTGGCCTCAACCTTTGAGTGAAAGATGACCTGCATTTTTCTTATTTTACCTTACAAAAGTAGAAGGCATATAATAACTTGTACTTGTCTTAGTATAAATACTTGTTTAGTCCTAATAGTGGTCTTATTTATATTATTTAACAGTTAACTATATAATTCATGCTTATATCTGATTAATTTACAAACTGAATCTTTAATCTAGAATCTATGTTATTACCTTCACGGGAAACAAGAAAAAAGAGAAAACGTTACGCTTATCCTGAGAAGGCTCATGTAAAGGAATCAAGTTATGTATTGTGCTTATTTTGCGATGTAGATGATGCTGATGATGACGAATATACTGAACTCGATCGAGTGTGGAGTGAAGTTAAAACTTTAAAAGATAAAAATGTTTTTCAAAGCGTATTTTGTGAAACCTATGCCTTCCAGCATCCTTTTCAGCAAAATAATCCAAGAAGAACAATCATGTGCCAAATAGATGGCTTTCATATTGATTCAATTATTAAATGTGCTGAAATATTAAAAGAAAAAGTTTCATATAATTCGCCTATATATTGTAAATTTTTTGCAAGTAAACTTGGATTTCAATTAAGTTATCTTTATACAGAGGATAAGGAATTCTATATATACACTGAAAAGAAATGGAAACTCATGAAAAGAGCTTAAATACATTCATGCAATTCTTTTCCTTTATTTTTTCAGTATTTTATATAGGTATGCAGTAGATTCCCTCATATCCGCAATCCTAAAATCCACAACTCTCTAAAATTCGCACATAATTTACAGATGTAAACAATGAAACATTCAGTTCAGATATAGGGACAAAATTTGACTTTTTTAGATTTATATCAATTCCTTGTATATTTTAATTTGTAATTTTTGTTAATATGACTGAATTTGTGTCTTTTCATGAAGGAAGAATAAATTTATTTCTGGAAAAAATTCAAAATATTGCTGATATCATTGGTAATCACAATCTTCTTACAAAATGTATTTATATATTAATAAAGTTTTACCTGAAACTGAATCTGAAATAAAACTTCCTTAAATTATGATTTTGATGTGAATTAGTAATGTACCTTTAAAAAAGAAGTTTCATTCAATAAATTAGGAAAAATATATTTCATCTTTCAAATAAATATTTAATCATAGATTATTGATTATTAACTTGACCTCTGCTTTTAATATTTTAATAATTTTAAAAATTATCTAAATTTTTATTATTTTAATTTATTACTTTTTTTTAGTATTTTTTTATATTATAAGCATTCATTATAATTTTGATTGCATTATTAACTATATTCAAATTACTGTTTAAAAAATCTAAACAAAGCAACGACCAGAAATCTGCAAAATTCTAAAATCTGCACAACCACTGGTCCAAGCTGTGCAGATTTCAGGTAGTCTACTGTACTGAATACATTTTCTTTAAGCTTTATTCATAAAGTTATAGAAACTTCTAGTAGCGTCTATATGAAAGAATATATTAATCTTAACCATTAAAAAACATTTGAAAATTTCTCTAAAAAAGTTGAAATAAATTACAATTGTAATGACATATTTGTTACAGTACAGAAAACAAATTTTTTTTCCATCATTTTGTTTAAAATTAAAGAAGTAAACAATAAAATTCTATATGGTAACTTTCATAATAAACCTTTTATAATATTATAATTTTTTAGAATACCAAATGAAGCATTTTTGGAGAATTTCTGTTCATTCATTGGAATCATGTATTTTTAGCATAAAAAGCTGATTAATTGAGCTGAATTTATTCAGTCTAACAATTTAAAAGTTTAATTAAAAATAAACTATCATTATATTATTATAACTTATTATTAAGGGCACATGAAACATAAAAATGTTTAATTTTTTAAGTTTTAAAATTATCGGCCTAAAAAATCTTTTTAAATTGTCATGGTGCTGGAAGGTTTTAAAATAATATATTTTAAGCACTGTGGGAGTATATATAAATACACACACTGGTGTGCAAAATTTAAGAACGAATCCCAAAATGGCAATTTTGAAGGGATTTTCAAGCGGTACTTTTCACGCAAATAATTCAAAAGGAAGTTATATAATTCGAATAATTACTATCCCAGCATAACAGCTAGTCCATATAACATTTCATTCAGGTTACACATGGTCACAAGAGTCACAGTCACTACGGCGAAACAAAAAATAGGAAATTCCATATGTCTCTTTTATGGCCACCGCTGCCAGGGAAATTTTTTTGGGTGGGACTTGTATAGGCTAAAACCATATGGTAGGCCTTCCCACCTAGCCAAATCTGTCTCTTTTATGAGTCTCAAATGACTACTATATGTGCAATTTTAAAGTCATTGAATGTTGCATTATGATAAATCCCCAAATAATGTCACATTAAAGTCACATGATGATTTTCTGCTACAAGAATTTGTCAAATGGTGACAGAAACCCTATTGTGAAGTAACCACTGTGAAAAGTGATGAAAAGTCACCATGTGACTTTAATTGGACATTATTTAGTAATTTATCATAATGCAATGTTCACAATGACTTTGAAATAGTCTCCAGATGAGAGGTCACACAAGAGTCTCAATGAAATGACATTTTAAAGTCACCTGGTGACTCGCCACAAGGCAGCAGTCACACTGACCTGTCAGTGGAGTCACATATAGTAGTCATTTGAGACTCATAAAAGAGACATATGGAATTTCCTAATTTTAGTTTGGTCGTAATGACTGACTCTTGTGACCATGTGTGACCTGAATGAGATGTTATATGGACTAGCTGTTATGTACTTGTAGTAATTATTCGAATTATATTTCTTCCTTTTGAATATTCGCATGAAAATCCCTTGATAATTGGCATTTTGGGACTCGTCTTTAAATTTTGCACACTAGTGTATATATCTATGTATCTATATATATGTATCACAATGTGTTTTTTATGCTTTGGTATGCTTTTATAAAATTCTATTTTAGTTAAACAGTTGGAGCTTTTCAAAATTGTGTAACTAACTTGTTTCTTTAAAAACATGTAACATTATATGTCTGAGTGGAGGAAAAAAAGGAAAAATATGTTCTTAAAATGTTTAGAATTTCGAAAGATTTTTAGTCAAATATTTTTTGTTTTACTTTTTTTAAGCCAAAATGAAAATTGTTTTTTTCTTTTTTTAATTCTCAAACAGCATGTTTTCTGACACCATAGAAATTTTTAAGGAGATATTAGTTTTTTTTTTTTTTTTTTTTTTAGAAAAGTATCAGACATACTGTTAAAAAAATATGTAAAAAGTTAACTAGTTCTAGAAAATTAATTTATGCATTAAATTAATTTATTTTATTTGTATAGTGGGTATATTTATTGTAAAAAATTTTCATTTTTACCTATTTTTAAGTAAAATACATGTTATATTTCCTCAAAACAGCTTCATTTTACTTGTCGAAATATTCCATGTTCCCTTAAGGTTCTTTTAAAGATATTTTAGTGAGGCAGTTTTTCTAACTAAAAGATTCCAAAAAAGTTGCATTGAATGTACAGAATTAAATTGTTCTTCTACACATGAGCAATATTTATGTAATATAAATGCAACTTATGATGTGAAATATTTTTTGGAAAAACAGCTTTGTAAATTCTATTTTTTAGTTTGGAACTGATATGACTAATTTTTTGCTCTGTGTACATTTTGAATTATTGTAAAAGTTATTTATATAATTTATTAAATAAAATATGATACTTCTTATAGTATGCATTACTTAGATTTAAAAAATGTAACCTGATGGCAGAAATTTTTTATAACCCTTTAAGACCTGTCCTAAACAATTGTGTATAGATAATCCCAAAGAAAAGGGAAAAACTGTTCCTCTTTTTGAACAATTTATTGCCGAGCCTGTTCCCACAGAATTGTGTGGATCCTCCTTTGACACAAAAACTTTATTTTTACCAAAAATCTTCCAGTCTTAAAGGGAAATATTCTGGGTAAGATCCAAGAGTATTTACAGAAATTTTCTTCGATCATTTAAACATTAAACTGTCAGTTCAGATATTTTACTCTTAATCTGAATGAATGTTTGTCAAAATTGTGCACTTTAATTTTCTTTCATCAAAATAATTTCATTGCTTTTTAAAATGCTTGTATGCAAGTTTTTAAAATGTTATGACTAGAGTTTGAACATTTTTTCCTAGTTTACCATTTTTGCCTAGGAAGTCAAGTTAATAATTTTTATATTCTATTTAACCTTTTCATGATATTTTTTCAATGTTTATCTGTATCTATGTGAAATTTATCTTAAAATAAATGAGTGCAATAGCACTTTAAGAACTTAAAATGTGTTTGTTTATTACCCTAATTTCAGGCATATAATTCACAGATGAAACAATTAGTGTTTGGACTGAGAAATTTTACTTAGTAAAATGTAATTTATTAGGCTGCAGAAAATATTTAACATAAAGTATTAAATGAAATTTCTGGATCCAAATGTTATTGTTTGATTTGCAGATTATATGCTGAAAATAATGCTAATTTACAAATTTTTAGTTTTCAGATTTTAAATGAGTTTTAAATTGTTAAGACTATTCAAATAATTGGTTGGTTGCCATTTTGGACAGTTATCATAGATTTTTTTTAACTCCTTGGATGTCCTCTCATGTTAGGTGGCCGCCATCTTCAATTGTATAATCTCTAGACATCTGCTATCTTGGATAGCCAACATCCAAGATGGTATCCGTCAATCTTGGATGTCTTAATAATCTAACAAGCGATCTTGGATCAGTTCTTTTCCAACTAAGCATAGTATTTATTTTGGTTGGAAGACTCAAATTTTCAAGTGACCTTTGAAACGTCCAGAATATGCTGTCATAGGAATATCAGATGTCCTATTTTTCAGCTTGCTGATCACATGACCAGTCGAAACAAAAAGATACAGTAATTTTTGTGACGTCAAGATAAAGGGAGAAAGTGCAGTGAGTCAGTCCTGCTTTGACTGTAAATTAATCTCATACTTGAGAGTTGTAAAATGTGCATGTTTTAAGTGTTTCTGGAATCAAGTTCTGCTTAGTGTAATCAAACCTCTCTTTCATAAAAACTGCTATGTGCCTGCATAATGTTAGACTGCATGATTTGATAACAAGTAATATTATGTTTATCATCAACATTGCTTTGGTTTTTTTAATAATTATAAATAAAATATAAATAGACTTTAGATAATTCTAAACATATTTCTGTTAAAATATTTAAACTTATTGTGACGGTTTGTTACAGCAGCTGATAAAACAAGGGCCAATGGGTAATCAGTTGTTGATTTGCCACAAACAGAAACTTCTGCAGGTGAATTCCTCATATGTCTGCTATTGTACCTGATTAAGAAGCTCGTCACTATATTGTAATGAATCCCATGAAAGGTAGAAAAAAAAAAGATTAATGAAAGCATTTCACAAATTTTTGTTTTTTCTTTCTTCATAACTTGACACTCTTTCATACTTCAAACCAGATTTTATTTTAAAACGAAATCAAATAAATATGACATAGCAAGGCAATAGATTTTATTAAATGATTTTTTAAGATCACAATGTGTTTATCTGACTTGGAAAAATAGTTGAATATTGGTGATTAGGCTTTATAAACAGTTTTTAATATTTAGGGTCATCTTTTTTTTTTTTTTTTTTTTTTTTTTTAACAAAAAGGATTAAAAAGTTTAGTTTTAAGCATAAAATTGTCCTGTAGTATGAAAAGTCATTTTATAAATTAACAAAAGGAACAAAATAACAAAAGAATAAAAATAATAAATTTTAAACAAAGAAAAATATGTGTATTAGGATGGGCTGAAAAATGCAAAAATTGATTTTCAATTCACAATACTGTGGAAAAGTTGTAAATTCGAAAGACATTATTGGGTAAAAAAAGAAATAAAATTGGTTACATTTTCCAGTCACGCATGCACTGTAAAGTTTGCTGAAATGTTGAAAAATTCACATTACAAATTTTTTATAAATTAGCCTTTTCATAAATGTAATAGCTGAAATTCTTATGTATTAGAATAACAAAACATAATGCTAACTATTTTTTAAATACATCAACATCTTCCAGTTGTGCATGTGCTCTGAAGTTGTAAGGAATTATTACACTTAAATATTGATAAGCTTAAGTAGGATGAAGGATTAGTGATTCTTGCCAGCCTTTAGAGCAAATGCGTGATCAGAAGATGTTCATCAATTAAAATAATATTTCAGCAGTATGTTTTTTGTTATATTATATAAAAATTTCAGCTATTACATTTGTGAAAAGGCTAATTTAAAAAAATTGTAATAATGGGAATTTTTTAACATTTTGGCAAACTTTACAGTGCATGTGCAACTGAAAATATAAGCTAATATATTTTTCTTTACCCGATTTTTAGTCTCTTAAATTTACAACTTTTCCGTAGTATTGCAAATTAAAAATAAATTTATTTTTTTGGCTTGTTCTAATGTGTATACCATCCATATCTAAGTAAAAGTTAACCAGCAAAAGATATTAAAAAACTACCTTGTGCATGACAAAATAAATAGAGAAGGGAAATAAATATTAGATGTTTATCAATAACATTAACAGGATTTTTTTAAAAATCTTGCTAAAGTAATGTGCATTAATATTTAATTTACAAAATAATTTCACATAATTTAAAGAAAATTAATTTATTGTTACTTAAAATAAAGTTTATAAGTGTATCAATACTCTATTACTTCAGTAAAAAAGAAATCATATTTATAGATAAACTAAATTTTGATTTAAAAAATATACAATTATACTTCTTGATATTCCTGCTTCTGGAACAGACAAATCCTCAGTGGCAGCAACCCTCCGCCATTGAGCTGAAAGTTTCAATTGCACCCTCTCTTCGTCTACCAGTCTGCAGATTCATCAATCTTAAGCTTTATATCATATACAGCTTTTCTTGTCATTCTATGTCTGTAAAAAGCACTATGATAAGGAATAAAATTTTAAAATAAAGACTATGTTGGCCAAAAAACAGTTTACTTAAGGCCCCTGTCCTCGCTCGAAGAAACGCTCGCGAGCTCATGCTATTCCTATGGGGAAGCATTTTTCTAATAACTCTTTTGCATTCTGACATTTTTGAATAATTTTTTTTGCATTGGATAGCTGAGGTACATGCCAAAAGCGCACCTTTTTTACTTTTTCGATTTTGGTTGCAGATATTTTTTACAAAGTTAGTTTCACTTTCAAAACCGGTTTCGAAATTGAAAGTGCTTTTTAAAAAAAATACCTGCAACCAAAATCGAAAAAGTAAAAAAGGTGCACTGTCGGCATGCACCTCAGCTATTCAATGCAAAAAAAATTATTCAAAAATGTCAAAATTCAAAAGAGTTATTAGAAAAATGCTTCCCCATAGGAATAGCATTAGCTCACGAGCGTTTCCTAGAGCGAGGACAGGGGCCTTAAGAACGATGATCTACCATAGAATTATTAAGTCTACAAATTCAAAACATTGACCTAATAGACAGAAGTATTTTTCCACTATAAGTGCTATAGGTAGGTAGAAAAAAATAGCTTTGGTCAGAGAAGAAAATTTGGCAGCATATTTTCTGGCAAACTGTTCACTGTTTCATAACCAAGTTTTTTTTTCTCTCTCTCTCTCTTTAATATTGGTACAGTTAGTTTAATATAAAGAAGTCATTTTTCTATTTTCATATACAAACAGAAATGGATTGTATGTAAAAAATATATATATATATTAATATTTTGCTAATAAAAGAAAGTGTTGCTCTGTTTGTGTGTATCAGTAGGAAGAAAAATTTACTGCACATGAAAAGCTAAAAAAATTTGTGAGATAATCGAAGGCCCCCTGCGTTGCATCTGTGACTCAAAATTTTAAATTTCTAATAATTAACCGAGTTATTAATTAAAAGAGATTACAACCAATTCTCATTACAAGCTAATATCTGCCCTTCCAAGAAGGAAAAAAGAACTTGCATGCCCAGAACTGTTATGTACACATCAATAGGAAATAAAGATTGAAAAGAAGGTATTTAGGGGGTATTTTATTATTATTTATCAACTTTCATCAGCCAAACTGTTTAGTAAAGTTTAAAATGGAAGAGATAATCTGAAAGACTTTACTGTTAAGTCTTAAACGCTGTACATTGGCTAAAAAATATCGAAGTTAAGCCTTCAAAAGAAAAAAATGAATGGATCATTTTTAAATTTTTTCCCCCTGCTATATGGCATCATTTCCATGAGGCATAATTTCTAAGCTACTGATTAACAAAAAACATGTATGTAAAGCTCAGACCTTTTTCTCCTTGGTGCACTTGGTTTTTAAAGCATAAATTTTAATACTTAAAAAAAACTGTGACAGTGGGTCAATGTGTGCTTTTTTATATACAGTAGACTCCCTCAAATCCGCACAGCTTGGGACCAGAGGTTGTGCGGTTTTTAGAATTTTGCAGATTTCTGGTCATTGCTTTGTTTACATTTTTTAAAAATAGTGATTTGAGTGCAATTAATAGTGTATTCGGAACTATAATGAATGATTACAATATAATAAAATATTAAAATTAGTAAGAAACTAAAATAATAAAAATTTAGATAATTTTTTAAATAATTAAATTTTTAATAGGAAAGGTCAAGTTAACAATCAACAGAGTATGATTAAATATTCATTATAAATATTAAATGTATTTTTCCAAAAATATTCAACAAAACTTGTACTCATAAAGCTACATTACTCATTCACATCAAAATCATAAAATAAGGATTTTTTTTTTCAGTTTAGCCAGGCTTAGTAACAAAACAACAACAACAAATCTTGATTGATACATAAATGTATTTGGTGAGAAGATTGTAATTACCAGTGATATCAGCACTGAATTTTTTCAGAAATAAATTTATTCTTTCTTCATGAAAAAACATGAACTCTGTCATATTAACAAAAATTATAAATTAAAAAACATATGGAATTGATACAAAACTAAAAAAATTAAATTGTGTTCCAATATTCAAACTGAAAGTTTCATTGTTTACATCCATAAAATATGTGCGGATTTTAGAGAGTTGCAGATTTCTGGTTTGCAGATTTGAGCGAGTCTACTGTAGTAAAAATAACTAAAACTTTGTAGTTTAACTCAGTCTTTTCAAAACATCTTTGCAGACCAGACTTACATCACCTACTAAAATTTTGAAACATTTAGGCAAGAAGTATTTTTTAGGCAATAAAATGCATATAAATTTCAATGGAAACACTCAAAAAAAAAAAAAAAAAAAAAAAAAAAAAAAAAAAAAAAAAAAAATCAGCAGTTTCAACACAGTTTCAAAGCTAATCCTTTGGAAACAAAAAACTATTCTTTGAAGTTACTTTGTTTTTTCTGCACATTTTATTGCAGGATCAATTTGACGCATATTTTTATTTTAAAAAATTCTTCATTTTATACAAACCTAGGATTTTGATGTGCAACAGTTACAGGTAAAGTAATTTTTAAAGTTAAATATCAATATTTGAGCACAAAAATGACACAGTCAATGGAAATATATAATCCCCTCCCTGTTTCTCATTCCAGTTATTTCAAGCCTTTTTATCACTAACTATCAGGAGTTATTTTTTAACCAATTTTTCACACAGTTAGCAGGCACCTCTGTATAAAAATGCCCAATATGTAACTAAATATGCTTACATTTCAAATCTTAGTTGTTGGTATCAAGTTTTATGATGCATGTTGTAATATTTAAAACAATATACATATAAAACTGGCATTTTATGGCTTATTTTTATGAAATAAGTCAGTTGGAAATATTCTGGATAACTGGTTTCCAAATAAATTGTTCCATACTATAAATACACAAACATTACAAAATAATGTAGCAAAAAACTCAATAAAACACAAAAATTATTATCGCAAGATGTTTTACCCTGTAATATGTAAATGAAAATATCACTATTATGACTCTCCATAAAAATAATTGTTTTAACCAGATATTATTTCAAATTGAGCACAAGTGTTGAATTAAAGACTAAATATAGTTGAACAAATATTATGAGCTGATAATCCAAGAAAATTCAAACATTATATGTCAAAATGCAGCATAAAAAAACACTGTTTATGAAATAGGGATGATGGAATAAGCTAAAATTCAGTATTGCCAGCTTACTAATTTTTAAAAATTCAAATTGTTTGATTGACACCAGTTTTTCTGAGGAGTACTATTTGGTTTATTTAATGACAGATTAAATAAGAATAAAACAAGATGAACTTTTTGAAAAAAGTGGCGACAACTTGAATTTTCAATAAAAAGAATATTGCCCAGTTAAACAGATGGCATTGAGCTCACAGGCTATGCAACTAATTGTATATTTCAGCCTTTTTTTTTTCAAGGAATAATGTCCTTCGAAAAACAAATTAAGGAAAGGATTAGCTCTCCCATTTCCCCTCTTCATATTTAATCATTTAACCCCCAAAACTAATCATGGAAGCCCCTTATCACATAATAAACCTATACCTAAGATTCGAAGCAAGTCAGATAATTCTGCATAAATACCCATTTATATAAATCAAGAGGGATTATACCCCATTCCTTCCTTTATACATAACCATTAAACCTCCAAAACTATTCAGAAATTTGCCTTATCAAAAAGAACCTATATTCAAAATTTAAAGCAAATTGGATTATTCTGCATACAAATCCATTTATCTAATTTAAGAGGCGATAATCACCCATTCTCCCCTTCATACTTAAAAGAACCTTACAACTATTCAGGAAAAAGTCGTATCAGTATGAACTTATATCCAAAAATTGAAGCAAATCGGTTAATTCTGCATTAAAAACCATTTACCTAAATTAAGAGAGTTTCCACCCTTGATACCCTCTTTATACTTATCCAATGAATTCCCAAAACAAATCAGGGAAGTGCCTTATCAGAAGGAACCTATATCCAAAACTTGAAGCAAATCTGTAAATTCTGCATGAAAAACCCATTTACATAAATTAATTGGGGTTACCACCCATTTACCCCCTTTATACTTAACCAACGAACACCTAATGCTAATCATGGAGGACAATGATCCTATATCTAAAATTTTAATGAAATTTGATAATTCTGCATAAAAAAACCATTTACAGTCCTCCCCACTTAATCGGGTAGCAGATAATCGAATACCCCGCTTATTCGAATAGAACTCTCCGGAACCGAATTTATCGCCATTGGATCAATGTTATTTTCCCCCGCTTAAACCGAATAAATTCCGCGAACCTCCCCGCTTATTCAAATACCATCTGGCTGACTTATGTTTGAAAACAAACGCGAAAAACACGTTTCATCTTGAATTTTTCTTCACCATTTGTCATTTTTGGCTCATTTACACTGAAGACAAATTTTCAGTTCTTCCTGCAATGATTTTGGCCAGCAGAGGTGTGTAATGTGTCAACAATCTTTCTTCTTTTTTCTGTGAATGGGTGAAATAAGTTGGCCATTGTGGATCATTTTTGCGTATTCTAAGTTTAGTCACATTTTTGTTAGGAAAAAGGCATTGCTATGAATTTTAAATGGAAAGCTTTACATCTTTCTTATAAACTACAGTTTTGGAAGCATTAAATAAGAAAACAGAAGTCCAGGTAGCAAAAGGTTTTAAGGCTGTTCTTAAATCAAAAAGGGCAACTTTATGACATAAGTTTCAATTTATTTTTGCTCGGAATTGTATGAAACTAGCAGGTGTTGTTGTTCAGAAACTATCAAATCGCACTCAGTTTCCCATTTTTGTTACAAACACAAAAGATTTTTCAGAATATTGTGTCAAAGTGGGCGTTTTAAACTTACTTTTTGCAGAAGAGAAGAAAAACCAGTCCGAATTGGAGTGAAAATCGTCTTGTCGTGTGATCATAAAAGCTTATTACTCAATATGTAATGGATCAATCAAAAAATTAGATTCCAGATCTGTTCCATGGTCAGGCTTTGCAATTTGATATATTTCCGTTTAAAAATCAATTTGTAAATGTGTCAAAATGTTTTCCACTTGAACAAAGCACTTGATAACAGCTTTAAAATATCGCAGATATAAATTTCCAATATGAAACGCAATACCAAAAAATCCAAAAAGAATAGAGATAAAATGGAAATTTGGATCAATAGAGGGAACATAATTTCAATTTTGATAAAACTGGTCGATATGTGCTGGAATGGATTTAATGAAAAAAGCAAATTTTTGTTAATAAATGGCACTATGATTATGCAGAAAGTGTGTGCTAATGCACAAAAATGTTCCATGTTTTTTGTGCGTAAATTCCACATAAACAAACCACTTTAAATGACGTTTTAAACGTGTAAATAACGTAAATTACAAGTAGCAAAATTTTAACCAAATTTCAATGAACTACATGAAGTACAATGTAAATCATACAGCTAATATGTACTGATATTAAATTATTACATAAATATTTTATGTTAGTTTTTTTATTTATTTTGCTAATTTACATTATTATATTAATGGTTTTATTAACCAATTATTTAATTATGCTGTAAATGGTTGTTTTACCTTTTTATTGTGCATTAATATTAAATTTCTGTGTTTCCCCGTTTAATCAAATACCCCGCTTAATCAAATATTTTTTCTGGAACCATCAATATTCGTTTAAGCGGGGACGACTGTACCTAAATTAAGTGAGGGAGTTTGCCCTCTCATCCATATACTTATCCATTGAATTCCCAAAGCTAATCATGGAAACTTCTTATAAAATATATCCAAAATTTCAAGTAAATTCGATATTTTTATCATGAGTTATGTTACATCCATAAATATTTACAGAATGGGCAGGCACATAAGCTTTCAGGCTTTGATAGCCTGTGAGCTAGCAATAGTACTATAGCTACAGCACATCATTTAATTAAAAGCCCGGAGAGGGGATGCACAAACCTAAAAAACTTTAAAATGCTCATTTTTTTCCCTTGAAAAATCTCAGAAGACATAGGCGTAGCGCCGGGGGGGGGGGGGGGGGGGGGGGCACGTGCCCCCCCAATCATCTGTACCCGGGCGCCAGAACAGAAAGCGTAGGGGCGCCAAATGAAAACTTTTTTTTATATCTTTATATGCAAAAATTTATGTATATATATCGAATTTGAATAAAAAGCTCTCACAAACGGAAAATTCAAAAGCAAAACTGAACCAAGTGTATCTTTATGCATTCTGTCATTAAATAAATCAGTCTCTACTCAAAAACACTCTTCTGTGTGAAACTGTACTTCATCGACCATTGCCAAAATACAAGCGCTTTCCCTAGGGGTTGCAGAGGGGGCGCCAAATGAAGATTTTGTTTGTCTTTGCATTCAAAAATGTATATGTATGGAATTTGCATAAGAATGTCTGACAGCCTGAAACCAAGCGATTACTCTAGGGTTTGCAGAGGGGGTGCCAAATGAAGATTTTGTTTGTCTTTACATACAAAAATGTATATGTATAGAATTTGCATAAGAATGTCCCACAGCCTGAAACCAAACGATTTCTCTAGGGTTTGCAGAGGGGGCGCCAAATGAAGATTTTGTATGTCTTACATACAAAAATGTATATGTATAGAATTTGCATAAGAATGTCCCACAGCCTGAAACCAAACGATTTCTCTAGGGTTTGCAGAGGGGGCGCCAAATGAAGATTTTGTATGTCTTACATACAAAAATGTATATGTATGGAATTTGCATAAAAATATCGCACAACCTGAAACCAAGGGGTTTCCCTAGGGTTTGCAGAAGGGGCGCCAAATGAAGATTTTGTTTGTCTTACATACAAAAATGTATATATATGGAATTTGCATAAAAATGTCTCACGGCCTGAAACCAAACGATTTCCCTAGGGGTTGCAGAGAGGGCGCCAAATTAAGATTTTTTTGTCTTTACATACAAAAATGTTTATGTATGGAATTTGCATTAAAATGTCTCACGGCCTGAAACCAAGCGATTTCCTTAGGGGTTGCAGAGGGGACGTCAAATGAAGATTTTGTTTGCATTTACATACAAAAATGTATATGTATGGAATTTGTATAAGAATGTCTCACAGCCTGAAACCAAGGGATTTCCCTAGGTTCTGCATAGGGGCGCCGAATGAAGATTTTGTTTGTCTTTACATACAAAAAAGTAATGGGATTTGCATAAGAATGTCTCACAGCCTGAAACCATGCGATTTCCTTAGGGGTTGCAGAGGGGGTGCCAAATGAAGATTTTGTTTGTCTTACAGACAAAAATGTATATGTATGGAATTTCCATAAAATTTTCTCACAGCCTGAAACCAAGCGATTACCCTAGGGGTTGCAAAGGGGGCGCCAAATTAAGATTTTGTTTATCTTTACATACAAAAATGTATATGTATGGAGTTTGCATAAAAATGTCTCACAGCCTGAAACCAAGTGATTTCCTTAGGGGATGCAGAGGGGGCGCCAAATGAAGATTTTGTTTGTATTTACATACAAAAATGTATGTGTATGGAATTTGCATAAGAATGTCTCACAGCCTGAAACCAAGCGATTTCCCTAGGGTTTCCAGAGAGGGCGCCAAATGAATATTTTGTTTGTCTTTACATACAAAAATGTATATGAATGGAATTTGCATAAGAATGTCTCACAGCCTGAAACCAAGCGGTTTCCCTAGGGTTTGCAGAGGGGGCGCCAAATGAAGATTTTTTTGTCTTTACATACAAAAATGTGTATGTATGGAATTTGCATAAGAATGTCTCACAACTATAAAATTCGAAAGGAAAACTGTACCAAAGCATCTCTATGCCTTTTGTCATTAAATAGGCTTGTCTCTCTTCCAAAACCCCTATTTTATGTGAAGCTGCATCTCATCGATAATTTCAAAAGCAAAGCAATTCCTACGCCAAAACAAAAGACAAAGGGGGCGCCAAATGAAGATTTTGTTTGTCTTTGCATATAAAAATGCATATGTAGAGTATATATTGAATTTGCATAAAAATGTCTCTTGAAAATTCAAATTAAAACTGAATCAAATGTATCTCTATGCCGTCTATCATTTAAATAGGTTAGTCTCTAAAAATCCTCTTCTGTGTGAAACTGTACCTCACCAACAATTGCCAAAAACCAAGCGATTTCCCTAGGGGTTGCAGAGGGGGGCAGGGGGGGGGGAATGTGTCTCGGACGCCAAAACGAAAGGTGAAGGAGGCGTCAAATTAAGATTTTTTTTGTCTTTACATACAAAAATATATAAGTATAGAATTTGGTAAAAATGTCTCATAGCCAGAAAATTCGAAAGGGGGACTAAATCAAATGCATCTCTATGCCTTTTGTCAGTTAAATAGGTTAGCTTTTGCTTAAAAATCTCTTCAGTGTGAAATTGTACCCTCACCGATAATTGCAAACGGTAACTAATTTCCCTAGGAATTGCTAAGGGAACATATGCCTTGGACGCCAGAACGAAAGGCGAAGGGGGCGCCAATTAAAATTTTGTTTGTTTTAATATATACTATAAAAAAAGAATTTGAAACTAAGTGCGCGATGTCGACCCGGATCTACATAAATTTAGCTCTTGTAACTATTAACAATTACTAAAGATATAAGTTAAGCTTAGAATTTTTACAGAATTTCATGCTATCAATGTAATGAAGGAGCGAATAAAATAAGTAAATTGATTTTGTATATCAATTTGATAAAATCTAAAATAGTGATTAAAACCAGTGTATGTTATATATTAAGATGTTGAAACAAAAGTTAGAAAGAAACTATTATAATGTCAAAGTAATCTTCTATGTTGGGGAAGTATAAAAGTGCAGCTTAAGTCTGCTTGTTTCTTAATTTAATTAATTTTGTAAAGATCAGGGGCGGATTTAAGGGGTCGCGATGGTCACAATCGCGAGGGGCCCCGCATCTCAAGAGCCCCCAAATCTTCTTTTGAATTCTAAGAAAAATGTGACGTTTTGAGAAAAGGAATTTCTTTCTTCCCTTTTAATTTTTCAGTTAATATTATACCATTTTCAAGTAATAAATACTTTTTTTCTATAATATGCTATTATCAGAGAGTTTTTATCTTTCACTTACCTTTTCCCTCCTTTTTTTCATAAAAATTATTAGGACAATGATCGGTTATAGAGAGAAGGGGTGGAATGCAAAGGAAAATTGGGTCTGAGCCGAAATGAACCCTGTTAGAAACTTTCTTATGACGTTTTAATTATATAGATTGAGGAGCTGATTAAATCATGGGGTCACTGACTTTTAGGGGCCCCATACTTGGAATTCAGTTTTCTTAAAAGTGATCTTTTAAATTAATTTTTACTTTTTTACTGATTATCTACGCTAATAAAAGAAACTTTCGTTCTGCGTGTCAGTGTATGGCTAGCAAAATCTACCGCACGTCTAAGTCTGAAAATTTTGGGGAGGTGAGTCTAAGCCAGTTCCTGATGCACTTGGGGATCAGATTCTTAATATTTTTAGACCCGGGCCCCCTGGACTCTTTCAAGTTTTTATGTCCTAAATTTTTAATAACTTGCTCCCTTTGTATCTGATTTTCGTTTTGGGGGCCCTTTCTTCATTTGGTTATCCTCCTTTGTATCTTGGCCCGGTATACTGCCAATGAAGTTTTTGTGTCCTAAATCCGTGCTAATAAAACAAAGTTTCGTTTTATCTATGGGAGAAATCTACAACACAAAAAATCTAAAAATTTAGGTGAGGATAGTCCAAAACAGATCCTTATGCACACTAGGCTCAGATTTTTAATATTTTAAGGATCGGGGCCCCTTTAACCTTTTATTCATTAAATTGTTAATAACTTGCCCCTTCATATCGTATATTCAATGTTTTGAGGGACCTTTCTTCATTTAATTATTCTCATCTTTTTAACCCCCAGTTAAGATCCTGGCTTCTTGGGGCCCGATACTGGGCCCCTTGAAGCTTTTCTGCAGATTATTTGTTTATAAATTGTTTTTTTTTAATCCGTTCTTCATTTTTCGGATTCTTTTTCTATTTAGTTAGTCTCACGTTTCTATATTACAGTTTAGATCCCGGGGGGCTCTAGGATGACGTAGAGACTGGTACAGGACTCCTTGGACTTTTTGTGCTCCAAGCGTTTTTCACCGCTTAATTTTCTTACCTTCTCTGTACATAATTTTAAAGTTGATGCTTGGACTCTTCTTCTCAGACCAACACCCTCATATTTTAAATTTAGGGACCTTTTTTTAAACATTTACCAATTTTTTGTGCATTTCTTTAAAATAATATTTGAACCAATACTTCATACCCTGTGTTAATTTTGACTAATTGAAGATCTAACGCGCTAAGTACTAAGACGGTTTAACATATTTTCCTGTTAGATCTCTAATTTTTAAGTATCAGTTGGTCCTTTACGGGCCCATTTTTATAACTTCGTTTAAAATGATCTGATTTAATATTTTTTTACTAAAAACTTTTTAGGTTTTCTAGCTACTACATGAACAACAAAAATATTTCCCAGACTTTAGCTACCACCAATTTTAAATATTAATTGCTTTATTAGAATCCTTGTTGTAAAAGTTACAACAAGGATTTTTAACGGCAATTCGGACAGTTAAAAATGGTTCGAATTGCATGCAATTTTTTAAACATAGTTGTATATGTATACTATACTAATTAAAACACACTAAACACAGTTATAAATAATTATACGTTAGGACTGTATCTTTAAATTTTAATCACAACCGATAAGCAGAGGACACTCTGGTCGCTATTTCTATTTCACAAACTATAAGCAGCGAACACGGATCGTTCAACGTAAATTACGATTTAGCTATTTCTGCATTATAAAGGTTTATCTTGGACTTATTTTACCACCATTTTCGAAAATAATAACGCATTCTTTTTTAAGTTTATGGGTTCGATTTCAACGGAAATTGGTTCATTCAATTTTGCTTACAATTATTTTACAGATTTTAGTTTTATCTTCCAGTGCCACGGAAACATTTTTATTTCAGGGGATCTGATTACTATAGGGTTTTGTAATTCAACTTGGTTATCGATTGTCTTGGGCGCTGCGAAGCACACTCCCAGTATAAGCTGCCTTAAGAAGTGGGCTGAATAGTTACCTGGTCAAAGATACATTCGAAAAAAAGTTTGTTGGGAACATACTAGACACTGCCAAAAGAAATTGGGGCCCCGATTTGCCTAAGATATAAAAAGTGCTAAAAAAAGTGTTAACGTTGGAAAGTGCTAAAAAATGGAAAGGAAAATAAGATACATAATTTTTAGCACATTTATCCGCCGCTGTATCTAAGTTCATGTAAAATTCTCATGTAATTTGAACATGAAATGCATTTTGTACATTTAATCCTTAACGATTTGAATACATTTTAATTAATTTGCTAGTAACTATTGTAATTAAGTTTTGAATATATATTATTTTAAAATTATAAATGTACTCAATTTTTCAAGATGGAAGGGCCCCAAAAATTTCCAGTGAGTGGGGCCCCTCACTTCATAAATCCGCCCCTGGTAAAGATGGTTTTCTTTTATTAATAACTTGTAAATAAATATGATTAATCGAGACATTATCTCAGTCTGTTTTATTTAGTGATAAGTTTGTGTGTCATCTTTTCTAGGAATAATTTCCTTGTAGCATATTTGTTACATTTTTCTCTTTGGGTTACAATTGATTTACAAGGAAAAACTTCTTATAGTCCTATTAAAATATTTCTAAAATATTTTTTTTTTGGGGGGGGGGGGACAGGGGCAAAGTTATTTTAAATTGAAATTTTGCGAAAAATTTATAAGTGATAGGACCTTTGTACATAATCACAATGCAAACTTATGTATTTATTTTAATTAACATTAAATAATTAACCTATTTAGAGTGACGGTTATATTTAATTATTTTTTATCTCGCGATGTCTTATTACTAGAATTTCTTATGTGTGATCACAATGATTTGTCATTTTAAGTAAATTAAATTGTACCAAAGTTACTTTAGGTGCGGTTTGGAAATGTTTGGATAGAGTATGTACAATTTTAACTAGTTATAAAGAGTGTATTTATATCTTTCCAGCAAACTACAAAATTAAATGTTTTTCGCTTGTTAAAAAAAAAAAAAAAAATTGTGTTGTTATATGTTGCAGTGTCAGTATTAACCATTCAAAATGCATTAGGTCAATGTTTTGAGAATCTAAAGAAATTTTGTTCTATGATTTTCTTGGGGGGGAGGGTGTAAAATCCGAGAACAATGTTTCCCACTGGCACAAAATATCATTTTCTAACTAGCGCATGAAGCAAAAATATGAAATAATATAAAATACAACTCATGATTACCTTATTATTTTATAAGAAGCCCAAAAATAACTTTTGTTCAGTTGGTAATACTTTATTATTGATTTTATTTTTAAAAAAACCTACAAACTAAAATTTTTATCATTGCTAAATATTGTAAGAAATTGTTTTTTCAATGTAACTCTCAGATCCAAACTGCATTTTTTCATACATTTTTTTATTTTTTTTATCCGAACATGTGCTCTTATTTTCAATTTTATAACTGAATAGTATTTTCTACTTTTCGATAAACTCAGAAATACTTTTAGAAGAGTTGTCAATTTGGCATTTCGAACTGAATTTCCAGACGGTGATAGTGAGAGTGAGGCAAAAAAATTGCCTCCTTGAGACAGTAACCTGCCTTAAGATGTAATTTGTTTATCGGAAAATAGAAATAAAAACATTTGATCATAAATCTCTTCAATAATCACGATTGCAATTGTCATGCTTTTAAGTTTAAAATTTAGTCAGAAAATATGTCAGGAAGTTTTTTGTTGTTATGCAAGGAAAAAAAAAATCTTTCGACAATCGGCTTAAATGTCTGTTTAAATTCTTTATTTTCTGCGTTTGGCAACATATATTACTTACCCATCATACGTAGTATAGGGTAAGTCTTGCAATCGTTTTGAAAATCGAAAATTTTTTTTGACGCATTTACACGTTTTAGATAGTGGAGATTCCGAAAAACATATTTTTAGAAAAAATTTTTTGCCGTCCGTCTGTCTGTCTGTCTGTCAGTCTGTCTGTCTGTAAACGCTCTATCTCCCGAACAAATTGAGATAGAGACTTGAAATTTTGTATGTACTTAGTATGTAAAAATGGGACGAAGCCTATTTAATATCAGCAACCTCGATTATCCGGAACTATTTTTTTCGGACCCGCGAAAAATTCGTTCTGATGAAAGGTTTATAAAAATTTTCGAATTTTTTTGTTTTAAGGAATGGACGTAAAAGGCAATAAAATAACACACATTTTGCATATAGAACGAAGTCGATCGGATTATTAGTTGCCGAGATATTTGTAATCCTGTTTTCCACAATCTTCGACTTTTCATGACCCTGTATTTCATTCAAATTTCAATTCAGAGGTATATTTTAATTGGAAATGAGACGCTTAATTCGACACAGTTAATTGTTAGTTAATAGAATTATTATTTTTGGAGTTATAAGGATGTTTCTTTTACGCAGTTCGGTACTACTTGAGTAGTTTGGCGTTTTATATAATTTGTCGAAATTGGTACATCAGCAGTTCTTTAATAAAGCATTACTATGTATATTAACAATATTTAAATTTTGTTTATAAATTGCAATGCATATTGTATAAATAGTTTTCACATGTTTTATTTTCATATACATATCCATGATGGGTAAGTATTACGGTGGCCCCTAACGACTAGTTTTCTTTATATATTTACAAATTCATTTTCATTAGTATATATAATACAATGAAGATTTGAAACTAGAAAAGTCCTGAAAATTTTCACCATGATTTTCAATAATATATTCAACTGTATTCGGGATTTATTATTGTTATTATTCATCTTATTATTATTAGTTTTTTTTTTTTTTTTTTTTTTTTTCCAGTCCATATTTTCAATGAATCTTGTAGCAAAGAATATGAAAAATACTATTTTTTCTTTTAAAAGATATGTTTTCAAAAATAAATATTTTTGTAAATTACAAAGATGATTTAATTTTTTTTCTGTAAAATTTAAAACTTTTTAAAAAAATTAAAAAGAATTACATTTTTTAGAAAATATATCGATTTTCAAACATGATTAATATTTAAAATTTTTAAATTAAAATTTATATTTTTAAATCAAAATTGACTTTTTTTTGTATTATTTACCCATTATACGTAGCATAGGGTAAATCTTGCAATCGTTTTGAAAATCGAAAAAAAATTTTTTTGGCGGATTTACATATTTTATTTACTACAGATTCCGAAAAACATTTTTATTTCCAGAAAAAAAAATTGCCGTCCGTCTGTGTGTTTGTAAATGCTCTATCTCCCGAACAAATTGAGATAGAGACTTAAAACTTTGTATGTTCCTAGTATGTAAGGATGGAACGAAGCCTATTTAATATCAGTAATCTCGATTATTCGGAACTATTTTTTTCGGACTCTCGAAAAATTCGTTCTGATGAAAGGTATATGAAGTTTTTCGAAATTTTGTATTTTAATGAGTGGATGTAAAAGGCAATAAAATAACACAAATTTTGCATAAAGAATGAAGTCGATCGGATTATTAGTTGCCGAGATATTTGTAATTCTATTTTCCACATTCTTCGGTTTCTCATGACCCTGCATTTCAATTTCTACTCAAAGATATATTTTAATTGAAAATGAGACCCTTAATCCGACGCAGTAAACTGTTAGTTAATATGATTATTTTTGGAGTTATAAGGATGTTTCGGTTACACAATTCGGTACTACTTGAATAGCTTGGCGTTTTATATAATTTGTCGAAATTGGTTCATCAGCAATTCATTAACGAGAGCCTTTTACGAAATTTTTAATGTTTGTCAACAATTGTTTAAAACAGAAATTTGTGCATTATTAAATCAGGAAAATGCTCCAATTAAATAAGGCAAATTTTAAAGTAAAATTTTGCTGGCGCGGATAAACAAGGATTCTTAAGTCTTTTTGCGGCACGTATACGTATCGCATTACATTTAATAGAGCATTACTATGTATATTAAAAAATTTAAATATATGATTAAATTTTGTTTCGAAATTGCAATGCATTTTATAAATATTTCATACATGTTTTATTTTCATATATTATATTATGCATATCCATGATGGGTAAGTATTACGGTGGCCCTTAATGACTAGTTTTTTATTCATTTTATTTATTCATTCATTTCACATTTATTTATTCATTAACGGCTCTACATAAAAATTTAAGCGAAACAGATAAAATATGGACCATTTTCATTGGTTATGAACTTTCGCGAGAATAACAATTATAAATGTGTTTTACGAACCGATACTAGTTTGACAAAATCACTATAGAAATTATAATATGCCCAGATTAGAGATCATATAATCGGACAATCATATCGCATCTGAGCACAAAATCAATTTCATAAGCAAAGTCGTATTGGACTGAGTCTTATGTATACATTATACTTTTTTTTTTTTTTTTTTTTTTTTTTTTTTTTTTTAGCATAGTCGAGTCAGAGCGAAACTGGATCTAGTTGTTTACAGTGGGACAAGCAATTATGTTTTGAAGAAAATTAATAGATTAATCGGGCCTCTAAACAAATGTAAAGGACCGGGCCAGCAAAAAAATTGAACGAACCTGCCGTTCCGGGTTGATAAAAAAAATTAAGTAGGCCTACCTGCCCGATATAAAGATCTCTACTGGGCCGATGAAACTGACTTTCGCAAGAATATTTATAATTGTGCTTCACGAGCCGATGATAGCTTGACAATATCAATAAAGAATTTACGAAGTATCCAGCATATAGATCGGCATCGGACAGTTATATGGCATCTGAATCAGGGCTTAATTTTTTTCAGCTCAGGCTTGCACCGGGCTAAGATCAGGCTTGCATTTTTTTACACAGTCGAGACAGGACAAAACTAGGTTTAATTTTTCTCAGGATGTAGAGGGCAAGGAATATGTTCTGTAAAAATGTTATTAGCGATAATTAACGTATATTAATATAATCTTTGTAAGTACAACTTAAGGTTACTCTCAAATTCCCAGCTCAACAACGTGAAATTTGACACACTTTCTGACTCATTTTTCTTTATAAAGGCATAAAATTAACAGGCTGATGATTGAAGTAATTTGTAATCTATTAGCGTTTTCCATTTTTTAAAATAAATAAATAACTTTTTGATTTATAACCTATTCTAATCACTTGATGAGAAGTTTTTCTTCTCCCTAGTACGACTGCGTCTTGAATTTCGATTCAAAATGACAACTTTGGCAGTATTTTCTCAAAGATTTTTTGTCTTTTACGAAAAATGGAAAATTCCATTTGATTATACAGTTTCTGAATAAGAACGTCTGCCAATTTTATATGTTTTCGAAAAGAAAGGAATTCAGAAATGTATCAGAAAGTAGCTAAATTGGATCAGAATAATAATTTACTGAAAAATTCGGGAGTCATCCATAAAATAATTTTTCTGTGGCTAGAAAGAAACAAAATATAACTACCCAAAAAGAACTATTACAAAAGATACAGCTATGTTTTAACTACAAATCCACATTAGAACCAACGGAATTAAAACGCTTGTCACAACGTGGGATAAGTTTTTGAGTCCAGTGTCATAGAAGTCTGCCACCTGGGAATGGAGGCAGGAACTTGTTACAGTTGTCAACTCACGTCTCATCAACCGTTAAAATCTTGTTGAGGTATTAATTTCCTTCATCGTGATATCGCTACAGAAACATCAATGCTGCTTTCCTACGTTTGTTTTTGTGTTAAGGTGCAAGTTGATTAGGCACCCACCTAGCGCACAGTTTCCAGATAAACAGGTGTTTCGAGGTGGTTTCCTGCATTCAGAATCTTTTTTGCGTTATTTAGAGCGATACCACGCTGAGGGCAACGAGTACTTCAACAGAATCCAGTCCGGGTAGTTATGTTTTGTTTCTGTTTTAATTCTGTGGAAAACTCGTTTTTCGATAACCCTCGTATTTCAAAATCTACTTTTTTTACAGTTACAAAGGTTAGGATTTTTTTAACCACCTTTTTTTAAAATTCTATCCTACATCAAGTTTTATGAATCTTTATTTGAATATTGAAAAGTCTTAAATGTCTAAGCAATTATTAATGCTGCTATTGAATATTTTCAGGCAATTTTGTGAACACATAGTAATTTAAAGTATATTGTAAAATTATCCAATTAATACTTATGTTTTTTCACTGATTTTTTGTACGAGCAGGACCTGGCCCTAAACTATGAAAATATAAACGGGCCGGGATCGGGTGAAACTTTTAATACACACGCTGGGCCGTGCTGAGCCCGTGTCTGGAAATTCCTGTAAATGTAGACCTTTAGCATGTTCCACTGGAAGGACATGCTAAAGAGACGGTCACCACATGTACGAAATTTATTCTGCGAGCCATTTTTTGACCGACAATCATTTTCAGGGAATTTCTTTATCTCTCTTGATCGTTTTCCTCCCTGTTTTAAAACATTGTGAACTCTTTGACAAAAAAATGCAATTTTCTGTATGTTTTAGTGCTGAATTTCTTAATTAAAATTAAACCTTTTAAAGTTCCAAAATAAATGCTAAATAATTATTTAATAGAATTAATTTATATTTGTTAGTTTTATGACGCCTACCAAAAGAAAAAGATTTTTTATTACTTTTTGGGGGCTAAGGGGAGGGGGGGGGGCGCCAAATTGAAAATTTGCCAAGGGGCGCAGTTTTTACTTCGCTGGTGCCCCCCCAAAAGTTTTGGTCACGCTACGCCTATGTCAGAAGAGAAATATTTTCAATGAAGAACATTGAGTATGTCTTTATGGGTATAATCTCTAAGAATTTTGAAGTTAAGCTTCTTGTTCCCAGGGAATCTGGATTTTAAAAGCATAGCTGCATCACCGTGTCAAAAATCTATGCAGAAATTTTTATCTTTGCCAAGTCAACTTCTTCCACATAATAATACTATTAATCAGGGTATAGGACAATTTCTGTCTTGCTCAATTTCACTAAGATTGTATGATGCAAGATCTATTACTACTTAAATAAATAAACCTAATTAAACTGAACAAAAGAATAAAGATCAAAAATCAAAATAGACACTGAAAAATAAAATAATGATAAATGACTTACTTTCTCAAAGCAGAAACAAATACTACAGCAAATAATTCTTACCAACCAAAGCAATGTACTTGCAACTAACAACCCAGTGTCAGTATGGAAGAATGAATGAATCAATTTCCAAGAAAGAATCATTGAATCATATCTGTATGTACAAAAAATAACTGCCAAAAAACTTAACTCTCATTGGAGGCTAGTGTCTGTGCAAGTGCCATTTGCCCCAGACTGGTCAAAAGCAGAAAATCTGAAGAGATTGCGCTTTGCAATGTCTGAAAATAAGTGAATGACTTAAAAGGATGAGTCTGCCCAGAAGAGTTGTTGGCACATACACAGACAGTTCAAGATTGTTCTCTTCTTAAATTAAAAAAAAAATAAATAAAAAATAAAAAATAGCGATGTATTTCAATATATAGTGATACCGAAAAGAGAAGTTAAAAATATTAATTTCCTGGGGAGATATTTTAAATATAAGAATGCATCAAACACCCACAGACTTAGCATTACAGAGGAAAATTTACAAGCTGAGTGATTAGCACCCTTAAGTTGCTTTTGTCAGTTCCTAAGTGGTTCATTATTTTGACTATACCAGCCAAAAGCACAAAACATTCATTCAATTTTAATCATTCTCAATATTTATTTAGTAAATGTCTTCTACAGTGTAGTAGATTAATTTGTCATACTTGTTTAGAATAAAAACTGGCTAAATTCTTCAGATTTTGCTGGAACACCGCTAGGCATAACTAATGAGGAATATTTTTTTCATAAACTATAATACTGGAATTAAAATTTCTCTTATGCAGAGTAGGACCAACAGATTAATTAAAAAAAAAGTGCTGGATCGGACACTTGCTTGTACCTTTCATTAATCTGTTATGCATCATGTGTGTAAATTTATCGATTTATTTTTCAAATTGTTGCATTAATAAACTGCATTGGAAATCTAACAACTTGTTTTGTGAACAGGGACTACAATAAAATTATGACAAATATCAATAAGAATTTTTGAAAAGCATGTTACCTACTTTAAAATTTTCTTCATATCCTTTAAGAAAATCTGTTTTTTCTCTTAGTTTTAAAATGCACAATATATTTCAATACATTCAAATAAGTAAACACATGCATATCTTAACATTTTTGAGCTGAGATTTTCTACTTTTAATTTACAATTCTTATTTAAATACTTGATATTAGTTTTAAATAAAATTCAAAAAGGCATGTTTTATTGATTCTCAGACTGTCCTACTCCTATTGCAATGGTGGTTTAGGAAACATTACTTAATATCAGTCAAAATTTTAAATAAAAAATTATTAAGTTGTTTTAAACCAGTGATTTAAAGGGGAAAAAAAAAAAGTTTAGAAAATGAAGCACATTTAAATCAATGAACCCTGGAGGTAAGATTTTAAGATTTTTTTTTTTTTTTTTTGAAAGGTTAGACTTAATTGACTCAAGGCTATTTCCTACTTTAATTCACAGATTTTTTTTTTTCAACAATGCAAGTTAGGAGACCAAATCTCATTTTTATAAGACCAAGCAATACAAATATCATCAAACAAAACATGTACAATCTGCAATTTTTGACTTAAAAGGATAAACAAGTCATGCAGTGTTGATTAATTTATATTCTAATCCCTTAAGTACTCACAAAATTCCATTGTTTCAAAGAGATAATCTCATGCTCAAAATAAAGTGAATTTTCAGATTAGGTCAATTATCTCCAGAACTACTAGACAGATTTTAACGATATTAGGTATGTCGATATAATGCAACAAAAATAAACATTTAGCAGTTATAAAACATACACATGATCATACATAAGAATTATCAGCATCCGAAGGTATAAAACAGAGTTTACAATATTGAACCAAAAAAAAAAAAAAAAGGGTTAATAGAGGGCATGATCCCTTCACAATTATACAGCTATTGCATGAATTCATACTGGAAATCAGGCAGTTTATGGGCCCCTGTGACAGTCTCACTCCTCTAGCAATGCGGTTTTCTGGTTCTGGGAGGTAGAGAGCAAGTTCCATTTTTCCTCTCCAGAACATCCCAGACATGCTCTATATGGTTTAAGTCTGTAGATCTGGCTGGGCAATCCATTAGAGCTGGACTATATTAGAAATTTACTATCTCAATATATCAATGAGTTAATATTTATATTGGCGATATATCGCAATAACTACCTTAAATTATGCAAGAATAGAATATTGCTAATTTCAAAACAAATGGTAAAATGACAGTAATTTAAATAAAAACAAATGTAGAGAGCAACTAATTGATGTCCTATACCTATATGCTCACACAGCATCATTAAAATAAGTACATACAGTAAAATCTCTGAATAGTGGTCACCACTGGGAACATGATAAAGTGACCGTACTTCAGAGGTTGCCATTATTCAGGGGTTCCACATTTTAAAAAGCTCAAAATTGCTTACATTAAAATCAAAATAACTGACCAAAATTATTTTTCTTATTTAAAAAATATATATTAAACACTAAAGAAATCATTTACAATTTTTTTTTTTTTTTTCCCTAAGCAGTTTTTTTTCCTCTTTCTCTAAATGCACAATCATTTACTCAGATTTGTTGTACAATTGGTTATCAATTTCAGTGAGCACAAAATTTTTTATTTGCCAGTTTCTCAGCAATTTCTATGGAGCTTTTCTAAAACATCGGCCAAGAAACTGGGAAATTTTTCTCTCAACATTTGGAAAGCCATTGTAAAAGAAACTTATGAATCTCATCATAATCAGTTCTTTGACACTTAAAGATTCCAAATGTACACCTTGAAATGTCTTTTCTAAATAAAATACACTTTTTTTTTCAAAATTTCATCTTTTTGGGGCCTTCTGCAATTGTACATTTCAACAAATTTCCATCCATCATTTTTGCTGTCCTGGATAACTTTCAATTTTATCACTCGAAGTTAAAAATGTTCACTTTGAACTCATTCTTTTAGTGAAAAACATTTATTACACAGACAAAAAAAAATCATTGCACGATTCACAAAGAGTACAAATGACTACTGCTTGCTCATACTTAAATGTCGTCACCTCTGCATCCCTTTTGCTGCACCTATTTACGAAATGGGTTTTATTAATCAACCGCTAGAAACTGTATTCCTTTTCACTAAAGAGGTGCATGCCTTTCATTGACCTTTACATGTTTAGACCATGTTTTTGAATTAACCAGGGGCAGAAGAGACTCTACCATGTGATTCAAGTCAATTGGCGAAGATGAGTGTGAAGGTCATGTGCTTCTGTTAGTGAGAGTATAGTAGAGAATTTATAAGGAAGTCAAAATCCACCTGCACATTCTTTGCAATCTCAGTTACAGTTAAAACAATGTTAAAATAAATAAATGCTGTGGGGTGACCATTACATAGTTGCCACCTTCTGCTTTTTTTTTTCTAAATCATAAAACACAAGTAACCAGAATTTCTTCTTTCTCAGTGGTATTAGCTTGAATCTTACATTATTTCATTTGTGAAACAAAATTTCTGGTTAAAATTAAGTTTTGTTGATTTTTTTTAAAAAATGGGAGTTTGGCAAGTATGCCATTATTTGAAATTTGTTGTTTGGAGGTTTAGTATAACATTATTTCTATGGAAGAGATTTGGTAACACTAAAACATGACCGGTATTTAGAGGTTATTGTATGAAGTGATTGTTGTAGGGGGTTTCACTATCTATACAAAAAGACTTTAGAATTTTTGATATCTTTTTGCACTATACTATATTTGTTACAAATATTTTCTTTCAAAAATACTAGTATGTTTACCATTCTATAGATTATCACTAACATTTTAACCTTTTGTCGGGCGTACAAATTTTCATCACATGAGCAGGCACACATTGTAAACTGTACAACAGGATGAAAATATTAAATTATTGCTGTTTTGTTTTAATTTTACAAATAATTTAACATACAAATGTCATATAAGTTTTCTCTGCTCACAATTTATGAAAGTATTCCCCAACACACTTAGATTTATTTTGTTATACCATATTAAAGCAGGCGTGAATTTTGTTTTGAAGAAAAAAGAAAGCGAATGTTGTACTTTTTACAACGGCACGCCCACCAGAAGATTAACTATTTAATTACTTTGTGAATAACTGATAAAATTATAAAATACAAATTAAAGTATTTTTAAATTTAGGATATTGACAAATTTATTTTAATTAATGCAGGAAAAGGGGAAGCCCAAGGAAAACTAATTTAATGCCATATTTTGAACCAAAATACTTATTAAACTTCATACAGTGTTCATTTTGAATGTGCATTATTTCAAATATATGCAGAGCTATCAAGTTTCCTACCAATATTTTAAATTCAGAACTTATCATAACTCCAATAACACAAACACATTACAAATGCAGCAAAAAATGCTAAACATATATGTGCATTCCAATTGATTCAGATTCATTAACATTACTTTTATCATACAGACCGTAATTTTCTGTGTGTTTTTACATTCTTGTCACAATCCTCATTATTTCATCACAACACTATTTGCATGTTGCCATTACACCTTTTCCAGAAAAAGTATTTTTTTTCTGTAAAATAAAGTCATGTTTGATCTTTCTTTCTGCCAACCATTTTTCTTATGTGTCAACAAATCCAAAAGTTCTCTATAATTGTACCTAGTATTAAAAAATGACATTGTTTCAACTTGTAATTCACACTAATCTAATCTAATGATTAGCAAAAAAGTTGTCAGAGGAAAAATAATCACATAACTGAAAGCCTAAAACTAACAATTGTTCGGCGTTATCTAGTCCTCAGCCATTGACAATGTCAGCAATCAATTATACTTACTTGACATAAGGAATTACTGCTTTGTTAAGAAATAACAAGGATCTGTTTAAGAAAAATTTGGGTCATTTCGCAATTTTTCAAATATTAAAACAGGACCCTTCAGATAAAAATTTATCTTATAAAAAAGCCCTTCACAAAATTATTTGTTCTAAACTTTTCTGTCACGAAATTTTAATTTTCACAAATTAATCATCTTAAAATAAAATTAATAACAAAAGCAGCTGAAGTCAGAGAATATATTACATACATTTTTCCCATGTATATAAATAATCTTGTCAAAAACAAACAAAATTCTATATACAATGATAAATTCAAATTCATAAAAATATAGATTTTTTAATAAGAACACTTTACAAAAACAGGAACAGGACATGTAAATCCTGGACAGACCCATGAATAAGGTGAATAATATTTCTTATAATTTCAATTGAAGTTAACAATGAATTCTAGGAAAAGAAAGGAAAAAGGTATCAGCAGTGGCTCCAACTTTTGAAAAATATTGGGTGGGCTTGCGCCCCATGGGCCCATAAGTTGGCGCCACCCTATCAGTCACAGTTATTAATGTATTTTCAGTTATAGAAGATGAAATTAGAGTTCTATAATTCTATGTTAGACAAACAGTTAAAAAAATTATGTTATAATTAGTCCAATTGTTGATTATATTTGCTCAATAAATAAACCATCAATATATAGGATATACTAATTTGCTGATCTAAGCAATTAAATGTAAAAGAAACTTGTGAATTGTGTGTAATCTGCTTTAGAGAAAGTATGTCTCCAATGAAAAAATGTTAAATAGACTTAACTTTACTTAAGCTTCTAACTTTCAAAAATAAAGTGTCTATTCAAAAAAGAAAAATTAAAAATGAGAGCATTTATCAGTATTTTTTCGAATGGCACTGGGTCATTCCATGTCAAATCACCCAGATTTTTCCAAAAATGACACCCACCATCACCAATTTTGATAAAATTCACTGGATTTGTAGAATTTCTAATGCTGATTCCAAAAATATCAATTATATTGAAATTGATCAAACGGTTTGTGATTTATGAGCTTTCAAATAGCTCCCAAGATGGCCGATTTGCCGCCATTTTGAATAACACATGTGACAACAAAAAAGTCCATAACTTCTTTCAGGTTTAAGCTAAAGCTTTCAAATTTTTTTTGTTTTGTTCAGAATAAAGTAAGCTTTCATTTAAACAGATTTTTGTGAACTTCATTTTATAAAAATGCTGTCAGAAAATGACTTTTTGTCATTTTTTTAAGTAAAAAAAGGTGCAACTTCAATGGCTGATTTCCCCCAATGTACCCCCTTCAATTTTCCCCTAATTGCATAAATAGGCAACTCAAAATGTGTTTTGATGACTGATAAAAAAATTTTAATGGGTAGTTCACAGGTTTTTATTTAAAAAGATAAATTCAATTTTACTGACTTTCCACAATGACAGAAAATGCAAGATAATGTTGATATTTCTTTTATTACCGGAAATATCATACATATTTACATCTAAAAGTTTGATAAGGTTTTATGTTACATAAATATATATATTTAATGTGGCTAAAAAAAGGAGAATCCCAAAGAAATTAATAGGTATGCCAATAATGGATTCTTGCAAGAGTACTTTCCTGACAAATTGAAATCGATTGCAGAGTTTCAATAAATTATAAGTAAAAATTAAATGATAGAAAAAATTCTACAAATAGGTACATTATATAACAAATCATACTTGCATATAATACAAAATGTGATAAAATTAAAACTCTTAAATATAAAAAAAAAATACAGTAAGGAAAAATTACACTAGTCTGCATGATATTGGATGATTAAGAAACAATACAACCCCTTAATGCATTTTTTAATGCAAATTACACAACTGTTCTTAGTTTTCTTCTATCACATATAGTTTGTTTGCAATCAACCAGTGTTGATTTCGAAGATTCATTGCCGAGAACAAGCATCATGTAATAGTCACAGATAATGTAAATGTATACTTGTGGATGCTTGCGAACTTATCTAACGACTTTTAGAATACAATCTGACTGTATTCAGCATGAGGTATACAAATGATTTATCTGCAGTGACTTCAAATTTATATTAATATTATTGGCACAAAAAGCTGGGTACACAAAAATGCCTTGCTTTCTATGTGAACAGGACAGTCCGGCAAAGCAAAATCATTGGATTTTCTGATTCATTTTTAGATCCATTTTTTCTCACAAATGCATTCAATTGGCAGGTTCTATATATAACGCATAATATATTTAAAAATGCTGCCAAAGTGGGCATTTTGAATTGAATTTTCCAAAGCGATAGTATTGGAAACAGAAAAAATGGTCATACTGAGAAAATAATTGTTGTAAATCAAGATCTAATTCATTGAACCAAAAATAAAAACACAGGTTGCAAGGCTGCCACAGGTGACTATTTTTTCATTTTAACTGGCACCACTTTCTTAAAACTGAAATCCCTAATAGATGCTTTGATATCATTTGCAAGAAAAATATACTTCAAACTTAGAAAAATACTGGTGTGCAAAGAATATAAAAATTGTAGCATGTAGCAGCCCTGAGGACGCTTATAAATCTCTTCAAAAAGTCACATCAACAAGTATAATGTTTTTACTTTTAAAGAAGTGTCAGAAAATTCTGAGTTGTTGAGAGTACAAAAATATTTTTTGTATACACTGCCTTAACATTCTGATAAAACCAGTTCTTAGAGAAAAATTAAATTTTAAAAACAGCCAGATAAAATTGTTAAGCTAGGTTTGTATCTAAATTTGATTGTTTTTGTTAATGAAACAAGTACAGTAGACTCCCTCAAATCTGAAACCCTAAAATCCACAACTCTCAAAAATCAGCACATAAATTATGGATGTAAATAAAAAATTCAGTTCAGATACAGGGACAAAATTTGACTTTTAAATTTCATATCAACTCTATTTTATTTTAATTTGTAATTTTTGTTAATAGTACTGAATTCATGTTTTATTTATTTATTATTTATTTTTTTTACATGAAGGAAGAATAAATTTATTCTGAAAAAAAAAAATCAAGTTTTTTCTGATATCATTGGTAATCACAATCTTCTTATCAAATATTTTTATGTATTAATCAAGCTTTTTTGGTTATTAAATCTAAATCTGGCTAAACCTGAAATGAAACTTCCTTATTTTATTATTTTGTTGTGAATTAATAATGTATCTTTATGATGCAAAGATACATTGATGATGCTACATTGAATAATTTAGGAAAAATATATTTCATGTTTATAATTAATATTTAATAATATTATTGATTATTAATTTGACCTTTGCTTTTAATATTTTAATCACTTTGATAATTATCTAATTTTTTATTATTTTATTACTTATTTTAATATTTTATTATATTGTAAAGCATTCATTTTAGTTTTGATTGCATTATTAATTGCATTCAAATTCCTGTATAAAAAAATGTAAACAAAATAATGACCAGAAATCGACAAAATTCTAAAATCCGCATAACTTCTGGTTCCAAGCTGTGCGGATTTGAGGGAGTCTACTGTATTTAACCTTAAAATTTACATCTGCCTGTTGGTAGGGGTTTTTTTAAATATTAATTATCTTTACTTTAAATTATTATTGATGTAGATATATTTTTAATTGCATGTTTATTTTTTATGCGATATGCTATTTTCTATTTTAAAGTACCATAATTTTTATTTAAGAGTTGCAATTTTATCACATTTTGAATTATATACAAGTATGATTTTTTTATATGAGGGGCCCAGAAGCCAAGGGGTAAAATTGACAAAATTTAGATTTCGAGTACATTAAATTCAAAGTTACACATCGACTGTAATTGAATGAATTGAGATATGAAAATTTTGCTTATCTCTTAATGATCCTTGAACTCTTGTTTCAATAACTGTTTAAAAAAAAGGTGGAATAGGATATTTTTTAATTTATAACTAAGCAATATTTATCATTATTCGGCACTTATACCCCTTGGCTTCCAAGCAGTAATGAAAACTGCTTGAAAACTAAAGGGTACAAGTGCCGAATGAACACAAGAAATGAAAAAAATTTAAATAAAAAATTGTATTTATGAAAAAATTAAGATTAATGTTGATACAAATAAATCAAAAGGACAAAATTTTGTTATAATATAAATTCTAAAAAAGGAAAAAATATGAAATAAAAAAATGAATTTACGAAAAATTTATGAACAATGTTGATATAATGAATGAAATGAAAAACTTTTGTTCTAATATAAGATTTAAATTTTTATTATAAGTTTAGAAACATTGGAATTTCATATTTTTTAACACTTATCAACAAAGTTGAAAAGTGAATATGATTTTGGTTTGTCCGTCCGTCTGTCCTAACTCTCGTAAATGTATTCGGATTTCCCTGAAATTTTTGGGAATTATTCATGTTTACTTCAACACGAACTTATTGCAAATGACTCTTGCAATGACTCTGTGCAACTTATTGCACATATTTCTAACATGATTAGTTTATTTACAGGGACAATCAAAAATTTTCCGTTACATTACGGGTTATGGGAAAAATCGTTTTAAATGAATTTGAAATATGTTACACCTAGTCACATGTTAAAATTTATATGCATTTATGAATTGCACTAAAATAGACAATCTATAAAATCTGAGGTGAAAAGAATAGTTATTAATTATTTACAGGACCATACAAAGATTTACATTACCTAATAATAAAGAGGGAATTGTTTGCGACTTGTTTTAATTATATTACAATTTTCATGTATGATAAAATTAATGTATATCGCTGAGGCTTAATATAAATTATTTCGCACATAATACAAAGTACACAGTATTTACAGGGACACAAAAAAAGATTTCAAATAGGACCGAATTTCTATCCGAATTACTGTATAATTATCAATGATGATTGATGGATGATGGATGAACAAAATGCTATTTTAAGTATGATTTGCGCTTTTAAGTTTCACTAAATGTATACACGTTATATGATATGTATAAATGCTATAGTTCATATACAAGGCTACACAAAAATATTCGTAAAGGTTACAGACTATGAGCGTACTTTACTTAAAGATTTCTTTTAAATAAGTCTTGTATTTATACGCTGAACTGCATTCAGTTTACTAAGAAATGCTTGTAATATATAGGTAAAATGGTATACAGGATCACACACAAATTTTTATACATGGTCATCGATGAATGATAATTTCTGGAAATGTGATTTCAGTAGTTTTAAGTGTGTTTAATTTGAAGTAAATTTCAGCTAAATACTGGCGTATAATAAAGGTTCAAGATAAACTACAGGATGAACAAAAGTATACAAGTGTGCTTCCATCTATTAATATAAACTGCTGAAAGAGAAATTTCAAACTGTTATGCGTTTTCTTGCTAAACTAATTTTTCCCATTATACAGTATATATCAACCGACAAATAAAACATAAGGCTGTTAAAAAGTATCAGAATACATATTTGGCAATGGACTGTAAACACTTTATTACCCTCAATAGCAAAAATTTTTAAAGATTTCAGGGAGTGTTCGAAAGTGTTTCATAATCCATGCTTAACGCATGATTTTTCTTACTTGATAACAGTTAATATGCATATATTTAATGCATAAAAAAAGCAAATGGCTTTGTATGTATGTCGTTAGTCGTGCTTCTGCTATATAGACGTTAACGGACACAACTGCACTTATACCCCTTGGCCTCCAATCGTTTCACAGTTTTGGGAAAGAGGTTAAGTGACTGACCCCTATAACTCAGTACATAATGAAAAAATCACTCTTAACTCTTTACCTACAAATAAATAGACATATTTCCAGATAGCCTGTGCACTTAACTCAATTTTTTCAATTTTGTCACTTACACCCCTTGGCATCTGGGCTCCTCATATAATGTACCTACTTGTAGAATTTTTTCTATCATTTAATTTTTACTTATAATTTATTGAAACTCTGCAATCGATTTCAATTTGTCAGGAAAGTACTCTTGCAAGAATCCATTATTGGCATTCCTATTAATTCCCTTGGGATTCCTTTTTTTTTAGAAACATTAAATATATATATTTATGTAACATTAAACCTTATCAAACTTTTAGATGTAAATATGTATGATATTTCTGGTAATAAAAGAAATATCAACATTATCTTATGTTTTCTGTTATTGTGGAAAGTCAGTAAAATTGAATTTATTTTTTTAAATAAAAGCCTGTGAACCACCCATTAACCCGGGAGTAGTCGCGGCTTTTTTTTTAACGTGATTAGTCGCGCTCGGTCTATTCGCCGCCGTTCCCTTTTGGCCGAAGAAACAGAGGAAAAGTGCCGTTGTTCTTCGAAGATCGAAAACAGGGAATTCAAGAGGAAAGTATTGCTTGAAAACGAAAAGATACGTGTAATATCGATTAGTACGCATTTACGTTAAGTATATATTTGGTTAGCATTTAAATAAATGTTTTAATAATTATTTAAAAAAAATATATATATATATAAATGATAAAAGTTTTTATACAATCTGAATAATTTTCTAAAGATACAATAGATAATGAATAAAAAAATATTTTCAGTTTTTTGAAAATTTGAAATCGTGATACATATTTTTTGAAAGGACAGTTTAGTTTTGACGTATGTCTGGTACTAGGAACCAATTGAAGTTGAAAAAATACATCTCAAATATAATTTTTCTTACTATTTCGACGTAAATATAAGAATAGAAGAGCAAATAACCCTTTTTTAAATTATTAACATAAAAACAGGAGCTACTTTTCATATTTTTTTCCTTTTCCTAAATCTTCTTCGTAATTCTTTTTTGCATGTAAAACCTTAGAGGTTTTATAATTCAGTAATTTTTCTCAAATGAGAAAATATATTTGCACCAAATGAAAATGTATGAATAATATAAAGTAATACATACATAATATATTTTTTTCTAATAACTTCGTTTCATCTTTTTTTTTTTTTTTTTCAAAGTTTGTAAAAAAGATAAGAATTACTATATAATCTGACTGAAATTTTGAAGATACAATGAATAACGAATTAAAAGATACTTTCAGTTATAACATTGAAATTGTGATACAGATTTTTTTTTTAAAAGCAGCAACGCACTGAAGTTCGTTATAACGGTGGACTGACACTAGGAGCCAATTAATGTTGAAAAAGTAAATCTTAAATATTTTTATTACCATATCTATACAGATATAAAAAAAAAGCAGATAAAATAATCCATTCTTTGTAATTAGTAACATAAAAGCAGTAGCTACATTTCATTTCTTTATTTTATTTTATATATTTTTTCTTTTCGTTTATTCTTTTTTTTAAATGAAAAATATATATGCACTAAATGAAAATATATGAATAATATAAAATAAGAAAATAAATAATAAATGTATTAAGAACTATTTTTTCAAAATTTGTAAAAGGGGTAAAAATTATTATATACTGGGACTGAAATTGTAAAGATACAATAAATATCGAATTAAAAGAGAATAAATTTTCAAATGTAGATATTATATTTGATATAGATAAATCTGTTTTTTGGAGGGGAGAAGGGGGGGACTGTCAACATTGATTTTGAGAATGTTTCACTTTTTGTCGCCAATCAATATTAAAAACATGCAATATTTAATTTAAGTAAATATTATTTTGTAATTATTTACAATATTTATCAAAGTATAATTCAATTTCATTGAATTTCGCTTTTCAAAAAACAAAAACATTATTAATGAAAAATGATTTCTGAAATTAAATGCCAAGAAAATTAACTTTATTAGATCTTAGCACTAGGCACTCTTTAAATTCGGGTTTAAAAAAAAGAATTGCTATGGCGTTGTTCAATAATGAGTATTTTTATTAGCAACAAACATATTTTAGAAACAAAGTTATCCAGTTCTTGTATTTTATAAACATTACCTGAATTATCAAAAAAATAAAAGTTTTTTACTTGCATACGTTGTAATCCACATTAGAAAATTCGCATTATTTAGCACACTCGACACATATATTGTAAGTATGTTCTTTGCAGATATACAAACTACAGTGTTGACAAATTTGTTTTGCCTTCTTTTCTGCTTTATTGTGCAAAAACTACATCTTTCAGTCTTCGCAGATCGATTTTTTTTTTTTTTTTTTTTTTTATTTCTATGGTCCTTTATTAAATTAAACACAACCATTTTACGCGTATTTTTCGGAAAAATAATTTGAGAATTTATTCCCGCAATATTCATATGCTTAAAAAACAAAGTAAACGGTTTTTTATTACTTATCCTTGCTTATTCTTACATATTATATAAAAAAATTAGGTTGTTGAGTTTATATTTATATAGTTCACAATTTTCCCTAGAACAGAATCATTAAGAAACAGTTTTCAGAAGTCAAATATTATCAGCAGAAAGAGAAAAAAAAGAGAGAGGGAGAGGAAACGGGACTCCCCGATTCCAAGAAACCCCCTTCTGAGAAATTCGGGGGAGTAGGAAAGAAGATTGCTAGGGCGAAAAAAACATCGGCTACGTGAGTAGTCGCATGCCGGTCAATCAGACCGAATTTGACTTTAAAATACAATAAAAGCATGAAAAATCGTAGGAATGACTCGTAATTTCTCTAGGCAGAAGGTCGAACAGTGAAGGTCAGCTACGCGGCATTTCACCATTGTAATTTTAAGGGGAGATGGGTTAATCAGCAGACAAAGAATTCGAGCGGCGAAAAGACCGACGCGCGACTAACCGCGGGTTAAAATTTTTTTATCAGTCAACAAAACACACTTTGAGGTGCCTATTTATGCAATTAGATGAAAATTGAAGGGGGTACATTGGGGGAAATCAGCCATTGAAGTTGCACCTTTTTTTACTTAAAAAAATGACAAAAAGTCATTTTCTGACAGCATTTTTATAAAATGAGGTTCACAAAAATCTGTTTAAATGAAAGCTTACTTTATTCTGAACGAAACAAAAAAAATTTGAAAGCTTTAGCTTAAACCTGAAAGAAGTTATGGACTTTTTTGTTGTCACATGTGCTATTCAAAGTATTGGCAAATTGGCCATCTTGATAGCTACTTAAAAGCTCATAACTAACAAACCGTTTGATCAATTTCAATATAATTGATATTTTTGGAACCAGCATTTTAAACTCTACAATTCACTGAATTTTATAAAAATTGGTGATGGTGGGTGCCATGGTCTGGGTGATCTGACATGGAATGACCCCACTATGAATATACAAAAGACTCCCTAAAATCCACAACTCTTTAAAATCCACACATAATTTACGGATGTAAACAATGAAACATTCAGTTCAGATATAATTACAAAATTTTATTTTTTTAATTTTATATGAATTCCACACATTTTAATTTGTAATTTTTTTTTATGTTACTGAATTCATGCTTTTTCATGAAGAAATAATAAATTTCTCAAAAATTCAAGATATTGCTGAATTACTGGTAATCACAATCTCTTTACTAACTATGTTTATGTTAATCAAGCTTTTTTTGTTTTTTAAGTGACTAAACCTGAAATAAAATTTCCTTATATTATTATTTTGATATGAATTAGTAATGTGCCTTTATGAGACAAGTTTCATTGATTAATTTAGGCAAAAATACATTTTATCTTTATAATGAATATTTGATCATACATTATTGATTATTTACTTGACCTTTGCTGTTAATATTTTAATCATTTAAAAAGATATTTTTATTATTTTTAGTATATTACTTTTTTTAATATTTTATTGGATTGTAAGCAGTCATTATAGTTTCAATTGCATTATTAATTAAATTCAATTACTGTTTAAAAATGTAAACAAAGCAATGACCAGAAATCTGCAAAATTCTAAAATCTGCACAACCTCTGGTCCCGAGCTTTGGGGATTTGAGGGAGTGTACTGTATCATGTTTACTACAGTTGCATTTACTTTCATAAACAAGCATAAAAGTGAGAAATAGGGAAAAAAGGAAGAAAAAGAAGTCCATCTGTACAATATGCCCAAACTCGAGCAATTTTGGCACATTTTAACAGTTATTCAAACAATAGAATGAAATATAACTGTACATATGATTGCTATTTTTTATTAGTAACTTATAAAGTTGTTTTTTAAATATTGAAATTAATAATAAATATATAGATTTATTAAATTAAAAAGAAAATTGAAGACATTTATTAAACGGTCTTCAATTTTTTTTTGATAGAGATAGTTTGCTTAAAATATAAATCCAAATGTACCTGAGGAAGTTATGCAAAGCACAGATTAATTTTTCAAAATAAATACGATTTGAAATGGTTTTACAGTTGCATCACTGAAATTACCTCAATGTACAACACATTGAGAATTTGTTGAATAATTAGAACAAAATATACTATTCCAAACAAAATTGTATGAAAACTTCCTTTCCCTTTATAGTAACTTTGAAGAACTTAATTTACATTACTTTACTTTCAAAAGTTTATAATAAAAACTTGCCTTTGATTTTATGACTCTTTTGCACAGCAATTCAGAAATAAGCTCCAATGATTTGACCAGACAAAATGTCTGATTATTAAATTTATCAGACCCCCCCCCCCCTTCCATATGCTTCCAATATTTTCTTTGCATTTTTACATCAATCCTGAGAATGTCCAAAATTGCTTTAAAAAACGATGGAATTCCTCCTTTAGGAGGAACTCTTTCATGCCTGCATAAAATAACAGTATTTTGAATTTATAAAAGTGTTATTTAATGTTAAAGAGTAAATTTTAATCTGACATGAGTGATGACTTTTCTTATAACATAAATGTAGAATTTGATTCTAATTTAGTCTATAATTTTTTTAACTGATTTAAATCAGTGATTTAAAAAAAAACAATAATTTGATCTAAATCAACCAACCCTGACAGAAACAATATAAATATGCATTACTGACTAGGAAGCTCTTCTTACAAGAAACCAATTATCACAGTGAATGAATTCTTCAACTTTGGGCTTAACAAAATGGCAAAACTCTCCTAATAGCGAACTCTGGTTGGTTTCTTGCAAGTAGAGAAGTCCAGCTTTTCAGGTATAGATATAATGATAACTATATTCTATATCAAACATTACAATGAATAATCAGGAAGGGGGGGAGGGCTCTTACAGAGAGCAAAAAACATTGAGTTTTGAGATATTTGGTGATTTTTTTGGGGGGACTCATGTCCATATTTGCAGTGTTTCCTGAACAATATTTTATTGGGATATATCAACAGAATCAAAGTTTAGATATTGTTATTTTAATGCTAAAAAAAAAAATCTCAATATATTGATAAATAATCCAGCCCTATTATCCAGCAAATGATTATCCTCACCTTCCAGAAATATGAACACTAGATGAGCTTTATCTGGTCTTGTAATCATACATTGTTTTATTAACCCTAAAACCATGGTTAAAATATGAATTAAATGTATTTAAAACATCATTATAATATTTCTTAAAATATCAGAGAAAATTCTTTAATTTTTTCGTGAATGTACATAACTTGTTTCATGCTGGTATATTTCAAAAGATTACATAGTAAAATGAATCTTTCATAAATTTTTAAAGAACGCTTTACAAGAGCTAGTCTTAACTTCACAAATTCTTTTGTCCCAGAAAATGAAATTTTGTTTTCCTGCTCAGTCCTGAGATGCTCACTTCTGAAAGCGCACTCAGTCACAAATGGGTTAAATTGAGGCACCTGTGTGAATTACACAATTGACATGCTAACACACTAGGGTCACATATGTTTTTACAGGTGTAAATAAGAAAAGTTTTTAATTAACAATAAATAAATTCAGGGGCTGATGCACTAAATAAATTTACATTCAAATAGAAGTGTTTACAATTACTATTAATATTTGAATAAATTAATGGTTTTCAAGATGATACATCTGCTAAAAGTCAATGTATCTAAAGTTTACAACAATTTAAAGTAATGAGTATTAATAAAAGTTTTAATGACAATTATATTTACATACTCATAACGAAAATTTAAATAAAATTCTATGTGCAATGTTTAGGAGTTTAATAAAAATTTAAACACCAAATAAATATTTTTTAACCTTTATTTCTATTCAAATACACAGTTCATAATGCCTTGTGCTTATTGGCACAGCTCTTCTCTGACTGTCCACAAAGATTAAAACAAAGGATTACATTTGATAAGCAAACTAACACATTTTAAAAGCAAATAATTTTTAAAATAGCTAATGAAAACAAAAAATGTCAAGCAATATTTAACTAACATCACCAAATTTTTTAATTTATTTCTAAATCAAAATTGCACAATACAGTTTACAGATTTTGGCCAAAACATTTGTAACAAAACATAAATCATACTTAAAGAAAACAATTTAATATTAATCAAACATAAAAGGTAAGCAACACCATATAATACATTATTTCTCTGGCCAATTCAATATCACATATAACACTGAGCAAAATTCTGTGCAAAAATATAAGAACATAACTTAAATATACAACATAAGAAAAAGAAACATTCTATATATTGTAAATATAATGCGTATTTAAACACATCAAAATTAAAAAAGATAGAAAATGTTTAATGACAAGAGCACTTTTAAGTTTGATATATCTGTTTATTATTGCAAATATTTGCAGAGAGGCAAAAAGCATCTGCAAATATCAAAATATCTTAATTTCATAGGAACTGTCACCATCAAGATTTAATTATGCTGAGAGGAGGCTGGACGTTTAATAATTCTAGGAACTGCCTACCTAATTACATTACTACAAAGGACAGAGTCAAAGTTTTAATTTTGAGCTATATAAACACCACTAATTTGTAAAACTTGAAATAATATTAATTTACAAAGGACAAAGGTTTCATTTCTTTTTATTCAGTAGCATGGCAGGATTCACATTTTTTTTAATTTATGCATAGAAATTTTCTGACAAAAATAAGCACAAACACTACACATACCAATGTATGCTCTAGTAGAAAGATCTTGCACAACACACCATTACACAACATCTTTGATTATGTGTTAGTCAGGTAAGTTTACATTCATATGATATGAATAAATATCATTTAAATGAACCTTTGAATGTGGTATTTACATATTTATGATAACAATGAAGTAATCGGCATTAAAATTAGAAAGGCTCAATTTTAACAGGTCTGAATTCCTGTCTAAATTACTGTTGCTTTGTGGGTATACTTTTCCAAACAAAGCTGAAGCTCTCTACAGTTACCTTAAGATAACCCTAATGAGATATATCTAATGCTAAAGCATACTTTGATAAAGAAATGCTGCTCATAATATTTTGCAAATTTGTAATAAGCAGAATAAAGCTACTTACCAAACATAAAAATTGATTTCACAATTGTTCTATAAAATACATTTCTTCAGGACATTCAAATTACATAATCCCTGAGAAAAATGACTTAAAGCAACAAAGTCACATATGTAAAACCATGTGAAGTTAATGATACCACACAGTCATAGGAACATTTAGCTATAGGCCAAGTTATATATAACAGGTTTAAAACCAGTGTAAGAATATAAGCCATTCAACATCAAGTAATATTTTCACACATACAACATAAAACAATGACTCGATTCGGTTAAACCTTAGACTTAGAAAGGATTACATTATGCACAAAGAAATTAAGCCCAATATTTTTTAAAGGGCTTTTTATATTTGACAATGAACAGTAAAGTGCTCAACATCGCATCTATTCACTCTCTAAGAGATATATATTTATTGTATTACACAAAGTCTTTAAAATACGTATACAAGTCAAGTTTGTTATACTGTATGAATTAGTTTTAAACTTTTGATTCCAGGCAGTTAGTGAACCAAATTCTGATTTTGGCTCAAAATGCACAGACAAAACACTGAACATGGAAAATAAAATAAAAATAAATAAGACAAATTACTAAACATTGAAAATGGTAAGATCTATTTTGATTGGTGCAGTTTTAGCCTCACCTTGGCTTAGTAAAAAAGAACAAAATAAAAACATCTTATAAAATTCACACAAAAATGTTTTGAGATGCAAGACGTCAAATACTTATCACAGTTTATGAATGTTTAACCACTGAATTGGATGAACAGGTTTTAAAACAATACAGCAAATTGACTTTACAAAAACTTTCTATTCAAAAAACTAACAAAATGGAATTAAAGAAAAATTTAATATGGAAAATATATGTGTAGGCAGAAATCTATTAATGCCCATCTGAAAATTCTGATTTTAGTAAATGCTATGAAAAGCATACATAAAATAAGCACATTAGAATCTGACTAGTTTTGGCTCAATATTACATTCCTTATTTGATTGGAGTATAGTGTTACTCTAAATATCTGAAATGAAATATTCATAACAGAAAGGCTTATATGATAAAATAAAAAGGAAAATTAATACATAATGCTTAAAAATTGAACTTCGAAACTTTACATCTAGAACACAAACTGGAATTTTTATTCCAGATGTTAACTGAGAGAAAACTAATTTTTTAATAACATTAAGTCAAACAACTTTTTAAAATTCTTATACTGTTTGAGCATACTGTTTCATTAAGTGCAATCAAAAATAAAACATGAGTGAAATTTAATTATTTAACAATGTGTCTTTATAACAGCATTTTCTAAAAAGGTTTTTTTTTTTAAAGATTTATGAAAGGATATTGTAATAAATATAGCATTTTCATTTAATATGTCAGTTCAAGAATTCAAACATTTCCAAAGAGGGATATTTTAATAAATGATAAAATACAACCAGAAAGCAAAAGATGTCAAGAATTAGAAAGTAACTTAAGTGTGCTACAACAATGTAACAGATGAAAATTTTTAGAATTTATATAAATATTTTTTATATAATACAAATTTTTGTCACATAATATTTCTGTTCATAAAAATTTAATACTTACAAATTTTTTAAGGACTTTTTATTCTATCAGTCACATTTAAAGCCTTTTTTTTTTATTTAAATACAACTTTAAATGTACATTTTCGGTAACAAGTTTTCAGAGGAATGGGGGGGGGGGAGGGGAGAAGAAAGAAAATTCAAAAGAAAGCTTAATTTATTTTTATCATTTTGAACTTTAGATGCTATAGATTATCAGGGCCCAATACCACCACTATTTCCTTTTAGTAATTTTGGCTTATACTATAGCATTGGATTAAAGAAATTATGTATACTGGAAAAAAAATATATACTTTATATACTCAAATTTATTTAGGGTTATGATACTCTATAGACTTTACCATGATCTGCAGACATTTTTCTGAAAAATAAATGTCAGGGGTGGGGAAATACATCATTTTGCTTGCCAGTGGAGAGTGGATTTTCTGGCATGGTGAGGGAATTTTTAGTTTTTGAAAAATTGTAGGCAATGGAGACATTAATAGAAACACTTTTTTAATCTAGATATTTTAATTTTCCAAATTATTACAGTGTAAGTATGTACTAACTTCTATCCTATATTAAGCTCATCTCTGTGGTATGTATGTCTTAATATTATAGAAAAAAAGAATTATGAAAATGAATTGTAGTAATAGTAATTTCTTCTGTAACCACGTGCAATTTTGTCATAACCATTTTCAACTGCGTGTCTATTGCATCTCGCTGTCTGGTGAAATAATTCTTTGGCTGGTAAGATTTTTGAATGTATTTGAGTAATTGCATGTATTATGTTTGTTTACACAACATTTCCAATTGAAATTCTTTTCAATAAATATTTTTTTATGAGAATGGCCTGTTTGCATCAATTTTAAGTGCAATAAGCACATAAGGTAATTTTAAGCCCTAATGAACAAACATACTGTAACAACCAATTTTTATTGCCCAAATGTATTTACAATTGAACACCATTATTTTTGCATGGAATTCATTTTATTTATTAAAATTTTGAGAAGAAATAATCAAAAATAAGTTTGAGAAAAATTTGTGCTAAACAATTGAAAGCAACACATTTCTATAATAAAAATTGGCTGCTATGAAATATAGTGGCATCACTTTTTAAAGTTGAAAATTCTATAAGTATTGTTCTTTATGAATTAGTCAACTTAGGGAAGCAAAAGAACAAAAACAAGTTTGAAACTTCCACTTAACACCAGCAACTTATACATTTCTAAAATATTTCATTAAAGTAGCTCATGAATGTTAAGCAAAAGAGCAAAATCGTTTTAAAATGTGGAGGGAAAAAACTGAACTAGCAGGGAAAAAAAAGTGACATTTTGTAAAATTAGTAGGTTTAGAAAAAGAATAATGAAATCATTAAAATAAGTTTTGAGAAATACAATGAAATTTAACATTTGCTATGAGATTTTTTTAATGTTTGCACTTTGCATATTTCGTAAATGGTACCTGTTTCACTCTTATTAGAATGCTCATTTTGGGGAAAAGAAATACAGCCATGGAAAAAATAAGGACATGTTGAAAAGTGTTAAAGTAATCAACTGTTAAAAAATCAAACATTATTTACTACTCTTAATTAGCAAACATTAGGAAACTATTAATATGAAATTAAATTATAATAAAGTTTATAAAACACAGATGAATACTAATATGACATGAAACATGTAAAAATAAAGAACATACTGAAAACTGCAAATAAAATTCTGCCTATTTGGTAATGTTATAGGATAGTTTAAAGTGGCCTAAAACTGTTGCCCAGTAAGATTATTCAGTTTCTCTCTTCCATCATGCCAATAATATTACCAAAAAGGCAAAATTATATTTGTGAATTTCAGTATGTCTTTATAATTTTGGCATGGCAATATTTCTGAAAATAATATTCTACAAAATCACCTTTATTTTCAATGACCCTTAATTGTGCAGTCATTGACTCAAAACCAGTTAATTTGTTTAAAAAGGTTTTTCAACACTAATTAGATAAATGATGTAAAATTGTCTATATTTGCCTATTGTGTGCATTACTTACACACTTTTCTAGCTAAAATGCCTCACAAATTCTTTATGGGTTTTAAAACGGGGATTTTTGGTGGCTGATCAAAAAGTTAGCAGAATTAACTAAAAACCATGGAGATGACACACGAGACACATTTAAAATTTCATTACCCTTTTGAAACAAATAATCATCAACCGTGAAAAGGGGCAATATTTGTTTAGCTAACATATTCACATATGATTTTCAATTCATGTGACCTTTAATGGACAAGACTGGAGTTGTTCCATTGGATGCAAAACTAACCAATGCAATCACAGAAGCTCCTCTGAATTGATGTTTTGAAAAAAGAGGTTTATCTTTTTTGCAAATCTTACCAATAATGGAGAAGACCCTCTGGTGCATACAATTAGCTTAAACCAAATAGCATCCAAATAGCTTAAAAAGTAAACTTTTTTTCATTTGAAAATACCACATCTTTCCAGTGAAATCCAAACTTGTTGCTAGGCAAATTCTAATCTAGGCTTTTTAAGTAGTTTGTAAGTGATGGACGTTAGTTTAGTTTGACAAAGCTAACATTGATATTCTTTTGCTGAACATTACATATTGTTCAGCTAGTGCATGGTAGATTCATTTCTGTCTTGAGTAGAATTCCATAAGGAAGCTCAACACAATTCCATGTTTTGGGTGGATAGTCAGAGAAACTGGCACACCTGTATACTTTATTCTTTGCCATAATCTTTAGGATTCTTCAACAAATTACAAATTGCTTTTTAAGATCTGTTTATATTCCTTGCAATCTCGCATCAACTCATTTCAAGATTTCCATAAATTGAAACTTTTCCCTTTTCCAAATTCAGATTATGTGCTTTTTGGCATGATGAAGGAGGCGAGAAACCGAACAATCTTACAGTGCAACAGTTTTAGGCCACTTTAAACAATCCTATAATATTACTAAAGAGGCAAAATTTTATTTGCAATAAAAAAAATGCAGGTACTTATATTTTTTTCTGAGTAGTAACCTATTAAAACTCAAATTCATGGCTTTTAATGATTTTTCAAATTTAAACAAATTTTGATTCAAATTCTCCATTTCAAGCATTTCTATCATACAAATTTTTTCCAGCCAAATGGTTCCTATATTTGATGACTGTTCCCTTGCCTTATAATTTTTTTTCCATGGCTGTACCAATTAGCTTCACATTTGTGAACAAGCAAAAAATATTCCACAGAATATAAAATTTGAAAAGTTATAAAGACACATTGCTAAAAAATATTAATAGATGAATGTTCTAACATTTTGCAGGAGATGCATTTAATAACTTGTACATTTATTTCCACAACACTACAGAAATAACTGCAAGGATTTAAACAAAATACATTTTTAAAACAAAACATGGCAATTATAAGAATTATAGGAATAGAAAGTTACAGGACACACGAGATTCTCATATTTTTAATATATAAAGAAATGAATATGTTATGCCATAAAATACTTGCATAGGAACCTCTCCTTCTCATAGCTATATAAGGAGAATAAGTATTCAATAAAGAGAAAAGTCTGCTGAGAATCACTGTTTAAATTTCTTTTCCAAAATATTAACACCAAAAATAGGAACAAGTAAAACTTTGAAATAGCATAATATGTATATACCAAAGGTATCTGCATATATCCAGTAAAGTATCTGTATATATTCTGGGGGAAAAAAAAAATTGTAGCAGTAAAAATTAGGCACTTATGGGGGTTCTGTAATTATTTTTTTTAATTTAACAAAAATCCTGCATGTGAATTTTATTCAACAACAGTATACATATAACTAACTCTAAAAGACTAACAAAATGTCAATATTACCATGATTACAGTATGAATTGCAGTTACTTTTATAACATCACTTGGAAAATTGTTTTTAAAAAAGGGCATCAAATCGCCATAACTAAAAATTTAAAACAAGGTGCTTTATTTTAGAATAATTTTATTTATATTTATGTAACCACCATTACTTACTGCAAAGTTAAGTTATGTATGAGGCAATGTAATTTTATTTTTTTCTTTTAGCTTCTTCCAAAATCTAATTTTTATAAGGCAGCATTAAATTTAATTCTAAAGTAAACAAGACTTATTAAATTATATGCAGTTCCACAATTTGTTTTCTTTGATAAAATTTGAGATTAAAATATAACAAGATAAAATATTTTATAAATAATTCATTCTTTTTACTTTCTCATCTGAAAAACTTATTTGATTCAAATTACTTTAGTCTTCTACATTTTTTCTCAAATCATATCAAATCCTGCAACAAAAATTTGAATATTTCTAACATCACTTGGTTTTACTGGAGATTTTAAAGTTCATAAAAATATACATGTATATATAATCAATTTTCAATAGGTATTGATTATAATTTAGTAGAGCTTCTAGCAATTTTTAATTTTCATTTTAATAACAAATGTCTATACTTCACAACATAAACAAAAAAAATTAATTTAGATAACAGAAAAAAATGTGGTATGCATCTGAATAAAACTGATGCTTAAGATTACAATACAATTGAAGGGTATACAGGTACTTTACACAGACAATATTACATGTATGTTGCACACAGACACCTAAGGCAGTACATGCAAAATCTATAAGATATTAAAAATAAATTTTCTCACATTTAAACTTTCATCCATAATTTTTGGACAGGTAAACAGCAGTATATCAAGGTTTTGATATATGAAAATGTAAATGTATAAAACATGCAAAGTTTACATTACCTCCGAGACAAAATATGCATACACACACATTTAAGGTAGGAATAGTTATAAATATACATTTAAATTTTTCTGAGGAGATAAAAGAATTTTTTTTAAAGGCAATACAATCTAAAATCTCTCTCAGAGATAGTCTCTTGACATTGATTAATCAATATACTACTCATTTGATTATTTCAGTCAGATTTTATAAATATAAATGAATGGAATACAATAACAGTCATATTGACCAGAAAATTAGTCTTTAACAAGAAAAATATGAATTCAAACAAAAAGTATTTTTATTAAACAAAAATTGGATGACAATGAATATGAAACAGATTTACACATAAACACTGCATTCGCTAACTTATTATAGCATTAGGAAAAATATAAAAATATCAATAATTGCTTATTATTAAACTGTCAAAATTGTTAAATGCAAATTAGATGAAGCTGAATAATGCAAGGCACCATTATATTTTATTCACAAATGGTTAAAAATCCAATTTACAGCAAAATTTCTTAAATTTCTAATTTTATATTGGTGTACTAATTTGATTTCTTTTATGATTAAAATTTAAATACCTCTATTTTACTAATTATCTAAAAACTGCTCAAAGATTAGTGTTGTATCTACATGCATCAATTTTATTTCTAACCTTATATTAAAATAGAAATACTGATTCAGTTAAGTAAACAGCTTATTTACTCAGCATGGTAAACAGATAATAAATCTAGATACCTTTTTTGATTGATTTCTTTACAAATCTACTTAGACACACACACACAAATACACACACATTATATATATATAATATGCAAAATTTGTCATTGTGATAATTCCTAACATACTCAATCAATTTTAATAAAACTGTAGTCATGTACGGATTTTGCAGATATCGTGTTAGAATTTTTTTAAAATCAAAATTATTTGATATTACCTTTAAAAAAGACTCGACAACTGAATACATTACTGTCAATAGCACTTAATTTTCAGTTCATTAATACATGTTACTTTTTTTTTCTATAAAAATTTTAAGAGTTGTTTACTTAGGTAAGTGAAGACATACCCAACAAATTTTGCAGGTATTCAGTCATTGATCTAATACTGAACTTCATTTAGGTTCAAAAATATAGTACTGTACAGGAATGGCTAACCTTTTAGGAAAAAGTGCCACAATCTAAAGGAAAAAAGTATATTATATGTACATGCATGCCACTTCAAATTTTCCCCAACATATTAAAAAGTATAAAAAGACAAAAACATGTTATCTGTAGGTTGATTGTGATTTTTGTACCAACAACTTTTTTTTTTTGCGGTAAGTTCAACGAGTGAACATTAAAAAAATAATATAATAAATAAAATGTATAAACTTAGTTTTTATTCTTAAAACATTAAGGGTTCTGCCAGATTATGTATAAAAGAAAACTTAATAACTTGGAACATCTAATTCTAAATTATTAAACAATCAGTCAGCACCTAATGTGCCTTTTGAATTTAGCTTTTTTTACCAATTCATCTATGTTAGAATTAGTTTTTGAACATCAGGGATGCCGCGGACGCGCTATAGCGCGTAAAATACGCAAAAAATCGGCGACGGGACGCAAAAAAATGGAGCTTACGCGTCCCGCGGGACGCGTAATTTTCGTCAAAAATTCGCAAAAAAGGCAAATTTCATTAAAAAATCGCGAAGAAACGAATAATTTCCGGAAAATTTCGTCAAAAATTTTGCGAAAAGAATGACTAATTTTGTTACAAAATCCCGAAAAAAGGCAGATTTTCTCAAAAAATCGCGAAAAAACGACATATTTCGTCCAAAAATCGTGATAAAACGGCAAATTTTGTCGAAAGATTCGCGAAAAACGGCAATTTTCATGAAAAAATCGTGATAAAATGGCACATTTCGTCTAAAGATCGCAAAAAATTGGAACATTTCGTCAAAAGATCGCGAAAAAACGGCACATTTCATCAAAAAATCGCAAAAAAGACAAATTTCGTTTAAAAAATCGCGAAAAAACGAATAATTTTCGGCGAATTTCGTCAGAAGATTCGCAAAAAATGACTAATCTTATTACAAAATCTCGAACAAAAAGCAGATTTCCTCAAAAAAATCGCGAAAAAACGACAAATTTCATCCAAAAATCATGATAAAACGACAAATTTTGTCAAAAAATTCGCGAAAACAGCAATTTACATTAAAAAAATCGTGATAAAATAGCACATTTCGTCAAAAGATCGCGAAAAACCGGCTCATTTCGTTAACAGATCGCGAAAAAACGGCAAATTTCGTCAAAATATCGCGAAAAAAACGGCAATTTTCGTCAAAAGATCGCGAAAAAACGTCAAATTTCGTGAAAAAAATAGCTTTAAAATGCAATTTTCGTCGAAGGGTACGGAAAAAAAGTTAATGACAGGATTGAATTTTTCTTTTCCAAAAACTAACTTTCCTGCTTCCAAAGTTTTTTTTTTTTTTTTTGCTGCTCCAAAAACAGATTTTCCTGTTTCACAATCTGTTTTTGATTGTTCTGATTATTTTGAAAAGTATCCTTTTTTTAGAAAAAATGTCTTTTTCAATAAATCAGTTTTACCCTTTTTTAAAAGAAATGTGAACAATAGTGATACTTGTTATATCTTCTAAACTCAAATAAGCATTATTTTATAATTTGTATCTTGCACATTTATTTTAAAAAAAAGTAAAGTAAATATCTCTTAATAGTTTAAAAAAAAATAATATTGGCTTTAATTATTTATACATTAATTAAAACAATAATTATTTCCTTTAACTTTTCTTTTGCAAATGAACAAGTTAAATTTTTGCGTCTAAAAATATGACTTAGTGGGGACCCGCTTTTTTGAAAAAGGGACCCAGAATTTTAGAAGTCCTGGGTCCCCGGGACCCAGGATTTTTCAAGTCCAGCGGCATCACTGGAACATGCTGAAAAAAATTAAGTATTTTAGGTGCACATCAGTTAGTAGTCTTAAACAATATTTTGGCTTTATTTTTGTTCATAATAGAAAACATTCATTCACAAATACATGTTTATCCAAACTTACAATATCTTACAGCCAAATCATGTAAATTAGGAAAATTGATGTTACTAATTTTCAATATTCATTATAAATTGGATCACTTGCAGTTGAAGTAAGTTCCTTACATTTGCTTTTCAGTATAGTATGGTGCTGTAGGTTAGTAATTTTGATTTGGATCTCAGGTGTGTAAAAAGCTTACTGCAAAGGAATTGAAAAAGCATTTGTGAGAAGATCTCTATTTTTTAAAAATCAAACCTAGCACTGAATAAATCCATAAAAATGATAGACTAAATTTTTAAATCTATCATAATTAGAAGAACCAATGACTATGGTAGGTAGTTCTTGCATTAATGTGAAATGTATTAATCTTTTTCCTCTAAAATTGATTAAAAAAAAAAAATCAAAAGTTTGTTCACACCAAACTGAAGATTTGTGCAATAGTGCCTTTACATTTTTAGATCGAAATCAGTTCGGTGCTGTTTATGATTCTTTATTGGTAATTTCAAGCACTTATTAATGCAAAGATTTCTTTTTTTTTTTTTTGTTTAATGCAAAAGTTAACTTTGGACAGTTAACTTTGGAACCAGAGTAACAATGAACAGTTAACTCTGGATTTCTACCTATTATTTTTTTTTAAACTTTTCAATAAGTCTTCTTGTGCCACTGTTAAAACTAGCAAGCGTGCTGGGGGTTGGCCATCCCTGGTCTAGTATCTTATGTTACACATCTATCATCATGACTCAAAATAGTCGGAACCAAATTTAGCCAATAGACTGGTTTTTACACTCAGATGAATTTCATCAACAAGTTTTGATAATTCATTATAAAATAATGACCATTTGAAAGTTCAAATATGATCAAAGGAGAAAGAAATCCAGAAAGTGATGACAGCACAGTGGCAATTTTACCAAAATTACCTTTTTACCAAATACATTTATGTATTAATCACACTTTACTTTATTCTATCATCAATGGAAGTAATGAATTTTATTTATTAGCTTCTGGTTTTTACCAGATTTAATGTATTTTTAAGGGTCAAAGATCCAAAATATGTTTATACAAAATGTGTCTCCATTGTATCAAAAAGTGTATCAATTTACACAGAGAAATAAACTAAATACAGTGCATGTCAAAAGTTAAAGCACAACAGAAAATTTCAAAATAAAATTTTATTAATGGGTGAAAGTTCCTTCCCTTTTCACATAGCCTACAAATTGTAGCTTTAAAAAGATAGTTAACAGATCCATGCTATAAAATTTATCTTAAATAATAAAATTTACCAAAACAACAAAAATGGGTGTGTCAAAAGTTTATGCACAGTAATTTTTTAGTCTTTAGCAGAACAAGAATAAAAAAATTAATACTTGATTATTGCTCCTTTCTGCTGAATTACTTTAAATATACAGTCTTCCATGGTTAAAATAAGAATCTGTATTGTTTCTGGTTCATTTTTTAACCAAGTGTTCTCAATGGCATCTTTCAAATCTTTAACTGTAGAATACTGCTTTCCATTTGGATAAACTGCATGAGTGAGAATACCCCACATGTTTTTTATGAAGTTTAAATCAGGACTAACTGCCAGCCATTTCAAAACAGACACTGTTTTCAACTTAAGCCACAATGAAGTTGAGTTTGAGGTATGGATGGAAGCATTATCATGTTGAAATAACCATTTTTCTCCCTCTAAAAACCTCGGCAACAGGAAACAAATGATTGGCAAGTGTCTCCTGGTTGTTTTCAAAGTTTCCACGACCACTGATGAATGCTAGAGATGGCTGACCATTGAAAGAAATAGCCCCCCATACCATTACAGAACTACCCTTTTTTTTTTCCATCACTGAATATGACATTCAGCCACTTTTCACCAAATGACATTCTCTTTGGCCCATTGTAATCTAGCTTCTTTATGGTGTCGTTTGAGACAATGTAATCGAGCCATTTTACGATATTTGATGTATTTGAATTCCAAAACTCTTCTATAAACAGTTTTTTCGATATTTGTTCTCCAACTGCATATTTTATTTCCGAAAGGGAGCAATTACCAGCCAAATTTCTGATGCGGCTATCTTCACTCAAACTAGTCACTCGTGGCCTTCCTGAATGAAATTTTTGTTTAAAATCATTATCATGAGCCAAAATTTGATTAATACCTTGTTTTGACCTTTTTAATGCATTTGCAATTTCAGAAACAGAATTGCATTTTGCTCTCATACTCCAAATTTTTATCAGCTCCTCCTCTGAAAATTCTTGACTTGGGCATTTTGTACTAACTCAAAAACAACAGCGAACTGCTTCTTATACACCCAGAAATTGTTTGTGTGTGCAACCGTTTACATCGCCCTGTAAAATTTGCATAAAAACAATTTTGTGTTTAAATTTTTGATACAGTCATTTTTCTTCTATTCTTAAACTCCATGGTTTGAAATAAATTTAAAAGTTAATTTAAATGAATATGGTGTAAAAATAGATATTATTAACATATACAGACATATACTGAAATTAAAGGTAATGTTTAAAGTTTTATTTTAAAATTGCTATTGTGCTTAAACTTTTGACACGCACTGTATTTGAATTGAACCAGCTATTCGCTAACAGCAGATGCACAACACCAACAGATTTTTTTTTTTTTTTAAATATTGTTTAATAAATTTTACTGAGTAACCGATTTTTACTCCGATTTATTTCCATCTTAAATTCCTGGTTTAGTTAATAAAATTATTAAAATATTGAACTAATAATATTAAAGCATTAACATTTCTAACTACTTTTTGAAGTATTAATATGAATGAGATACAAAAAAGTTGAGAGACTGGCACATCCAACAAGTTTAGTTATAAAGTCTAGTTAAACATTAAATAAAACTTTTATGATCTTAAATATAAACAATTTTATTTTATGAAGAAAGTTTCATTAAAAAAAATTTATCTCATAATGCATATTTAGTTAAGCATTATTTAATATTTTTATCATTTTTTGAATTTCTTCAATATTTATTATTTTACTTTATTGCTTTACTTTATTTTAATATTTTATTAAATTGTAAGCATTCATTTTAACTTCAAATACACTATTAAATTCAAATTGTTTAAAAAGATGTTAACAAATCAGTAACTAGAAATTCTCCAAATTCTGAAATCTATGTAGTTTCTAAGGCAATCCATATCTTCAAATTTCAATAGCTGATAAATGATACTGAATGTAACTTATTTTCAAGGAGGGAAGGGGGAAAAAAAACCACTATAGACCAATATAGAAAAGAATAAAAAGCATCTCTCTCCAAGCTAAATAAATACATTCAAGGGGAAAACCAGAACTTGGGATAACATTTAAAGTAGTTTGAAAAAAGTTACTGCAGTATAATGCATTTATAAAAATTTCTTGTAAAATGCTGTTGCAAAATAGAAAAAAAACTTTTGCATTTTGGACAAACATGTCATCTAGCTACTTAAAGTGATAAGTATAACACTACATTGAAAATACAATTTAGATAAAACAAAAATGAACTATAGATATAGGCCCATCCTCCCTTTAAATGTCATTTTAAAAATATAAATTGCAGCATGCATTTAAAAGAAAAGTACTTGATTTAGAAACTCTTCGAACTTAGAAATTCACTTGATTAATTTTATCACAATATTTTAAGGGAAAAAAAAAATCTCAACAGCTTTTTTTTTATAAATTTTTAATTCTCATAAGATATGGTTAAATTTAGATCTACATCAGGGGTTGAATTACCTGAGTCTAAAGCTGTATTCACATTTAGGTAAGGGCTCAATAATACATTTAATAACCCTATCTACTGAATTACAAAATGTTCTTCTTTCTGTATTAATTTTTTTATACAATTGTTTCTGTATTTGCTTCAATTCAATAGCACACATTTGGCTCAGTTCAGGATCCTTTATATTTTCAAGTTTCACAAAGCAACTTTGTATGTTTCTTAGTTATATCGCATAAATGCATAGCAGTACTATTATAATTTCGAAAACAGCATTTTGGACAAATGTATAGTTTTGTACTTTTATTATAATCAAGATTTTTTTTTACTTATTTTTTATTCAGCATATTAAGTACAATGTAATACGCTGAGTCTAACATTCCAATCCCTCTTGTAAGTGCTGCTACTAAAATAGCTGATGCTTGCAAGTTTGTTGACCTTTTATCAAACTATTTTCTACTATTCATTACTAAGATGTGTGGTATTAACACTGCATTATTTTGAAAAATTATCTGCAGCCTCCACAAAGCCTCAAAAAACAGGACTATCATATGTACTCTGTTCAAACTATCATCTATTCTGCAGATAAACTGGAATAATAGAATGTCTCAGCAACATGTGTACATGTTTAGGTGGTAATATTGTATCACTTAGTACAATCATACGTTGGTATAAAAAACTAATATTGAAGATGAACCATGTGCTGGTCGAGTTAATTTAGACTAAAATATGAAAATCTATCAATGAAGGTCAAAATATTACATCACACAACCTTGCATCACACTTCAATGTTAGTCAAACAACCATAATTCAAGCATAAAGCATAGATTTGACATAAAATGAGCAAAAAAAGTATTTGCACACCAGGTAAATTTGTTGCAGCATATGTATAAATAAATAAAAAACAACTAAGAATTAAAAATACCAACACTTTTACAAAACAAATAACCATACCTGACTTAATAATTATACTTAAAATATGAAAACATAAAAAAGTAGCATTTGTACTGCCAAAAAAATATTTGCACACTAGCAATAAAAATAGAACTAGAGGAATTATAAGTTAAAAACAGTCCTAATATTTAGTATGCATGCCCTTTGCTTCAATTACAGCTTATAGTCATCTGGACATAGATTATATTAATTTGTGACATGTTTCATTGCTGATTTGTAGCCATTCTTCCCCAAGAGCTTGCTTAAGTTCTGATTTGTTAGAAATTTTCTTTTTCCTTATTTCCACATCCAAAATATGCCACAAATTTTCAGTCGGATTGAGGTCTGGTAATTGTGGTAGCGTTTTCGACTTTTTACATTATAAAGTAACCATAACCTTTTAATATATGCAGTGTGTTTCGGATCGTTGTAATGTTATAAAAAAAATTTGAATTAGGAATTCCTAATTTCAGAGCACTATTAGATAAATGATCTCAGAATATATTAATACATTGTTTAGCATTCATATTGCCTTCAATAAAGGCCATTTCGCCAACTCCATTAAAAGACATGCATTCGCAAATCATTACATGACCACCGCCATGTTTTACAGTTGGTTTCAAGTTTTTAATCTGAAGAGAAATATTTGGCTTTCACCATACAGTTTTCTTATCATCTGAGCCAAAACCATTGAACTTGCTTTCATCAGAAAAAATAACAGTTTTCCAAAACTGTAGTGGTTTGCTAACATAAGCTTTTGCAAATTCAAGTCTTTTCATCCTATTTGTTTCATTAACAAATGGTTTTTTTTGGAGGGGCTCTTCCTCGAATATTTGCACCATGAAGAATATTTCTAATTGATTGTGGTGTAACTATTGTTCCTGACGTTGAAGCGACATCAACAGGCAATTCTCCAGTACTTAGAACAGGGTTTTTTGAAGATTCTTTTATTGATGGCTCTCCTTTGCCTGGTATTTAGCTTTCTTGGATGCCCAGTTCGCAGCTTATTTATTGTCGAACCAGCTTCTTTCTTCTTAATTACATAAGGAACACTAGAAAAACTTAGATTTAATTTTTTACCTATTCCTCAGTAACTTAAGCTGTTAAGAAATATAATCTTTTCATGGGTAGCAACAGACATTTCACATGCTTTTGGCACCATTAGAACAAAAACTCTCCAGAATCTCTGCCCCAGTCAATATATTACGTGACTTTAAAGTGTGGGGCTAATGTACTGTGGGACTGATATGCTAAGCATTTGCATAATGTTGACATTTAAAATGCCTTTTTTAACCTCCTAACTGCCGCGACTGGATTTTTTCGCACACTAAGCTGCAGGTTTCACTGCAACATAAGCAATATTTAAATTATATAATTCTACAAATAAAACCCAATTTTGAAAAATCAAGTTAGGATTAATACTCTCAAGGATTATACACTTATAATAACATATTTTGCATCAGGTAAGAAAAAATATCTTTAACCTTCTGTCTACCAGATGGGTCCATTGGACCCAACAGCAACATTTCTGGTGTCAATGGTAAAATGAGAAATTGTCGATTGACACCGGAATTTATAAAGGACTTGTCTAGATATTACGAATTCCTTAATTTAAGCTTTCATTGTAAAAGCAAAATTATATTAAAATATTACTGGTGCCGTTTGCAAGTTTGGAATTAAAATTAGGTGTTGCCGTAGATAAATGGGTGTTTTGTCTGGTAGACGGAAGGTTAATATTTTTAATAAATTACAGAGAAGACAACATTACAATTTTACCCTTTTGCTGGGCAGTCAGGGGGTTAACAGTCAATGCTTTGTGTGCAAATACTTTTTAGGTATAAGAAAAAATTAACTTTTTTTTAATGCATAATATTACCATTTAACTCTTTCCGGCACAGGCGAAATCTGTAATAAAATGAGAAATTATCAATTGACACCGGAATTCACAAACGAATTTTAGATATTTTGAAATCCTTAATTTAAGCTTTTATTGTAAAAGCAAAATTTTAGTAAAATATTACTGGTGCAGTTTGCAAGTTTGGAATTAAAATTCGGTATCCCAGACCGGGCACAGTGTGACGGAAAGGGTTAAGGAAAATGGGTAGTTATTTTTATTTTCTTCTTATTTAAATAAATCAATAATTAAGAGAATAGTATCAAATTTGTGTTCTATGGTTACTTATGCAAAAAACAGTCTGTGTGCAAGTACTTTCTTTGCTCACTGTACAAGTTCAACTGATGAGTGCCACACGATCAGACACAAAATGACAAACAAAACTAAACTAGTGTAAACTTGCTCAAATATCACCAAGGGAATTTTTTTTAAAGAGATTGTCACTTGCAATAAGAAATAGGTTATGATAATACCAGTCAAAAAGGAGGATGGTCCGAGTCAGGTATGCTGATTGGAGCTGTAGCCAGAACATAGCAGGAGGGGACACCTACATAAAAAATCCTAAGTGATTTCTGTCATAAGACAGGAAACAGTCTATCATCTACAAGGAGTATTTATAAATGACCAGAACAGCTAGTGATGCAGCAAGATTCTACATAATTACTACCATCAGGGAAAAACAAAGTAAGGAGTTGTGGTGCAAGTTTGTCCCTCAGGAGAATATCTTTTTTAGGTATTCAAAAGACTTTGCAACCCTGGACACCTGAGCAATCTTTCTTGCTTCTTTTTATCTCTCTCGTGTTTTTCTTATTTGTTTCACTCTCACTGTGGTTTCCTTTTCTGAAGTGAGATCAATTTTGCAAGAGCCAATATTATGTACATCGACTTATGGAGAATTGTAAACCTCTCACATGTTTGGCGTGCGTGGCTACCCATGTCCCTGGAAAGTGAGATCCTAGCAATTGAGGGAAACTAATACACTGCTCTGGCTTCTACTTCAAGTGGACAGGAAATGCATATTGGTCCAGTATGCATCAATTGGCTGGTCAGCTGACAGGCTTCATACTCATTTCCCAAGAAAAAATCCCCTGAGAATCCCCTTATGTATTCTCCGGGATGTACAATTTTTCCATATCGACAATTAACGACATTTCAATATTACATATGTTAATAAAGCACATGAACAGTAACAGTTGCCCCCAATTTCCCAGAATAGACTGTCATTTTGGCATGTTTTCCCAGGTTTGGGAATTTTTTTTGTATTATCCCCTGAGATTCCCCTGATTTTTACAACCTAAAATTCATCCCCTGATTTTCCCAGGAATCCCATATTCCCCTGATGAGTATGAACCCTGGCTGACTAGGTCCTGGCTGGGGATCAAGTGAGTGAATTAGCCATCTCGTTAATGGTGGAGACTGGGTTAAGAGTATCTTGTGACCATGTGGGCCTTGGTTAGCACTGGTGCAGCCAGATTCTGCATTTTATTTTTATCAAATATGGATGGAAAAACTTCATTTCCTTCTATCTCACTCACTTGTGGAGAGCAACAATTAGTACAGAATAAATTATTTACACGTTTCTTTACAATTAAATGCACTGATAGTTTATCTAATAGTTCTTTTAAAAGAACTTTGCCTTTTCTCATTGCTAAAACTTTCCAATCTGTATTTGGAGATATCCTCTAAGTGTTTGGAATGTAACATTCCATTCATTAACCTCCAGGTTTCACTGCAATATAGGCAATACAGTATGGAACCATTTATCCGGAATGATATTTCTAACAGACTGATGTTAGAATCTATGTAGAAAAAAAACACCATACACAGCAAGTTTGACATATATATTGTTTGAAGCAATTGTATAATTTGATAACAGCATCTAGTATTTGAAATAGAAGCATATTTGGTTGTATTATAGATGTTTTCATTTTTATGCAGAGAAAACAGAAGAATTTTTGTTCCCAAGGAATTCTCATAAATTACCTTCTTTCATACTCACATTTTGATCTTACTTCATCCGATTCTTAGTTCAAGTATTCTAATAATTAATTTGTAATACCACAACCACATACATTCCACAAAATTTATCAAATGGATGCTGCTTTAATGCCCAACCAGTTAACTGGAAAAACCAGTTATCCAGAATACGTCTTGTCCCAGCTATTCCGAATAAATGGTTCTATACTGTATTTAAGATAATACACTGAGGTGACAAAAGTCATGGGATACCCTGCTAATAGCATGCCGGTACTCCATTTGCCCGGTGACATACAGCAACATGGCGTTGAATGGTGTCCATGAGTCATAGGAAGTCCTCTGGAGAAATATTGAGTCACGCAACCTCTATAGATGTCCATATTTCTGAAAGTTTTGTCTGTGAAGGATTTTGTGTATGAACTGATATTTCGATTATGTCCCATAAATGTTCAATGAAATTCATGTTGGACAATCGCAGAGGTCAAATCATCCACTGGAAGTGTCCAGAATATTGTTCAGATCAATTGCGAACAATTATGTGCCGGTGGCATGGTGCATTGTCAGCCTGGAATATTCCATCTTTAAGTACATGAAGACCATTAATGATTGCATGTGGTTTCCAAGAAACTGAAGGTACTCATTTCCAGTTAACGATTGGCTCATTTTTTCCAGCAGACCCACGCGATTCCTAGTAAACACAGCCCACATCATTATGGAGCCAACACGAGCTTGCACACTGCCTTACAGACAACTTTGGTTCATGGTTTTATGGGGTCCACGCTACACTCGTACCCTTCCACCTGCTCTTACCAATTGAAATTATGACTCATCTGACCAAGCCAGTTTTTCCCAGAAGTTTACGGTCCAACCGATATGGTCGCGAACCGAGGTGCGGCACTTTTGGCGAAGTCGTGCAGTTAATAATGGCACCCGAGTCGGTCTTCTGCTGCTATAGCCAACTAAAGCCAAATTTCGCCAAACTGTCTAAAGGGACACATCCGTTGGACATCCCACGTTCATTCCTGAGGTTACTTCATGCAGTGTTGCTTGTCAGTTCGCACTGACAAGTCTACGTAGATGTCGCTGGTCGCGGTCATAAAGGGCCAGCTGTCGACCACTGCGTTATCCATGATGGGAGGTCATGCCTGAATTTAGGGACACTCTTGACACTGTAGATTTCTGAATGTCACATGCATCTAGCTCCAATTTGCTTACCGCATTCGAAATCCGTTAATTCTTGTCATGAGGCCATAATCACATAACCAACCTTCTCACACGAAGCATTTGAACACAAATGAAAGTCCTACCCAGTCACTGACCATTTATACAATTTGTAAGCAGCACTACTGCTATCTAAATATTTGCATAGTGCTATCCCATGACTTTTGTCACCTCAGTGTTTAACTCTATAGATTTAATGAATTTTCAATAAATTTTAGAATGATTAATACTTCAAGGATTACATTCATATTTGTAATAGAGATTATTTTTTAATATAATGTTGAACAAATATTTTCTGAGCATTTAAAACAAAATGCAGGGAAAACAACATTACAATTTTACCCATTAGCAAGACACTCAGAGGGTTAAAAAGATGCAGTCTGGAGATTTGCTGGTGGAGGTCACTTCAGACAAAAATTAATTTATCTTAAATTGTGCAACTCTAGGTACCTTTTTAGTTTCTGTCCAGGCACATCAAACATTAAATGCAACCTATGGAGTAATATCTGAACCAGAACTTTTCTTCACAACAAAGATAATTCACTATAATTTAAAAGAACAAAATGTCATGGATGCATGTTATGAACTATCGGTCAGAATAAACAAGTGTTGCTGATAAAGAGCACATTTAAAGCAGACTATATAAGCTGTCCAATCTAACCCTATATACCAAATCTTCTTCATTGTTTTAAATGCCAGTTTTATGATCATACTAAAGTTACTTGTCATGGATATGTTACCTGCGCATGTTGTGCGGAAGTTGGCCATGACAATAAATCTTGTAAAAAACCTGAATGTTGTGCAAACTGCAAAGGTGATCATACAGCATATTTTCATACTTGTCCTAACTGGAACCATGAAAAAGAAATTCTTACTGTTAAAATTACTCAAAAACTGTCTAACCATGATGCCCACAAACTTGTTGAAACCAGAACCCTCCCCATCAGTTGGAATTTCTTACTCCAGCTTATTCAAACATCAATTCAAAATCCATAAGACTTCTGAATCATGCCTTCCATCAACTATTAATTTGAAAAACCATCTTCTAGCTTTATAAAGAAAAAGATCTGTGATGTATACGCTACTGTTAGTACAAGATTTATGCCAAAATTAGAGCATCAGCAAACTGAATACCTAACTAATTAATCACAGAAATCTTCAAGTCAGTTACAATAGTCAACCAAACATCAGACTGAAAAAAAACCCTGTTTCATCAGCATCTTATCTACAAAAACCCAATGCTAGTCAAACAGTGCAACCAAGACAAAAAAAACCCGAAAAAGACTATTCATTGTTCTTCACAGTGGCAAACTGAAGAAAAAAAATGATCGGAAACTATTGGCATAGCCTAACTTACTAGTTTGAAAGATTCCAAATAGTTGAATAATCTGGAAGAGGCTATGGAGTATGCATCCTGTGACTCAAAAGCAGATGAGAATACTGTTTTTGAAGAATAAGCACATAATTGATTTTACTTTTTAAATTCTGTGTTCTTTAAACTTGTTTTTATGTATATTTTGCACATCATCTTATACTTTGTTTATATTTTAACAATTAATACTTTAACTTTTACAGATTTTAATTATAATTTGATGTCTTAATTAAGGTCTTTGGACTTAAATGACTTTAACTACATGTTATTACTATTTCTACTTTTTTTCATTTTTTTTCCTCTTCTTGCTAGTCAGATTTATTGATAATTTTTGGTTCTCATTTTGATTGTCTTGGCACACCATGTCCCAAAAGAGACTGCCATAAAACCTCATTTAATCAAACAACTGATGCAAATTTGTTCTGTTTCACCAGAACAATGCAAGGTTACATGTCAATGCATGGACAAATGAACTAGTACAAGGTGCATTGGGACCTAATGTTGCATCATCCATATGGCCTAGAGATAACACCTTTTGACTACAATCTGTTTTCACATATGCAAGCTGCACCTGAGCTTTGTGGGGCAACTGGACTCACAAAGGATAGTTAAACACACATTTTTTTATTTTTAGACATTAAAATTTAATTTTTAAAATTTCTGTCCGATAGAGTGAACCTAATTCAACATGTTTACAGAGATCCAAACTTTAATTCGAATGAACATTAGGTTTTGGAAGCTGAATTGCCAGAATCTTCATAACCGCATTGTAAAATCAGATCACAGTTGCTCCACGTAACCCTAAATACAATGGCAACTTGAATAACAATACTTTGGGCATGTGTATAAATATATATTTTTTTTTGGGGGGGGGGGGGGTAATTATCAGGGACTTTTTAAATTTTAACTTAAAACACAACTTGCAATGTTTTATTATAAAGGTTAATTATTAAATATTTATTGTCTAAAGCATGAAAAAGAACATCTGGGACAATCAAAATCTTCTAATTCAGGTTGGTTGGTTGATTTTTGTCGTCCGATTATCTACGCTAATGGGATATAGGACCAGGGGGAGTGCCCTCCGTGGGGGTCTTTCTAAGGAAACCTAACCCGTATTTACGCAAGGTTCGAAGAAAACCACGGAAAACTCTGAACGGTTAGGCCGACAGCCGCGATTGGGTTCGAACCTAGCACCTGCCGTCTACCAGTTGAGAGGTCCGAACCTCTCGGCCACTCTAATCTAATTCAGGAGCATATCTAAAAAATTGGACTCTGAGATAGCAATATCTGATGTACACAAAGTATGATTTGAGTACACTCCATCTTTTTTTTTTCTAGAAAAGGCGGTCCTTTTTAGTAATAAAGTAACTTCACTGCATTGATATTGAAATGAGCCTCCCTTAACAAATTTACTAAATTGTTTATAATTAAGCAGAAAATCCCACACCTTAAGACCTAACAATTTCTTTTTAAAACTCCTAGAGATTTAATTATTTGCATAATTTCTACGGCATAATATAAACATAGCTTCTCTGATTTAACAAAATAAGCCATACAAAGAGTAATTTCAAAATACACTACCCACAATCATATAAATTAAGGATAATGACCAGATGCTTTCAATTTTAGGTGTTTTGTATAAAATATCTACAGAAATACAAGGTGGTTTTACAAACCACCTTTAAACATAGGAGATAAAGAACATGTTTGATCCCATTTTTTCGAAAAAAAATTTAGTCACAAAAGCAAAGAGGGGAGCCAAACAACAAATAATGCAATCTGCCATTCCCATACAGTAAAATAAATTCTAACAATATAAAATAAACATAACAACAACAATATACATAATAACAACATAAAACAAAGTGAAGAAATTTTGAGAAAATATTTCGCTAAAGCATCAGACACCACCATATCTACACATCAAGGCATGCACACATAGAAACAGCACCTACAGATACATAACTATGCATATGCATCCAGAATTCATCACGGGTGCAAGAAGCCCATCCAAGCCAAGACAAACCTTTTGAGTATTAGAAATTGCTTAATAGAAATGGGCTAGATGATTTCTAGGTCTTGAATTATGGTTTAAAATTATTTCTTATAATAAAAAGAGGTTAAAAGGTTTTTTAAGTAAAATTATTGTACCTTCAATTATAAAGTAAAATTTACTATTAGTCAAAAATCTATCCAAGACTGAAATCAGTCCTGAAACTGAAGGTTTTGCACCCATGAAAGTTCATACTAGAAAAAAGAAAAAAAAATAAGTTTTCTTGAAGAAAGGTTTTTGGTAGGATCAATTTTATTAGTAGCCACTTTAATGTTTCAAACTTTCCTGACATCTAGGTAAACACTAATTGTATATATATATATATTTTTTTTTAATAAAATATAAATATTAAAAAATCAAAATGTTATTTGGATTTTATTCAATAAGTGAGTGAGTTATTAATACACTAAACACATAATTGAAATCTAAACTAGGGAGCATATTTCACAGGATTAAAAACCAGTTCTCTCTTGAAAAAAAATAACTGCTGAGAATGTGGCAGGAGTCGAAATATTGAAGATACTGCAATAATGTGCTTAAAGTCTACTTGCATATTGGGGACGGATGTGTGTGTAATAAATTATTTGAAAGGCATGTAGAATCATAATGAATATACTTTTTAAATAATTTTTTTTCTTAAAATAATCCAACTGAAGAGCATGAACATGGTGAAGTGCTGAAACATTGAAAACAGTTAAGGAGCTAAGTTATTGAAATCCGCTCGCATCCGGTAAGGAAAAGGAGTAATCAGTTTGCTAGTTAGATTGAATCAAATTTTCAAAATAGAAGAGCACATTACCACGAAAAAAAAAAAAAAAAAAAAAAGGTGTATTTTACTTGGCGATCAGTAACAAATTTTTAAATGCAACTTGGCGAATGGAGACTAGGATGGCAATCAATCGCTGATTTTCTAAATCGCCATATGACGAGTGATGACCATTTAATTTTCACCTATAAATAAGTGTCAATCGCGGATGTAGATTCCTTGCTGTCTAGCCTCCAGTTTATAGTATAAAGGGCCTTGCTTGCATCAAATTTTAATATTAAAAGAAAATTCCTTTTCTCTATTGCCTTTCACACACTAACTATTAGATTCACAGACTTAAATTACACACACAATAAGACATTAGACAACATAAGATTCACAATAAGAGAAAAACCAGTACTACTAATATCAGCTGTTAATATTTATTGTCTTTTCGTATCAATCTCTTATTTCTGTTTGGTTGAAGTGTTGAAAGTTGGAGAAAAAAGTCACAGCTAGTGCAGACTTTAGAGCTGTGGATATTGCTGTTTGCTATCACAAAGGATGTTGAGTCAATATTTTGCGAAAGATTGGAAGAAATCAAGCGTTAGAGTCAAAAATTGCTCGAAAAGTTGGTGAATCTGATAGCAGCTTAATTAGCATTAAGTAAAAAACATAAAATGCAGATAATCTACCCCCCAAATTTTACTCTCTTAACAAGAAACAAAGCTGCGCTTATCTTTCTATTAGGACTAGTATAAATGGCTGGAAGAAATAAAAATCCAAATTATTCTCTTGGCTTTGTTTACAATTAAACAAGTACTAAGAATGTGTGACCTATAGAAAGATTTTATGATTTAAATAAAAAGGAAAAATTTGTTTTTTAAAAAACTTATGAGCATTTAACTTATCTTGAAAATAATTTTTTTTTCAATGCAATTCTCCCCCCCCCCCCCCCCAAAAAAAAAAAAAAAATCCTGTTACAATAACTAGCAGGGGTAACAAACTTATGAAAATTCACCATTTTTCCTTTACCCTTTCTAAAAAGCTCAAGCAAATGAATTTCTTAAATATAATTTTTGCTCTATTTATGCTTAAAGGAAGAAGAAATGCATAGGAAAAGATAATCAGCACAACAAAACTTATAATTAATCATTTAAATTTTATAATCTGGAAATATTTAAAGTAAATGTTATGTCAATCTGCACAACCTCTGCTCCCAAGATGTGCGGATTTGAGGAGTCTACTGTATATACATTGAGATTTATAAAAAAGATGCTTTCATTAGAATTATTTTCCCTGCATTTATCCTTTATTTACAGAGACATATAAAAGATTTTGGATACAATACTGTATCTGACATGTCTATTGCAGATGATTGCTGAAACTGTATTTTCAAAACAGAATGTGCTTATAAGTTTAAATTTCTGTATATTATGTGATGTGCATAAATACAGGGCTGTACAAAATAATCAAAGTATGTTTCTGCTTATTGGTAGGAATTTCTGAGGGCGAATTTTCAACTATTTTATGAGTTTCTTACAAAACTAAATTTAGCATAGTATGTACAAATATATGTACAGTATAGGATCTTGAGAAACACCGAAAATACTGGCGATAAATATATATCAATTTATTGATACAGTATAGGATCTGTTATTCAGAATGCTTAACCCCTTTGGGGACAAGCAACACATTCAGCAAAAAGGCTTAAGAATCCTTGTATATCCCCACCAGTAAAAATTTACCTTATTTAATTGGAGCATTTTCTTGATTTAATAAGGTACAAATTTCTGTTTTTAAAAACCAGTGACAAAACATTAAAAATTTCGTAAAAGGCTCCCATCGTGAAGGGGGTTAAGACCTGAGATAGTCTAGATTAAGAGATTTTTCTGCAATTCAGAACACATTACTGTAAGTATTAAGATTTATACAAAATAACAGTACAAAATGTATAAAATAATATATGTAAATTATAACATATAAAACTTAGTTTTATAACTTGAGACCAGAATCGTTTGATTTGGATCGCTCCTGTATCCTGTCATAATTTGCTGCTCATGGAAGTAGCATTTTTCCTGAATTCTACATATCAGCTGCTCTTTTGACAATTTTTCACCCACCCCATTCTGCTGGTCATCTTCTGCAGAGGTGCAGAATATGCCCGATCCGGTGATCTAGGATCTGGAGGAAATTTTACATAAATAGATTTCGGTTTTAACAACTGATTCCATCATTCACTGTGATAGAAAAATTTCATTCTAAATAAAGATTCGTAGAGCGACCTTCACATAATTGATCTCATAATGTGTACCATATATCAAGGCTGATTCTGTTCTGAATTTTACGAAAATTTAACACATTCAGTTTCGAAAATTAAAGGTCATTAATATGAAAATTACAATATAAAAATATCGCAACATTTTGTCTAAGAGTTACAGAAAAGACTCAAATTTCTTCGCAAGATCACAAAATAATCACAAATTTTGTCAAAAGATCATTAAAAAAATGAAACGTACCTACATGGTAATTTAGTATTTACCTGTAACATAACATAAAATTTTGGGGGAATTTCATGTGGATTGGGGGAAATGTTGGGAGTAGAAACATTTTCGGCACCCCTGATCTTCCGTTTATTAGACATATCATTTGTCATGTCACAAATCTCACTGCCAGTCATCTGAACACTTACAGAAGTATCCTCATATGAAGTTGGACATTTTACTACCGACTGCTGATCAGCTTTTGAACATGCAAGTCTTTTAAGTTAGTGAAGCAGATCTGTAATAATTACCTTCTAGGAAATTTTAAAGTCTTCAATTTCAGGCTCATTTAAACTATTAAAAAATATTCCATATGGCCACAAATTATATCAGTCATACCCATGCTTGACATAAAATACATTTTTAGATTTTACTTTGTAATAAAAAATTATTTTTCTTCTATCATTTTGCATTTTGATTTCCAGACATTCTGAATACAGGGTTTCTAGATATTAGATCACATACTATGTCATATACAGCATTGCACAAAAGAGTTGGAATACTTTTCAGGCTATGGGCACAGTTATCAAAATCTGTTTTTCCAATTTCATACTTTTTAAAATGTTTACTTTGGTATCTTTAGTACTTTACAGCAAGTTTCGTTAAAGTATTCTGCAAATGTTGGAGTGTTTCATAATCTAGCTTGGTTTTCTTTTGTTTAAAAAAGGCAGGATCACTTAGCAGAATCCTTTATTTTAGACAGATAGCATAAATAAGTTTACAGGGGGTTTAAAAAAATATTTCTTAAATCAAAAATTAAAGCTCAGGAATTTTAAATGCGTCTTATCTATTCAAGAATCTTAACTAAGAAGCAAAGAAACTTTTCTTTAAGCTTATTTTTTAAAAAAGCAAGCAAAATTCTTTATAAGCCCTTGCACTATACAAATAATAAGACCATACAAATAAAATCACACAGGCAGACCCTTAAATTTGAAACTATGTATATACATAATTTTGAAAGTTCATAATTGCGTTCCTTGATAAAATGAGTTCATTTCAGGCCATTTTTTAAGGCGTGAAGACCTGCCATTTTTTAAAACTGACAAAATGAATCCAGCCATTTTTCAAACAAGCAAAATGTACAACTAATATAGTCAGAGATTTCTAGTAAAAAACTTTTTTCTATAACCGCAATATTTCTAAATCTATGTGCCCAAGAAATTGCAAAAATGATAAATTTAGATTTCTTTAGGCAAACATGGGGAATTTAATAATGTTGTAATTTAATTTTTATTTTGAATTCACAAAATCATTCAAAATTTGTTACTTTATTCATCATACCTAAAAATCATTCCTTTTTTTTATTGTAACTAAAGGGTATATATATATATATTTATTAAATGCTTTTTTTCTGCTTCAGTAATATTCTTTTCAGCAACTAGTATTCGGCTCATTTTCTTTCTAGAGTGAACACACGAATAAAATTCCACAACATTACAAGTTTTATGTGGACTAACAAATAAAAGCAAGTTTTATAAAAATATTGAATTAAAAATGTAATTAACAACGATACTTTGATGCTAATTAGCAGTTTAAAAGATTACTTTGTTTTGAAGAAAAGGAAGCAAGGATGGCCGACTGCCTGGAATGATAAAAATTAAAGGTCTGAAAACATGTTTAATAAGATCATTGTGTCCAGCATAAATAAGAAAATTAAAAACCATTACTATCATAAAATAAAAAACCATTAATATCATAACATTAAAACAATTTAAACTTTCGATACTTTAAACATCTGTTGCATTATTCAGCTACAAAAGCATCTAACATTCTTTTGACAAGCCATGTGTAAAAATGATTTTATATTCTATAAATTTAAGTACTAGAACACTCCATGCCTATAAAATGCAAATTTATAAAGAAATTGAAAGACAAAATTAATACTTAAAACATATAAAGATAACAAACTTAAGAGAATTAAGTACTCTTAAAATAACTAAGAGATACTCAATTTTGTCAAACTTAAAATACTTAACAATGATATTTAAAAATCTATACATAATAAATACATAATTAAACTATGATGTCCAAATTTAAACTCTAAAATATCTTTATACGATTCACAGCATAAAAATTACAGATACAACATTGTTGCATATACCTAACCTACTTGTATAAAGCTGGACAGTTCTTGAAGCTATAATTTTCCATCCACCAGCAAAACTATATGATTAGTGGATAAACTACAGTGCAGTTTATAAGTAAAATATTTATCCTAATCTGATCACAAAACATTTTAAAACATTATGCTTTCACACTTTTAAGTGCTAATTTTAGGAACATTAACCATTTGTAGTTAGTATTTTTTCATTTTTTTTGTCACATTTATGACACGTCTTCTATCGTCAGAAATTTCACATTCATATAATAAAAAAGTAGGTCTAACAGAATAAAGCAAACAACTTAAAAAAAATTCAAGATTCGTCAAAATATAAAGTAAAATAAAAATAAAAATGACTGCTGTGCAGCATAAATTATTCAAAATTCTACATTCTGAGGTAGAAGAAAATTGTCATAAAATGACTTCAGCGAGGTATAAAACTTTATCACATGATAATAAAATATAAAATTAAAGGAACTGATGCAAATAAGCACCTTCTAAAAACCTTTCCATGCCTTGTAGACTTGATATTTCCCTGAGCTAAATTATGCTACAGAGGTTAAATATTTATAAGGGGGGAAAAAAAGCATTTCAATAAAAACTTAAAATACCTGAACTCTATTATTACCAAAATCAACTATAATGATATATCCCTCTGGTGAGATGCAAACACCAGATGGTCGATCCATCTGCCCTGGTCCAGTTCCTGGGGTTCCAAATTTGCATAGAAAATGACCATTAGGATGAAAAACTTGAATGCGGTGATTCCTGGAATCTGCAACAATAATATGACCTTCAGGATCAACAGCAACTCCTTGTGGTCTCAAGAAATGGCCATTATTTGATCCTTCCTGTCCAAGAAATCTTGCCGACTGGAAGTTAGGATGTACTACTAAGATTCTATGGTTATTAAAATCTGTTACAACCATGTGACCATCCGAAGTAAAAGTAACACCACGAGGAGAATCAAACTGCTTCCAAAGTCCACCATCAAATCCATATTTATTAATGAATGTACCATCAGATGCAAAGAGCTGGAGTCTATGATTTCTTGTATCAGATACCAAAATCTGACCTTCAGCATTAACAGCAACATCCCACGGGTAATTAAATTGTCCATTTTTACTACCTCTTTCACCAAATTTTAAAAGGAATTTACCATCAGAGTCAAATATTTGAATGCGGTGATTATCTTTGTCAGCAACAATAATACGACCCAAATGGTCTACTGTGACACCAGCTGGCCTATCAAACTGGCCAGGTCTAGACCCTGGAGATCCAAATTTCAACTTAAAAGAACCATCTGGATTAAATATTTGCACTCTATTATTGCTTCGATCTGCAACTATTATATTTCCACTTTTGTCTGTACAAACACCCCAAGGTCGGCAGAGTTTACCATCAGCATCTCCTTCACCACCAAATGATAGTAACATTTTTCCAACTTGATTATAGTTGCGTCCCATACGAACATTCACATGAAAAGGACTATTCTGAATGTGCATTCCTCTAAGAAGAACTGATATAGTATGTTGACCAACTACTTCTGGAATATAACAAACTGCATATGTTCCATTTTGGCGATCAATGACATGAGCTTTACAATTAGTACCATCAGGAGATGTCACAGCTGCATATAGTGCATCTCCCCCAACTACCTGAAGTTCTCCTAAATAATCTTTAACTTGAACAAGAAATGTTGACTGATGACCACAAAGGGCTTGTTGAAGACCTTCACCAGCAGCAACAGAATTTGGACCAAAACCAGAAGTACTGATAAAACCCAGGGTACCAATAGCACTTAACAATGCATTATCAGGCTCAGTAAAAACGATATTATCATCTTCATGAGGTTGTATATTGCTACGTCTCTGTCTAATTTCATTCATTTCAATAATACATTTTTCTTTGACTTTTAAAATATCAATATCATTACCAGAATCTAAGACACACTGAATGCATTTTATCATTTGAGACACATCTTTTAAAAGGGCTTTTAAGTCTTTTATATGCAGTAATAATGATCGACCTTTAACTTGACGAATTTTTTCTAGCTGACACAACAAATCTCGTTGCCTTTCTTCTAGAACTGCCATATGACGCCTGATGGTATTTCTGATTTCAGTGGCTACAGTTTGAACTTTAACTTCAACCTCGTCAGCCATATTTTGATTTATCTGAATGCTTTCTTCAATTGATCGAAGATTAGTCTTAGCCTCATCTAAGACTTTTAATGTTGTCTGACGACAATCTCCTACAGCATCCTGCAAATAACCGATTGTGTGACCGGTATGCTTTGAATCCATGGCACACTCATTGCATAGTGGCTCTCTACATATTTCACAGTATAACATTAAAACTTTAGAAGAATGAAGATCACAATAATTAGAAAATTTGCTAGAAGAAGATGCTGGTGTTACAGGTATTTGAAAATCTATGCAGTCAACATTGATTATGTCAATTGTATGGTCTTTAGTTAAGCGTACTCTTTGATGAGCTCTAACACAATTTTCACAGAGAACCTCATTACAATCTTTACATTTTGCAACACTTTTATTTCCTTCATCACAAGAATTACAAAAGACAGGTTCAGTTATTGGTGGAGTGTAGGCACTGAAATCATCCACAAGACCAAGAAGAGTACTAATCAGAGCACTTTGTGATACCAATTCAAGTCCACTATCTTTTGATAAAAATCCATTTTTATGACAGGTGGGACATACTAAACTCTCGGAAAAATTCCATAAACGATTCTGTGATAACTGTGTCAAACAGATCTTGCAGAAAGCATGAAGGCAGGGTAACAAGCTCGAATCAACAGCACGTTCATTGCAGCGAGCACATATTTGATTGGATTTTCGACTTTCCGGTAAAGCGACAGACATATTACTAGTAGAGCACCACATTTTATGTCAAGGTTTATGATACACTTTAGAAATTTCCAAAACGCAACTCTTGTATATGTAACAGCGAAGAATGAAAACAAATCTGGAAATGCCTTGCCAGAGCTCACTGCAGAGAAATTACACAAATATATGCAGACATGGAAATAAAACTTATTAAGTACTATAGTAAGTCAGAAATAGTAAGAGAATGGTCACAAAAACAGACTTTAGTTTTCATGCTAAGAAAATGTAATTTTTGGCACCTTAAGTTGTAGGTCTTGTGTTGGTAAATAGGAACTCAGTGTTATTCCCAGTATCGGAATTTCAGGAATTAATACATGAATGAGTAAAACGAATGTACTTTTAAATATAAGATATGAACTAATTTATAGTAACTACAGCATTAGGTAACGCGTACAATAACATCGCTCATTTAACTAAGAAAAATAACAGGGAAAAAAATTACAGCTCGATGACGTCATTCAATTGTTAAAGCGTCACCTACGATGTCTTCTTCAAGTTAGAGAAAACAAACCATGGATACAGATAGGAAAAAAATATAGAGCAGTGTTCGAGTAGAATACGTATTTAAGAGAGTAGCGAAATAAGAATGAAAGCGGGATTCTAAAAGATAAACATGTTTTAGCATCTGCATTCTCATTCGCTATCAGTGTTGCCGTTTGGCATAATTTAAAAACGCAATGGCCAAAGGTGACCGGATACTTGAGTACATCTTGAAACTTCCCGAAACTTAACTGGAAAACCTTGTCAATCAAAACTAACGTAGCAAAAGCGTTCAAACTGTAGATTATGATTAAGTGGCTTATTGTAATAAACTGTGTTCATTTTCATGAGGATAGCATGTATACTAGGGTGGAGCGAAAAATTTTTTTTTTTTGAAAATCAAAAACGGGTAACCCTGTTCGCACTGAGAAAGTTAAGTCACTTAACTTGCAGTTTTTTGAAGCGGTCGTACCCGGAATCAAGATTCTTACTTAAGCAAGTTTCTGAAACTTGCTCAAGTGAGCTTGCTCTCTTAACTATGAGTTGAGTGGAAATCTGCCTTCTGAATATTTAATTATTATTTCTGAATTTTAGAATATTTAATTCTGATTGTTTAATTAATGAATTTGAGTCCTACAAATAATTATAAACTATTTCAAGTTGTTATTTGTTTACTCCAGTTGCTTAACACGTGTGTTTGTGGGGTGTTTTTGTAATTAAAGGCCGAAAATGGAAAATGTTGAACCTGTTATTTTCTCCCACAAAAGAAATTAATTTTTTAATTGAAATAAGGCAGAATAATTACTGTGTAAACAAAAAAGTTAAAAGTTGCAGTTACAAATTTCAGAACTTATGCGCATGCTCAGATGTCAGTTTGGCCAAGTTAAGCCACTTACAATGTTTAGTAAATGCGAACAGGTGAAGCCTAATTCCGGGTATCCCACTTCAAAAAATGTAAGTGACTTAAAGTTAAGTGACTCCTCTATCCCAGTGCGAACAGGGTATTAGGTGCCAAAAGTTGCCTTTATACTAGTACATTAACTGCGTGAAATTTTACCGCTGAAAAAAAATGGCTTGAGTCTGCGCTTTTGCTTCAAAAGACGAAATTTTGAGTAAAATTTGTCATTTTTTGACATTTTTTCAAAAAAATTAAAAAATTCCTACAGAGCTGGTTGGTATTTAAAAGTGTTGCTTAGACCTTTATATTTATCTGCTTAACATATTTAAACTATAAAACAATATATGTAGTCTTTACAATTGGAGCAAATCTGACAACTTTTTGTGAAAAATCAGCGTTAACCTCTCTACTGGAGCATACAACGAAATGTTCTTTTAAATGCATTTCTTACCTAGCTGCTTTCAAAACTACTGTGTATATAACTCATTAGAGGTGGTTACATTATCCCACCCGTCTCAACCACCCAATCATCTAGGCCCAGTGTTTTATTTATGTATTGAATTGTTACTTTTTTCCCGAAGACGAGTATAAGTTTTCTATATATCAAAGTAATTTATCTCTTCTTTGTATTCACTGACTTTGGATGATTTGGACTGCTGGTGTGACCTGCTGCACGTGTATTTTTATACCATGTATAACAGAAGAGAAGCTGACAAGGAAGGTCTCCATTGGGGGCATACTCAGAATTTTTTGAAAAAAATACGAATTAAACTACTCATGTAGGTAATAAAGGATCAGTGAAAATTAGCGGCGGAATTACATTATTAGATATGTAAAAAAATAAAATAGTTTGGAATAATTGGCGTGAAAAGCTGAAAGCGACGCGGGATTTGGCAAGCAGTGCATTTCCTCGCCAAAAGCAGACGATTTTAACGAATCTGAAAATTGATTTTAATTGACTTCACTGTTAAAAATCTGCAGCATTTACTGCAACGTCACTCCACTACTTTTATAGAATATCTCTCTTCTGACCAATGAGAATGCTCCATAGCACGGCGAATTGACCGTGTCATACACTGTTAAAAATCTGCTGCATTTTGTTGCAACGCACTCCACCGCTTGTATATAATATCTCTATTTCAACCAATGAGAAAGTTCCATTTCATGGCCAAGTAACCGTTTTCAATACAAGCAAGGGAGTGCGTTGCAACAAAATGCAGCAGATTTTAACAGTGTATTTTTCAATTTGGAACAATTTTAATCAATTTAAATTGTGTTTTAAATGATAAAATATATTAATTTCATTTTGTTATAAGTACATATAAACATATATGACAAAATTACACTTAAAGTAAAGTAAAAATGCAAAACTAAAATTACTTAAACTAAACTTATTTAAATAAATTGAACATAGAAAGTTTTTTCTTTAAAAAGTATTCGAAGCGTAAAAGCGTGTTTTTCAAAATTTCGTTTTTTCGCCAACCGGAGATAAACCGCCAAATAAACGAAATTTTTATTATTTTTTTACGGACGTTATAAGGAGGTTCCGCCGAAATTTTTTTTATAAACATATATAACTATATGAGAAGAACTTTCTGTAATTTTTTCAGATTTTTCTGAGTATGCCCGTATGGAGACCTTCCTTGTGAGTAATGTATTGGGTATGTTCTTAATTGAACCTATTCAGCAGTCTATTATCTTCATTAAATTTCCATGCAATTAATACATTATGATTGGAAGTTCTGTTACCACAGCATTTTTTCAATCAATTACATTTTATATATAACGATTTTTCTAAAAATTGATTGTATGAATTCAATTTTTAGTATGTCATCATTTACTGTACTTATTACATTGAATATATTTTGAGAAGCTGGCTGCACTGTTAAAAATCTGCTGCATTTTGCTGCAACGCCCTCCACCACTTGTATATAATATCTCTATTCCAACCAATGAGAAAGCGCCATTTCACGGCCAAGTAACCGTTTTCTATACAAGCAGGGGAGTGCGTTGCAGCAAAATGCAGCAGATTTTTAACAGTGTGCTTAATATTATGACGATCGTCACAGAGGATTGCAAACAAAATTTGCGTATAAAACAACAATATTTCTAAAGAAGTTTTAGTATGCGTTATGTCGTTTCCTGTGTTGTTCCATAGTCTAGTAATTTCTAATAAGATTTTAGATCTATTATTTAGGTGTGTAGTACATTTGGTATAAAACATCCCGCGATATAAACTTGGATTATATATTTTGTGAGTGAACATATAGACGCTGATTGCCAATCTGTGCTTATATAAAGAGGAAAATTTTATTAACTTTATGAGCTGTCTTTTGTGCGAGATGTTTTCTAAACTCCTATTCCCTATTCTTTCTGAGAAATAGCTTTCCTTATGAATTAGCTTTGCAATCTCTGACAGAAATTTCTAGTCTGTTCTGAGTATCTTTTTCTCAATTTGAGAAAATAATTTTTCAAAATTATTCTCTGTTTTATAAAAAGATAATTGCAATAGGAAGTGAATAGTACGTAGACAAAGATTTTCCTTATTAATCCAGTGAATCCATGTAGCTTAGAACGTTTTATATCGACTTCTCTAATAACTGGTGCAGAGGAAATTCACTGGAGTTGAAGTAGCGAATGATTCAATATTATACACAATTCTAAGCTTACACCATGCAAAATGGTTCACAGTGACAAATAAAATTCTCCTAATTATAAATGAGCACTTATAGTCGATTAGAATCCGTACATTCCCTCATAAAGTACTATGCATTATATGTTTATGCCCAGGACATTTCACCATCAAATGTTGTCCACTCATAAAAAGAGGATCTAAAAGTTAATAGGAAATTACCTGGACACGAAAACACTTAGAAAAGGCATAAAACTATTGCAAAAAAAAGTTATTTACAACAGCGGTTGCTTTACACATGGCAACTTTTCATTGCAATTCTCGCTGATGATCACCATCACGTTAAACAGCTCGCTTCTCAACATATAAAAAATGCAAAAGTAGAATAAATGATGGCATACTTATAGTTGAAATATCTGAAATCATCTTTGATGCAAATCATTACGTAAAAAAAAATACAATTGACTGAAAAAATGCTGTGGTAACAGAGCTTCCAATCACTATTCATTAACTGAATGTAAGTTTGATAAATATAATAGATGGCCGAATAGATCCCTTTAATAGATTCCCGTGCATTACTCTGCTTGTCATTTTTTTTCTATAAATTGTAAAAATATACCTGAAGTAGAGATGGGCGTTATTTAACGTATTAGGATAAATAACAATGTTATTGTTATACAGTTCATTATTTAATAACAGGTTAACGGAAAGTCCCTGTTAAATTTAGAACACGATCTCAGCAACGTATTAAAAAATAAAGATTTGAAACAACCGTTTTTTAGAAGTATACATTAAAATTATAATAAAAATAAATTTTCCGAAATTTGTTTTCTGCATTTGTAAAAAAAAGAGCTTAAAATTGTGCTTAAAAAGAATCATATTTCAAACGCTTATAGCGAATCGGCGGATGCTTTGAACCAGCCAACGATTGAATCTTCCCCTTTGAGCGTGTTATCCAGCAGAGCTGTTTCAGTAGTTACGGTTTCCAAAGCCTTCAGTTCTTTCCCTTTAAGTTCTTTGGCCATTCACTGGCGAGGAAAAAAGGTTATTTTATTATTCTTTTTTGGTTGTCTTGTTGTTTTTCTGTTATCGCTTCTGTTATTTTATTCCAAGTAATCGGTATGTAATTCTGATGTAACTATTTTCTGCTGAGACTGTAACATTTGGTACAAAAGTGTTTTAAGTTGAAAAAATATGTTGATAATAAATATAACAGAAATAACAATTTTATCTGAGTGAATGACATTTTATTAAAAGTGTTTGTTTATTCTTTATGGTTTTCGGAAGTAATGAAAGAGGAAGTATTAAATGATTTTCAATAGGGAAAGATTCTATGTTGATATTGGAGGGGTGATGGAAGATACGGAGGGTTTACTCGTTTTTGAATATTTAAAAGGGTTATTACTACATGTTCATGGAATTTTTTAGAGAGGGGGGGGGGAGATTTTGGCATTATAAATTTTGTTTTCCGGCCAAATATTTTTATTATTTTTGTTTTGCATTTGCGTTAAAAGATTTTATTTCGCTAAAAAAAAAAAAAAAAAAAAAAAAAAAAAAAAAAAAAAAAAAAAGAAAGGAAATAGTTTTTCATAATTTGTGAAATAACTTAATTTTAGTACAGTTGTAATTAATTTGAAAAGTATATTTGTATGAACGAAATTTCTTTGTATGAATTGCATTCGATTAAAAGAATATAAATAATATTTTTGTGTTCTTGTGAAATTAACTTTGAATATGTGTTGATTGATGTGCGGCCGCTATTAAGTCGCGGATCAATTTTTCTTTTATAATATTTTACAATGTAGTTGAAAAGTGTTTATGAATTCGGTTTGTCTGTCCTTGCTTTAACTCGTGTAAATATAGTCTGATTGCCATGAAATTGATATATGTATTATTAGAATTTAGTATGGCATTTTCGGTTTTGAGAAGGAAGTTTGCAGGACCGCTCAGAATAATTCCATTACTTTACGGTGTATGTTGAAAAATCCCTCGCTCTGTATTTTAATGAATTACAATATTTAAAACATACTAAAATTTATATACATCACTGTCGTGTACTACAAGGATCTTACTAAAGAATATGGTGTGCATAGAATCTATCGCTTATTTATAAGAACATACAAAAGTATTTGGGTATAGAAGAAAATTAAAAGTGATTGCAGTTATTGAAACCTATGAACAAAAATTGCTGGAAGTGCATTTTCAATAATGGTATGCGTTTTAAAGTTTAACTACTTTTTAAATGTTACTTGGTTTGTACAAATTTTAGATCATATGCAAGGTCGAACAAATGTTTTCAATAATATTAGTCTATTGGCTGAAATTGCTGAATAGAAATTTTCAAATGTGGTATGCTTTTAACAGAGCTAACTTTAAGCATATTATACATAGTAAGCACACATGTCTGTAGATCATATACAGTACTAAAAAAAATCGTATATTTTAACGACTACTCATGGTAATAGCAGAAATCGTGTGTTCAGATGCATTATGTTTTTTTTTTTTTCCAAAGTGCTCAATAAGACGCCATCCCACCTTAGTAAATTGTCAAGTTTTGTTATAGCATTCTAAATGTGTTGGAAGGCGTTTCATAATCTATACTGTATAAATTTATTTATGTTTTTTGTTAGAAATCGTGTTTAAGCTCTATTTATTACTCTGCAGGGTATCTCTTATCATTTACCAATAACTAATTTATAAATCGTTAGTTTTAGCGATGTAGTTCCAACTGTAAAAATGTTTCAAATTTTCTTTTTCTGTGCATCATATAAAAACCAATTTACATTATTTTTAAATAGATAAGAAATTACAAACTTTATCCAATGTGTGAGTCCTATAAGCTTTATTTTGTCATGTTCTAACAAGTAAAACACTAAAAATTTATTCTTGTATGCTCAAAACTTACTGAATTATGATACTTAGAATTTTATGAATTTCTAATGTTTTAATCATAATAACTGGAAAAACCTGTTTAAGTGTCAGAAAATGCCAAAAATGCATGAAATTCAAAGTATCATAATTAATTAAGTTTAGTCTTATCTCGCAAAAATTAAGTGTTTAATCACAAACTGATTTTGAATAATAAAGCATTTATAATTATGTCAAAAAGTTATTTAAAACGTTTTGTTTGAAAGACCTTCTAATTAAAATATCCGTCAGTTACATGTTATAAAAATAACAGGTTGTTGGAACCTGTTACCTGTAAAAGAATGGAACGATGTAACCTGTTAACGAAAAATAACAATATTTCCCATCTCTAACCTGAAGATAGTTACAGCAGCATGTGGATGCAAAGAACAGACAGAAGCGGATTAACTACCTCTCGGGCCCATAGGTTAGGTTTTTTGTGGATCTCACCCCACCCCCCCAAAAAAAATATTTTTCTGTATTTTTTGGCACAAAAAAGGGTGAAAGTATCTTTAGTGCAGAAAAACATTGAAATTTCATAAAATTTTAAAATGCCATAGTTCGGTAAGTTTTGGTCATAAAAAAGGGAGAATTTTTAAATATATTAAATATTCTTATACGTCGACAATATTATCTAAATATTGTTCTTTGCAGATTTCTCGCTCGCATTTTAATATTTTTGGATGATTTTTTTTTTTTTTTTTTTTTCCATAGGATAGTTTAGGACGACCTATAATCGGTCTAGTTTTTACCTTTTCGATTTTTGTTACAGTTTTTTTTTCTTTTTTTGTATGATGATAGTTTCGCTTTCAGAACCAGTTCAAACCGGTTGTAAAAGTGAAAGTAATTAAAAAAAAAGACAAAATTTTATTCAAAAATATTAAATTGCGAGCGAGAAATCTCCAAAGCCCCTAGGATTAACATAAGTTTTCTCCATGTTCTTCATGTTCCCCTGCTCTATAATGTTAATCCTATGATAGAATTTTTTTTTAACATCTCGTTTGCATTTCAATATTTTTAAACGAGTTGTGCATTGGATAGATGAGATCATTCTCTACAAATGCCATTTTTCACTTTTTATGGTTTAGTTGAAGATATTATTATTATCATTAATCAGGATATTTCTACTTTCTCAACCGGTTTCGAAAGTAAAAGTATCTTCAATTAACCCCCCCCCCCCCCCAAAAAAAAAAAAAAAAAAAAAAAAAAAAGATTTTTTTAGAGCTGATATGAAGATAAAATCTGGAAGAAAATCGTACAACCGGGGAACCTTTTCCTTCCGGGCCCCTAGGCTTCAGTCTACTCAGCCTAATGGGTAATCCGCCTCTGAGAACAGATGAACAAGGTGGAAGCATCGAAAACATGCCAAATTTTTATAAAGAAAATCACAAATCAATGTATAAATAAAACACTGTACTAAGATGATCGAATACTTGGGCCGGGTGGTATAGGAAATATAGCCAACTCCACGACGCATGTCCAAGGTAGTTTTGAAAGCAAGAGCTGTATTAAAAACAACAATTCGTTGTATGACCCAATAGAGTGGTAATGCTGTTTTCTTACTAAAAGCTGACTGTTTTGCTCCAGCTATCGGGAATAAACATATTGTTTTATAGTTTAAATATGTTAAGCAGATAAATATAAAGGTCTAAGCAACACTTTTAAATACTAACCAGCTCTGTAGGAATTTTTTAATTTTTTTGAAAAAATGTCAAAAAATGACAAATTTTACCCAAAATTTCGATTTTTGGAGCAAAAGCGCAGACTCAAGCCATTTTTTTTCAGCGGTAAAATTTCACGCTGTTGATGTACTAGTACAAAGGCAACTTTTGGCACCTACCCGTTTTTGATTTTCAGAAAAAAAATTTTTTCGCTCCACCCTAATGTATACTCATAGAGAAATTAAGGTTTTTATAAAAACAGTCCTGAATTCGTTTTATGCTTATAATTTGCACAGTTCTTAATATAAAATGATGTTCTTTTCCGAAAATATGACAAACAACATTATACACATTACCTTGTAATCAGACAGAGTTAAAAAATAATAAAAGTTTTATGAAAAATGAGCAGGTTTACTAAATATTTTTTCTTTGCATATGCGTAAACGCTATCAATTTTTTTCTTTTTAGGTGCGTTCGTAATTATGTAAATACGTAGCACCTATTGTTGTCTCTCAGTCCGTCCGTCTGTCCGTCTGTCTGTCTGTCCGTCTATCTCTCTGTCCGTCCGTCTGTCCGCATATAACAACGCAAAATCTACCCAACCGAATCGTTTGAAATTTAAAATACATAATTATAACATAATTTTGTCGAGTCATTTCAAATTTTATGAAAATCGGATGGATAGATCAGTTACAGGGACATTCAAAAGGATTTTGTTACATTACGGTCAATAGGGAAAAAAGTTTTAAATGCATTTTAATCGTTTGAAATTTAAAACATAATTATTGCGTAATTTTGTCGAGTCATTTCAAATGTTATGAAAATCGGATGCATAGATCAATTATAGGGACAATCAAAAGGATTCCGTTACATAACGGTCAATGGGGAAAAAGTTTCAAATGCATTTTAATGATGTTACACTCATTCGAACATAATAGAATTGGCATGAATCTATGAAATATATACTAAAATATGCATTCTGTACAATCTGTGATGCAAAGAATTTTTATTATTAAATTACAGGGCCGCAAAAAAGTATTCCACTATATAATACTATACGGCGAAACATGGTTTGGTACATGTTTTAATTATATTGAACTATTTCACATTTTATGAATAAGATATACGTTGCTGAGATGTAATAAAAATTACTTCCTGCATATTTACAGAAACGTAAAGATTTCGACTATACTGTATCCGGAGTACGCTCTACTATATCAGCAAGATCTGAATATTTTTAAAACTTCGTTATCGTACGAACGCACCTCATTTGCTACGTTCACGTGCAATTTCCAACTTGTTTAATATTGTGTTAGTTAAATGTATACAGCAACTTTTATGAAAGTCTCAAAAACATACTTTGAAAATTCTGAAAGTAATCAATAGATAGAATAAGATCAAAATACGTTATTCCCAAAATGAAGCAAAAAGATGAGGGGTTGTACCGGGGCCTTCACGAAACAAGTTTCTTCGTTAACAGGCCTTATTCAATGGAGGATATTCCATTTACGTTTTGATCACGTGGTCAAGGCAAAAGCTTCTAGCGTAAAGAAGAGAAAACTTCGTTAGATGCAATGTAAATCTCCACCAGCCAATGAAACAGTTCATAGGGAAAGCAGTAGCAGCCTCCCTGCTTATCAGTTAGAAGTTCTTTGGGTAAATTACCGGTACCATGTGACCTTTTATAGCCTCGAATGCAGATTTGGAATATCCTCCATATCACAAGCAGGAGAAATGACATGAGCCATACACGAGATCTGACTTTTTCATCTCACTGACCACTTTACCCCCAATCTCAATGAAATTTTGCTTATGCTCGGCTAAAGCAATCACCATTAATATTGTGTGTATATTTTTAGATAATTTGAATCTATTGCATATTCTGTTATATGGATATTTTTTTTAATGAGTATTTTAAAAGGATTAATTAATGGATAAAGGATTAACCTAAGTGAATGAGTATTTCCTTTTACCGCATTATTTAAAATGAATTAAATAAATCTATGCCATTCCCACGTGGTCTTACATGTGATGCGAATTGTAAAGTTTTATTTTGAAGTAGGGAAGTAAATATTTAGAACTAGCTGATCCGCCCGGCGTTGCCCGGGTCCGTATTAACAATATTAAACGAACTTGAAATTTGTATGATTTTATCATTAACTCGTTACATGCAGAAATGCATTGTCTGAAATACATAGCCAAGGACTGTGTGAAAAATCGGTTTTAGAAACAACAACTAATATTAAGCTCTAAAAATACTCAAAATGAGCAATGAAAAACGCGAGAGGGAATGTGTATCCAACGATTGCATGATTTTCGTGTTAAAAAGTTGATATTTACCCGTAAAAATCACTGTTAAGTCACGTAACTAATTATTATTTTCGCATACAAATCCCAAGTGAAATATTTTAAATTTCAAACTAATTATATCACTCTTAAATCCGAGTATACCATGAAGGAAATCGATACACAATGGTAGCTAAAAGATTGGTGTATAGTATTATAATTTCAGAGCTATTTTACAAAAGTAAGTGTTATTTTTAATCAAATCTTGCGTAATGTTCACTCTCTGTATAAATTCCTAACCTTAAACTTTTGTACCATAACCAGAACCTGTCTGTAACCTAACAGCGACTTAACAGTACTCTACCGTAAATTAAATATAACAGAAATGTAACCTAGCCTTCACTTTATTGTAACATATCCTTATTCTAACCATAACATAAATGCAATTTAACTTTAACCTAAATAATATAATAGAAAAAAACCATTTTAAAAAATTACTATTTCTTCGTTATATGCTTCAGCTGTAATTCATTTCTTTCTATTCGTTTTATTAATACAAAATTCCCTCCTCGTGCTTTTGTTTGAGACATTAAAATTTCAGCGATAAATGATTTAATATTGCAAACCTTTTTTTCGGTATACTTCGCCTCCACCTATCTTTTTCTCCATGGTGTACAGCAGCTGTGACTTAAAAAAAAATGCTCATTTAAACTGGCAGTTTGCCAGTCTATGAATTTTAAAGGTCTGTCCCAGCTTTTTTATATATTTCTGCGAAAATTTTATGCAACCAATCAACCATAAGAAAATGAAAGGGAAAAAAAGCAAAAAAAGGCTATTTTTTATGAGAGTGAGCTTTGGAATTTAATTAATTACTCAGTTAATAAATAGAATTTTGAAATTCTGAGCTTCAGGTGCATCAGGAGAGACATTGGGCTACTCTCAAAAAAATTTTGAGCTTCGTACGTGCTGTAGATTTTGCTAGCCATCGCAGACACACACACAGACACACACACAGATACACACACAGACAGAGCGTTTTGTTCTTTTATTAGTATAGATTATCTAATAGATAAGAGTAATAAGAAAGCCCTTTTTTTGTCCTATTTTGAGTCTAGAATTTCTATTTACGATTCAGTTTGCATAAATCAAAAACAATTTTAAAACACGAATAGTACTAAGTTCTTATGCATAGGGATAGACGAAATAAAAATTATTAAATGAATAGCTTTTAAAAAATATACATAAAAATCAGATCGATAGTTTGTGAAGGAGTGTCCTTTGTGATAAAGGCACTCTAGCATTTTAGTGAGATCGTGACGTCAATGTTTTAATATGTGTGGCGCAAAAGCAACCTCTATCCTTTATTGAACTTTAACTTTCCAGAGCGTGTGTGTCGCCTCGGTTCTACAGTTAGTCGCGGTTAGAAGTAATATGCAAATTCATAGCGCCGTCTTCAGTTTGCAACGTATAAAAGCTGTGAGTTGGATTGTGTGGGGTGTGGTGAGGCGGCGAAAGCCAGCCAGGTGAATTGGATTCAGCTATAGCGAGTTAAATTACTAGCATCCAGTGAATTAGATTGTGTTTTAGAGTGAGCTAGCTAGCAGCGTGCGCCGAGTTAGTTATCGTGAGCGGAGCTACCCAGGAAGAGTGCCAGTGGTAAGAAATAGTTTAATACGTGGAGTATTTTGAGTAATAAAGAGTGTTTGCAGCCACGGGCTGTCTTATAAAGATTTAATCTAGCGTTTAGCCGAAGTCTGAACGAGATGCTGGTGTGAAGTGCCCCGACTGAGTCTAAGCCGAGGTTGTGAGCATAGTTTCGACTTAATCTCTTAGTATTGTGATTGGTTATTGAAATTCTTGAACTGACGCTCCACTTTCCCAAAGTCCTAAAGGTTCAAATAAACTGTTGATTTTATCATATACTTAGAATTATGTCTGCATTTAACCAACACACCTCCACACACGTTACAAATGACACCGAACGTGTGTACCCTCCCGTTACACGTTTAGAAACCCGCCTTGGACAACATCATCAAATGAGTATAGGAAATTTACCGTATCCTTTAAATCCTTTAAATGAGTGGAAAAATTCATTTGCTATATGAAAGCTATGAAAACAGAAAAAAAGTTAACATTTTTAAGTTTAATTATCTTATACTAACAGCAAAATGAACAATTTCAATTAATTTTTTTTTTATAATACAACTGTTGATGAAATTGAAGAATTAAGGGCGATATTACGGTGCCTCACTTAAGATCGACGTAGCGACTTACGATGTAAACAAAGCGCAAACGGTATTACGGTAGCGGCGTAACTTAAGGCAGCTCGAAAGCAGTCGTAAGTTCGAACACAAATGGATGCGCGCTCAACCACAACAAAAGTCACTACGGCTTCTGATTGGCTGAGAACAAGAGGAATTACGCTTAAGCGCGAGAACTTACGCTGAGGCACCGTAATACGAAGTTACGATCGATCGCAGGAACGCCCATCCTACGATCGAGCGTAAGGTAAGACAGAGCGAGGCACCGTAATCCCAGCCTAAATATATTGGATTATTTTATTTATTTATTCATTTTGTTGCTAAATTTGTGTAATTTTAATGTATGATTTTGTCTGCCACAAATGTATATTTCAAATTAAAGTCTTCGACAAAAACCATGAATCATACGTATTTGAAATCAAATTAAAAAAAAAAAAGTCTAGTTTACTGAACTTTGGGTGTTTAATAGTGAATGTATAATTCAAAGGCTGGGATTACGGTGCCTCGCTCTGTCTTATCTTACGCTCGATCGTAGGATAAGCGTTCCTGCGATCGATCGTAACTTTGTATTACGGTGACTCAGCGTAAGTCCTCGCGCTTAAGCGTAAGTCTTCTTGCTCTAAGCCAATCGAAGGCCGTAGTCACTTTTGTTGTGGTTGCGCGCGCATCCATTGGTGTTCAAACTTACGACTGCTTTCGAGCTGCCTTAAGTTACGCCGCTACCGTAAATACCGTTTGCGCTTTGTTTACATAGTAAGTCTCTACGTCGATCTTAAGTGAGGCACCGTAATATCGCCCAAACAGTTCTAAAATAAGCCTCAAATTGTTTGAAAAAATATTATAAAACGGAAGTTTATAGCCTTGTTTTTGATGCAAATATACAACCATTCTATATGTCCTGTTTCTTAGTCAGATCTCTTGCGTGACGTCATCTTTCCTTGAATCAGGCCCTTAAGAATAAAGTTGTTTCGCGACGGCCCCGGCTGTATCCATTTATCCATTGATTAGCGTCAATCTAGAATACACAATATGGCATGTACAACTTTTAATTTTTCTTGCTACATTTTAGGAAAAACGAATTTAGAGCTTATTCTATCGACGATCATTTTCAGAATTTTCAAGCTATGTTTTTGAAATTTTCCCAAAAGTTGCTCTATACATTTAGCTAATACAATATGCAAATGAAATTTTGATAGCGTTCATGCATGTGCAATGAAAAAGTATTCAATAAAACTTCTCATTTTGGTACAATTTTTATTATTTTTTAATTCTGATTACAGAGTATTGCGTAGAATGTTGTTTGCCATATTTTTGGAAAATAACATTGTTTTATATTAGGAACTCTGTAAATTATAAGCCAAAAACTTGGAAAAATTTGAGACTGTTTTTATAAAAACCTTAATTTTTCTACGAGTATACATGCTATCAGGGTAAAAATTAACACAGACGGTTTATTACAATAAACCACTTAATCAAAATCTACTCTTTGAAAGCTTTTGCTAAATTAGTTTTTACAAGGTCATCCAAAAGATATTCGTTCTTTTTCGATTTATTGAAGGCCTCCCATGGAGTTTCGGGAAAAAATCTTTCCAGGAATGCTTGACCTGTACTATTATATTTATACACTTACAGTTTCAGGATAATTCTTTATGTGTTTTTTCTAGATATTTAACAAAATGTCTAAAATCGCAAATGGCCGGTCACCTTTGGTCAAATAGTGTATATACGTATCATCGGAAAGCTTTTTAAAACAAAAGATTTAAAGCGATTTTTGAAGCTATTTAACGTGTTTTTTGTTTAATCAAAAATAAATAAATAAATAAAAAACAAGGTGTAGAGAGGAAAATTTTTATCAATTCATACTTGATCAAGAAGTGAATTGATCAGTATCTTAACCCATATATAAATGAACGGCGTATTGAAACTCTGACTTGGCTGGTTATGTTTAAAATACTATTTAAAATGACAATCATACACACTTAACAAAACAAACAGCTTTTATACATGAACGAGAGCATGATTGCACGTGTGCCAATATATCAAACATGCAGCTGATGTGCCCAGGCAGGGATCGAACCGGAGAATCCACGGTCAGAAAGCGAGATCTTATGTGCCGAGCAAAAGGCTAGCTCAATCGCTTCCTGCGAGAAACTCGTTTTACTGATCGCGCAAGATGGCCGCCACAGTACTCCACCACCAGTGAGAAGAACGTCACGTTGAAGTTGGACGAGCGATGTGCACTCGTGTTGAGCTGGCGGTTGCCACAGTGATGCGTCGTTGTCGTGCTGTCGGCGAGTGCATGTGTGCCCCTTCGATGATGCGCGGCGTGGCAGGCTTTGTGCTATGAGAGGTGTCATAGGCTTTGCGTGCTGTGAGCGTTTCACAGGCTTTGGTTGCGTGCTGTGAGCGTTTCACAAGCTTTGGTCGTGTTCTGTGAGCGTTACACAGGCTTTGCTTGCTGCGAGCGTTTCGCAGGCTATTTATGCTGGGGGTGTTTTCAGTGCTGCCATCTGTTGGTCTAGAGCGAAGATGGTGAAGTGCGTGTTCGTTTGTCCAAGGTCACCAAATGCAGGCGAGGTGACAGGGCAAGGATCGAACCGGAGAACTCACGGTCAGAAAGCGAGATCTTATATGCCGAGCAAAAAGCTAGCTCAATCGCTTCCTGCGATAAACTCGTTTTACTGACCGCGCAAGATGGCCGCCACAAACCCTTGAAGGGCACCGGTATATTATATATACCACTTAGATTTAATTCCTAAATGCCACATTGGCATAAGAATTTAGAAATTAAATTTGCTTTACAATATTTACGTAAAGAAAAGCCTTTAATTGACCTATGGAGGTACTGCTCGCAGTCTTCGGTACTGGAAAGTCGACCCTTTAATTTCCCTCTAACTAATGCTAAAGTGCCACTGAAATAATTATTTACTATAAACGTATTTTAAAGTTTTAGATATTCAAATTCGTATAATTTTTATATTGTCATATAAGACAGAAAACAAATGTCATGGGACACCTGGAAATGTGCGAAAGAATAATCATTCTGAACAAACGTAAAATGCGTGCGCTTGCATCGCACTATCCTGAAGCGAGAAGTTACATCTTTTTTGCATCAGATGGCGTATTCGAGCGCTTGAATTGCCAATAATTTTCGCCTGAAAGTTTTATGAAAAAATGACGAACGTTAAATAGCACAAATGAATGCATACTATTGACTATTGAGTCCATATACAGCTGTTTTGGGGCTTCTAAAGCTCCATCATCAGTGTGAAATTAAAAATTAAAGGCTAAAAGATGGCTAAAACAAGCTATTTTGCTTCTGGCTGTTGAGTTGTGCAGTATGTCTCTCTGGCTCACTTGTTTTAGTCGCACTATAATGGAGATTTAGAAGCCTCGAAAAAGCTGCATGTACGTTATATATACATTCAGTTGTACAATCTATAACGTTGCTCAAGCTTTCTTAAAACAACTTTTTTGCCCTATTACTACACTTCATTTATTCTATAATTGTTGCTAGTACTTCCCCTTAACATTGCTTGCTTTTAAATTAACGCTTTCCTTAGTAACTATTTTACACATTTATAACTTCCTTTATCTTAAAAAAGGTGGGGCTTTTCTGCTCCATCCATGCGACGTTCCCACGTGAATCCCTTTTGCAAACCCTTTTGGGCTACAAGGAAAAGGCATATTTACAAACACTTCTGTCAACCAATTTATCGCTACATTTTTGTCAAAGCGATGGTTGCAGATATCATCTTGGCGATGTAGGCCAATCATATAATAGTTCTGACAAACGTAGACCAATCAGATTCCCGGAGCTCATGTGTACAGTAGGAGTCATAAAGAATGGACAGGTTTGGTTTTATTAGTTGATCCACAGTAATTCGACCAACAGTGACGTCAGTTGCCCTATAAGGAAAGGGTATGTTTACAAACACTTCTGTCAACCAATCTACCGCTACATTTTTTATCATAGCGATCATTGTAGGAATCATCTTGACGACGTAGCCCAATCATATTGTGGCGTCCATCTTGCGCGGTCAGTAAAACGAGTTTCTCGCAGGATGCGATTGAGCTAGCCTTTTGCACGGCACATAAGACGCTCGCTTACTGACCGTGGGTTCTCCAGTTCGAACCCTGCCTGGGCCCGTCACCTGCATTGGTGACCTCAGACAAACGAACACACTTCACCACCTTCGCTCTAGTCCAACCGATGGCAGCACTGAAAACACCCCCAGCATCCAAAGCCTGCGAAACGCTCGCAGCACGAAAGCCTCTGTAACGCTCAGAGCATACGACCAAAGTCTGTGTAACGCTTACAGCAAGCAAAGCCTGCCAGGCCGCGCATCATCGAGGGGTCACACGTGCAATCGGCGGCAGCACGACAACGACAACGCATCACTGGCACGCGCCAGCACAACACGAGTGCATATCGCTCGTCCAACGTCAACGCGACGTTCTTCTCACTGGGGGTGGAGTACTGTGGCGTCCATCTTGCGAGGTCAATAAAACGAATATCTCGCAGGATGCGATTGAGATAGCCTTTTGCACGGCACATAAGACGCTCGCTTACTGACCGTGGGTTCTCCAGTTCGAACCCTGCCAAGACCAATCAAACTCCCGGAGTTCATCCGTACAGTGTCAGTCGTTAAAGAACGGACTGGTTTTTCTCCCTTATCCACAGTAATTCGCCCACAGTGAAGTCAGCTGCCCTTTCCTTATCCTTACTAAACGTAATCTACTGAACGGGTCATCACAAAGCTGCATAATATCCTGTTCGCACTGAGAAAGTTAAGTCACTTAACTTGAAGTTTTTTTGAAGCGGTCGTACCCGGAATCAAGATTCTTGCTTGAGCAAGTTTCTGAAACTTGCTTAAGTGAGCTTGCTCTCTTAACTATGATTTGAGAGGAAATATGCCATCTGAATATTTAATTATTATTTCTGAATTTTAGAATATTTAATTCTGATTATTAAATTACTGGAGTTGAGTCCTACAAATAATTATAAATTATTTCAAATTGTTTTTGTTCACCTCAATTGCTTAACACGTGTGTTTGTGTTTGTGTTTTTTTTTTTTTTTTTTTTTTTGCGTAATCAAAGGTCAAAAATGGAAAATGTTGAACCTGTTATTTCTTCCCGCAAAATAAATTGGGAGCATGACGAAATTAATTTTTTAATTGAAATATGGCAGGATAATTACTGTGTAAACAAAAAAGCAGCTAGAAGTTGCAGTTACAAATTTCAGAACTCATGCGCATGCCCAGATGTCAGTTTGGCCAAGTTAAGTCACTTACAATATTTAGCAAGTGCGAACAGGTGAAGCCTAATTCCGGGTATCCCGCTTCAAAAAATTTAAGTGACTTAAAGTTAAGTGACTCAACTATCTCAGTGCGAACACGGTATAAATAAGCGTCCTTTCTTAAATGGGAGAGGTAACCGCAAGATTAAAGGTCAGGTCACATCAATCAAGGTTACATGCCTCGTAGCGGACGGAGTAAAATTACAGGAATATACATGTTTTCTTGTTTATATTAATCACACATCTATGAAATAACTGTGAAATCTCAAACGTCGTGTTTGTCAAAAGTAGATTTTAATTTCTTTAGTGTGAATAGCAACAAAATTGTTTTGTTCTTAGAATAAAATATTACTTTAAAAAGTTGGCTGGTTAATCTGTTGAATAAAGTTTAAGTTTGAAATATTATTTTAAATAAGTATGATTATTTGGAGTCAGATAAAATAAATTAAATAACTAAGTGAAATACAACTAAATATTAAAATAAAATATTATTTAATTATATAATAAAATTTTTGTTGATTTAAATAGTTCGATTCCAATTATGTTTTTTATGTAATGGAAAATGACACATAAAAATTAGTAAGTAGTTAATGTGCACAGATAGAATTTTGTAGTCTCATTTTTTACTGAATTCTTGATGTGCTAAAATTATATAAAACAATATACACGGTTGTATTCCCTGTGAGAATTCTACGTTTATCAATGTTTAAAATATGTATAGAATTTAATAAAGTGCGTCTCAAAAATATATAGACAGACGATTTTTTAAAATTCCAGTTCAAAAAATTATTCATAATCACGAAAAAAAAATAAGCATATGGAATCATAATACAAGTTTATTTCAACTAATGAATACAGTATCGGTTTTATAGAATTTATAAAAAAAAAAAAAAAAAAAAAAAAAAAAAAAAAAAAAAAATCAATACAGGCCGTCCAAAAGTTAGTGAAATCAATGCAGGCTGTTTCGAATATTTTGCATTTAAATTCAAATTTTGGATATGTTTCTTTGAATTATCTTGAAAACACTATCAAGTATGCTTCGAACTAATGTTTCAAGAATGTGTGGCTGTAAAGAAAACCATTTCTGCTCTGTTTGTTACTGTATTTCCTCAATAGTAGAAAATTGATGACCATGAGCATACACGTTTCGTGCAATTACTCTCCAAAGGTTTTAGACTGGATTAGGTCTGTGTTGATGGCTGTCCAGTCTATAACAGTCACTAGATTCTGCGCAAATTAAGCTGTTGTTGAGTGCAGGGGTGAATCGACGCATTCTCTTGTTGAGATCAGGGCCTAATTACCGCACAGGCCAACTAGGCCATGCCCTTGGGCCCACTGCTGCTGGGGGCCCTAAATTGAGTAAAATGATTTAGAAAAAAAAGGTCTTAACATTGCAGTTCCCGGAATTATTTTCTCAAAAAACCAAAAAATATTTTGACTAATGTTGCAATTGTATCATAATATCTAATAATATCCCCCCCTCCCCCCAAAAAATGGAGCGACTATTTTGCTGCGAGGGCCCCCGAAAATGTGCTAGGCCTTGGGCCCCGCACAACCTTAATCGGGCTCTGGTTGAGATTTCCAGCTTTTCCTTTACAAAATGTTTCCAAATGGAAATCGATTACTTTTAAGGACATTTTGATAATCCCCGGAGCACTGTCGACTTTTAAAAATCGCAATATCTGTTGTTTTATTAAAACAAAACGCGTTCCACACCATGGGAGAACTCCCTCTTTGTTGTCGACTAAGGAGCTCGTTAGATTTTCGTTGAAGATCATGCCAATAGTATGTCAGGCCATCAGGACTGTTCATACTTACTTTATTTTAATTACAGAAGATACACTTAACAATTCATCCATCCAAGGAATGTGTTTTTTACTTCAAAGAACATGTATATTTCTGTGGTGCACTTTTGGCATAGGTGTCCGACACTTTCTGCGATATTTATAAATTTTACTTTCCCGTATGTGACGGTTAACAGAAGATCTCGTAAAAGGAAACGCTAAATGCCTTGCAAATTCACAAACAGGTTTCTTTTGGGTTGAAACTGCTCTCAAAACCTCTATCTTTGTCGTAAAGTTGTCAAAAAGAACTTTGTTTTGTAATCGCATTGTCACTTTTTGATAAAATTTCATAAATTCCGGATTTGCTACGTTTTATGTGTTTAATAATATCAAGAAATGTTAACATTTTTAGCCTTTAACTCCTAAATTTTAGCTATATCAGCAGCAGGGAATGGAACACTAGGAGGCATTTTCCAATTATAAGACAATCGAACGGGCAGTGATTCTATATTTTGAAGTTGTTACATCACACGTATAGACCTCAGAAAATGCAATATATATATATATATATATTGATACGGTGATAATGGAGACAATTCTCTTTATTGTCCATATTTTTTGAGACAGCTTATCTCGAATTTTATTTTTGTACAAAAAATTTCTAAAATCTATCTTGTATTTCTTTGTTGCAACATTTTGAATCCATATGCTTATTATTTTTTTCGTTCTGAGCTGTTTTTCAAAAAGTTGCCTGTCTATATATTTTTGAGATGCAGTATAATAAATAAAATATTCAATTTTAGGTCCTTTTTTCGTTTATCGAGAGCAGACGATACTTTTCTAATATTTTCTTCATCATAATGCACTCATATTATTTAACTTACGAATATTTAATTCTATTAATTTAAAATTCATTTCACTTTACTTCGGAATCACTTTAATTTTTAAATACATACATTAAATGTTGTACTATTAAATGCTAAAGTATTGTTCATGTATTTGTTCAAAAATTTTGCGATTCTCGACAGTATTTTTTCCTAAACTCGTCAGTTTAGATATGTATATTTATATATTAAACAGACAAAGCCATTTAGAGAATTCCTATAAAAAAATCAATCAAACATTTCAAATTGTTATTCACTCATGGAAGATGAATCTTGTTTATTAGATTTATTGCAAAATATTTTTGTTATAGCTTGTTTTGATAAAAATATGTGTATTTTTAATAAATGTCACATTGTCATTTAAGTTTCAGGGAAAAAAGGCACTAAGGTTTTCGTAGCATTATTGCTTTTTCTCCCGATATTAAATGACATTGTGGCTAAAGATACTTAATTTTATCAAAACAAACTGTAACAAAAATATTTTGCAATAAATCTAGTAAACAGGTTAATCTTCCATAAGTTAATAAAAATTCAGAAAATATGCGAAAAAGATGCGCATATATTAGATATCTGTGCATATATGAAGTCATAATAAAATTCCGCATATGTGCATTATGACCCCGTCCCCTAGATGGCAAAGTTGTGTCAATTTACGCCAGATTCCAACGTTAATTTTGTACGTTTAATATGTATGCAGTTTTAGGTCATCATGTTTCCCCGTCGCAATTCCGGATACTTCCGATCAGGGATCGTGCACTGCCCAGCGCACGTAACACGGCCCAGTTCCCAAACATGAGACGAAAATCCGGTTGTGACAGTTAATCACTAGCATTGGGCGGAGTTCGCAATGTTTCCCACAAGCATTGTGGTACTTGATTGGCTTTTGGTGAACGGTTGTGGGATAAATCGAGAAGCTGATTAGCTAGAATCGATCGTGACGTTCTATGACGTCAGAAATGCTAGTGGTCCGTTCTCCCTCCCAACACTTGAAGAGGCAGGTGGTCCCTTCGCTTGGTTCTCCCCACCCGAGTCAATCCAGCAACCCGCCAGACAATGGCGACTCAGAGGTCCACGAGTTGATGACGAGGATACCTGAAAGGGACTTGGTATGCAAAAGACCCCGAAGAGCAAATCCTATAAAAGGAAAGACATTTGTTAGGACCATTGACTTTCTAATATACGTAGACGACACATCCCATTGTTATCTCCGCATGGTTTCGAATCCAACATCTTTGGCGAAAAGATGCTGTTTTTTGACGGTGATCGCTTTATCGGCAACTTTCAGATTTCATTCTCGCAGTAAAATAAATGTGAACATAGAAGCGAAACTACAAGCTGGCGGGAGAAAAACCGGTTTGGCGCGCTAAATCTGTCCTCCGTCACGTGACGGAAGGCAGACATGTCGGCCTACGAAAAGGTTGCCATTGTGGAGTCTAAGTATTTTAGGTCATTGGTTAGGACCGATCGGTGAGGGGGAAGGCGCCTCTAGCGGAAGCCCTCGAAATGATGGTTCTAGCTTGACATGAAGAAATTATTGGATTAGCGAAAAATTTTGACGGATTTGTATGTTTCAGGGGTCAGAGATATCAAAAACATGTTTTTATAAAATGTCCATGATTCTGTATGTCGCGCTGCTCTATCTCAAGAAATTATGCACAGAATTTAATAAAAAATTATATTCATTTAGTCCCTGACATAAATTGTTGCTCATTAGTTTTAAGCACAAATTGCCGAACAGGTGGTGCTGCTATGCTGTATTTTTTAGATTTCTAAAATAACTATCTATAGCAATAATGCACGAATTTTCCTGAAACTTCAGATTCAGGTATATCTTGATAAATATTTGTACTGATTATGTTTTGGTGTAAATCGCCCAACAGGTGGCGTTGCAATACTGCATTTTTTACTATTTCCATTATAACTATCTCAAGAACTAATACACGAATTTTCATCCAACTTCAGATTCAGTCAGATGTTGACATAAGTAGTTGCTGATAAGGTTTGGTTTAAATCTCCCAACAGGTGATCAGCTACGCTGTATTGTGCAATATTTACACGATTTTAGTGGTAGTCATATCTAAAGAAGTAATGAGCGGAATTTCATATCTTAGAATCCCTACGATGAGTATAGACTTCCATTCAATGTTTGCATTGTGATTGTTAATTTTGAAGTATTAACTTGCACGAGATAGAAAAGAGTTTTGCGATTGGCACATCCGACTAGTATAAGGCAGTTTTAGCGAGAATTCTAGCTTACCTGTAGGAAATCTTGCTAAAGTTTGAATATAATGAGACATACTCAGATTTGTAAATTTATGTACTATGAAAGGTTGGGTTGAAACTAATGTTGAAGTAAAGAAGGGCTCCAATTCCGAAAAATGTTAGATTCGCGTGTTGCGTATATATATATATATATATTCATACAGTACATACATTTTAATGCATGTATGGATACAAAACTTTAGAAGAAAATGTTTTAAAAGCATATATCGTATGGGTATATGTGGTTAAATATTTATCGAATAGCTTTGTAGAAATATAAATAAGTAAACTTACATATCCCTATGTAAACATTCAAACAGATTTTAACATAACATGTAATCAAAACTTCATTGTATCAGGCAAGTATACTCTTATACGACTACAAAAAAGTGTCTTTAGCTTGTATTCAATTTTATCTCTTGACTTTAAAAATAGCGCCCAGGCTACAAAAATCCCTTCCAGCTCGGCCAACAGGCGTATATAGATTTCGAAGTTAAGTGCTATTTTCACCAACGAAAAGTAAAATATATTAGCGATAAACCTAATTTAACAACTTTATTTAGCCGTTTTTGAAACATTTTAAATTTCATTTTTCTATAAGAGCTGGTTTTATCAGAATCATGGAAAGACAATATTCAATAAAGTAATTTTCTGCGCTCCACAACTCAAAATATTCCAACATTGTTTCAGAGTCACGTTTTTTTTTTTTTTTTTAAATGTGAAATTTTCTGACGTGATTTGTGAAGGTATTTATAAGCGACCTGGAATTTTTATTTTTCATTCTATTAATTAGAACTTTATAAACAGTTATTTTCTGGACTATATTTTTCGTTTCCAGCACTATTGCTTTGGAAAATTCTGTTCAAAATGTCCACTGTGAGACTGTGATAGAATTTTTGAAATATATTTTGCCTTTATCAAAGAGTTTCTAAATAACGAAACCTACGAAGTGGATGCGTTTGAAAGCAAAAAATGAATTGAAAAATGTGTCATAAAATAAGCAGTTTGGATTTGAGTGCGCCCTTAATTCTATGGGTTGAAAAACGGTGGGTCAGCAAGAAACACTTGTCTTTTTCCGATGACTCCTGCCGTACACTTCTGTCCTGAAAATTTGATTGGTCATTGCTGTAAAAATGATTACTGTAATGGTCGCTACTACAAATCTGTAGCAGCAGATTGGTTGGCGGAAGGACTTGTTTGTAAACATGGCCTTTCGTTATACAAGATCGATGAACCCTCACAGTCTGTCGCCCCAGTAAGGTGATCAATAGTGGCAGCTACTGCCAAGCCGAGGGGTCCTGGTTCGAAACCAGGTAAGACATGGATGGTGTGTTGTCCCTTTGTAGTGAAAGAAATACAGGGTTGTTATAATTAAGGTCCTCTGTGGCCGAGTGGTTAAGACGCCGCTCTGCTAATCTGGAGGTTGTGGGTTCGATTTCCGCTGGTGCCATTGCATACATATTTTGTGTGGAGCTCTTGGTTATATTTCTCTTGTATTGTAATTTTCCTTGTGCTATCTCGTCCTTGTATATAGACGATGACTTATAAGCAGGCTTTCATGTCGAGCACACAAGTCGGATGTATGTCGATATAGCGAGCCCATAGCAACAGGCTTGCTTCAGATACATTTGGCCGACTCGGCATCTGCCCCATATCAAAGTACAACACGTGGACGACCTTGTTAAAAGCCACGTGCGAAATAATTGCATTGTCAGCACTTTCCCACGAAAGGGCCTCAGCAACAGTACAGAAGAGTCAGAATGATGCAGGATCCAGCCAGGAGAAGACGTGCTCAGCCGAGCTCTGGTTGAAAAGACCGTAGATGCCCCTTAATCTTAATCTTTTACTTATTTTTTCCCTTGTAAATATTTTATATTAACCAAGATTATTAAAGATATGTGATATTACCCCTAGACTCCTTAACTTACATGGGGGTCGGCCTACTTGTACCCCTAAACATCAGCGACATTGTTGGGAGATGAGCGACATGAGACATACGATAGACGGCCGATTTTACCCGTGCCATTGGATTACACCGATAGACAAGCAATTCAACGAGCTCTCCTGAGGATTTATCACAGCGGGAAATGCTGCGTCTTTCCAGTGACCGTTCAAAGAGAACCAGCCGTGTGAAATGCAATTTATGGGAATGACCTATATTTGAAAGTGCGCCGGCTCGGATAAGTTACTTTCTTGCTAGTGAGTACTTTTTTTTTCTTTCTTTCTCCGCTTGTTGCTTCCACCATGTTCCTGACGGAAATACCACAGATATGTGCTATGCTGAAGTTAGCTAAAGCAAACAAAATTAAGCTATTACACCAGTTCATTTTTGAGCGTGATGACTTGCGCTCTAACAGGAAAATTTTGCGCAAATTTCAAGGATTTGAATTTGCAAGTGACAGCGCTGATTTTCGCGCGAAATTGAATAAAGTAACTGCTCAATTTTCGAAACTGGAATTTATTACAACTGCCATTTTGTTAGCCATCGAAATTGATGGCACGGAAGAAGAAATTGCAACTCGAATTCTCACGGCATTGACCGACTTAAATTCCTTTGCGAATTCTATTAAAATTGCGACTGATTCTGAAATTGACGACCCCGAACCACCACCCCTCCCCCCACCCTCTGTTAGTAGAAATGACAACATAACTTCCGAGTTTACTAGAACGTACGAACCCACTTTAACTAGACCAGTAATTTCATTTACAGATTTCGAGAATTTAATTCCACCGTTCCGAGGATTACATACGGAGAATGTAATTAATTGGCTTGCTCGTTTTGAAAATTTGGCGCAATCATTTGCGTTTACAGATGTTCAAAAATTCATTTTCGCTGAACGCGGGTTGAGAGATTTAGCTCTTCAATATATTCACAGTGAACCTCATATAACGAACTTAAACAAGCATTGCTATCAGAATTTTCCCATTTTGCGTCCCCAGCCCATGTTCATCAAGTATTAATGAATCGTAGGAAACGTCCCTCGGAAAATTTAGTACAATATTTTCTTTCAATGCGCGAAATTGCGAACAATGGAAACATCGATGATCTTTCGTTAATGCATTACATAATTCAGGGTATAGATGACTCCGCGCAGAATAAAACTGTGCTATTTGGATGTACTAATTTGCTACAATTTAAGGAAAAGCTAGTGATTTATGATGAAATTTGCCGATCAGCCAGTGGTCAGGTGAAACGCACGTCGTATCATGCGAAAGGCCCTACTCCTACACCACACCTTAAAAATGAACGTAAAATTATCTGTTATAATTGCGGTTTAGGGAACCACGTTTCCGCAGATTGTCATAATAAAAATAAGGGCCCAAAATGTTTTAATTGCTCTTTATGGGGCCATCAGTCTTTAGAATGTGGCGAGCGCACTGGGGAGAAACAGCCTACAACCCGAGGCACCCCTCCCCAACAACATTCGGTGTTAAAGCGCGATAAGAAAGTCCACGTCGTAGACTCACAGCAATCGTATACGAACATGAATAAATTAGTCAAAATTGCGGATGTCATAATAGATGCATTAATTGATACGGGAAGCGCGATTACAGCAATAAGAGAGAATTTTTATAAATTAGTTGGTTCCCCTCTCCTACAATGTGAAACCATACAACTGGGCGGTTTTGGTGGTGGCAGTTTAACGCCATTAGGATCATTTAAAACGGATATTCAAATAGACGGAACTCTGTTCTCTACTAGAGTTTATGTCGTAAACTCATCACAAATGTCCACCCCCTTTATTGTAGGGCGAGACGTGCTTACACAGGGTACACTAACGTGTGGTCAGGACGGGATATCGCTCCATAAAACTCCCCAAACAGATGTTTTCATTAACTGCATTAATGTGTTCGAAACACAGGACGAGATCGATCTAAATCACATTATCGATCATAACATTCGTACGGAAGTCGCTACTTTAATTAACCCATTAGTGCCTAGCGTCCCTTTTTAGGGACGCTTCAAAAGGTGCATGTAGCACTGTTTTTGACACCCGTAAAAAAGAACAGCAATCTTTATTTTATTTAATTGAAACATTTTCGTAATTAATGAGCTAAACTTATTTCTTTTAAAAATAGTGGTGCCAACCGAATAAAATTTGCGTAAAAGGTGGTGGGCACGAATGGGTTAAAACCTACAAACCCTCAAAAACGAAGAGCACAGACTTAAAAATGTCGATAGTATTAAATGATGATATACCCGTATACCAACGCCCACGTAGAATGTCCCTAAGCGAAAAAGAATTAATCCGCGACCAAATTCAACAGTGGTTGCGGGACGGCATTATAAAACCGTCGTATAGCGATTACGCAAGCCCCGTTGTCTTAGTAAGAAAAAAGGACAATTCCATGCGCTTATGCATTGATTTTCGAAAATTAAATAAAAAAATAGTGAAAGATCGTTTTCCGTTACCCCTAATTGATGACATATTGGATCAACTCAAACAAGCTGAAATTTTTACGACCCTTGATCTTAAGAATGGGTTCTTCCATGTTGATGTAGACCCGAACAGTACAAAATATACAGCTTTTATCACGCACGACGGGACTTATGAATTTTTAAAGGCCCCTTTTGGCCTTTGTTCAAGCCCCTCAGCATTTACGAGATATCTCGCGTGTGTTTTCCGTGAGTTACTCAAGGAAAGTGTATTAATATTATACATGGATGATCTTGTAATTCCTACAAAATCGGAAGAAGAGGGACTCCATAACTTAAAACGTGTACTGTGTACTAGATACTGCTTCTGATTACGGATTGGAGATTAATTTTAAGAAATGTCAATTTTTACAGCGCAAAATAGAATTTTTGGGGCATATTATCGAGCATAACACTATAGCGCCATCCCCTGCGAAAATTAAAGCAGTCCAACATTTCCCGGAGCCTAAAAATGTTAAACAGCTGCAATCCTTACTCGGGCTAACGGGTTATTTTCGAAAATTCATACCGGGATACGCTTCTATTGCACGCCCCCTAAGTGATTTGTTACGTAAAACAGCGACTTTCGATTTCGGTCCGGAGCAACGGCAAGCACTGCAAATACTACGTAATCGACTCACCAGTAATCCAGTTCTACACATTTTTGTACCTGGTTCAGAGCTCGAAGTGCACACTGATGCCAGTAAATATGGCTTTGGCGCGACGCTTATGCAAAAATCCCCCGACGGTCATTTTCACCCGCTCCAATACATGAGCAAAAAAACATCTCCCCAGGAAGAGAAGTTGAGCAGTTACGAATTAGAAGTACTAGCGGTCATCGAAGCACTAAAAAAATTTCGTGTTTATCTACATGGCACTAAATTTCGAATCATCACGGATTGTCAGGCCTTTCAGAAAACGATGGAAAAAAAGGAACTCACACCCAAAATTGCACGTTGGGCCTTATTTCTATATGATTTCGATTTCAAAATAAAACACCGACCAGCTGCAAAAATACAGCATGTCGATTGCCTTAGCAGATACCCCGTCATGCAGATTACGCATGATGAATTAATTCTAAAAATTATGCAAGCACAAGACAGAGATCCATTTATAGCCGGCATCAAGGCCGCAGCGATAAGCTCTCCGGTAGCTGACTTTGTGCTTCGTAACAACGTACTGTATAAAATTGAACGTGGCAGAGATTTGTTAGTTATCCCCGAAGCGATGCAGCTTAATATTCTCCAGGATATTCATGCTAAAGGCCATTTCTCGGCTAAAAAAACTGAGGAAATAGCATCTCAGAACTTTTTTATTCCGAAACTATCCGAACTCGCACGTACCATCGTGATAAACTGTGTTCCGTGCATTTTAGCATCTCGGAAATTGGGTAAAAAAGGTTTTTTACACCCGATTCCAAAAGGTGACACGCCACTGGTTACATATTATTGTGATTTTCTCGGACCACTTCCATCCACAAATAAAAATTATAAACATTTATTTACTGTGGTGGATGCATTTACAAAATTTTTCTGGTTATATCCTGTAAAATCTACGGTGCAAGACGCACTAGATAAACTGAAATTGCAGCAAACTGCATTTGGTAATCCCCGACGCATTATCACAGACAAAGGTCCCGCATTCACGTCAGCCGACTTCGCAACCTTCTGTAAGGAAGAAAACATCGAACACCACCCGAGTCCCACGGGGAAACTCCCAAATCGAAAGATTACATGGCACACTCATTCCAATATTAACAAAGTTATCGTTGGACGATCCCGAAAAGTGGTACAAACACGTTGCTCCGGTGCAAAGGATAATAAATAGCACCATTTCATCCGCCGCCAACTTTTCCCCTTTCGAAATTCTTACTGGCGTTAAAATGAAAAATAAAGAAGACTTACACATCCGACAACTCTTAGAAACAGAAGAGGCTCAATTAGCAGTAGACCATAAAAAACAATTAAGAGATGTGGCAAAGACGCACATTTTAAAACAACAGCAAATGACACGTATGCAATATGATAAGAAACGGATGTTTCTTATCATATTGCATACGGAAATAATGTTTAACGGAAATAATGTTTTTACTCCTCCACGCTACGAAGAGAGAATAATGGTGTTTTTTTTAATTATTCCCTCGAATGTGAAATATGCATCAGCAATAAATAAAGCTAAGCCAAGTGCTTTTTTTTTTGATTGGCTGGCTAAAACATTTTTATTATTATTATTTCATTAACCGGGATTATGTTAACAAGTGCCAGGTGATTTTTTATTTTTTTGGCACAAACATTTAACTTTTACAATATATTAGACATTGGTACTCAGGACATCCGACTTTTTTTTTCCTCTTTTCTTTTTCTTTTTAGAACTCAGACTTATGATTTATTATGTTTCATCGTATATAGGACATATTTTTTTTACATACTTAGTACCATTTTATATGCTTCGAAATATTGTATAATGATTGTTTTTGTAAATATGTTTATCTGTATAAACTATTTCTTCTACCCCCCCCCCCAAAAAAAAAAATGAAAAAACAAGATGTAGCAGGAAAACTAAGTTTAGATTTTTTTCCTCTACTCTTTCTTTCTTTTTGACAGACAAAAGATAATTATTTTTGTTTGTTTTGTCATAAAAGTTTTTACGATTGAGCAATTTGAGCAATTTTCTTTTACATAAAAATAAAAGTTTTTCTCTATTTTTTTTGGAAGACATATTAAGAAACATTACAATAAATTTGAGACTTTTTTTTTTAGACGAAGACGAATATCTGTTTAGAAGACGTTGTGTTGGAAACCCCCTTTGGGGAACGATGATAAAACAAAGACAGGTGTGCAAAGAGCACATTAACGAAGCTAACTATTACGATATAATTTTTTTTTCTCATTGTGTGTGCTATTAATGACGTCTTCAAAATTCCTTTTTTTTCTTCTCTTATTAATGTTAATTTTTTTTTAAATTCATGTTTTACGGTGATCTTGTTTTTTTTCTCTCTCCCTTGAAGAAATAGTTTATCTTAAGTATCCCAATCATGCTCTTATAATGTACACGGTCAGCTGCATGTCGGATTGGCCGAGTGTCGATATAGCGAGCCCATAGCAACAGGCTTGCTTCAGATATATCTGGCCGACTCGGCATCTGCCCCATATCAAAGTACAACACGTGGACGACCTTGTTAACAGCCACGTGCGAAATAATTGTTGCATTGTCAGCACTTTCCCACGAAAGGGCCTCAGCAACAGTACAGAAGAGTCAGAATGATGCCGGATCCAGCCAGGAGAAGACGTGCTCAGCCGAGCTCTGGTTGAAAAGACCGAAGATGCCTCTTAATCTTTTACTTATTTTTCCCTTGTAAATATTTTATATTAACCAAGATTATTAAAGATATGTGATATTACCCCTAGACTCCTTAACTTACATGTATGTTCAAATAGATTATAATATAAGTTCGCCTATTCAGAAGGCTCTAGAGCCGGTTCTATTGCTCCAAACGAAGCAAAATTTCACTGGTACGTAGTTGAAGAGATGCGCTCTGCAAAAATCGAAAAGAGTTAAAATTTGTCAGCAGGTGGCGCTGCGTCACATTTAAGCTGATTATTAGCAAATTAAGCAAAAAGATAAGGTTCTGTATCCATATTCCATTGATTAGTGTCTACCTAATATTGCACGTACTACTATATTTGGATACAGCTCCTATTTTGCTTTATTTTGGGAATAACGGATTTATATTTTATTCTATCGAAGAGAATTTTCAAGCTATGTTTTTGAGACTTTCACAAAAGTTGCTCTGAACATTTAACATAATATGCAAATGAAATTTTAATAGCGTTGACGCATGAGCAGCACAAAATTTAGTATATCTGCTCATTTGTAATAAAAAATTTTTAAATTTTTATTACAGGGTGTTATGTACAATGTTGAATGTCATTTTCTAAAAGATGACTTGTGTTTTATGAAAAACTCAGCAAAGTATGAGAACTTTGGGACCTTTTTAAAAAAAAGAACCTTAATTTATCTACGAGTTTACATGCTATATTCATAAAAATGAACACTATTACAATAAGCCACTTAAACATAATCTGCAGTCTGAACTCTTTTGCTTCATTGGTTTCGACAGGGTTATCCAAAAGATCGTTCTTTTTCAATTTGTTTACAGTCTCCTGTTTGATTACGGGGGAAACTCTTCACGAAAATACGAGAGTTGTACTATTTTGTTTACACACCTGGAGTTTCAGAATAATTCCTTGTGTATATTTCTAGATATTTAACAAAACGTCTAAAATCGCAAAGTGTCAATACTGTTTTGCGCCAACTGTAGATTAGAGCTCCTTTGCTGCAGAAAAATGATTTCCATTTCTATAAACTCATCTTTCTAGATCCCCCCCCCCCCCCATAAATTATCAATAGGATTTAAATCGGGATTTCTCAGCGGCCAGTGAATAACTTCAATATTTTTCTTATCCACACAAGTCATGAGAAAAAAAAAAAACTTTAGTTCTACGAGTGCATTATCTCGCTGTTATAACGAGGTTCCGCCCCCCCCACACCCCTGTCAGAAGTGTTGCAACATATGAAAGATGGTCAGAAAGAGTGTCTATGAATTAAATTTTTCTGAAAGATACAAGTGACATGACGTCATTGAATGAAAAGCAGCCCCTTGTTGCCACGAATCCGCCACCTAACAGAGGTTTTAATGAAGTCTTTCCTCAAATCATCACAATATTTTTCCTGCGAAAAGTGAAATTTAAATGGTTCCGATAGCTGGAAATATTGTGATAATTTGATAAAAGAAAGCGATTTTATTAAAATATCAGTTAGGTAGAGGATTCATTGCAAGATTTTCAAGTTTATTAAATCATTGCTTTTCGTTCAACTACGTGGTTTCACTTGTATATATATATTTCAGAAAACTTTAAATTCAAAGACAGATACACAAACTCTGACAGAAGTCTTGAAAAAAATATTAAGTTCTAAAATAAAAATTATTGAAGTTTTGCAATTACACTCGCAAATCCAGATTTAAATATTATCGATAACTTATGTGGGAGATCTTGCAAGACGAGTTGATAAAAATGGAAGGCATTTTCTGCAGCATAGGAACTTTGATCTACAACTGAAGAGAAATAGTACAAATACAATCCCGAACTGTGCCAAAAATTAATGATGTAGTGCAGGGGTTCTCAAACTATGGTACGCGAAAGTCCGATACTTTTATGCGAAATGAAAAATTTAAAAAATACAGCTATGCGAGATAAAAAGAAAAAACAAATACCCATTGCTTTTGTTTCTTGAATTGCAAGTTCACTGGCTCCGTGGTACCTGCTCTGTTATTTTAAATGAAATTTAAAATTAGATAAATTTAACTAACACTTCGGTAGATGTTTTGACTTCCATCCCTCATTAACCTTTTACAGGCCAATGTTCCCAATTGGGAACATAAGTTTAAAAATTTATTACAAATTAAATTTAATCAAACTTGACTTGAAAAAATTAGCCGAAAGAGTAAAAAGATGACTTGATTTTTTGAAATCAAAGTTACATTCCTATCATTAATGAGAAAATTTACAGAAAATCATAAAAAATGCCCAATGCCCACTATAAGATAAACAGTCATAAGAATGATTTTTTGAAGCAGATTTTTAGAATTAGATAACAAGATTTTTTAAAACAGAAGTTATATTCCTATCATTTATGGGGAAATGTACGGAAAATAATAAAAATGACCAATGAACACTGGAAAATGACCGCCGGAAGTGACCAATGTTCCCCATTGGGAACATTCTGAAAATTACATATAAAAAAATTTGCATCATATTAAATGACTAATATCCCTCAACTAAAGCATTAGAAGGCATAATGTGCAAAAAAATAATTTAAAATATGCCTGGATCTGAATTTGGCCTGTAAAAGGTTAAGGGTGTATTTCGACTCAAACTGCTTATTTTCAGATTTAAATTCATTTTTGCTGTCACATGCATCAAACTGGAAAATTGTCTTATTTAGAAAGTACACAAGGTGCCGTGATTGTAGATTGTTTTTTTTTCAATATTTTCTGCATTTATCAATCAAAAATGACATTTTGAATAGCATTTTTTCGAAGCAGCAGATCTGAGAACGAAATAAAAGGGGTCATACTGAGAAGATATTTTTTTATGAATGAAATTCTAATGAGCTGAGCTTAAAACGAGATCACACGGCCCCTTATGTCTCTTCAAAAATCCCCTCAGCAAGTTTCATGTTTCTACTTTTAAAAATGTGTCTGAAAATTTAGAGCTGTTGAAGGTGGAAAAGAGTTTTTTCGAATACACCCTTAAAAGAAAAGTTCAATTATTTTGTCGTATGTATGCATTATACTTATTTCAACGAAATTTGAAATTTCAATAATATACGGTTTGTTTTGAGAGTATAAGTTTTAAAATTTATGTAGTTTATTAAATCATTAAAAATTTAAAGTTATTTTTTATTTGTATAAAAATTTAATAGAAAAAAAAAAAAAAAAAAAAAGGAGGTCAAAGACTTCAAATATGTATTTTATTCACATGTTTCAGAAAGTTACGCAGAATTTTTTCGATTTAGATAGCATATTTTTTTTTCCCAAAAAGATTCGCATTACATACACTACAGGTTGTTAAATTATTAAAGTCAATCTTAGTACCAATTTAATGATGTAATCATGCAATTAAGAGGACAGTTTACCTCCAAAACGGCAAAAAGTTTACATTAAATGAAAGCCTGTTTAATTTTGAAACCTCATTTTTTCACCCATACGTCAATTAAGTGGTATTTCTAATTTTGTTAGTACACTCAGCGCAATTATCCATACACATTAAAACTAAATGTCTTTCTTCATATTCTTATTTACTTCCCTTTCATGTTTTAAAAAAGCTAAGGCTTTCTTGTATTTGAGATGAGATTTAAACTTAAGGCTCTTGATGCGAAATTCCATAGGCAGATTTGTCACATATGAAAAAAATAGGCACAAACTAATGAGTTAAAAAGACCCGGATGATAATGTTAAGTCTATTAGGTGCGTTCTTTACAAATATATCGCTGAAATATTTTTACACGATTTTTTTGCATAGGATAGATGACGACTGTCTACAACCTGGCTAGTTTACTTTTTCAAATTTTTGTTCAAGATAAAAAAATAGATTTTTTCAAAACCAGTTTGATCCGGTTCTGAAATTTAAACTAATAAAAAATATGTAACCAATATCTTAAAAAGTAAAGACTAGCCCGGTTTCAGGTAGTCTTCAGCTATCCTATGCAAGAAAATTAAAGATTTGAAATGAACACCCCCCCCCCCCCCATAGATTTAACATTATCACCCAGGTCTTTTTCGCTCAGTAGTGTGGGCTCTTCAGGGGTCCCCCCCCCTCAATAGAAGTATTGGAAGACGTGTTAGATCATCTTTTTTCACTATGTATCAGTACAAAAACTCATTAAATTTAATACAATGAACTCGGATTAACCACGGAACTGAGTGGCGCGGCTATCGCGGATAAGCAGATATCCCATAAAATATCAAAAAAGGGAACAAATCCATATAAACAAGCACTTTAACAGTTATGCACATAATAGGTAACAAATATACATTCGAATAATTCATACGCACAACAGGTACTATAAAGATACTTAAGGAATAATTCTTTACTTCTTACAAATACAGCAGATCTGTTTTCAGAAATCAAAAAAGGGCTTTTCTTTTTCCTTCATTTTCTGTTGAAACAATTCTTTGAAGTCTTAGAACTATTATATCAAAGTAAGGCGTCATCATCCTCTAAATACTGTGCAAGGCCTTCAAAACTTAAGCCAATACCCTGTTCGCACCGAGACAGTCGAGTCATTTAACTTTGTCATTTAAATTTTTTGAAGCGGGATACCCGGAATCAGGCTTCATCTGTCCGCATTAACTAAACATTGCGACTTAACTTGGCCAAACTGACATCTGGGCATGCGCATAAGTTCTGAAATTTGTAACTGCAACTTTTGTTTACACAATTATCCTGCCATATTTCAATTCAAAAATTAATTTCGTCATGCTAGTAATTTCTATTGCGGGAGGAAATCGAAGTTTCCATTTTCGGTCTTTGAATACAAAAACTCCACAACACACGTGTTCGTGTTAAGCTATTGGGGTAGACAATTGCTTAAGTTTATAATTATTTGTAGGACTCAACTTCAGTAACTTAATCAGAATTAAACATTAAACTCCGAAATAAATATTCAGAAGGCAGATTTCCACTCAACTCCTAGTTGAGAGTATCCGAGGTTTGAGTTTCGGAAACTTGCTCAAGTGAGAATTAGATTCCGGGTACAACCGCTTCAAAATATTCAAGTTAGGTGAATTAACTTTCTCCGTGCGAACAGGGCATAAGGCTGCGTTGTGGCTTTCGTTTCTTACCATCATCGCTGTCTTCAAGGATTCATACTTGATGCTTTTTCTACTTTTTTTTCATCAGTTACATGCTCAAAGCCTGGATTTATTCCAGGATAAATCCGTTTTAATTTATTCCGAATTGTTAATGAGACTAGATACTTTTCAAAAATCGAGATTTAGGATCGCGAATAATCTTTAATTTATTAGATGCATCTAAAAATTCATGCGCAGTCTTGGGTAATACACATTTAAAAATCTAAATATTTGGGGCAAAATATAAATTTTTTTAAAGAGTAGTAAGAATTTAAAAAATTCAATTTCATATTTTTTAGAACTTTAAGTATGCAGTTCTAATTTTTCTTCAAAACAATTTTAGTTGACCATTGAAAAGCAGTGACTTCACAATTTGAACCAATTTTTAAAGTAAACTAAATTGTTGAAAGGTAATCTCTCCCCTTAAATACAGTAAAATTTGCTCAGACGGAAGCAGAAGTCTAGGAAAACTGTCTTCGACATATTCCGTCCAGTTTTAGTATTGGCTTTGAGTCACTTTGTGGCATGCTGAAGTATTATATCAATTTACTAGTACATCGGCCTAAAAGTTTGAGAACCCCCGATGTAGAGGAATGATGGAATACTTGCAATCAAACTCGTAGGTTGCTGCATAACATTTGTTTCTTTGTTTACTATATTTTGTTGTCCTCCAAGCTTTTAGAGAGGCAAAAATAGAGATTTTTGTACAATTGCTTTATTTTCGCAATAAAATACTGTTTAATTTTGTTACGTTTAGTAGTTTCAGATTTTATATAAATTTGTTTTGAAATCAAAACTGCTGTACTTTGTTTTTACACGCTCTTTATGCTAGATAAATTTTATATATCTCCTAAGTTTTAAAAAACTATATCTAATAAAAATGCGTAATTCATCAAAGTTTACTTTGTTCAACAAAACAGGAAAAGTAATTTAACTTTTTCATTTGCAAATAGGCGTAACGTTCCACGACAGTTTGTGGCCCCGCCACTAACAAGTAGAGATGAGACTGGCTCAATCCAAAATCTGGTTCGACCAGACTATTTTTATAAGCCTTCAAATTTAGGCACATTCTGAAATTATCAAATTTATTCTCGTATCAAACTTTCAGTAAACATTTCGTATTACATTTCAAGTCGCTTATCTTTTGGTCAAAATAAACTGAATCCCCTTCCCTATTTTTAGTGGCAGTAAAACACTATTTTAAAAAAGAAAACTTTGATAGACTAAGAAAGCAATGGATGCAATGAAAGGCTATAAATATATTGCAAAGAGGAGTGCAGTTTATAAGCAACTGTTTTCGGAAGCTAAAGAAAAGGCCGAACAATTAGATGTACAGCTAAGGTCACAAGGGATTGTCCAAGCAAATACATCGGGCTGATTATCTGTCAATCTGAGTAGTCCTTTCGTCGCGCTATACACACTTTTGGATTGCATTATAACGGATTTTTAGAAGACTTTGTCCAGAAGTTTTGAATTTATTTCAATTAGGAGTTTTCTTGCCAAAAGTTGCTTACAACGAGCAAGACTTAAGTTTGATAGATGCTGTGCAAAATATTGCATATACTTAAATATATACTAACTATATAGCAAAATAGAAAGATTTAAAGTATGTATAGAATGCGACAAGTTACGGAAAACTAGCAAGGATTTATATCCAAATTTTTGGTCAATCATCGGCTACTGTGCTAGTTAGCATAGCAACTGGCAGAACGATTTTAATCGCTCCGTCATCTGAAATCCTGTATTTGAGCTTATATGGACGAAGATCGTCCAGTTAGTTTAGCTGCGATGAACAAAATCGTTCTGTATTAAGACTGATCCCAATGTAATTACTCTCTTCACACTAAAAATTTAATCCAATAAACACTAATTGTATGTATATAGATAGTTAAATTTTTAAGGATTAACTATTGTTGTCCTATTAATCAAACTCAAAGCTATTTTTCTTTAATACAGTGAAACCTGCTAAAATGGAATTTGAGGAGAAAATTCCACTTTCAACCGATTTGCATTTTAGTTTATTCATAATTTATTGTTTCAGCTTTAAAATTTTACTTTTAAACGAGGAATTTTATGGATTCTGTTTTCACAGGATTTACTGCATTTCAAGATAGTTTCATTAAATCATCTATCAAAAGTTGCGACACCCGCTGAAGGTTGGGGTGGATCTGCCCTTGAAAAGGTTAAAGTGCTTTAAGAGCCGTAATCTAGTTTATATCCGATAAGGTTTAATTCAGAAATATCCAACAGAATTTGTTTAAACCAACCTTTGAAAACAGAAAGGGGGGGGGGGATATGCATAGGGATGAGATTTACGCGTTTTTGCACCGTAGTATTTTATCAGAAAATACTATTCGCAAAAACTTCTGATCAAATAAGTTCTCTAAAAAATACCGTCCAAAAATTGTGGAAATCGCATCCCTGTACATTGCACAAAGCGGTTCCATAATCTGATCTACATTTAGAAAATTAGTTTGGTTAGGCAGAAATTTACTGTAGCAACCATATGTTAGTTGTGCCGCTGTGGTAAACCATGCTTCCGAAGACTCGTTGACAAGGTTAAATTGAAATCTAATTTTATGCCAAAGCTCTATAGCTAAGTTATAGTAGTTTATGGGAAGGTTTTGGTTGTTAAAAAGGTCTAAATGAGATTTTTGAATAATTCTTATAAACTCAAATCGTTCAATTCTGCCTTCCGCTTTTTAAAAGTTTCATTATATCGGGATTCCAATTTCAAAAGTTCTGGACTTCTTTAAAACATGTCATTCTTTGCATTTTACTTGAGTTGTTTAAATATATGCAAGCCTACATTTAAATCTTTCACATTTTGTAGCTCTTCGTTTCACCGATTACGGTAGGGTCATTTACGTACATAGATCTGTGGGTAAAGAAACCAAGGTGATTATGGCGAAAACCAGTTATTCCAAATAAAATGACCCTTTCCCCAAAGAAATTAGGGCAAAAGGCATGGTTTAACAATCTAGAAATATTCAGATATGCTGCAGATTTTATCAGTTTTACAGTTTCGCTAAAGGACAATTCAGGAGCCTGTATTCACTCTCCGTTCCCATACTAATAAAACAGGCTTCAAAAAATCAATGTTTCTGACAAACTCTTTGTATTAAAATTGAAGGTAGATTACCTACTATGCTAACATACATGCCCGGAATGAAATGGTCTCGTCTCTTAAGACTTTTCGTATTGGGCCAACATTTAAGGCAAAAAATGTGCAATTCTTGCACCGTTATAGAATCTTTATCACTGTCGTTCTAGGGTTAAGAACTTTATTCTTTTCGAAAAGTTAGCGATTTGAATAAAGACTGGGGGTCTCCAACCTCCCAGATTTCCTACGGTCACTCGCATATACAGAACTTATTCCAACGATTGACACATATTCAACACCAAGTTTGAAATTGCTGTTAACTTTTGAATAGTTACACGTAGAATTTTATAAATGCAAGGACTTTCGCATTCATGCAGATCACTTATCCCATCGTTTACATAAAATTAACAATGTTATGTAATAATCCACCCAAAAAACTTTCTAGGTTCGTAACCCCCCCCCCCCCCCTTAATTCCAGTCCGATTTGTTCTAAAATTAGGTTGTCTTTCCATTCTAGGGCCAATACTATTTCGTCATTGTCTTTGGCTTCTATGTTTTCCTTTTTTCGCCTGTAAAAAAAATTTAAAATGTTTTGTAGGCCTCAAATGTCATGTTTGAAAAATGTTTCCCTCCAGTTTGGGATTATTAAAGAGGCAGTATCAGTTCTAAAAGATTTTTTAATCAAAACGTCACATTAAATTTATTGTTCCTAAAATAGTGCATTACAGCGTCGTCTTATCACATTCTTTAAAATACATATATACAACTTTACTGTTCATGTCAAGTCTACCTTTAGAAGGCTTAAGTATACACATTAAAGCTTCGTTAAATAGCTTTGAGCACCAATTTCGAACTTTAAAATCTTTACAGGAACTACATTCTCATTGGTCGGCGCAAGGCGCCTTCCCTCAAGTTCCTTAGAGGTTAAATCCACTGTTTGGAAATTAACTGAGCAACATTGGATGAAGCATCATTCCCATTCACCTACATACATTCCTTGAGCTTGACTATGACTAGGTGCAGACCTCATTCTTCCATACACTCTGTAGTATTCATCGTCAGCAAAGTGAGCACTTTCTAGAAAAAAGCAAATTAACGATTATCAATAAATTGCCAAAAATAAGATACGAAGTTCATGTGCAAGTGTAGTTTTCGGTATGTTATTTTATATGAAGACACTTAAAACTCAAACTATGAAAGAACCAACCAAAATACAAAGTTGCAAAAGTATCAAATATTCCCTTACAAAAATACGAGAAATACAAAGAATCTACGTTTAACATTTTGCGTCTTCGTGCGAATAGTATAGGCTTTTAAATGTAGGAAAGACATTAACCCTCGCTGCCAAAGAGCGCCATCGAGCTGCTCTGTCGTGCTGCATCTGAAAATTCACCTGTGTCCGACATTTTGAAATCAAAGTTAGAAATTAAAAATCTCGATGTTTATATAAAAATACGCGGTTTACGATTGTTACAATGCAATATAATGAATAAAAATACGAACACGGTAGTCCCTGTTTATCCAATGTTCGAAATTATATCACAAGGAAGACTTCACAGCTTGGAAAAAACTGCATAAAATGTTTTTCATTCAGTTTATCGTTTGCAGTTTGAAAAATTCCATTTTGGTATTTCTGTTGCTAGGCGACGATAAATTTACATAGCAATTTATCAAAACACTGCGCGCGCCAAAAGTGAACTGTCGAATGGAGCGTTATCGCGACGCTGGCACTTTTCACAATTAACGAGAGCAGCGCGACGACACTCCTTGGCACTAAAAAGGGGTTAAAATATAGTATTTTACTTGGGCAAAATACTTAATGAGATTAGAGCATAGATTATACATCTGTCCAATATTTTAGTACCGAGATTACAGACGTACGGGGAAAGCAGTTTCGGTGAAAGTACATTTGGATGTACTTGCAATAAGATTAAGCTTCTGCATTTCTTAAGGGATTTTAAACAGCAGCGAGATTTGCACCGCTTATGCAAGTTAAGTCTACCAAAAGCAATTATCTGCTATAAGCCTACCAATACAAAGTTGGTATTATAAAAAAAAGCATAAACTTTCACTGTTTGCCATTCAAACTGTATAAAAGAGATCCAGAAAACCATTCTAAATTTAGCATATACATGTTTAATAACATGTCAATATACAGTCATTAACTTTTATTAAACGTTTAAGACTAATGTTTGTCCGGTAGAATAGAAATCAAGTATATTTAGTGTTGCTAAATTTAAGCGGGCCGTCCCGATTTTTTAAGGGGACTCCAAGATCAATTTACTTAGGAGGGTATCCACAAATCTGAAGAACCCCCCCCCCCCCTATCCTAATTGGCAACACCGAATTGCGACAGTATTTAAAATCTTCGGTTCAAACTATAAACTAAATTTGACAAGTTCAATTGCAAAATGCTCAAAATTTAGACAAGTTAAATCTTTGATTATAATACTAAAAACATCGATTTTTAAAAGTTTATGGCAGACTACTCTATTTGAATTCATAGATACTTTCAACTATGTTAGAAAGGATTAAGCTGAGTGCCTATATTTCGTGAACCGGCCAGTATCATCTGGCCAGTACATGAGTTTACCAATCGCATCTGGCCAGTTCGCGAATTTGCGTGTTTTTTCAGCATTGCTGGCCAGTTCGAGAATTAGCCTATTTTTAATATGTTTTGGCCATTTATATTTGATAACTATATGTTGCAGAGTTGTAGAAGAGTTTTAAACGGGTATAAATATGGGGAAAAAGACCCGTCTAAGGACCATTTCTTTGATATCCGCACAAATTTTGTAGTTTCGCAAAATAAGAATAGAGAGAAATTCGCATGTTAAGTATTATGTAAAGGGTTCAGGAGTTGGAGATAATTGAGCAATTTCCAGATAATTATGCTGAAAGGAGGAGTGCGTATGCGCAAGTTAAGGCAATTTCAAACATGGAAACACGTTTAATCGTGAATTTTATTTCCACCCAAAATATTCCTAAACTAGCTATGTTAGCTATTCTACATTTTTACTAGAGACAACTAAAAGAATCTGGATCCAGCACGAAGACATTGAAAACTCGTCAAATACAAGTTGCAGTAATTTAAGATTTTTACAAAAACATTCCGGGAAAGGTTGAGGCTCTATGCATATAGCCGGTTTAGAGAGCTAATCGAGGATGAGATTGATAAATCCAAGTCTAAATTTTAGTAAGTTGACCCATTACGCGTTAAGTAATTGTAACCTAGTATCGAGCCGATAGTCTATACGCATTAACTGCAGATGTTTCATTTATATGTAAATAACGGCAGATTACTCCTTGAAAAGTTGGTTCACTTGTTTACGATCGCCAACTCTGATGCTCGTAATGTCTCCAATGAATATCTATTATTTCAAAAAAAGAACTATTTGTTCCATGCTTGTTATGCAATGAATTATTTGTACTGATGAGGTCTTGCGTGTAGCTTGGCGAAACGTTTACTTTTATTTTTAAATGTTTAGGGTTTTTTTTTTGTACATAAATTTAATAATTTTAGTCAAGTCTTAGTTTATATTATTCAATCTTAATAGTTTAAAATTCAGACGTTAAATCTATGTATTGCAATATGTAAATAACTTTCAAATAAATTGTTAGTTAAGTTTAATTGAATTAGTTTAGCATTCTAATTCCCACAAAATGCCCAATATCATACGTTATAGCGGTGCCCCCCCCCCCCCAAGCAATATGAAAATAACATTCCAAGGACCAAGAGTGCAATAATGTTGTAGACTACACATCTCTACATGGTCTTTTAGGAAGTAGGAGCAATTCTGAACAGGCTATTTTAGATAGTTAGAATGCCACAATATCAATAAGAAACTTAATAGAAGAAAGAATGTTAGTTTCATAAGGATTATGCGCTGCTTTAAACTATCGGTTTAAAGTATTTACACAATTACCCTAATAAACCCTACCCATCACAAAATCCATTCAAAATTTCATTGTGCGAAGACAGATTTGCAATTAGTTTTAACTCTCGAGTTTCCAGCTTATTTTCATATCTAAAAAAGGAATTAACAGTTAAGTATAAATTATCTTTCATTTTAAAAGTTACCGACAATACCGACAATTAAGTTCAACATTTGTTCGTAGATCCACGAGCAAAGACAAACTAAGTTGAGCAAGAACAGACTTAAGATTAGCTAGACTAGCCTTGTAGTGATGAAAATTAAACCCGAATTAAAGGCAACGAGACAAGAATTGAGTATGCTGAATTTTATGTCTAGAAAGACACTAGATAGGCACTAAAGCTTAAAGTTAACTCGCAGCATGTTTATCTTTATAGAAATGCTCTTTGCTTTGAGAAAATTTAGCACTTAAAAATTTAGCACCTTCATTTCAAACTAAACTGAAAAAAAAATCAACGAAGAGTAAACCAATGATCCTAAAAAATACTTTAAGGTCTAAATTTTTATTCGATAGTCTAAGCTTAGACAGGAGTAGACAACTTAATACCCCCACGATTCAGCCGAGTTTTCATATTACAAAATTCTAACAAGATTACAGTTCTAGTTTACAAGACATTTATGCGCAGAGAAATAATCTCCAAGAGTTTGTCTACATGCATAATAGAGGTTTAAATGCAACCGATCAACCAAATGGATTGTTTTCTAGTTCCGCCAGCCCCCCCCTCCCCAGCTCAATAACAATGGTATAATACTACAAGTATATCTACCGAATGAAAGTATAGAATTAAACTAAATTCAGAAAAGGGAAAACAGTTTGGGACAATTAGAAATTCAAGAATAACAGTTAAAAATTTAGCAATATGCGAGCATTAAAATTTTCCTCCAAAGTTTAGAGATTGCATACGAGATCAAACAATTCTCTTGCCCCAATAGGTTTTCAGATTCCTTCAAATTATACTATTACAAGGCATCCTTATTCTAACATTTTTAAAGTCCATGACTATCGGAATTAAAAGCATCTAAACAACTTATGCTTTTTTTACACTCTACAAACTTAGCATTAAAAACTTTAAACTTTGTCACTATTTTTTCATATAACAGGGATCTCAAAACTCCAGCTCGCTGCAATAGTTGCATATGTTAATGAATCTTAAGAGCAAATTAAGATTGTAATGAAACTATACTAAATCCCTAATTTTGGAGAGAGCATTTTAAAGTTCTTTTACTACTGCATTTTGTCCAGGTTATGCTTTTAAGTTCCAAAGTTAAACCGTTTCAGCCTATGCTTATTTACTTTAATCCATTTCAGTTTGTATTCTGTTTTCATCTGGTAGATGCCGCCACTACAGGCTCGAAACCAGCGATTGGTTGAAGCCAAGGAGGCTGGCCGGTTTCGTAAGCAATTCGGTTTAAGATAGTGGACGTTTTTAGACAAAGCAGCATCCAAAATGTCACTGCCAACCGAAGTTTTCTAAAAAGAAATTTAAATATTACTGTGCAGACACATGTGCATAATTAAAACTTGCATGTTTATAAAAGATTCGTCTTTGCAAAAAATATGCAATTCTTTCAGTGTGTAGACAGTTCTCATTTCACAAAAGGAGATCAATATAAAAAGCTTCTGTACTGCTGAGAGACCTTTCAAGAAAGTCTTTAATTTTAGAAAAATAATTCATACAAATTGTCAGAAACTTCAAAATGCCAAATATTAACTCATTTAGAACTATTTTGCTATATTTTATTGCCCTCTCGATAAGAACAGTTTTACAAAACTACCTGAAGCTAATAGAAACAATCTTGCTCAAAATTTTAATGCACCGATATTAACAGAAGTAAAGTTTTAAGTTTCTTTTTAAATTTTAAAACTAAATTTGCAAAGAGTTGTTTGCTTTACTTTTGACATTTGGATTTCAAGTTCACTTGCAATATTTTATTTTATAGGAGTAGATCTGTGGCTAAACATTTGAATGAAAGATTTTAGAAATCTGTCCGCATGCTTTTGTAAATGTTACGATTTAAATGTATACATATACATGAAAGTAACTCGCAAAGTGACGAGGCACTTATATAGGTAGTATTTTAAACTATAACATTCCACACATCTGGAAGCTTTGGATAAAACCGATTATGCAAGACTTATCATTTTCGATGCAATCTACTTTCTTCTAAACATTGTGTATTTAAAGCAAATAATTGTCCCTAATAAGTGTTTTATACGAAAATCCTTCAAACAATTTATGCTACCAAAAGTTTTGCAATTTATAATACGCAGACCAACATTTCCATATCTGAAAGACTGTCCTACGTTTATGAAAAGTTAATTTAAAGCAGTAATGCACGTGGGCCTACTTTGAAAGAAAGTATTACCTTTTCTAGAATCTAACGATCCGTCTCCTTGCCTTAGAAAACCAAGATATCCGGAACTGTGAGACTTGCGAACAGGTGCGGTAGTATCGGACGACTGGGGTTGAGGTCTCTTTCCAAAGTTTGGAACCCTAGCTCTCATTCCACAGTAGTAAGGATCATCTGCAAAAGAACATTAGTTTCAGAACTTGCTTGTGGTTTGGATAAAATATTTTATCAAGCAAAATAACTTGCCTTTGTATCCAAACTGCTGAGGCTTTTTATTCTTTGGTTTTTCAGGTTTCCAGTCGTCATAATCTGGCTGCAATAAATGAAGGAAAGTCATTCAAAAGACAATTCAATAGCTAACACTATCAGTGATACAGAAAAGAGATTTTGCCTTGTGCAATAATATCTACGTGTTTTAACAATGGGTCATAATATACCCAATCCGAATTTTAAAAGATTGAGCAATTCTATGTTTAATTATCAGCTGTATTAAGGTCTTTTACACGACCTGATGGACAAAATATTCAACCTTAATGTCAACTTAATAACAAGTTAAGATCTTTGACAATTGTGTTAAACTGAAAACTCCAAAATAGTCTTATACCACTCACCTTCAAGATGAATCAAATGAGCATCGATCGATTAACGCCGTGTGGTGGCCGTTATTAAAAAACAGTTTGTCTTGATCGAGCCCATTACAGGGTTATTACAGCCGGATATGGGCTCTTAAATTCTATATTACAAGAGTATGGTTTTAATATCAGCATTCAGCTTACACGGACTTTTAGCTTAAAAATGGAATATTTTCCTCACAACGTCGTCGTAAGTATTAAAACTTCTACAGAAAACCATATCTCAACAGCAAGGAGAGCGACACAGCGACAAAATAAACTTTCACAGAAGAGGGAAAAGAATTTCCATTATTTTCCAGTGACATTATTGCACTTAGATCTGCATGCAGGAGTAAAAAGTGCACGAAATCCAAGTATTTAAGAATGACTAAGAATGAGGCTGGATAATTTGACTTCCCTACACAATCCACTTTCTTCTGTTCCCACAGAAAAATATAGCGCAAGATAAGCAATTTTTCGTATAACTACTTATGAAACTAGCAAGACTTGGTTGAATAAAACGTAGAATAATTTTTCGCGAGATGTCTTTTCTTGCAGGTGAGATTACAGATGGGCAAATTTGGAGGTGCTGATTTATATATCTTTATTAAATACTGTCAAGACCGGGATAATGGGTACCGAAGAAAATTAAACATGCTGAACAAGATAACTGCTCCCCCAAAGTAGTTTGAGATGTCTAGTGAATATGCTGAATTTAATACAGGAATAAATCAAATAAATGCAAGTGTTAAAACCTGCTCAGGAAGGTTGAAGATAGATAAGTGAAGAGTTGGGCCTCAAACAGAAGATAAAACATCGATAAGGATAATCACATCAGCAAGCTTTCGAGTGCAATACTGAAGAAAACTAAAGCAGCTGCACAAAGATTTGCAAAACACAAAAAGGAGTTTACCCATTAAAGATTGCTAGCATAACGCATTCAAATGAAAGGAATTCAACTGATACCAATTGGCAAACCTTTGTAAAGACTAACTTGTTGGAAGACAAACGCGATAGAGTAATAGTTAAGTATCATCACGGGTGAAAGAAATTTAATCAATGTAAAGAGCATAAAGGAAAAATTACCAGTTCTAAGCGAGATGTATAACTACTGTAAAGTAGAATCTAGTGAAAATTTGCCAAATGCCAAGCTCTTATGTCAAAATGAATCGTGAAAAATTTATACAAACTTGCACTAGATATCTGCCAATGAAACTGATGTAATGAGCTACATTTCGCCCCAAACACAATCCTGAGTTATCAGTATTTGAGGTGTATATCGCATTAATGTTAAAGATTGGCAAGGATAATTAAAAATCTGATGCTAAATGAACATTAAAACAATCAAGATTAGATCAATAGAAATATACCCGAAAACTTGTGTACAATAGTTAGATTTTAGAGTCAAAAATTGATACAAAAAAAACACTAAAGTTACTTGTTAACTGGAAAAACAACGCTGAAGTACAGGCACTGAGTTTTCAGTGGGCGAAAAGAAGCTCAAGTTTGCTATCATTCATAATCTGATAAATTTAGCTAGTGTTAAAGTAACATGCTGGTATTCTAGACTTCCTCCAGGAAGTTTAAATCGCAGTCACTTTTTGTAGCAAAAAGTATTTTCGAAATGAATCAAGATTGAAATTTGCAAAAAATTACTTATTAGAATACTTAATGAAATTTTTTTACATTTTCATTAAATACTTTAAGTAATTTCTAGAAGACTAGGAATTTATTGCTATTTAAAATTAGTTAAATAACCTACAGAGGAATGAATGAAACCGAAATGTCATTCATGCTTTAAAAAATAGCTTAATTTATCAGGTTATTTAGCCATACGATTCTCTGTTTTGCAATTCGAATAACAATGTAATCTATACAAATTCTTTCTTAAGTGTTGCAGCACGTAAGAGTTAACATTTTACATGTTTATATTCAAGACATCCTCTCCCTATGGAAAAAAAAAGAATCGCTTTCGATCAAATTTCTTTACTATTTACAAAAGCTTTAATAACTCAAGTAAAAAGGTTCCATAGAGATTTAACTTTCTAATATATTTACGTATTAAAAACCAGTTTTTAAAGTTTGAATTTTTGAATCCTTTTATTTCTATTTGAAAAAGTGTCGTGAAAGTACGTTTAAGGCCCCACACTAGGCACAAAGATCCGGATGATAAAGTCTATGGGTTTTTTTTTTCAAGTATCTCGCTCAAATTAATATTTTTACATTATGTTTTTGCATAGAATAGTTGAGGATGATCTACAACCGGCCTAGTTTACTTTGATTTTGCTTATATAATTTAATATGATAATTGCAATTTCAGAACCGGTTCTGAAATTTAAAGCAACTTAAATCTGAAACCAAAAAATAAAAGTAAAATCTAGGCCGTTTGTGGAACATCCTCAGCTATATTATGCAAAAAAATCCATGTAAAAATTTAAATGAGATTTTAAAAGAACGCCCCCATAGACTATCATCCGGGTCTTTAGATTTCTATAGTAATGTAGATATTCCGATTGCGAAACCAAGAATACGATTTTAAAAGTGAAATTCAAGAAGCATTAAAAAACTTAAAGTGGATAATGAAACAATTTAAGTACTAATTTGCATCATGTATAGTTCCAAAAAATCATTAATAGTTTTAAATAGCTGCAGAAACAGACACCTTACTTTCATGAAATATTCAACATTTTATAGCTAAAACTAGTTTAACTATTCTCTTATTGTAGCTCGAAAAGTTAGTTTCATTGAGCAAATAGACTAGCATTAAAGCTCAAGTTTAGAAATTCGGCGCGCTACCTATGATGTTTAATCACCTACTGAAGCGATTCATTATTAGGTTATAAACCAACAGAATGAGAATTATTTTCTCTATAGACCCTGGGTATTTCATCATATACCAACTACGTCAATACACGAACGTTTACTGTATTCCGCGTTCCTGACCTCTGAATCTACCTTTAAGTGTTTGGGATGTTAGATTTAGTTTATACATAGAATTTCATAATTATAAAATTAAAGCTACAAAAGGTAACAAGGCTTCAAAACTAAACTAACCTGAATCTACACTGGTGGACAAAATTAAGAGATGGAAGGCATTTTCCTAAATATCTCGAGAAATACTGGATAAAAATGAAAATTGGTATAGATAACTCATTATGACAATAATATGTGCAAAGCAAAAATTAAAGTGCCATTCATTGGCAAGAGTTATTTCCAACAGTCCAATGTGGACTGAAATTCATGATGAAAGATGACAATGAAAGTGAGGCTTGTATGGTATGTGGTCGCCTCTAGTATGTGTGGTCACCTCTGATAGATAGCATACACAACGAGTATGCATGCTGTTAATAAGAGAGTTAAGGATTGCTTGTGGAAGACTCCCACTCTTCCACCAGAGCAGTTTTTAACTCCGGAAAGTTTCTGGCTGGGAGTTGGCGTCTCGCAATAGCCCTTCAAGAGCATCCCAAAGATGTTCAATGGGGTTAAGGTCAAGAGATTTGGCTGGCCAATCCATTCGATAAATATCCTCGCTTTCCAGCTACTCCTCAACCAGGCGAGCCCTATGTGGTCGGGCATTATCGTCCATAAAAACGAATTCAGGGCCAACAGCACCCCTGAAAAGACGCACGTAGGGTTGTAGGACCTCCTGCCTGTACTTCTGGGCATTCACGGAGCCAGTCTCAAACACATGAAGCGGTGTGCGGGTATCTTGCATGATCCCTGCCCAAACCATCAGTCCTCCATCAGCATAATGGTCCCTTTCCATGTTACTGGGATGGTATCGGGTCCTAGGTTCCCTCCGTATGAATATTCGCCGAGAATCATGTTGAAGACTGAATCTGGACTCATCTGTGAACAGAACATTAGCCCATTCGAGCTGTGTCCAGTGTTGGTGCTGTCTGCACCATTGCGCATGCTCTATTTTGTGGAAGGGATTGAGTAGGATGCAAGTGGCGGACTTTCTGGTATACAACCCTCTTTCACCGAGCCTCCTGGCATCAGTTTTCCTTGACATTAATGTTTCTGTGGCAGCAGCAAGGTCCCTAGACAATTGTGTCGCTGTAGACGTCCGTTGAGGAGTATCTGGAAAGCGAGGATATTCATCGAATGGATTGGCCAGCCAAATCTCCTGACCTTAACCCCATTAAAACATGCTTGGGATGCTCTTAGAAGGGCTGTTGCGAGACGCCAACCCCACCCAGAAAATTTCCAGAGTTAAAAACTGCTCTGGTGGAAGAGTGGGAGAGTCTTCCACAAGCAATCTTTAACTCCCCTATTAACAGCATGGATACTCGTTGTGCATGCTGTCTGTCAGGGGTGACCATACACCCTACTAGAGACGACCACACACCATACAAGCCTCACTTTCATTGCCCTCTTTCATCATGAATTTCAGTCCACATTGGATTGTTGGCAATAACTCTTGCCAATGAATAGCACTTTAATTTTTGCTTTGCACATATTACTGTCCTATTATAAGTTATATCCAAACAAATTTTCATTTATTTTTATCCAGTATTTATCGAGATGTTTGGTAAAATGCCTTCCATCTCTTAATTTTGTCCACCAGTGTAGTTAAGCTACAAGTTAAAATCAACTGGAAAAGAGCAACGCTAACAGCAATTGCAGGAAAATTGCTTAGGTTACCAGTTCTATATAACAAGTTTATGGCTGCATTAAAATTGCCATCAGTTTTTCCTTGAGGGGGTGACATTTACATTCATGCAATAATTGCAAAATATAATACTGCAGATTTGCAAACTAAGAACATTTAAATTGCCATCATTTAATGCGCATTAATCTAGTTTTAAGAGGTCAGGCACCTTTTAAAGTATCAAGTATGTTTATATTCAAATTTTATTCTTTAACATTAAGAATTTGGTACAAAAATTCTCTTTAGAAGGGAAGTTGTCAGAAACCGTTTAAGTTTGGATTAAAATAGGGATCTTATTTAAGAGAATTTCATCTAAACTGATTTTTTATCACGTGTGCATATTGCTAGAAAATAGCCAAATATAATCAAAGTTTGGAAAGACCATAAACTTAGAATGTACAAAATGTTAAAATTGAGCGTGTATAAAAATAGTCAAGAATTATTTATCTCAAGTGTAGGTAATAAAAAAATTTATATAAAATTTGTATAAAAATGTTGATAACTTGATAGAAATCATGCGCATAAGCCATACAAAGATTTGTAAAAAATAAGTATGCATCTAGTTTTTTTGGAGGTGTTAGTTGTTCAAGTACATATTAATTTGGGCTTTAAACTTTCATGCTGAAAGCTAATTACATGGAGTTATTTGCAGTCCATACAAAGAGTCACATTAACATACAATGTCAGTAGCAAGGACGGCCGGACCGCCGAATTATGTAATACTAAATGTTCCGCGTTTGGTCAATGTCCCCCCTCTCCCCCCGGAAATTTTTTATATATTAGGCTCATTGACAGACCCAAAAAGCTTTAGTTTTCTGAAAAACTTAATTTTGAATGCAGCACTAAAATTTAAACATCTAAATCTGACAAGATGCGTAAAGACCTCATAACACCGGAAATCTACGATATTTATGTAATCTTAATAGTCAAGTGTTTAGATTGAATCTTTAATTTTCTGGTTAACACTTATTTCGTACAGTTGACCAACGCGCGACTGAATGCTCCAACACTACAGCAAACAATGAATTCCGATACAATGATAAATACTATATAGGAGATCTGGGGCATATGTTAGCAGTTGCCTAGCTTTGTCATTACTGGGTTAATTTTCGTAAACAAAACTACAGAATACAAGTCTCTTACAAACGCATTATATTTTTCAAGTCGCTTCTATTAGTTCTTACTCTTAATACTATAAATTTTAAAGAGTTTTTCACATTTGAACACTTTGTTCAGTTTTGTCGTCATGATCAGGTACTTATGTTAAAATATTTAGTTCCTGGAGAGACGTTTAAAGCACATTCGATTAAGTATTGTTGCAATGTAATTAAGTACATGGCAAGAAATAAGTTTATGTTTCTATATCTTTTGGGACGGGGCATTTGAATATTATCAAGAATCTGCCGAATGAATGCGCCTTAAGTTTATGATAAAGGGTTTTTAATGATTAAAAGATAAGCATACCCCCCAATTTAACTTATTGCTTTTGAAGGAGGCGGGGGGGGGGTTTACAGTCTGGATTCTATAGATGTTATCTATTTAAAAAATTCTAAATATTTTACCGATATCCATCTATTCAAATCATAGCTATTTTAGAGAGGAAAGCAAGCCATTGCAAGTTTGGAATAAAGGAAACAAAGTCTTAACGTAACATTTGTATCAGTGCATAAAAATTTCAAAACGAATAGAGAAATATTTAATAACACTGCATTTTTGAAAACATCCAATTGTAATTTAACGTAAACGAGCTTGTTGCTCTTTATGCATTACTTAAGATGTTTTTGGAAGTTCCAATACAAAATCAAATGTTGAATAACGAAAAGTCTTATTTCAAGAAAATTAAAGATATTGAAGCTACGTTATTTCTCTTAAAATTAACAGAAACCGAATAGAAGAATGATTATTGGGACATTTAACTTCATATCTGATCCAATTTGTCTTCACAAGAGTCTCGCATACCCACTAGTTATACTGACAAATCGTTAATCTGAATTTTAGATTTAAAAATATAATTTGTATTCATAGTATGTTAAAACATACAATAAAGTTACTCCCTCAATCGTGAGATTCCACTTCTGGAGATTTATAGTGTTATGGCTACCGAGGACAAGTCTCAAAGCTTCAAAAGATTTTTACCATGTCTGCAACTGGTGTCATTGACAATTCAAATAAAAAGCATAGCTAGTGAAAAATTGCCTGAAAGTCCAATTTCTAGAAGTCACAATAAAATCCGAATTTTAACAATGAGTTTTGGTACCGTTGGAACAGGAACTTTTTCAATATCTCTAGGAGGTAACTTGGGAGGCTTTGGATCCCTGAGAGTATCCATGTTAAAGACGGAGTTTTCAGACATTGTAAATGGAATACTGTAAGGATCTTCCTCTTGACTAAACTGCCGACGATCCACTCGTTCGGTGGTAGCTTTGGACACTGCAATGAAAGAGCACTCATAAAAATAGTGAACATTTCTAATTAAATATGAATGCTTAAAATAAAAAGCTACAACTTAAAAGAAATCATGGAACTAGTACAATTGTTATTTCCTTAAGGGGCCATGTACCTTTTAAAATCTGCAGCCATATTAAAAGCGCAGTAATTAGAAGTACTTTATTGTAATTACGTAATTTTGGAAGCTATATTCCACTTGCTATGTTCAAGAATATTTTTAGTATGCTAATTTTTATTAATATGTTTGCGATACAATCGTTTTTAATTGTGTTATATTCGTTTTCTGAAGTAAAACATTTTAGATATCTTTAAAGCAAATATTAAAATTTAAATGCCTAATTAAATCAAATTAAAATAAACCAGTGTTTATAGCTTAAATGATCTATTTATGCATTTTGATCATAAATAAATTACAAGTTTTAAAATAATTACATTAATATTCATAGTTATAATTCAGGAACTACGAACTTCAGCGTCAGTATCAATGTATACTTTCAGAATTTATATATTAAGTTTTATAAGCTTCGAATTTACCCATCTGTAAAGAATAATGTAGTTTAAAAATACTTAAAAATTTAACTTTATTTGTATTCGCCGACAAAAAAAAAAAAAAAATGTGGTTCAAAACACTAACTTTCAGACTGGTTTCCGAAAAGTCTGCCTGTACCAAATGATGGAACAAATTGTTAAATTGCACAGTTTCTGCCTAAAGTGACAGTTTTTGCAAATAAAAAGGAATTCAAAAATTAAATTTGGTAGTTTAGGATTTGGAAATACTTTAAAATAATCGTAGATTCATAAATCTGAAACTGTCGCAGTTTCTTTAAAGCGACATCCTTTAAATACATCTGTTTTGCGATTAAAGCCTATAAAATCTAGATTAAATTTTTTATTTTCTTTAATTCTGCATCTAATCTGAAGCATATTTTAATCCTTTGAACACCAACCTAAAAAATAGGAACGATATCAAAGTGGGTTAAAAGTTTACGCAGCGGTTTCTTATGGCTTTAATTTTAAGCCATTTATGAGCGATGCCATGTATTAAATTTTGCATTTATTTCATCATCTTTGTTTTATTTATAGCATGTGCAAAAACAAACTTCTATTTTGAATGTTAAAATATCGGTGAATAGGGTTTAATATAAACTTTGTGGCTTAAAAAAAGGTTTTAAAATTTTTGGTAAAGTATATTTACATGTAATAGTATTCCATTTCGTTTAATGTCAGATGAATCCATACTATGCATTTAAATTTATCTCAAATAGACTTCTCTTGCGTCACGTTATTCAAAATCCTAGTATTTATGTCGAATTCCTTTGCGTCAAATTGACCATTTCCATGAGTTTCACTTAGTGAAGTGAATTTGCTAAGAAACCATTGACATAATTATTACTTTCAGTTTTGAATAACGGGACAAAAGAAATCTAAAATTCATTTCAATCCATAGTACACATTCATTTAAATTAAAAACTTATTTTAAGATGTAAATATACTTTACCAAATAAAAAATTGAATCCAACTTTTACAGCCACATAAAGGCATCACTTAAATTTTAAATCATTTAAAAACTTTATAATAATAGGTGCATAAGATTTCATTGATGCTTTTTAACATTCATCTTTTGTGTTGGATACTTTTGCACACGCTATTATAAATGGAACAGAAATAAAATTATTCATTTTTTAATAGCATGGCGTATTCAAAGTTTGACATTTTAAAGTTCATATTTAAATTTCTTACAGCCATAAGATAAACAGCTGCGTCAAAACTTAACCCGATAAGGGTTTTTATTGATCGTATATACTTACTTTATTGAGCAATATATAAGTTTCTTTAAATTCACGAACGAAAATTACGGTTAGATATTACACTGACAAAGAATGAAATACATTTTACAAGTAATTAAAGAAAATTTGATTTATTTCTTTTTACATTTGAAATATTTCATATAAGTGGTGTAATATGCAACGATTTAGTTACAACCAAAAATACATGAAAATTACTATAACCAATACACAACTAACGAGTTTATTAAGTTATAAAGTATAAAAAACCGTGGTGCGTTCCGGAATTAAACCAGAAACCCACGGATCAATGAGAACGTTCAACCGAACGAGCTACGAAAATTAAAAAATTGTGTTACGAAGTACTGAAGCTGTAATATTTGACCCCCCACTCTTTCGAGAAAGGAGCGTTGTGTAAAATCCGATGAACCTGAGACTAGGGTACCTCTACCCTATAACGTTCAAAAATAATCTAAATCTGATTATCAAAGCTAGCCCTCTCCTCGTGAATTTCTAGATTAGGTACAATAGGAAATTTGTACTGGGGGGATCCGATTAGGATTATGGGTCAATAGATTCGTTTATTAAAAAGGAGGTTGAACTAAGCAAGATAGTTATTAAAATAAATCCAATGAAAGTCTTACCTGGAGGCAACTTTGTTCTTAACATGTCTAATGCTACGATATTTATGATCATAACCCAACAGGAACAATCTAGGATCTCCGGGCTATCCTTCACGAAAGCTAGTGCAGAAATGCATTTGCTTTCTAGTTTCCTTCTATCAGGATAAGCTTTTTCGAGCTCCGTGTTTACACTGGCAGCAAATTTTTTCATGTCGAATATCTGAAATATATTCAATTTTAAACAACTGAGCATATTAAGACAAACTATGCAATCTCCATTGGAGATCTATTAAATGCATTGCAAGGTTCAAGACTGACCTCAAATATCGATAAATAGCACAAACCACATTTGGGAACCTACATTAGTCACGCGACATCATTAGCAAGTTACGTTAAACAGATTTAAATATTTAAAAATAGTCTCATACTTTGGATATAAATATATCTCATCGCTCCCTTCTAGATTGTCACTGCAGTTTCAGGACAGTAAAAAGGCTTCAGGATTAAAAATTCGAAACCGATTAAAGCCGATTAAGACTATTCCCCGCAAAACTTTAAAAACTATGAAATGCAAACAATTTAAAGCAAGCTTCCATTAGCTTTTAACAGGGTTGGTCATGAGTGGTAAAATCCGTCAAAAATCTATCCGTTTTGATTTTTCTCCGATTTATTTAGTTAAGAACAGCATACAATATATTTCTACATTGACTTATTCACAATTATATCTTAAATTTATTTTTAAAAAGAATTTTCCAAATGGGAAATTTTAAATACGAGTGAAAAAGGGAACAATATTTGTAATCTCCATTTATAGATTCTACTAACTGCAATCAACATTTATATTAAATGATAAAAAGGTTATTGTAATTATTAAAACAATGTACATTGTTAATAAAATGCATTAAAATCATTTTAGAGATTAAAAAATGCAGTTATATGGCATGAAAATAGATATCCAATTAGGATTGTCAGATTAAGTATTCTATATAAAATTGAAATACGTATCTTCTGAATTTCATAAATGCAATTAAATGGAGATTTATTCTCACTTCAATAAGTAGAATCTTAACATTTTTAAATTAAGCTTTCATACAAACCTGAAAGATTCGTATTAATTGATAGCTCTTAGACTTAAAACTCCTAACAAAGTAATAAAGAATTCGAATACAATTTATATAGCATACTTTGTTAACTTTAGTGCAATAAACAATCTTGAACCACTCGAGCACATCTACTGTTAGATAAATTTTTATTTTAAAAAATCGCGAAATATTTTTTAAATCCAAATTTATTAAAGCTACCATAAAGTCTATGTACCGTTTACATTTTATTTAAAACTATTTTAGGTATTTAAAAGTCAATTGAAATAACACATTGCATATTCTTATTACATATGTCAGTAAAAATCTTACCTTTATTCTTAAAATTATTCTTGAATATTTGTTTCATGCAGTTAATTTCTCAATGGTTCTTTAGGGGATCTACATTTAAGCTTAATAATGGTACTACTTGATTATCCCATTGACCAAAAAAACTATCACCAAACTAAGATTAAATGCCAATAACGGCTGGTCGTAAAGTCTCATTCACTTGATATAAACATTACATGTTTCTTACATCAAGCGACTTATTTAGATGTTTTATTCGCGTCTTTGTTATATTTGTTCTTTCATTATTTAAAAATAAAAATTATGTCAATTTATATAATTGAGAAATCAGTCGACTGAAGAATCGGAACCAAAATAGAATTTTTTGCATATTTTAAAGGAAATATGCAGACCAAGAAATAATGCTAAAAGATTAAAAATATAGCAAAAAATGGCAGCTTTAAATTTTGCAAATAAATTTTAAACTACTTAATCGCGATAACATTTAAACAAGTAGTATTTCAGCCAAAAAATGCAGTAAACTATCAATGTTTTTCATTATACAGTGTGTTTCGCTACCATGCCGACAAACTTTGAGGGGTGATAGACATGAAGACAAACAAAATAGGAAACTATGGGGCGCAAACGTCTTCTGTAGGAGCTAGGGCCATTAAAGTTTAAGGTTCAAAATTTAAGGTTCAAAAATTCAAACGCCGATATAAATTAGTAAAAAGGGCAGATTTATTTGCGGTTCTCTAAAATCATTCTTTATATCATTATTTTTTACTCTTAATTTTAAAGGTTAAGTTCGAAAATTGCCGACAGAGGGCGCTTTAGACTTTAGAGTAACGAACAAATACTTTTTGCCGTTCTTTTGCGCATGGGGTTGAAATTATAAAGTTTAGACCAACTTAAAATTTAAGCTCAAATTCGGAAACATGGGGATCGGTTAACTAGCGAAAACTTAACTGTGAACCGAGGGGGAGATTTTAAACTCTCATAAACATTGGACAAACTAATATATTTTGTTGCGGTTTGAGTGTAGGTCATTCCTCCCTTGGTAATTATTTTATTCAAAATGACGTACAGCTGTGGTGTCCTCATTTTTTCATAGAGGGCGCTTTCGACACATCTCGAACATTTCAATGACATTACTACTGGGTGTTTTACTACCATACTTCCAGGAAGTGTTAGGGATGCGAAAGCAACACTGAAGGAATGTAACGTTGAAAATTTATTTTGAGAGTTATGGTTAAAGGAAGCAGAGAAACAGCAACACGTTAATATGACAGAACAGTTTACAAGGGGTTTTACTAGAAAAGTTGTTTTAAATTACGACCGGAAGTAATTCGACAATCTTGACAGCAGCGTCGCATGCAATTCCTCACGCTTTGAAAGATTCTTGAATCTTTCATAGATTTCCGGAAGCTACAGAAATATGAGCTGCTAAGCCTTTAATTGATGGTACCGGATTCTCATACACCCAACTTTTCATGTGACCCCAGAAGAAGCTCATACTTGATAGGTCCGGTGATCTGGCAGGCCAATAAACCGGGACACCACGACCTATCAGCCACTGTCCATATGTTACGTTGAGGTATCTGAACATCATTTGTAAAATGTTGAAGAGCCCGATCGGGCTGGAATTGCAGAGCTGCGCAACGAGAGAGAAAATTTCACGTGCATTGCCGTTCAGCGCCACCTACCGCAAGAAAATCGCAGCGCCATCTACTATCGCTGTCAAGTAGTTTGACATTTTCTGGTCGTAATTTCTAACACTTTGCAGTAAAACCTTTAAATAAACTGTTCTGTCACTTTAACATGTTGCTGTTTCCCTGCTTGTTTGTTTTTTCTTTGCTTATTTTAACGTAACATGCAAAAAACCAATTTTCAACGTCACATTCCCGTGCGATTTAGAGTCGTCTTCGCATCCCTTACACTTCCTGGAAGTATGGTGGTCTGGTAGTAAAACACCCAGGAGTAATATCATTGAAATGTCGGACATGTATCTGAAGCGCCCTCTATCAAAAAATGAGGACATGAAAGCTGTACATCATTGATTAAAATAATTACCAAGGGAATGAACTACACGCAAACCGCAACAATATATTAGTTTGTCCAATGTTTATGAGCATTTAAAATCTCCCCCTCGGTTCACAGTTATATTTTCGCTAGTTAACCGATCCCCATATTTTCGATTTTGGGCTTAAAATTTAAGTTAAAGTCTAAACTTCAGAATAATTTCAACCCCATGCACAAAAGAACGGCAAAAAGTATTTGTTCGTTACTGTAAAGTCTAAAGTGCCTTCTATCGACAATTTTTGAACTTAACCTTTAAAATTCGTGATAAAGAATAATTTTAGAGAAAACCGCAAACAAATCGACCCTTATTTTTATCAGCGTTTGAATTTTTGGACCTGAAACTTTAATGGCCCCTAGCTCCTACAGAAGACGTTTGCGCCCATGTTTTCTTATTCAATAATGTTTTTATGTCTACTATCACCCCTCAAAGTTTGTCGGTCTGGTAGCGAAACACCCTGTATATCTATAATAAAATAAGTTTGAGAGTCAGCGTTCGAGTGTTGGAGTCTGCTGAAGAGACCGTCGCAGAGTTATAAAATTTGGATTGAAGGTACCTCTGTTTTACACCTCTAAGTCTATTCAATTTTTTCAATACATTTAATTTTAGTCTATTTTTAGCGCTCTTGTGTTTCGAGGCGGTTTTTTAAAAACATGAGCGAAAGGAATACGGTTTTATTCTTTTAACCAGACATAGTAAATGTAGTTTTTTAAATAAAGCTTATTCTGAATTTCTGCAGAGATTTTGAATCTACGAATTTTTGAATGCAATTTGCTTTTTCGCATTTTGCGGCTATTTTTACATTGATAAGAAGATTGTTTCAAACTTTTAGCCTAATTTAATTTGTTTGAACGATTTGATTTTAGATTTGTAATGACATTCAGTGCAATCAGCTTTTTTGGAGTGCATTTCGAATGTTCGCATTTTTGTCGATAGGTTTTTATGCGTCATGGTTTTCAAGAACTCGTAACGCCGGGCGGGTCAGCTAGTCTAATATATTTAAAGTTATGCTATATTAAGATAGGAAAAGCTAATGAGTATATTTGATTAAACAAAGAAAATTACTTCCGACAGTGGAAATTCCCAAGAAAGCTATGTTTTGAACAGTAATAAAAATTCTGCCAAAATTCTCCACAATTTTAAAATTCAAAAAATCCAATTTTTAGACTAGGTTATTTTAGATATCTTAACACCGATATATTACATAGTCTTCTAATGCAATTTTGTTTGAATATACTTCAGAGTCCGATATTTAATATTTAATGTAAAATGACATTAAAGATAGAATGGAAAAATGTAAATAATGTAATGTCAGCAAACTACTAAAAAATGGATTGACAGTGACATAGGTTTTAGACGTGACTAAAAACCATGGCAAAATCCGTTATGCGTCAAAAACTTGGCAACCCTGGCTTTGAATGGCATGTATCAGCCATTTAACGCAAGCTCTTAACTGGAAGAATTATACGTAGAAGACTAATAGCACTCAAGACCTCGGTTGAATGTTAAGTACGCTGCATAATATGCTTAAAAATCAGGCGAAAGGATAGCTATTTCAGACAACACCGCATCTGCTCAAGTGACTATTCAAGAACAAGACTAACATCAAGGGATTTTAGAATTTACGCAAGTTTCATGTGGTTCAGAAATACTAGAATTTTACTCAAGTTTTCCAAAATAACGCATGTCTGTTAGACGTCTTATACCATTGCAAGGATCAAGCAGGCCTGTAATACAGATTTCAGGTAACTTCATGATGCAACTAATTTAACTCTTGTTAGATGTTACGCTAATTTCACCGTCTTCGACTAGGACAAGGCATGTTTCACAAATTGCCAAGTCTTTTATACTATGAGAAAACTAGCCCATAAATCAACGTTCTTCAACTATCCCAAAAACTTTGAATAAAAAGGAACTTCCGATGCCCGAAATAAACCAGATTTGAAGCCATGGCTCGGTATGTTACAAAAAATCGTTGGATTTCGTGTATACACTTATGTTTGAAGTCTCAAAATTACTAGAAACCAAGTTATAGTCGTCCAGTTACAGCGATATTTTAATGAGGCCCTAGAATTAAAAATTGGAATAGTTAAAAATAGTATATTAAAAGTTTAAAGCAACAGTAATTGGGAGGCTGAATTCAAAATATGAAAAATCTCAGTAGTCCAACTCTTATTTCGATTGCTTAAAAGTTGAGTGCAATTTTTTTTTTTTTAATAAGTTTATAATCATATCCAAGGGATATGGAAAAATTAAATTTAAGGACATGTTTACACATAAAGACAATTGTTCAGAGTAAAAATTTAATATTTAATTCTTATTTTAACCTTTAAAAATGCAATCATTTAATGTATGAAGTTCAATTCTAAAGTTAAGAGAACCGTTATAGAATTTTCTATCATTAAATCTACATTCTCAGTTTCATATAAGCAAGATTATACTCTGATTTTCAGAAGCGTGAGGTGCTTCAATGTCCTGCGGGGAGGTACAAACTGCAATAGTTTCATTTTAAACTCAAAAGTTACTTGAGTTTGCTTCTCTTGTTCTATAGAAATTACAGAAAGAACGGTAGTTCATTTTCCAGGACGGCTGGACTTAACCTGTAGTTTTAAACATTACCACTAGCGATTACAGAGAACCCAAGGATAAGGGAATTTCCTTAAAATTTCAAAGTTCGGATGCCTTTGACGTTTTAAAAGAATTGCGCAAGTGAGACTCATGAAACTACTTTCAACGCTTCTACAGTCAAGTTTCTGTAGTCATTTTCAAGTTGAGCTCCATCATTAGCAAAATACAGATCCTTTTATCACTTGTGATCGTATATTTAAAACAAGTATAGATTTGTCAAAGAAACTAAGAAAAGAAACGTAAAATAACAATCTAGACGATGATATCCGTTTCCAATATAATTTTAATCGGCCAAATAAAGTTTAGTGTACTTTCAAAATCCAAGTTATAGAAAGTTTATCTACCCATTAGGTATTTTGCAGTTTTCGTGGCGTTAAGATCCCGTACGTCTTCGCTATTCCGAAGACTTCTCGTGCGTTTTTCATGCAATACGTTACAAGTTATATTACAAGTCTGAATTATGCATCCATAAGATTAACAGAAATTTATTAAATATAACTTAATAAAATCTATTCTTTTAGCAACTTTTAAAATGTTTTTACCAACGAAAATTTATATTAGCACAGATTACTTTATGAATTTATAAACAAAATGTCACCTTATTTATGATTCTATAATTCCAACAGCACATTTTCAAAATATTAAAGCAATAACGCTTATATGGAAATGTACCAGCTTTATGTCCTCCAAATACATTTATCTTAAATTCAAGCCCATTTCATTTATACCGATAAAGGAATTTAAAGATTGTCAACACGCGTAGTCATTAAAAACAAATTTAAAATTAGATTTTCATAGCAGTATTGCTCTTGTTTAAACTTAAGGACACAGTACCCTTAAATTAGTCAAAATTTTGATTCTTTAATATTAACTGCAAGCTTTGAATATTTTGACACCATTTTTTCTATACGATAATTTTATCAAGATATTGCAAATTTTGTCAAAAGATCCAGCTAAATTCCACAATCTATAATTCCAAGATAATTTTTTTGGAAGTTTTGTAAACAAATGCTTAAAACCAGTTAAAAAGATTTCTCAGCAGATAACATTTCACCTCCTACATATAACACGTATTGTTGAAAGATCCGAATTCATTAGACTAAATGCATCCAACTTAGAGACTTTCTTCAACAAATTCGATTACTTTAACTTATTACTCGGACACTAAACTAGGGTTTTTAATCTAGTCCAGATACGCTTAAAAGCATCGAAATATTCTAACGTTACGTGTTATGATACTACACACAGCAGGATTAGAAATCTGCTTTAGGTCCAAGTGACCCGCTCCTGGATCAGATATCCAAAATGTATGTGTTATACTGGACTATGAATCAAGAACTTTTACTTCCAAACTAATCAATGGAAGAGACTATTCTTATTGATTAGATTTAAAATGTGACTAACATGAGCACAACACATTTAATAGCATACATTAGAGTAAAAATCTGAAATACAGATTGTCATTCACGAAAATTTGGGAACTTCGCTTTTGCACTAGAACTAGAGACCCGATGAGCCCAAAAAGTTACTTTTTAATAGGTGAACCTTTAACGCTTTATTACCTCTACGTCAATTCGATGTACTATTTAAGTTCAAAATCTTTATATTATAGTGTTCAATTTCCGAAACAATGTTTCTTAGAAATAGCAACTTTAAGAATACAAATGTGAAGTGTGGAGGTAATAAGCAATTTGTTTCTAAGTGAGGTATACGTTTAGTATGCATGAATTCTTGATCTAAAATACACCATCCGTAAGTCTATACAATCATTTGCTTAAAACTTAGGCAGGTTAATACCAACAAATATTTTTAAAAGTATAAATGCACCGATTGACATTTCTAAAAGGTAACTTCAAGACTGATTATCACGCTCCTTTTGATCACCATTAACCCTTAAACGGTAACGTTTTTCGGAACCTTTAAACGGTAATCATGGGTCACTCGTGCTTAGCACTGTAAAAAGTGGTTTAAAAATTCTAAAAAAAAATTCATATTACATCAACTACCCTTTAACAAGAATCAGTCGCAATATTGCTGATTTATTAATTTGTTTAAACAATATGTTTAAACAAATAAAAATGAAAAATGCACATTTAAAAAAAAAATCATAACTTTGGATAGAATTGACATTTTTTGCCGTTTCAAACGGGAAATTTAAGATCAAGAATGGTACTTTTACAAAAAAATAAAAACAGCCGGTATAAATTAAAAAATGCTTAAGTTTTGAGCATAAAAATGAATAACTTGTAAATAGGTATAATTTACAATGAAATAGAAATTTAGTTTTTAATCAATTTTATGAAAATGTTAAACTTTAAACAAAAAATAATGAAAAATTACAGCAACACTGATATCATTTATAAACAATCTAAACAGATTTGATGACTGTTCCTCGCACACAGGTCTGTGACACTTGCTGCAGCAACAAAGGTTCAGAAACCCAAGTGAGTAATGTATCCATTTATGAAAAAAACATCAATTCCTAAGCAAACAATTTTTTTCTCACCTTACACTTTTCGTCAACGTAAATGGTAACCCTGGGTCACTCTTGCCTTTTCGAAATTTTGACTGGCTCTTACGTCGGCTGTGAACGCACTAAAACATCGGCGTTTTGAGAGCTAATAGCCTACTAGTGTACTATTTTTTTCAGGGTAGTTTAGTCCCGCTCCCCACTCTCTCCTCTAAGCTAGCAAGGAAAGAAAATTTGACCTAGGCACTAGTGACCCATGGTTACCGCTTAAGGGTTAATAAAGCCTTTACACATTAGTGACTATTTGAACGTAAAATGCTGCGTTCAATAATGTACTTTCGACTTTATTCTTAAAACCTACAGGAACTTTGTAATGATCACACCGACTACTATTGTGCTAAACTATTCAGAAATGCAATAAGATTCCCCCCCCCTCCAAAAAAACCGCAACAGATATCTATTTTTTAATGCCTTAAGGGGGTCATGTATCCTTTGAACTAACAAAATACGCGAGAGTAACCTTTAAGAATTGCAATCTGTTTAATGGTTTTTAATTATAAAATTAACACATTAAGAAAAACTTAAGTTATTAAATGGATATAACTTGTTTAAAATTTTTACAAAAACTTTCTTGAGTGCATTGCGCGGGTGTTTTTACATTGGAATGGCTGAAGCAAAAGACTTCAAGTAGTAAGTATGCGTTTTCAAAATTACCTACAATAAACAGATACAGTTAAACAGTTCTGAATTTTTTACAAAAGTAGTTAATTCCAAACTAACTTGAGAAACATTAGGTCATTGAGCTTCTTTAAGTTTAAAAATGGCGAAAATTGCTAAATTCTAGTCAACTATTTTTCAGAAATCTTACGTGCAATGATCAAAATCGCCGTTTTGCGAAATTTGACCTTTAAAATTAAAATAGCCTATAAGAAAAGCTTAGTGTTTTAGATGCAACTTCTCTTCTGCGAATTTTTGCATGTGGTTTTTAAAAAATGTCCCTCAAGAATATAACCTTTAAAAAGGTACCTAACCCTTTAACTTCGCAGAATTTTTTTTAATGACCATCAGCTACTATAAAAACATCTGCATAGTTAATTTTCGACTTTGTACCTTCCACAACTTTAAGCGAAACTCTTAGACTTGCGGATGTAGTTAGATTCAGAATGAAATACGCAAGAAACCACCTCATCTACTAAACTTAATTTCACACTCCTTGGGTTGAAAAGCCCCATCTCTCATTTCCCCCATAACTTTGTAAAATGAGACTAAACGGATCTTTATTTCCAGAGACTAAACCAAGTCCGCCTCTCTCTAGTTTGTGAAAGAGCGATCAGTTTAAACCCTATTTTAGCTGCAATATAGGCTTTGACCCACATTGACACTAAACCTTCCATAACGATACTTTTGTCTCTTCAATTTAAAATTCAAAAAGGCCGTTAGAGCATCTTAATATGCCCGTTTTGTTTAATGGACCAGTGAATTCGTACGATGAAAGCCAATAACTATTTCTAATAACCACATAATATATTGAGGCACCAGATTTTTCTAAATCCAATGGCTACATTACCTTTACAGGTTTTTCCAATTCCAGTAAGTTTCCAGCTGTTGGATCAGTTTGATTGGAGTCTTCAGTTTTAATTTCTTTTACATATATATTTGTTCTACTTATCCGTTTAACCATGATGTTCCCACCATCATCCATTTTGATTTTAATGCCCTAGAAAATTAGAAGTTATAAGCAACTTGTCAAGCAAATTAATGAAAATTAATAACTCATTAAGATCTTACGTGTCCAATATGCTTTTTTATTTCTTCGGTTTTGGCATCTCTCATAGGGTTATCAAAGCCACATAGACCGATTCTGGAATAAAAGTCAATACATAAACACCAGTACATTAATTTGAATTCCTGAAAATTATCACTTTACTACATTAACTTTTAACATATTACCGGCAGACTTGTTTTCTTTCCTTAATTTACAGTTTAAACTTTTAATTCTCAGTTTACAAATACTATCTAGATTGTTTGGATCTAGTACTACCAGATTTTAAATTATGAATTCTTAACACAAGTACAAAAAGTTCAGTACAAAGACAATCCTACGAGTTAATCCAGTTTAGTCTTGATTGAGCGGTCTCAAACCACTTCATAGTAGTTAAATTTGTCGCAGTTAAACTTGTCGAACTTTCGACTTCATGAATTCACCGGTTAATAGAGCCTTATTTAACCGACAATTCCAAATAAAGGAACAGTATTACAAATTTAATGTTTCCTTCAGTACACTCATACTTAAATAGATTAAACCCGGTGAATCCTATACGCAACGCTTATTGCAGCTGTGATCAAAAGCTACTTGGCAAAGTTGGCGGAGAATGCCGTTAGGCTCTTGCTACCGCAGAGCATACAAAATGTCCGATATTTCTCTGAACAATTTTAAAAACTGTTAAACTGCCGTTATCCTATATTTTTACTGAACAAGCAAAAAATGACGACCACTCAATCTCCTACAGTCTCTGGTAGTACAAAGAAATCTGCCAATATAAAAAAGATGGCCAATGCTAAATGACCCTCCCCGCCAAAAAAAAAAAATCCACGAATATTCGATTTAACAATGTTAGTCAATATTTCAATATCTCTTAACATTGAGACATTTATTTTTTCAGTCTCCTTGCAGAATATTGACATTGTGATATTTTCCCAATAATGTTCCAGAATACCATTTTAAATATAAATTTAGATAATTTCCTTATTTAACCCCAACAACTACATTTTGCAAATGTCAACCTAAACTTCTCGCTGAGCTAAGAGTAGTTACGCTCAAGATACCTAGTCTTATGGAATAAGACATTGAAACCTAGTCCTGAAAGAGGAAGTAAAATTATCACGGGAAAGCAATAGAAATTGTAGAAAGTGTATTTGTGACAAAAATACCCACTATAAATTTAGTTCCATATACTCTTAATCCCAATAGACAGATTTCTTTTAAAGATTCTGAAATCCAAGTTTGTTAGAAATTAAAGAAATGTTTAAAACTTATCGTAAAATTTTCAATTTATGAAAAATTCAAAGTCTAATCGGACCATTTTAAAAAGAAACCTAGTGTAAAATTTATGTAAAAAACTTTAAACAATTGTCACAATTTAACGTCGTTAGACACTAAATTTAATTTTACAGCATTGGATGTCTCGCAAATTATAGTATCAATAGATTTTAATATTAAATTCTTTTGAGAATCTCATTTCAACCTATAAATTTCTATATAAAAATTCTAGAATTTCCCTGCCAATATTTCTATTTAATTTTTACATAGGAAAAAAATAAAAAATTTCAGGATAGACATCTCGTATACTTGAGGACGAAAGTTTAAAATGGGTGGTCCTTCAGAACTTTCCATTCACTTGTGTGCAACGATTACATATGTCAGACAAAGTCCGACATCAAGATGTCCAAAAGAGTTTAGAAGTGGCGATTGATATCTAAAAACGTTTGAATACCAATCATTTTGGAAACACTAGCCAATCAAAATAAAATATTAAAAATAAGGCAAAAAGTTATCCAAAACAGAAAAATTGTTAAGTTGTTTAGAATACTATTTCCGTAGTGTTATCGGTAATTCAAAAACATTTCGCCGATTTCTTTTAAAAGAAAAATTAAAAATTATCTTATGAATATATTGGCAGGTATTGTAAATTTGACATTCAATACTTTCAAGATTTATGCCAGTATCAGGGTGCTACCTGGGGTACTCATTTCAGTGTCCAGCGGTTTTCACTTCCCTTGGTCAAAGCAAAGGCTAGAAACAGCTTCTAAATCTATAAGCATAAAATTAGGTTACTCTTAAGTTTTGCGCAAGTGCAAAAAAATATTTCGCGATATCATGTATAGTGAAATTTTACAAGCCATTTCTGGAAAAACATACAAATCAGCTTTGATACTTTCGATAAAAGATTCCCAAGCAATTCTATATTTCCTCGTTAAAATAACATGTTCAAAAATCCGTATAACAGTTCTCAGAAATAAAAGCATAATTGTTTTAACACTAAACAAGTCTAAAGCCATTTATAGCTCACTGAAGTCTTGAAATGGCATTTACAATAGTCGTAACATACTGACTTTTCATGAGGATCTGTTGCTATACTAGCTATTTTAAGGTAAATTAACCTTCTCATCGCCACGAACCAATCTGTTCACCAAGCTGCAGGTTTTACTGCAATAGAAGCATTTACATTCTACACATATAATCCAGTTTTAAAGTTACGATTAATCTCAACGCTTAAGTTTCTATAAGAAATGTTCTATTATGTTAAACACTTTACGATTTTGCTAGCTTGTCAGGGTTTAAATATACGCACCGATTTGACACGTTTTAGAGCTTTAAATCCTTTGTAATCCAATATAGCCGAAATTTTATCCATCAATGGGCCGCAGTAAGTGCACCATAGGCAGCGAAACTAGCTATTTTTTGCATGTAGGCCAACATTTTGAAAAATAGTGTAGCGAGTAGATGCAAAAGCTAGATAGTTTGTAGAAACCGATTATGTTTTAAAAGCCATTGCAGAGGATACGTGCCATTCGAATTGCGCAATTTTAACTATGCAAAGCATAGTGCTACAAAGGGAAATCAATTATTTCAATATTAAGTTTTCAATGTATATAGTTACGCAAGTAGCATTACCTTATACCGCTTTCAGATACAATTAATTGCTTACTAACCCCCCGTCTTCAAAATACAATGAGCACTTCTTCCTTAAAAATTTAAGTGCTTAGACATTTTAAAAATCTTAAAATAATTTCATAAAATTACTAAATAGGGAATCTTGTTTCGAATTAGTGTTAGAATTTAAATCTGAAGAAAGTTAAATGTTTAGGTACATTCAAGAAGCGTTCAGAAGTAGAATATTAAAAGAAATGGGAGACATCCAGTTTAAAATTAGTAGATTCAAATGTACGCTGTACTTAAATGTTTATTGGAGTGCAATTATTGGCCCCGTTTTACAGATGACAATTTACGAGATCAGTAGGGGTGTTACAGTTAACAAAAATTACAGCATTACTTTCATTCGTACGGTAGTACGCCACAAAATGAAAACGTAAATATTAAGACTTTAAGGTAGAACCGATTGACAGCCTTTATATCCAGAATATTAGTGCCATTCAAGCACTAAAATTTCTTCAAACGAGATTTCAGATAACCTTATGACAAAGGTTTGGAACAAATAAGACCTTGAAATTCTAGGAGTACAAATATATACCGACTCCAGACCATTGAATCAGACTTAAAAGCTGTTGAAACATTTTAAGCAAGTTTCACTATTTTAAATCTCGTGATTACGTATCCGATTTAGCACAAAAACTTAGTCGCTTTAAGGTTCATAACTAACCATATAAAACACTTTTGTAGCGAAAAAAAACCGTTAGCAAATTCAGAATTTGATTAATAACGTTAAGTCTATGGGCATGCGATGCATTAATTGCAAGAGTAAAATTATTGCATTTTAAACTTTTCTTTTAGAATGTCTTTCCTTTAGTTAAAGACTTTCTAAAATCTACTTAACTGCATGCAAGATACAAAACTTCGATTTGATCTTTCAATACAAAATTAAGCATGGTTTAGTAGTAGAGAACCAAGAAATATATGGGTGATTCTACGATAAGAGGTAATTTGTACGGCAATCCGTTTAAAACAGATATTTTATTCTATATGTTGCTATTTTTTGCAATGAATCGCATCATCTTAATATACTTTATTAAGTAACATCACGATTGAATGCATAATTTAAACATTTTTCTGAAATTTCTTACAAAGTCTAAAAAGTCCCCTCCCCTGGCATGTCCCCTTGCCGGTTTCAATTTAACTTTTAAACAATACATGCATTTTTCCCGCCAGATGCTTAGCCTAAGTATGTTTAATTGGAATTTAAGTAATTATACTTACGTATTATAAAATAAAAAATAAAATAATTGTTAATTTCAAATAATTTTTAAAATTAACTTTTGTCCCGCTTTTTTGTCTCTCCCCTGTCAAATTTCGTTCCGCTGAAACATATAAATTCAAGGATGGCTATATCGGAAGTAGTGCTTAAGGACATCTATTGGCTTGAAGTTAGCAATACTAAACGCGCAAGCCATTTAAGGATCGCCATTTTTAGTTGTTGCGACGCAACTGTGCATTGTAGTGGTTTCGCACGGTGATTGTGTATCTCCCCTGGTAAGTCATAAAACTTATATTCATTTAATTCAATTGCATTTACTGTCCTAATTAAACAATACGGTAATACTTAAATTGAAATACACAATTAACCGAAAAACTAATTCAGTCAGTTAAAATATTTGAATTTGCACGAAAATGTCTCTCCCCTGCCGTATTTCCCCTGGCACGATAACTGCCAGGGAAGAGAGTCACTGACTAGAAAAAGTTATAAAATATGTGTAAAGTGACTTGCCCTTATATGAAAAAGTAAATAAACGGGACAAAAACCATAATTTAAAGGTTTTTGATCAAACTCAAACTTTTCTTTTTGGCCGAATTCTCCATGTTTTTGAACCTCTTATCGTAGAATCCCCCATATATTAAGATAAACAAAAGAATTAGTTTCCCGAAAATATTTTGAATATACGCATGCATCTTGTACTGTGACTTAACATAGCAAGGGAAATTCTGAAACTAAAAGCCTCAACTCAAGACTTACCTATATCCATCAAAACCATCGTCAGATCCATTTATTGTTAGTACTGGTGCACGAGCATATGCTTTTGCTACTCTCCTATTGCGTTCCATTACGATAATTTTTGCCCAGATTTCATCATCAATTTGCTTCCATTTGTTCAGAACTTCCTGAATATGATCCTGAAATAAAAATTCATGCATTAGACAAAAGCGAAACTAGAGCAATGTAGACTCAATGCTACTGCCATTTCATATAGGAAAAAGCTTCCCAATAATCCCATGTTATACTGACAAACCTAATAAATCCTAACTATTGAATTCCCCCTTTAACTATTAACCTGGCAATGTCTTGAGTATTGTCGTCCCCCCCCCCCCCCCCAACGTTTGGCTTTCATTTTAAACTTGTGCACATTTCAGAAACTTTGTGAAGTGTATTAAACTAGCATCTTCATGACAAGAATAAGTGATCAATTTCATTCAAGCTTTCAGAAACAATAAGACATACTGAAGAACTCGCGAATTTAAAAAACAAAAGTGAAACATTTCTTAAATCAACATTTTCATATTGCCATTTTTGACGTTATTTACTCCTTTAAAATAAGGGCCTTTCACATAGAGCCGAAAAAAATATTTCACGCCAATTTAGAGTCTTAATGAGCATGGGTTAGTATTTTATAAAGTCATTAATCTGTTAGAACGGATAAGTCACTAGCGGGCGCATGATATTCAGAGTAGTTTATTAAAGTTATTTTACATAAACAGACATTAGACTCAATTGGCATCGAAATATGAAAAAGTCCGCTAAAGGATAAGTGTTTCGCAAGTTTAATGGACATCAGTTAATATCAGAAATGCTTACTAAAATAGGGTTTGTCCCCCAAAAATCTATTGTGTTTCAATTTTCAGTATGTAGACTTGTGCGACTGCAGATTAGCAAAGGAAGATAAAACCATCTGAAAGGAAGTTCGACATGAGAGCAAGTTTGCATATAAGAAATAAGATCTTTATAAACGTTTAAAACTTTGCTAAACATGGTGACCTTAAAAGTGAAATGCCCTTACCAGATTTAAAGACCAAAGTAAATACTGAAAAGGAGGCGAAAAACGTCACGAGAGGTTGAATGGAAGCAAATGTTTAGACTAAAACAGACTACTTCAGATGACTGCAATGACCAAAGATCAAAAGAATGGCTCTTAAACGAGTAGAAGCTGCTAATAGTTCAATATTTACAGCTATTTCCGGATGTATAATGTCACTACATCTTATAGTTTGGGCCTTTAAGATTGTGTTGAGTTAATTCTTTGTCATCTAAATCTACTAGAAAATTTTAGAATAAATGGGAAAACATTTTGCCATGGCCGCAGCTTAACGTCCATATTTGAATCCCCTCCAAAACGAGGATATTGGGCATTTTAAGCTGCAAATAAAGTTCTGCTACGAATGAACTCAAGTTTGCCGTTAAAAAAAGTAATTGCAAGGAGTTACTAGATTGTTTGCCTTTTGTAAAAATGTTTAATCCTGTATTCCTAAAACATCTTTTAAAAAACTGGAAGTCACTTCAGTTAAAACATTAAGCTAACATGACTGATTCATTGCGTTTTAGTTTTTAAAACAAGGCTTTAAGAATTTTTATTTAATTTGCTCGTTTAAAGTTAAAAACCAATTATCTTAGAAAGTTTCTAATATTATAGTTATTAGAGACTCCCGTAGAAGATACTGAAAAGTTTCAATATACCAGGTAACAGACTGGATAAAGTATTTACATTGCAAGAGCTCCGATTACAAAAATCGACCAAAATTCATATACAGTTGGCAAAAAAAGTATTTGTAAACTTCATTTTTTTTAAAATTATAATGAAATTAAAAGATTTAAGCAAAAAATACTGTAATGCATTAATTTAATGCATTATAATATTATAGAAGCAAAAACAAAAATAAATGAATATTTTTTACATTATAATAAACAAATATACAAAAATATAATGCAAAAAGTATTTGTACACTATATTAATGTAATATAATGCAGGAAAATTTAGTAAAATTATACAAATTAATATTTTGTGTGAATTCATTTAGCGTTTATGACTATTTCTAGATGGTGCGACAGATTCCAACTTTTTTGTAGCGGTCTGGTTAATTTTATTTCATGACACAATAAGAGCTTTAAAACTTTTTTACTGATACATATTTTTTTCGGATTTTTGCATCCAATAGCATCTGCAAATTTTCTATTGGATTCAAGTCCAGAGATTTTAGGAGTTACCAGTCGTCTTCGAGTATTGTAACCATGTGCTGGTGATCACAGCAGTATGCTTTGGTTCTTATCCTGCAGAAAGTGAAAATCTTCCTCTACGCATAAATTTCTTGGCACAGTTTAATAAATTATGCCGCGACATATCAATGTATGTCAAATTTTAAATGTCCTGCTCCATTAGGAGCTATACACCCCAAAACTATAATATTCCCCCCAACATGCTTGATAGTTTGGAGTATACGTTTTGGATCTAGAACAGGTTTATTTTTACGCCAATTTTGTCGAATACTTGGTAGTAAGAAAATTCCGAATTTTCCCTCATCAGAAAAAATTACTGTTTTCCAAAAATCCAATATTTACTTTTGAATGCGAAAGCGAATACCATGCGTTTTCGCCTATGTTTCGTTGATGAATGGATTTTTCCTTGAGGTTCTTCCTTTTAAATCTGCATGAATATTTTTTATTGTTTGAGGTATTACTCCGATGCGAGAAGATGTTGCAAGGTCTAGCAAATTTTTGAACCGAACGCATAGGATTTTAAGGTTTTTTTTAACACTCCCTTTTTCCCTCATTGTTAGTTTGCGGAGAAGTCCTGGTTTTCATTGAATTTCGATGCTTTTAATTTATTCATAGTTTCTCACTATAGATCCAATAGTTGTAAATGGTAATTTAATAGCTTTTCCAAATTCTTGTTGCGAATTTAAATTTTTATCACGCTCAATCATAGGATTTCATATATCTAGAAGTGCCTCTAGTTTTAGGTTCTATACTCTATTACTTCAAGAGCAAATTAGATTAAATGTCAGACAAATATATGAACTTAATTATTAACAGCTTCTGTAAAAGTAGTCCTTTGAACCATAAACACTATAAAACACAGTACATATCAGGATGGAGAAATGTACAAACACTTTTTTGCAAGAAATTTTTAAACTTTTCCTATTAGAAAATTATTTTACATCTTTATCGAAATTCTGTTGTGCAATTTAAAACACGGTAAACAGACTGTATTAAAACTATTTGACAAAATATCTGTTTTTATTTAGTTAAAAATAAATTTTAGAGCGTACAAATACTTTTTTGCCAACTGTAGTTCAAAACTTGAGTTTGCCAAATGTCTCCTTTAACACCATGACCCGTTTGTCAAGTAATTAAGAGGATCATTTATCTTCAATCTATTATCGCATACCAATTTATCAAGAGCTCATTTTTAAACACATGATAGTTATGAATTTTGAGAGTTTACTATCAGAGATAAAAAATCCATACGCAATTTGCGTATGCTTAGTTTCGCACGGATGCTCCTGGGTGAGAGAACGCAGATGAGAACTTTCATACAAAAAACTAGCCGACTAGTTCGGTTTTCTGGACCTATCTCTGTACAATAAAACTGTAATAAACACTAAACAGATCCGCGTACGTGGGAAACAACTGGAGTTCATGCCACGGTTGCATGAACTCCACACATTCATTTCACACCTGCACATGGCGACCAGTGCCAATTCCGTCTTCTGATTGACTGTACTTTCGTTTTCAGTAGAGCATCTATTGCCATTACGCCAACATCCGAACTAAAAATATGCTTATAGTTATGCAAAGAAAGATGCAATTCAGGTATAAATTTTAATTGACAAGTATCTGGCCCCTACACTTAGGCTACAAATTGAACATCGTTCTGCGCGCAGTTTTGAGATCTGCTATAAGAGCAATGTCAGTAGATTGTTATCACGCAGATCTTATGATATAATAGAGTATCTGTCTAGTAAGCCGAAGATCAGGGATTGTCCTCGTTTTTAGGCTAAAAGTTTCATTTCTAACTTTTATTAGGTTTCTAAAATAGATTGTTAACTTTTATAAAACCTAAACAAAAATGTAAGTTTTAAATCTATTGTTAAAAATGAAACAAAATTTAATTATGTTCGATTTACCATTTAATTATTTAAAATCCATTCTTGTTAATAAAATATTTAACTTTGTACATCATTTACTATCAAAAATTTTTAAAATCAACTCGTGTCAATGAAGACAATATTTCAGTTACAGTTTAACCCATTAGTGCCTAGCGTCCCTTTTTAGGGACGTTTTAAAAAAGGTGCATTCAGACTGTTTGACACCGGTAAAAAAAGAAAAGCAATAATTTTATTTAAATGATGCATTTTCGCGATTAATGAACTAAACTTAAATCTTCTAAAAATAGTGCTGCCAACCAAATAAAATTTAAAAAGATGCTGGGCACGAATGGGTTAAATTACTATCGCTTACCTTTTAAATAAATTCTTTAAGCAAATCTTAATATCGCCTAAGGGCGGTATTTAAATGAAATAAAGTTTAAAAATTTCATAAATTTTAAAACCAAATTGTATCAAAATACTCCTTTAACATTAAAATTCGGTCTTTAGGTAATATTAATTAAAAATTCGTGTCAAAGAATAAATCTAAACATTAACCGATAGTATAATTTACCAATTTCATATTACAATATCAAAATATTGTAATTAACCAATGTTATTTTATTAAAATATAACCCTTGGATATTAAACTGATTAAGAAAAATTTAATGAAATCCCAATTTCATCAAGAAGAATCCATTAAAAATGCCTGTAGTTTATTAACTGATAGCAAATAAAGTTAGATATTAATTCTCATTAACAAAAAATTTTAAAATTATTTTAAATCTAAATAAGCATATTAAGTTAAAAATTAGTTTAAAATTAATCTTACAAATCAAAAATAAGAGTCGTTTCATTAATCTAAAATATAAATAACAATTTTAAATGAAATATTCCATTTCATTAACAAGTATTTAAATTTTAATTAGTAAATCAAAAATACTTATAAAATTAGTTTTAAAAATCTAAAAATCCATTTAAGAGAGTAACCAATACAGAAATTAAGTTCATAAGTCCGAAACAACGAGCACCCCCCTCTAAAAAAAAAATCCTGGATATTAGATGGATGTTCCAACTGTTACACCACAACATCTACGTAACATTAGAATGACTTTAACTCTTACAGCAAGTCTCAAAATATGCTTGTGCATAGAACGTTTAAATTGCAGGGGTTAGACGCTTGTCAATTAAAATTTATCTTAATTAGAAAATATTGCATAACTTAGCGTTTTCAGTTCAGGTATTTGCGTATAAAGGGCAGAAATGCTCTACAGAAAACAAAGTAAACTAATCAAAAAGGCAGAACTGCCTATGATCGCCTTGTGAGTGCATATGTAAAATGAGGATTAAAAGTTTCCGTTAAGAGATCACGCTCTTGGTCCTAGCAATTTTGTCAATAAAGGTACTTAAGCCAACACTGAACTCTTGTACTCGACCGTTTCCTTTGTTATAGTCTAAAATAAGTAGGTAAGTGATCGCATATCGCAAAGAGGTTTTAGTTTAATAATTTGAAAGTAATATTTAATTAAAAATATTAAGTTTTTATAGCTGGGCAACACCAATAAATTAAAAAATTTATTGAAGTTATTTGAATTTTTAAATTTATTAAAATCTAAAATTTTCGATAAATCAAATAAAGTTAAATTTCTAAAGACTAGGTTTTTAATCCTACAAGTTGCTTACCTAATAACCAAAGGCAAAATTTCGCACTATTCCCTTAGACCGAGTAAATCGACGCCGCTTTCCCTCCCACTTTTTTCTAAAGAAGGTGGTTCTTAGTTAAAGTGGGATTTTCCGGCTCTGAGTGTAACAAAAAAGTGTCAAATTTAAACATTTAGCATAGATAAACTAAAAATCGAAATAGAGTATTTTTGGAAAACAAACTATGCATGCCCTTTTACCAAATTTTAAAATTTAACAGATTTCTCGCGATAAGACACTAAAATAACGCTACAAGAATGCCTTAAAGTTTGCATACTGCGTGCACAGTTTAAGAGTACAGCGTTTAAGCTATCAAAACTACAAATTAAAGTAAAATTGCAAAAAAAAGCTATAACATTTCCCATTGAAATACTAGCCGCTCGGAGCGTTACTGAAGTAGGGCCTTAACAGGGGTTATGGATTAAGATTTTCATGAAACAGTTAACCCGGGAGAACTCGCGCATGAGATTCTGTCACCATCGTACACTTTAAGACTATTTTTGGTTTTAATATCAAAATGAGATTTCGATTACTTTACCTCTTTTTTGAATAAAAGTACTAAACCAAACAAAAAGTTCGATTTTAAGGCTGAATATCACAAACGTGCATTTTAGTGTCTCGGACCTTTATTATTGATTTTAAGCAAATAAAAGCAATAATTTTATTCTTTACAACTATTTTAAAAATCAATAAATCAAAAAATGATTCTACTGAAATTTCATTTTTAGAAAATTTTAAACCTTAATGTCATTTTTGTGACGGTATCCAGGACCAAAAGTAAGTTTTCTTCCAACAAAAATAAAAATTTAAAAAAATTGGTTTTCAAAAAGGAATATTTAATTTTAAGTTAATTATCATGCATGTGTAATTAAATTGTATGTATTCAAGCCTATCCATCATTTTCGTGACACCCGAAAATAACTTCATAAACGGTCAAATTATGGTACTACTATTTATTTTAACAGCATTTTGGTGATTGGAAACCTACATTAAGCACTTGTGGCAGAAAAAGTTAAGGAAAAAAAATATGTCTGATAATATTTAACCGACTTCAAAGAAGAGGTTATGATTTCAACCTGTATGTATTTGTTCACGCATAACTTTTGCAAATATGAACCGATTTTGATAATCTTTTTTGCTTGAAAGCGTATGAGGCCCATGCGGTCCCATTCGAATTTCATAAAAAACTGATTAGAACTTAAAATAAAAACTTTAAATTTCATTTTGAAGAAATCTACCAATTAGAAGCGTTCATTTTTCATGCTTTTATCTTACACTTACATACACACGATCTTTTCACCTAAAAGTTTGAAGTTTTTGCTGCATCGTCACTCCACCGCTTTTATGGAATATCTTTTTTGACCAATGAGAATTCCCCATAATACAATGAAGTAATCATTTTCTATAAAAGCGATGGAGTGACGATGAAGCAATAGTTTCATATTTTTAACAGTGTTCAAAGTGCAAAATCCTAACTGGACGAGGGCCAGGATTTACATAAATTTTGCGTTGTTTGCGAAACGAGATTAATAAGAAAATTTACTCAAAACAGTGAAAAATTTGCAAAAATTCAGGCTTCTGATTGGTTAATCTGGTTTCGCTAACATCGCAAATTCTACCTGGATTCCGGAAGAGTTCTCTTATGCAAGAAACCAGAAGTATAGCATTTAGGGTATATAGTGTGGAAATCTATCTCAGTAACACTAAAAAAAGCGCTAAAATGTTCTATTCCTTAAATGTGCAACAATGTTCATGAAATTTAAAGATAGAAGCGACATCTGCAGGACATTTTCCAAAATTGCAAGAATTATTGCTAGTCAAGGTAATGTATTACGAAAATGCCACAGATGTCGCTGTGATTGACACTTTGGAATTCAATAGCATCGTTGCACATTTAAAGGATACAAATTTTTAGCACTGCTTGCACTCTAAAAAGTTTGACCCTTTTGCTGCATCGTCACTCCATCGTTTTTACAGGAAACTTACTTCGCTCTATTATGGAGCATTCTCGTTGGTCAAAAAAATTCTATAAAAGCGATGGAGTAACGGTGCAGCAAAAGGCTAAAATTTTTTACAGTGTGGATAGCAGATTTTCACTCCATGTATTCCAGACCAGATTCTGGACAAAAACGAGTCATCAAGGGGGTCCTTGTGGCCGAGTGGTTAAGACACCACGCTGCTAATCGCATGAGAGCGTAGGAGATTGTGGGTTCGAATCCCAATGGCTCCATGTAGGATATTCCAAATCAGCGTTCGAGGCTGTAAAAGGTCACATGGTACCGGCAATTTACTCAAAGAACTTCTAACTGTTATACCCTATTCACACTATGGATAGTTAAGATATCTCAGGCTTTGAACTCTCAGGTTCGGCCGGGTGGGAAGGCCTACCAGTTGGTTTTAGCTCAACAAGTCCCACCCATTGAACTCTCTCAGAGAGTAACTTGATCGAGCTAGATACAGGAACAACCACTTACTCTCATTGGCTGTAAATCCTTTCTTTTACCGATTGGCTCTTGCAGCCGTCTTCATTTCAAGCGCATGCGTTACATTTGCTCAGGTCAGATACAGCGACAATCGTTGAGATATCTTTGGTGAGTTTTTCGATGTGAACAGGTATCCAATTCCGGGAGGATCCACTTCAAATACGGCGATCTTAAGATATCTTATGTTTGTGGTGTGAACAGGGTATTAAGCAGAGAGGCTGCTACTGCTTTCCCTATGAACTGTTTCATTGTCTGGTGGGGATTTACATTGCGTCTAACGAATCTTTACGCTGAAAGTTTGCCTTGACCACGTGATCACAACGTAGATGAAATATCCTCCATTGCACACTATGTGTAGCTTCCGGTTGTACTTTTCTTGTGTTGTAGTATTTCCTTGTGCTATCTCGTCCTTGTATGTACACGAATTTGTAAAATATGGGTTATGTATTTATGTTTGTAGAAATAAAGGATCATTAGGCATACAATCGAATTCTACTAGGAAATCAAAATTTTATAATAGAAAATGCCTAGCATTGCGATACATTGTTAAAAGTACATTGTTGCTGCATCGTCACTCCATCGCTTTTATGGAATATCTCATACATACACTTAAAAAAAAAAATTACCCTTTTGCTGCATCGTCACTTCCCCGCTTTTATAGAATATTTGTCTTTTGGCCCATTAGAATGCTCCATGATAGGCTGAAATAATCGTTTTCCATAAAAGGGGTGGAGTGACGATGCAGCAAAAGGGGGAAATTTTTAACAGTTTAGTTGGGACAAAAGCGTCCGGTAAAAAAGTATTTGGGCATCGAATGCTGTCACTCTCTCAAAGATGCAGCCAAGTACGGGCTATGATTTTCGGTTTCTTCGTCGAATCATCACCGCTCATTTCCGATGCCTTTACTGCATTTATAGCAATTAGATTGTTGCTGTTTATTGTATCAGAGCGATTTTTGTTAAATTTCTTTTTGCTTTTTCTGACTGAAGGGGGAGTACTTTTGACTACACTAGAGAACCATTTTACTATTCATTGATACATGGAGTCATTTTGCTGTTTACTCATATGGAAGCGCTTTGCCGCGCGCTAATGTGTAACGACATTTTACTTGAGGCATTGTCACCTTTCGATAACCACTTCCGATGTCCGTACGATTAGATGTTGACTTTAAGATTTCATGAATGCTGTAGCTTTTCGTCGTGCCAGATCTGAAGTTACCACATAAAGAAAACCTAAAGATTCACAACAATACTAACCGATATTTGTAAGAGTCTTTTGAAAAGTTGACAGTCAAACAGTGACAAGTAAGCGAAATTTTAAAATAGAGGGCCAAATTCACAGTCAAGTAAAATCCAGACACCTCATTGGTCGTGTGGAAAGGGTGAAAATCACGAATTTGTTTCTCCATTTGAAAAAGGAGGGATAAAGTAATTTTTAAGAGATTGTTACCGTCTGTTATTTACGATAAACCATCGAAATTAACCGAGTTAAGATTTTGATGACATTTTATAAAATGAGTGAAAAATTTAGATATAAATGAAAATAGATCAGATTTACTTTAAAATTGCCGCTACGATTTTTTCTCGGAAAAGGAGCAAGGCGACATTTTCCCTACCGCTAAGAGATTATTCTCTAAAAAGGACGCGGTTCAATGACTAATAATGCGCTTGGATTTCACCGGACTATGATTTTGGCCCTCCATTTTAGAATTTCGCGACAAGAAAAGAGAATACATCAGAACTCAGCAAAGTGCGTCCATTAGTTATGCATTGCAAAGAGCCATCATATGTCAGTACACATAATTATGTATTACAGTATAAATAACTAAAAAGCAGGCAATAAATTTAACTTAAAAAAAAAAAAAAAAATGTATAACAGACTCCAAAAAGCGCTAAAAAGAATTAAATAATTCTATAGAATTCTCTAATGACAAAATCGTTATCCAATAACTACACATCGAATATCATGTACCGGTATAAAACGGTCAAATTTAATATATAGAATTTAATATCCAAACATAGGTTTTCCCAGAGAATATTTTTTACAAGAGATCAATTTACATTTGATTTAATTTTTGAATATATACATATAAAAAGCAATGAATTACATTTTGAAGTTGGTGCCAAACTATCTTAAGTATAGTAAGAATTGTGGATATATTATGTCTAGTACCATAAATAAAATGGGGAAAATCATTATCGATTATGATTGTTTGGCACCAACTTCAAAAAGTAATTCATTACTTTTTATATGTATATATTCAAAAATTAAATCAAAAATTAGTAAATCCCTTGTAAAAAATATTCTCTGGAAAACCTATGTTTGGTGGATATTAAATTCTATATATTAAATTTAACCGTTTTATACCGGTACATGATATTCGATGTGTAGTTATTTGATAACGATTTGTCATAAGAGAATTTTATAGAATTATTTAATTCTTTTTAGCGCTTTTTTTGGAGTCTGTTATACATTTTTTTGAAAAAGTTAAATTTATTATTGCTTATATGCTAGGCGTACATTTATTGCTTGTCATTTTAGAGGTGCTTAAAATAAATTTTAAAATAATGTTATATTTTAATATAGAATGTGAACCAGAAGAAACGTGCCAATGTAGGCTTAACGAAAGCATGCTTTTAATAGAACGAATTATTGGCGATCCGTCATTTTCGCGACGGTCATTTTCGTGACGTTTTAAGGAAGATTAAAATTACTTTTATGGACAATTTTATAATTTAGAAACTTGATATCTGCTAAAACTCCATGTCCAAGTTATTCGGACTTATTTTAAAAAAACAAACTCAGTTTGGAAAAAATTCTTTCCAAAATGCACGTTTATATGATAATTAGCCTTAAGTGACTAAAGTAAAAAAGAATTGGGGCACAGCGAGAGAAATTCTCATAGAGAGCTCTCCCGGGTTAAAATTAGATGGTACCCACGTTCTATTAAACTCGGGAGGAGATAAAGCTACCTTTAGCTCATTTAAGTCATATAGGGTAGATGTGCCAGTAATGGGCCACCTTAAGGAATTTCTCCAAAAAATAATTTATTAATAGTTATAATTATTGTATTCCAATTTTTTTCATATTAGATTAATCTTTCATCACTATTTAACTAATCCCACAGTTACATTTCCCAATAGAAATAAAAATTTCATTTTAAATAGAAATATGTCTAAACACCCAAATGCCCAGTAATGGGCCACCCTACAAAAAATACAGATAATTATTTTTAGGTGCGTTCGTAATTATGTAAATAGGTAGCACCTATAATTGTCGTTCAGTCCGTCTGTCTGTCCATTTATCTGTCCGTTTGTCCGACAGTGTCTATCTGTCCGTTTGTCTGTCCGTCCGCTTATAACAACGGAAAACTATCCAACTGAATCGTTTGAAATTTAAAATACATAATTATTACATAATTTTGTCGAATCATTTCAAATTTTATGAAAATCGGATGAATAGATCAATTACAGGGAAAAATCAAGAATTCCATTACTTTACGGTCATTGGGGGAAAAACCATTTAAAATTCATTTTAATTGTTTGAAATTTAAAAACATTACATAATTTTGTAGAGTCATTTCCGATCTTATGATAATCAGATGCATAAATCAATTACAGGAACTATCAAAAGGATTCCGTTACATAACGGTCAATGGGGAAGAAGTTTCAAATGCATTTTAATGATGTTACACTCATTCGAACATAATAGAATTGGCATGAATCTATGAAATATATACTAAAATATGCATTCTGTACAATCTGTGACGCAAAGAATTTTTATTAAATTACAGGGCTACACAAAAGTATTCCACTATATAATGCTATACGGGGAAACATGGTTTGGTACGCGTTTTAATTATATTCAACTATTTCACATTTTATGAGTAAGATATACGTTGCTGAGGTGTAATAAGAATTACTATTCCTGTATATTTACAGAATTTCAACCATATACTGTATCCGAAGTACTATTTACTATAAAAGCAAGATCTGAATATTTTTAAAACTTCGTTATCGTACGAACGCACCTCATTTGCTACGTTCACGTGCAATTTCCAACTTGTTCTTTTTATGTCTGCGTAAGTCGCATCTTCTTCCTCAGAATCCACATTATCCTCTTGTATACAAAATTCAGCCTTTTTGAAGCAATTGTAAATTGTTTTTTCTTCAATTACCCCCATTGATCCCGTTCTTATATGTATAACTATTCAATTAACACTGTTTTGAGAAGGATGTTGAAAGGTGTGTGAAAGGAGGGGGTTGATGAATTTGTTGGACTTAAGGAACAAGAAAATTCAAGCAGAGGAGTAATATAAAAAAACTCAGCACTGAACGATAAATTAGGAATAAGAGATGGAAATTTGATTTCATGCGATTTCGAAGTATTTTTTTACAACTGAATAAAGAACATTTTATGAAAATATTCGTTATATGGAAATAGATATTTCGCTATATAGACTAATGTAATCATGGGAACATTCCTACTAAAAATTCGTTATGTAAAGAAATTCGATGTATGGAGTTTCGTTATAGAGAGACTTGACTGTATTTATAAATTGTCTTTATTAAATTCTAGTAAGTAAAATTTATGTATTAAATTTATTTAGTTTCCAGTTAAATCAAAATATTTTATCACTACAGAAATTACACTTTTAGTATTGGTCACTTGGGTGGTCCATTACTGGCAAATCACGAAATAAGCAATCTAGTAATGGGCCACCCCTCCTAAAATCTTAAAAATAAAATTTTGTAAAAGGCTATTTGTATATTAAATTCAATGTTTTATATTGCTAACCAAACAAAAACATTCAATTTTTACGGAAAAATAAAAAAGTTAAACTAAGTAAGTAAAGTCTGCTCTTAGCATGTTCATTAAGATTCAGTGAAAAACAGAAAAACTGAAACTATTTTCTGCTTCCTAATTGTTTTGACGAAAAGTAAAAAATTAACCCAGCTTATAAAGCATGCCAGGTAGAGTTTAGAAAAAAAATAAAAGCTTAACTATTATTTATTTTTTATAAACCAAAAAGTGCGAGGTGGCCCATTACTGGCACATCTACCCTATAGCTTATAAACTTGAAGGGGGGGGGCTTTCCACAACGTAATTGTGGAAAGCTTTGCATCAAACTAAAACGGTAGGGCAAAGCCTCCGCATCTTAAACGTGTGCATATCTTTGCCCCAAGACCGATGCGTAGTTTCATCCTTTACTATAAGAGTTTACTTGGCTACCTACAAATTTAAGCAAATGCGATTGAGGTAAACATGGCATTTAGAAGTCGTGGAGCTTCTGTTTACCACTGAATTTTTGGATTTTAAAAAAAAGACTTAAACCGTGATATTGGAAAATGGATAAATTTGACAATTTAAACTCATTTTCTTGGCACGGAGCGCTATCCCCCCCCCCCTCACAAGGTTTGAACACAATTTAAACAAATTGCTACCAAGCGGTCGCGATTGTAGATACGAGTCTTCATATTCAGTCGGCCAGTGCTTATCTTTACTCCTTAGGTTCTGTGCGAATATAAAGTTTGAGGGGAGGAGGGCGTCTGGCTAGTGATATCTTAAGTTCTCTTTGGGGGGGGGGGGTATATCAAATCATTTATAACCAAAAATTTATTTGTAACACTTAGTTCGATTTTTAGTCGTATCCAATTTTATTAAAGTAAAGTTATTAAAACCATTAAATTATAAAAATAGAATACACCAGTATTTAATAAGCTTAGGTCTTCGCACGTGTATGCGCATACAATCCCTGTTCAAGAAACCATGTGTTAAATGTATTCGAAATGAAGCTCTAGTTTAATAAATGAGAAAATGTTGAGACTTAAGAATTTATTTCACCACATCTCTCCACGCAAGGCAAGTGCAACAAGACATTGTTAAATGCATTATGCAACAAGCTATAAAATAGTTAACTTTTGCTAAAAGTGGTAAATGATACAAGTGCTATTTTATTGACTTATTTGAATCCAAATGAAAAGAGAACCGGTTTTGTACATCGCTCCAAAGAAAAATTGACGATATCATTACCGGGGAAAGGGGGGATTCGATGCATGATGAAGTATATAGGAAAGGGAGTCAAAAATTACCGAAATGTTTACAACGTTATATGCACAGCCCCTTACCTATTCTATCCTTTAAAAAGGATTATGTTTTAATATTCAACTTCAGTTTTCCCGCTCTCGTTTTCAATTTTACTTTGGAAACAAGTTTTAAAATTCACCTTTACTCATTTAAGAAAAAAAAATTTTTCTTCCCTAACCTTGTGTATGAATGTACAAGACTGTTTAGAATAGTTCGCCATTATACACAAATGCAGACAAATCATTTTATATAGACAAATCCGATGCAGCATGCAGTTCCAGCAAATCAAGGCAAATTGAGAGTTTAAAAAGGTTCCGAGAACCATTTTAAGCAATAAGCTAATGTGGTCTAAAATGAGCTCTGAAAAATCCAATTTAGCACCCCTGCTTTCAGAATTTCATAAAATTAAAAATTCAGGGCATTTACTGTGTAAAGAGAAAATGAGGATTTTATGAAAAGTGCAAAGAGGAAAAATCTTGTCAGAAGATTCATCCCCATTTAAAAAAGGACTCAAAAAAAAAACCGACTACAGTATTTCTTTTATCAACTTCAGATTCCTATTAATGGATGAAGACATTAGCATAATATCCTATACACACAACTAGGTAAGGGTTAAAAATTTCAGAAGTAAACTCTTAAGGCACTTTTCTAAAACTAGAAAAGCGGAACTGAATTAGCTGAAAAACAGATATGTTTGAAGACTTATGAAAGTAACGGTAGTAATTATCGCGTAACAGCTTTTACACGCAAGATAAGCAATCTAAGGAAAGTAAATATATACTTTACAAAAGCAAAAAACCCGAAAACCTGCGAGAACTAGTCAATCGAGCGTTAAAAGCATAACAAGGAAAGTATTTCTAAAGTGAAAAGTGGGTCACTCCATAGCTACAGGCAAATCGCTTGCTAGTCTTTCCCAGTGAACAAACCCGTTCTTAAACTCAACATTAGTTTCATTTTTTGTTGACGAGAAAGTAGTTTCAAAGTAAACCAGCATTAAAATCAACTTTTAATGTTGAGTTTCTATCTTTGAAAATTCGAAACAAACTTGAGTGGGAGTTTGTATACATACCAGAGTGTTAGGAAGTTTAACAGATTCCCTTTAATAGATCCAATGCACCACTTAAAGGAATTAAAAATGGTTAAATTTATGGAGCAACTTATTTTAACATTTATAGAGGATCGAGAATTACATTTATGTTATCGGTCCTACAAGATCACCGTTTCAATTTTTATAATTTATTTTCGCTACGAACTACCGAAATGGTTTCATTTGAAACTTCAGCTCTATCACTGGAGACTAACAGGTGAATGTTAATTACAATAGTCTTGTGAAAAAGTTTAGTACAAAAACCATCCTATGATTAAGTCTGCTCTCACCTTTCGGCCTCAAAGACCGCTTCACACTAGTGACTGTACAATTTCTACAAGTCGAGGAAATCATGCTACACGCTTATTTAGAGACTAGAAAGAATCAACCGATTCAAGTCATGGGGTCCGAATGGAAACGACTGTTTTTCTACCTCCTAAGTTAAGGGTTCAGTATCGCAAAAATTCAAGATCTAAAAAGATTGTTAAAAAAGCAAGCAAATATTTCTTGGCAGTTCGAGATCAATAAAAATTTAATGTATAAGCTAAAAAGACCGAGTCAAAGATGTTCATGTTTAAGCAGTCTAGTTCATTCGGTGAACTGACGCAATTTCAATAGTTAGACAGTATAACATAGTCTCATGCATAGTCTGTCTATAACAGTTATAGACTATGCATGAAAATAAAGTTACTTTAAAGAGTATCAATGGCAGTTAAATGCCCAAGGAGAAAATTAGTCTCCCCTTCTTGCATACACACGTTACGTTTGTTCGAATATTATTGCGAAACTGATAAATTAGTTCAGACTGGCATCTCTTCCCTTCATGCGATAGCTACCAATTACAATGCACGTGATATTCAAAGCCTTTGCTGAAAACTCTGCATTTTAGACGTTTACTAAATTATTCGCTCTTATTCAATTTAAAATTAGATTTGACAGAAGTTATAAAAATTCACTTTGCTTGTATAATTACAATTTTAGATATTTTCTTTCCACTAAAAAAGATCAATTTGAGAGTAATTCTCATAGTCTAAAGTTTAAATATAGCGTTAGAGGAAGCCACGTTTGATTCACTAAACAAGTTGATTAACAGTCAGAGTATAAAACAATTAACCGCCGATAACAAGATACAAGAGCTTATTCGGGTAGCTAACTGATGCGAAACCAAAAGACAGTTAAATTTCATTTTAAAATAAAAAGCTTTATATCCGAATTTATTTTTCAGGTGTTTTCTTGCAGCATTGAAGAGATTTAAATTTCCGGAACAAGATTAGCAAACTCATGTAAAACTAAAAAGATCCGTTGGACACAGCGTAAGCAAAGTCATTTGGGAATATTGAAGACACTATTGTGAATATTTAATGTTTACTAGAATTGAGTAAACTGCAAATTTTTGGTCCAACACGTAGGGTTGAAAATTTATGAATAGATCAGACTTCAGAGGAAATTTCAAATTTTCACGTTATGAAATCTGTCATTAAAGCAAAGAATCTTAATTTCTGGTATAAAGTGAATTGGGCTAAACTTCCAACCCTGCTTACATGTTTTAGTAGAAACTCAAAAAGTAGAATATTGAGATTTTTCTGCCTGGTAGGTACAGTGTTGAAAACCCAACCAATAACTCGCATCCATGTTAAGTGGGGAAGAGGGGTTCAAAAGGAGGTACCTATGCCAAAGTCCTTTAAATACTTGGGAATTAAACGCGTAACAATTTAAAAACCGTTGAAAAAACTAATGCATGTAGTTTAAGCATAACTACTTGGCTGTAGGGGCAGCAGTTTAGTCAAAAGTTTCTAGAAGTATCAGTTAAGAATTTAAGGAGTTTCCAATGCGTGTAGTTTTCGGCAGCAAATCTACAATAAATTCCGAAATATTCAGACCACTTAAAATATTACTAGGAGGTTTAAATATTTGAAATGCAGTTTAAATTCAATTTAATTTAAATGAAGACAAAACTAGAAGTTCAAAATCTGCACTAATCCCAAGCTACGGCTGAATGACCAGTTTGCTAGCCTAAGATTCTTTTACAGAAGCCAAATATGCATCAAAAATGTGTTTTTATATTAAAAACTGCTAAGTTTGGCACATTTCACTATGAAGACTATTCCCTAGCTTATTAAAAAGGGCCAAGCGTTTATTATGGAACAATGGATGCGGCTTACTGTATGCCTCGACAACTGTACATAGAAGTTAAGAATTCGAAACCATGGCATTTACTTACAGTCTATAATACGATTAGATTTTATCGTGCAAGTTATTAGCCAACTAAAACTAGTCAAGGCGACTCCAGCATTGCTAATATTAATTTAGATTGAATAAATTAGAAAATCTTCCGGCACACACTTAAAGTACTGCTTTATTAAATTCTCGTTCTTAAATCAGGGGGTACAAAAAAAATCTTGGCCCCAGCAGGCAGTTACCACTATTTGTCCAATATTTAGTCTAAATTCTTGTAAGCGTTTAATTTCAAGAGAAAACCGATTGTCAGCTGGCGCCTATATTTTTGCACCACTGTTCTTTACTGTCGGCGATTTCATAGACCGCTTTAAAAAATTGTTTAAATTTCTCGTTTGGATCCCTATTAACTATCATTTGATTATGTACAGGGCTTCTGAATGGATTTCAATAAAGTTCATTATAGAAACTAATCCACGAGTTAATCCTTTTGCCCCTCGATGAAAAGAACTAGACCGCTCAAAAGCATCCAACAATGTCAGCAGTTGAGAGCCCACATTAGTAACTCAAAAAGACCCGGATGAGGATCAAGTCTATGGGGGGGCATTTTAAAATTCTCAAATATTTTTGAACTTTACATAGGATAGCCAAGGACTGCTAGTTTTAAGGTTAGTTTTCTATATTTTTAATATTAGGATAGTTTCAATTTCAGAACCAAATTCAGAAAGTTAAAATTTAAACAAAAATCTGGCCTTAAAGCTAAAAATTTTATTCAGCTATCCTATGCATAAAAAACTTGCAAATATTAAAATTTGACCAAGGTATTTGAAAATAGCACCCCATTGACTTAACATTATCTCAAGCCTTCGAGACTAGTGTGGGCTCTTAAGTTTGATACTGTCAAACCTACGCGACAGCCTATTCAACTTCAGAAAAGATCCGCTAAAATTGGACTTTTACTGCATAAGTGAAAGGAGTAAAGATTTAAAGATTTTTGCATTACGAAAAATTTAACATTAAGGTCGAAGGTGAAATTTCTTTTTGTTCATTAAATACAGATCGACCAAAATATTTAGCAGTACAAGGTTTACTTTCTAAACGTTCCAGTTAGCTTCAGATGGCCATTTTAATTTATGTAAATGGCCCATGAGACTAGATCTAGACTGAGCACTACTTTCGTTTACATAGAAAATATTAAGATCAACATAAACGAGAAGTTACTTTATAGAAAAGTTCATTTTAACTAGCGAAGATCAATTTGGTCAAATTTTATCCGAATTAATCTGAAGCTGTGCATAGGAATATTGCGCCTTTTACAGAAGTGCCATACTTTCCAGAAAACTTTAGGGCTGTGGTAGGCTCAATGGGCATGTTGCAAACTTACCTGTTTGCTGGATTTTAAGTGTACCTCTATTTCAGGAGATTGGTAGAGGAAATAAAACCACGTAGAATGGCACCAGTAACTTATAGCCTATTTGAGTAGTAAGGGCCAGATGTTGCGTATTAAATTCATTAAAATGTATTGCATTGACATTTAGTTTAGACCAACTAAATGTTAAAACAATTTTAAGTAGGGTAAATGTGCCAGTAATGGACCACCTTCCAGTAATGGGCCACCTCGAACTTTTTGGTTTATAAAATAAATAGTTAAACTTATTTTTCTGAACTCTACCTTGCATGCCTTATAAGCTAGATTAATTTTTACATTTTTCGTCAAAACAATTAGGAAGCAGAAAATAAAGTTTCACAGCTTTTCTGTTTTTCACTGAAAATCTTAATGAACATGCTAAGAACAGACTTTACTTAGTTTATATCTATTTTTCCGTAAAAATTGAATGTTTGGTTAGCAATATAAAACATTGAATTTAATATACCAATGGCCATTTACAAAATGTTAAAGATTTTAGGAGGGGTGGCCCATTACTGGATTGCTTATTTCGTGATTTTCCAGTAATGGACCACCAAAGTGACCAATACAAAAAGTAATTTCAGTAGAGATAAAGTATTTTGATTTAACTAAAAAGCTAAATAATCAAATTTAATACTTAAATTTTCCTATTAGAATTTAATAAAGGCAATTTCTTTATAGTTTTAAAAAAGTCATCCAAAATTGGTACAAAACACAAGCAGAACATTTGACAAAATCTAGATGTGCCGTTACAAAAGTTGTTTTAAGTTTGTTCAGAAGTGTAAAAACATTTGGAAGATTATATTTTCTTCCAAATTCTAAAGCATACAGGAAGAATTTTAAATAAGGTTAAAACAAGGTTTTTGTGCTCTTAAAACAAGGAAAATTTTGGGATCAAAATGAGTTAAAGATGTGTATTATGTAGTACCAAATAACGAAAAAGAACAAATCACTTACGGGATGTTTTTCAGCAAATAATGAGATTGCTCCATTTGTGATAATATATCCATATAGGCATCTCTGAAGGGAAATTGTGAAATCAATCTGTGCCAAATCGATGGGCTATACGATTATCTGAAAATGGTTGGATAGTGCAAGAACATGTATCATTTTAAATTATTCTAATATTCCATATTTAATAGTTTGGACTATCGGAAAGGGATGATAAAATTGAAGATCTGTTATATCTCAGTTGCACAGCACATCATTTAGATAATGATATGAATGAAGATTGGAGACTTTTAATGCCTTATTTTATCTAAACTTGATTTCAGTAAAACATAGTCTTTATCTTATAAATCCTTTAAATTTAAATATTTTGTTTTATATCTTTACAATGTAAATCCTTTAATGTTAGTTTATAATAAAACAGTTAATAGTATCATTAATATTTTGTTTTATATCCACATTATAAATCCTTGATTATAATAAAGCCATAACTTAAATTTAAGTATTTTGTTTTATGTTTTTTCATTATAAATCCTTTAATGTAATGAATTTCTAACTTAAGTTTTAATATTTTGTTTCATTAGTATGCTTTCATTAAGTTCTGGAGCAAAATACAATTGAAACGAGTTTGAAATTGCACGTGAAGCATAACAAATGAGGTGCGTTCGTACGATAACGAAGTTTTCAAAATACAGGTTTTCCCGATATAAACAATACTTCGGATACAGTACAGTGGTTGAACTCTTTGCATTCCTATAAACATACAGCAAGTAATTTTCATTACACCTCAGCAACGTATATCATTCATAAAATGTGGCACAGTTTAATATAATTAACATATGCAAACCATGTTTTCCCGTATAGCATTATGTAGTGGAATACTTGTGTGGCCCTGTAATTTAATATTCTTTGCATCTCAGATTGTACAGAATTTTTATTTTATTATCTATATACGTCATAGGTTCATGTCAATTTTATTATGTTCGAATGAGTAACACCATTAAAATGCATTTGCAACTTTTTTCCCCATTGACTAACGGAATACTTTTGATAGTCCCTGTAATTGATCTATGCATCTGATTATCACGAGATCTGAAATGACTCGACAAAATTATGTAATTATGTGTTTTAAATTTCAAACGATGAAAATGAGTTTTAAACTTTTTTCCCCATTGACCATAATGTAACGGAATCTTTTGATTTTCCCTGTAATTAATCTATTCATCCGATTTTAATAAAGTTTGAAATGACGCGACAAAATTATGTAATAATTATGCATTTTAAATTTCAAACGATTCGGTTGGATTGTTTTTGCGTTGTTATATGCGGACAGACAGCCGGACGGACTGAACGACAACTATAGGTGCTACGTATTTACATAATTAAGAACGCACCTAAAAACAATTGTTTTTTGTAGGGTGGCCCATTACTGAACATAGGCGGTCCATTACTGGAAGATAGGTGGTCCATTACTGGGCTTTTGGGTGTTTAGACATTTCTATTATTTAAAATTTAAATTTATTTCTGTTCAATTCTAACTGGGATTAGTTAAATATGGTTGAAAGATCAATAAGAAAAAAAATTTGACTACAATAACAACCATTAATAAAAAAATATTTCAGAGAAATTCCTTAAGGTGGCCCATTACTGGCACATCTACCCTATTAAGTTGATTTCACAACAAAGTAGCTATTTAAAAAAGGGAAGGCGATAAGATGTCTTCCCAAAACGAAACTTAAACTTTAGTACTAACCATACGTCAAATTATAAAAGAAAATAACTTATTTCTAAAATGCATTATAAATCGTGTGCAAAAAGGTTAACGTTACTCTTGAATGAACCTAAATACAAGGCCCAAAACACCTTTAAGGAATTTTAAAATTTAAGCATGCAAATATTAAAGGAAGTTTAAAGAATAAGACCTTTATCTGTAAAGCAATTATGCACTTCAAAAAGTTTATCTAAAATGAATAAACAATTTTAAATAACGCTATAAATTATCTAGTACTGACATACAAGTACGATTAATGCAACTATTTAGAAGCCTCCTTGGAATTCACGATTCAATGCATTGCTGAAGAGAAATCCATTTTTTGTTTCAAATATTTAAATTTGAAGAGCCTCATGAGGTTCGGCGTGACAAGAGGATTAACAAAATTAAATCAAGTCTTAAAATTTGGGAAAAAAACACGTAATTTGACAAGTAGTTTATATACTAGCAAAAATATAAACAGATTGCTTTAACGATGTTTTGTACAGACGTTATTTTAAAACGTTTCAGATGACATAACCCAGGAATTTCTAGTCCAAGTTCAAGGCCATTAAAAACCAGGAGTCTAAGTATAGAAGACTTCGCAAACACTTAAAAAGTATGCAAAAGTTTTTCTAGAATATTTTAAGTAGCTAAAACTTAGGGCGTGTTCAGCACAACTTACCGGTCAGTTACCGATTGTAGACAAGTACGAAATTAAAATCACAGCAAAGTGTGACGTAATCACAATTGAACAGGATAGTTTTCATTGGTGCCACAATTCGCTTTCGTACTGCCCTACAATCGATCGGTAACATTGGTTAATTTGGTAAATTGCGCTGAACATGTCTTAATATACCAAGAAACATTACAAGAAATCTTAGTAAAAATAACTGTCAGATCACAATTCTACTCCACTTTTACAAAAGAGAGTAAAGTTCTTAAATGCAGGAGCTTCCCCCCCCCCCCAAATCTGATCATTTAGCGTTTAAGAGCCTACTCTATTAACACCAAGACACTAAGTTATGTCAGCGTTGTGCTAGTGCTTTAAATGCAGACTAACCACCTAATCGTAGATTAATTTTTAAACACGATTATTCAATCGGTAAATTTATTATAAGAGATGTAATTTTTCCATTTTTGAATTTTTGGGTGAAATAATCCCCAGTGTTAGTGTCCGGGATAGCTCAGTTGGTAGAGCATTGGCGGCTTCAGCCAATACATCCCTGGTTCGAATCCTGACCCAGACTTTTTTCACCCAAAAATTCAAAAATTACATCCATCACCTATCCGTAGATTTTGATTGCGTTTTTGGAAGAAACTTCGAAAGATGAGAGTGAGGAAAAATTAATAAGAATATCAAGCTTTAAAAATTTGTATGTTCAGCGGTAAAACCCTGTTTTCAATCGCTTGAGTATCTTACTTCAAAATATCAACCGTATCCTTATGTAAAGGCAGATATTACCCATTATGTTCAATTAAAAATGCCCAGCACAAGATATGACAAACCGGGAAGTTTAACCGAGAATGCCAATGAGTATCTCGCTTTTAAGGTTTAAAAAAAGTTTTGCAAGTTGAGACTAAAATAGTGTTCAGAAGTATTTCAGAGAAACTTACCTTGACTAGTCTTTCCTTTTGGAACCAGATATCGTCATCTTCATCTGTAAAGTCCGAGTTTAGGCCATCACGAGAGCGTGATAAGATTTTTCGACGACTGACCATTGTACCAGAGTTCAATGGGCAAGTGCTGCAAGAAACAATTTATTCAAAATGAAGTACACGTACTTTGTTTTAAGTGTACAGAACTAGTTAAATAACGGATTGAGAATATATACCTAGGGCTGCAAAATAGGCGAAAACTAACCGTTAACTGGAGTCTACTACTCCGCGTTCTTCGAATCTGTTCATCACGCGATTTCCCATTCTTTAATAAAATCTGCCATCAAGCAGTTCTTACGATTTACAGAATATATCTAGTTTCAAAATAAATTCCAATGCTGTTTACAGCAGAAAAATCTCGTAAAGAGGTTCATGTCTCCAGTTACGTGTTATTCTCCGACAAAGGGAAATTACGACTAAAAATTACTTTTAACTGATGTTAGTCTCCGACCACTCCTCCCCCCCAATTTTTATAGTTTGACTTTTCAGTTTAATCCTACCGAAATTGTTCCATTTGAAACAGACTTTAAACTGAATAGTTCACTAAACGTTTAGTACAAAATACGAGTTGCTTTTATTCTTCATCTTTCGATGGAGCAGTTTCAGACCGCTTCCCACTAATTATGCGATAGTTTCTATAACATCAGTTAAAGTTTAAGAAAGTCAACTTTGAACGTTTAAGTTTAGAGTTCTGATCAAGCACTACACTGCACTTAAATATATTAAGTACCAAAAGGTTACCAGGCTTGTTTCAAACTAAAATCCTTTTAGGAATTTTGAAAGCTCTAGAACATGCTAATGAGTATATTTCGCCTTTTAACCTCAGGTGTATATGACTAGAAAATGCATAAAAAATTCCGATGAGGCAATTTCAAGCACCTGGGCCATTATAAAGCAGCATAGTATGCACATTTTCTTACTGTTATTTAAATGTATTCGTTTTCTGAAATTTTAGAAATATGCTTTGCAAGTAAGAAACCAGTTCACGCAAGATTTCGTCGACAGGTAAGGAGTTTCATTTTACACACATTTGTCAATTGCCAGAGTAATTCCTTTTGTGCTCTCCAATTAAGTTATTCGCTAAATAAGATTAAAATATTCTTTGCCCAGTTAAACCTTTAAGAGCAGTAATGTATCGATTACCTATGCAAGAACAATTTAGTCTTTATAAAAATCCCTTCAAAACTTTATTGCTGAAACTTATTCAATAATTTAACTTTACATTCTGAAAGCTGTCCCAGACCAAGTACTCCATAAGCTGACAATTTCTTAAGATATAAATAGGTCCAACTTCGAAATTTTATTACCTGGTCATTAAAGTCCAATTTGAGATTTCGGAGACAGCATAGGACATTTAAATTCATTGTTATTCCTGAAAAGCCATCAAGTATGGTGCAATTTAAATTTCTCGCAAAGTAAATTTTCCTTTATCAGATTAAAAAGGAATTTGACATCCGTTTTAAATCGTAAAAAACTAAATGTTACTGTTAGATCTACGTATAACAGTAAATTAACAGGACATTCTACAGTCAACGTTTGTTTCAGCTTTGTATACCTTTGAAATTTAACCCTATAATATCCAGGGTATATTATATTCTAGAATTTGCGTAGTTCTGAAAGAACTCCCACCAAAAACTTCTTTAAATATAGAGAGTTTTTTTAAAGCAAATATTGTCATTTTACATTTCTGGTAGGAATTTGAAATATGCGAATCGCACTAAATTCGAAGTTCTTTGTAGAATATGCAGCCCTGGACATTAGAGGGTTAAATTCTAGCAAAGTTAAAATCTTTGCCATTTACAATTTATGCTAACGTATAGAATGCTTGAAAACCACTTCCGAACTGGAAATAAAATTAGATTACAGAAAAATACCTTTAAACAATTTTCTTGATTTATAAAGTTTACCTCAAGACTAAGAATAACCGATTACGGAAGATTGGATGATAACCAACGCCCATCTTCTGTAATTGCTAGCAATTTCGCTTTGAGGGATTTGGCTCAAGGTTTTATCTATTTGTCTGACGATAGGGCTAGATTCAGACACAACTTAGTCATACAAACTTATGGGGAAACTCTAAATTTGTCAAAGTTATTTTAACTGAAAGCTTTAATTATCAATTTGACACTTTACCTATACAAGATCACGAGATATTTTAAATTGTTAATAGATCCCGCTAATTACCCACGCAAATTCATATTTTTGGAAACTTTATAAATACCAAGGCTTTAATTTAGACTTAAATTGCCCTCCACTTATTTTCTCCATGTGTATTTAATTTGTACATTTATCTAACATTCAATTTTATTAGTTCAGAAAATTTTAAAGTGTAATTTCCTTCATTTTATATATCAGGAAAATTAAATTTAAAATCCCATGCAGTTTCATGCATTCTTATGAATGGAAAAAATAAGAGGCAAAAACATTCATAAATTGAGTTTAAGTTTAGAGGCTGTTCAAGTTGAAATTTTATTCATAGTTTAGTATTAAATAGAGACCACATTAGTCAACATTTAAGGGATTTCTTCAAAAACGGTCTTTAAATGTAGCCTTTTAAATAAAGGAAACCGACTAAAAATAAAAGTTTTAAATAGGACTACAGTCATTAAATTGCTTTTGCAGGTAATAACTGTTTTAATATACTTCACATGCATTTAAGAGGAAAATAAACTTTAGAATTTAATAAATAGCATTCGAAACATGCAAGGAAACTTTGAATACAAAATTGCAGTTAGACAAATGTTAAAAAACCAACACAAATCTAGTGTTGCATGTGCCTGTAAAATATTTAAATTGCTACCCATCGTTTGAGGCCTGTAAAACCTAACCGAAATATCTTGACAGATTTAACATTAAATTAACTTTAATTATAAAATGCTTCAGCGTGTTTTACATTTCTAATAATTTAACATTCAATAGTCCAAGAGAACGAAAATGCTCCAAATTATGCCAGCAACAACGATTTTAGAATATTCTAAATATCACGATAATATCCGAAACAAATTTGTATTTAATCTTAGTTGTTTTATCTGATCAGTTCTTTAAGCACTTCTGTTTATATTCTCACAGAATCAGAACTTGTCCTATATATACACAATGGCCAAAATATTGAACCCTTTCACTACTTTCTCAAGTACCTTGAATTAGTTAAGAGCCATTATTTTGAAAATCTGACATTGTGATAGTTTATTTGCTTGATATGTTCAAGATAATATTGGATATGTAATTTTGAAGCCGGGAAAATATATTCTCTTTCCTACAGAAAATGTTAAAGTTGAAGATCGTGAAAGCCATTTATCATGAAAAGTGAAATACTCCTGTGTTTTGACCACTCTCGCAAGCAACATTCCAAAATTCTTTTGGCATAAACTTAATACAAGTACCTGCTTATTAAAATTTAATTTTCATGGGACATTGTTACGTTGCCACAAAGTATAGTCAAAATGACGTTTGTCCATTTTCCGCACTTAATATTTTAAACAATAGTACCAAAAACTTCTAGAATATGAAAGTGCACTACTAGGACAAGGTAAATATTGTACGGAGACGTTAGTAGATAACCTTTTAAATATTCTAAATTTCCAAAATCTGCAACATTTAAAGTTATTTCAAAAAAGCGCCACAGTTGAATGAAATAAAACATACCATTAGATAGGTGAACATATGTACCAAAAAGAAAGAAAAGTCTTTACATTTAAAGTGTCAAACAATGCCTATGCTCACATTTCTTCCCTATCAGATAAAGAAAATTCGTATGTTTCCTCTATGTTCCCCCCCCCCCCTTACGAAAAAAAATTGTTGACCCTTCCGAAGGAGAAGTGAAGTGTCATTCTCTCTTAAGGGGAAAATTTCAATCATGGACACTTCTTTTAAATTGTCATTTTTGCCTAAAAATATCACGAGACCACTTCTCTTTGCTATGTTTTAGTACATATGTTCAACTAATGCGAAACACTTTTTTCATTCAACCGTGGCGCTTTTGAAATAACTACTTTAAATGCTGCCGATTTTTAAAATTTAAATATTTAAACAGGTTATATCTAACAGCAACAATCTCAGTGCAACAATACATTTAGCTTGTCCTAGTAGTGCATTTTCATATTCCATAAGATTGTGGTACTATTGCTTAAGATATTAAGTGCGGAAGATTGACAAAAACGTCATTGATTATTTTGTGGCAACATAAAGTAATGCCCAATGGAAACAAATTTTAATAAGCAGGCAGTATTATACCAATAGTTTAAGCCAAAAGAGTTTTGGCTTGTTGCTTGCCAGAGCTCCAAACATACCGGCATTTAATTGATCATTAAAATGGCATTCACAAGCTTTAGTTTTGACATTTTCTATTGGGATCAGGAAATTCCCCATCCTCCCCCAAGGGTTTCAAAATTTCATATTCATTAAATAAGATTTGCTTCAACATAAATATCAAGGCAATTAAAATACAACTATCAAAACATCACCTTGTCTGAATTTTAAAATAATGGCTCAAGTACTGTCTAGCATCCCTAGATTCACACAATCATTGGACCTTGTCCGAAGAAATATTTAAACATGCTGATACATCTATGGGTTGTCGAATTCCATTACAAGTTTGCCTAAATTTAGTTTCTGTACAGATCATCTAACTAAACCTTTTGACACCTCGTACTCTGGCATCGTACGTTAGTAATAAAAGTGGCTAAGTTTTATTATAGATCGCATGATTTCTTTTAGTATCTCTTTAAACACTATAGTTAATTGTCTACTATAAATGGCAGCCCGACTTTAAAATATTTTTAGGCCAAATTGAAGTTTAAATATAAGTAAGCAATTTCAGGTTTAGCTTGAGGTTAACTTTAAATTCCGAAAAATCTTTCCAAACACAAGGCGGCAAAAAAGGATTCACCATTTCCTGAATACGTAAAATGACTAAATAAGAGATTTGTTTAAATACATCCAACAATTTAGTGGGCAGGCGTTCCAAGTTGAAAATCAATATTTAATTTTTCCATAGAATAGTTACTTCATACAATGGCTATTTTAACTCTTAAACATTTAAGTTTAAGATTTAATAAAGCTTTAACTAGTTTCGAAAATAAAGTACTTTTCGATAAAATATCTGAACTAAAGTGAAAAAGGCCCGATTAGAGACTTCTATTACCCCTATAGAGAATTGTTAACTATTCAAATTTAAACCGAGAATTTATAACTTCTCAACATTAGCGAACGTGTTTAAAGACTAGTTTGAGATTAGAGTGCTTAAACTGACAGAACCGACTAAGGTTCAGCAAGATTTACGAAACATTTAGACAGAAGTTAAAATTAGTCACTAAATTTAGTTATTTTTAGCGTAGCATCTCGTGCTAAACTTTAAGTGCTATTAAAATTCAAGTTAAGAAAATTCGGCGAGACTCCGCTGTGTCTAGATATTTGCACTCCGTGTTAATGACCTTGAAACCTTCAGATTATAAAAAGTTAACTGAAGCGCAGGCTGCACCCCCCAACTTTGAAAGTTTACATGAACATTACTAAATTACATTCAGTCGAATTTCTCAATCTGCTTTGAGGTTCTAGAAAATTTTAAAGTACCTAAAGGAGCAAGTTATCATAGGTTTCTTTACCTAAAGCAGCTGACTTTAGTGCTTTATCAAGATTCCGGAGCTTTCAATTAAACTTCGTGAAAGTTTAAAAATTCATGCCAGAAAAGAGATTTGCTCAAAACATTCTTTTGCATCTCTTGCTTTTATAAAAAGTTCACAGCAAGTTTGGGTCAAGTGAATCTGATAACAGCAAACAAAAATATACAGCAGACAAAAATAAAGAATCTTTTACATTGAAACCCGTATAAAAACTAAGTTATATAACTATCCAAAATAGTAATTTCACAATTCTATTCAATAACCGTCTTACAATCTTAATTTCTCCAAGCAGTATCCAAAATACAAAATTAAGTGCGGAAGATTTGATTATACCGCATATACAATAAGATGCAAGAACCCAATTTAAATATTACTAGAATTGTTAAAATTGCACCTAGACTAATAAATGTGCGTAAATTAGAAGCATCGATATAGACATATCTTTGGAAATGTTTCCTACTTTAAAATTGTTTTCTACTGCCAGGTAAAATTTCTATCTGGACAGGTTTCACTGGAAGAATCATCCCCCCCCCCCCCAAACCTTTCACTGCGTTTTATAATACGCAGTTAGCTATAGCGCAAAACAAACGTTGTGAACGTAATCGGGAAGCTTAAAATACAAGTTTAGGAAAAAGTCTTAGTTTAAGAAAGTATATATCGAGAAAAATTTGTAGATAGACTGCATTTTCAAGACATTGCGAAATACAATCTGGAATACATAGCACTTTAATATATAGCTCAAAACTAAGTTTTGAGCGAGTCGGGCATCCATACATCTTTTGTATTGAAAATAAAGTAGATCACAAATTAGTGGTTATTAAAAAGTAAAGACCCACTGAAAGAACTTTAAAACAGACTTAAAGAATTTAAGATCCGTCATTCTGAAATTAATTTTGCTTCAAAATAGAAATTTTATGAAGTAAACCTTAAGTCAGTAGGTATTGGTTTGAGTAAAACATTAGTCATCTACAGTAAAAAGTCCTTCCGGCCAGTGCCGGGAGGAAGAGGTAGTTTATATTATTCAAACATACGAAACTCAAGTTTGAAACCCGATTATAGAAGATTCAATACCAGTCTATACTTAAAATTAATGGGAAATTCGCTTTATACAAACTGGTTTTATTTAAAGAGATCTATAGTTGCTCGCCAATTTCAGATTTAAGGCTCGTCATTTTAAAAAGAATGAAGCCAACCAATGAAGTTGGTCGAGATCTTTATTCCTGTGCACACCCTGTCGACATCTTTATATACTAGTGCTGCCGCAGACGACTTAATCATCCACATTAGAAACACAAAGTGTTGCATCTCAGCCATTTAAGATCAAACAAAAGTAAAAAAAAAAATCTTAGTATCAAGGTCGATTCTAATTTTTTTTTTTACAGCAAAGTTTTCAACGGCCGCCATCTTGAAACAAGATTGCGGATGACAAAGGCCAACGAACGGTAGAGATTTTGGTATGTACACCAAGTTGAATCCACTATGCTCATAAATACGCATATTATCGGGTATCTATAGTTTCAAAATGTCAGCCATACAAGAATTCTAAGTGCTATAACTGCCTTTAATGATATAGTTTAAAGAAATGCTCAAATCTATCCTTATCTAGGTCAAACAAAAAATATTTCCAATTTTCGTACCTCATTTTAAATTTTAAATGTCCTCCCTTTAAGAAATTAGATGGCGGATAAAGTTAGCCAGCGAACCTGACAAGATGTTGATTCGAACCATGTACAAACAAGTTTATACCCGAGTCTTCATAAATATGCGAATTATCGCGTGACAGAAATCTGATAGTTTCAAGATGTCAGTCACTGGAAATTCAAAGTACTATAACTGCCATTTAAGACTACTAAACTAAATATGCTCCAGAATCCAAGGCTAAACAAATTAAAGATCTTTCAATTTACAATTTTTGGTACATAATTTTAAATTAAAAGTAATATTTAAAAAAAAATGGCCGCCATTTTGAAACAAGATGGTGGTTAAGCTAGCAAGCGAACTGTCGAGACATCTATATACTAACAAGGAAGGTCTCCATACGGGCATACTCAGAAAAATCTGAAAAAATTACAGAATGTTCTCATATAGTTATATATGTTTATAAAAAAAAAATTTTGGCGGAATCTCCTTATAACGTCCGTAAAAAAAAAAAAATTTCGTTTATTTGGCGATTTATCTCCGGTTGGCGAAAAAACGAAATTTTGAAAAACACGCTTTTACGCTTCGAATACTTTTTAAAGAAAAAACTTTCTATGTTCAATTTATTTAAATAAGTTTAAGTAATTTTAGTTTTGCATTTTTACTATACTTTAAGTGTAATTTTGTCATACGTTTATATGTACTTAAACAAAATGAAATTAATATATTTTATCATTTAAAACATAATTTAAATTGATTAAAATTGTTCCAAATTGAAAAATACACTGTTAAAAATCTGCATTTTGTAGCAACGCGCTCCCTTGTTTGTATAAAAAACGGTTACTTGGCCGTGAAATGGGGCTTTCTCATTGGTTGGAATAGATATATACATGCGGTGGAGTGCGTTGCAAGAAAATGCAGCAGATTTTTAACAGTGTATGACACGGCCAATTCACGGTGCTATGGAGCATTCTCATTGGTCAGAAGAGAGATTCTATAAAAGTAGTGGAGTGACGTTGCAGCAAATGCTGCAGATTTTTAACAGTGAAGTCAATTGAAATCAATTTTCAGATTCGTTAAAATCGTCTGCTTTTGGCGAGGAAATGCACTGTACGCCAAATCCCGCGTCGCTTTCAGCTTTTCACGCCAATTATTCCACACTATTTTATTTTTTTACATATCTAATAATGTAATTCCGCCGCTAATTTTCACTGATCCTTTGTTACCTACATGAGTAGTTTAATTCGTATTTTTTTCAAAAAATTCTGAGTATGCCCCAATGGAGACCTTCCTTGTAAGTTTCATCCAAAATCTGTTGGCAGATACACGTTATCACGTGACAAAAATCGGATTCCAGCCACAGTAGAAATTCAAAGTGCTATAACTCAGTCATTTAAGATGAACAATATGCTCGATTCTCACAAGGCTAAATACACAAGATTTCTCAAATCTCCAACTTTTACCCGTCTTAAATTTGAATAAAATTGCCACCATTTTGAAACAAAATGGTGGATAAAGTTTGCCAACAAATTGTAGACAGTATGCACTACGTACACACCAAGTTTCATCTAAATCTGTAAATACGATAAAGTATGAGAAAAGTACATTTGAATGAAGGATGGTTTTGGGGGTCATGATCGGTAAAATATCAAAACTTTAAGTGCTTTCCTCCGGACGGTTGCAATATGTAGCATTTTACTCTCCATGGCTACCAACTACTACGCCTATTTAAAGACTAATAAACATACAGAAATTTTAATACATAATTAACAATATGGAGTTTAATACATAACACTGATTATATTTGCAAATATTTTACTAAAACTGGTTCCAAACATGTTTATGCGATTTAAATAGGCGTAAGTTGGCAGCTCCGACTTTCTGTAATGAAAGTCAATGCCTTTGGGTTAATTTTCAATGTATTCTTCTAGAAGGCCGTTTTCGCGTGTTAAAAATAACATTTTAAACTGCTAATCTAAATACCCGAAAATATCAAACTAGTTTTTAATATGAAACTATAGGATTAAATGAAAGCCTATCAAATACAGGCGTTCAAAATTAAAGGAATACTTTACATTTTAAGTTTCTACAATTTAATCTTTACATTAGACGCTACATATATAGTAAATATTTAAATAGTGCTATTTTATCCTCTAAGTGTTTGGAACGTAATATTCCGTACACTAAGCTCCAGGTTTCACTGCAATATAAGCAATATTCAAGACTGCTAATTCTATAGATTTAATGTATAAGAATGATTAATACTCTCAAGGATTACATTCATATTCCTAATTAAGTTTTTTCCATATAATACTGAAAGAATAATTTTATTAGCATTTAAAACAAAATGCAGAGAAAACATTACAATTTTAGCCATTTAGAAGACGCTCGGAAGGCTAGACATTCGATATTCAAATGCCACAATGACAATGCATTTCTATTTAAAATAACTATTTTGGATTTCTTTACATCAATTTTACTCTAATACTGAAATTGAGTCAAAATCTAAATATCAAGTTTTGAAAGACGCTAGGTCTTTGTATTTTAGAAATTTAGTAGTTCCATTACCTCAATCCTCTATACATAACTATTTCACATATTTGAGGTTTAAAGCTTGAGGCATTTATAATAGTCTAATCCCGCCGCTTAATTCATTTTTCCATCCAAGTGCAAACCGTAGTTGCAAGAAATATTTATAAAATGCATGCAATGACATTCTACATTAACATAAAGCGATTAAAGACAGACTTGGCAAAAAATAATTCATTTATGCCTAGCGTCCGATATTTTAGGACGCAAATTAGTCTTTATAAACATTAAAATTTGATAAATACACCCGTTACCGAAAGATTACAAGAAGATTTGCTTAAATGAAAGTTAAGTGTAGAGTTTTATGATGACGAAAAACAATTTTTACAGCAAGTTCTTAACCAAGGATTTAAGTCAATCTTAGATTTTATCATCTTGTGTAATAAGTTGAAATTGTGGAATTTAAAAATTTTAAGCCTATTTGAATGCTGTAACGTTAATATAGGGTGCTAGGTACGGATGTGTGCATATTATCTTTTTAGGGGACAGTTATGTAAAATACTTTTATATTAAAAACAAATTGTCCAAGCCTCAAATTCAATTCTTTATTACCAATGTATAAAAATTTTAGCTCATAAAAAATATTACAATATGCAATTTAAGACCATAAATTTAAACAATGTATATTATACTGCTACAAATATTTATATCCAAATAAAGTGAATTTTATCAAATACAAAGTAATTTTTCCTTGTCCATTTTGCAACATTAAATTTACCAACAAATGTCTGGCACAACTTTATATTTGAACCATTTCTTTAAAATTAGCGTTTGAGACTTCCCACGCTTTTCAAACTAAAATCCCATTCGAGTAATATTAAAATGCAGATATTACAGCGAATTTTAATTTGCGATAATTTTAGGCTTTTCAAATGTCCGCTCACTTTGCGAACTAATGCGCTTTGAACGATTAGTTCATATGTACTTTGATACAGATTTAAACTAATACATCATAGCACCCGAATGACCCGGGAGCTTAAACTAGCTACAGATTGAGCTAATCTAAACGTTGGATTACTAAATTTATCGTTTATAAGTAATCTAAATTTAATTTAAAGTCCTTTATGGAAGCTGAATCTTTCTAACTTAATGTAAACAAAAACACTCAAGGAAACATGCAAAACTGATACTTACTCAAATTTAGTGACATTAGTATCCAAAGAGGTATGCAAGAATTTAATCCAAGCTCACTTTGCAACCACCACAACTGTTCCACTCACCGACCTAAAGATCGCAGAACAGACTGACGAGAGAAACGGGACCATAAGTTTGTGAACCTGACGTCATCCAATAGGTCACGTGCTGCGTTTTCACTTTGTAACCGAGTTATCCGATTCTCGTGACCAGATATGAGGATTAACTATAGTTTCAAGCATATTGGCAGTTCTGCATTAAGTTATTACAGAACAGTTGCCACTTTCCCTTTTGCACAAATTCTTTTACACGCGCCACTCTGCTATTGTCCAAGATTCCATGCTTATCTTGGGTGGGTATAAGCTATTGTACACTTAAAGAACAAGATTTTACTTTATTTTGAAACAAATGAGTTGAACAAATACGATAAAAAAAGACAAAGACCAAGCATATATGCTTTAATAAACGCTGAAATAAAGAGATACTCCGTTTTAGAGTAAAATTTAAAGAAAGTATTTTATTAAGCGATATGTAAAACCAAGATTAAAATTAAGATCGGTAATTTGATTAAAGTCACCGTTTCATTGAGCATTTGGAAAAATTAAAGATTGAGGAAGTTTTACTAGCCACGGGGAGGTGGGGCATTTGATTCGGAGTGAAATTTTACATGAGATTAATCTATACCAAATTTTCATCCCAGAGTTTGTCGAAGACTACAAAATTCTATGCATGCAACACAGGTTTGTGTGTGTGTGTGTGTGGGGGGGGGGGTAGTATAACTGACAATAACCTGCAACTTGTGGCGCCAAGATAAATTATTTCCTCTCTACTTTAATGCATGCGACAAACGGAAAGTTGCCAAATACATTAAATGCTCTGTGTCCATTGGCATCCTCAAGACTTCAGGATTTAACCTGTAACCGCTGCGCTTTTCACATATGAACTATACTATTTAAATTGTTTTGATCCCTACTACTATCATTAGAACTTCAATAGCTTAATTTTAATAGTTATGTACATCAAGTTTAGTATAGAAGTAGATTCAGTTAAGAATTTTAATCTTTAGACTGAGCGATCTGACAGACCAAAATAGTTGAGACAATGTTACAGCCATCAAGGGTTCAAATATTTTCAGGAAAAGGGGGAGAAATTCCGCGAGATCCATTTAATGTGGCTTAATTTGCAGATAGCATTTAACAGCTATGACCATTCTTTTAGCGGTACAGCTTAGTTTTACTTCAGCTTTTCATTCATAGTAAATGAAGGTTGCATTGAATAAATTCCATGCAACAGGAATGAAAATGCCTCAGTTTAAAAAAAAAAATATATATGGGAATGCAAAATTAAGTTTTCTACCGTTTAGCGGAGTAAATCTGCTTTTGACTTTAGTTTTGTAGGGAAAATAAATTACTTTAAAAATTATGCAGAGGAATTCTTTCTGGAAAGGTGATCAATGTTTATATTGTTTATATTTTAATCTTTCATAATTTGTAAACTTACGAAGATTTAATACAAGATTGCCATTTAATGCCTTTTGTAAATTTTGTGTGCTTTGTTATCGATTAAAAAGTAGACTAAGTACAGCAAAACTAGTCGTTTAGAGTATTAAGGTGTTAGCGTATAAAGTACGACTACGTCCTACAAATAACGAAAAGTGCTTTAAAGAAATTTACAGTAAGTTCTGAAAATTCTCAAAGATTTTGCGCCCAGGGCCTTGACTGGTGGCGCTTGCGATAATCAGCAGCCGATTACTGTACAAAAACATTCAAGCACTTTCAAAAAGTAAGCATCTAAAATAAGTTTTCAAACAAGATCCATAGCTAATACAAGCTGAATTCTTTCGGAATTAGACTAGACCGATTTGTTAAGACTAAACTGCGCATGAATCTTGACAGTTCCCAATATAGAACAGGAATCGGGCGATTTTAGAGACGCCAACAAAATATTCATTTTAAAGTGAAATCTCCAAGAAATTCTGAAAACTAGATTTTCGAAATATTTTCGTAGGAGTTTAAGCTGCTGTCAGTCGAAAATAGAGCTATGTTAAATATATGGGGATTTTTCTTTCAGATATTCAGTTTGCATTTAGACTAAATGTGTTGCATTGACAGCTAAGGTAGATTTCCATATTCAAACTATTTTGGTTGATATTATAAAGTTACTTTCGGAGCCGTTTTGAAAGTGAACAAAAGCAAGTTTGATAGAACATGGCATAAAGGCTTACGTTAAATTCTCTTTTCAAAGCTTAACAGTATAATAAACTACAGATTTGGGTATTAATTATGCTGCGATCTCAAACTGGGAAGCTATTTTAAAAAACCAGAACCGCTTTCCAGACAAATTTTAACAGCATTTGCTTTAATATTTGGAAAGTCCAATTATGATTTGTTTAGAACAAAAGCAAGAGTTAAAACTAGACTAATCCGTCAAAACTATAGCGAACAACTTTACCGAGCTATAAGTTTCATAACCCAAGAAAATAATTTATAGAATAAAGTAATTTTTACAAGTTAAATTTTTCCTTCCTGCAATATTTGATAAGCCAGTACTCTTAACTAGTTTTAAAATTAATATTCTAATTCAAAATTTATAAATTCCGAGTTTATAAAAATCGCAAAACTTTTAGCAAAAAATGCTCTGATAAGATTACTAAAAATACGAAATCTTAAATTCATCCTATCAAATTTAAAAGTAAAAATTTGAGTTTACGCCTACATGCTTAGAACCAGAGATCATTTGTTGATATAGAACTACCGAGTTCACGAGAAGATTGAGGTTACAAATGTCAAATATGGATTATAGTTTAAAACATGATTATGGAAGGGGTATTCAGATCCATATAAAAAGCCTCTAGACCTGAAGTATACTATAGGATACACATCTGTACAAGTTTTCACATACATGAGAAATGTATGAATGAAGCCAGACAAATAGTAATTTGTTGCTCATATCGCTTTTTAGGGAGCTACGTGGTTTGCAGCAGAAGTCCGAAATATACAAAAATGAGTTTACATATGGTACCTTAACGCAGAGCAATAGTCTATTCGTAAAAAATATTTTCCATTTTCTTAGCAATGCAAAAACAAAATCCCAAGAAACTCGAGGTTTACTCGAGTCCATTTATCAAATTATGTACAAGTTGTTTCGCTGTTCACTCTTAGTTTAATCCTTACCTGTTGTGACAAAAGTTATCACAACTGTGAGCGGTCGGTCAGACGCTTAATCTGAAGATTAATAAAGTTATACATTAACTCAATACTTTATTAAACAATATACGGGCGATTCTACGATAGGAGGTAATTTGTACGGCAATCCGTTTAAAACAGATTTTTTATTCTATTATGTTGTCATTTTTTGCACTTAATTGCATCATTTTAATATACTTTATTAAATAACATCACAATTTAATGCCGAATCAAAACACATTTTTCTGAAATTTCTTACAAAGTCTAAAAAAGTCGACCCTGGCATGTCCCCTTGCCGGTTTCAATTTAACTTTCAAACAATACATATATTTTTTCCGGTCAGATGCTTAACTAAAGTATGTTTAATTGGAATTTAAGTAATTATACTTACGTATTATAAAATAAAAAAATTTGTTAATTTCAAATTTTTTTAATTAACTTTTGTCCCGCTTTTGTGTATCTACCCTGTCCAATTTCGTTCCGCTGAAACAAATAAATTCAAGGATGGCTATATCTGAAGTAGCGCTTAAGGACATCTATCGGCTTTAAGTTAGCAATACTAAACGCGTAAGCCATTTAAGCATCGCCATTTAGTTGTTGCGACTTGACCGTGCGGTGTAGTGGTTTCGCACGGTGATCGTGTATCTCCCCTGGTAAGCCATAAAACTTATAATATTCATTTAATTCAATTGCATTTACTGCCCTAATGAAACAATGCGGGAATAATTAAAGTGAAATACACAATTAACCCAAACACTAATTCAGTCTTAAAAAATTTGAATTTACATGAAAATGTCTCCCCTGCCGTATTTCCCCTGGCAAGATAACTGCCAGGGAAGCGAGTCATTGACCAGAAAAGTTATAAAATATGTATAAAGTGACTTGCCCTTATATGAAAAAGTAAATAAACGGGACAAAAATCTTAATTTAAAGGTTTTTGATCAAACTCAAACTTTTCTTTTAGGCCGAATTCTCTATGTTTTTGAACCTCTTATCGTAGAATCATCCATACAAGACTATTCTAAATAAAATCCAGCAACTCAAGTCTAGACGCTTTAAGGTTTTAAACGAAACAAAATTTGACCGCCATCTATAGTTAAAAGTTACAAGTTAAACCAATTGCATATTAAAACTCCATTTTTAAATTATGAAATTTCAGCCGTCAAATCCGATGTCTGCCGCCGCCTCCCGGTCTATCACTAAATTTTAGACATAAGATTTAACTTATGAATTAAAACACATTCTCGAAAACTGTATGAAGACTAGTCACTTTCCAGTCTGGTTCGATTAAGGAACGGTCTCCTAAGCGGGTGTTATTTAAAAAAGATTAAAGGACAGAAGTATAATTTAAGCATCAATCTACATAAAATCCCGTCAATTGTTATCCGTCGCAAGATTTACAGCTCCCCCCCCCCCCAAAGGCCTATTCCCCTTTCGACTAATTTCATTATATTGATAGTGACTAACCAGTTTTATAAATTATGACTAATAAACCAGATTTAAGTGGAATGTTTTTGCTGTCCGCCGATTGAAATATGTACACTAGTGAAAAATGCTCCAAGGAGCAGTGCAAAAGCAGAATGATTTTAATTGAGCATTAAAAAATAATGGACAAGTGCTTCTGTTAATTACTGAGCATGAGGAAGGATAAGGGATCCCTTCTTGGCTGCAACTCACTTCAATGCCAACTTTGAAAAAATCATTTGTGCTTTTTCCATACAAAAGAAATTTGCGGTTCTTTAGTAGAATTTTCCACCGTGCTTTAGATGTTAACCAGGGGTGTAGTCATAAAAATAACATGAGATATGCTTTAAGCAGAGGGATATTCTAGAATGTGTATACTATAAGCTTTCTTGAAAAACAGAGGGTATATGGTGTTCTATTAAAAAGAACAGAAGGTGTACGGCGTATAGCCTGTACTACATCTGATGTTAACTGCACTGTTCACTCTGCACTATACTACAAATCCATTTTCTGTGCAATTATACACTTAGGGTATGCTTGGTGGCAGTGCATGAATGTGATACCTGCAGGAACTAGGTATCTGGCATTATGTCGCCTTCCTTTACATTCATGTCTAATTAAGCTGCATCTTTACTGGTTACTTCTTTACACTATACATTTTTATAGTAACTGCGACTGATTTGTTTTCACGGAAAAAGCGCAAATATGATTTTTTCAAAGTTGGCATTGAAGTGAGTTGTAGCCAAGAAGGGATCCCTTATCCTTCCTCATGCTCAGTAATTAACAGAAGCACTTGTCCATTACTTTTTAATGCTCAATTAAAATCATTCTGCTTTTGCACTGCTCCTTTGAGCATTTTTCACTAGTCCTATTTTTCCATATTCCACTGGGATACTGCACAACTTGTTTGTATTTTATATATAGAAATAAAAAATGTTCCCGGGATAAAAAGTTTGTCTTTTGTTTAAAAAAAATTAAGTTTTTATCTTTAGTAGTTTTCGAGAAAAGTGCTGCGACACAAAATTTTTGTCCGAGTTTCAGAATACTCTACAGTACACCTACAGTATGCCATAAAAAAAAATTTGTGCTATGTTGTGCTTCTTGGTCAGACGAACATTTAAAAAAAAAATCTAAATTGGATAAGTATTTAGTTAGTTATTGCAAAAAGAAAAATTGAAAAATCCGTGTTTTTGCGGTTTCCTATGCTTAAGCATTATCGCTCAATCATGTTGCGCGCTGCCGCGTTTACAATGATTCCAACCAATGAGAAAGCGCCATTTCACGGCCAAGTAACCGTTTTCTATACAAGCAGGGGAGTGCGTTGCAGCAAAATGCAGATTTTTAACAGTGTGCATATCCTTGGCGCTATAGTTTACAGGAATGGTAATATGTTCAAAATTTGAAACTTGTTGCATCGATACTGCATCGCTTTGATAGAATATCTATTTTGATCAATGAGAATCCTCGATAATGCATTTAAGTAATCGTTTTCTACTTATCTACTATATCGTTTCCGTATATTTATTTTTTCAATCAGCACCAAGGTGCGCACTTTATTAGAAGACGCGCTCTATTAGAGGGCGCATTCTATTAGAATAAATACGGTATATACTTATAGTAAATACACTTTGTTAAAGTACAGGGCCCCAATATTTGACAGGTATGCCAGGCATTTTTGCCATTGTGCTAAAAACAAAATATAAATGAAAAAAAATGGATAAAATATAAATTTGGTATGGTGCAAAAAATTGCCAAATTTAAAATCTAATTTAACAGCCACCAGGGCTAGACACCGTGCATAATTATTCAGTAAATGATTCATTGACACTAGAACGCCCGGAAATTCTACTCAAGTTTGAAAATAATATTTCTCACCAGAATTTTTATTCAAAATTATTTAATTGATTTATTTAACGTAAATTTGCGTGGATTAGATTTAAATTATTTCAAGAAATTTTTTCTGGTTCGAATTGAAATTTAGTTACATGATTGAGTGGAATCGACTCCATCCGGGAGTTCTAGTGTTAAAAAATGACAAAAATCAGCATGTCAAAAATTTCAAAAAATTCATAATTCGTTAAAAAATTAAGTTAAAAATAAGAGAAAAAAAGCATTCTGTATTTTTTTATGCTTAATCGAATGGTGTAACTGGTTTTCTCTCCGATGATCACAAGTACCTTAGATTGATGACTGCCATTCTTTTATTTCATCTTGTAAAAAAACTTTAACGTAAAGCTATGAATTTTTGCAGGATTAATTAGCATCGCAAAATCTTTAAAATAAACTTTACCGCAACATTCTATCTGCAATAGAACGTTAGATATACCCATTTATGACCAAGTTTGGAAAATACGCAATTTCAGAAAAACCGCCCAGCGAAATAACGTTTTCTCGATGACTACCCCGGGATAAAAAGTTTGTCTTTAGTTTAAAAAAAAAAATAAGTTTTTATCTTTAGTAGTTTTCGAGAAAAGTGCTGCGACAAAATTTGTCCGATTTTCAGAATACTCTACAGTACACCTACAGTATGCCATAAAAAAATAATTTTTGTGCTATGTTGCGCTTCTTGGTCAGACGAACATTTAAAAAAAAAAATCAAAATTGGATAAGTATTTAGTTATTGCAAAAAGAAAGTGAAAAATTCGTGTGCATCATCGCTTAATCATATTGTAGCGCGCTGCCGCGCGCACAATGATTAGAAACAATCGCTTTATCCAATCTTTTTCAATCACCAAATGTTAAGGGGTCAGTCTTACTTTTTTGGTAGCGCAATTCAGCAACATTTAACATTTTAGTCCTTATTGAAGATAAATGCATAACAATTGATAGACAATATATCTTTTATTAAAATAGTTTATATTCTACATTAAAATTTCATTTTTGAATGTTCAATTTTGATAAAATATTTGAGAATTGTTTTTAGGACTTATCCATTGCGCGCAAGCTTTTTTGCAAAATTAGATTGAAGAACTCCGCCCCCCCCCCCCAAAAAAAATAGTGATAATGTAAAACTAATGCATCTAACTTCTACTTCATTTAAAAGCAACTTTCAATTTAAGTTATAAAATTTTGAAAAAAGATCTTTATTGAAAAATTGCCATATTAAAATAACTTATGCAATTATATTCAATTTGAAGCATAAGTCGCTTAACTGAAAATAAAATGACTTACCAAGTTTTATGAAAATGCTTTATTGAGAAATTACGCGTTGTTGATGCAAATCAAACAATATTTTAAAGTAAATATAAAATTTCAATGTAGAATATTAAATATATTTTAAATAGAAGATATAAGCTGTCTATTAAAATTATGCATTTGTTTCATAGGGGCCCAAGAAAAAAATTAAACATTGCTAAATTGCACCAACAGACAAAAAGCAAGACTTCTGAGACCTGTTAAGTTTAATGACCATGTAGTCCAACTGCGGAACACTTAAAACTTAAGATTTAAACACTATTTAAGAATGGAGATTTAAAATAGTTTCACGATTGCTGTAAACAGATTCATCTCTTCATGAGACTATATGAAGATTAGAGTAGTCTTCAATTTGAAATAAATACTAGAATGATCGTTGTGTTATTTTAACCTACCAAATTCCATTTTGATTTTAACTAGAAATTCATAAGGAACTTAAATCCTGGCGCAAAATAAAAATGGTAAAATTTGGCCTTTCCAGTGTTTAGTAGCGGAAATAAAATTTCCTTTATGGCAGCTTTCCAAAATTGGACTTTAAGATTCCACTCAAGTCTCAAGAAGACCCGGATGATAATGTTAAGTCTGGGACCGTAATTTCAAATCTTTAATATTTTAAAGTCTTTGCTAAGGATAGCCGAGGACGATCTACAATTGGGCTAGTTTACCTTAACATTTTAGTTATCTATTTTAGTTTTAATTTCAGAGCCGGATTCAACCGGGTCCGAAATTTAAATTTAAGAACAATCCGAAATCAAAAGAGCCAGGTTGTAGACCATCCTCAGCTATTCTATGGAAAAATTGATGTAAATACTAAAATTCGAGCGAGATTTGAAAATGCCTCCATACTTAAAATTATCATCCGGGTCTTTTTGAATTAATAGTGTGGGCTCTTAAGTAGCATGAATGAGTAGTCTTTTTGGAAACCAACATTACAATACCTCGTTCCTAAATTTAGATACTGTTCAATTGTAAAATTGGCTTTTTATTAAACCTTTTGTGAATCTGCCCTGTCACCCAATCGGAAATATTGCACTACGCATTTCTTTGCAATCTAAATGAAAGAAAATGTCTTTCATTTTAGAATAAACCACTTTCTTATGCTGGTTGGTCACGCTTTTTAAAGGGGATATTGGTAAAAACTCATATTGGTTGAGGCAAAGCCGCGAGCTGCAAGCAGGGTATTTAACCCACTTTCTGAAATGTTAAGAAGCCGGTTTAATGCAACATTCTTCAGAGTTTTTAAACTGAAGAAAACCACTTTCTCCCAATTGAGGACAAAATTGGTTTCTATTGAATGAGGAAGATCAAAATAGCAACAGCTGTTTTCTATTTAAAAGTTTTACCGGCAGAACATAATTGCTTGCGTCTTAATCTCATGACGAAATATTTCAGAGTTTAAGCCATAATGTTTATTCAGTTCTCAGCTTCAAGAGCCTTATTACAATTCATGAAAGTTCATAGATTATAATCGGTGCAGGAAACTTCCGCTATTTTTTTTTTATGGTGCATGTTCAATATTACAATACAGGAAAATATTGCAACTAAAAGTTACATGAAGAATTTAAAGTTAAAAATTTCTAAAGTTCTTTAGAATTCATATACTTACGATTGCCACATTTGTGACCAAGCAACTTTCCATTGGTCATTTGTTTTAATATTTAAATTTGTCCAGATTTTTAAATGAAGGATTATAATTTATTAAACATGCCACGTTTATTCAGAAATGTGTGCATCTGTACATATGTAAAATCAACGGTCGACACAAGTTGACTCAAAATTCATTTGCTTACGAGGACTACCCTTTAAGAATTGACAGATGAACTTTCCCTCCCACGGGTAATACTTTAAAATATCTACCGACAAAACTCCAAATTCAATTAATTTTTAAAGCTTAGTTTCGATATTACCGTGTTCAACTTTTACCATTATGCAAAATCTGTATCCTCAATAGTTCAAATGGGAATGATTTTACAATTTAAGAAAAAAATGGCAATACCGAAATAATTTTTTGAAGCATCCGACTATTTCTCAAATTCAGCAATTTGAAAAATTGCTCTAATTATATTAAGTACATTTAGAATATAAAATGAATTTACCGTATTTTGTAGAAGCGATCTAAGCATAGTAACGTATCAGTTACGTATTTAACAGCAAATTGAAATTAAATAAAATTATCTTTTGCCAAAGTCTATTTTAAAGAATCTCCTATAAATTTATCGGTAAAATCCAAAAAGGGTACAGTCCTTTTAATACTGGATGACCTATTCCAAGAGAAAGCTCGTAATCCGCAAAAACTTACAATTTAAGCTTTGCATTTGCAATCAGATAGGCACAAAAATTATGCACTTTAAAATCATTTAGGATCAGGTAGGGAATTATGACCACCTCCATATTTGAGAAAATACAGTAAAATTTTATTTCATATTTGGATAGAGTTTAATGTTTCATTTCATCGATTCTTTCACTAGTGAAGCATTTGATATCCGAATTTAAATTTGAAACTACCAAAATTTTTCATGAAAGAATTTCAATTAGCAGTTCCAATAGTCAGTTACCCCAAATAAATGTGTATAGGGAAGTATAAAGAGTATATAGTGGTAGTCCTTCCCCCCCCCCCCCCCAATACTAGGTCTCAATTGTACCAAACTTTCAATCGAGATTTTGATGGGGGTAATTAAGACGTTACCTCCGAAACTGTCCTTTAAATGTCATTTAGCATTAGAATTTCACCAAGATTCAAATAAAGTTGAGTAATTTCAAAGGGCCCATTCGGTGCTGCACGGGATTTTGATATTAAATACGATATTTCTCTAGTTCAAAATCTCAAACGTGCTTTTGGGGAAGAGAGCAGACTGATTCCATTTTCCCATAGTATCGAATTTCCACGGGTATTTTCAGATATACTTTCAAATGAACGTAGAGAAGATTGAACTGAAACCATCTTCGGTATAGTACCGGGTGTACGATGCCCACTCGGGGTCATTTTGTAAAATATCTGAATTAGGATTTTAAACAAATCCTTCCAAACTTTTAGGAATACCTCTACTCTCTCCGAACTTTGGAAACTTTCCTTTTATTTTGCACGATTTGAAAAATAAGAGTAGCGTGCCAGGGAGCGGGGGTAGACTTCAGAAATGTACACCGTTTATACTGCTCCCTCTCCTCTTTACAAACCAACCCAATTTGAATAAAAGTCTAAATCAGCCAAAGGGCCTAAGTGAGACTTCATTTATATAGGTGGGGGGGGGGGGTATTTTGACCAAAGGTTCCTCAGGAAAACCTCATAAAACTTACCAGATCCCACATTTAAAACTGGACATCGCATCCTGCAGTGTGCAGAAAATTCTCGCGGTAGGGTCAAAAACAGTTTCAAGAACTATTAAAACAGCGATATCGTCATAGGCATGAGAAAACCTCGCAAATTAAACATTTAACCCTCTCAGCATTTTTCAAATGGGTAACATGGTAATGCTCTATATTTTATTTTAAATTCTCCGAAAATAAGTTTCCTCCAACGTTATCCAAGAAATTACAAATTTGAAAGTAATCCTTGAGATAATTATTCTCAAAAAGTACTGAAAATTCATTAGATAATATTCTATTTAAAGTATTACTCTTATTGCAGTGAAACCCGAGGTTAGTGAACGGAAATTACGTTTTAAATGCTTAAAGGGTTAAGAAATTTAATCTTAAAACTTGATAAGCAAAATATGCCGTTACAACTGGAAAGTGCGAGGATAATTTTTGCATTTTCGTACGCAAAAATGTGACGGCACTTTGAAAAGCAACCGAATTTAAAAACTGACGCAAATCTAGTTCCGAGAAAGATTGGAAAATAAGATAGGCTCCAATGTTGAGAAAAACAGACAAGAACCAATGCAATTACGAAAATATTGAACAGGTTTCAGTCGCAGATCAATGTAATAAATTGTTCATTGCTATTTGAAAATCGCCATTACGAGTTTAGTGATAGGCGGCGATTTGTGAACATTGTTTCTGAATTGAGTAACTGGTAAGTTTTCTTAGTGCCATATCAAAGCTGGAAGAATCTTACAGTGTCAATGAACGCTAAAAATTTCAATCTGTTGCAATAAAAAAGGTCACTATTCAAGCTCCGTTTGATTTGAGTGGAGCGGGTACAGATATTAAAAAGCCGCAATATGCAAAAAGGAAAAAACTAAATTTATTGAATTCGGAAAAAGGACTAAAATCCAATCTTATAATGTTAGCTTATTGCAAAACAATGTTAAGAAGATCGCGAACGAAAAAAAGGTCTAAGTATTCATAAAGTAAGTGACTAAGTCAACTTCTCAAATTTTCAGCGTTAATCCAACTTAAAGTATTCACGTTCATAAAAATTGTTTTGCGCACAACATTGAATTTATAAAACGTATTTAGATTCAATTTTATAGTTAACTGCTTATGCAATTAAATTTAATGAAATTTAGTTAAAGTTAAAAAATGTTCTAAAGATTAGTACCGATGGCTCAGATACCGTTAAGCTAGAAATCTTTAAATAAGAATTATCAAATTTAGCTACCTCAGAAGATATCCAGAAGTTAGACTAATTTTCATTGTTCTCTAATCATTTCTCTGAAAATGTTACTTATGATATTTAACATCCATGTAAATATGAAGTTATCCAAAATACTTTCAGAAAAATACCTAAACTACAAACAGCACCTGAAAATTCAGCGAGTATTAGTTGCATTATATACACTTCAAACAAGAAAATAGAGCAGTGTTAATATGCTTCATTCATCATACCGATGAGATATCATGTACGTTATTAAATAAGGGGAGCAACCGTGCATCCTTCAAGAACAGGATTTCGAATCCAAATTGTGCGATGGCTAGGAAAACACTCGCATAGAAGCCTTAAAATATGTATAACCTTAGAAATCGGGTCCCGATTCACCAGAGATCAGAACATAGCCGTCACCTCACCAGTGTAGCAGGATAAGTCATCTGTAGTGCGGCAGCAAAGAAACAGTCCGCTTCATTAACAAGCTACTGTTAAACTATTTAAAGGGAAAAGACATTTAATTTCGCCCTTTAATTTTAAACGCCGTGATCGTTCAGAAACAAACTCAAACAGTCCCCATCCCCTTTTTGCCTCGAGCTCCGATCGGGAGCTATTTGAGGTACAGATCGACATATACCTTCTTAAAGACTTCGACTGAAATTAGTTTAATAGATAATTTTAATGCTTAAAATTCGCTTCCCGAAAACTATGGGCATGTTCAGCACAACTTATCGAAGTAACCAATGTTACGACCGATTGAAGACAAATGAAAACAAGTTGGAAATGTCACGTGAAGCGTAGCAAATGAGGTGCGTTCGTACTGCAAGTTTTAAAATATCCAGATCTTGCTGATATAGTAGAGCGTACTTTGGATACAGTATAGTGGTCGAAATCTTTGTGTTCCTGTAAATATGCAGGGAGTAATTTTTATTATACTTCATTAACGTACATCTTATTCATAAAATGTGAAGTAGGTTAATATAATTTAAAAATGCCCCAAACAATGTTTCCCCGTATAACATTTAGATGAATACATTTGTGTGGCCCTGTAATTTAATAAATATTCTCTGCATCCCAGATTGTAGATTTAAGTACATCATAGATTCATGTCAATTATATAATGTTCAAATGAGTGCAACACAATTAAAATGCATTTGAAAAAAATTTCCCCATTGATCGTAATGTAACTGAATACTTTTGATTGTCCCTGTAATTGATCTACGAATCCGATTTTCAAAACATTTGAAATGACTCGACAAAATTATGTAATAATTATATATTTTAAATTTCAAACGATTCGGTTGGATAGTTTGCGTTGTTATATGCGGACGGACAGACTGACTGACTGAGCGACAACAATAGGTGCTACGTATTTACATAATTACGAACGCACCTAATAAGGCAAAGTATGACGTCAGCCACAATTCAACAGGATAGTTTTCATCTGTGCTACAATTCACTTTCGTACTACCCTACAATCGGTCGGTAACATTTGTTACTTTCGCAAGTTGCGTTGAACACGCCCTATGTTTTATAACTAAACATCGGTATTTCGCCACAATGTTATTCTGTTGACCGTGAAAACTCCATTATGATCTATTAGAACCTTACGTTTAAATTCTTACAATTAAAAATTTAGGAATATTTAAGGATATCATGTGCCAGGGAAACACTGGTCGTTTCAACTATAAGAGACGGACTTAAGAATTAAACTTTAGATGATCAGTCTTCATGCTTTAAAACAATTTATCCAATTAAATTTTACATTACTAAATTTCGTAGAAAAAATATGCTTCAGAGTTGAAGTACAGATCAAATTTAAGTACTGAAACTACCTTTAAGGAATTTCTGTATTTGACAACTTTAAGCGATAATTTCACTTATCTATTCCCCTTACCCTGAAAACTCCTGAAGCCCTTTTATACAACACTGCTTACACCCTAAAGGGGAATTTTTGATCAACTAGAGTATCACAGCTGCCAACTAATTGCTCTTTCATCGCTTTCCAAGAAAAATGCCTCTCCTCCTATAGTCAACTTTAAAAAGCTCATGATCATTCTTTCAACTGTTCAGATAAATATTTAATTAACCAACTAAGCAATAAACTTTTGAATTTAGTCTGAAGTTTTAAATAAGCGAAATGATAACCATATACTTTAAGAAACGAATACGACATATATTTTCATTAAGATTTATATACCATTTAAATTTTAACTGGATTCTTCAGACAGACCAATTAAAACTGAAAATTTACATCGTTAAATTTTGAAGAATATTACGCTTTAATGTCCGACAGACACTTTCGACAAACGTTAAAGTAAAAATTCTTATAAGTTTCAAGTATCAAATCGAACAGAAAGTAATCTTAATATAGCCTGTTACGATCAGTGAAGTGATCAAAATGAAGTGTCTGAGGTCATAAAAACCAGAAATCTTGGTAAACCGGACACCATTCCACAGCTAAAAGGTGGAGAGATCATTCGTAGCGTTTATTAATTGAGTAAGCAGCCTTGACTTACTTTCAAACGTCGAACTTCGTTCTTCAGGTAAAAAAAGTGGTTTTTCGACCGGAATTTGCGTGCGCGAGTTATATATAGGAATTATTTCCTGGTTATATAGAGTTCAGTTTTACCTTTACCCAGCTTTATCAGTGAAATAGAAAATTGTGGCAAGAGAGTTTAAAAGAAAGATTGTTTCACGAATATCCTAGAATCTAATCTATTTACGTATTTATGTACACATTTTAAATAAGTTCACATAGTCACGGAAGTAATATTGTTTCGCTATTAGATGCATATCACTACTATATAGCTCGCTCCAAAAGTCCAATAGGCTTTCAAGTTACTTTAGCTACGGCCGTTAAAATTAAACATTAATTTTGAAAACAACCAAATACTCATCCATAGGGCATAACGATACTAGTAACCAACATCAAGACAAGTCATAGTACTATAGTTTACATATCAACCTGAAATAGGTTTTTAATTTAAACGCCAAATGTAGTCATTCGGTAGAAGGGGGGGGGGCAACTTTGTGTCAAGTTTTAATTTGTGTTCGGAAATTCTTTAAACTATCAGCTTGTTCAGAATCTAATCTTGCTCATTTTTGTTTTTCTTGCAAAACGAATCTATTTCACAACAAGCCATCAAAGTTTATTTTATACCGCATTTCCCGACAAAAGCAGAAAAGTCTTACTTCCCCCCCCCCAAAAAAAAAAAAATCGCGTGATCGAAATTGCTTATAACTATAGGTAATTTTAAAAAAATAAATTCGAAATCTCTTTCATAGTCTGACCTTCCAATTTTATACATTTCTGTTAAAAAATGTATATCTGTCAAAAAGTTGAGCAAAACAGTTTAGAACAACCTTAAGCATGTGTTGTAAGCGTATACAGTCGCCACCTCTTCTCAAAAAGTGAGGAGCGGATAGAGCCTTCCAAACACGTCAATAAACAAATTTGTAAACATTCTACTGCAAATAAAGTCTTCCTGCCGAAATTTTGTCAGTGGGAATATTGATCAAGACATCCTGTTAAGGAAAATTTTACATTAGAATACTATACTAAAGTAGAAATCATTGGATGAAAATATCTTAGTAATGAAACCGCTTTAAAATAAAACATTACATTTGTAATTTTTACAAAATATTGCAATGTGGGTAGGCTAAGCGTAACTACTGTAAGAAATAGACATTTTAAGTTCTCATATTTGAAGTTGTTGGCAATGATTCCGGTTAAAAATAATCTACTGGTTTTAGGATTTGTTCAAAAATATATCAAACTTTACTATGAAAAGCTTTAAGTAACCTACAATGTTTATCTACTGAAGATTTAAAATGTTTGAAGTGCAAAAATCCGTACACGTTTAAATACAGAACTTTGAAACGTACCCGCATTAAGTTTAGTTTTACAACGTTTGCGGTTGTCAAAATCAGCCATTCATATTTTATAAAGCATCGAAAAATGCTATTTTGTAAAAATGCTCAAGCAAAGTTATAAAAAAATTAAAGACTAAGTTTAATGTCCAGTTTTAACTTGGACAATTTGGCGGTTAAAATGTATGGAGTTCTTTATTACTCTCATGTTCCGCACTAGTTAAAAGACTAGTTAATGCCTAAAAACGGTAGCATCAATATTTTACTATTAAAGCCTTAGTTACAGAAATTCAGAAAAAAACAAGTTAGGATTACCTCCACAGATTTCGATAAACAGGACAATCGTACTGTAGAGTTCCGGTATCTGGGAAATATCGATTAACAAACGTTTCCGGAATACTCATTCTCTTTTTAGATGCTACTGATCGACTCCGATAGTTTGTTGAATTGGATTCATCGGAAGAATCACTGGATCCTCTGGAATTATAATCAAACTTTTGATATCGAACAGAATTTCTGGCACGCATTTTAGTTATGATGAACTACAAAGCTTTCAAAATAAGTATACAACGTTTTAAACGACTTAACACGTTAAAAGGAAGAGTACAGTGTTTGACTAGCTTTTATAGTAAGTTAACTATCGATTATAGTTCAAACGGAAATTAATTAACTGATTGATATTATCGATTTCAGAATTTAGGCCAAAATCCAGGCAGATTTTTTTTGTTGTTTAGCGAAACAAGATTGGTCAATCAGAAGCCTGCATTTTTGGAAACAGCGAAAAGTTTGCAATAACGTAGGTTTCTGATTGGTCAATTCTGTTTCACTAAACAGCCTAAAATCCATCTGGATCCTGGTACGAATTAGGCGACCTATGAATGTACACTGTAAAAAATTTTACCCTTTTGCTGATTCATCACTCCACCGCTTTTATAGAAAACGATTACTTCAGCCTATCATGGAGCATTCTCATGGGTCAAAAGAGGGATATTCTATAAAAGAGGTGGAGTGAAAATGCAACAAAAGGGTTAACTTTTTTACAGTGTACTGAAGAAAAAAAAAGGGAATCCGAGACTACACTGTAAAAAATTTGATCTTTTTGTTGCATCGTCACTCTACCGCTTTTATAGAAAACGATTACTTCAACTTATTATGGAGCATTTTCATGGGTCAAAACAGAGATATTCTATAAAAGCGAGGGAGTGACGATGCCGCAAAAGGGTCAAATTTTTTACAGTGTAACGAAAAAGAGAGGCTACCACGGTTACTATGAGCATATTCAGCGCAATTTACCGGTCACATACCGAAATGACCAATGTTACCGACAGATTTTATGGCAATACGAAATGAAAATCAAGGTGAATTGTGACGTCAGATATAATCCAAAAGGATAGTTTTCGTTGGTGCCACAATTCACTTTCGTACTGCTTTACAATCGGCCGGTAACATTGGTCACTTCGATAAGTTGCGCTAAACATGCCCGATACCACCTAGAAAGTGTAGTGCGGAAAGCGGCTATTCCTATAATGTTTTAAATGGCACATAAAAGCTGCATCCCATAAAACTCCAACGATGCTGAATGACAATAGGTCTATATAAACGCCATCTGATAACTCTTTTTAATGTAAACACTTCATTGTTAGGAATTATAGAATTGTGAATATTGGAAACTACAGGGTGTCCCAGAAATATTGGAGCAAATTTTAAGGGGGGTAGGGAACATTACAAGAATTTAGTTTTACATAGCAACCCATGGTCGGAAACGTTTTCCTGCAACGGTAGGGACGACACAAAACACAAGAAAGACCGGACACGAATAAGTGGAGAAAACATGTTTATTATACTCAGTACAGCAAAAAACTAAGAAAAAAGAACATTAAAGAGACAACGATCGTCATCAAAACAGGTATTCAAAATTACGATCTCGGATCGTGATGCACGGAGCGCATCTCCGGCGCATGACTGTTCTAATGATCTTGAAAACACCAAGAATGTCCGGAACTTCCCCAACAGCTGCCACGATGCGTGTAACAAGTTCCACAGCACTTCCCAGCATTGTCTCAGTATTTTTGCAGCGCTAAGAATAATAAACATGTTTTCTTTCCCTGTTCGTGTCCTTTCTTTCTTGCGTTTTGTGTCATCACTACCGCGCCAGGAAAGAGTTTCCTACCATGGGTTGCTATGCAATTCTGAATCCATGTGATGTCCCCCATTTCCCCTTTAAGTTTGTCCCATTACTTCTGGGAAACACTGTATATAAAAATGTGTATTTTTGACTGTTATATATTAATTTAGTTTAAGAAATGTTGTGAAATAAGTTAAGGAATCTCTTTTAAAAGAGTATATACAATTTCTTAATCGCTTCAAAAAATAAATAAAATAATTTTTATTTGCAAATGTGTGAAAATAATAAAAATCATTATTTAATATTCATTTAAAATTCAAAAGCAAGGTACTTCTTGGAATTCATGCTATCATAATGCCTTTCAAATTTTTCATTGTTATCACAAATTAAACAGTAGATTCACTGTTTCATGCAAATATAAATCCCTTTTAACTCTCATTTTTTTTTCAAAATTGTATGGATTAAGATGACACAGATCTTGGGCAATGCTAGTGCATAAAAATGTTTTTCATTATTTTTTAATATGCTGTAATCATTTTTCTCCTTCAAATAGCAATAATTTGTTGCCCCCCCCCCTAATTGTTCTCTTTATCAAATCGACATTTATAAATATGAGGTCAATTATATTGTTTTTATTTCTGAAATTCCTCAAGAATCTGACAACTATATTTTTAAATATGCGAAAAAATATCTAAAACTGAAAGTGTTTGGTCATTAAAGGCCATAAGTGTATACGTATTACGCAAATGTAGTAGAGAATAATTTTTAAAATTTGCTTGTACAATTAGGAAAACTTATGGATACAATATTTTTACAGTAATTATCTCTTTTTAACCACCCTACATTTCTTTTAGGTAGCTTTCATTACAAAAAGTAAAAAGCTACCTATTGCAGCCGTCCGGAGGAAAGCAATTCCGGAAAATTTTGGTATATTTTCACCGATCATGACCCCCAGACCCCAAAACCACCCTCCGTTCAAATGTTGACATATATATATATATATATATATATATATATATATATATAACCATATATATATATATATATATCTGATTTTTGTCATGCGATAACTAACGTATTTATGAACCGATTTGAATGAAACTTGGTATGTGCATAGTACATACAAATGTCTCGACCGAGTTCGTTGGTCAGCATCATCCGCCATTTTGTTTCACAATGGCGGCCATTTTAAATTTTTTAAAAAATTTAAAATTTAAAATTAAATGCGAAAAAATTAAAAGTTGAAAAATATTTTCCTTTTACGTGTTAGAACTTAAAACAAAGATTCCAGAACATTTTTTATTTTGTCTATATAAAAAAAATGATTGAGTCATAGCACTTTGAATTTTTCTTATGGCTGACATTTTGAAACGATCCGATTTTTGTCACGTGATAACACGCGTATTTATGAACCGATTTCAATGAAACTTGGTATGTACATAGTGCATACAAATGTCTCGACCGAGTTCGTTGGCCAGCATCATCCGCCATCTTGTTTCAAAATGGTAGCCATTTAAAATTTTTAAAAAATTTTAAAATTTAAAATTAAATGCAAAAAAAATCAAAATTTGAAAATATTTTTCTTTTACGTGTTAGAACTTAAAACAACGATTCCAGAACACTTTTTATTTTGTCTATATCTTACAAAATGATTGAGTTATAGCACTTTGAATTTTTCTTATGTTTGACATTTTGAAACGATCTGATTTTTGTCACGTGATAACACGCGTATTTATGAACTGATTTCAATGAAACTTGGTATGTACATAGTGCATACAAATGTCTCGACCGAGTTCGTTGGCCAGCATCATCCGCCATCTTGTTTCAAAATGGTGGCCATTTTAAAATTTTTAAAAAATTTAAAATTTAAAATTAAATGCGAAAAAATTAAAAATTGAAAAATATTTTTCTTTTTCGTGTTAGAACTTAAAACAACGATTCCAGAACTCTTTTTATTTTGTCTATATATTAAAAAATGACTGAGTTATAGCACTTTGAATTTTGCTTATGGCTGACATTTTGAAACGGTCTGATCTGAACGATCCACAATGTTGCTTTAAAATGGCATACACTTTATGATATCGTGGAATTTGGTGACTCTCTAAATCGCTTAAAATAAAACCAGGTTGAATAAAAGATGACTAATTTCTAAAAATTCCTATTAATATTCAGTCTTGACAAAAACTAGTTTCAATCTTATAAAATCACTAATTTTATAAGATTATTGAGTACTATTATGACTAATTTGAGCTTAGAATTTTTGAAAAATGTAACTTAACTTAAAATAAATAAATAAATATATAAGTATATGAAAGCTACCTCTTCCTCCCGGCATTGCCGGAAGGACTTTTTTATGTAAAACAATGCCCCCCTCCCCCTCAATTTAATTTTTTGGAGGGTGTGTGTGTGTAAAAAAGTGTTGAGAACCCTGGGATAGTGAACCAGTTGTTAACTTGTTTTAATATCAGTACTGTGTATATCTCATATTTTTTATTACGATATTTTCAAAACAGTCAACTTATTGATAATACCAGTATTTTCTGATCAAATCTAAACTTGAAATTAAAACATATTGCACCTAACATAAAAACATAATAAACATTGTTATCCATCCTTTTTATTATTTCTTTTTTGTAACATTTATGATCAACTGATTGAAAACAGAAGCAAATTGCTTTTTACATTCACAAAAAACTAATTACAGGATTTAATATAAACTATTAAGAAAATTTTATGTCTTACAACAAAAATATTATAACAGCAAAATTTCAAAATTATTTGTTTTCATCAATAAATTTGAACATAAATGTGATTTTGTCTATTTTTTCATTCTCTAATCTGTTGTGGAGTTTAAATTGAATAAAACCAAAAAATATTTAGTCTTATGGAACTGTAAACAACTTATTACCTATATTAGATAGATTAACTTTCAATAGCTGTTCAAACTAAATATTTATCCACATAATTATTGGTTGCACATTTAAAAAGTTAGCTTAGAGGACTGCAAAGGCCGGAATTTCCAGGCTCGGGCTCGACCCGTTGTAAAACTCAAAAGTTCTTCCCGGCTGTTTTATATTTTTAGATTTCTAGGCCCGGCCCGTTCTGGTCCGACACAATTTCTACTATTTCTAAAAAAATTAGATTTTTATCATATAATTAAGATTCCTTTAAAGAATACTGCATACATATCTATGGGATGATTTTACAGCATATTTTACAGGAAATACACATTAGCAACACTAATGATTACTTAGATTTTTAGATTTTCAATATTTAAGTAAAGATTCATTAAAAAAATTAATATGGTTTATAATAAAAGAAAAAAAGAAAATTAAAAATCTTAACTTTTGAAGCTGTATAATAAAAGTATATCTAAGAAAACATTTCTATATCATTTTATTAAAGATTCCAAATCCAAGGGAAGCTACTTTCTGATACATTTCTGATTTTTTTTTTTTTTTTTTTTTTTTTTTTTTTTTTTTTTTTTTTTTTTTTGTTTTGACACGCATAAGATTAGCAGGTGTTTTTATTCAGAGACTGTGTAATTGAATGACGTTATTCATTTTTTGATGCAAACAATTTAAGAAAATATTGTCAAAATTAGCGTTTTGAATAGAATTTCTGGAAGCGACAGCATAGGAAGGGAGAAAAACCTACGACCATTTGACACGAATCACTTATATCTCAACAAGGTTATACAAGTATCTCATTTACCAAAAATTGAAAAATATTATTCGATTCCAAATCCCTTCAATAGTCAGGCTCGTCAATTTTATACTTTTACAGATAAAAATTAATAAGAAAATATGGCAAACTTTCGCGTTGTTGAAAAGTGAATTTAAGAACCACCAAGAAGTATATATACAAAGATTACGTTAACATTAGCTCTTTATGGCTATTAATAATTTTACAAATGATGTTGTCTGCCTAACACATCTTGAGAACAATTAAGTCTAGTTCCGGCCCGTCTCCTCCATATGTAGAAGAACAATGCAAGCTTAATTTCGGCCCAGTACGAGTTTTATAAAAAAAATATTAAGCCTGGGTTACACATAATGTAACTATCCGATGCCTATCTCTACATTGTACAAGTTACATTTCTGTATTGATGTTGTCAAACTAGAATCAGCTCGTGACGCATATTTATACTTATTTTCGTTAAAGCCATATTAATAGAAAATATCTCATATTTTATCGTTTCATCTTAAATCTTTACAACGGGCTGGTAAGCCCGTTAAAATTATAGACTGTCCCGGCCCGTATGGCCCGTTTATTTTGTTTGTTGACCCGGCCCGTTGAAAAAAATATTGTAATTCTGCCAAACCGTCCGGCCTTTTAGAAAATTCGGAACCATTCCGCTGGGTATGTGCCACGGGCCCGGGCCCGTGCAGATCTCTCAGTTAGCTTCAAATTTAAAGTTTGAAAAATATTTTCTTTTTTTGTGGTGGAAAATGGGGGGGGGGAGGGCTAAAAAAACTATTACCAGGGCAAAAGTTCTTTAGAAATGGAACAACAGAGTTATTAATAGTTTAAAAAATACATTTGCAATATGGCTGAAAATATCGAAATTATCATGCACTATAGTTCGAAAAAATAAATATCAAACTTAATAATATCTTAAAAAGCGATACCAAATGTGTGAAAATATAAAAATTTTGTATAGAGTCTCGTTGTGTCTGATCGAAGCTTGAAAATTCTTTTTTAAATCAACCTGCAATCTGACATGTTCTAAACCAAACCGAAATATTTCATAACACAACACCACCCAAACCCACTATGAATAGAAACTAATTCATGCTTTGATGAAATTATGAAAATAATCCATAATTATAACTATTTGATATCAATTTTATCTTTTTTATGCAAAAACGGACATATCTATATTTTTTAACATTTAAATATGCAAAACCTCTGAATAGCAGATACCTCAGTAACTTTGAAAAAATTATTGCTTCGGAGGTCTAATTTTCTTTATTATTTTAGTTCAAGTTGACTAATTTTCTAGTTTTGGTGTTGGGGAGACTAACTTTTTTCTGAGAGAGGGGGGAGGGGGGAGGTTGGTGACTAATTTTCTTTCAGTTAGCACATTTTCCACATGGGTGCCATGCCTGTGATGGCACCCATGTGGAAAATGTTTAATCAAAATAAAAGTTTTACTTTCTCCGATCTGTATTGTAATCAGAGATTAGTGTACTGACTCTGCGTCATATGCAAATTTTTTCTTTGCGCCCCAATCGAATTTTTTCTAAGGGGGGGGGGGGAGGATTCCCAGAACGGTTTTTTCTGTGTGCATAACATGTCCGTTTCTTGCGATACACGTACGGTCCCAACGCTCTTTAGGGTTTTCGCTTGCGCTGAGCATTTTGCGATGAAAAAAAAATGGGTGTTGCCATTGGAAATTTTCGAGTTTCTGTCACTACAACCGTAACGGTGAGCGCCATTTTGTTGTCGTTCACAGAATCTCGAGCTCATATCTCTGAATAGCTATATCTGAAATTTCACCTCGATCGGTTGAGCGGACTGGCCGCTAGAGCTCCATATATCGGCAAAGTTTTTTTTATGACCACCCTGTATATGCATTGAAAAAAGATTTGCGTAATATGCTTTTTTTATGCCGGAGCCGTTTTTATTAAAAAAAAAAATGCTAAAAAATGTCCAAAATTCTTCAAAAATTTAAAAAGTTGCATAATTACATTTTTTTAATAATTTTGTTTGTTGTGTGTTAGGTTACACTGAAGAATACCACAAAAAAGTGCTAAAATTAGAGTTAAAAAAGTGCCTCCGAACGTAGTCGGTTACCTTAAACTTTTGCTTAAAAGCAGCATTCTTGTTTACAGTAGTTCACATTTGTTTTTGGACACTTGTGTTTTTAAAACTTGCTTATAAAAACCTCATCTAAACATTAAAGGATCTATTAAAAATAATTCACATAAACTTTATTTCCCCTGTAACAAAATCGGCATATTGTAATGAAAATAAATTCAAAACTTTTGTTTCAAAAATTTTACGAGAAAGTTTTAAAAACAATCTCACATAAGTAATTGAACACTTGAAATCTCTTGCTAACTATTTTGACAGAAGAACTTTTGTTATTTATTTTTATTATAAATGGAAATGTATGTCAAATATTATCATCTGCACTTTGAAATTACTAGTAATTCATGTAAACGTGCTTACATTTCTACATTTAAAGTGGAACAGTTGTCGGAGGCAACAAAGTTACACCAAATTTCATTCGTAATATAATCATAAAACAATTTAGAGATGGTAAAAACATCAGAATAATCTCAAAACTTGTTAAAGTAAGTCATTTAACTGTTCGTGATATTATAAATCGATGGAAACTACGTGGAATTATTAAAAAAGCATTAAAATTAGGCGCTCCTCAGAAGCTAACTCTCAGGCATCGAAAGTTTTATTACGCATAGAATCAAGAAAAAATCAAGAATTAGTGCAGTGAAATTTACAAAAGAAATAGAAAACAGAACAGATTTGCAATAAAAGTACATTCTGTAACTGTTAGACAAGTTATCAGATCATATGTGTAGAGTTGTCAGTAGAGTTGCCTGAAGAAAATTTTCGTTAGTGAACGAAATAGAAAGTTATGTCTGGATTTTGCAAAATTCGTAGTAGACAGATGTATTGTTCAGGGGAAAAACATATTTGCTTCATAATTGCATTGCATTCATAAATTAACTACAATAAACGTTGGTTGTGTACCGTTCAACTTATACTTTCTTCCTCACACTCAACGCACGTTAGATACGCTTTATCAGAGATTACTGCAGAATCTCAATACACAAGGGTACTAGGCCTCACTTCTCGGCCTATAACACTATCCACCGGGACGCCTTGTCCCACGCTCAAAATATACACTATCCAACAGGACCACAAATCCTGAGCGACCTATCGGTCTCAACGCCAAGCGAGAACTGTCTCCAACCTCTCTGTCCAGAGTTGACCTTGTCAGAGATCTTCCTTCCCCCAGCAGGGCTTCTTAGAGTTCCTCCATTGGTTCGATTCCGCATACCAACCTTGAGTCATGACATCTACTGTTTACACATCACTTCAATACTAAATGACAGCTGAGCCATGCCCCGTGGTCATCACTTTCATTCAGCAACGAGTGCGTCATCCGCACACCTGCGCCTGGATAACCACCTGTCATTTGTCATCATAAGAAAAGAAAGAAAGGTATTTCGAGTTTCACGGATACACAACCCACAATACATAAAATATTCAGATAAGGAAATGCCATTCCTTTCTAATTCAGGGCAGATGTCTTCTAGGAACCTGACAGAATGAATTAAAATTTAGCATATTTGGATTTGATGGGCGAATAACTGTGTGGAGAAATCCCAACAAAGAGCTCAACCCGAAAAATCTATTGCCAGCTGTCAAATATGGAGCTGGAGGCATATTGGTTTGGGAATGTTTTGTTGCTTTATGTTTATTGCACACCAATATAATTATACAGTGTGTCCACTCTCAACGGTGGCCAATGGCTAATTTATAAAATAATAGTTTTAGACATATAGTTTCAATTGAAAAAATGCTTTAATAAAGGTAAAGAATTGAACCTGAAGTTTCAGGATAATTCCTCATGTATTTGTCGAGTTATTTAGTAATACATCTAAAATCGCAAGTGGCCGCGCTCACCTTTGACCATAGTGTATATCAAACTGGTTGCAATTGAATTTTTGAGTTTTACAGGTCTAAGCTTTTGGTGTTTTGAGATTTCCATAGAATTTAGGTGTTAACAATGGTGATATTTATAAGGTGATAAAAAATTCATGTTTGCTTTTTTAACAATCTGAAAAAAAAAGTAGTAAACAAAAATGGAATGTTAGTAACTTTGGTGCAAAGTGTCCGCATGTGAGGATATATATGTTTTATGCCATAAATAAAACTTTTATTGAAATATTGCAAAAACTTCTTTCATCATATACAACATGATGATAAAGTGTATAAACAAAAATTACTTTGACGGTAATGTGACTATTTCCTGGTCTGGTTGTACCAAATTCTGCCCGACATCACACTACTTCAATATTTTGTTTCTAGTTTAATATTAATGTGAATTATGGCTATCGGTATGGTTCTGCCAATTATTGTGCTGTTTGCTAGCTATCAATTGACTATAAATGAGGTCTCCATGGATGAATGCTGAAAATTTTTTGTAAATATATGATTGGGCATTACTTATCTGTCCTCATATGAGAACCGTATAAATGAGAGGGTTAAATAATAAAAATGAATGAGAAAATTAAGATGGCCTTCAAACATTTATCTTCCATTCTAAATAAGGTGTTATTGTATTTTCTTCTCACAAGGAGTCATAGCTATGCGCGAATCGTAATAAACGTATACAAATGCATACAGGTATACAAAGTACAATACATGTCTGCTTGTTATTTATAGAATATATAGGAAAAGATCAGCCTGATTAATTTACAGAAAAACTAATCAAATTACTTATACCGTATGAATAGTTAAAACAACACTAATATCCCAAAACATTAATGCATACGCGAAATTTGAGGAAGTTATTGATGGATTGGTTGGTGGAAAACGTTCAAATAACTCTTACACAGCTTAATTGAGGCTAGCAAATGAGACAGGCTACAGCCATATAGAAGAGATAGGGGTGGGGAGAGTTTCGGTGGTCCTACAGTGGAACCAATATAATAGTCACGTATTTACTATAGTCACGTGACCTTTATTTCCAATGACTAGCGTATTTTTGCCAAAGGAAAATAAATTTACTGTATCGCTAAATTAAAAAGAGAATTTTCTTTTACTAATTTAAAAGAGATTTTAAGTTTTTCGTATAATTTCGTTTATATTCCTGCGCGAGTTCATGAGCATAATGTTAATGTTGCGTATTCTTATATATATATTTTTTTCAAGACCGGCAACAATTTTGAAATTGCCAAGGAAGCGATAATGAGTCAAATCTCTAAATCTATATTCGAGTAGGATCGACCATATTTATGCCCTTTTTCAAGGAAATTCTTTTCAGAATACTATTCTGTTCACTCTACTCCTATGTCTTTTCTACAATTGCTGCAACACGTGTCTCTTTTTTCAGACCACTTCAGTCACGTGCTGCTAGAATGCATGTGCACCAAAAGAGTATCAGGTGGCTCCAGAGGTCTAATGCGAAAGATAATGCGACAGATAGTCTGTTTCGTTAGCCGCTGTCCTAATCTGTGTTATAATTATTTTCATACACTGGGTTCATAATGATATGAACACCTACTGTAATATTCAGGCAAAAATTCATAAAGAATTATCAGAAAACTCCATTATCGAGATAAATACAGTAAATTAATATACTACATAGCTGTAAAAAATATCAAATTTTAAATTCATTGAAAATATGAATTATCTATAAATATGGTACTTCAAAATGATATGAACATTGATCGAAAATATCACTAAACGAGCATGGAAACTGTACAGGAATACTGAATGCCACTCTGTGAAGAAGAAACCGATATATGTAAATTAATTTAGCATATAAACAGGGGTCGGAGCATATAGGACAAATGTTACTATTCTAACCAGTTTCTTTCAACAATAATCTTTGCCATATATTTCTATTTCGCACCTTATAAAAATGTATCTTGAAGATTGTTCATAAAAAATACTGGTAAGAACAATAAAATTTGTCCTGTATGCTCCGACCCCTGTATAAAGATACATCGCAGGCTAGGAAATTTTCAAATCTCATCGCAAAATGAGTTCTAGAACCATGGGTCGTAAAAGCGCTTTAAATGGTTTCGAGAAAGGGAAAGTTGTGGCACTTAAGGATCAAGGATTTTAAAACAGAGCTATTCGAAAAAATTGAAAAGATCCCCAGGTGCAATATTAAGTTTTTTTTTTCGATTAAAAGAGAATTATGGAGTAAAGAAGTCTCCGGGACATCCGCCAAAGCTGTCGAAAAGGGGAAAAAGAGCTATTATAAAAAAAAAAAAAAAAAAATCAGTAATGGGAAAACAACTTTAGGCGAACTTTTAAGATATCCCCTGATAGTAGTGTCAAAAAGTACCTTGTCCAGAGTAGTCAAGAGCTCTAAAATGATCAGGTACAAGAAAAGAAATCCCCAATCACCGCATGATTAAAATGCATCAGCAAAATCGCCTGGATTGATCAAAAGATCACATGTCCTGGAAGTTGGAATATGAAAGAGTAACATTTCCCGATGAAAACAATATTCATTTTGGATGGCCGGACGGTTTTTCTTATTAGTGGCACCAGTAGCGGCTCGTCAGGGAGTGCTGCATCCAATTTTTCACACCACTAAAATTTAACAGAATCTTTCATATTATTTATTCGACAAATTTTGTTGATTAAATAAAACAGAAATAACCATACAATTTTTGTGGTGTGAAAAAATTGATGCAGCACCCCCTGACCAGCCACTACTGAGTGGCACGATCTGTGCAAGAATTCAAAAACTTTTTGAAAAAGGCAGCAAAGTAGAGCTCACTCATGGTTTGGGCTGCATTTAGATTTCATCGTAAGTTCAAAGTTACGTTTCCCTCTGGCATAATGAGAGTATTAACCTATCAAGATGTACTTGAAGAAAACTTGCTGTCATTTGTTGAGGATATCGGCAGTCCTTTCTGGATAATCCAACAACACAATGCATCCATACACATGGCAAACAGCACTTGGGAATGGTTTCTTAAAAATGGTGTACATGCAATTCCATGGCCCTCTTTTTCTCCTGATTTAAAACCATTGGAAAATGTATGGAGTCTACTGGTTAGAGTTATTTACACAAATGGAAAACAACATGAAAAAATTTTCAGAAATAAAAGCTGCTATCATTTTCCACTGGAATGAAATCGATCAAAATATATTAAAAAGCTCGGTCCACTCCATGCCTGGTCTTATTTTTACATTAGTTAAAAGATCTGGCGCATACACTGGCTATGAATCTATATTTTTGGCCAATGTTCATATCAGTATTAAACACCTCAAAATGGAAAACTGCTGTTTTGTTTATGTATAAATATATGTTTCACTTATATTTTGTTATAAAAAAAAACGATTTGCTATATTTCTAACATTGATTAGTCTTCTGTTTCTTTTGTAACATTTTCTTCTCTTTTATGTTTGGAAAACGAGGTGTTAATATCATTTTGAAACCCATTGTACGTATGCTAACACTCTAATGAAAGTATATGCAATGAATAAACATGGTTACAGAGATACTTTTCCTTTTCAAAGTTTTTTTTTCTCTTTATGTTTTGAAAATTTTAATTACAACTGCGACGAAACATTGTTTTAAATACGATTTAAATAAAACATGTTTATTTTTTTTTATATTATTGACTTGGTTGATAATATACCATTATCAGTAAACATGGGAAACTGTTATTATTTTAAAGAAATCATTAAGTCTTTTTAATGCATCATCAAATGATATAACTTTTATAATTTTTTAATTAATATAATGAGTTTCCGGTTCCATTTAAAAGGAAAACTATACATATATCTAATCTTCAGATTTTCTTTCAAAATTTTTCGAGTATGCACTATGGAGACTTTCTCTGTGAGATATGTCGTTGTTCTTGTTCCACCAAGTACTTTTTTTGTGGTAACAAAGGAACAGATAGAGTAACACTTCATCCATTACTCTCCGACAAGCAGGACTTTGCTGTCACCGTGTACTTGTAATTGATTATTTTAAATGTTCAGTTTATTTGTACACATACACATAAATTTCTATTGTTAATGTTTAAGAAATTTTTTATATTCATTGGAAAGTATTAAATATAGCCGTGAAAAAAAAATAGATTGTATGGGTTACTGAAAAAGAAAGAAAAATTTAGAACTTGCGATTTCTTAAAACTCTTAAATTTTAAATAAACTCATCATTTTACTTTAAAATGTCTTTTTAAATTATAATGAAGAATTTAATAAAACTAACGTGTTTATTCTGAAGACTTCTATTAAAAAGATAATTTTAATTAAATTTGTGTAACAGATGCACTTAATATGTGCAATACCATTTCGGCTAATGTATTAATACTACGAAGGTTTCTCCAATAAAAGGGACATATTCTGTTATTCTTCGCACAAAACATTTCTTTCTTGAATACCCTCTTTTTTCTGAAGTAACTAAATATTTCTTAAGGAGCAACACTAGTCACAGAAAAAGACCTGAATGATGATGTAAAGATTATGGGAGCGTTCTTTTCAAATATCTCGCGCAACTTTTAATATTTTTACATGATTTTTTTTTATTCATAGAATATCTGAGTACGATCCACAACCTGCCTAGTTTTTCACTCTTTAAATTTTGGTTTCGGATTTCTTTTTTTAAATTACTTTCAATTTAAAAACTGGTTTAAACCGGTTCTGAAATTGAAACTATCATAATATAAAAAATATATAAGCAAAATCGAAAAAGTAAAAACTAGGCCGGTTGTGGATCGTTCTCAGCTATTCTATGCAAAAAAATCATGTAAAAAAATTAAAATTTGAGCGAGATATTTGAAAAGAACGCTCCTATAGACTTTACATTAGCATCCGGGTCGTTTTCTGTGAGTAGTGCTGCGCCTTAAGTTGAATTTTATCTAATTTTATATCATGACCAATTTCATAAATAAACCTTGTATATCTGATGGTTTTGAGCAGTCGGCCAATAGCAGAAAAAAAAGTTACGACTTGTTTTTGTACTGAAATTGTACTAAATTATGAAAGTTTCAATGCAAACACCTAATTTTGATATCATGTTTGGATTAATCGTTAAATTTTATTTTAATGCACCTAACTGGAAATCATTGAGTAAAGTTGTTTAGGAATTGTGAAAATTTAAGTTTTGGAATTCCTGATGTTAAATTCATTTTTAATACCTGCTAATTGATATTGCAATATGGGTAAATTTTTAAGGATAATCCCAGAATTGTTTTGCAGCTATAATTTTAAATTTCATATATGTGAAGCCTATAGGAATCTATTTTTGTTAAAAACATCCATCGGTTACAGTTCATAATGTTTTTAAAAATATATTTTAAAAAATTAGTTTTCGGAAATGAAAAGTAAACGTAACTTTTGAATATGGTAACAGAAATCTAATTTTTGAATCTTTAATTATGATATAATTAAAGTGTATCTTAAAAAATTATTTATGATAACATAAAATTACAGGTCACTTCAACAACTAGTTCATGCGTTATGTTAAAAAAAAAAAAAAAAAAAAAAAAAAAAAAAAAACTACCTGCATCGCAATCTGTTTTGCAACAATTACAAATGAATTTAACCATTAGCACTCCGTTGTCTCCGCTGCGGAGTCATCATCTACCCTTGCAAAATTCGTTTTTGTCACCAGTAATAAAGGAAAATAAAATTTGCCTTATTAAATCAGAGCATTTTTGAAATTGTGTACTTGAAGGAAACTTCTTTTAAAAAAGTGGTGCTGGCACAATAAAATTTATGTAAGAGACGTCAGAGTCCGAAGGGTTAACATTAGGAGATCCAAATTTTAAACCTTCATAATTGCTAAACTATTTGATCGAATGATTTTTCATTTGGTACTGCAAGTTTAAATTAACCTTCCTACCCTGAATGGGTCTAATCGACCCAGTCCTATAATGCGTTTCATTCGATTCAAACCCGAAAATTTTTCATAAAGTAAATTAAATAAATAACACAAAGTTATGTTAAATGGATTTAAATAAAAATTCTGGTGTGAAATATTTTAATCAAGTTTGGGTAAAACAGGGTAGGAAGGTTAAAAACAAAAAGTTACATGATATCTGTATAAGGTGTTTGTATTGAAAATTTCAGAGTTTGGTAGAATTTTAGCATGAAGTATCTACTTAACCTTATTTTTTATAAACATAAATTGAAAAAGTCATAATTTCCAGCCGAATGGCTATTTCTGTCCCTCCCCCCCCCCCCGAAAACTTGGACAGTAAAATGTTTCATTGTTTTTGTCCATCTGGACCTTTTTGAATTATTAGATTTAAAATATCTGTTGCAAGATAGAGGGAGTAATAACTTTTTAAGGTTCTGGACTTAAAAAAAAAAAAAAAAAGGAACCATTATAGGACCACTTCTGCATCTGTCTGTCACAGCCATTTTACAAGCAAACTATGTAATAAAGACTCGACCCACATATTTGCAGATTATAAAACATTGACAGATATATTTAGGTTTTCGGGGTCCACTTAAGCTACTTAAAAAAACCTTTTTTTGTATATTATGTAGGGTGTCGTGTGAAAGCCTGTGTAAAGCTGAACTCTTAAATACATTTCTTTTAATTTTTTATAATATACCTACAACAAAATTGTTTTTACAGCAAAATGTTATTATTTGACTCCCTTAATTCTGAAAATTAAACTAACAATATCATGTATAGGGAGGGGTGTTTGAACTGAAGCAACAAAATTTGAAGATCTAAAAATAATATCGACCTATAAAAGAAAGCTTTTTTTGCGGAGGCAGGTTTAGAAGAGGAGGTAAGGCACTTCTAAATGAAGAAGCGTAAATAAGGTATACTGAAAAGAAAAAAGTACAGGAAACTGTTTTAGAAAACTATTCTATCAAAAATTAATTACCAGAAACTTAAAAAATATACCTTTTCTAGAATAGTATACTATTCTAAAAAAAAGGCTAGAATGTAACTTCCCGATTACTATACAAACTACTATAACTTACCTAACCCTTTCCGGCGCAATGTGTCCAGTCCGGACACACCTAATTTTAATTCCCAACTTGGAAATGTCACCAATAATATTTAATAAAATTTTACTTTTACCATGAAAGTTTAAATTAAGGACTTCTTAATTTCTAAAAAAATCGTTTGTAAATTCCGGTGTCTGTCGATAATTTCTTACTTTATTAGCAGAATTTGCCCGCGCCGAAAAAGGTTAACCTACTACTATAGACATAATATAATTATGTTACTAAGGTCATTTTCTGACATTAAACTTAACAATGCATTAGCAATTCTAACTTTAAAGCTAAGCAAGTTTTTATGAATATGCATTACATGTATATAATACAAAATATGTAATACATAAGCGTGTAAATATACATAGGCTTATTATGTGATTATTTTAGATTACTAAGGAATGTAAACTTGAATTGTACATTCGCAACAGAATAAATTTTTCTGTCTTTTATTTTGGCTTTAACATCCAAATCTGACATGCCTGATTTAACATAGAGAACATATTCATTACTACACATCGACATTCAGAACAAAAACTTTCCTTATTTGTAACATAATCAAAGAATGGTAGAATTACCAAATCATCATCAACTATGGTCGCTTCACAGTCATTTCAATGAAGCGAAGAGACGTTTATTTCTATTTCACTGGTCATTGATTTTTTTTTTCAATAATGATGAGATAATTCGCAAATTTTTATATTACGAAATAGATAAAAAATCATATGTTTTCATAGCGGATTACTTCAAATTTTTTCGTAATAAAAATGCACATAAATAAGAAAGAAAAATTTCGCATTATTCTAACATTGTGGAACACTTTCCAGCGCACTCAGGATATTGATACGGAATTGCAATTTTTTTCAAGGAATAAAATATATTTCTAAATAAACAATTTAAAAAATACATAACACAGTTGAAAAGAAATAAATGTGAATATTTTTCAGTAATTACTGCTCAAAAATGAAACGTAGTCTTTTTTTTTTTTTTTTTTGTAATCAAATCAACTTCTTGTGGCCATCCCTGTAAGATCATTATACATCTAAATATGATGAAAAATAAATGTGAGTACTTTCTTGTACCTGAAATCTTAACGCAAGAATAGCATATAAATGTTATATACTTAAGCAACTTCACTTCCACAAGAAAACGCGAAAAATTTCAATACTATTAATTTTTTTTTAAAGAATTTCTCATTACAATACACATTGTTCATTATAAAAAGCCCCATAACTTCCTAAATGCGGCGGATTATTCCAAACCAGAGGGAATGTTTTTGCTTTTTTGGTGGATTTCGTATGAAATACTACCTGCGGTCGCTCCTATGTTGTAATTTTTGAAAAATATTTGCAGATCTACGCCGATTATGCACTTTAGACTCCAAAACTACCATCAGTAAAAAAATTTACATATATATATATATATATATATATATATATATATATATATATATATATATATATATATATATATATATATATATATATATATATGCAGGATGTCCCTAAACAAATGGTATATACGCTAGGGGGTGATAGAACACATCAAGACGAGTAATAGTAAATAGGAAACCAAGGGTCCCAAACGTTTTTTAAAGGAGATAGCCGCCATTAAAGTTTGGGGTCCAAAATTTCAAATACACATAAAAAACGGAAAAATTGGTCGATTGATTTGTGGTTTTCACTAAAATTATTCTTTATGTTGGTATTTTCTTGAAAATAAATTATAAAGATAAATTTTTAAAAATGCCGATAGAGGGCGCTTTAGACTTTGAAGTAATGAAAAACTATTTTTTGCCGCGATTTTTTGCATCTCATTAAATGGTTTCGTAAGCTTAGACTTAAACTTAAATTTTCAGCTCAAAATCTGAATAGTTGGAAGCGGTTAAGTAGCACAAACTTAATGTGTTCAGAGGGTTTAAATTTCAAATGATTATAAAAAACGGAAAAATTGGTCGATTGATTTGCGGTTTTCACTAAAATTATTCTTTATGTTGATATTTTCTTGAAAATAAATTATAAAGATAAATTTCAAAAAATGCCGATAGAGGGCGCTTTAAACTTTGGAGTAACGAACAACTACTTTTTACGTTACTTTTTGCATCTGATTAAATGTTTTCGGAAACTTAGACTTAAACTTAAATTTTGAGCTCAAAATCTGAATAGTTGGGAGTGGTTAAGTAGCACAAACTGAACTGTGTTCAGAGGGTTCAAATTTCAAATGATAATAAAAAACGAAAAAATTGGTCGATTCGTTTGCGGTTTAAAATAAAACTATTCTTTAAATCAATATCTTCTTGAAAATGAATTTTAAAGATAAATTTCAAAAAAATCCGTTAGAGGGCGCCTTAAACTTCAGAGTAACCAACAACAAATTTTAGCCGTTATTTTTTGTATCTATTTAAATGCTTTCCAAAACTTGTTAAATGTTTTCGAAATCTTAGATTTAAACTTAAAGTTTGAACTCAAATTCTGAATCGTTGGGAGGGGTTAAGAAGCGCAAACTGAAGTGTGTTCAGGAGTTGAAATTAACACCCCCCCCCCCCCCTCGAACACAGTTCACGTTTGCGCTACTTAAACACTGGCAACGACTCAGAATTTGATCTCAAAATTTAAATCTAAGCATTTGAAAGCATTTAATGAGATTTAAAAAATAACGGTTAAAAATAGTTGTACGCTACTCCAATGTCTAAGGTGCCCTCTATCGGCATTTTATGAAATTTATCTTTAAAATTTATTTTCAAGAAAACACTGATTTAAAGAGTAGTTTTAGCAAAAACCACAAACGAATCGACTAATTTTTCCGTTTTTCTTTATAGTTTTCCGTTTCGTTTGAAATTTAAACCCTCTGAACACAGTTCAGTTTGTGCTACTTAACCACTCCCAACTATTCAGATTTCGAGCTCAAAATTTAAGTTTAAATCTAAGCCTACGAAACCATTTAATGAGATGCAAAAAATAACGGCAAAAAATAGTATTAGGATGGATTATTTCGTTAATCCAATGTCTAAAGCGCCCTCTATCGGCATTTTTTGAAATTTATCTTTATAATTCATTTTCAATAAAATACCGACATAAAGAATAGTTTTAGTGAAAACCACAAAACAATCGATCAATTTTTCCGTTTTTTATAATCATTTGAAATTTAAACCCTCTGAACACAGTTAAGTTTGTGCTGCTTAACCGCTTCCAACTATTCAGATTTTGAGCTGAAAATTTAAGTTTAAGTCTAAGCTTACGAAACCATTTAATGAGATGCAAAAAATCACGGCAAAAAATAGTTTTTCATTACTTCAAAGTCTAAAGCGCCCTCTATCGGCATTCTTCGAAATTTATCTTTATAATTTATTTTCAAGAAAATATTAACATAAAGAATAATTTTAGTGAAAACCGCAAATCATTCGACCAATTTTTCCGTTTTTTTATGTGTATTTGAAATTTTGGACCCCAAACTTTAATGGCGGCTATCTCCTTTGGAAAACGTTTGGGACCTCCTATTTACTACTACTCGTCTTGATGTGTTCTATCACCCCCTAGCGTATATACCATTTGTTTAGGGACACCCTGTATATATATACAGGGCGATTCTAATTTTTTTTTTACAATAAAAGAGGGGTGATACAAAGAGATACATCAAGACAAACAATATTAAATAGGAGACCAGGGGTCCCAAACGTTTTCCAAAGGAGATAGCCGCCATTAAAATTTAGGGACCAAAATTTCAAATAAACATAAAAAACGGAAAAATCGGTCGATTGATTTGCGGTTTTCACTAAAATTATTCTTTATGTCGGCATTTTCTTGAAATTAAATTATAAAGAAAAATTTCAAAAAATGGCGATAGAGGGCGATTTAGACTTTGGAGCAACGAAAAGCTATATTTGGAGGTATTTTTTGCATCTCATTAAATGTTTTCGTAAGCTTAGACTCAAATTTAAATTTTGAGCTCAAAATCTGAATAGCGGGGAATGCTTAAGTAGCACGAACTTAACTGTGTTCAGAGGGTTCAAATTTCAAATGATTATAAAAAACGAAAAAATTGCTCGATTGATTTGTGGTTTTCACGAAAACTATTCTTTATGTAGGTATTTTCTTGAAAATAAATTATAAAGAAAAAATTTCAAAAAATATCGATAGAGGGCGCTTTAGACTTTGGAGTAAAGAACAACTATTTTTTGTCGTTATTTTTCGCATCTTATTAAATGCTTTCGTAAGCTTAGATTTAAACTTAAATTTTGAGCTCAAAATCTGAAGAGTTGGGAGTGGTTAAGTTAGACAAACTGAACTGTGTTCAGAGGGTTCAAATTTCAAATGATTATAAAAAACACAAAAATTGGTCGATTCGTTTACGGTTTTCGCTAAAATTAATTTTTAAATCAGCATTTTCTTGAAAATAAATTTTAAAGATAAATTTCACAAAATGCCGATAGAGGGCGCCTTAGGCTTTGGAGTAGCGTACAACTATTTTTATCCGTTATTTTTTTAATCTCATTAAATGCTTTCAAATGCATTGACTTAAATTTTGGGCTTAAATTCTGAATCGTTGGGATTGTTTAAGTAGCCAAATTTGAATTGTGTTCGAGGAGGGGGGAGGGTTAAATTTCAACTCCTGATAACACTTCAGTTTGCACTTCTTAACCCCGCCCAACGATTCAGAATATGAGCTCAAAATTTAAGTTTAAATCTAAGGTTCCGAAAAGATTTAATAAGCTTTTGCATTTAATTAGAACCAAAAAATAATGGTTAAAAACAATTGTTGGTTACTGTGAAGTTTAAGGCGCCCTCTAACGGGTTTTTTTTTAAATTTATCTTTAAAATTTATTTTCAAGAAGATACTGACTTACAGAATAGTTTTATTTTAAACCGCAAACGAATCGACCAATTCTTCCATTTTCTATAAATTATTTTAAATTTGAACCTCTCCCCCCCTTAAACACAGTTCAGTTTGTGCTACTTAACCACTCCCTACTATTCAGTTTTTGAGCTCAAAATTTAAGTTTAAGTCTATGCTTCCGAAAACATTTAATGGGATGCAACAAATAACTGCAAAAAGTAGTTGTTCGTTACTCCAAAGCCTAAAGCGCTCTCTATCGACATTTTAAAAAAGTTATCTTTATAATTTATTTTTAAGAAAATACCAACATAAAGGATAGTTTTTTTGAAAACCGCAAATCAATCGACCAATTTTTCCGTTTTTTATAATCATTTCAAATTTGAACCCTCTGAACACTGCTCAGTTTGTGCTACTTAAGCACTTCCCACTATTCAGATTTTGAGCTCAAAATTTAAGTTTGAGTCTAAGCTTACGAAGACATTTAATGAAATTAAAAAAAATACCGGCAAAAAATAGTTGTTCGTTATTCCAAAGTCTATAGCGCCCTCTATCGGCATTTTTTTGAAATTTATCTTTATAATTTAATTTCAAGAAAATGCCGGCATAAAGAATAATTTTAGTGAAAACCGCAAATCAATCGACCGATTTTTCCGTTTGTTATGTTTATTTGAAATTTTGGGCCCTAAACTTTAATGGCGGCTCTCTCCTTTGGAAAACGTTTCGGACCCTAGGTCTCCTATTTAATATTGTTTGTCTTGATGTGTACTATCACCCCTCTTTTATTGTACAAAAAAATTTAGAATCACCCTGTATATATATATATATATATATATATATTTATATATATATATATATATATATATATATGTGTATCACTTTCTTCTGGACACGATAACTTCTATAATTCTGCTCCAAACTGATACTTAAAATTGAGGGGTATAAGCGGTCTAGCTCAAGTTCGTCAATGGGCAAAATCGGACGAAGGGGGTGGAAATAGGGAGGGTTTTTGTGAAAACAGAAAAAAAGCCATGACTTCTTAATTAAAACAGATATTGATTCAGTTTAAAGTTTCTATTACTTCTAAAAATTGGGCCAAAGTTTATGCATGACAGATTTTTGATAAAGTTAAAAATAGACTCAAGTGACGAAAAAACAGGGTTTTGGGGAGAAAAAAAATCATAACTTCAATTCTAAAGATATCAAATCGAACTAAATTTTTTACAAATGTTCTCAGAATTATCCAAAACTTTTGCTTTTACAAGGTTTTCATAGGACTATTTCTTACCGATAGAAAAAATTAAAAACAAAAACAAAAAGGAGGGTGAGAAAGACAAAAATCCACAACTTCGCCAGTTCTTAAACTATCAAATCTAATTAAATTTATTTTACATCTTCTCAATAATATCTACTATCTTTTATATTGACAAGTTTTTCATAGGAACAATTTTTATAGCAAAAATAAATTAAACAAAAATAGGAGTTGGAGAAAAGCGTCAAATCCAAACTGCTTATAATCTGACTCATTTTAAAATTCATTTTTGATTTTAAAAGCATCCAAATGGCAAATCCTCTTATTTAGAAGCTATATGTGACGTATTGGCCAGTTTTTTAATAAAGGCAGAGTATACTCCAAAAAAGGCAGCCAAAAAGGATATATTGAACAGAATTTCCCGAAGTGATCGTGATTGAAAATTGAGGTATTCAAATAACAAATTGCGTTTTTCTGACTCATTTTTAAATTGAATTTTGCTTTCAAATGCATCCAGTTGACAGGCTCTCTTTTTTAAGAACTGTAGAATGTGCTGTACTCGTCAGTTTTTTGATAAAAGCTGGATATATTTTTTTAAAAAAAAGCAATCATGATTAAAGAATTGAGGATATATCCAAATAACAAACTGGTTATTTTATGACACATTTATAAATTCAATTTTGTTCTCAAACTCATTCAATTGACAGTTTTTTGTTTTTTAGTAACTATATAATGTGCTGCATTGGTCGATTTTTTAATAAAGTCAGAATGTATTTCAATATTAGTTGTCAAAATGGGCATTTGAGCTGAATTTCGCTTAAGATGATTCCGATAAAACCAGTTCTTACAGAAAAATGAAATTAAAAATTCTTCAAAATCGGCCAAATAAAGTGGTTGCACTGGGTTTATCTCTAATCGTATTTTATTTTTTGTTGTTGAAATGAGTGCTCTGCGAAATCTAACTCCGCCTATAGGCCAAGCCGACAGGGTTTTTTAATTTTGAAAGTCAAATAACTCTATCAACTTTCAAAATCTCGAACGTCTTTTTCATCTACCTGAAGTGGAAGCCTAAAAGGAAGACACATTTTCAAAAAAGAGTTGTTCTAGCTTCTAGAATATTCTACGCATTGTGATGATTGATTTTTTTTTAGAGATTCATCAGTGACAAATTGTTTTAAAAATAAAAATTGTAAGGTTTCTCTGGTGGACCCAGAACCTTGAAAATGTAACAGGAAAAAACCTGACAATCATTAATTTATAAATCGACGTCCATTTATAAATGATATTGTGAATTTGCATTATCAGGAATACTGAACATGCAATATATATATATATGTGTATATATATATATATAATGTTATTAGATATACCCTATAAAGGTAGGTCTTTAGCACATCCTAAAGAAAATATACAAAAATCATAAATTCATGTATTTTCTTTTTTTAATATATGATCAGCATTCCCGATTTTGGAATTCATGAGTTTACTATTTTCGGATTTACTTCTTCATATGTGCCACAAGATCTTCCTTCATGACTAAATTCAAAGTCCTAGGTCCATCGGAAGTATCCTATATGCCTATTTAATAATTATAGGGTATTTATATATTATATAGGGTATTATATTTATATAATTATAGGGCATTATATTTATATAATTATAGGGTTCTTCTGGTTGACTCAGAACCTAGAAATTTGGCACGCCTATGTGAAAGAAAAAATCCGAAAAACGTTAGTTTATAATTCAGTGTAGATTTATTACTTGATGGATGTATGAATTTCCATGATCGGTACTAATTTTAAATTAATGCACTATAACGGAACAATTTGTATGTTTGCTTAGAAAATAAGTATTTCTTTAGCATTATGATAATATGATACAACAGTATGGAACCTTTAAGGTGCACTTGTCCTCATTTTTATTAAAATCTACAACACTACTTTTGAAAAAAAAAAAAAAAAAGATTGTTAAGAAATCGATTAATAGCTTATCTGGAAACGCAGTCAAATTGTTTTCCTGTTCACTCTCCTTGGGAACCATTGATTGATTGGACTTGGTTTATTTTGTGTCGACCGATTATCGACTCGAAGGATACAGGCCCAGGGAAGAGGCGCCCTTCATAGGGGGTCTTTCTAAACGAACCTGACCCGTATTCACGCAAGAGGTTCGAAGAAAACCACGAAAACAGCGAAAGGTTAGATCGACGACCGCGGTTGGGTTCGAACCCAGCACCTGCCTACTAGTTGAGAGGTCAGAATCTCTCCGTCACTGGTGGGGGCCTGATTTGATGGAACAAGAAGGGTTTAAAATTACTAAAAAATGCAATTCGTGTTTTTATGTCTTAGCCTGTAACGATGCTGCGAAATTAGTGAGATTTGAAAATTCCTAAAATGAACCTGTACGAGCCGTAAACATTGAGTCCGGCAAGACTAGCAATATCCGAAAAAACTTTAAACTCAATAACACAAAGCACTATTTACCAACAGTTTTAGGCCATAAATTTGAGCAGGTAAATAAATTTAAATGTTTACATTTAAAAATAAAGAAATTCAATTTTCTACAAACCATGTTTATAAAAATAAATAAATTAAATTAAAAATAAAATAAAATCAAGTTAGAATAGTAATTTTATCCATCTTTATGGATTTTGAGTTATTCATTGTAGTTTTATTTATTTATTTATTTACAAATTTTTTCAGGTATAATTGAGAAAATATACAATAAGACGAAGAAATGGCGACCCAAAAATATAGAAACTGGAAGTCACAATCGTAGCCAAACTGGTTTTGCAAGTTTAATTTTGTCGTACATTATTAAAACTTTTGTTATTAATTCTTTACATTTTAACAAATATTTTATATTTATATACTTTGAATTATATTCTAAGCAAGACAATAACTAATAAATATGAAATCAGATTACTTTTATATATAAGAATGTTGTGAAGGAATGTTACCCAAAATAATAATAATAATAAAATAGCTTTTAATTACCACGGCTTTTAATTAAATTACTTGTTAATCTTCTTTGTGAAAAGTGCTTTTAATCGTAGAAAATTGTTGTATTAGCTGCTTTACAGCATTTTACAATTTTGAAACTGAATACCACACAAATAAATAAATGTAAATACGTAGGAGCAGAATGAAATACAAAATTAGCTAAGCCATAAAAAGTTACAAATTATTTGCTATATATAACAAAACTTTTAATATGAATTACTACTAGTAGATGGCAGCATCATATATTAAACGCCGTTTTTCTTAAAGAATATAATCCAGAATTTCTGAACTGTTAGAATTTAAAATTACATTTTATTTAAAAGTATTGAATTCGATATATTTAGACATAGACATTGAAATTTTATTATATAAAATTCCGAAGAGAAAAGGATGAAAAATGCGTCATATTGTGTACTTTCATTAAGTGTGAAGTATATGTTTGAAGTAGTTGTTACTAGATGGCAGCACTAAATATTATTATACATTGTCGACAACAGACACTTTGAAAGACACGATACTCAATATTTTTCGCCCGGCAAAAAACACATAAATTGCTCACTTGTTCCTAAAATGACATTAATAAAATAAGTAAGTTTCTCAGGGAAAAAAAAATATTATTATGAAGAAGACATCAGAAAATGTAAGAATAAAGTTTCATTTTTGACTTTACCCTTGGTCTTTGCAAAATTCCGATTTTGAGTTGTGACGATTTTAATACGTGTAAAATGAAAATGTTTGTTTTTTGTTTATGTCGGCCAGTTATCTGCACAAGGGATATAGGCCCTAAGGTGGGGTAAGCCCTCCGTGGGGGGGGGGGGGGTCTTTCTAAGGAAACCTAGCCGGTATTTACGCAAGGAAATCCAAGGTTCGAAGAAAGCAACGAAAACTCTGAACAGCTAGGCCGACGGTTACGATTGAGTTCGAACCCAGCACCTACCGTCTACTAGTTTGGAGGTCAGAACCTCTCGGCCACTGGTAGGGTTAAAATAATACGTAATTCACACTAAATAATTCAAGATGTAACAAAAGCTTTATAATTATGTTGATTGACTAAACTGATACCTATCTAAATAAAAATAATTTTCTGTTACATTCAGATTAACGAAACTGATTTATCTTAAAGTAAAACTTGTACATTTTATAAGAAAAAACTATCATAATCAAATATGTAACTCTATCCATTTCGGATTCAAAAAACGTTAATTATACTACTTAAAGATGTAACTGAAAATGTAACACTTTCGCAAAAATAGCGTATGATTTTATTTCCTATGCGTAAAGCAATAACGCTATAATACAGTTTAGGGTCAAAATATAAAGTTGGATTAAAGGCAGATTCACTGAAACTTCGCGATTACTAAATTTCACGTTAATCTACACTGTAAAAAAAAAAAAAAAGAGTCGATCTACTAAAAAATTTTTAGTAATCTTACTCGGTTACAAGGAATCTGTAAGAATTACTAGAAAAAAACTAGCAACGAATAGAGTTAATAGTTTTACATTTTTAATAGCTATTACTAAAACTCACTTGGTGTGGCCGTGATAGCCTAGTGGTCATAGCGCAGAACTCCAGGCGGAAAGTACCTGGGTTCGATGCTGACTGCCACCAAATGTGCACCGAATGTATGCAATCTAAGTACTTGTTAAATAAAGGGATTATGAAAATCCTGTCGTAGCAGTTACCATGGGTAATGATCTCTGAAGTTTCCCTCCCCTTTAGAAACATGTCAAAATAGAGCAGGTAGTAATGTTTGGTGCTTCCATCTATTGCGGCTTTGACGAAAATCTTCCGTTTCAGAAGTCTGTCTTTTTACCCACTGGATGCAGCTCGAAGGAGGCTCCTGCCCTTCGGGCACACGTAATGGTTACTAAAAAATTTTTTTGGAGCTATTACTAAAATTTGCTTGGTGGCTCATACTAAAAAGTTTTAAGTTAGTTATACAAAAAATTCTTTTGTTCAGTTTACAAAAGAAATGTTTGTTTAACTAGCAAAAAAAAAAAAGTTTGTAATCGTTACTAAAAAATTCTGTGGAATACAAATTTACTAAGAAATTTTTAGTAACCTCTTGATTTTTTTTTTTTTTTTTTTTTTTTTTTTTTTACAGTGTATGGGAAAACTTAAAAGAGCGATTATTCATTGATTAATATAATTATTAAAATCCGGCTTTAACTATGTAAAAGTAGACATCAGATGCCAAAGTTGTGCTGGCATCTGAGTGTTTTGGCGCAAGTTTTCACTACAAAATTTACACATTCTATCACAAAATTTAAAAAAAGGCTCGGATATAATATTTAAAAATCTCAGAGAATTCGCACGATAAGAAATATTTTTGTTATGTCAACGGAACCGATGCAAAAACAAGGAAAATAGCAAGAAGAAAACGTATTTTTTTTTCAACTAGATAAAGACGAAAATGCATAGAAAATTGTAGTAAAAATAGGAAAGTCGATTAAGTGACCCTCAAAAAGTAAAGATGTTATAAAATTTCATTTATATTGTCGTTTTTATACTGTTGTGATTGGCCGCGATTGTCCATAAAGTAAAAATGCAATAATATTCAATGCTCTCGGGGACAACAGTTATTCTACGTTTATTTTCAAAATAAATTATTGAAAACAAACTCCTACAAAAATCTCGGTGCATGAATTCATATGAATGAATAACGATTCCTACTTTAGAAATTTTCAGACACAAAATAAAGTTTTCATTTACTTTAAATTCTGTGGCAAGCTATTTAATGGCCAACAGAGAAGAAACTTTAATTAAATTAATTTTAATTAAATTTCTATTTTTTTAGTTTAAATTTATTTTTTAATTACTCTTTGTCGGGAATTCAAAATAGAAAGAAAGTTTCAAAATCAAGTTTGCCTTATAGGTGATATAGACCCTAAAGTTTAAGGGTCCTGTCCCTACCTGCGAAGACACTGCGAGCTAATGCTAATCCTATGGGGAGACATTTTTCTAATAACTCTTTCGCATTTTAATATATATATATATTTTCATTGGATAGTTGAGGTCCCTCTCAAGATCGTTCCTTGATTATTTTTTCGATTTTGGTCGCAGATATATTTATAAAGTTACTTTCACTTTCTGAACCGGTTCTGAAGAAATTGCGATCAAAATCGAAAAAGTTATCAAGGAGCGATCTTGAGAGGGACCTCAGCTACCCAATGCAAAAACAAAAATTAAAAATGTCAAAATGCGAAAAAGTTATTAGAAAAATGCCTCCCCATAAGAATAGCATTAGCTCACGAGTGTCTTCTCGTTGTTGAAATGTACATTATTTTATAAAATGAAGCTAATTTTTACATTTTCGCATAGCTTATGATAAATCATAAAATTCCACATTTTTTTAGGCCGCAAGACATGTGTAAATAAAAAATATGTATTTAATGAAAATCCAAATATATATGCATGTATATCTATATCTTTAACGCATGTTTGAATTGAACAAATAAATAATTTAAGAAATTAGAAAAATAGAATCATCTGTGTATGAATTCAATTAATTGAATATATTTTACGTACATAGCCGCTAGATAGCAGCACTAAAGTTTATGTATCCATGAAGAAGGCGAAATACAAATATCTTAATTTTCTTTTTGTTTTTCCTGTTTCTCTGGCGCATCTCATCACAATATACTTACCAAGCTTCCTTATTTACAGGTTGGGTTACCAAAGCAATACCCCCGTGAGGGAACCCCTCACCTTTGCCCTACATTCCTCGCGAATCAATTTTTAAGTGAAACTCTCGTATAAACATATGAATCAGAAATTTTCTGCCATATTATAATACACAGTGGGACTGTGATTTATTAATCGATCAGTCCATTATTTTTTTGGAATAATTATTTTAATTATTACAGGTTATGGTTATTCCATTAAGCGGAAAATAAGATTTTCGGACAACAAAACACAAATAACAACACAAATTACTTTATGTGCTTCAATCGAAATTTCTTTTTCAACTTTTGGAATTTCAAACTGTTACTTGTACCGTATATTCTGGCATGTACTTTTGAAACAAAAAAATTGACCCTAATTTGTATCAGTTTTTTATACGTTAGGTATCAAAGTAAAAGGAAAGAAATTATGAATAAAATATTAATAAACTATGGATTTTTATGTTATTGGGGGAAAAAGGACATGATAAATTGCATAAATCATCGGAACCCGTTAGCTCAGATAATTTTATTGATGGTCATTCTAATTATTACACTTTTCAGTATTTTTGATTGTGTTTCCACGCTGGATACTATATATCCCATAAATAATTCTTTACAAAGAAAGTTGTGCTCATAATATATCAAATATCAAGTACATCTAAAAATAGAAAAGAATAGTGTCAAATCGTAATTACGCTTTATAGTCCGAATGCGTTATCCACATGAATATATGATGCTTATAAAAAAAATTTTTGTTGTTTTTTTGCCGTCCATTTTTTTTCTTGCTATTATCAAAAGTAAAGCTGGCAAGCTTTTGAAAATTTCACGCTAATGTTAAACCAATAACAGTTTTCTATACAAATTTTTCTTGCATTATAATTAATAATAATAAAATATTTATACGGACTATGCCTAACCGGGTACTTTCGCTTTTTCGATTTTGGATGTAGTTTTTTTACTGAGATCACTTTAACTTGAATCAGGGACTTGAATCACCCAACCGGAGCGCCAACCAAATTTGGCATAGGCAGCTTGCTCCGGAGGAAAATCCTCCTTCACCACCAGGTAAACCACAGCTTAGATAAACCAATCAGAAAATAAAATAGTAAGATAAAGTAGAAACGGTTTGGTTTGGTTTGGTTTATTTTTGTCGTCCGATTATCTACACTAATGGGATATAGGACCAGGGGGGAGTGCCCTTCGTGGGGGTCTTTCTAAGGGAACCTAACCCGTATTTACGCAAGGTTCGAAGAAAACCACGAAAACTCCGAACGGTTAGGCCGACAGCCGCGATTGGGTTAAAGTAGAAACGGAAAGATAAGCTTATTTAGTTAGTACTGATACTTAATAAAAGAATAATATTTGTCTTAGCTACCTTTACTACATATATTTGTTTAAGTTGTTATACATCTGACGTAAATCATTATAATTTGCTCTAGAATACAAAACATTAACGATATTCCATTCTACTGATCTATTTTTAAAATAATAAAACCGAAAATCTTTAACGGTGCACTTATCAAATAGAAAATGTCGGACATCACCTCTCTTTCCGCAAATACACAAATCATTATTTCTTTTTCTTATTTTATATAAGTATACTGGGAAAGAGCCATGAGACGTGTAAAAATATAAGCAAATTTGAGAATAACGCAGAAAATTAGGATTAACTTTTCGTAGCAACTTATAAGTATCTCTTCCTTTAGTAGTGTTATCCCAATGTGTCTGCCAGTCTACAGTGGCAGTCAAAAGTTTCCGGCCAGTTAGTTTGTTTGATTTATTTACCAGAAAGTTTCAGCGAAGCAGAAGCGCAATTGTTTTAAAAGTTAGGAATATGTGAATGTCCTCCGATCACGTGATCATTTTGATTGGATACTGAAGACACTTTTTGGAAAGGGGCAAAATTCGAAATTCGTGTGTGCAAAAGTTTCCGGCCACTCATCATTAATTAGTTTTATTCTATCAGTTAAGTGTTTTTTGGTCGTGTTTGTGAACGAATCAAAGTGAATAGTATAGTTTAAATACAAAAATGAAAAGTTTAACAATTATTGTTCATAAATGAGAGATCAGGTTGACGCTAAAGAGCCAATTTTCTCGAGATATTGCGGCAAGGTTATCGATCGGTAAAATAGACTGTAAACGATAGTTGAAAATTATATAAAGATGGCCATGGCCTTCAGGGCTTTCAGATGTTCGGAAGATCACGGGAAATAACTGTTTTTGTGGAGGAAATTATCAGGGGAAAAAACATTTGATGACCCGAGTAAAAATTCCGTTGCAATATACCGCGATTTACGGAATAAAAATATTTTTGAAACAAGACAGTCTACCGTATCAAGATGCTGACGTGATGCATAACTTTATGGAAGAGTCGATGTTAAAAAATTTTCAGAGTGAAAAAAAATACCAACGTACCAGACTGACGTTTTCCAAGGAACACAAAGTCTGGTTAAATGAAAACTGGAAAAAAATTCTATTTTTCCATCAATCGAATTTCAAACTTTTTTGGGAGTAATGGCAGACACTACCTCCGATGACCTAACTACAAAAGGTATGATTCGACATACGTTTTCTTACAATGAAGCATGACAGAAGACACATTATAATATCGGGAGTAATTTATTCAAAAAAAAAAAAAATGTTCGTCCGTTATTTGAAATCCTCTGCAAGATGAATGATACAATGAATAAGGATATCTTGCATGAGTATTTCTTGCCATATTAGAGGGAAAAGTGTGCTCGCAATTATTTGTTTTAACATGATAACCACTTAATAAATGTATGCAAGCTCGACAAGCATTGGCATTTTCACCAAAAAATTCCGCTTTTGAAATGGCCAATTCAAAGTCCCGAGATTAAACCAAGAGAAAATCTTCGGAAATAAGTTGGCAAACGTGTGCGGAGCTATAAATATTCCAACTCAACTGAACCTTTCAAAAAAATGCAACAAGTGTGAAAAAAACGAACCATACAGACTGTTGACATACCATCTTCAACCGTTGATTGTATCAATGTCACGTTTTTGCGTCGCAGTACGTGATGGTGATGGTGGTATGGTGATAAAAGGTATGGTAATAAAATACTAATTGCAAATGTTGTTGATCACTGTTATTTTCTATTGCAGTACCATATTTTTCTAGACTTGCGAAGGTGGCCGGAAACTTTTGAGCACATGCCTTTTTTCTTTGTACTTAATTTTGTCAATTAAATTTATTGATATTTATATGTTATTCCATAAATAAGTTCCTAACTATTATGCCAATAAAATGTATAAGTATCATTTTGAGATTCCTCTTCATATGCGTATACTTACAATTTAACTAAAAAAATTTAGCTGGCCGGAAAATTTTGACGGCCACTGTGTATACATCTTCTTTGTCAGAACAGATTTGAGATAGCTGATAGGCATTAATACTTCTTCTTCTGTATCATATATGTTATCTGTTATGACTGATTTTGCCAGGTAATCCTCACGTTCATTTCCTTTTATATCAACATGCATGTGAGATCACTAACTTTCAAAACCAGTTCCAACCCCCCTCCCCCCGGAAAAAAGCAAAGAAAAAAAACAGCAACTAAAATCGAAGTAATTAGAAAGCACCCAGTTAGACAACGAGCTCAGATATCCTATAAAAAAATAATTTAAAATGCAAACTTTCGATTTAAAAAGAATTCTGCCTTTGGTTTCTCTTAAGAGTATCTTCAAATCTAACGGCTACTTTCTGACACATTGCACCATTTCAGTAAATGGTTGTATTTTTAGTAATTTAAACACAAGGTGAAAAGTGTCATTCCATTCGGAACACGATTAATTTTGATGATTTTCAAAATTTTAAACTGTTTTTTGTAGACCCTCGAAAAATTTGTCTCAGGACTTAGGAGGTTTACTTCAACGATCGTATGTATGTTTTTGTAATTCAAAATTTGTACTCGAACTGTAACTCTTTTTCAAATATCCAATCGAGATTAAACTTTACATATCGACGTAAATCCGGTGGTAAATTGAAATGTAAATTGCTGACGTAAATTAAAGTTGTCACGTATTTATACTTATTTTACAGGATAACACAAACATCATTGGACAGATTACCGAAAAGAAATTTAGAAAAACTTTTAGATTAAATAACACAAGACTGCGATAATTGTGTTTTTTTAACTATTATATAGTTTTATCGCTGAATCCAAAAATTACCTTAATTTTAACAATCATATCAGGAATTTTCGCAAATGATAAACTGTCAAAATTAAAAAATAACAAAAATCGGATATTATAAAATAAAGGAGATGGTTGTGTATTTTAACTTTTGATAAAAGTTTTTTATATACTAGCAGTACCATATTAATACTAGAACCGCCATTAGGGGTCATTATGACCCCTGCCAAATTGAAAATAGCCGATTTGAACCAGAAATTTCTTGATAAGATTTGTGAAATATGTGCAGCTCAAAAAAAAAAAGGCTAATTAAATAAATTAAATAGTTTTAAATAAAAATTCTAGTGTCAAACACTTTTTATAAAACTTGAATAAAATAGCCGGTGGTTCTAATATTATACTTTTAGCACTAAATCTGAAAATGGCCTTCATTTTTAACCAGGACATTATTATTATTATTATTATTTGAAAATCGTAAATGTCAAAGTTAAAATTCAGTGAAAATCAAATACTATAAAATAGATGTAAAGCTTTTTTTATTTAACCAATTAAATCATCGATATTTTTGAAAAAAACTTTAACATAATGCCTATTTTTTCATGCCACAATTTTTAATGTTTTATTTTTCAAAACAGAAATGTTTGCCTAATTCAAAAAAAAGAAAAATGCTCGGAACAAATAATACAAAATTTACAATTAAAAATTGATGGTGAGAATAATAAATCATGATTGCAATATGGATGCCCGTATGTGGTACGGGTAAATCATGGTTGGCAAAAAATGTTGCCCGTACGACACAGGGAAGCGGTTAATTTTATTTAATTCAATAATTTATTCATTTCTTTGGAATGTTCTCGTATTCTTACAGCTAAACAGCTGAGGGGTCCAATGAAGTGGGTGAAGAAGTTCAATTTTAATTTTGAACTTTTCAACTTTGAAATTTACAATTCCGGAAACATACGACGTGATGGTTAAAAATGGAGATCATTTTTGGATTCAGTGATAAAATATGCATACAAATCGATTATCAGAAGTCAAAAACACAACAATCACATCTATTTTATAGTATCAAATTTTCGCTATTTTATTTATTTTTATAACTTTAAAATTTACGATTTGCGAAAAATCTTTACTTGATAGTCAAAAATTAAAGTCGTTTTTGTATTTAGTGGAACACAAAATACTTAAGAATCAATGGAAACTTAAAAAACACGACCTAACCCATCTTTTGTAGGCTAGTGTAATCTAAAAAAAAAATTAAAACATGTTTCATTTTGTAAAGAATTGAGTATTGTAATCTTTTGGAAAGATTTTAATCATTTCATAAAAAAAATGTTTATTTTCCTTGCATGTTTATTCCAAATTTTATATTTTGCATTAATATTTTACAATGATTAAATACAGGGTGGTCATAAAAAAACTTTGCCGATATACGGAGCTCTAGCGGCCAGTCCGCTCAACCGATCGAAATGAAATTTTAGATATAGCTATTCAGAGGCATGAGCTCCAGATTCTGTGAGCGACAACAAAATGGCGCTCACGGTTACGGTTATAGTTACAGAAACTTGAAAATTTCCAATGGCAACACCCATTTTTTTTCATCGCAAAATGCTCAGCGCATGCGAAAACCCTAAAGAACTTTGGAACCGTAGGTGTATCGCAAGAAACGGACATGTTATGCACGCACAAAAAAACATTCTGGGAATCCTTCCCCCCCCATAAAAAAAACTCGATTGGGGCGCAAGGAGGAAATTTGCATATGACACAGACTCAGTACACTAATCTCTGATTACAATACAGATCGGAGAAACTAAAACTTTTATTTTGATTACACATTTTCCACATGGGTGCCGTAATTGCCTGTGATGGTGACGGCACCCATGTGAAAAATGTGTAATCAAAATAAAAGTTTTAGTTTCTCCGATCTGTATTGTAATCAGAGATTAGTGTACTGAGTCTGTGTCATATGCAAATTTCCTCCTTGCGCCCCAATCGAGTTTTTTCTATGGGGGGAAGGATTCCCAGAATGGTTTTTTGTGCGTGCATAACATGTCCGTTTCTTGCGATACACGTACGGTTCCAACGCTCTTTAGGGTTTTCGCATGCGCTGAGCATTTTGAGATGAAAAAAATGGGTGTTGCCATTGGAAATTTTCGAGTTTCTGTAACTATAACCGTAACCGTGAGCGCCATTTTGTTGTCGTTCACAGAATCTCGAGGTCATACCTCTGAATAGCTATATCTGAAATTTCATTTCGATCGGTTGAGCGGAATGGCCGCTAGAGCTCCGTATATCGGCAAAGTTTTTTTATGACCACCCTGTATTTCAAATTTATATTGTAATTTAAATTTTACTCTCAAACATTTTTTAAATATTTCTGACGAAATTATATTTTTAGTAAATTTGTGAATGACCCCTAATTTGCAGCAAAACATATGCTCCAAATTTAAACAGCTATCCCTCGGTCAATTTTAATCGTAGAATAACGGGCTTAATAAACGGGAATCATTTTTTTTTTATCTTGCTTGCCAGAGTAATATAAAAAGTTTACTAAACATAACTTATAGAACCGGAGAACCGTATAGAAATTTTAATTTGATATTTTAAAAAAAATGTTTCTGTTCACCCAAATAACTTTTTAAATATTTCTTTACCTCATTTAAAACATTTTTGTAATTGGAATTATATGTCTATGACCAATGGTTTAGTAATTAGCCATTGGCCATCGTTGAGAGTGGACACCCTGTATAGTGAAACAGTAGTAAAATAATTATTCATATCAGTAACCCTTTCGGGCCTATTGATGCATACATGAATCATGAAACGGGGCATGCGGAATTTATTTTAGGCACCTCTTAACTGATCAATAATAAAAAAAAAAAAAAAAAACTTTTGGTTTGGTTTATTTTTGTCGTCCGATTATCTACACTAGGGATATAGAACCAGGGGCGTGTGCCCTTCGTGGGGGTCTTTCTAAGGGAACCTAACCCGTATTTACGCAAGGTTCGAAGAAAACCACGAAAACTCCGAACGGTTAGGCCGACGGCCGCGATTGGGTTCGAACCCAGCACCTAGCCGTTTACCAGATGAGAGGTCCGAACCTCTCGACCACGGGTGGGGCAAAAAAAAAACCTTTTGAATAACACTTTTTTTTTATTTCAAAAATTATATTTCCATGTCATTTCTAATCGAAATTTATGAAAAAAAATTACATATAAAAAATAAAGATTATATATGCAAATAAAAATTTGTTTATTTCCACTTTAACCCATTCGGCACGAACGTCTTTTACAGAATGTTTAATCTTTTATCACCGATTTTTCAAAACTGAAATTTTTGCCTACCTGAATCAGAAAAATGCTCGGATAAAATAATACAAAATTTAAGATAAAGATTTACTGGCAAGAATGATAAATCATGATTTTCCCGTACGTGGTACGGGCAATTCATGATTGGTCAAAACACGTTGCCCGTGTGACGTACTGGAAAATCAGGGAAGCGTTTAATAAGTAAAAGCAATATTTGTCTTTATTAATTACATATTTTTTTGGAATTTCATAATTGAAGGGAAATGTTTAAAAAGAAGTGGTGCCAGCGGTATAAAATTTGTGTAAAGAAAGCCGTTTTGAAAGGGTTTAGGGGACAGGACGTTCTCAAAAGTTGGGCACTGTACACGCATCATAACTTTAAGCTTTTGAATAAATAAATTTAATCATCATTGACTTTAATTTTTATTTTCACTGAATTCTTAATTCTATTCAGAGACAAAAATTGCTATAATTTATTGTAAATGTTTTGTATAAATATCTTAAAATTTTAATTTTTTGTCTAAAGTGGGGAATTTCGGACATTCATAACGTTAACTGTTCCAAAGTAACCAAGAAAAAAAAGTTTTAACTTGTTTCCAGGCGATTCTAATGATAAACAGCGACTGCATAAAGGAAATGGATGATTGTTTTATAATTTTGTCAACAAATGGCACTATCGATTTATTGCTTTTTGAAGTTGGAAGGACTTTTCTAGAAAGACTTTTTCTATATTTTTTTATTTCCAAAAGTAACGATCGAAACAAAGCTGTTATTTTCACGCAAAACACGTTAAGTAAGTACTTTAATCTCTTTTATCTATCTTTAAAATCAGTTTTGTTTAATTTGAAAGTATCTATATGTATTTCCGTAACATGTTTTTGCAATAAATGCACTTTTCTCAAATAAGAAATTGGAATGTCCAAATTGCGTAGCGATCGAAACGCCGATTTTTTTTCCCGTAAATTTATTTTTAAAGATGATTTGATGTGATCAAACGTATAATAAGATATTTATTATAATGTTTTATCATAAATAATTATGTTTTTTGTGTAAATAAAGCGTATTTAGTACCTGTAATAATATAATTTTACATGGAAACACGCTCAACTTTCAAGTGTAGATTGACTAATTAAATTCTAATAATTAATTTTCCAAAATAGTTGCTATCTTTTAATGTTTGTATATAAGTTTATAGACTTATACTGTATTGTAAAAAAAAAAATGACCTTAAATTTGAAAATTTGAAAAATCACTAATAGTTAACGTTTAATGATCCCACGTTTTGATAATTCACCGGACATTCTTCATGGTGACGTACTAAGATGTTACAAAAGAAATACTTCCGTTAAACAGATTTTTACTGCAGTGCGGCATATGTTGATTGTGAAAAGAATAATTATATTTTCTTGTTGATGTCAAAACGCTGTAAAGCTGCCATCATATTCACAAACTTTACGCACAACAAATTTTTCTGACGATTTTAACCCCAACTTTTTCCCGTTCAAAGAGAGAAAAAGGTTACAATTGTCTTGGAAGAAGTTGGAGGAAAAGCAAGAAAACCAGCACTACTAGTACCAGCCGTTAATATTTATCGCCTATTCGTATCAATCACTTATATCTGATTCGTTGAAATGCTCGATGTTGGATGAAAAGTCGGAGACTTTTTTTGGAACTGCGGAAAAAAGTTGAGGGAGATTTATGTTTGCTATCGCATGGGGTGTTCTGACGATATTTAGCGAAAAGTTAGAGGAAATCAAGTGTTGGCTCAAAGTCTCGCGAAATGTTGGTGAATCTGATAGCAACTTAAGGCGGTACTTCTGACAAGCGCATGAAAAGGGCTTTTAGAAAGCAGAAAAAATAGTAAATTAAAATTAGATTTGTACAGCAAAGAATATTAGTAGAATTTATATTCGGAGCTTAACCCCTTGAAGGGCGGTGGTATAAAATATATACCACTTAATTTTGATTGCAAAATGCTACGTTGACACCAGAATTTTGATTAGATCAAGTACATGAAGAAAAGCTTTTATCTATTTTAAAATAAATTTGTTTTTAAATTCTGGTATCAATCAGTCATTTTAGGATTTTAAGAATACAAGTGCTTTGCCCCTCAAAGTTTTAAAACTGAAATAAAAATTAAAAGTACTTGAAACAAACACAATAATAAGTGAAATGTTTTCAAGTAGCGTTTTGAAAGAGAAATAAGCTATTGATGTATGCATTTAAATATAAATCAAAGTGAGGTAAAATGAATGATTGAAATAATTTTACCCCTTGAAAGGAGGTGGTTCATTTTTGGATCACTTATTTTTAATCCCTAAATGCCACACTGGCACGAAAATTCTGATATTAAAAATTTCTTTTATTAAGTACTCGTATAAAAGTTTTTGCTTATTTTCAAATAACTATGTTTGTAAATTCTGGTATCATTCAAGATATTCTTTATCTTACGCACAGTATTATTTTGCCACTGAAATTGTTGAAACAGGAAAGAATGAGATAATCAACAGTTGTAAAATTATATTAGATGGAACAATTCATGGAATACTTTCAAAATCGAGAAGAATTTTAAATTTCGTAATATACATTTTACAGACAGAGAGATAGATGTAAATCAACATATAAATAGGGGATTTGAGGTCTGCGGGCTATGTTCAGTAAAAATGTACCGAAAATTTTTGGAATTGCTTTTCTCCGGAATATGTAAGATTTTATTTTTTGTAATGGAAGCTATCTTAAACCATTAACGACGCGTATTTTACATACTTGTTTTAATTCTTCGTGTTCTCTCCACATTATAATACTAAATTATTTAATTGCACAAAATTTGGGATTATATAACGTGAAAATTTCCAAACTAAAATACCTGTATCCAAATTTAAAAGTTTTGTTTGCTTTACGTGCCCGTAAGACATGGTGACGTCACGGTGACGTCGTTGTGAAGTCACACTGTGACTTTGTGACCGTCGATGTGACGTCACGTGACGTCGATGTGAAGTCACAGTGACTAAAATGTGAAGTCGTTATGGCCGTTTCAGAGCTTGTTTGTGACGTCACATTGTGACCACTTTGTGACGTCACAATGTGACCAATTTGTGAAAAGTGTGTCATTTGTGACGATTTTGTCATTAACATTGTGACGAAACTGTGACGAAAGTGACAATGCTTTCAAGTCACATTGTGACCAAATTGTGAAATACAGGGTGAGTCCAAAATCATGGAACAAACTTTGAGGGGGTGGTAGGACTCACTATAACAAATAATGATGGCACAGAAATATATGACCGGAAGTGACCCGTCAAGACGCTACACTAGTCACTAAAAAAGACCCGGATGATAATGTTAAGTCTATGGGGGGGGGGCGTTGTTTTCAAATATCTTGCTCAAATTTCAATATTTTACATGATATTTTTTACATAGGATAGCTGAGGACGATCCACAACCGGGCTGTTTTTTACTTTTTCGATTTTGGTTATATTTTTTTATATTAAGACAGTTTCAGTTTTAGAACCGGTTTAAACTGGTTCTGAAAGTTAAAGTATTTTTCTTTTAATCTGTAACCAAAATCAAAAGAATAAAAACCAGCCCAGTTGCAGATCGTCCTCAGCTATCCTATGGGAAAAAAATTATGCGAAAATATTAAAATTTTAGCGAGATTGTTGAAAATAGCGCTCCCATACACTTAACATTATAATCCGTGTCTTTTGCATTGACTAGTGTGGCGTTTCAACGCGTTACTTCCAGTCATACATTTCTATGCCATAATTTTTTATTACAGTGAGCTCTACCACCTCCCTTAAAGTTTGTCCCATTATTTTAGACTCACGCTGCAGATCATTTGTGACAAAATTTTCGTTAACACTGTGATAATTCTGTGACGATTTAACTTTTCTTAACGATTCTCTAACAATTTAAAAGAAACAGGATCTGCTGAAACTATAACTCCATGCCATGTTCCTGTTAAAATAGGGTTTGAGTCCTAAAATCATATATTGACAATTTATGAACAAATACTGTATAATATATAAAAATAGCTACGTGAAGTAAGGAGACTTTCTTCTAAATTAAAGTTAAAAATTCGATTTACCTCACATGCCTTACAACTCTGGTGTTGTTTTCAAAATTTGAAAAATATTACCTTTCAAAAATATTTATATATTTTCCCGCCACATGCTGAAAATTGCATAGCTTCAATTTTATTTATAACTGACACACATTTAGTAGTAATTTATTCAAACTGTTTAATCTTTTTGGTCTTTTTTTTAAACTTTTACTCGCTTTAATATCCACAAATCTCAGCACATATCTAAAACTGTACAGCTTGCCAATATTTCTGACCAATAATCCTGATGTCTATAAATATATATCTTTTAATTATCTTTTGTTGTAATTTTCCAACTGATTGAAAAAGTGTCCAGGTCAGGATTCTAACTAAGCAGTCTTTCGCGCAAATTTTCAATACTTTGTCGACTGAACTATCCTGGAAGAATCTGACGCACACAATTCACACAGTGAATACGAACGCATACTTATCATTATTATGTATAACCCTATGTAATAATAATTTAATTTTTTTTTCAAACTACCCGTATGATAAATGCATACTATTCGTATGAGTATATAATGATATTTCTCCGGGTGAATTGTGCGTGCTAAGTTGCTCTGTTGGAAGAGCATTGGCAGCATACATCGAGGGTCTCTAGTTCGAATCCTAACCTAAACACTTTTTTACTCATTTTGGAAAATTAATATTCGTTTGATTAATTTACCAATTAAAATCATTCTGTTAAATATAATATAGAACTATCTTTTGATAAAACTACGTGAAGTTTATGCGCAATATTCGTAATATACAGATTTTATTTGAAAATCGAGTACAAATGAAGATGAGGCAATTCGCTTCAGTTCTAGTATTACGCTTAGTTATTTTCTTACTATAGTGGCCTGTGCGCATGTATGATTACACCAAGGTTTAAATTCGTAGTTAAACTCATATATATATGTTGCATATGTCATATAGTGTAGATGTGCCGGTAAAGGACATTCTTATGGAATTTATTTTTAAAAAGTTTCCTTATTAATAGTTATAATTATTAGATTTCATTTTTTTCGTATTAGATGAATTTATTAATAATATTTAAGTATTTTCAGTCTCACTTCCCAATATTAGACAAAATTTTATTGAAAATAATAGAAATACATCAAAACTAAAAATTTCAGTAATGTACATCCCACAAAAAGTACATGTAATTGTTTTTATGACTATTCAGAACCAGGATTTAATGAACACATATTAATGAAACAAAATTGTTATTTTCAACACCATTTAACAATTAAGATATCAAAAAATAATAAAATAATGCGATAATTACTCATTTTTTAAAATCAATAATTGTTATTATCACAAAATCAATATCTTAATTATTTTAGATACATGGTTTAAAATAATAAATGTCATGGAATTACAGTTATCAAATTTTTGGGATTATGAGAAATTCAGAAAGGTAATAAAAAGTTTTAAAAAATTTGTTTTTGCAATATTAGTGCATAAATTAGTATATTTATCACTATTTTCAACAGTTAAACAACCCCAAACTCCTTTATATATTAATTATAATGTTAATTTTTGATTATGTATACATTTTTTAATTTATTAATATGTGATTTTAACCATGTAATTAAAAAAATGTGATTAAAGTGCATTTTAAAAATAATATTATTAACTATTTTCAAATCGTTGACATGCTGTTCCGTATTTCAACAAAATAAATGTTAAATTTATTGAATTCACTAAGGTAAGTGAATTCAAAAAAGCTAAATTAATATGATACTTATTCCTTTTATAACATGTTTTTTTTACGAAATTAACAGAAATCATTATAAAAAAAGCAGGAAAAATAAAATTTTCTTATCTCTTTCTTATCGGCATTATCCTCTAATTCCAGTGTGATAATCCAAATAGGGAAGATAATTTCGAAGTCGGAATGTCCGAATGAAGTACAATGACATTGGCGCGCTCATATTAACTAAACGCCACTGACATTATATTTTTTCGGACCGACATTTTATATAAAATGTCACCTGATCGCATTTCTGCATAACTTTTTAAAAAATTTCAACTTACGTACTAAATATGCACACCTAACATCATAACAAAGCTACTAGAGCAGCTGCCTAATATTCTAAAGAATAAATACACTAGTGTCAACTATTCTGGTCGTTGCCAAACGATATTTTTTAAGCAGGTGATTTTTGTTATTATTGGTTGTTTGAGCTTCGAAGATTTGTAATTTGATTGCGCATGCGCATTAGTTATATGAGAGTATCCCTAATTAAAATTTTGAGTTTAAATTTTTTTTCACGCATTTCCATTTTACTTTCAATTAGTTTCGAAATACAGTGGAACTTTCATTTAACGAAGCCCATACTTAATGAAATTATCTACTTTTTTAATTTTCTGTTGAACCTTCATTTAGAACGCAATTAACATTTAAATTAATAATCACATTAAAAAAAATTCTACTTAGCAAAATTTGCTCCACTTCCGTGCGTGCACAATATGCAAAAGGATAGATTGCTGTTAAGATTGATTGGTGAATATATTTCAGCGGATTGTATGAATTGAAACTATGTATTTATTTTATCTTTTAAATAAAAAGGAAAAAATGCGAAAATTTTTCGATATGCTAAGAAAGGGATTCTAGTTCCACGAAAATATTATAGGTCAATTCTCTGAATACTTAAAAAAGATGCGAAAGTTTTTATGAGTGTATCTTTCATAAGAGATCACCACAAAGTAATATTCCGATTTTTTTTAATTTTTCGATTTGAAATACAAGAGAAAACGAGAAATAGAACGCTGCAATTCAGTTTTTGTTTCCCTTCCTTTATTACGTGGTTTTTTAGATATTATACTAATGAATTTTTTCTTATGTGGTTATATTGCATAACAAAAATTTCTATCCAAATTAAAACACAGTTTTATAATATTTCCATTTTTATTTGTAGTTTACTATACAAATTTCATGAATTTTCGTGGATTTCTATTCAACGATATTTTTTTCATAACGAAGCATTTAAGTGTAACGAGAAATTTCCTTAAATGGAAGTTTCACTGATAGGTTCATTGCTGGGTGCTTAGTTTCATATGATGAGAGGTTTATCTCACATATGTGTTATGACGTACACGTTACATGCTGTGCATGTAACGTGTGACATAACAGCGATTGCACAATATTCTTCTGAAATGCCAGAAAACACGTTTTTTTTACCAGTAAATAACATGGTTTGAGGAATTTTTGTAATTTTCTAAAGTTTTCTAAGAAAGTCACATCTGAGTCACAATGTGACGTCACTGAGTGGTGGTAATTTGGTCACAGATGTGATGTGACCACAGTGACTCGCAGTGACGTCATTGTGACGTCACTGTGACCATGCATGCTATGAGGGTGGCAAGTCTTCTTGCCAACTGTCTTTAATGAGTTAATGATAAATAATCTAAAAAATTAGTTTTTATATTTCTTGATTAAAACAAGTTTATGTAATTGTTTTTGTTTTACTGTACATTAAGATTTCAGGCGATTCCAGGTTCTGCATTATTTATGTAAACATGCTCGTTTTAATATTTTTTTAAGACTTTGGAATTGACATGATGTACAAATTCTGGATTCATAATCGTGGTTGTATGTAATTAATGTTATACTTAACCCATTAGTGCCTGAATTATTTTCTTCGTTAAAATTCAAATTTTGCATTTTCTCACCACTTTTAAAGCAAGAATAACTTTTATCTTAATTTATCGAGGACTTCGTCTCGAGAAAGAAAGTATTTATTTATCCTCCTTTTTACTGGTGTGAAAGGCGCTCACTTGATTTTTTTTTAAACTGTCCCAAAAATGGGACGTTAGGCACTAATGGGTTAATGGCATTTCCATACTCAAGCATGTCGCCAATCGGCGTATTTTACTGAGCATATCTTTGTAAAATTTTCATTTCATTCTTGTAACCTAACTTGTCTGATCTTTTAATGGTTATTTCGGAAATATATTTGAGCTATAATATGTTATTTGGCAATTTACTGTGCGGTATGAAAAAACTTACAAAGCTTCGATAAAGAAGTTAAATACATTTTTCTTCTTTTTTGTTTAACATAAGTTTTTTGTAAATCATTTTGGTAATTTATAATTGATTTTATGAATTTAAATATTTTCCAAACATTCTGCAAATATGCAAGCATTTTTTTAAGTCCGTAAATATTTAAATATTTTTAATGTAATTCTTTTAAAAAATATTTATCAATTTCTCTTTTTCGAACGGTGCACATGCATTTCATAACAACTAGCATTATAATAATATATTAATTAATAAAAAGTTGCATATTGATTAAATTTTAGAACCAAAATTGGTTTTTAACTCTTGCTACATGTTAAACCACTGCAGTTCCATTTACATGATAGCATTATACCATTTACATGTAGCATATTTTCTCATTTTTTTTTTTCAACGGCGCATGTGGATTTCATAACAACTAGCATTATAATAATATACTAATTAATAAAAGGTTGCACATTGATTGAATTTTAGAACGAAAATTGGTTTTTAACTCTTGCTACATGTTAAACCACAGTAGTTCCATTTACATGATATCATTACATCCTAAACGTTGCCGTTCCAGGAATTAAATCATACAACCAATCCAATCATATAACCAAGATATAACCAATCATAAAATTTGTGTAAGAGATTCTGTCTCGAAAAGGATAATTGTTATGAAAACATTTCACATTGAATAAACAAAGATATGGAACACATTTTCGAAATTAAAACGCTCTGGTGCAATATGGTCTTGGAAATGCAGAGGATTACTGCAAGAAATATACGAGGATTTACTTCAAATTCGCCCAGAATTGATCTATTAATGGTTTTCGACTAGGATTCTAATCTAGATTTAAACATTAACGACTTCTTATTCGATTTCTTTTATTTTAAATGGCGCAATTAAATGTGTAACAATCGAAACCTAATGTAGAGAAAAGTCTACCATCAGAGTGATTGATGCGTATTTTTCGTGTCATTTAATCATTTTGTTTGCGAAAATACAAACATTAATTATCTTATGGCTTATAATGCAAATCGCATTATCTGTGTTGATCCGGTTTATATATATACCAAAAAAACCTCTGTATTTTAAGAGAGAAAAACCTAGTAGGAAAAACGTATGATGACAGGAAAAAAATAACATCTTTCATGATTGATGGTAAATGTACTCGGGATTAATCCCGATAAATTACTTTTGCCATCTGATAGGATTTCCTTTAAAAGCTAGACAAATCAAATAAAAATTCCTATACACATGTTCCTAACGAGAGAAATTACATGGATAAATTAATGTTTCAGAGAACAACCACTGAATTAATAGAAATATTTTAAAATAAAAGCTGTGTAAAAATTGCGGAAGCAAAATAACATTTCGATTAATTTTAGATGTGTTTTTTTTAAACATTCAATTCTGACACATTCCGGTTCTGAGCTAACCGACAAGTTTGTTTTTTATTTTTCCTCTACCTCTGTATATAATAATTCACAATTTTATGAACCTTTTTAACATAATATTTGAAGTTAACAGCTTTTCAATATATATATAATACTGCCACACGTTCTTAGTGTTAGCGGTATGGTTTATACATAGCACCTTTAACTCTTTCACGGACTCTTCAATAGCCAAAATGGTGAAATAAATGAGTAACACCGGAAATTACGAACAAATTTATTTACAAATAGGAGAATGCGATATTTCACATACATGATATATGGAAAAATTATAGCAAAATTCTGGTGTCACTGTTGCATTAATTAAATAGTAATTAAAATTTTGTAGTTTCATAGTCAAATCACTTTCTGTTAAAGGCTTAAATATATGCCTTACTAATTATGTGTAAACAGCAAGTTAAAAAAGCGTCTTTGATAGTGGACGCTAGTTAAAGGCTCATACATTTCGCTTCGGCTATTCGTTTTCGAACTGTAGCCGTGTTTTTAAGGAAGTAATTCTGAGAAAATGAAAGACATTTATTTACGGAGGTTATGGTTTATACTACTAATATTTTTTTGTATAGCACTGTATCCGATCAATAATGATTTTTTATGGTAAATTTCTAGTAAAAATCTACTACGGAGATTTAAATGTTTTACTATACATTGTTGCTTGGAAGTAGTGGCAGACAAAATAACAATTAAAAAAATTTAAAAGTAGTCGCCCGTCGAAACCCTTTACTTACAATTTTCAAATAGCCAGCAGTAGTGGATAAACTTGACAACCACGAAAATCTCGCAGCTGTACGCGGAGGATTATTGTTTTTTTAAAAAAAATAATGTAATGCAACTTATTTTTTAATTTACCAATCTTCAAAGGTTTTTAATTTATTTTTTGTAGGCAATTTATAACACACAAAAACTGTGAGAGAATGAGTTTCAATGGATAAATATATTAAGAATCCCAGTGGCGTAGTGGTCAAAGCATCTGATTATGGCGCCACAGGTCGAGAATTCGATTCCCGAATGGGCACGATTCACTTAGCCTTTCATATGTTCGAGGTCGGTAAAATGTGTACCAAGCTTGCTTGAGAACTAAACAATGAGGATCTCGTCTTAAACTGACCACCTGGTCAGGATGTATGCTGCATAACATTTCGGGTCACAGTGTCTAGCCCTTTAAGCGTCTTGCAGAATTTTGCATGCAAGTTTAACGATTAGTAAAATAAAAGCTATGGAATGTATTAATATGAGAATTTGTATTTTATAACCTTGGATATTTATTTATTTTATGCAATTAAAAAAAATTAACATTAATATTAATTTTGAGTTAAATAAGCCTTTAAATCCAAAAACTGTGTGACGGGAAAACCCGGTTAGGCCGCTTAAAGGGCTAGTAAACAGAAATGGGCGCTGATCCTTCATGGACTGTGATGCCACAGAGTTTAGTTTTTTAAACATATTAATCCGGTGCAATTTATTTTTTAACTTGCTAAGCTCAATTTTTTTTTGAGATGTTGATTTTGTTGGTAATTTGTAATTTATAGAACAGGGGTTTTCAAAAATTTAATTATGGTCCTTTTTACCACAACTATTTCTAAACAGTAATCATCACCTTATTTATTCGCAAATTTCCTACCATTAAATGAGGCAATAAAGCTATTTGAAAATACTGGTGCTCTGTGGCTGACAGATCGTTGTTAGACACGTGTCGTACGAAATTTTTCATTTGATGAATGTCAAAATTATGAGATTCTATCTGACATTCGTTCAAGCTACAACTAAGATTGATGGTAAATGCAGGGTTCGTACGCCTCCTTGAATTTCCAAAACTAGAAACTTCTTCGGACAAACTGGTATTTTCCCACAGAAAATCTCTCCTTAAAAGAAAATTTTCCCGTTTAATTTAGATTTCTTTTTCCATAAAAAATTCTGGTAACATTCCTGGAAAAATGCTTGAAGCAGACGAACTCTGTAAATGTATTAGTTATTAATTTCGATAATTGCTTTTGTCAAATGAAAAGACACATATTAAAACGAAACAGTAAAATATCCTATAAATGCGTTATCCAAAAGGGAAATTACACGAGAAAACAAATGTTACAGAAAACCCCCACAAAATTAATTTAAAAAAATTTAAAAAAAGGGGGGGGGACATTGCCAGTATATTTACATGCGTAAAATATCTTTTGCATTAACTCCAGATTCGTTAAATGGAATGGATTGTTGAAAAATTCCTCTAGTGCAATTTAATTTTTAATCTTTTAATCTCCAAATTTTTGCAGGATTTACTTTCTGTAAGTAAATAATAGGAAACTCTTAACTAATTAATGACAAAGTTATAAGATGTATTAGGCTACTGCTATGATTGATAGTAAATGTATTCCGTATTAATCTTATATGTTACATTTGCAACTTTTAGAATATTTTTAACCCCATAACACTATTGACCGTATACCGTATATGCGAGAAAAGTTTTTTTCTCTGTTATTTCAAGCATTTATATATTACAAATTTTTATTTGTAACTTCCTTTATTTAAAAACGCAGATGTTCCGAATGCACAAGATGATTATTTTAGTTATAAAAAAGGGGGTGTTTTATCATATTTTTAGCTATTTGTGTCGAAAAATAGAAACTAATTGGATAAATTTATATTAAAGAGAACTACCAGATAGTTTATAGAAATTTCAAAACGGAAGTCCGTGATAAAAGCGGCAAGTGTATGCAAAATACGCAAAAAATCTTTTTGCCGAATTTTAAATTTGGGTATTGTTAATAAATTTTTAAAAAGATTCATTTAGTGCAACTTTATATTTTAGTTTGTTAATATATATATATATATATATATATATATATATATATATATATATATATATATATATATATATATATATATATATATATGAAACCGGTTCAACCCGCACTACACGTCACAAGCCATGTGGGCCGTCTCCAATGCTTTATTTTTTTTAGTTTATTTTTCAAGTTATTTTCCATGTTTTTATGAGTTAAGTCAATATCATTTGGTTTCATGTTTGATGGTTTACTTTTGTGAGGTTTCAGGTTTGTTCATAAGGTATGTTGATTTTCTCTTGTTCAGTTTAATAAATTTTATTTTTGATTCGGTTCAGTAAATTTGTATATTATAATGTAGCTTTTGGATACATATATATATATATATGTGTAATTTTCCTTTCATAGGTAATTTATCTCCGATTATAATTAAAATAACTTCTCAGATTTATAACTTCCTACGAAATTTCTCAGATAACAAATGCTGAAATTGTGAGATGCTTTCTAATATCTGGTATCTACAGCTTTTTAAAATCTCAAATGGCAGATTATTTGATAAAGAAAATCCATTTATTTCTTAATTACGCATGTACACGTGTATAAGTCGACCCCAAATTCGAGAGATTAACAAACTACATACCAGTATTTAGAAAAAGGTTTCTTCGTCTTAACCAAATGCTGAATTAAGGCTACACTGAAAAAAAAAAAAAAAAAAAAAAAAAAAAAAAAAAAAAATTTGATTTTACAGAACAATACTGGCAACAGGGGGCGCCAGTAAAACTGTAAAATTTACGGAAATAAACATAAATATTAGCAAGTAATATATTATTAAGCAGTAATATACTGTTGAATTCATTCACGCGATGCATATTACTGCTTATTTTACAGGCATGAACTGATGCTTCAACTACCACTATTATACTGTAAAATAAGCTTTTATTTTTTTTTTCCAATGTAATATAGATACAAGAAAATACTGGTACGCAGGATATTTTTTTTCTCGAATTTAGGGGTCGACTTATACACGAGTATGTATGGTATTTTTTTATTTTTTTTGTATTACACAGTAAGAATATCTGAAAATGTTTCTGGGAGATAATGAGTAAATAGTTTTGAAGGAATATCCCTTAAAAATATCAGAAAATTCTAGGAATCACATACTGTCGTTGTCAACTTTGACGCGGAATATTTCAGAATACCCCCCCCCCCCCCCCAAAAAAAAAAAAAACGGTTTGGGCAATAAAGCTATTTATTATGTTACAGCAAGGTCCTGAATTTTATTTTTACCGTGCATTTTCCCGATGGTATTGGAAATCGAGTTAATAACAAAAATATGTTTTAACTCCATTCTCTGTTTCGGCAAATATTTCACGTAGTAGAGACATGCCATTAAGTTGAAATAAATTTAACCTCCAATACACTTTCGCCCTTTTTACTTCTTTATTTTTTGTAATTGAGGCAGATGACTTCATTGTTTGACGAAAAGTGAAAAAAAAGTCATACGTTTAAGTAGATTATTTTACATTTTCTAAACAGAATAAGAAACTTCACGGTTAAATGTTTATGTAGATAATTTTTTATGTAAACACCAATTTACGTAGAACACACTGAACAAATACATTTTTTAACATTTGAAAATTTGAATTCTGTGAGGAGATCGAAACAAAGAAGAAGTTTTTAAAAAGCATTAGTCCATTATTTTATGATTTAATTCATTTCAATATATTTTATTCTGGTTCCAATTGATTCCAATTTATTCTGGTTGAGTTATACCGTTACAACATTCACATACATACAGTTGGCAAAAAAAGTATTTGTACACTTCATTTTTTTAAATTATAATGAAATTAAACAAAAGATTTAAGCAAAAAATACTGTAATACATTAATTTAACGCATTATAATATTATAGAAGCAAAAACAAAATTAAACGAATCGATTTTTTACATTATAATAAACAAATATACAAAAATATAATGCAAAAAAAGTATTTGTGCACTATATTAACGTAATATAATTAATGAAAATTTAGTAAAATGATACAAATTAATATTTTGTGCGAATTCATTTAGCGTTTATGACTACTTCTAGATGGTGTGACATGGATTCCATCAACTTTTTTGTATCGGTCTGGTTAATGTTATTCCATGACACAATAAGAGCTTCTTTAAAACTGTTTTTTACCAATACATATTTTTTTTTCGGATTTTTGCATCCAATAGCATCTGCAAATTTTCTATTGGATTCAAGTCTAGAGATTTTAGAAGAATTACCAGTCGTCTTGGAGTATTGTCGTAAGCATGTGCTGATGATTACAGCAGTATGCTTTGGTCTTTATCCTGCAGAAAGTGAAAAGCTTCCTCTATGCATAATTTCTTGGCACAGTTTAATAAATTATGGCGCGACACATCAATGTATGTTAAACCTGTCTTTCCATTGTCAATAAATTTTAAATGTCCTGCTCCATTAGAAGCTATGCACCCCAAAATTATAATATTCCCCCCAACATGCTTGATAGTTTGAAGTATACATTTTGGATCTAGAACAGTTTTATTTTTACGCCAATATTTTCGAATGCTTGATGGTAAGAAAATTTCGAATTTTCCCTCATCAGAAAAAATTACTGTTTTCCAAAAATCCAATGATTTACTTCTGTATGCGAAAGCGAATAGTATGCGTTTTCGCCTATTTGTTTCGCTGATGAATGGATTTTTCCTTGAGGTTCTTCCTTTTAAATCTGCTTTGAGAAGAATATTTTTTATTGTTTGAGGTATTACTCTGATGCGAGAAGATGTCGCAAGGTCTCCAGCAAATTTTTGAACCGAACGCATAGGATTTTTTAAAGCTTTTTTAACAACACTCCTTTTTTCCCTAATTGTTAGTTTGCTAAGAAGTCCTGGTTTTCATTGAATTTCGATGCTTTTAATTTATTCATAGTTTCTCACTATACATCCAATAGTTGTAAATGGTAATTTAATAGCTTTTACAAATTCTTGTTGCGAATTTAAATTTTTATTATGCTCAATCATAGGATTTCATATATCTAGAGGTGCCTCTCTAGTATTAGGTTCTATACTCAATTATTTCAAGAGCAAATTAGATTAAATGTCAGAAAAATATAATATGAACTCAAAAATTATTATCAGCTTCTGTAAAAGTAGTCCTTTGAACCATAAACACTATAAAACACAGTACATATCAGGATGGAGAAATGTACAAATACTTTTTTTGCAAGAAATTTTTAAACTTTTCCTATTAGAAAATTATTTTACATCTTTATCGAAATTTTCTGTTGTGTAATTTAAAACGCACGATAAACAGACTGTATTAAAACTATTTTTGACAAAATATCTGTTTTTATTTAGTTAAAAATTAAAAATTTTAGAGTGTACAAATACTTTTTTTGCCAACTGTATGTGAAACACATGCATGGTTGCAGCATTTTTATATTTTATTAATTCTATTCCCAACCTTATAAGAATCAACTATTCATAAAATACTAAGTAAATATATTTCACAAAATTGTATTATTAAAATTTTAGCAATACAAATGCAATATTTTCGATTAACATTTTACCCGATACTACTACGGCAACAGTGACAATATACATAATGCCGATACATATGCCAATCTTGCAGATATATTTTGATAAAATTGGAAAAGGTGTAATAAAATGTTAAATGTTTAACTTAAGAAACCTTAAGAAATATTAAGTAGAGTGTGGAATACGGAACTTGTATGTAACGTAATCGCGCCTTAAGGGATCTCAGGACTCAGGAGCCTTACATTTTAATTGACAGTGAAATATAGATACATGTCATATTTAATTTCCTATAAATCATTTTAATTTCCTATTTATTCCCTATAAATCATAAATGCATAAAATTTTTAATTTAGACAACTTAGTATTTCTTCTATTTAAAATATTTTTTAATGTTCCATACTGAAATTTTATAACACTTTTTTCTATGTTTAGTTCTGATAAAAAAAATAAAATTGTTTTTTGACTTGCATCCACTGCGCGCAAGACTGTAGCAAGCAAAACTATTGGTTTAAGAGCCCCCCCCCCCCCCCAAAAAAAAAAAAAAAAATTACTAATGATGCAAAACTACTGTATCTTGAACTTCATTTATAAACAATATATTTATTTATTTATTTAAAATTAGTAATTTTGCAATAAAGAAATTACTTTTTTTTTAATTTTATAATTTAAATTTAAATTTCAAATAAATGAATAAATAAATTGCTTATAAAGGAAGTATACTTTCGAGATATATTAGTTTTATATCATTATCAATATTTTGGGTATCTGTTGAACCGATAGTTTTGCTACCGTCTTGCGCGCAGTGGATGCAAGTAAAAAAACAATTTTAAAAATTTTATCAAAATTAAACCTAAAAAATGTAATGAAATTTCAATATAGTATATTAAAAAATATTTTAAGTACAAGAGATATTAAATTGGCTATGTTAAAAATTTTATGTCTTTATTTTATAGGAACTGAAGAAAAAATTAAATGTGACATGTTGCTAAATTGCACCGCCAGGTAAAAAAAAAATTAAGACTACTGATAAGAATTCATTTTCATATGAAAATAGACTAAGGAAGTGTACTTGGAGACGTTTGGAAAATATCAAATTCCTACAAAATTTAACAGATGTTATAACTTTCTAATATTTTTTGTGTTTTGTCACACGTTATTCCTTCAGAAAAGTAACCAAAATTGTTTTTATTTAAAGAGTGAAATACTTGTTTAAAATAAAATAATCGCAAAGGATGCAAAGAGAATTGAGCAAATATTTATTATTATTATTACCGAATGCCTAAACATTAATGAAGTCATATCTCAAATACATAGACAGATACTACTACATGTAAACAGCAACAAAATATTTGTTAAAACAAAATAATACTGGGGTTAATAAAACTTCAAAATGCTAAGAATACTCGTATAATCCTCAAAACTTTCTTTCGTCTGGGTTATCACACCTTTCTATCATGTACTTCATATTTCATTTTAATCTTCCCTCCTCTTTTCAACGTAGTTGAGAAATATTTTCAGAAAAAAATGATTACATTAATTTAATCATTAAAACGGTGCTGTGTATGCTATGCACATTCCCCCTTTTTTAAACATATAAGTCAAAAATTGAAAAAAATAAAAGCCCCGGCAGTCAGACAAAATGATGAATGTTGAAACCATCAATTTGCAAGATCCTGTAATTGATAATAATGGATTGCCATGTACTAAAGATGAAAACCTACTACTGTATATATTTCATTCCATCAAACAGAAAAAAAATCCCTTGATATATTATTATTCTTCAAAGAGGACGAACTAGTTTACACTCGAATTGATTAAGAAAGAAAATGCGAATAAAAAATGAGACATATTATTATTATTAAAAGAGGACGAACTAGTTTTCATGCATATCGATAGCAAAAAGGAAAAAAAAAACAATTAATGAGAGCATTTCTGTGGCAGTACAACTGGGAGTGTCGATGTGGCTAAAACTGCCTATGAAACGAGTCCAGATCGAAAAAATCCTATACGTATGCAGATTCTTCCATGCTAAGACAGAATATGAAATATTAATGAGATTTACGCCAAACAGAGAAGACTAATTTCGTGACCTCTGAAGTAAATTACGTGATGGAAGTTTAAATCGGAAGATCGATATCGTCTGTGTCAATGCTCTGATGATCAGCGCTTCAAATCAATAGACACAATATCTCTAACTATTACAGAACGATTAAGAGGAAGGGGAGGCTAATTTGTGGTTAAAATCTTTAGGTTGGGTTTTTAACCCTTTCGGGTTTGGTGTAGAGGTCTGCATGGGCCCGGGCCGACTGAATCGTATCGGATTTTCTAACAGGCCGGGCCGGCAGAATTAGAATAGTTTTTTCAACGGGCTGGGCCGGGCCGACAAACAAAATAAACGGGCCTGACGGCCCTTTCTGAAAATTTAAGTAGTAACGGTAACATAGACCAATTTTCAACAAAAATGGTTTTAACGAGAATAAGTATAAATGTGCGTTACGAGCCATACTATAGTTTGACAGCATCAATATAAAAATGTAACTTGTACAGTGTAGAGACATCGGACATCGGACAGTTACATTGTGTGTAACCCGTTTTAGTATTTTTTTAGCTGACTCGTGCCGGGCCGAGATCAAGCTTCATTATATTTCTACATATAGATTTGCCGGACCGGTACTAGACTTAATTGTTCTCATGATCTGTAGGGCAGACAACATGATTTGTAAAATTATTAACAGAGATAAAGAACTTATGTTAGCTTAATCATTGGATATATACTTCTTGATGGTTTTTAAATTAATTTCTCAATAACGCGAAAGTTTCATACATTTTCAGATTAATTTTTAATTGTAAAAGCATAAAAGTAATAAGCTTGACTATTGAAGGTATTTGTAATCGAATAGCGGTTTTAATTTTTGGTAAATAAAATACTTGTATAACCTTGTTGATAAAGGGCAAAATCAGCACTAGCCACCGGCCACAGGGCCAGTAAATGAGAAAAAGTGGCTAGGGAAAAATTGTCTATCAGCGGCCACCTCCCGGCTACTTTTTCTTATGGAGATAATAAAATTTTCTAGCATTTCATCAAGGATTCTACTTTTTTTTTTTTGTTCCAATATATTTATATTAACATAGTTATTTGGGCTATTCAGTTTTAGATTAATACTTATAAAATTTTTACCGTTTAGTATTTTTAAACAAAAAAGTGACCACTTAAAAAATTAGTCCTACCAGCCAGAGGCCACTAATGAAATTTCCCCATTTCGCCCTATACTTGTTGAGATAAAATAGTTTCTCAAATGGCTACAGGTTTTTCTTCCTTCCCATGCTATCGTTTCCGGAAATTCTATTCAAAACGCTAACTATGACACTACTTTATTTGCTTGCATTATTCCTAAACTGCTTGAATCCAAAAATGGATAACGCCATTCGATTATGTAGTTGCTGAATAAAAACATTTGCTAATCTTATGCGTTTCTGGGGAAAAAAAATGAATTTAGAAATGTATCAGAAAGGAGCTTCTTTGAATTAACGAATAAATTTGGATTTAAATCTTTAATAAAATGATATAGAAATATTTTTATAATTCTTCTTTTATTAAACAGCTTCAAAAGTTACGATGTTTTTAACTTTCTTTCTTTTTTCTCTTATTTCTTTTCTAGGCCATATTAATTTTTTAATGAATCTTTATTTGAATGTTGAAAGCCTAAGAATCTAAGTAATCATTAATGTTGCTAATGTGTATTTCCTGTAAAATATAGTGTAAAATCATTCCATAGATAAGTATGCAGTAAACTTTAAAGGAATCTTAATTATATACTAAAAATCTGAAATTTTTTAAAATTGTAACGGGCTAAACGGGTTTTCACTGATGTCTGTACGGGCCGGGCCCGGGCCTGGAAATTCCGGTCCGTGCAGACCTCTGTACTATTAATAGTACATGCCATTTCATTGAGTATTATTTTGACTGAACAATTTGTTAATTTCTACATATAAAAATGATAGTATAAGGCTATGCCTTTCTTATTATGACTTCATTTATGTTTTGACAGTAAGTAATAATAATATTAGCAAAGGTTTACTTAATTCTAATCTTTCTAAGCAAATCGTTTGCGATTCCTTTATTTCACTTTTTAAATTTAAAATATAAGTTATTTTTCTGAACCATTTATGTTTGATAAAACGCAAGAAACATTAGAAATTTATAATATCCTCTCAAATTTTGTTGTAATACGTTATTTTCTAACTGTCCTTAACCCTTTCGGGTTTGAATTTTTTTTGAAGTTTTTAGAAAAATTTACTTTTACGTTAATAACATTAACACAAGCTATACAAATATATTAATTAGTATTTAACGAATATTTCACTGTCTGAACGATAACGAATGTTATTGTTTTGTGTACTATTTAATTCATATTCATATGACAATAGACTAAGGAAGAAGTTTTGGAGACGTTTAGAAAATATGGTGTTACAACAAGATTTAACTTATATTACAAATTTCTAAGACTTTTTGTGCTTTATTACACACGATTCTTTCAGGGAAGTAACTTTAATTTTAAATTTAAAGCGTGAAATATATGTTTAAAATAAAAGAATCGCAAACGGCGCAAACAGAAATAAACAAATAATTATTATTTTTGCTATTATGAAATACCTAAACATAAATGAAGTCGTGTAGTAAATGCATAGACATAATATCAATATTATTATTTTTAAATAGTAGCAAAAATATTTCTTAAAACAAAATAATACTCCATTAAAGTACATGTACTATTAATAGTACACCAGACTCGAAATGATTAAAAACTCTTCCTTAGCCTATTATCAAATAAATATGAACTGAATAGTACTAAAAAATAAGTACATGCATTAGACTTCAGACAATGAAATATTATTTAAGCTTCATTAAATTGATTTGGATAGCTATTATAAACGTTATTATAATAAAAGTAATTACGTTCTCAAAATGGAAAAAAATTCCGATCGGAAAAGGTTAAAGATGGTCTTTTTACTAGTTTACGGAAAAATGATATAATTATACTCTGCTAAAAAATCGATGAAGTTAATTCTTCCGTAATAAAAATACTTAATTATTTACGAACTAAGTATTCTTAAAATGAATAATCCCACAAAAAAAGCTTTATTGGCCACGGTTTTTTAGTTTAAAAGCCTCTACAAATACAATTGTACGCCTACCGAAGCGTATAAATTTTGTGGTACACGTTTTTAGCTAAAAAATGTTGTTGATAAATATCCTTAAATTAATAACTTTAAAATGAATTATATTTCCTGGAAATTTTATAATTTATAGATTTGCTTCAAATTATTCAAAACAATATTTGTTATTAGTATTTAAAATTATATATTTAAATATATCTCGTGCTAAATATAATTAAAGTTCAGATAAATCATTAAAAAAAAAATTGTATGAGTTTGCTGTTACCAAATTTTATTTCTTTAAGTCATTTGAACAACTGTACATCGGCAGAATTAATTACAAATTGACATTTTACCAACTGGGTTAAAAATGTCAGTTCGTGTGATATTTTTACCGATCAGTATGATTGAGTTAATAAAAAAAAGCTGTCAAGTGCGAGTACCCAGAGGGTTCTGCACAATAAATATATAAATTATTAAATGATTATTAAAAAAATATTGCTAAAGGAATAATAAGACTTTGTAAAAGATTATTCAACGTAAAGTTGGGTATAGCTGTATATACCAGAAATACACTAATTTGCATACCATAAAAGTTCAAAAAGATATGAAGCCTAAAGAATTCAAATGTTGCTATTCTGTAAAAACTCCTTTTTTTAATCGTAACCTAATCTGTTTTTGATGAATTTAATTCGGAACTGACAGTAAAGGTAGTACATATTTAAACTTCATTTGGCATTTCACAAAACTAAGTTCAGCGTATTCCTTTTTACAGTGTAGCTAAAACAAGCCCTTGTTAAAAGTTTAAGTTTGGCATTGTGCTAAGCGCGCTTCGATGTGAGGTCACTAAGTTGCAACACCACTTTTTTCCAGATAGTTTTTAAATTAACTTTTAAAGACACGGGAGAGGTAGTGAGAAAGTAACTCAATGCAAACTAATCGCGAATCCTATAGTATTTATGTGATTTATTCTAATTAAATAGGTCTGTTTTAGCAATTTGACGTTTATTCTTTTATACTGCTACGGGATACTGCATTATAGAAATATATCATTAAACTTGATATTTACGCTTTAAAAGCCCGTGGTACAGAGAATACGCTGCCCCTGTCATTATGCATGACCGAACCACCCCTGTCTTTAAGGCTTAATAGGCACCTCCAACGTTCCTACAATGCCCGAAAATAGGAAAACTCGATTTTCTCAAAAAAAAAAAAAAAAAAAAAAAAAAAGTGACTTAGGGCGATTGCTGTAATTGTCATGCAAGGCTTAAATTAACGTCCACTACTTCTATTTTTTTCATAATTTTAGTTTTAGTAGATTTGGAAATAGATAGGGAAAGAGAACATATTTTTGTACTACATTTTCGACTATATCTCTAAAAATATAATACCTAAAATTAGAAAAAATGTAGTTTTGAGTTTACCATTACGAAAGCTTTCACACGATACCCCACACGCTATATACATAAAAGATATTTTTTCAAGTAAATTAATCAGCCCCTCTACATTTTCCCTAAATATATTTCTAAATGTTTAATAATCTGTAAATATATTGGTAAACAGTCTGTATTACATCTCCACTTTGAACTTTCCATGTTTACTAATAAAATGATACACAGAAATAATTTTACAATGGTTCGTTTTTAATTTTTAAGTACGAAACCCTAAAAGAAAATTAGCTATATTCTTAAAAAAAGATTATTTTTGATGAGTTACAACGTATAGTTATAAAGAAGAAAAATGTTCGTATGGAGTTATAGAAGAATAGTTTTGTAATACAATTTGTAGTAAAATCTAATTTTCCTTGATAAAAGTAATAAGTCTAAATTTGTTTTTATATATTAAGAGCTGAAATATATGTAACACTTTTTGTTATTTTATTTAATATTAAATACCAAATGTGTAAGATTGATACGATTTCTTAGTCATTTACTAAAAAATACATACGTTTGCTTAGATTCAAATAATTTAGAAGGTCAGTGATACAATAACGGCCAATTATGCCCTGTAAACTATAAGTATATCAAAAATTTATTTTAGATTTAAATATCTGTATCTGTTATATTCCAAATGTCCCTATAGTTCACAGCATACATATTGACGCTGAAAATATTAATGAAAAATCTTGTTACTTTTACATAGTTACATTTTAACCTGTGCAACACATTTAACTTTAAAACTTTTTATGAAATTTCTTCCATTTTGAGAGCAAAATTAATTTTATTATAATGATGTTAATCGTAGCTATCCAAATAGACTTACTTGTTTAAAGATTATCTCATTGCCTGAAAGCTAACGAATGTACTTATTTTGTTTACAATTAGATTCATATGTATGTGAAATTAGGCTGGGGAACAGTTTTCGAAGACGTTTGGAAAGTCACGCATTACAACAGGATTTAAGAGGGTATTGCAACTTTCTAATGTTTTTTTGCGCTTTATCACACATGACTGGTTCCGAAAAGTAATTTATATTTTAAATTTAGAGAGTGAAATATGTGTAAAAGATAAAAAAATCGCCAACAGTGCACAGTGAATTAAGTAAACTTTTAGTATTATTATTACCAAATGCCAAAATATAAATGAAGTCATAATAAGAAAGGCATGCTATCATTTATATATGTCGAAAGTAACTAAGTAATTGTTAAGAAAAATAATACTCGATGAAAAGACGTGTACTATTAATAATTACACCAGACCCGAAATTTTTTAATTCCAATTAAAAGCCATTATCTAAAAAACAGTGACCCAACAGAACTGACACATTAAAACAAGTCCATGTCAACTTACCATGTCATTATTTAAAAGGCTTCGTGTTAATTCAAAATGATATGCACAATTAAAATACCAGGCGAAACGCCTATCTAAAAAAATTATACTATATTTTTATTTTGTTTGTTGTATTTGAATATGGCATGATTTTTTTAAATAAAAGAATTTTGCCAATACAAAACCGCAGTCTTCATTCATGAATGCCCAATAGCTTTAAATTCCATGAATTATTTGAATCAATTTTTAAATATGCGTAAGTCTGGTAAAAAGTTATAGAGGAGTTGTAGATAGCTAAAATAAATTGCAGTAAAATTTAATGCAAAATTTATGCTATTTTGTATCTCAAAATAATAATAATAAAAAAAATATATGTTAATTGCGAACATGATGATGAAAATATAGAACATCTTGAAATAATAAGAAGCATAGTTTTTTTAAACGCAAAATCAACCAAACATAGATTTCTTTGAAAAATGTTATTTTATTTGAAGAACGTGTGAAATTCATTTAAGATTTTACATTTTTAAAAACTCCACAACATAAATAATATTTATCGTTTGTTTGTTTGACTATTCATTGTTTTACAAAGTTACTATTAAAATTAAAGCAAAAATACAAAATAAATTTTGAGACAAACAATTTAAAAACATTTTTCATTATTAAACAATTATTTTAAACCAAAAGTTCAATATAAAGTAAGGAAAAGTGGGGTCTAATGGGACAAATGGATTTTTTTTTTTTTTTTTTTTTTTTTTTTTTAACACGGCAAATATTTTAGTGAAGATTTATATACTATTGCCTGGCAATATAGCTCAAGCACAAATTTTCAGCATGGGAGGTCAGCCATGACAGTTGATTGCTGTTTAAAAAAAAATCATGTCTTATTTCGGACAAAAAAAAGTAAACTTTATTTTTTGTGATTGATTCTATTTTGTAAACTATTCAGAATACTTATATATCATTTAAATACATTTATATGATTATATTAGTGATGATAAATATTAGTGAATGGGAAAATATTGCTAAAAATAATGAATTAAAAACGTAAATAATTATTTCTCAAGTTATAAATTTGCGTATAGTTGAGTCTAATGGGACATTTCTTGTGGAGGCTAATGGGACAACTTAATGATAGCCTACATGACTCGATATTTCTTTAAGGGTGTTTTTAACTGATCCGCTCAACAAGCGAAAAACGTTTTGACACATTTACAAATTCATTTTTTACAAGAAAATTATAAAATTTTAATGCCTGACTATGAAATCGATTTCGAATTGAACTTATTTTTCCATTTTATGATAATTAAATTACTTATTGAGTTATAAGCTATTTCGATGACGCAATCACCCGTTTTTCTCCTCCTTTTCGACCTGTTTTAGGTAGCTTTCATTACAAAAAGTAAAAAGCTACCTATTGCAGCCGTCCGGAGGAAAGCACTTCCAGAAAATTTTGGTATATTTTCACCGATCATGACCCCCAGACCCCAAAACCACCCTCCGTTCAAATGTTGACATATATATATATATATATATATATATACATATATAACCATATATATATATATATATATATATATATATATATATATATATATATATATATATATCTGATTTTTGTCATGCGATAACTAACGTATTTATGAACCAATTTGGATGAAACTTGGTATGTACATAGTACATACAAATATCTTGACCAGAGTTCTCTTGCAGAATATCTTGACATCGAGTTCGTTGGCCAGCATCATCCGCCATCTTGTTTCAAAATGGCGACCATTTAAAAAATTTAAAAAAAATTTAAAATTTAAAATTAAATGCGAAAAAATTAAAAGTTGAAAAATATTTTTATTTTATGTGTTAGATCTTAAAACATCAATTCCAGAACACTTTTTATTTTGTCTATATCTTAAAAAATGATTGAGTTATAGCACTTTGAATTTTTCGTATAGCTGACATTTTGAAACGATCTGATTTTTGTCATGCTATAACTAAAGAATTTATGAACCGATTTGAATGGAAACTTGGCATGTGCATAGCACATACAAATATCTCGACCGAGTTCGTTGGCCAGCATCATCCGCCATCTTGTTTCAAAATAACGGCCATTTAAAAAAAATTAAATTTTAAATTTAATGCCAAAAAATTACAAATTGAAAAATATTTTTATTCTATGTGTTAGATCTTAAAACACCATATCCAGAACACTTTTTACTTTGTCTATATTTTAAAAAATGATTGAGTTATAGCACTTTGAATTTTTCTTATGGCTGACATTTTGAAACGATCTGATTTTTGTCATGCTATAACTAACGTATTTATGAACCGATTTGAATGAAACTTGGTATGTACATAGTACATACAAATATCTCGACCAAGTTCGTTGGCCAGCATCATCCGCCATCTTGTTTCAAAAAGGCGGCCATTTAAAAAAATTTTAAAAATTTAAAATTTAAAAAGAAAAGCGAAAAAATTAAAAGTTGAAAAATATTTTTATTTTATGTATTAGATCCTAAAACACCGATTCTATAACACTTTTTACTTTGTCTATATCTTAAAAAATGATTGAGTTATAGCACTTTGAATTTTTCTTATGGCTGACATTTTGAAACGATCTGGTTTTTGTCACGTGATAACACTCGTATTTATAAATCGATTTGGATGTAACTTGGTGTGTACATACTATTTAATAAAGCCTGGACCTAGTTCGTTAACCAGTTCCATCCGCCAACTTGTTTAAAAATGGCGGTCATTTAATTTTTTTAAAAGAAATTTAAAATTTGAAATTAGGTATAAAAAAGTGAGAAATTGAAAAAGATTTTTCTTTTATGTATTTGACCTTGATACAAAGATTCCAAAGCCTTTTTTGTTCCGTCTGTATCTTAAAAAATGTCTGAGTTAAAGTACTTCTTGTTTCTTGTTATCTTGTTTCAAAATGGCGGCCACTTAAATTTGTCAAAAATCTTTTAAATGTATAATGATGTATTAAAAAAAAAAAAAAAAAAAAAAAAAAAAAAAAAAAAAAAAATAGAAATTGATAAAAGGTTCTTTCTAAACTATTTATCTTAATAATGAATTCCGGAGTATTTTTTGCTTTGTCTTTACCTGAAAAACGCCTGGGATATAGCAGTTTGAATTTCTAATGTGGGTAACATTTTTTTAAAAAGTCCTTCCGGCAATGCCGGGAGGAAGAGGTAGCTTTCATATACTTATATATTTATTTATTTATTTTAAGGTAAGTTACATTGTTCAAAAATACTAAGCTCAAATTAGTGGAAATAATCTTATAAAATTAGTGATTTTATAAGATTGAATACTAGTTTTTGTCAAGACTGGATATTAATAGGAATTTTTAGAAATTAGTCATCTTTTATTCATCCTGGTTTTAGTTTAAGCGATTTAGAGAGTCACCAAATTCTACGATATCATAAAGTGTATGCCATTTTAAAGCAACATTGTGGCTCGTTCAGATCAGACCGTTTCAAAATGTCAGCCATAAGCAAAATTCAAAGTGCTATAACTCAATCATTTTTTAAGATATAGACAAAATAAAAAGTGTTCTGGAATCGTTGTTTTAAGTTCTAACACGTAAAAGAAAAATATTTTCAACTTTTAATTTTTTCGCATTTAATTGTAAATTTTAAATTAAAAAAAAAATTAAAATGGCCACCATTTTGAAACAAAATAATGGATGATGCTGGCCAACGAACTCAGTCGAGACATTCATATGTAGTATGTACATACCAAGTTTCATTGAAATCGGTTCATAAATACGCGTGTTATCACGTGACAAAAATCAGATCGTTTCAAAATGTCAGACATAAGAAAAATTCAAAGTGCTATAACTCAATCATTTTGTAAGATATAGACAAAATAAAAAGTGTTCTGGAATCGTTATTTTAAGTTCTAACACGTAAAAGAAAAATATTTTTCAAATTTTGATTTTTTCGCATTTAGTTTTAAATTTTAAAATTTTAAAAAATTTAAAATGGCCACCATTTTGAAACAAAACTGCGGATGATGCTGGCCAACGAACTCGGTCGAGACATTTGTATATACTATGTACATACCAAGTTTCATTCAAATCGGTTCATAAATACGTTAGTTATCGCATGACAAAAATCAGATATATATATATATATATATATGGTTATATATATATATAAATATGTCAACATTTGAACGGAGGGTGGTTTTGGGGTCTGGGGGTCATGATCGGTGAAAATATACCAAAATTTTCCGGAAGTGCTTTCCTCCGGACGGCTGCAATAGGTAGCTTTTTACTTTTTGTAATGAAAGCTACCTAAAAGTCAATTTGCCCGCGACAGCACTCGTATATATAAATCGATTTCAATGTGAGTGTGCATGTTCACATGAATTAAGATTTCGATCAAGCTTATTGGATTTTTTTTTATCCATCATGCTGCTTTAAAATGGATATCGTGGAATTTGGCGACCCTATAAATCGCTTAAAATAAAACCAGGTTGAATAAAAGATGACTAATTTCTAAACATTCCTATTAATATTCAGTATTGACAAAAAGTAGTATTCAATCTTACATAATCGTATTCCAGTATTTTGAGCTTCGTATATTTGATTTATATAACTTAATATAAAATAAATAAATAAGTATATGAAAGCTACCTCTTCCTCCCGGCATTGCCGGAAGGACTTTTTCTACTTTCGTCGGGAAATATGCTCAAAAGTGTCAACTTTGAAGGCTTGTTATGAAAAATCTATTGTGTTTTTAAAAAAATAAAAGAATGAGTGCAATTAGTTTCTGAATAACAACACTTGCTATTTTCATTCATTTCCGAACAAAAATAAATTAATGCATGTGTCACAAAGTGGCCCTTTTTGATTTAAGAACACCCTTAAAAATACGTTGTAATGGTTTATTTGTCTTCACTTTGGGTATCATTTAATTAAAATGCTAGAAATATTAAGGCAGGATATAAAAAACGTAAAAAAATTATTTTGATTTTCTATATTGGGCAAATTTTTTGACCGATGTTTTGTGATTGAGGATGACAGTCTTTTGAAGCTAAAAATGCCAACATACTGTAGGAAATTAGATGATTTTCCGAGAGAAAAAGCCCCGGACAGTACAAAAGTTAAGAAAAATCCCACACAAAGGTCGGAAAGGTAGAAAGAAGTAATGTATCACAATTCATCTCAGCAAGAGACAGTTTTTCAGAGAAGCAGATAATAGACGCGACAGTATGTCGCCCTTTTGAAATTGCCGCTTCGGTAAGAATCCCACGGTAGTAACTCACGGTTCGGAAAACATTGCAAGGCAAAAATGAAACTGGTATCGACGAATAAGAAAATAGCTTGTTAATGACATAAGGTAGATGAGATTTAAATGGACGAAAAAAGTAACGGAGGTTTTTTGAAGGGGGGTCGAGAGAAGATGAAAAAGAGAAGGGAGTCGAGTTCTGGAGGGAGAGAAGGATGACACCTGCTGGGAGCAGAGAGATTTCTCTCTCGAGGGAGTGACTTAAAATCAGCGGTCCTGGCTGATCTTAGAAGGAAGATGACTCCGGATATAGGAGCATGAATAGTGCGGCTGAGTGGACACTCGTCGTGGATTTGTGAAACGGATTATATTAATCAAAGGAACGGTTTGATAACATTCCTCCATCTGAGCAATCTAAATGCTTGTAGTAAAATTTCAATGAACTAATTGAATATAATCAGAGACTCAATAACTTTATCTCAATGACTTTTATGGAAATCAGAACCCTTTCATGAACTATTAATTTATTTGTTTGTGATAAGATTTGTGTATTCAAGAATCATCTATACATTTAATAAAATGTTTTAAATAATTCATACATGAGTCAACGCCTCACCGAAGTATACGCACCACGCTACCCGCTCTTCATATGAAGGCGTCACAATACTTAGTGAAATTTAGATGTCCTATGCTTAAATTTGATGCCCAACAGTTTTCACATGTGCAGCATAGCGCTTGTTAGTAAAAAATGTATTTACACTGCATGTCCAACTAGCCCTGCACTGTGTCCCAATGGACCCCAGTATGCGGCCTAACGGGACAATTGTATTAAAGTACAAAAATGGATACAACACAAAGATTGGTGTAAAGTTTTTTACTATCTTAGAAAGTTTTTATTTATATAAATGTAAAATAAATTGGAATAAAAAAAAATAATGATAAAATGTGCATTTTTGTTCGCATGCTAGTCTAAAAAAAAAAAAAAATATATTCCATTACCCCCCCCCCCTTTTCCCTATTTATCTACACAATTTAAAATTCGTACATAAACAAATCTGATAATTCTAGCATCAAAAGTATAGAAATAATTGAATTAATGTAAGACTATATCATATAAATCTAACCACGTGTAGCCTAAAAAATATTTTTTTTTCATTAAAAAAAATTAAATTTCAATTTGCTTATGTCATGCGAAAGAAACTATGTAATTAGCCATTTTTACTTTCTTCTATCGTCAATAGAAGAAAGTATTGTAATCGATTTTTTTTTCAGCTTCCGGTTTTCGACGGATTTGCATGCTTTAGGAGTCAGAGATTCCAAAAAACATGTTTTGACAAAATGTCTGTCTGTACGCGTGTCTGTGTGTGTGTGTGCCCGTATGTCGTCATTCTACCATCAAAAAGTGTATAAAGATATGCATAGAATTGAACCAAATTTTTTTGTGAATGTTTTTGGCTATTGCAAGCAGGTTCTTTTTCAATTTTGAAATATTCTACCGGAAGGGGGCGCTGCAGTAACGATTTTTGAGCCATTTTCAGTATTGTATGAAGTTATGCATCGAAATGAACCAATTTTTTTGTGTAAGTGTTTGGCTATGGCTTGTTGGTCTTCCCTGAATTTGAAAAAAATCCGCCGGAAGGGGGAGCTGCGATAGCGATTTTTGTGCCATTTTCAGTATTTTACTACAGAAAAGATTATGAAGTTATGCATAGAATTGAATGAAATTTTTTGTGTATGATTATTTTTAGGTATGACGAGTAGATCCTTCCTCAATTTGATAAAAATCTGCCTACCGTTCTATTATTCATTGGCTCGTGCAGAGACGGAAACTGGTTTTTACTTTGTTTGATTGACTGAAGGAGAAATTTAAGATGAAAATCATCGTTGGTATAGTATTGAATTAATAATATTAACGCATTAACATGTGTAACTAAATTTTGAAATATTAAAATGTACGTATGAGATAGAAAAAAGTTTTGGGATTGGTACATCCAATTAGTTTTTCTTCATCTGCTCCAAGAGTAAGTCCACGTAGTAATTTTAATGATACTGATGTATTGTAATCATACTACATCAATTGTGTCTTTACTTTTATTATCTCAGTACTTTTCTGTCAGGTTGACTAACATTTATTTATGTTAGCCCTTCACTGTACGATTTTTTCTATTTTTATGAAGAAAATTATTTGAAATCTATATATTCATCTAATAATGGAAAAAATAGTAAAAAAAGAAAAAATCAAAATTTCACTTAAAATTTGATATTTTAAGGCGTGTACCCTACATACACAACTAGGGATTTTAAATATCGTATTGCTATATTTTTCAATTAAATGGGCTCAAATTAATTAATTTTATCTGCATAACATACTGTAACTTTCTTTGTATCATTTTAAGTATTCAGTAAAAATAATAAAAGTAAATTTTGATTTAATAGCTTATATCGAAAATCTTTTTGTTTCCAAAGAACAAATTCTAATTTTTTTTGTCAAATGCAGCATCTGACATGGACAAAATAACTGTTATTCTATTCTTTGGACTGTTCCTTATCAGTTACAGCGATCATATTGGCCAAATTGATGACAAATAATGAGAAGTATTGTGTTTTTAGGTATATGCCAAACGTGACACACCGTGCAGAGAAGGGTTAAGTTAAAAAAAAATGTAATCCTCCCTCGTTTTCCTCTTTCCCTAAATCCCCTTTTTCCATTGAATATTGTTTTGTCTTTAACAACATTTTACCCAAAAAGTATAAAATAGGCTTTAAGGAAATTACGTACCAAATTTGGGGACCATCAAGATCAGGGAACCCTATGTCAAGTCGTGCTGTAACAACCCCTGGTATTAGCTTTAGCAATAAAAAACAATTCCATTTAATGTTCTATACTGACAATGTTAAATAGGATAATTTTGGTGTTATCGTCCTTTTTCTCAGAATCTGTTGGAAACAAATTTGAAGGTTTATCTTCAATATGCAGGGTGTTTCTAAACTCATGGTACAAACTTTAAGGGGTGATAGTATACATCAAAACAAACAATATTAAATCGGAAACTAAGGGTCCCAAACGTCTTCCGAAGGAGATAGGCGCCATTAAAGTTTAGGGTTCAAAAATTCAAATGATTATAAAAAACAGAAAAAATTTATCGATTCGTTTGTGGTTTCCGCTAAAACTATTCTTTATGTCAGTATTATCTTGAAAATAAATTATTAAGATAAATTTCAAAAAATGCCGATAGAGGGCGTTTTAGACTTTGGAGTAACGAAAAACTATTTTTTACCGTTATTTTTTGCATCTCATTAAATTTTTTCAGAAGCTTAGACATAAATTTAAATTTTGAGCTCAAAATCTAAATCGTTGGGAGTGGTTAAGTAGCGCAAACTGAACTGTGGGGGGAGGTTCAAATTTCAAATGATTATAAAAAACGGAAAAATTGATCAATTGATTTGCGATTTTCACTAAAATTATTCTTTATGTCAGTATTATCTTGAAAATAAATTATAAAGATAAAATTCAAAAAATGCCGATAGATGGCGCTTTAGACTTTGGAGTAACGTAGAACTATATTTTACCGTTAATTTTTGCATCTCATAAAAATTTTTTAGAAGCTTAGACATAAACTTAAATTTTGAGATGAAAATCTGAATCGTTGGGAGTGGTTAAGTAGCGTAAACTGAACTGCGTTCAATGGGGGTGGGGAGGTTCAAATTTCAAAAGATTATAAAAAACGGAAAAATCTCAAACGAATCAACCAATTTTTCTGTTTTTTATAATCATTTGAATTTTCGGATCCTAAACTTTAATGGCGCCTATCTCCTTCGGAAGACGTTTGGGACCCTTAGTTTCCGATTTAATATTGTTTGTCTTGATGTATACTATCACCCCTTAAAGTTTGTACCATGAGTTTAGAAACACCCTGTATATGTAAAATAGTTTGTCCTGGCTGACCCATAATCAACTCACAGGCAAACTACTGAACCTAGAAGCATGAAAATTGGAGAGATTTATTTATTATGATGAAAGTGTGCATTAAGACGGGATTTTTGAAAATTCCCCTCTTAAGGGGGTTAAAAAAAGAATAGAAAATTATGGAACATCTCGTTGCATCTTAGCAGCTGTTTTAGGTAGGAATTTGAAATTTCAGAAAATAAATCTACTAAATGAATCATTAAACCGATTTCAGCGATTTTACAAATTACTCCTCCCCATTAGGGGGTTAACAGAGGGCCGACAATTTTAGAACATTTGACACATCTCAGCAGCTGTTTTATGTAGGAGCGTGAAATTGAAGAAAATAAATCTACTTAAGAAATAATTAAACATGTATATCAGCGACCTGTCAAAAAGGGGCAAAAATTTTAGAACATTTGGCATTTCTCAGCAGTTAGCAGCCATTTTAAGTAGGACCGTGAAATTGCAGAAAAGAAATTTATTAAAAAATAACTGTACACATGTTTCAGCGATTTTAAAATTTCCACTCCCGAGAAAGTTAAAATGGAGGTCGAAAAATAAACTTTTTTGGACCCGTCATGTGATATATCATGGGAAAGACCAAGCACTCCTTTTGCATGCTATGAACCTTTTTTCCTTCCTGCCTAAACTGCACCCTTCCCCCCACCCGGGGCAGAGAATTTTCGAACTTTTTTGAAATCGTAGCGATTTTATCATTTTAGGTCGGATTTTTTTACGGAGCTCTCTGGTAAATATTATTTATAATTTATGAAAATTTCAAAAAGAGGGGGGAGGCTGTAGCTGAAACCATGGGAGACGGGAGACGAGTAGCTGAAACCATGGGAGCATTTTTTCTAGCTTTTCCCGACATCTGCCATGTGGATCATCATGTGGTCATACATAATTGGAAAGCTCTATGACCATTATTTCATCTGATACACTACCAAACCCCTCACCCCTTTTCCCTGTTTGGGGGCTATTTTCTAAATTTAGCTTACACGCCTCAAGTAATACATCGTTGGATAGCCCTGTGACCACTTATTCATATTATGCACTTTCCTTGTCTTTCCCCCTCCACTTAGCCTTTCAATGGGGGGTACGTTTAACGTATTCCAGTAGGAGGTCTTCTAATAAATGGAAAATTGTGGAAATGATCTCAAATGACATTGAAAAATCAATAAAAATATTGATTCAATTTACCATTTTTTTCGTTCACGTTTTTGTACCAGGGGTGCTTTTAAATCTTATTTCTCTGGACATTTTTAAGATAATTTCTGAAACATTCTATTTTTTGATACTTAAACTTCCTTGTCTTTTTATACTTACTCGAGCCTTTTAAACTTTTTACAACCAGGGGACATTGTCACATGAGTTTTACACTATTGCTGCTCCATTATAGACTTTCTTCGTTTGTTATTTTTTTAATTCCATCTATTTATTGTTGCCATGTATTTACTAAAATCTACTTTATACGCATGTAAAAATAATAATTTTATTAATTGATTGTAGAACATCTCAATTGTAATATTCTCGGAAGAAATGGGTGACTGCATCGATTGTGTTTTTAAAGATAGCGGTTTGTTTCGATTGGGGAATTTTTTAGAATCACCCATCACTAGCCATACCCCAGCAGCAGTTTTAGGTAAAAGGGTTAAATTCAAAACAAGCCTGCTGAGACATTATTTAACATTTATAATTTATACATTAATTTTATACATTTTATGCATTTCATACTAACATTTCACCATAATTTATACATTTCAGCGATTTTTGAAATTTGCTTCTTCCCTCCAACAGGATTAACGGGAAGTACAAAAGTTTTAGGGCATTCCGCCATACCTTAGCAGCAATTTTAGATAGAGGCATGAAATTAGGGATAATTAATCTACTGAGAAAATTTATACATATATTTTATCTAATTTAGAACCTTCATATCTAATTTAGAATCACCTAAGAGTGTTTAATGAAATGGTTTTACAGGGTGCGTAGTTATCAAGAAACTCAGAGGATTTTAATTCTTTTAGTATCAGAAATTCTTTAAAGTACTGGTTGTTACATCTGAAAAAGGATTTCTTTTTCGTTAAATAAAACAAATATTACATTATATAAATTCCGGTAAAAGGTCCTTACAAGGTCCTTCCAGACTACGCACCCTGTTTTACTTTCGGGACATTTCGCCATATATATGCCGCGGTTTTAGGTAGAAGTGGAAATTCAAGATAATAAACATACTAAAAAATAGTTAAACATATGTATTTCAGCGATTTTAATGCCACTTTATTCTATTATGTCGTCTATGTCTTTGGGGTTCCCTGAATGAAATTGAAGATATTTGTAAAAGAAAATTTAACTCTCTATTGTAAGTTAATGTACTGTACGAAATGCACCTATTTATCTCACTTTATAAAGACAGTGTCATATTTTGTTTTATACTTGAATTTTGTCGGTAAAAATAAAAACAAGATTGTCTTTTTGATTTCTTATTTTTTTATATAATTTAAAACGTTCATTTAATAATGGTTAAGGGTACAAATCACATAAAATGCTTTGATTTTACGATTTTTCAATTTTGCGCTTTTAAACAGACTCCGATATTTCTTCAAATAATTAACAATATGTAAATCCCCAAAAGTAGATTAATGCTCGTCAACAAATCTATCACAATCGTAAACTTTCAGTTTTTCTCAGAATGAATTTTTTACAGCTTTAAAAACACTTTTATAAAACCTATTAAAGCTATGGAGTTAGTAAAATTAATTTCACTGAATGAGAAGACCATAGAAGTTGAATGTTAATGAGTTATTTTAAACAGCAGAGCCAACATTCATAAAATTAGCTATTTAATTATTTAATTATGTATTACTAAAGATTAATAGATAGAATAATGAATGAATCATCTGTACCTGCCAAACCTTAAAAAAAAAATGTACTGCAATTTCTAAACAGAGATATTTGTCTTATTTATTTGCAAATTTTTGTCATTAAATAATCCAAATATTTCTAATTGGAAGTTGTGGGACTCAAAATTCGGAATGTTTACGAATATCAGTGATCAGAGTTAAAATATCATGAATGTATATATAAAATAAAAGGTTGATGAAATTGTAATCGTTATATTTAATATATAAATCGGATTGAATTCCAGATGCTGCAACCCCTTGAGGTATATCCTATGACTGTTTCATTTAAAAATTATTTTTGAATGTAAAATTATTATAAAGGAAAAAATACAAAATAAACATTTTTTAAAAATGTTATCGATTTTGCGTGAAATTTTTGAATTTGTATTTTGAATAAAACAGGTACCGTTCGCTTAAAGCATTTTCAACGACCTTTTACCAGAATTTTCGTAAAGTATTATTTGCCTTATATAATGAAAAAATCTATCTGCAGATATCGCGAGCAGTACTTTACGAAATTCCTGGCAGCAAAACATCTAACATCCTCTGAATCCCTTGAAGCATACGAACTCTATAAAATTGTTTTACATTTTTATACACTACAATACCACATGAACTACTGATATATTTTAATACACCGCTTAGAAAATTGCTGCATATTTCCATGGGTTTTTTTGTTAAATATGCAGAATTTATCGAGATTTTATAAATTCTTTTTAATGAAATATTTTGAGGGTTTAAGGGTTTAAGGCTTAATTGCACTCAAACACATTCGCTACATTTATCTTTAATTTTGGGTATCTTAGCAAAAGCTTATTTTACGATGCATTTTTTATGCCATTGCGATTTCTTGTTTATTTCCATTAAGATTAAGCATTTTCTTTTACCGCTGTTTAACCAGTAATTATCTTTATGCTATCAGTGACTTCAATCAAGTATTTATGACATTTAAAAAGCATTTACAGCAATGATTAAAAATACCACAAATCAAAATACAATTATTTATTTAAATCATTTACGCGGAACTCAATCTTGTCATAAATTTACACATATTTTTAAATTAAAATATATCAGCATGCATGTTTAATTCGTTGAATTTTAATGGAAAATTATTCTATATCATAATCCTGTTTTTTACTTTAATATTTCCTTGATATACTGAATATTATTTTTTCTTTTACTCTTCTCCTTTCCCTCTCAGTTTACATAATATTCAATGGTCCATTCTATTATCCATTCTATTCTGATAATATTTAAATATAGTTCCTGTTCATTTTACATATTTATGAAATTTCCGCTTTTAGACGTCAATTAATAATAATAAATCTGTATAAAAATAACCAAGGACCCAATAAGCAAAAAAAAAAAAGAAATCAACATTGACCTGCAACAGCTGCTATTTTACGCAATATGAATTGCATAAAGTTAGAATTTTTTCCGATTTTTTTTCTTTTAATCTAAATAATTATCCGACATAGCATTAAGAGTCCGAAATTATGGTTTCGCTTACTGTGTTCCTGAACAAAAGGCTTCAAATTAAAGATATTCTCCAACTCTCGCCTTTGCCGCAATTACGCCAGTTAATTATATTGCAAATGCATGCCTTAGGGGCTTATTTAGATTAATTCTATTGTTTATTTCTGGCAGCAGAAGAAAAAGAGTGGCTCTATTAAAAACAGATGATATTCTGGGGTCATGTCACGATCTGACGATACTAATTTAAATTCACGCTTTCATTAACAGGGTTCTACAGATGCTTAATAATAATCCAACTCATTTAATTACGTTTAAATTCCCCATAATTTTTTTTTTCGTTTTAAAGAGAATGCAATTATTTTTTATCGTTTATCCATGATTATTTTCGCCTTTCAAAAATTCTCGATACTTCCTGATCCCCCACATGTTTTAATGCCGGTTTATTTTCGCGTCTGTTAAGTAGTGTATTTGTTTCGTTTAACGTTTGTTAGATTTTTTGAAACATTAGAAAAAAAAATAGATTACAGAAGTAAACAGGCGATTGAGTGAAACATGACATTTTCAAAACAAGAAACTTTTAAAATTGAAAATGTTTAGGACTTTTATGCGGTGGTCTGTTATCAAAATAAAGATTGTCATTGTAAAATACCATTATCCTGACAAATAAGTCATTATTCAGTATGCAGATATAGTAACATTGGAATGCACAGACGTTGACAATGGCAACCACAAAAATTACGTTTTAATTAAAAAATTTTCATGTTCCTTCCATTTTAAAATTTAGGATATGTAACACTGTATAAAGGAACACTGTAGCTGTGTGATACAATATATTTTTGATTAATAAACAAAATATCATTTATTTCGTAACACAAAATGGTCAGAAGAATAACAAAAAAAATCTACAGATCTTTAACCCGCCAACGCTCATTATTAACTCCAGCTGACAAGCATTAGAAAAGGACCCCTAGCCTTATATTGTAAGTCAATATATAATGTGGTGCTTTTATGAGATGTTATAAATTTTCATGGGAAAAATTTCCATATCTCTTGGATTTTCTAACATGATATTATAACTTCCGTAGTTTTGTACCTCCTGCAAACAAGCAATAACTTGAACTGTTTTTCTTTTTTGGTACAAAAGTGTCAAAAAACACAAATAGTATATAGCCGTATAATAGCAGTATTGTACAAGTCTTATATATATATATTGTTTTGCTTCAAAGTTAATTTACGTTCGATTAATTTTTGTTGCAGTTATTCGAACTTCGATTTGTGTGTCACCAATAGTGTAAAGTCCAAATTATTAGTCCCATATATACTTTTTGTTAAAACTTGTTTTTAGTGCTCTTTTGTAGTGCTAATAGTAGAATAAGATTTATGAACTTGAGTATGTATGAGGATCTCAGAAGCCAAGGGGTACTAGTGATCAAAATTCGATTTGGAGTAAATTGAATTAAAAGATAATTGACGTTAAATTTGAACATCAATAATAATTGAATGAATTGAGATAGGAAACTACCACTTGCTTATTGTGATCTTTGAACTCTTATTTCAATAACTGTGAAAAAAGTAGGGTACAATTTTCTTTAAATTTATAATTAACCAATACTGATTATTATTCGGCAAAAAAGAGGATGATTTCTAGAACGTAGTGTATGATTAGAAAATCCCATATATTTCATTACCTGGAAAGAAAGAAGTATATTTCCAGATCGTCCGTACACTTAGTTCAATTTTTTCGATTTTCTCACTTATACCCCTTGGCTTCTAGTGTCCTCATATATAAATAATTCTGGAAATTGCATGGCTGAATTTCAGGCGAAGTACTTAACAATTCAAATAATTTGTAAATCCTGCATCTTGGAAGAGTGATTTCAAAAGTTCTGTTTTAAACTATTTTAATGAGAGTCAGCTTTTCATTAGTTTAAGCTGTTTTCATAATAAAATTTTTTTTCCAGCAATTACAATGACATAGATGCTCAATAAAAAATGTTATTTATGGGTATTTCCATGAGCACTTGTCGTGTAAGTCATATTTCTGGTAACTGCTAAATTTTTGGCCACCGTTATTTTCGAAAGGTTTGCATAGCCTTATTCAATTAATGAAATATATCTGATAAAATAAGTCACATGTTTCCGTTCTAAAATACTGGTATCCAAAATCGTAGTATGTGACTTACATGAAATGTTCTCATGGAATTACCCTTATTGAAATATAAGGTTGTGAGTTCAACCGGAAAAATTATTTTGCAATGTAAACCTGGAGATGCAGGAAATGCAGCTTTTTAACCCATTCGTGCCCACGACGTTTTGCGCAAATTTTATTCGGTTGGCACCACTATTTTTAAAAGAATTAAGTTTAGTTCATTAATTACGAAAATGTTTCAATTAAATAAAATAAAGATTGTTGTTCATTTTTACCGGTGAAAAAAACAGTGCTACATGCACCTTTTGAAGCGTCCCTAAAAAGGGACGCTAGGCACTAATGGGCTAAAGCTAATGTTCATTTGAATGAAAATCTGAAGCCTTCTAAATGTGTCTGTTAGGTTTGCTCCATCTCACAGAAATTGTCGAAATTACATTTTAATATCTAAATACGCAAAAATATTTCTCTTTCTTCTTATTTTTTTCATGGATCCAGCTGTCTTATAAAAATTGTACCTACAAGGATTAACCAAAAAAAAAAAAAAAAAAAAAAAAAAAAAAAAAAAAAAAAAAACAATACCTTACGGGTTATGGACAGTAATTGCTGAAATCTGGTTTTCAAATGTGTCATGTGTTTCTCAGTTGTATACGTTAAGGTATTCTGGAAATTTTGAAAAATATATCATAGTCTACCCTTGATGTATGATTTTCTTCTTTTTTATTGATTATAGTTAATAGACTATTGAATTTTAAAGTTAGAGGTCCCTTAAGAAAAAATCATTATTTTTATGATATCGATTTTTGGTAGAAAATAAAAAATATATTTTTGAATCATCTACATATTTTTTCAATGTGTAATTTTACATAGCATTTACGAATTTTTTATATGAATGCTTGATAAACAGGTTTTTTATGCAATATTATAATTTAAGCTGCTACTTACACACTGTAAAACATTCGAAAGTTTCAATATTTAGCAAATTACTAGGTAATCGAAAAAAGACCCATCGTTAAAAAATAAACAATGAGTCAAATAAAGTTATTGAAGGTATTCTTGAAACGAGATAATGACTAAAGGCTGAGATTTATTTACTACGCTTCCCAGTTTTCGCTTCAAATATCCCTAAGAGATGACACCCAATTCTGGTATATATTTGATTATAGTACTAATCAACTTATTAATATGTACAACATAGTATGTGCATGAATATGAAATATTATTAACTTCAAAGATGCGTAAGACATAAAATGTACTTCGTCATAATTACTCATTGATTTTGAACATAAAACTCACCATTTTATCTTTAAAAGATAAAAGTAAGATATATATTAATGGGTAACATAGAATTTAGGGATTAAAAAATAATTTAGTAACTTTTGGGCCATGCTGTATATTAAATTTTTGATGCGCAGATAATATACAAAAGTACAAATAATTTAGGGGCTAACATTCTGATTTATCGTAAAATGATAATCAACGTAAAAAACATTAATCTAAAATCTAAGCATTCAATATTTATAATAAAATATTTTCCCAACCTTTTTTGAATACCAGTACTTATAAGTTCAAGATGGCGAGTGGTCAGGGAAAAATACAATCAAAATGCTGTTAAATACCAGTATTTTGTTAAAGAAAAATTCGACTTCTTTTAATCTCTTTATATTATATATTTTCTATAAGAAAATACTGTTAGTTTTAACTTTTCTTGACAGTGTTTTACCTGACCACTCGGCAGCCTGAAGTTCTTTTTTATTTAATGTTGATTTGATCTACAGAAGTCCCACCTCCTCCACTCTATCTCGGGAACACGTCGGAATTGGAAAACTAAAACCTTTGTCCAATAAATTTGAAGTCCACTCATTTAGTTATAAAGCATATGTAGCATGGGGGAGTCACATATGATGTAAAGCATTAGAATTATAAAAATAGATGTGAAACATAAAAATTATCAATATTAACACCTTATTATGGCAGCATATATTTGCATTCTACGGTAAATTTTACTTTAGCGTTGGCAAACTGCAGCCATTAGTTCGAACAACTTAGGAATTATGCTGTTTTAAAATTTGGAACTCTTAATGTTAAATTCATTATTAATCGTTGCAAAGCAGATAATTATTTATCAAGACTCACAAAAAAATTAGCGGAATGAGCTGTAATTTTGGACTCGAATCTTTTGAAAATTTTCGAAAGTGTTTTAAATAAAAACATTCGTAGGTTACAATTAATGTTTTTTTCGAATGTTAATTAAAAATAAAAAAATTTGAAACATATTTTTTAAAACAATATTTTAGAAATATTTTTTTTTTTTTTGGAAAAATATAAAGTGTAACTTATGAACTTGTTTACAGAAATATGTTTCTAGAAGCGTTAAATACGCGAATCCAAAATAACAACTAATAAAATTCCAAAATAATTTCCGCTGTCTGGTTTTATAAATGAATTTAACTTAACCCGTTTCAAACTGTTCAAAAAATATGATCAACCTGCATATTTACTTCTTATATGGTAACGTCTCTCATATTTAAATTAACAAGTCTTAAAATGTTAATGAATGTTATGATAAATAAATAATTCTTCATTCTTCACAACAGACAGTCAATTTACTAACTTGGAGGTTTAAACACACGTAAAAAAGACAAATTTCAACTAAATTGCATTTTTGAATAGAATAAAATCTATAAATATTTAACAGATTATCTATATCACTTCCTCATCTCGACATTAAAAAGAAAGAACAACAGTTGTCATGGTGAAAAAAAGCAATTATTATAATTATATCCTGAATTTACTTAAAAATAGATTTAAATAAATAAACAGTGCTAGCTAGTTTAAAATAGTATTGTATATATCATCCCTTTTAGCAATTTAGTTCAATCTTTTCGAATAAAAATCGAAGTCTTTGTAGAGTTTTTTAAATAGATCTATTACCGAGCAGATTGTGTTTATAATAATATTCTGTTTTCTTCAGTGTTTTAGATCATGAAGTTAGACATATATGTGTTTTACTATTAAATTCATTTTGAGATTTTGAGACAAAATTTTCCACGATTTATTATTTCATAAAACTTTATAAACTTTATTAATTCATAAAAATTTTATTTCATAAAACTGAAATATCACATGTGATACTTCCGAACCGTAGCGGATAACGAAACTAATTGATTATTTTATATTTTTACATTACTTCAAAATAGCTGATTGTTTCTGGCTTTGGATCAAAACCAAAAAAGGGCAGCACTGATGTCTATAATGTATTTATAAGTGTTATTATCATCTGAGTTTGCAAAATGTATTTCAGACAGTGTGACCAAGGAAAGAAGAAATTTTCATAATTAATTGACTTAAACACTTTATTAAAAAAAAAAAAAAAAAAAAAAAAAAAAAAAAAAAAAAAAAAGGTTTTGTAGATTTTTAAATTAAATAAAGCTCTTCAATTTGTTACTGCATAAGTTAGGTTATCAATAATTAAATAGACATTTTAAGGGTGTTAGTCATTTTAGATCCATATCTGTGAACCTAAATTATCAGTCCCCTAAAGCATCAATTTCAGAAAAAAACTTTTTTCTGACATCTATGGTGTCTTATAGGTTGTGCAAAATCAATGAATGTGCATTTGCAGTGTTATTTTACCTTCGGGCCTGAAGAGGTTATAGGCAAATTATTTTTAATTCCCAGATCTTCCAAAAGTTGTATCAACTAATGGATTTTCGTAAGCGCATTACATATCAGAAACACATGAAGATTCTGTTGATGACAAGGCCACACTGTTCTATCTGTAGTGACCCAATAAAACATTGGACTTTCACCCAGAAAGAATATATTTCTATAGTTTTAATTCTTGATGTCTTGCTATTGTCAAGTCGTCATCCGTATATCCGTTTCTGGTTCTGAATTATTAATGATAACAAGATTAAGTTCTTTCGTAGTAGTCTTATGGATACTGGACCAACCTTATTCTGTAAGTTTTACACATTTCCTACTTAATAAATTGATTGTTAATAACATTTTTCTCCAATTCAATGTAGATATATACAATCGCATTTCAGTAGTTTTTCTTGGTTTTATAATATCATTCAGTTGGAACAAAAATTTCGTCATAATGACTTCCAAATTTTTGATTGTATCATTTTGCAACAATTCTCGTTTTGTATATTTTGGCATTTCTATCTTCATTTAATTTAGTTTTGAAACTGTACTTGCAACCAATTGATTTTTTAATCTTTGTAAATGTAACTATTTTCTACTTATTTTACAACGCATTTAGTTTCTTTCTTGAATAGATTCTGGTATTTTTTACTCTTTTGTTAATAATTTTTGAATGTTATGGATATTGTTGGCTCAATTGTTTGGTTTCATAGTTGACTATTTCCATGCGAAATTGTGATGCCTGTCACATACTGCAACGTTTGGCTACCAGTATTTTAGAATGGAAAAAATGTGACTTATTTTATCAAAGATATCTCATCAATTGAATAAGGCTAAGCAAACTTTTAAAAAATAACAATGGCCAACGAGCATAGCGATTTTCAGCTGTGTGACAGATATGACAAGTTCGCATGGAAATAGTTAGTATGTACGTTAATCTTTCTGGAGGTTTCCCCTTTTCCGTTTTGTTAGCTTGTCGGATCTCCTTGGTTCAGGTTTTACATTTTCTGCATTTTTTTTATTTTAATTTTTTATTTTAATGTGGAATATTTATTAAAGGAGTTTCTTTACATTCTTTTTCTTAAATAAATTTTACATCAACATTATCAATCTACTTATGATGAAGTTGCATTCACAGGGCTCCCAAATGGTCCGCGAACTGAATACTGAACACCAATATTTTTTAACAGAAAGTTTCATAGTATGTTTCTGCAGAATTTGTGCTAAAACTAACCTCCGAAAGTCTTTTCTGTTCAATTTTCAAGAAAAATCTATTTGAAAATATCTCTAAGATAATATTGATGTTCAGTTGGCGGACCATTTGGGAGCCCTGCACTTAGGAACATATATTCTAAATTCTTTCCTTTTTTATGCTATTCTAATTAAATTTTTTACGACATTTTCTTCAAACTTGCTTCTTTTCCTTTTATGAAAATACGCATAAGCTGTGCAGTTGAGGTTCTGATGTTAGATAGATTTGTTTTCTTCAGGGTTCGTTAGTCTGGAAGGACTTGTAAGGACCTTTTATCAGAATTTTCATAATGTAATATTTGTTTTATTTAACGAAAAAAAATCGATTTTCACATTTAGCAAGTAGTACTTTACGATATTTCAGATACTAAAACAATTAAAATCCTCTAAATTCCTTGATGCCTACGAACCTTGTTCTTACGTATCGATAACTCGATAGGAGTGTTATTATTTATATTTGTTAGCAATCTGTCTTACAGGAAATCAACTATCATTACTATTTTTCTTTGTAATGTGCGACGTTGATTAGCTTCTGCATGTAAACATCGTCATTTAAACCAATCTTCTGTTTGGAAACTCCATTCTGCTGTGGTGAGTACTGTAAGTTTTTATTTTATACCCGACCCTTTGATATAAAATTTCGCTTCATTGTTTGGATAGTCTCTTCCGTTATCATTTTTTAATCCTTACTGAATTTTATCAGATTTATTTTTGGCAGTTGTGATAATTTTTTTTTAATTTAAAAAGTACTTTCCATTTATGAGATAATAAATAAATCATAGTAAATCTAGAAAAAATGTCTACAATTGTAATAAATAATATTTACCACCAAAAGGTGTAGTTCTTATGAACCCACATAAATTATAGATGCCAACATCTCTTAATTTATTCCGGAGACTGAGCCAAGATGAGTATGCTTTCAACAGGAAATTTTATTTGATAAAAAATTTTAAAATGAAACCGATGCTTTGCATAGTAGAATGAAGGCACATTCTCTTGTGTATTTTTTCCTGTTCCAGCATGTAAATATTTGATCAGACTCCGGAATAATTAAGAGGGGTTGGCATCTATGCGTAAATCAATATGAATATAAATTCACATAAATCCATATGAATAAGAAAAAACCGGTTATTTGCCGTAATTTTACATTTTTGGGGATGGAAATTCACACATTTTGTTTTTCGTGATCTTTACACATTTATTTTTATGATGACAGCCGTAAAGTTTAATTCCATCGGAAATATTTGCTGTTAAGTAGCAATAATATCTGTATGACTAAAATGTCTAGGTTGTAATGTTAGACAGTTTTTATTTACACAGTTAAATACTAAATTAATTTCGCTGCATTCAGTATCTACATAATCATATAACACGAGTTGGTACAAAATTGGGTTCGTGGGCGATTGATTCAAGACATATTTTATTATTCTTTTCACAAAATATTCTGGTCAAAAATAATAGAAAAACTATCATGTTATTAACCTCCTAGGTCCTGAAACAAATATCCCGTGCAATTATATAAAAACGAGTTTAAAATTAGTATAAAATATCTCCAAAGTGCGTAATTAAAATTCGAGACACTAAAAATGATATCAAGATTAGATTTAATCTTAAAAAAAATTCCACAATCGTGTCAAGGTGGAAAAAATTTTGCTTTTTTTTAAAAGTTTTTATAATTAGTTTTTAATGTTTTGTATAAAATTTCTTCAAAATAGTGGCAATTGGATCCCTTTCATTGTTTGAACGGCTAAATTTTCAAAGGTCAGTTCTTTTTGATTAGTGGAACAAAATCCCATTAGAATCTTGCTGCTCTAAAATTAACGGAAAATGATGCACTGCTTTTGAAAACAGATATTTCTTCACAAAGTTGTCACAATTCCATATTTTTTTCTTTTTGCTGATAACCAATTTTAAACACCAGGCAAAATGCTTAAGTAAGTGTATATGAAGTAATATTTAAAAGAAAATTACTATTTACTTAAATAAAATTAAATAATTTAGCACAAGTGCGTAAAAAAGACATAAATGAAAAAGACAATTACGTGAAAAAGACAATTACGTGAAAAAGACAAATTTTACTTTCAGGGACTGAGATTAGAATGCCGGTATTCAGATGGAAGAGTACGAATGTTCAGATGCAAAGGTGTAGCTGAAAAACAAACCTTCAAGTTTGAAGCTAAAATAATTATAAAACGATCAAATTAAAATGTCAATTTTTTGTAAATGTTGAATGCGAATACGAAAAGTGCGTAATTAAAATTCGAGACACTAAAAATGATATCAAGATTAGATTTAATCTTAAAAAAAATTCCACAATCGTGTCAAGGTGGAAAAAATTTTGCTTTTTTTTTCCATTTCGAAATACCAAGCATAAGAGTCTCATAAACAACTTCATCATAAGTGATCTTTGTTATATTTAGCGGATTAAACGGATTAATTCTTTATTATATTTAACGATTAAAGTTTAATTAATTTGGGCTATTGAGTTTATAGAAATAATTTTTTATAATTTTAGGTTAAAATAATATTCGTTTGAGAGTTAAATTAACCAATACAAGACGAATTTTTTATTGGAAATAATTTATAGGTATATTATTAAATCAATGAGAGAGTTCCTTCTTAATTCTGAATAACTATTCAATAATTTGCTCAAAGGTCAGGGACAAAAACTAAACAATAAAAATGAATAAACATGGTGTCTCATTCAACTTTTCAGACAAAAAATATAGGCTGATCCATTCTAACTCAAGCCAAGTTTTCGTAAACGAAAGTAATAAATTAAGATATGTAAGGAATTATTGAAAAGTCTGAATGTGTTTTGGTTTAAATGTAATAACGCCAAGGAAAGTTTTTGAAAACTACGAAATTCCAATAGGTGATACTAGATAAAACCTTGTGTGGAAGATTACAATATTTAAAATCAACATTTAACTATAGATGTCAACATCTCTTAATTTATTCCGGAGTCTGAGCCAAGATGAGTATGCTTTCAACCGGAAATTTTATTTGATAAAAAATTTTAAAATGAAACCGATGCTTTGCATAGTAGAATGAAGGCACATTCTCTTGTGTATTTTTTCCGGTTCCAGCATGCAAATATTTGATCAGACTCCGGAATAATTAAGAGGGGTTGGCATCTATGATTTAACACACAATACACAATTTTATGTTGTGTATTGTGTGTTAAACGTTGATTTTAAATATTGTAATAGGGGATACTATGTGAATTGCCAGCAAATTCTAAAATATGGAGAGTTGAATTCGTGTTGTTTGGGTGCATAGTCGAAATTTCTATCATCTGACTAGATATAATCGCAAACGAAATAATCTAAAAAATAACTATTTTTAATTAGAAAAAAAATTACATTCGTTCATTAATAAATTACATGATGAAATATACATTTTCATACAAAAAGTTATTATAGTTCATAAGGGTCGTCCAACTATTACGCAAACAGAAAGGGGAGCGGTTGGAGTCCAGTGCTTATTTTTGCTGACATGGAGAGAGGGATGAACAGAATTATTAGGTAAGCATTACACAACGAAGCAATTACAGTTTAACAACAAAAAGCAAAAGAGCATGATTTGGATGAGCATTTTGCGGCAGTTGAACGACTTGAGAAAAAAGCTATAGAGTAAACAAGGACTGAGAACAGGGAACATTCCATCTCATACTACATTGAAAACGTAATAACAGACAGTGCAGAAATCTTGGATACCAGACCAGAAAGGTGAACTCCAAATACATAATATTCTCATCATTTTTGTTAAAATGTTTAGTTATGTGCCTAAATAAATTAAGCCTGTTGTATTATTCAAAGTTTTCCTTTGTTGTTATTCAGTGCAATAAATAATAATGCATCAAAAACTGTTTTGTATTCTATCAATTGTTTAATGCAATGAGTAACAATATATGAAACCGATTTTGATTACCACCGATACTAGAAGCCCTATATATCTATTTATGTAAATTTGCTGGATTAATAATGTAATTTATTGCTAATTGCAATTTTTTATGACAAGCCCTGTTGATGGTAGAATATCATAAAATCCTTCGTAATCAAAGGGTGGGGAGGGTCTTGATTTTCTTATTTTTCCTTGCAAGGGGGGAGTAAGGGGTAAAAAATGACCAAAAATATGCTTACATAATACTTGAACGGCCCCGTATAAAAAAGTCTTTAACATATTTCAATACCAAACCGATTAGTTTCATATATTTTTAAGGGTTAAAAATCGCTGTTATACGCGAATTATGTTATATGCAAAATCGCGGACCCCTTCAACTCGGTCTCAAAAGATTTTACTGGAAAGAATCGAAAGCGAAATTCAATAGTTTTCTGTATCGAATCGCGAGTTCTAGAGTGCGGAGGTGTTTAATAGATAGGATGACTACGGCGGCTTTGAGCTTAATCCGTGCTAATACTTTTTATGTGTACTATAATCCAGTTTAGCATGCAAATATATATATATTAGTGAAATAAGTGATTTGTTTTCTGATATAATTTTACACAAACGCATTTACAAACACCATACTACATCTGCTGTTTTTATATTATCAAGTTGTTATTTTGACTTTAAACTTTAATCATACTAATATTTTTGGACCATATCCTATGTTAAAAACACGTTTATCAACAATTGTAATTTAAATAACCTATATCAATTATAAAATATTTGCATAGTAATATTAAAATTTCCCAAATAAGAGTAAGAAAAAAGAAAGGAAATATTAAAAGATATAAAAAATAGAACAAAAATGAAAATATGAAAAACCGAAAGAGAATATTTAGTGACAAGAACATATGTTATCTATTAATTTCAAGTATCAAAATATTTTTATCGGCCGGATACAAAGCTTCATTTCCTGTACCAACACAGGATAATTGTTAGCGTTCTAACTCATTGTAATACTCGATCTCAGCCTGCATTCTTCGTGCGCGAATAAAGACAGACCGAATACAAAAACAAGTTGCGATAAGATTCCACATAAATTTCTTTTGAATTCGGAACAGGAGAAACAAGCATTAATCCGGTCTAAAAAAGCCTATTCATTGCAGAATATTACATAAACAGAGCCACTAATTTTAACTATGTCACTTTATTTGTCACCCACAAAGACCACCTTCTTTCTTTAATTAAGTAATTAAAAGTTCAGAAACGCTTCCATCGCTTTTTGATAGCGTCGCGGTATCTCAAACAGGACTAAAAGCGTTCCCATTTAGTTGTCTGTCTCCACTTTTCAGTCACGGCCACACCATAAATTACCATTGACCTCCTAATTGGAAAATGGCTTCTTACCCATTAACTTGTTCATTAATCTCTGAACAGGCTTTTAGCGAGGACACTTGCCTTAAGAGTCATTGATTTTAGTGAGTGCGTGATCACATCTCTTCGACTTCAAATACTACAACAAGATTTGGACCTTAAAGAGAGCAAGTACACCTTATGACCTGTTATGTCAGGTTTAATTTCTTTGCTCAGAGTTGTATGAATTTAAAAAGCCTGTAACTATTCAGTATCAAAGACAAGTTGAAAAGTCTGAAACAAGAAATAAATGGAATACTTAAAGTGTGTTTCTTAGAACGCATTACAGAAATGGAGCACCCCAACCCGGTAGTATTATTGCGAATTCGCGCGAGCGAATTAAATTAAAAAGAAAACAAATGCTTAACATATTGACGGTTTAGGACAGTAAGTGCGAGATTATGTCTTCGACAAGTAATTAAAATTCTGTAATTTGGGACTGCAAGATGAGTCAATATTTATTTATTTATTTATTTATTTTCTAATCTCGAAAACCAGGATTTAAAGGCCTGATGTATAAAGGAGCTGTATATCAGCAATTCGAATTCTCAAATACACATATAAAAACAAATAAACATTTTTTTAACGTTATTAACAAATTTTTGTTAAAAATTATCAACATAAAAGGTATTAACTGGCTCGATTCTTATTTGTCTGCTTTTTTCAGTCAGTATTCAGCATTTAGCATGCTATATACTTATACAATCATCAAATGTGCTTATAAAGGCATAAAAGTGAAAACATATGTAATATACCTTACGAAAATTCCTTACATAATTCTCTAAAAAAAGGTTACAGAAAAATATTATAGAATCTTATAGATTTAGAGACCGTTTTTGTGTAAGCTAGTTTAACCAAAAGTTATAGAAATATCTATAGAAATGTCAATAGAGTTTCTATAAAAATATTTGAATTTTTTCTATAACAGGGTTCGCACAACTCTACCACTAAATTTTAAGAATATTTTCAAAGTGTTTCACTGCAGAAAAACATCGTATCATATGCTGAAGGTGGTGAATTAAGGTGGGGATTACGAATGTTGTGGTTTAAAAATTAAATGTAATTTTTCTTATTTTTAATAGTGGTGCCAGAGTCCTTGGACATTCCAAGGAGTGTGCGAACCTTGCTTATTATAACATATTCGAATTTTTTTTAGAAGATATTAATTTATAAAAATATTCGATTATATTCTATAAAAACCAATATATTCAGATTTTGCGAACTCGCAGCTGACGCATTATATGTACTAAACGCGTTCGATGCTGCCTGGGGTCTTCGATCAAACGAGTGTTCAGCATATGCTATCGATGTTCACAGATCATCTTATTCAATTATTTTATTTCTTTTATATTTGCTTTCTCAATCTTTAAATCCGTATAGAAATCCTATACATTTTATATGCTGAGATTCTCAAATGGGTTTTAAAAACCGAAGTCAATTATAACTTTTACCTTAATCAGAGATAAAAGTCCATTAAAATAAAGAATTTAATTATTTACTTACTTATTTTATTGTTGGTAATGGTGCTACATTATTTACAGATTAAAACGAGCTTCCGAGCTTAAATTCTGTTCACATACTTACTTCACATTTCTGTTAAAATTTAACCTGATGGAGTCGGACATGGAACTCTATTATAACATAGTATTGAAAAAAATGTTTAAAAGTCTCATATATTATTTTTTGTTAAACTTAAAACATAATTATTTAAACATTTTCTTTTAAATTTCAGAGTAAAATATTCTAGTGAAAATTCCAATTAATTAACAAAATTTATTAAATTAGATTAATATTTTTATGAAACTAATAGCAAATTATTAAATGATTAAACAACAATTTAAGGAATGAAAAACAAACAAATTAACAAACTATAATTTAAATAGAGTATTTCGATTGCTACAATATTACATAAACAATTAAATCACAATATGTATTAGAATTATGAATAATTACATTATAATCATATTAATTGTATGTAATAGTACTATATTAAAATTTATCTGTTACATTTTCTTAAATTTTAATGTATGAGCTATGAATAAGACCAAAAAATATATTTATAAAATCGATAGACTCGTTAGTCTATAATATTTTGTATAAATAAATTAGTAGACATAATTATTAAAATACCAAAAAAAATTTTTTATTAAAAAAAATCTACAGAATAAAAATTTTATGGAACTTCTATAAGTTTTACAGTACTCTATAAAAGAACTTTTCTGTAGAAAAAAAATCTGAAAAAATCTACAGAAACACTTTCTTTAGAAAAAATTTTCTATAGCACTCTAACTCTATAGAAACAGCATTCTATAGAAAGGCTATTCTATAATACTTGTAAAGAATTCTATAGAATTATGTATATACTGATCTATGAACTACTTTTTAAATCGATATTTCAGGAAAAGGAAGTATGACAAAGAGAATGAAGAGAATGAAAAATAAAAAATGAGTTTCGTGCTGAAAACTCTAAGTTTAGAGTAAATTATGTAAGCAGTCGCACAATAAATCAAGAATTAATTAAACAACCTAGACAAATATCAGCAAATACTACAATGGCTTTATTCTGTAATTTTTAGTAATGGTACTATGGGACTTGTGTTTGAGGTATTGTTGATATTGTTTTTACAATTGTTTATATTCGTGATATTTCAAAATAGTTAATTAATAATTAAATTAATTTAATTCATTAATTAATAATTTATATTTGAAATATAATTCTGTCCAAAATATGTATGAACTTTGGGTATGCTAAGAATTTGAAAAAGTATAATATGAAAGAAACACTAATTACCCTTTAGTGGACGGTGTCCAAAAGAAGGAAATTTAATTTTAAAAGTATAGACACCAAAAATATTTTATTAAATTTTTTCATTTATAAAGTATGTGAAAATAAGCAAGTTTTTATTTTCTAATAAATTCATTTGTAAATTCTGGTATTAGTTCATCATTACATCATTGTACAACAGAATTGTTCCACATCGGAAAGAGTTAAACATTTAAATTATTGAACAGTATAAGAAAAAATAACTTCAGGGCTCCCAAATGGTCCGCGAACTGAACATCAGTATTTTTTAACAGAAATTTTCATGATACGTTTCTACAGAATTTGCGCTAAAATCAAATTCCAGAGGTTTTTTTTTTTTTTTTTTTTTTTTTTTTTTGTCTATTTGCAAGAAAAATCTAAAACAAAAATTTCTCTAAGAAAATTCTGATGTTCAGTTGGCGGACCATTTGGGAGCCCTGTAACTGGTATACAGTGGTTCATTTTCAAAATTTATAATGAAAAAGTTAAATTCTGAGGTTAATTAACAGTTAGTAAATTACTATTATCCATTGTGTTGCTTTTCCTCATTTAATATTGGAAAATTATTTTATTCTCATGAAATATTTAATAGTGAGTTTTAAAAATAATATTATTAAGTAAGTAAATTTTAGGTAGATTTCGTAAGAAATACTACCTATTGCAATCGCACCAGTTTATATATATATATCTATCTATCTATACATATATACCTCACTTTTTTATGGACACGATAACTTCTATAATTCTTCACCAATCTCCACCAAACTGGTACATAAAATCAAAGGGGATAAAATCTTGGCTAAGTTCTTTAATGGGCAAAATCGGACCAAGGGGGTCGGAATAGGGGGCGTTTTTGTGAAAACCGAAAAAACGCCATAACTTCTTAATTAAAGTAGATATTGAATCGGTTTAAAGTTTATATTACTTCTTAAAAATGGGCCAAAAGTATATGCATGACAGATTTTTGATAAATTTAGAAGTGGGCTCAAGGGGCGAAAAAAACAGGGATTTTGAGAGAAAAAAAATTCATAACTTCGTCAATTTTCAAGATATCAAGTCCAACTAAATTTTTTGTAAATGTTCTTAAAATTATCTAAAACTTTTGTATTTACAAGTTTTTGATAGGACCAACTTTTACCGATGAAAAAAAATTAAAAACGAAAAGAAAAAGGGCGCTGAAAAAAGAGAAAAATCCATAACTCCGTCAATTTTTAAGAAACATTTTCTCAAAAATGTCTACAACTTTTATATTGACAAGTTTTTCATTGGACCAATTCGTATAGCAAAAAGAAATTAAACAAAAATAGGAGTTGGAGAAAAAACCTCAAATCCAAACTGCTTATAATCTGAATCAATTTTTAAATTCATTTTTTATTTTAAACGCATCCAAATGGTAGATCCTCTTATTTAGAAACTGTATAAAGTGACGCATTGGTCAATTTTCTGATAAAGACAGAATATATTTCAAAAAAGGCTACCAAAAAGGGTATTTTGAACAGAATTTCCCAAAGTCATCGGGACTGAAAATTGAAGGAAGTGTTCAAATAAGAAATTGCGTTTTTTTCTGACTCGTTTTTAAATCCATTTTTGTTCTCAAACGCATCCAATTTACAGATCCTCTTATTTAGGAACTATATAATGTGATGCATTGGTCAGTTTTTTGATAAAGACGGAATATATTTGAAAAAAAGCTACAAAAAAGGGTATTTTGAACAGAATTTCTCAAAGTCATCATGACTGAAAATTTAAGGAAGTGTTCAAATAAGAAATTGCGTTTTTTTCTGACTCGTTTTTAAATCCATTTTTGCTCTCAAATGCATCCAATTTACAGATCCTCTTATTTAGGAACTATATAATGTGATGCATTGACCGGTTTTTTGATAAAGACAGAATATATTTTGAAAAAGGCTACCAAAAAGGGTATTTTGAGCAGAATTTCCCGAAGTCTTCGTGATTTGAAAATTTAAGGAAGTTTTCACATAGCAAATTGCGTTTTTTATGACTCGTTTTAAAATCCATTTTCGCTCTCAAACGCATCCAATTTACAGATCCTCTTATTTAGGAACTATATACTGTGACGCATTGGCCAGTTTTTTGATAAAGATAGAATATATTTTTTAAAATGCTGTCAAAGTGAGTATTTCGCACAAAATTTTCCGAAGCAATCATGATTAAAGAATTAAGGATGTATTCAAACAACAAACCGGTTATTTTATGACTCATTTTTAAATTCAATTTTTTTCTCAAATGTATTCAACTGACAGTTTTTTGTTATTTAGGAACTGTATAATGTACTGTTTTGGTCGATTTTTTAATAAATTGAGAATCTATTTCAAAATATGTTGTCAAAATGGTCATTTGAGCTGAATTTTTCTTAAGATGATTCTGATAAAACCAGTTTTTGCAGAAAAATGAAATAAAAAATTTTTCATAAACGGCCAAATGAAGTTATTAAACTGGGTTTATCTCTAATCATATTTTTTTTTTTTTTTTTTTTTGATGAGCATTCTTCGAAATCTACCTTCGCCTATAGGCCCAGCCGTCAGGGATTTTTTTCTAATGTTTTTTGTTTGACAATTTTTGGGATTGTAAATTTGTACCTGTATGTAAAAATATTTGACATATTTTTACAGATTAATATTTGCATATGTTATTCTACAGTGTGAGGAGCCCGAAGCGTGGTGGTCTGACTGAACATCTGACTGCCATGCTGTAAGTCGAGAGTTCGATTCGACTGAGTAAGATTCACTCAGACTTTCCTCACTCAGGAGCCAATAAAATAAGAACCAAGCTAGCTTGGGAACTAAACGCTGAGGGCTCCGCATCAGACTGTTCACCTAGCCGGGACATCTGCTGTTCAATGTAAAAAAAAATGTAAAGTTATTAAAATTTTTCAAGGAAACTGGGATTTCTAGAACTTTTTATGTAATTTCAGCAACAAAAATTCGTGTAACAGATACACGTTTGCACTACAAATCAACGTATCAGTAAGATTACTTGGAACTTTTTATTGTAAATGCAACCCAGGTACAGATATTTTTTTAGTAAGAATACTGTTATTTTAGTAGATTCTTTTGTAAAGATACAGGTTTCTGTTGCTTTACAAAACCTAGTTTTGTAGAATTACATCTGTTTTGTGCACAGTATACAGATAAAAATTGAGTAAACATACAGATTTCTGAAATTTTATATGCGTAGAATTAGTTTTTTTTTTTTTTTTTTTTTTTTTTTTTTTTTTTTTTTTTAACAGTGCATAGCACCATGGATCCCAGGATAAAACTAGTCAGATGGCAATCTCAAAACTTTCTTTGATCTTATGCATATTAATATTTACTGAAAAATGCAGCATAGCAGCGCCACTGGTTAGGTGGTTTAAACTAAAAGGAAGTCAGGAACAAATTATGTCAACTTATAACTGAATCCGAAGTTTGACGAAAATCCGTGCATTAGTTTTTGAGATAGAGCTATTGCAAAATCTTAAAGAAGTATCTCTCACATGTTGGGTAATGTACACCAAAAACTAATTACGATCAACTTTTTATCAGGTACTAATTAAATCTAAAGTTTAATTAAAAAAAAAAAAAAAAAAAAAAAAAAAAAAAAAAAAAAAAAACATGCATTGGTTTTTGAGCTATATTTATTGCGAAATCATGAAAAATGCTGCAAAGAAGCACCATCTGTAGTGCAATTTACACCAAAATTTTAACAACATTAATTTATATTAGGGACTAACTGAATCTACATTAGTTCTTGAGATAGAGCTATTGCGATAATCAAGTATAATGCACCATGGCAGTGCCACCTGTTGAGCGATGTGCACCAAAACATAATCAGCATCATGTTATATCAAGTGTATGAACTAAATGTAAAGTTTTATGAAAATCCATGCGCTAATTCTTGAGATGTGGAAATTCTGAATAATGCAGCATAGCAGCGCCACCTGTTGAGCGATTTTCACCAAAACATAATCAGATCTAGTTTATATCAATGTCTAACAGAATCTAAAGTTTTGTAAAATTTCGTGCATTAGTTTTTGGGAAAAAGCGCTCACAAAATTTTTTCCACATACACACAGACAGACAGACTGACAGACAGACATTTTGTAAAAACATGTTTTTCAGGTTCTCTGACCCCTAAAACGTGTAAATCTGTCGTAAACCGGATTTTTAAATTTTTCATGAATCCAGTACCTTTTTCTTTTAGAAGAAAGTAAAAACAGGGATTGGGCATTGTCAGTACAGATCCTTCATGGACTGTATAGTCACATAATTTAGTTTAGTTTAGTATTATGTTGAGTATAAAGGGTTAAATGTCCAAACGGGGTAATCAAATCTCCTGTATCTCTGAAAGTCTCCTAAAACCCCTGGGATCTGTAGTTTAGATAGTTAAAGTTTCTGATAAGAACTTATTTCATTTTAAGTAGTTGTCATTGGACAAATAAATATATACATATATATAACTTGAAAGTTTTAAAATTACGCACTTTAAAATTAAGGAAATTTAAAAACATTCCGTTATATAACCATTATAAAATTTGATCATCGTCCAAAAAGTTTTTGAATTGCGTGACATTGCTATTTGAAAAAAAAAAAAATCAATGCTATTTTTTATGAACCCTCTATGAATTTCAAAAGCAAAATCAATGAAGATGACTAATAATAATAAGAAGATTAGATTTATGCATATGTAATCGAAAATAATAATAAAATAATAATTAAAATTAAATATATTTGCGAAATAATTTTATGACTTATTTATATGAAATCTTAAAACTTTATAGAATAAAATATCAAAGTATTTGCGCAATTAATAAATATTACTAAATAATGCAGTTTTAGAATTTTAGTTGCGTTACGAATGCAATCCAAACCATCGTTTGCCATTTCTCTTTTGGTTTATAGTAGATCATTTTTCTGTTATTTATTTGCTCTAACCTTTGATTAAACATTAATATAAATTTAACTTTTTCAAAAAAGTGTATAACCGACTCCAAAAAAAAGCGCTAAAAAGAATTAAATAATTCTATAAAATTCTCTAATGACAAATCGTTATCCAATAACCACACATTGACTATCATGTACCGGTATAAAACGGCTAAATTTAATATATAGAATTTAATATCCACCAAACATAGGTTTTCCAGAGAATATTTTTTACAAGAGATTAATTTACATATTTTTGATTTAATTTTTGAATATATACATATAAAAAGTAAGGAATTACTTTTTGAAGTTGGTGCCAAACAATTATAATCGATAATGATTTCCCCATTTTATTTATGGTACTAGAGATAATATATCCACAATTCTTACTATACTTAAGATAGTTTGGCACCAACTTCAAAAAGTAATTCCTTACTTTTTATATGTATATATTCAAAAATTAAATCAAAAATATGTAAATTAATCTCTTGTAAAAAATATTCTCTGGAAAACCTATGTTTGGTGGATATTAAATTCTATATATTAAATTTAGCCGTTTTATACCGGTACATGATAGTCAATGTGTGGTTATTGGATAACGATTTGTCATTAGAGAATTTTATAGAATTATTTAATTCTTTTTAGCGCTTTTTTTTGGAGTCGGTTATACACTTTTTTGAAAAAGTTAAATTTATTTCCTACTTTTTAGTCATTTATACCGTAATACATAATTATGTGTACTGACATATGATGGCTCTTTGCAACGCATTACTAATGAACGCACTTTGCTGAGTTCTGATATATTCGCTTTACTTGTCACTGTTTGATTGTCAACTTTTCAAAAGACACTTACAATATCGGTTAATATCGTTGTGAATCTTTAGGTTTTCTGGATGTGGTAACTTCTTCAGATCTGGCACGACGAAAAGCTACCGCATTCAGGAAATCTTAAAGTCAACATCTAATCGTACGGACATCGGAAGTGGTTATCGAAAGGTGACAATGCTTCGAGTAAAGTGTCCTTACACATAAGCGCGCGGCAAAGCGCTTCCATATATGAGTAAACAGCAAAATGACTCCATGTATCAATGAATAGTAAAATGCTTTTCTAATTTAGTCAAAAGTACTCCCCCTTCAGTCAGAAAAAGGAAAAAGAAAGATTTTAACAAATATCGCTCTATGATTTAATAGATAAACAACAACAATCTAATTCCTGTAAATGCAGTAAAGGCATCGGAAATGAGAGGTGGTGATTCGACGAGGAATCCGAAAATCATAATCTGTACTTGGCTGCATCTATAAGAGAGTGACAGCATTCGATGCCCAAATACTTTTTTCACGGACGCTTTTGACCCAACTAAACTGTTAAAAATTTGAAATTCACTCCACCGCTTTTATGGAAAACGATTATTTCAGCCTATCATGGAACATTCTCATGGGTCAAAAGAGAGAGATTCTATAAAAGCTGGGGAGTGACGATGTAGCAAAAGGGTAAAATTTTTTACAGTGTATGTATGAGATATTCCATAAAAGGGATGGAGTGACGATGCAGCACAAGTTAAATTTTTAACAATGTATCGCAATGCTAGGAATTTTCTTATAAAATTTGATGATGATTTCCTGGTAGAATTCGATTGTACGCCGAATGATCCTTTATTTCTACACAGACATAAATACATAATCCCTATTATTTTACAAATTCGTGGACATACAAGGACAAGCTAGCACAAGGAAATATTACGACACAAGAAAAGTACAACCGGGAGCTACACATAAAGAGTGCGTACAACGGAGCCAGTGGGATTCGAACCCACAATCTCCTACGCTCTCAGGAGATTAGCAGCGTGGTGTCTGCATATTCACAGTATCCGCAAAGAAACTCTTCGAGAGGGTTGAATTCTGATAGGGATTGGCCGACGCGAAACTTAGCGATAATTATACTTGGCGAGCAATAGATGCTTCCGTCGAGGAGTTTGATTTCCTTCCGAACCGATTACAAAGTAACTTTTCTCTTGCAGCATTGCATTGGATGGAACGTGTCTTACTGAAAGCTGTACCCTTTAAAAGTTTTTAAACACAAATTTTTACTTTGTACTCGGTTTACTTTGTACTCGCCTCCGAAGGAAATCAAACTCGACGGAAGCGTCTATCGCTACGCCAAGAATAATTATCGCCAAGTTACGTGAAAACACGTCGTCTAATTCCTATCAGAATTCAACCCTCCCGAAGAGTTTCGTTGCGGATACTGCGAATATGCGTGGTGTCTTAACCACTCGGCCACAAGGATCCCCTTGATGGCTCATTTTTGTCCAGAATCTTTTCAATCAATCGTAAACTGTGCTCCATGTGTCGTCATATTCACATCGAGGAATCCTACATGAACAAGATCTGAAATCATTCTGGTGTCTAATCCGGTAACCAAATCTGAATCTAAAGATAGTTTTGCTACACATATCTATGCATTTTATTTTGCATTGATATGTAGAGATAATATTTTCCTTCGGAGCAAAATATATACGAAAAGATTTTCATCTTTTCAACCACTTAAAGATGTCGATTGGTATCGATGTCAATTTCCGCTTTAGTGGATGCGAGAACTTGTCCATTTAAGCTTTAACATTTCAGAAATTTATCGCATCCAGGAAACTTTAAGGCCGCACACTAGGCACAGAAAAAGACCCGGATGATAATGTGAAGTCTATGGGGGCGTTCTTTTCAAATATCTCGCTCAAAATTTAAAATTTTTACGTGATTTTTTTTGCATAGGATTGCTGAGGATATTCCACAACCGACCTAGTTTTTACTTTTTCAATTTTGGTTTCAGATTTAAAAAAAAAATTTAAATTTCAAAACCGGTTTAAACGGTTCTGAAATTGAAACTATCATTATATAAAACATACATAAGCAAAATCGAAGAAGTAAAAACTAGGCCGGTTGTAGATCATCCTCGGCCATCCTATGCAAAACAAATCATGTAAATATATTAAAATTTGAGCGAGATATTTGAAAAGAACACACCCATAGTCTTTACACAAACATCCGGGTCTTTTTCTGAGACTAGTGTAGTGTTTTAAGGTCCACATTGAAATCTACAGACTTCGTAAATGGGCATTGAAAAGCTGACAATCCATCAGTACACGTTAAAATTATTGTGAAAAATTACCTTTGTTTTTAAAGACTATTTATTTTCTGACTAATGAGAGCGATCTAAAAACGTCTATGGAGCGTTTTCATTGGTCAGAAAATAGATAGTCTTTAAAAACAGAGGTAATTTTTCAAGATTTTTTAAACAGGGTACACTGTTAAAAATTTGACCCTTTTGCTGCATCGTCCCTCCACCGCTAATATAGAAAACGATTACTTCAGCCTATTATGGAGCATTCTCATGGATCAAAAGTGAGATATTCTATAAAAGCGGGGTAATGACGATGCAGCAAAAGGGTCAGATTTTTTACAGTTTAAAGTACGCGTACACAATCAGAGCGCGTCAAGTTGCTTCTGTGATTCAATGCATAGCAAAGTAATTCTAAATGTTCATATGTATTAAAATATCCTTTTCAGTCATAAAAACAAAAAGGAAGATATTATCAAAATCACACCATGATTCAACATGCATCTATATGAAGTAGCAATATTTGAAGTTAAGAATGTTCTTTGATAAACGCGGTTTTCAAAAGTACAGAAAATTTAAGAATTTTTATTCCAGAACTTGGCGGTAGTCGCCTGGACGAGTTTGTTTTATGGGTGAAAGAAGTTAACTAGCTTAACTTTAATGGTAAGCTTATCAAAATTTTTCGTCATTTATATTTGTCAAAATGTAAATCTAGCACATAGCAATGTACTTTAATCACTTTGTGAATCCGGCATAACAAGCACCCTGATACACAGACACTCTTGCTTTAACGTGTAAGGCTCTTTAGAGATGAATTTTCAGCTTTTCGATATCGAATTCTCATGTCTGGATCGACGTGGATCTTTCACTTTGGTGGATACGAGAATTGTTCCAGCTAAGATTTCGTACTTTGAAAAAAAAACCAGCATCTCTGCAACAGTGGTTAGGATCCAGAAGGATTATCCGCTGTTAAGCAAAACAAGATTGACCAATCATAAGCCTTCATTTTTTAAAACTTTTCATTGTTCGAAGGAGAGAGTCTGGAATACATGGAGTGAAAATCTACTATCGACACTGTAAAAAATTACGCTTTTGCTGCATCGTTACTCCATCGCTTTTATAGAATTTCTTTGTTTTGACCAATGAGAATGCTCCATAATAGAGCGAAGTAATCGTTTCCTATAAAAGCGATGGAGTGACTATGCAGCAAAAGGGTTCAATTTTTTACAATGCAAGTAGTGCTAAAAATTTGTATCCTTTAAATGTGCAACGATGCTACTGAATTCCAAAGGTCGATCACAGCGACATCTGCGGCATTTTCGTGATACATTATCTAGACTAGCAATAATTCTTGCATTTTTCGAAAATGTCCTGCAGATGTCGCTTCTATCTTTAAATTTCATTAGCATTGTTGCACATTTAAATAATAGAACATTTTAGCGCTTTTTTTAAGTGTTACAGAGGGCGTGTTCAGCACAACTTACCGGCTACTTACCCACCACTTACCGATTGTAGACAAGTACGAAATGAAAATCAAAGAGAAGTGTGACGTCAGCTACAATTCAACAGAATAGTTTTCATTGATGCCACAATTTGCTTTCGTACTGCCCTACAATCGGTCGGTAACATTGGTTACTTTTGTAAGTTGCTCTGAACACGCCCTGAGATAGCCGATTTCCACACTATATCCCCTAGATGCTATATTTCCGGTTTCTTGCATAAGAGAACTTGTTCGGAATCCAGGTAGAATTTGCGCTTTTAGCGAAACCAGATTAACGAATCAGAAGCCTGAATTTTAGCAAAATTTTCAATGTCTTAAATAAATTTTCTTGTTAATAAATCTCGTTTCGCAAACAGCGCAAAATTTATGTGAATCCTGGCCCTCGTCCACTTAGGATTTTGCACTTTGAACACTGTTTAAAATTTGAAACTTCTACTTTATCGTCTATCCATCGCTTTTATAGAAAATGAATACTTCATTGTATCATGGTGAATTCTCATTGGTCAAAATAGAGATATTCCATAAAAGCGGTGGAGTGACGATGCAGCAAAAACTTCAAACTTTTAACAGTGAAAAGATCGTATGTCTATGTAAGTGTAACATAAAAGCATGCAAAAGGAACATTTCTAATTGGTCACTTGCTTCAAAATGAATTTGAAATTTAAAGTTTTTATTTTTCAAAAAGTTCTGATTATCAGACTTTTATGAAATTCGAATGGGACCACATGGGCCTCATATGCTTTCAAACAAAAGAAGAATTATCAAAATCGGTTCATATTTGCAAAAGTTATGCGTGAACAACAAATACATACAGGTCGAAATCATAACCTCCTCTTTGAAGTCGGTTAAAAATGCTCTGTTTTCAAATTTTTAAGGTACTGCATTTAAATATATTACAAATTTTTGTACTAACAATGAAAGATTTTGGTTCAATTTCATTATGAGAATAAACGTTTGTGTCAAAAAATACCATTCAGATTCAACATGCAAAATATCATGCAATAATCTTCTGTGAATTAATAAAACTTTTTCCTTTTTTGCTATAGAACTGAAAATGCATTGAGCATTTATCTGATCCGTGCCAAATAATAAAAATTACAAAGTTGTAAATATGCGAATTAGAATTTCTTGTATTATTACACTTTTGTTCGGCCATATTTTTTTTCCATCTCTGTGTAGCTAGGTGTAATTATAATAGATATATTAACACCTTCAGAACCATGGGTGACTATAAAATTTTCAAAAGGAGCATATGTCAATTTTCTTATTACCTGTAATAAAGAAAAGTAATTTTTGCCTTATTTAGAGCATTTCCGTAAATACGTATAAGTAAGTAAAAGTGACTGTTAATTAAGAGTGGTGCTAGAATCGAATAAATTCCTTGTATGGCACACTGATCTCGGAGTTGTTCATCAAAATTAGAACCAAAATAAATGAGTATTTACTCTCTTTGGATCAATTATAATTCAAAACTGCTGAAAAAAAAACTGAAAAATACTATAAAAGAAATAAGGTGATTAAATATAAAGAATGTGTATAAAAATGAATACATATAATGAATATAAAGATTATAATGAAGTTACACTACATTTGCCAGATGCTAATTATATAATGACAGAGAATTCAAACAGCATGTTGCAGAAAAAAGAACTATTCATTATCATTTACAAATAAAAGCAAATTTTTACAAAAAAGTTTAAAGTAAAAAGACATTAAGTCATTTATGAAAGATCAAGCTGTAGGGAACAAAATGGCATGAAAAGGTAGTTTGGATTTCAAAAATAATAATTATTTTATTCTGAAACATCTACTGTAAAAGTAATTTTACTTTATTTTATTTTTTATTTTAATCAAGTTTCTTTACAGTGGATTAAGTGTAATTGTATGTAAAAACTCTGAAATCTCTAAAGGAAGAGCAGCAAAAAGATTGCGGTTAACTGAGGCTAGTTTTTTAATGGTTGGGAAATCAAAAGTAAAATAGCTGACATTCCGGATTTATAGTGGTGACTATCAATCTTCATATTGACAATATTTGTATCTCATTTATCCCCAACTTCAAAACAGTTGCTTTATGATACATTATCAAAGCAATTTTCTTTTATAAATGCATGTAATTTGCGAGAATATGCGTAAAATATAAATCGTAAATGTATAAAATTTACCAGTTCTATTCAAAAACTAAGAATTCGGACAGAATTCCCATTTTCATATAAAGTCTATTTTTTATTTTTTTATGCTCCATAAAGAAATTACCAAAGTTTCTTTTAGTGAAGCTTAAGCCAGTTTGAAAGAAGAGGTCCAACTTAGATCTCCCCCTAGACCACCTAGATTTCGAGACATATGAGATTTTGACTTCCTTTTATTGAGATGCGTGAAAAAGTTTTTTAACCAATTTCCAATTCTTGAAACTGATGAACAATAATGTTGAATTACAGCGGCTATCCAGACTGTTGATTCCGCAATATTTCATAGATCGTGGTTAGAAATCTCATGTAGCCCCGATGTATTGCGGTCAACTAATGGTGAGCACATTGAAATCGTGGAATAAAACTTTGTAATTTTTTTCAATATTTTCTTTATAAAACATGAAACACCGTAAGTGTATATCATTATTTGTTTAATTAAAATTATTTTTTAAAATGTAAAAATACATTTGGGATACTTTATACTAATTTTAGATGCTCTGCAGTTGCGAAAAGATGATCATGAAGGAAAAAAGTATTATAACTATAGTTCTGTCACATCCATAAGAAAATGGAAAACGTTTTTCAAGTTTTTGGGAACTGAAATTGTAACGTCTGCAAATTTTATGCATATTCATTTTGAATTATTTCACGTATGTTAGAATTATTTGTGCTGTTGAGTGACATTTTTTACTCTTTCAGGGGTAAGTAATTGTGTTTCTGTGATGTTGAATTCACATCAGATCATTTAAAAATAAAGAAATGCAACTTTAAACCTTTTCAAACAAAGATTTAAAAAGAAAATTTTACTAAAAATATCTGGTATTAAAATTTATGAAAATTAAGCGAGATATATTATGCTACTTTACAAGGTATTAAAACATCCTTATCATATATTTAGATTAAAAATTATCTTTTTAGAAACTTTTTTTTTGTTCAAGGTGAATTGGAAGGGTCATGATCCCATAATCTACTCTTAGGTCTGTCCTTTCTGAGATTAATACACCTTTCTCGAAAACTGCGGAAGCGTATACTAAAATGTAAGATTAAAGGAATTCAGGCTAAGTATATCATTCTGGTGGCTTAGTTGGCGGAGCAATCGTGTACTGAAGACCCAGGTTCAAACACTGGCTTGGAGAATTTTTCAATCTGTTTGTGTTACACCTTATTAGCAATGTTAATTAAATAATGAAATTGGCAAAATAAAAATTCACGTAGTTAAATTCAGATTTAACTTTAGATATTCGTATGAAACTGACTTCTTTGCTAAACAACAACTATCTCAAGGAAATCATCTTCTTACATAGGTTCCAAACAGCCACGGATTGTATAAGCAGGATATAAAATGTAAACTTCTCCAAAACTCGAATTTAGATGAAAATCAGTCAGAACTTCGGAAAATTGCGCTCATGCTCACCATCTACATCAACCGAAGGTCAAACGTGAAAACCTCGTCGAAAGATCAAATGGTATTAACATCAGATTAATGGTACTAATCTAATGACTTCAGCCGCGACATGCCCAATCAGGCTAATGGTGAATACCCTTTGAACGTTCAACGCAGGTAGATAATGAATTTGAGTTTTATCAAACTTGATTGAAGAATAATATACCTTCGTACACATAAGGTTACTTACGATTATAAAACATCCTAATTCACTTTGAACGATAGTAGAGGGACTTTACAACCAAAACCAAGAAAGTCTTCCTTAATCCTTTCTTAACGAGCGACACAAATACGTGGCTTAAAAGCTACACTAAATCTTTGAACACGAACGCCATTTTTTTTACAGAAAAATTCTCTTTATTTAACCACCGCGTTTCAATATTTAAATAAGGCACATTTTCTTAATTAAAAAAGTGGTGCTCCAGTATACAGGATGCTCATCATGAAGACGTCAAAAAGTTTCTAGCAACTTTCGTAAAATATGATCGACTATTTGACATGTTATAATCAAATAATTTGAATAAAATTGGACTTTTTACGAAAGTAATTATAGCTTCTGGAATATATGTGCTTTTCTTATAAAAATGCATGTAAATAGTGGAATAAAAGTACACTCCTATGTAAAATTTGCCAATATTTTTCAGCTTTTTAGTATACAGAGTATTCGCAAATGAGTTCTTCCATACAAATTAACTAAATCAACTGTGGCTGATATGCCACCACCTTTAATAATAATAAGCTTATAAGCAGATCATGGTTATTTATGAGCAAATTCAAAATAATATATTTCAGGGTTGATTATTTGGGTATTAAAATTTAGATTAAATGTTGATACAAATCCGAGGTTTTGTCTACATGCTTGAAATTTCAATTTTAATTGAATTGGAATTGTCTTAGGAATTGAAAGACAAATTAAAAATTTTATATAGTTAAGAATAAATAATAGCTTGGAGTAATTTGGTAATTATCTTTTTATTCCTTAATGATGAAAAAAATGAAAATTTTGATGAGCAATATTTCTATTATTTGAACTTGAAGGAGCTCTAAAATTTTCTAAATTATTTGTCATTATAGATAAAAGTGCCTATTTTAAATATAGAAACTTTCATCCTTGCATTCAGTTTGCTTTTGGCTCAAGAATATTTTTTAATAAAGTGGAATTGAACAAGTAATTATACGGTAATCTGAAATCAATACAGATGGCAGTGCTAAAATTCTCCAGAAACTCTTTTTGTAAAACCCATCTTTTTTTTTCTATGTCACTGAAAGTATTTATTCAAGATAAAATTACTTAAACTAGTTCAGTATGAACAATATAAAAAATAAACTATAGGTAGCGTTATAGATAGCTATAAACTATAAATAGTGTTATTTTTCTACTGCCGATATAATGCAAATTCCGCAGAAATTTTTTTATAAACATACATACCCTCATGAGAAGAATATTTCGTAATTATTAAAAATATTTCTGAGTACGTACTTATGCAGACCTTACTTGCAAAATACATTAATCATTTTTTTCAATACTTTCAAAATTATTGAAAAAGTATCTATAACTTCGGCCCGTCTGTCAGCAGTCTAACATCTAGAAACATTAGTGACTTTTTGCAAAATTGCAAAATGTTATTGCTGTTTGCTATCGAAAATTAAACTTGTAGCATTTATATTTGGTTTACAGTTATACATATAAAAAATAGGATGCAATTTGATCTATGGGCAACAAATAGTTGAAGTATATTTTACAAATGTTTAATGACTTCAAACCTTACGAAATCGATGAGCAATGTTGATATGCACTACAAGATTTTTCCTATAAAATCGCACACAAAAGTACCCGTTATATTTTCATTTGTAGGCAGTAATTGTTTGAAATGTGCTTTATGAAATTTTGTATGTTTTTGAGATGCACGGCAGTAGCTTTCGTATAGGTAATAGGCATGTGACATTTAATGTTCTTTTATAGGACTATGCTAAAAATTTCAGGCATAATACAGTTAATAAGCGGTAAATATTGGAAGTATCTTTCCAGATTTCTTTGTGCGTTTTCAAGCTTGACAAAATTTTGGTACATTATGCATGATTCATAAATTCTATAAATCATATGGAAGGCTGGTCAAAAGAATTGCAGTTAATTAACCCTTTCCGGCACAATGTGCCCGGTCTGGGATACCCAATTTTAATTCCAAACTTGCAAACGACACCAGTAATATTTTAGTAAAATTTTGCTTTTACAATAAAGGCTTAAAATAAGGAATTCAAAATATTTAAAAAATTCGTTTGTGAATTCCGGTGTCAGTCGATAATTTCTCATTTCAGTATAGATTTTGCCCGTGCCGGAAAGGGTTAACATTCATCTGATAGGTTATTAAAAGTGCGCTTTCAGCTGTTTTACCTTTTTATAGGTTGAACTGAAATTTATCACGCCATGTGTTATGAGAATAATAATTATTAAATTCATTTACAGGGGTGCACAAAAACAAATTGTTGCATTACTGTATGTGGAGGATAGTTGTTAAAAATGTTGCTTTAATGTTGCCATGCATTTTTCAGCTGAACTCAATTTTAGTCCACTATATATTATACTAGCTAAAGTACGCGGTGTTGCCGAAAATTTTTAGAATGTTTATTTTGAAAAATCAATTTCAAAATTAAATATACAGTATAAAAAACAGAGTATTATACACATGAATCAAATGAAAACGCAATATAAAAATGCATAAATTTGTATAACAGACGGAAAAGAATACAGCTATAAATGAGCTTTTTTCATTCATTATTGCAGCAATGAAACACAGAAAGAAAACAATGTCAAATTGGTTTATAAATAGCAAGAACAAATTCAGAGAACATGGAAAAGCTAAAATATATCAATATTTTGATAATCACGTTTTTATCACATTCCTACATTTTTTTTCCAAATTCCTATGACGTTATGTATTCACCTGCGGACGTCCATTATATTTCCAGTATGGTGTAATATTCACTTTTTTTATTGTTATTTGTCAAACTATTTATTTAATTTTGATAATTATTCTGATTTCGACTTCTTTCAACTTCTCTGATAAATTAATTTTAAAAAAAACTTTGAATAAGTACCATAATTTCGGGTGTATAAACCGCAGATCAAACAATTCTTTTTCGAACCAGAATTTTTTAAGAAACCAATATAACTAGTTAGATCGCCGTAAATATTTGTCTTCTATCACTAAATAAGATTTCTGGGTCCAAAAAGAATTGTTTGATCCGCGGCTTATACACCCGAAATTACAGTATATAACGATGTTAAATATACTTTTAAATTTTATTTCAAATGCATCATTAAATTTTTCTCTTCAGTTTTATTTCTATTTTTTATATAAAAATGACCTTGATACAATAGGACTAGGACCAAGGTACAATATCGGTGTTGTATTTCTATTCTACAATTAATTATTTTTTAATTTAAAGAAAAAACTATGATTAGCTTAAAATTATAATTCCAGAAACTTATGACTGTAGCAGAACACGATGAATAATTATCAAATATCTTTTATCTTTTATTTTTTATTATTTACATATTTTAATTTAATTAAAAACTAAAATGTCAAAATAGGACCCAGGTACATGGTCTTTCCCTAGTTCAATCATCATTTATACAAAATAAGATATAAAACTATCTATACGCTTATTTATCCTGGGAACTATCTGGTTTAACTGGATAACTCACGGTGATAGATTTCCTTAAGTCTGATGTGTAAGTAAAATGAAGAATGTACAAATAAAATGTCCCCGTTTATTTCCATCTGCGGAAAAGGAACGATCATCATAAGTTACCTAAGTGAAAAAGTCGATTTCTTTTCTTTTTAAATTTGATCTCTTAATACTAAGTTGTACATAATATATTTTGATGAAATTATTTACATCATTTAATTTCATTTAACGGCCTCATTTTTAAAACTACTTGTCCGTATATTACAATTCTTAAAAACCTCCATTGTCATCCTTTCATCTGACCTTTTGTGGTCAGAATTCAAGGTACTTTGGATTCACAGCTGCTGAATGGTATCAGTCATATCCTTAAACTAATTGATAAAGTTGAACGTGTTTTTACCACCTACTGTACCTACTTATCACGAAAAAGTAAGTGACCCTCAGGTAATTCTTAACTTCTGACTTCTTTTTGTTTTGATTGTCTCTTTGAGACCAGGTTTCGTGTTTATTCGCTCACTCTGCGATAGCTCAAATATTCCGTAAAGGTTGATCAAAGGACGAGTCTGGAGGCAGCTTCCGAAGTATTTGCCCACGTTCAAGGGGCGGGTGCCCTCAGAAGGGCGGAGGTAAGTCCACGTGATGAGCCTGCAATAGAGGGGAGAATTAGCAGTTGCCACCTTTACCCTTTTATCCCTGTACATCCACACCCAATTCGGTTTGCTCTTTTTCCCATGCATCCAAGAATTGTGTTTGGTGATCAGGGACTTGTCTCAAATTGTGAAATTATCTTCCTCAGATCAGGAAGATTTCTGGCCTCAGAGACTGGACTACATCTGCTTGGCAGGTCCTAATTAAGAGATTGTTGTGCTTAGAGTAAAGTTAGATTTTCGTGTTTTTGTGCATCTGGTATGGTTTCTGGTTTAAGGATACTGTAGTTGTTTTTATACACGATTTATTTGTGCCCTGCAGCTCTCTAATAATAGGATGCGCTGAAACTGTTTAACCCTTTCCGGCACAGCTGTCTCACTCCAGGCACACATAATTTGCAAACGGCACCAAGAGTATTTTAATAAAATTTTGCTTTTACGATGAAAACTTAAATTAACGAATTCTTAATTACTAAGAAAGTTGTTTGTAAATTCTGGTGTCAGTTAATAATTTTACATTTTACGAACAGAATTTGTCTGTGCCCGAAAGAGTTAAAAAGATAGTGGTTTTTCTGTAAATTGGTACGGGACTTCATAAAGTTTGATTCTTTCAAGTAAGCAGGGCTGCCACAGGTGACTATTTTTATATTCTGTCCGAACCAGTAATTTTTTACGATAAATTTTGAATTATATTTTCTTTGTAAATTTCGTCAAAGTGTGCATTAATGATTTCTGTTTAGAGAAAGTGGTGCCAGTTAGAATTAAAAAATAGTCGCATGTGGCAGCCCTGAGTCAGATACATTTGATGCATTATAAGTGTCAATATTTTTACATTTTGCATAGCAAATTATTCTCATGAATATACTAAATGGCGTTGTGGTAACTTTTAGTGCATCCTGTAAATTTTGAGCCCAGGACACAGCCTGACATGGACTCATGAGATAATCGGGCCCTGCCGCTTGTGTTAATCGCTAAACACCACCATAACCAAGGTTTGTAGGCATCAAGGAATTCAGAGGATTTTAATTGTTTTAGTATCAGAAAATTAGTAACGTACTGGCTGTTACATCTTAAAATGGATTTTTTTCGTTAAATAAAACAATTACATTACAAAAATTCTGGTAAAAGGTCTTTAAAAGTCCTTCCAGCATACGCACCCTGAAACTTTTGCAGAATCAGGCAAATTTTAGGCATTTATTTTTATCATATCAGAAAAAATGCATAAGAAGTATTAGATTATAGCATGTACATTAGTGATCTGCACATAGAGCACTGGGTAAATACTCATTAAAATATTCATATAAGTGCTTTTTTTGCGAGGTAATTTTTAAACATTCTTTATGGATAGCTGAAATTTATTGGAAGCGAATCTTCTAAAACCGCACCTGATTGCTGGATTGACAATCACATAATACTGATTATACAAGAATATGACAAAAAGATAATGTTATTTTAGAGAAATATATATACATATATACATTAAGACATATATATAAGGTTATTAAGACACTGACATTTCTAAAAAAAATCATTAAAAGTAATGTTATGCCTAGTAGTTTACTTGAGGCAAAACTGGTAATATATTTAAAATATTAACATAAAATTAATATTTTTATTAATAGTTGTATTTAATATGTTTTTATGCCATTTCATAATGCATTTAAATTTCTGTTGCTTTTAAATTTTCAGTTTAATTAGAACTCCACTTAAATCTTTGGGTTGGGGTTGTTTCCCCTCATATTTCAATCAAATTTTAAATGCAAAGTAAGATTCTTAAAAGTAAATTATATATTAATGTATAAATGTAAACAATACCAGGAAATTATTCGTATAATTACATGCAATTTTATACGATGAGTTATGTCATGATACGCCTTATGCAACAGTATTTTTTATTTATATACTTTTCACAATTTATAAAATACGTCTTTGATCTTCAATGTAATCAATATTGCTTTTATCATAAATAAATATAGATAAGTATCTAAAAGTGTAAAATATACTTCCTTAAATACGTACTTTTCACTTCAGATGCTTCCTCTTTATTATTGTTGGAATTTATTCGTTTATCTTGATGAAATAAACAAATGGGCACATAAATTCATTCATCCCTAACCTTTGTAGATACACATTTGATTAGTACGCGAATTTCAATGGTCATTTTTCAGGTCAGAAAGTAAATGAGGGAAGGACCCCGGGCTGTGGCTTGGACTACGCCCCGGAACTTCAAGGTTCGAGCAGATCAAAGGTGAAGAGCTTTTTTCGTGTGCTATTTGTCAAAGCGAGCAGATAAGGGCGGGTGTGGCCATCCAGGTGCTTCAAGGGACTAGTAATTAAGAATCATGAATAAACATCAAGGTTGGTTGAAGCATATTACACCTGGTAATATTGGCTTCAAATTTTTCACGCTACCTAATACAGCGTAATGATACTTCAAAATAACCTGCTGCAAAAGGTATATTTCCTTCAGGTGAAATTTTGGTTAGTTATGCTCTAATTTTCGGCTAAAGAACAATACGAAGTCGTTTCTCTTCAGAATTGAGAATAATGTTGTAATGAATCCTCAGCAAACAGGAACTTACTATAATTATGTTGGATAATAATTAGGTGTATTAATGTCCGATATTCATTTTCCCAATTCAATATTAATTAGTTTTACCAGGATAGCAGAAGATGATTTTACTAAGCATCGGCCAGTTTTTGCCGGGAGAAGCTTGCCTTTAGAATGATTTTTTCTCTGTCACAGCAAAGTCTAAAAACTCTGAATTGTAACATAAATAAGATGTCCTTGAACCCTTATAGAACCTGGAAACTTCGCCTTCAATCTTACATTTTATAGATACCATGCTAACCACTAAGCTGGGTGATCACCGGGATCAGAATACCGGAAACTTAGGAGTTTCATAATAAAATACCCAAGAAATTATTTATTAAAAATTAGTAAAACATGATGGTGAACTTCTTTTCACGGCGTTAATCCTAAACCAAAAAATATTTAGGCCATCCCCAAAACAGCACCTGAACAAAACCTTGAACAGTAATCTAAATAAGATGTCCTTTAACCCTTATAGAACCTGCGAGACTCACTTATATTTGATGGATACCATGCTAACCACTAGGCTGAGTGACCACCAGGACCAGCATACTAGAAACTTGGGATCTTCATAATAAAATAGTCAATAATTTATTTATTAAAATTTAATGAAACATTATGAACTTTTTTCTCACGGCATTAATGCCTAAACTAAAAATGTTTACGCTATCGAACATCTTTCTAATAGACAGGTCTCTCACCAAACTTCCGTATTTTCTCTGACATTACTCCATTTATCAAATAAGTCACCCAAGAGTGATAACTACAGAAGCTATTTGTGATGATTAGTCGAACAAAGTCGCACGTTATTCAAAAACATTTTACCGCTTAATTTAGTACAAAGAGTCTTCTGAAAATGGCTAGAAAAGATACAAATGAAAATTTGATATTTCTTTTTTAGTGTTGAGTATGATTAATTCATTCGAAATGTGAAAATTCCGATTTTGCTAAAAATATTTATGTTATCAAATGTTTGATACAAGGTTCGCTGGAGAAAACATCACCATATTGAAAATTACAGAACTTAAAAATGTCTTTAAAATATTCTATTTTTAATGTATTTTATTTATTTCGGCATTTTTTAATCTACTTTCACTTTCCTTTGTTTTTCTACGTGGTATCTCGAATTAGAATTGTGTCCGAAATTTAAATTTGGAGCCACATCGCATCTGATCCGAACCCGAATTGAAACGAAAGTAAATCATGTTCTAATGGAATTATGAAAAATAATTTACACTTTTATCTCTGATGCAAATTTTATGTTTTATATAGAAAACTGGACAAATTTGTATTATTTTATTTTCAAATATAGAGAGAATTTCGGATTAAGGGGACCTCGGGATTGTTGAATAGTGTCCTTCATCGAGTCGGGTTGTCGTTAATTTTCTTTTTTCTGGTTGGTAGGACGCTAAATTTGTTTCTGCGGGTCGGATTGACCCTTGAATATTTTTTGTTTGTAGTATTTAGGTTGTTTAAAAGTCGGATTGTTGGGATATTACAAAAAGCTTGAGCTGAGATGTGATTCAGGTGAAAACATGGATGGGTGTATATTAAGTGTACTGCATCAGAAATAAAATGTATGCAATAAATGCGTCATAGATTACTCTTTCCTTAAGAACAAATTTTCCGTGTCTTGGAACATGAAAATTTATTTCCACATTTCGTTTTCGATGCACAGAAAAATACATGCATTGTATCTGTGATAGCTTTTGCATATACACGTTATGCGTGTAGATTGAGAAGTGCCCTATAAGTGTACGAATATATAAGTGTTGGGAATTGAAAAATGTTTGCTATATAAAGGTGCTCACTTTTAGGGAGCGTTCATTATGGAGTTCTTATATTATAAAGATTTTTAACCTGAAAAAAAAAATGGAGATTATTTTGGAAAATCAGTTCAATCTGAACTCGGCCTGCAAGAGTTAAAACATAACCCGAAACCGACCAAAAGCAAAAAAATAGAAGTTATCTCGACCCGATTCCGAAAAAATGTATCGTCCACTCGACCCGACCCGAACCGACAGTTGGGTAGCGTAAAAACGGGTAATCCGACCCGATGTAGTACTCAAATTTGAATCATTCTTTCATCACTTTTTTTACTGTATTTTAGAGAACATTTTTATCACTATCGCAATACTTTTTTCAAATTTCATTCATATGTAGAAAAATAAAGTTGTCATCACTGTCTAAAACACTTTCGTTTAAGGGGTCTGGGGCGCATTTTGAAATATTTTTTATTTATTGAGTTAAAATTTTGATTTTTTTTTTTTTTTTGTGATGATTAACCATATTATTTGTAAACAAAATCACATAATAAAACTTCTTATATTTTTTTTTTATTAAAATTAAGAAAATTATTGAGAAAGTGGGTAATTTAAAATTGTTTTAACTCAAAATATTATTTGTAGAATTTCCAATTTTTTGGATTCAAATAAACAGAAATATCGAAATTTTACTTTTCACCCAGCATTTTTAAAACTATTAATTGAAAAAAAAAATTACAAATATTTTAAAAAAAATAAAAAAAAAATGATGTAAGTTTTATTTAAAAAAATCATATTTTGAAAAGTAAACAATTTGTTTCAAATTTTCTGAATCAAAATTAAAATAAAATAATCCTTGAAGACATGTTTGAAATTTGAAGCATTTATCTTCAACGATTCTTGAGTTATAAAAATTTAAATCTGAAAATTATGAAAAAACTCATGATGAAAAATGCATTTTTACAGGAAGTCATTTCCTTGATACTCATTGCTTGAAAGCTAGATTAAAAAAAAATCCTTTCTAATCAAGAGAGAAATATAATTTAAACGTCATTATAAGAATAAAAAAACATAGAAATTTTTGATGCAATAAAATTTCTATAGAAAATGTTAAGATTTTTGTCTGCCAGACCCCATTAAGCATTCCCGCACTTTACTTCAAAAAGGACAAAAGTGACATGAAGGATCAAGACAGTCAACTTCTGAAGAGAATATGTGAATCAATCGATGATCTCAAATAATGAGAATATGTTAAATTTAAATGAAGACGAAAAAAAATCTGGAAATATTCAGTTTTCCAAATAATGTTCTGAGTGCAATTTTCTAAACTTTTTTTCAGCTAAATTATAGATTAATGTGCCTAAAGACCCATCTGAAGCAAATATGGACTCTTCTCAAGCATCTTTTCTGAATTTTTGAAAATATAGTATTAGATAGTTTGTCAAATCTTTAATTCATTATTAAATATATATATATATATATATATATATGTATATAAATAAATAAACAATTAAACAGAAAATCCAACTCGTACTTTAAAGGTTTCGAAAGTTCCAATATTTATTTTTTTTTCATTTGAATTTAATACAGTTGTTTAGATTGTCTGCAAACAACACCAAAAAACATTTTCGTGCGAAAAATATACAAAATGTGTTCAAATAAAATTTTGAAAATTATTAAAAGCGATATTTTTGCATTTAGGGGCTGTGCATGTATAACATTATCATTTTAGGGGGAGGAGGGGGGCGGGTCTGGCACATGATATCGTCAGATATCTCTGGGGGGGGGAGGGGGTTTATCTTTTAATATCGATATCATTTTTGATCCAATCAAGATTTTCTTTTTTTTTAAATTTATAACATGCTCTTAGGCTCAAAATTTCATGTTATCCCTTTTTTATTCGATTATCTATTTTATGAAAATACAAAGTTATTATTATCACCACTAAATTATTATAAAAGTATTTAATTCTAAAATATGGAATATACCCCATTGTTTGACATTCCTATTCTTCTTAATACGTGATTATAATCGCTGTTCGAGAAACCATATATGAACTGAAGTTTGTGTTTACTAATAAATGAAAGGGAAAGAGAAAGAATGTTGTCCATTTGTTTTCTTGATAAGAATTTCTGTCTGCCCCCGAAATCTTCCTCCGTTCGGGTCAAGTACAACAAGACTTTAAATGTAGAATGCACAACACTGCACGTACATATATACGCACGTATACATATTTGGATACAACCCTTCATTGTCTTGCTTCATTTTCGGAATTACGGATTTCGAGCTTATTTTATTGACGATTTCTTTCACAATTTTCAAACTATGTTTTTGAGACTTTTACAAAAGTTGCTCTATGCATTTAGCTAATACAATATGCGAAATAAATATTGATAGATTTCACGCATGCATAATGAAAAATTATTTAGTGAGCCTGCTCATTTTTCATGCAATTTTTATTATTTTATAATTTTGAATACAGAGTAATGTGTACATTGTTGTTTGTCATATTTTCAGAAGAACTCTGCAAATTAGAAGCAAAAAACTTGAAAAAAATTGGCACTGTTTTTATAAAAACCTCAATTTCTCTACGAGTATTCATGATATCCGCATAAAAATGAGCACACTTTATTACAAAAAGTCACTTAATCATAACCTACAGTTTGAAAAACTTTGCTACGTGTATTTTTACAGGTTTAACCAAAAGATTTTCGTTCTTTTTCAATTTGTTGACGGTCCCCTAAGAGGTGTAGAGAAAAAATCATCACGGAAATGTATGACCTGTACTATTATGCTTACCCACTTAGAGTTTCAGGATAATTCCTCATGTATTTTTCTAGATATTTAACAAAATGTTTAAAATCGCAAGTGGACGGTCAGATTTAACCATATAGTGTATGTCGAATATAACCTAGAATGACGATTGCAAACTCTGATCATTCAGATTTATACTTGTAGCTTTTAGAAAGCGATTTTGTTAATGATGAAGATTACTTCAATGAAACAGAGTATTTCACATTAATTCTGTTTTAGGACTGATTTCAGTTTCACTAACTATTAGGCTTTGGAGAAAACTTTATTGTATCAAAATCCTTAATTACTTTAACTCAAAAAATGCATAAAATTTCAGAGCACTATAATTTGAATTAAATAAAAGTAGTATTTTTTTTTTCGAAAATTGTTATACATATTTATCAAAGTCCATTAGTGACTTATTACAACTTATCGTGAGTTCTTAGTTTTTATTTCATTCATCAGAATCGATTTTTTTGGAGAATATTAACTACTGTTAATTATTAAGATAGATTTTCATGCATATCAAATACAATCATAGATTTATATAGAATAAATAATATAGATTATATACTTTTTTTTTAATTGGAAACTGAAAGAATCGCATTGAATTAAAGAATTGAATCTAAAACATTTTTATATGCATAGATTGGCATTACATCATGATTGTTATACAACGTAATGTATTTGGATTTAATTATGTATTAAATTCCTAAAAACGCATATGAGAAATCTGTGTTAAATTCCTTTGTCGTGTTTCAGAAAAAGAAGCAAACATCATAAGAATTATTAGGAATTTGTTATTTACTATGAGCTCGATTCTCATCAACTTTTCCAAATAAGGGCCTTGCATTAAATTCGGTCGCTATGATTCCAGTTCTTTTTTGATTAACGCCTGTAAAAGTTCTTTACGAGTAAAAACAGTGCTGAAGTAGGAAAAGTAACGTTTGTGATACTTCATAAAATATCATTGGTTCATTTCATTAATCAAAACAATTATCAAAATATCGTTATGGCAATGATATTTTATTCGAACGACTTCATAAAATATCATTGGCGCGTATAAATAAGTGTGTATACGCGCGATCGTCTTTCAAATGAAATGCTCTTTAAAATATTTATAATAAAGTTATTTTAAAAAGTAACACAGAAGTTTTATTCTTTTGAGATATCAGCAATATTTAATAGTTTAAAATAACATATTTCGATGTATGGATTTCACTGGGTTATCAGGTAACTGAGAACCGAAATTTTACCGAACAAACTATGATTACACTAATAAATCAATTTGACTGCGGAATTTTATTGCAGCGTTATTCTTTACCTAATGTATTTTTTAGATTGAATTTTTAACTTGATAAAACGCGTGTCGTAATGCGTCGTATTAATTTCTTGGTTTTTGAAATTCGTTTTTCTAAAATTTAGGCATTAAAAAAATTTTTTTTGGATACATTTAATCATTTAGTAAAAATAATTAAAATTTAGCTGAATAGATTTTAAAATTGTTACATCTTGCAGAAGACGCCGACGTTTACACGATAAAACACGAATTTTAAAAAGTTATTGTATGATGAGTAATCGTGTAGGGGTGGGGAGGGGGGGTTTGAAACTTCCCCTTAGGTTTACATGGGATTTGATGATCTGTGAGGGTAGCTGACGCATCCCCCTGAGGAAAGGTGTTATTGATTTTCTGATGAATGCTGTTACCGACTCGTCTCATTATTTATATTAGAAAAAAAAAAATAGATGGACTTTACAAAAGAAAGGAACAGAAAATACTTTTCAAATATATACAAGGGATGAGAAGGAATTATCTAGTAATATTTAAAGAGCTTATTTATAGTAGTTTTAACTAATGTACACAGATAAATATGTCTGAAAATTTATTTCATTTAAAAAAAGTAAAAATATATATATACTAACAAGAATATAAAAAGAAATAATAATAAACTGTGTAAATTTGAGATAAAAAATATTACTGTATATCTTTACTGGTTTAAATGTTATGTACATTTTTATAAACCTCATAATTTTGTAAATAAGTGCAAATTGCACTCTTTGATCCCCCTCTAACAAAAACATTTTTAGTATACATTTTTTTTATAAACATATTTTATATTATTTTCTATGTAAGTTTCTAGATACAAAATATGCTACAAAATTAAGGCAACCCTTTGTTTGTCGGGATTCTGAGGAATGATCTGAAATATAATTTCCCCATCTTGTGTTATGCTTAAAACAGTATGTTTCCAGAATCTGTAAGTACTGTCATCGTTTCAGAATGAAAGATATTGATATTTTTGTTAAAAAGCTATTAAGCATCTTTAGCACGTACTTCTGCATATTTATTCTTTTTACAAAGTTGTCACCATGATGTATTGTTATATAATGTAACTATGAACGTTGTTATACTTTACTTTAAATTTTATGATATTTTATTTTAGAGATTTTTAATTTAATTTAGAATTTTGTTTCATCTAGAAGCATTTGTGTAAAGCTTCAGTTTGATTGATCATGCCTTAAGTAGTCAGATGAAGCCCTTAATATCCAAATATTAAGCAAGTTATAAGAATTCCTATAAGAAGAAAACAATATTAACATTTCTTTTACATTATAAAATGTTAAGCATTTTGATAACAAGGAAAAAAATAAAGAATGTTTTTCCTCACAAAAAAATTGCGGCTAACGTTAACATTTATCAGACTTTGTTTATCTTAATATGATATAATAACTTTTGTGACTAATCCATACAAATGACTTGCATTAAAAAGAAAAAATAACTAAGAACATACAACGATTTTTATCTTCTTGTAATTCAGTAGTTTTACAAATTTGTTTATTTAGGTTTAAAATTATCCATAATAAGACCTCCCATACAGCTAACGTCTGAACTGTTAAAAATTGCCATAAATCCAGACTTGTGTTTTGATAGTATGAACTTTTGCCTTCGTTCTCTTTTTTATTTGGTGAGAGGTGGGTCAGATATATCTTATTTAGACAGCTATGCGTAACAGAAACTCCGAGAATTGTAGTTGTCAGGACAGTCGAAAATATTTGCTGAATGGTAATTAACTCAAATTATTTCAACGTGCACTTACTGTACTACATAACCTCATTGCACAAATTCACCATGTAATGTGTAAGAAGTAAAGCGATATTTTCTATATTATTCAGTTTTTCAGAAAATATGTTTATTCTTTCTTTTACACATTATACAGCCGAAAATCACAAACATTTACGATTTTATAATTTTTTTGAATTTCTAAAGGAATTCGAAATGTTTTTTAATTTCGACTGTACAAACATTGTACAGCACATATTTTCCAGTGAAGGTCTAGTTATAAACATATTTATTAGATTTGATGTGAGTGAAAAAAAAATGTGACCATAGTGTAATATATATATATATATATTTTCTTTTACATTAAGTTATTGGTTTACTAAAGATACCACTAACTGAAGTTTTACAGCTCATATTCAAAATATTAGAATAATTACCTTTTTTTTAGAAATTGAAATTATCGTTTGGTAATTTAATGTCTTTTAATGAAAATATGCAAACGATATTTTTATTAAGAACTTATTGTTGATTAAACTTACTTGTTATCTTAAATTTAATATCATTTTTGAAAAGATTAATTGCAAAAAAAATTATTTTGAAAAGTCAAAATATTAGAATATTTATTCAAGTGGTTCAAAATATTAGAATATTTCACATTAATTCTCCTTTAATTATTACCAATTCTTAACTGGTGGCATCATTGATTAAATTCAGACTATTTTATTTAAAATCAGTATTCTTTTTTGCAGTTTGTTTCTTTTTCGTCTTAAAATGGGCCGTGTGAGTGATATTCCTGAATGTACTAAACTTCGTATGGTTGATTTGTATCGGCACGGTAAAAATCAATGTTTTATAGCGAATTATTTACATTGTTCGCAATCGAGCGTTAGTAAAATACTAACACAATATTCAAAAATTGGAAAATTTCAAAATAATCGCCGAAATGGTGGCCGAAAACCAAAAACATCTGCTAGAGATGACAGGAAACTGAAGCGTATAGTTAAGAAAAACCGTTTTAAAAGTGTGCGATTCTTGCACCGAAAATGGAAAGAAGAAGGAGTTGAAGTTTCTACATCGACAACATTAAGACGTCTCCATAAATTTAAATTTGAATCTCGTGTACCGAAAACAAAACCTCTCATGACTGCAAGACAAAAGCGTATAAGTTTGAATTGGTGTAAATCAAGACGTTTATGGAGCATTGAAGATTAGAAAAATATATTATTTAGTGATGAAAGTATGTTTTGTGTTTCATATGGTAATCAAGGTATTCGAGTTTGGAGAATGAAGCAAGAAGCATTTGATAAAGAATGCCTTAAACGTTCCGTAAAATTTGCTGCTAGTGTCATGGTTTGGAGTTGTATGAGTGCAGAAGGACCTGGAAAGTTATGCATCGTCTACGAAAAGGTTAGCTCTCTGATATATCAAGAAATTTTAGAATATTACATGATTCCATCATCAGAAGATTTATTTGAAGATGATTTCATCTTTCAACAAGATTTAGCGTCCCCGCATACCTCGGTGTCAACTAAGAATTGGGTCCGCCAACGCAACATTAAGGTACTTCCTTGGCCACCAAATTCACCAGATCTTAATCCCATCGAAAACTTATGGTGTATAATGAAGAAAAAACTTCAAGAAAATCCTCCTTCAAGTAAAACTGAGTTAGTGGCACGTATAAAGTCTATTTGGGCTAATATTGATAGAAATGTTTGTAAACACCTTGTATAAAGTATGCAAGATCGATTGTACGCTGTTATGAAAGCTAAAGGGGATGCTACAAAATATTAACTACCATTTACTTCATATTCATAAGGTAATATTGTTGCGTAAAATAAAATATTCTAATATTTTGAACCAATCTAAATTTTATTCTAATATTCTGGTGTGTTTAAGGAAGCTGTATACCTAATTTATTGTACTGTATTTTATATTTTATAAATGTTAAAATCTTATCTAAACATTCCAGATTTAATCTATAAGAAATTTAATTGCATTTACTTAGTATAAAAAATAAATAAATGACAAATAATTTTTTCTTATTACTTTTTCTCAATTATTCTAATATTTTGAATATGAGCTGTATTAGAAAATACGAGTTTAAGCATGTTCTTTGTACGGCGAAAGTTAAAGAAAAATTTGTGTAGAATTTCTCTAAAAATTCAAAAGAAGTCGAAAGCGTCTAATGATTTTTTACAATATAGTGAATATTACTATTATCTTATGTATATTTTCTACTATAAAATTATATTTGAGTTTAGGAAAAGGAAAAAATAGTTTAATTTTGCGATTGGGCATATTTGTTTTTGTCTGAATTACAAATTTTTAGTTTAAATTTATTTTAATGTGTAATAATTCTAATATTAGAACCTATTATTTAATAGATCATCTTACGAATATTTTTAAAAAGGAAATTTAAAAAAAAATCGCAATTACTTTAATGATCTAACGAAGCGAAAAAATTTTCACTTATTTTTTAAGTAATGACAGGAACGTTTATCAATGCTAAAACAAAATAGAGATAATTAAGAAACATTTATTTAATTTATTAATTAAAAATTAAAAATAATATAAATTACATGACGATTAATAAAATTCTTCTAACGCTACTTAAATATGAATTTAAGTAGCAGTAAGTTTCTTTACAATTAAGTAAGTAAGTAAGTACTTAAGTAAGTTTCTTTACAATTCTACAAAAATAATATATGACTTCTTCTTAGATATTTTGAAATAGAGAATTGAATAAAATGTTTCTGGGAACTACTGAAAATATTTTGAAATAAACAAAGTGGTGCCGAATTTTACAGACACCGTTTTTGTTGTTTTCTAAACAAGAAGTTTATTTGTAAAATAAATATATCTATATATATTTACGTATGTACATTTATTTAATTATTAAAAGTGCGTAACGTTTTTTTTTTTAATCGTTGAATCATTATAGTAAAATAACAATTATACCATCAAAAGGGAAATTATATTCTAAGTTATGATGTAAGATAAATTCAGGTAATGTTTTACCTAACGTGATTAAGTGAGGATTATTTGTTAATTTCAGTTTTGGCCTTCTTGGATAGTTTTATATACAGTAATAGTGATACATTTAAAGGATACTCAGGATACATTTAAAACAAAATTTAGTGAATGCATTTAAGTAGTATGTGACTTGTCATCATTTTAAAGCATGGAATAATATCCAGACTTTCCAAGGTCACCGAACCCATACTATGGCAAAAGGAGGACCATATATACATTAAATGCACTCTAAAAATCCATAAAAATGTAGAACGTGACGTTAGAGTAGCAACTACTATTTTGACATATTTAAAAATATTATTAATTTGATTAAAATGAAAATTTAACTAGGATTTTGTCATCCTGCTATAGGCATTCTCAAATCTGTATTCGCGGCTTTCAGACACATTGATGAAATACACTTCATCGGATTTTTTTTAGCAAAATACGGAAATTGTAGTAGGAATAAGATTTTCAGGGCTATTTTCGTATTATTTATGGAATTACGCTTAACATTTTTAGACTATTATTTTGTAATCCAACATATGAATGCATTACTAAAGTTGTAGGCAGAAATGAAAATTGTTGTGGATCCCCCAGCGTGTTCGGTGTTCATCTCGAAAGTGAACACAATTAAGTGCAATAAACCACAATTTATTTCTTCTGAAACAGGGAGTGGACAGATGGATGGGCGTAGTAGTAGTCCTCAAGCTTTGCTTTTTAACTACAGCATCTCTCATAATACAAATCCCGCCTATTGAGCTCGACCTTAACCTAGAATGAATGCGTAAGCTTTAATTTCCAATCCTACCACATGCCATCAAACACTACAACCAGTTCTAATCGCTTCATTCTATTGTAATTCTGTCTTTGTTCATTAACTATGCTGTTAAGCTTTTTTTATGCCATTTTAAAGTCAAAATGATCATAAATATTTGCGTATTTTTTCACTGATTTTCTCTTTCTAACTGAAAGTAAATACAAAAAATTACAAAAAGAGAAGACATTCACTCGAAAATGTAAGGTTAGCAAAACAACTTGTTTGCGTTTTAACTCAACGTTTTGTAGCTAACGAAGCTTATCATATACGATTAGCAACAAAGGAATGAATCTGGATACATTGTTTAGTTGGTAACATAATAATGGTTATATTTTTCTATATATAAATCATCTTTGGACGCCACATCTAAAATCTCTTTATACTGTAAACTCGAAACTGATGGCTTTTAGTATTGACATAATGCAGTATTTTTTACCTGTTTTTATATTATTTAGCAATATTTGGAATTAAATAGATGAGTGACACATTAAACTTGGCATATTTCTTTAGTTTCCAAATACGAAAGAAAAAATTCAGTGTCTCACCTCCATAGTTAAATGCACAATAACATTAATTATTAAAAAGCTAGTAATATTCTGATTCCACATATATTCATATTTTTAGCCATATTTATAACGTCATCTAGTTACTAGAGAAAGTGTCTAAGAATTCGTTCGTTTGCAAGTCCCTGTATATTGTAAATCTGTTTTATAGATGAAAATCATAAAATGATTTATGAATATAGTTTTTGTAATTGCTGTACTTAATATGCATATTGTTCTATTTTTATGTTACCAACTTGAAAATTCCATTGAAATAACAAAATATTTTTTGTATATTTATGAAGAAAAAATTTAGTCAATTGAATCTAATTTATTTTAATTGTTATAATAAATGTACTGTGTTCTTATGTAGGTATGATTTGAAAAATGAGAACAAAAACAAAACAAAAACAGATACAATCTGAACCTTTTTTTTATTATTATTAAACCCTTTCTCTGTAAAGAAAATTTACATTTCTATATACAATAATAAAAATAGTGGATTTAGTTCAGGTATTGCAGAAGCATATATTATAGGGACAATCACAACCACATACATGAAAATAATATCACAAATCAAACAAACATCTTTGGGAGAAACTAAAACATTGTTTGATACTTGTTTCAGCACTGTTAAAAAATATGCCATTCACACACAAAAAATATTTATGCTTCACTAGATTTTTTAACCAAAAGTTATAATAATCAAATTGTCTTAGTATATATATTGTATATACATATATGTATATAAACCCTTTTTTCTAGGATCACAATATTATTTTAAAAGGAAATCATGTTATAGTAGCTTCTGCTTCTATGAATCCCTAAGCAATCGTACCTTGGTAGAAAAAAATTAATGTTCGAGTCACTATTTTTGGTTTATGTTCCCTAATCACTCCACAATAGTCATAGGTCAATATAAAAAATGTCAATGGCTGCTTCCTATTAATACACTCCGTTTTAATCAACATTCCTTAATAATTTCATTATTTTATTTTTATGTACTTCAAGAACTTTACAATAATCATATGTTTAGAAAGATAAATATTAATGTTTTTCCTTTAAATTTATTCTGGTAGAAGATAAGTTTTTAGTAAACTTTCAAAGAAATTTAAATATATATTCACCTTTAGCCCGAGTTTACATAAAAATGTCAAAAATTGGTATTGACACTTTTTCTACCCTAGTTCTTTCTTCTGGATTGTAGAGGAATTTCTGTGGTCTCTTAGTACTAGCTGCTTTATTATATAAAATTTTAATAAAAAATCATGATTTATTTCAACGGAAATACTATATACAAAGATCACAGTCATAATTCTTACACTATAGTGAATGTTAAATGAACTTAAAAAAATTTTAATACAATTTCATTCATAGTGAGAATAAGCTATGTTCAAAAATACTACAAACAGGAAATTATGCTATTAGTTTCTCACTATGTGGTTAAATATGGTGTGTTAAAATGAAAGTAACAGCAATAAATAATGAATATCTAAAATTTATTAATATTAATTAGACGCGTGTATAATGAACATTTTTCTTTTCGCTATTCGAAATCTTCTATTAAAATCCAAGTATAAGTTGCGGTTATGACCGATAAACATCTTAACCAGGAGAATCATACGGTTAAATAATCGGTAAAATTCACTTCTTCAAAGAGATAAATTGAAGCAAAAACTTATTGAAATGTTGGTGAATTTAATATCTATTTTGATATTAACTGAAGGCATATTAAGGGAGATAGTCACTCAGCTTCCTAATTCTCAAGATTAGTGTAAAGTTTATGGGCGTTTGATGCATTCGCATATTTAAAATATCTCCTCAGGAAATGACATCTATTTTTTTATATATATTCCTTAAAAGATGTTTCTGCTTTTCTGTTTCTGTTTTCAAAAATTTTCTAAAGTATAGACTTAGTTTTATAAGAAGTGTTAAAATTTCACTCACAATTTTTTAGCTTTTAACATATAAAATATTAAATTAAGCATAGATTTTAGAACTATTGTGAGAACTAAGATAAAAAGAAACATCCTTTAAGAAGTGTACGCAAAAAAAAAAGAAGTTAAAAATATTAATTGCCCAAGAGACATTTTAAATATATGAAAGCATCAAACGTCCATAGACATAAAATTTCGGAGGATAATTCTAAAGCTGAGTGATCAGCTCCCTGAATGGGAGGATCTGAGTTGGCAAATACCACCTGCTCTGAGATTCAGGACATCAGAAACATCCCTAAATAATTACTTATGCGTGCAGAAAAAATAGGATAGGGGGCATAAAATAAATTTTTACCATGATCCTCTTTGCCCTTAGTAATTACAAATCTGATTATATTTAAAGGTTAAATGATTGTAGAAGATTTTATATATTTTTTTACTTTTAGAAATTTTTTCAAAATTGTTTTTTTTTTCTTTTTAAAGCGTTATAGTCTTTTAACATAGAAAGGTAAATATCAAGATCAAATAGACAAAACATTTTGAATTCAGAACGGAATTCCAGAACAAATATTAAAATATTATAATTTGTATATTAGGGTTAAGGTTCTAGTTTAAACTAGATGATTCGGTTTTGCAATCATTTCGGCCAAAATTAATTATATTCTGCAACATAACTGTGGAAATTAAACATTTGCTTGAATGCATTGCGAATTGAGATTATTTTAGTCTAAGAAAGGTTTCAAAAATAAAGACGTTACACAGAACCCGCAAATTCGATTAATCTCATTGAGTTACCTATTCCTTGAATAATCATTAAAAAAATTCTTGAGAATTAAAAGCACTAAGTCTTTTCGTGTTCCTGAAACTGATAAAAAGATTTTCACAAATGAAGGCACTTGAAGAGGGTGTTATGTCATAGTTTTACCAAAAAATTTTTTTATTTACGTATGAAGATATATTTTGAGATATTTTATCACGCATAAATTCTAATTGGCCTTTAAAATGAGAGACCTTTTTTGCATATTTCTTACTTCATATTTTTTTATTTAGCAATTTAAATAATAATAATTTTTGTTACTTAATAAGTTAAATGACAGTAAGTTTTTTGAAAGAGTTTTAATAGCTTTCTTTAATATTTTAAACGTATGCTTACCACGAAAAAATATATAAATTATATGTATGTTATTACAATAAAAAGCTTTGATTTCAAATTTCTCGAAAGTTAATTTGAAAGTACATATTTTCCAAGTCTCCCACCTATTTTCCTTATGACTAATTCGCGATAGATGGTCGCAAACTTTTATGTTTTTTTCCCAACCACGATTTTCTAATTAAATTGTGTTATTGTATCATCAAAAATTTAGGATTTATTAATGTAAATTTTTCTTGCCAAAAATATCGGTAAAAAAAACATAAACTGGCAGTTATTTTACATAATATTCGCTTTATTTAATCTGCGATTACGAAAAGAGTACATTATAGTATGACACTGTTAAAAATATGCAGCATTTGCTATTTAGTCACTCCGTCGCTTTTGTAGAATATATCTTTTCTGACCAATGAAAATGTTTCATAATTTAGTCTAGTAAGCGGTAGAGTGACTATGCAAAAATACATCAGGTTTTTAATAGTGGGGAAAATACTAGTCGAAATATGAGACATATCAACTATGGCATTACATAACAGCTTCTTCAATACTTATCTTCAAATATGAATGACAATGATGATACATAGAGACAGTTAACAAAATATATCAGAAAATAATAATAAAAAAAATGCGTGTGAATGGCAATTCATGCAAATCTAAACAATTTTATTATCTTCATAAAATTAAAAGAAAAAATCCATTTGGAATGGCTGAATTAGTAGATAATATAAATAGAATCAATTTCGGATTTTCCATTGCACTAAAAATACAATATACTCTCTGTACAGAAACAAAAACAATGAAACAATTTAAATTATTATGATGAGTTTTCCATTTAACAACACAAATAACAAAAATCACAGATTTCTAAGCACTAACAATAAAAGTGATTTCTTTCTTTAACCAACAAAATATTTTTTTACCATTTTCAAAAACGCAGCATTAGACTGCCAAAGAAAAGAAAAAGCTTAATAGGTGAGTGTTTCAGGAAAACTAAATCCAAGAAAAACATTTTAACCCAGGGATTTTAGGAAACAATGGATTAAATAAGAAATTACTTATAAAAAAGTTAACATCGACAGACAGTCTGTACAAAAAATAAATTAAAACACGATGACTTAAAAAAAAAAAAAAAACTTTTATATTTTTTTAATTCCACAAAACAAATTAATGACTATTATAAAGAAAACCGTTTTGACAAAATAAGAAACTATTAACATATTGATAATGGGTCACGAGTATTTTAAGACGAACCACGGTGACTAAGGGCGTGTCCTGAACACTTAGCTGTGCCTGTGTAATCTTTTCTTCTTTTTTGCAAAAACATTTATTAGAAATTACATATATTTATAACATATATTTGGATGTATTTTGTTAAACTGTAATACATTATTTGTATTACATGTATATTTACGAATGTAAAGAAGAGCATCTAGACAACCAAGATACCAAACACATTAAACAAATGGCGGGACTTTTATAGTTTTAAAAACCAGTTTTCATATCAAATGTTTGACTAACAAATTTTTAAATAGGGAAATCTCGTAAGTTTTGATTTTATAAAGCTTTTACTGTAGAAGAATCGGATTTAAAAAATATTTCTTACTTCCATATTTAAAAAAAAAATTTAAACTTTCTCCAAATTTGTAAAATTGCATTCATTTTTCTAAGTAATAAAAATAGGTATTTTAACTAGAAAAGACTTCTCAAAATATTTGTAAAAAATATTAAATTCTATTGTATTTTATTCAGCCGCATAAATACATTCATTATATTCTAAATGTAAAAATATATTTATATTTCTTTAAATATATATATTTTTTAAATAGGTATATTCATAACTTGCATGGCTTGACATCTGAAAACTGAGACTTGTTATTATTGAAGATGATTTGACGACTAAATAGCTCTACATGTGAACAGATGTGGGGGGGGGGGTGTCTGACAGTTTTACACCTAAAAGAGCTTTTTACAAAAGAAGTTTATTGTTCAAAATTTCAAATAATTGTATATAATATTTTTTTCCAACATTTATATTCTTTAATAAAACAACGCACAGTTATAAGACATTATTTCTCATTTAAACAAAATAATTTTTATTTGTTGCAGATGGACTTTTATGACATCCCCAGAACTCCTAAAAACTAAATTTTTGACAAGCTCACCGTCATGCGAATCAATTGTGAATAATTTATCACCGTTTTACAGTAATTTTAACATTACAATGGAGTTCTATAAAATCTTGCTGCTGTGTTTAGAGTTTAGTATAAAAAATAAAATTTAAGATTTTGGGCTTAATCCTTTAAGTACAAAGCTAATTTAATTTTTAAAAAAAATGAAAAACACCTCCAGATATATATTCTATAGTGTTTTTACCCAGTGTTAAACAAACTCGAGGACTAGAACAGCTGTAAGATCACATTGTTACTTATTTATAAGGATCGAAATACTTTAACTTTAAAAAGGAACTTTTAATTTTGTTTTGTAATTCTTCAGCATTCACAAAAGGTTTGTAAAATTATACTTCTCAGCCTCGTTCTCATGAATTGGATTCATTGTTGAAAAAAGGTATATATATGTCTGCATTAATTCATGAATATAGGACATGTCGAAATTAATATAAATACGAACAAACAACTGAGATCCAATATTAATTTCGTAAGCACCCTGATTATACCTTAGACATTAAAAGAATGAAATTTAGGAGAATTGTAGTTTATCTCGGCATCATTTACCATTGTAGTCCGTCATATAGCATTGTAACGTTATACTACATAGTTTTAGACGATAAATAAAATACGTTCTGTAAGAATACATGTTCGGGATTTGAAGTCACATTTGAAAAGACTAAAGAGTTTTCTTTATGACGTAAGTTTTCATTGTACTGATTTTCAGATCAGTATTACAGGCGTCCCTTCTGTCAGTTTTTTTTTCAATATAATTGTTTTTTAAGAAAAGTCTTCCTTTTAATTTTTTCACACTTGTCAGAACACAGCTTGTAGAAACACACTCGAAATGTTAATTTTGTTGGAAATGTTTTAAAAAAAGTTACCCTAAAAAGTTTCTTAGAAAATCGACCAATCGCTGCCATGCTATAGGATTTATGTATATAAAAGTATCCCATTTCTTTTAGAATATTCAACGAATTGAAAGACTGCTTAAAGAATGTTCAATTGACCTGTGCCATCAAGTATCAGATTTTTAAAATTTGATATTTTGTTGAATAAGTACTATGACATTTCGATTAATAATCTCTAACATAGTTTCTCACAGCAAGGCCATATGAGCTTATGAGAAAATTTTTCTCTTTCGGTTTTTGAAGAACTGACTGAATAAGAAAGATTGACTAAAAATCTAATTGGATAGATACTCTGCATTTAATCTATGCCTTTGTCTGTAACTAAAAGGCAGTTTATGAGTTAGTGTTCTAGGCGGATGCGTGGGCGAAGCCTAGATCATTTGGGGCCCAGCATGCACGGGAGCGTCGGTGAAAGGCTTGAAAATTGCATCGGGACATTGTAGACCAACCCTCCAGGGGCACAGGAGGCATGTGACCCCAAGCACCTGCACTCCGCCTACTGGGTTTTCTTGATACACTTCTATATCTTGTCTGTGTCTAACATGTCGCTTTTAAGAACGGGTTTGCCTTCATGAATCTTTTCAGAAAGAACATGACATTGGTTTATGTTTGCACATTCAAGACGGCATTGTTTATCAATATATCTAACGTAAAAAGACTTTCTATTCAGAAATGCAAACAAAGAACAGGTACACGTTTTCTTCTTATTTTAATTTTACACTGGACATCTTAGGTTTTCCCCCTTTATATCTCTGATAACAATCTATTTTTAGTGATTCAAAAACATTGAAGGTGAATCATACCAGTGCGGATAGATATTAATAAAAATCAGGGTAAGTACTGTAGTTTGTTTTATTGTAAGTAAAGAAATGTAAATAAAGAAATGTACTGGACAAGTCCATATTTTTATGTATTTTTTTTCTTTTGATAATTTTAAAGGAAATATATCAATGCGAATATTAACCCCTTGGGGACGCGCGATACGGAGCGATACCTCAAAAAAGGCTTAAGAATCCTTGTTTATCTTCACCAGCAAAATTTTAATGTGAAATTTACCTTGTTTAATCGGAGTATTTTCTCAATTTAACCCTTTGAGCTCTGGGGTGCAAATTTCTTAAAAATACCAAATGTCACATTGGCACCAGTACTTTATAAAGAAAAAAACCGGTTAACGATATACACGAAAAATGCATTAAATTTTTTTTAAAGAAAATTTAGTTGAATTTTCTGATTGCCGTTGTGACCTTTCGCAATTAAAATTACGTGGTGGAAAATTCGGCCATCAGAGCTCAAAGGGTTAACACGAGACAAATTTCTGTTTCTTAAAACCGGTGACGAAACATAAAAAATTTCGTAAAATGCTCCCGTCACGAAGGGGTTAAAGGAGATGACTCGAATTCGCCTCAGTTATGTGAGAAATCCAGAAAATATTACTTAACTACACACGGCTTTAAATTTGTGTACTTAAAACGCAACGTTTGGACTTTATTTGGGATAGAATATTTTTTGTCTAAATGTGGCATTGGCGTTCAAAAGACTGAAAAGTACTGTTAATAATAATCGTAGACACTGTTACGTATATATTTTTTCGATATCGAAATGGAGTGACTGGATTTAGAATCAGGTTCTTTGATCGGCAATTGACTAGTCAAGATTTTAATTAACTCATTAACGATATACGTACAGTAAATGTTTCTTAATTTTTTAGCACCTTTTTTTCCGAATAGTAATCTTCGCATTATTTAATCACTTAATTACTGTTTGCTTAATTACTGCTAAATGTATACGGCATATATTCGTTCAGTTCGTCGCAAACGGGTTAAAGATTCTAACTATTTTACTACCTTTCTTACTTCTCTGTTGTAAAATCAGATATCAAGCCAAGGAAGTTTTGATTTTATTAGGATGTATCTAAAAAATTTAGTAGAAATATTTTAGAGTAAAAATTAGATGTTAACAAAACCAATAGGTTAGGATAAAATGACTGATTTATGCATTCTAATTTCAGGGTTCGAAGTTTCAGGAAATACTAATAATGTAACAGAAATATTTTAAAACAATATTTTAAAAAACGCATTAACAGTGTTAATCACATTTGGCTAATTCAATTTTTTATATACGTAATAAACATATAAAAATATTTCACATTACCACTCATTATTTATAAATCAATGGTTTAAAGCCTACACTATTATCTGTTTACAGTTTTGTAAACATTACTTTAAATTTTGAGCTATCAGTGAAAGTCAAATATAAATATTTGCATTCTACCTTTAAAGCTATTTTCATTTTTAATTAATTTGTGAAAATAAAGGGAAAATACCGCTTTTCAGTTGTGAAATTTTTTTAAATCTTGATGTAGTTTCTTAAAAAAATAAGTAATTTACATAAAAATTTAGCCATTGCACTGTTAAAATATTTATATTCAAGTGATAAAGAGATGAATTTTCAGTCCACTAAAATGTCTCTTGAAGTTATTTGTTAAGAGAAGGCGAACGGGAAGACTCTTGCCCTCTATTTTCAGAACTATCATCTCCATGACAATGGACACAATGCATACACACCGCACAGTGGCCTATCCTTCTTGCAAGCGTTGATCGTAGCTTCAGCGCAGGACCTAATTTCAGACCCATATGCAATGTGAGATGATCTTCGGTTAATAAAGGTAACGTTGTACCATCTATAGATTCTTCTCGAAATTTCTGAAAAGGAAAAAAAAATAATTTACATTATAAAGGATCCAATAAAATTAAAAGAAGTATTATATTAAGAAATATTCCACTAATATTATAGTATGAAGATAGATGTATAAACAAGTATAGTAGGAAGATGAATGCATAGAGTACGGACAGAGCCTCAACTCGGCTTGAAAAGAGTGCCCTCAGTGGATCACTTTAAAACTAAACCATCGCGTTGGCGATTTTTATCCTCGTGATTTCTGTTTAACTGTAACCATATTCTGGCTTGGCACTTCTTGCTGAATGCTGATATGATTATCTTTGCACACGTGCTTATGCTATTTGATCTTAGATTTCCGCGCTTATTGATTCGTAATTATTACTGTTATTGTTCTTGAATTTTCAAGTTTAAATTATTAGGTCGTTATGTTAAGAAGAGACACATATATTGTTTGCAAGACGAATCCATCAAAGTTATTTCATATTAAAATAATTCTTTCATAAATTTCAAAACAAGAAGCAGCAAGCCGTCGCTGTATTTTTTTTCTTTTTACCCTTATCATTTGTCGCCAAGGAAGCGATGTTTCGCCGAATTAGCAACCTCTTTTATGTTATGATCGTAGTTTCAGAGTGGTCCGCTCGTGTCGCTACTGTCTATCCGTAATCCCATGTTAAACAAGTTGCCATTACAGTGTATGAAAGTAGATTCTCTGTTCCGTACTCTGTGGATGAATGCATATTTATATTGAGAAATGCGACATGCAAGTGTCCAGGAGTAAGTATTTTGTCATATATTTATTCCCAGAACTCTACTTTTTCTTTAAATAGTAGGTGTTAAAATATAACAAACCTGCAAATAATATGTTTATTAACACTTCTTTTAAACAAATAAAAACCATTATTTTTTAATACTTACGAATAAATTGCGTAAGGTGTGTTTAAATGGTATTACGTTTTAAATTATTAAAGAGTAGAGAGTGTTTTCTACAAAATTTCCAAAATTTAGATTATTACATTATTTAAGAATTTTAAACTTTTTCTTAATGTTCAGAACATATTTAAACCTCCCGCCTTCCAAGAAAGAAAACTGCATAGCACGCAAATGAAATGCATTCGGAATTTAAATTTGACAGTGGATGAAACAAGCATACAGCAAGGATAAAAAATCACATAGGAACATAAAGTCGTAAACGCTATTCGCTAGAAGTCGCTCGAGCCACGAGAGGGTGTTGCTATACAAATAAGAGCTGAACAAACAGAGATTGTCTTAATTCCATCCCTGGATGCGTTGGGAGTAACAGGGATAGTTACCCGTACGGTAAAATGTCTGATATACATTTGATTTATGGCGTGGCTAACTACAGTTGACAAAAAGCCATGTGAATGTATGGCAAGAAATATCTTGATAGAACGGTCGTTCGAAATTGACTCGTTCGGCATGCACAAGTCGGATGCTGTTCACCAATGAACAACTCGAGTAGATTTTTGCAGAAGATAGCAATTTCCAAGAACTGAAGTGTAATCCTATCCTTTTCAAGTACAAGAGTTGTATCCCGAGATAGGGTCTGATTACCGCACAAGCCAACTAGGCCGTGGCCTCGGGCCAATTGTTGATGTGGATCCTAAAATGAGTAAAATAATTTAGAAACGAACGAATTCTCAATAATGCCCTTTCGGCGAATTTTTAAAAATGCATTTTACTGCAACTTCCTCAAAAACTAAACAAAATTAGCTCACTTGGAAACTGCATCGTATTATATAATAACTTCAAATGTTCCGTAAAGAATATTCAAACTACTGTTTTCATTGTGAGGGGCCCTCGAAAATGTCATGGGCCTTAAGCCCCAGACATCGTTAATTGGGCTCTGTCCCGAGACAACCATATCCGTCAACCTAGCGTCACACGCATTTTACACGGCGATGAACTGTATCTTTTTCATTTAAAACGCATCCAAGCATCGGAACCGGCAGACTGCAAGAAGCGTGGTGGATTTTGTAAAAAAAAAAAAAAAAAAAAAAAAAAAAAATGCTGCAGACAAACAAATCCACAGCAATCGTTTTTTTCACCGATGTTGCTACGTTCTTACTAGAGGGTGTGATAAACTTTCACAACTTGCATACTTTAGCGGATGAGAAACAACATGCCCTACGCAAGCATGCCTCACAACGCAAATATGCTCTTAACCCCTTGAGCTCTGCTGGTAGAATTTTCTACCACATAATTTTTATTCCGAAATGTCACAATGACACCAGAAAATTTGACCAAATTTACTTCAAAAAGGTTTAATGCATTTCCCCCCCCCCGTGTTTATCGTTAACCGTTTTTTTTTCTTTGCAAAATACTGGTGCCAATGTGACATTTGGAATTTTGAAGAAATTTACACCCCAGAGCTCAAAGGGTTAACGCGTGGACTAGCTTTGTAAAAATACATTGTTTATTTAGTCCTTACATTCTCCCAGAACTTGATGGTTGCATTTATCTTGCATTCTTGGACGAGGTTCTGCCAAACATGCTGAAAGATGTTCCTATGCCTATTTTTCGACATATTAAATTTCAGCAGGATGGAGCTCCCGCGCATTTCAGCCGGTAAATCAGAACACATGTGAAGGCTAGTTTTCCTCAGCACTGCATTCGTCACGGTGGACCAATCGCATGGCCACCATAATCACTAGATTCATCTCCAACTGATTTTTTCCTCTGTTTTTTAATGGATTTGTTTATGAAACACCAGTGTCATCGCCGGAAGACATAGTAGGAAGAATTGTTGTGGTAGCACGATGTGTTCTAGATCTTTAAGAAGGTGCGCCGTTCAATGCAGCGTCGTGTCTCAGTGTACATGGAAAAAAACTTCTAGCATCTCTTGTAGAAGTCGTACGTTTGTAGCATGTGACTAATATAAATAAGTAATCTCGAATGGTTTTTTTTCATGTATTTACATTATGTATTATTTTAAACGTTCTCTAATTACTCCGGATAGCATTTGCGATCCTATGTTCCTACTTAATTTTTAATCCTTGTTGTATGCCAGTTTTGTCATGCCATTTTGAAAACTTTTTTAATCACTCTATATTAAATTTAACTTACTATTTCGTAAGAGTCCAAAAAGAATTTTAAACGCACGCAGCATTTACAAATAGAAACATGCATATTGAGGGAATACAATACTGTGGGCGGCGCGAAAGTATCTAACGATTCTTCTTGTTGCAAACATGTTTGACAATATAAAACACGCGCACATGTATTGCCGGCTGTTATGAATTAATAATCTTCACGACAGGAATAAAAAATATGCATATTCAGAACATTTATATTTAAAAACTCGCTATGAAATGTACTAAAGTTAATAATGAAGCAAAAAAATACCCTTTTATTGCTGAGTCTTTCTGACACAAAATAATTGTTTCAAAAAAAAAAAAAAAAAAAAAAAATCGTATTTCTGCATAAAACTTTAAAATGTCATTTTTAAACTTGAAAGACAAATTTAAAATTACCAAATAGTTTTTCCAATAATTTTACAGGCAAGTATCTTTTAATTTTTAGAGTAATAAGAGTAAACTGCATGCAAATATATAATTCAATCAAGAGACACAAAAGTTTTATGTTAAACCTATGGCTGCCAATTGCAACGATTTTTCATCCGTTAATTTCGAAAAGAATTGTTAGCTCTATTTAATGGCGTTATTTCTGCTTTATTAGAAGATGGAAATTTTTTTTTTCAAAATTACAAAATGGCTGAAAATAATAACACCTATGTTTAATAATCGTGGTTAATCGCCACATCTTCCAAGATAAAAATGCATTTAAAAATGTAATATTCTTCAAGGTTTTCCATATTTAAATTGATATACATAAATATATGTGAAAGATACAACTACGGAAATTTGCATAATGTTTTTTAATTACACATTGTTTAAATTCTCTTAAAAGTATTTTGTTAAAAAAGAATAAAGAATCTTAATCGAACTAAAAATTAGTCATTACAAAGAAAAATCGCCTAAAATTCTTACATATTTAAAAAGATGAAAAAATATGTTACATTTATTGTAAACTAAAATGAAAAATGTAAAGAAAGAGTTACGGTTAAAACTATTTTTTTAAGGAACCTATATATGAATATAAATGAGTATGTCTTTCTTATAAAGGGAAAAAAATACCTTTTTCCCGTTCTACCTTAAAAATTTTAAAAAGATATAAACTTTAATTTGCAAAAATAAATAAATCAACTTTGAATTACATGAATATCGCCAAATATGCATTATAAAGCCAAGTTTGGCAAATAGAAAACCATTGGTCAGCTAAATAATGATCTAAAGTCGAAATGACGCTACTGTTTTCGCTACAAGCATGAGGTCAAACTGTCAAGGTGTTGAAAGCTATCCATCTTGTCATGTCATTATGTAAAAAATTCAAAAGCATTCTTTAAAATGTTCTTCCCTCTTTCATGCAAAAACAATCTTAAATCATTCTTATAACCTTTCATGTTCAATTGTTTAAGTAATTAGATGGTCTTCATTTTTCATCTCGCTATCAGTTTACAAAAGGAATTTAATGCATTTAGATATACGTTGAGTGTAGCGAATTTTTCACGGCATGGAGATAATGAATATGATTACTGATGTTTTTACTTTGAATTAAGTATTTAATCTTTTCTACTGTTACAATATAAATGTTATGCTCCTAAACTGGAAAAAAATGTATTTCAGTTGTTTTATTAATTGGATTAGACAAAATTTTATGTAGTTTCGGGCAAATTTTATCTAGCCGAAAATTGTTTTTACCCTTTTCCACAAAAGTTCAGAATTGCGAATCAAACTGACTTTGTTAATAGCAACTAACTTAAACTATGAATCATACACCGAATGAAAGACTCTACGACGTATAGTAACTGTAAAGTTATTATTACTCGTTGATAAATAGAGTTTCGAATTTTTCCTGATAGTCGATACTGATTGCATGAAGCTTTCAAATTTGTAATTTAGAACTGAACTCCTAGGTAAAATACGGGCATCTAAAATGAAAAATGCGTCTTTAGTGACAGAAAGCGTTAAAACTTTATAAATTCAAACTATTGTAACTTTATAAGATTTGTTCATAGGCAGTCAAATTTTATTGTTTTACATGTTAGAACACAGCAAAAGTTTTCTAAATTTAACTTACGGGACCCAATGACAATATGAAAATTTAAATTTTGTAACTTAAGGCTGTTCTTAAATCCAAAAAGGCAACTTTATGACATAAGTTTTGATTTATTTTTGTTCGAAAATGCATGGAACTAGCAGGCGTTGTTGTTCAAAAACTATGTGATCGCATTCATTTTCCCTTTTTTTTTTTTTTTTTTTTTTTTTTTTTTTTTTTTTTTTTTTTTATGAGGGGGAGGGGGAACGCAATGGAATTTTCAAAGTCATAGTCTCAAAGTGGGCATTTTGAATCAAACTTCTGCGCGAAAGAAGAAAACAACTCAAATAGGAATGAAATACGTATTTATCACGTGATCAAAAACGCAGGTAATTTATTGATTTAAAAAAAATGGAAAATTCCCTTAGAATCCAAATCATTTCCACAATCAGGTTTTTCAATTTTATATCTTCCCGTTAAAAAATGAATTTGTAAATGTATCGAAACCTTTTATGCATGATAAGCAGAACAGTTGAGAACAGCCTTAAAAATAAACAAACAAATAGATAGAAAACAACTATTTTTCTATAAATGAATTTTCACATGATGAAGAACAACATTTGAATTTTTTTTTTCAAGTAGAACTATACCTTTAAAACTAAATGGTGTACCAATTATCTAGGGGTCAACGATAAGAAAGAGTACCAATAAATATCTTTAAATCAGTATTTGGCTGGTTTAAACTTCCTCAATTTGCCTATAAGTAGCGAAATGTTTCCGTTTATTGTTAGAAATATTAATTTATTTTATGCTGCATTTTTAATGGATATAGTTCCAGACTGCTTTGTATCTCAAATGTTCTCCTCGAAAAAATTCCTCGTGCTAAAGAGCAAAACATCTTAAATCTCCATAAGGTCTTCGCGAATACACGCGAACAGGACAAAAAGAGCAAAGGTTAACTTTTTAAAAAGTGAACTTAGAATTTTCTAGTGATTTCACCAGATTTCAGATTGAAGAAACTTTATAGACTTATTGAGGTAGGATCAAAATAACCAAAGGTCAAATTTCATTTATTTTTATAATTTCCATATTTTGACCTTTCGTAAACCTTGTACTACGAATCGTGCAAGTTTCGTGTACGATGATCCCCAAGCTCCTGTGGAGTTGGGTCAAGTTCACTAACGGTCAAATTTCACTCTGTGCATTTCGTGCTTAGAGACTATGGCTCGTGTTGATTTCGTGTTGGACGATTTTTCGGATTTTTTGACACTCTAGGTTGAGTGGGTGTAGGAGTAGTGGAAAACAAAAATCAAATTATAGCTTTCCGCATTTTGAGACCGAAATCTTAATTTTTATCGATCTATGTGATGAACCCTTGCATGTAATTTAAATCAGAACAATCTCTGGATTTCATTAAATTTTTATTTATTAATTCATTGAATATCAGAAAACACTTTGTTTTGTCTCTGACAATCGTAAAATAAATAAGCTCAAAAACTTTGTAAAATCACCATAAAAAAGAAACTTAAACGGGATGCGTTTCGAGCTTCAAAAATACAGCTCGTCATCAGCTCATCCAAACACGCGTCACAAGGGACAGAGCGGAAAACTCTGTGAAAAACTTTTCCACTCTGTCCCTTGTGACACGTGTTTGGATGAGCTGATGAAGAGCTGTATTTTTGAAGCTCGAAACGCGTCCTGTTTAATTTTCTTTTTTATGGTGATTTTACAAAGTTTTTGAGCTTATTTATAAATTTATCGCCAGTGATTTCGGTGTTTCTCAATATCGTAAAATATTCCATTTAGAATTTTCTCCAATTTTATAAATTGCAAGAAGAATTCTTGTATTAAAAAAATATGTATGCCTTTCGAAATTTTTAGTAATTTTTATATTAAGATTTCTAAATGTGCATACAGTTTAATGCATATTATGTTGCGTTTCTTTGAATTTCCAGTCAGAAAAATTAATTATAATCTATTATCCTAACCATTATTACTATTTTTCTTAATTTTTTTCCTACAAAGATATACATTTTTGTTCTTTAATGTTTACATACATGCCATCCTCCAGCTTTTTTTAAATGAAAATTATATTTTGAACCAGAAAATTTGTTTAATTGAATGTGACTTTCAATAAATGTTGTAGGCTATTGAAAACTACATATTTCCACACACTAAATAAATTTCTGGTTCAAAGTATAGTTTTTTTATTTTAAAAAAGCCGGAGGTTGGCATGCATGTGTTTATATTAATAGCTTATGTTTTAAAATGATCAACAATTAGACATTACTTGGTGTCAAATCTACAATTCATCCGTACCTTTCGCCAGCTTCTAATATTTTGATATTAGTGCTTAGGGAAAATATATGAATTATATATATATATATTTAAATATACACACACATATACATTACATATATGCATTATAATTTAAATATCATCATATGATGTTAAATATAATAAGTGCTTTAATTTAAAATATCTGTGTTATTCCATGGTACAACACCTTTTTTTACTGTGTGCCATAAAACTTATGATATTAAGATTTAAAAAAAAGCTGCTTTAATTAGCTTTATATATTTTTTTTTCACGAACTTAATATATAAATTTGTTTTTATTCCCTACTTTTAGCACTGTAAAAATAATTTAAATTAGTTCGTTTAAGATATTCGTAATCTAATTTTACTTTTTGAAGGAATATTTGTCATATACACATGTTTTTGACATAGCACATATAAAAAAAAATTCGTTTTCTCAGATTAATTGTGATATACTTATAGAAGTTATAGCCTGGCTTAAATTTATGAGTTAAGTAAGTTGTTCGCTTCAAAAAAGATTTATTATTAATGATGCTAATGCTTCCTGGAATTAGTAAATAGTGTGCCACATCATACATATAGAAGCATGGCTGATACATTGGCTATTAACAGTACTGGCTTTATTTCGGCGGGACATTTTTTTCTCCCTCTTTTTTTATACATTCATTTTTTTACTAACGAAGTGGGGCAGGGAGTGAGTTAATCTTTGCAAATATGTATTTGTATATAAACTTTCTTATTATATTTGTTTCGATCGCATTGGTTTTTTTCCCTGTCCAATTACGGAACAGAATCACGATGGCTTTATTTCGGTGGGACATACTGTATTTTTATGTATCCTTCGATTCTCGAACATGGAAGTCTTTATCTGGAAATAGATTTAAGATATGTATGAATTTCAATATATACTAACAATTTGTTCGGAATAACATAGCATCCCCTTTATTATGGTACTATTACTATACATTTTTTTCGCCTTACGAAATTCCCGCCATTACTTAAATTGACAGCAGCAGTATATGAATAGGGCTTTCTAGAAATTTAAGATACTTTTAAGAAATATTCCATGAAAATTTTTGCGCAACTATAACTGGTGACTATTGTACAGGAACGTCACATCGTTGTTTTACTTCATTTATATTGTGTATATTGATAACTAATTTTAAAATATTTTGAAAACTCCCCCAGCTCTAATTAGAAAATAATTGTTGCGAGTCGTTTATTTAGTATACAGTAAAAAAGGGCCGATTTTACGAAAATTGTACTGGTAATCGGCACACTAGTACAAGTCACTGTTTTTTAAAGGAAACATTCCCGTAAACTCCAGAAAAATTTTCTTTTTTCCTGGAATTTACGGGAACTTTTCCGTTAAAAACAGTAAACTGCACTGGTGTCCCGATTACTAGTACAATCTCCGTAAAATCTTCCGTTTTTTTCTTTTTTTTTACAGTATATTGTCGTCCACGGTGTGCCATTTTTACTGGCTTTTACTTCTGTATAAAAAGTTTTCTTTTTCTAAATTACTGTAATATGAAATATTTAATTAGTGTTAAGACTTTTTTAAGGTATCGAAAATACACAAAGTTTTATTAACGTAAAATAAATTTCTACGGTGCAAAACAAGACGGATGTTTCTTAATCGTCAAAAATGTATTACAGTCAAGAATGAAAATATACAGTAACTTCTTCCGTGTCACTGAAGATACCGAGAAATGACCTTTAAAAACATCAGAAAATTATTTATATTCGAAATTTAAACAATAATTTATAAAAATAAATTTTTATAAACTACCCGTCATTTTCTGAAACGCGTATCAGTAGCTTTTACAGTGCAATAATCAGTTTTCTCGAATGAGATTATCACTTATTCGGATGCTATCAATTCCCATCAAGTAAGTATTTTGATATTCAGAAAACATACTTAATAAACATACTAAATTAACAGCATTAACATTATTATGAATATTAACATTACTTTGTTGAAGTTGTATGCACAAATTCAGTTATGTAAGAAAATATTTACTTGAGAAATGATATAATCCGAAAAGCCGATTTTCTGGGTACAAAGAACTGATTAATGCATTGTAGCTACTAAGAAACATTTCTGAAAGTTATGGGTAGCTAACAAAAGCTTATTTTTATAAATTCGTCTATAAATTTCGAAAATAAATTGTTGTCTAAAGTTTCTAAAGATTAAAAAAACAAACACTCTTCTTAGGTATCTTGTGTGACTCGGAAAAGTTTATTATATATTTGCATTCGTGATTATTGTATATTTTCATCAATTAGGAAACTTTTTTATTCAGTGTACAAAACTTAATTTAAAATGATTAGTCTGGAAAGAAGTTTATTTAAAATTTCAGAAGTTTAAAATATAAGAAAGATAAGTACTTATAAATAAACAAAGTAATGTAATTGCTAAACATTTTTTTCACAGTATTCAATAAAATTCTTTGTCATAGCCTTTTTCTTAACACTAGAACCGCGGGAAATTTTACTCGAGTTTCATAAAAATAATACACATCAGAATTTTTTTTAAAAACAATTTAACTTATTTATTTAAGAAGCTTTTGTAGAGCTTATATGTAACTTATTTTAAGAAGACTTATCTGGTTTGAATCAGCATCTTTTCACGGAGTCCGAGTCAAAATGACCCGTCTCCGCGGTTCTAGTGTTAATTATATATACGTATATTTAGATTTATAATACAATAAGTAAATGTGATACTGATAAAGTTTTCTTTCAAAATATAATACCGTAATTTCCTGCGTATAAACCGTGGATCAAACAATCATTTTTCGACCCAGAATTAAAAAAAAAATTAAATATAACTTCATGGATCGCAGTAAACATTTGACTTCAATTGCTAAATAAAATTTCTGGGTCGAAAAAGAATTGTTTGACCCGCGGATTATACAATGGAAATTACGGTAATAAAGCATATATCAGTCACTTTTATCATAGAAACATTATTTTCCGAGTAAAATCGTAGATGGAGAACTACCTTTAAAGTTTTTCTATTTCATTCACTTCTAAGCATTTTCGTAAAATGATAAAGTATAAATAAATATACATTTACATTTAAAATCTAATAAATAAATATGATACTGATAGGGTTTTCTTTCAATAAATATATAAATAAAAAATAAAGCATATCAATCACTTTTACCATAAAATATATTATCTTCTCAATAAAACCGTGGGCGGAGAGATACTTTTAAAGTTTCTCTAATTCATTCAGTTCTAAGTCTTTTCATAAAATAATAAAGTATCCGTTACACTGTAATACTGTTATTACACCCTGTCTTAGTAAGCTTCTTATTATTATATTTAAAAACCCTTTCTCTGTTTTTTCCCGAGTCAATGATAGCTTTCGTTTTCATCCTAACAAATACACCCGTTTCAGTCTCTTCATTCAAATAAAAGACACAGTTTCATGCTGCGATAGCTTCGTGACTAGAGCATTATTGTTTAGCGTGCAAACACTTGCGTTCGTTTTTCCTGAGTGATGTCCGGGGTGAAAGTGATCGAAGGTTATAGGAAAATTCTGACTGATCTGCAAACAAGATGGGGCCCTCTCTGTATGCGTGTGTACCTAGTGGCAGGTGACCCCTTGGCCCCTACTCTCTGTCCTTGGCCCTGAAGTCCTTTCGCACGCCCGATTTCTCAATTGAACAGAGGCCTTCAAAAGAGCGCGCAACATAGTGAAGTTAACGGATGAGAAGAAAGAAAAAAAATGAATTGTGTCACATCCTATCTTTAAAATAACAACTTCCTCTATTTTTTTGCTTACTTTAAAGAGCTACCGCTGAAGATTAATGCTGTAGATGTAATGTGTATGAAGCACCTGAAGTAGTGTTTAATAATTTTGGGATCAAAGAGCCACTCTTCAAAAATAATAATTTTAAATTTATACATTGATATAGGATGATTTTTTTTCTTGGAAAGTTTTTCAATACAAATATACCGTGGATTATCGCCAGACGTACTCATAATATGTTTACTCATGCAAACGCATTCAAGATAGCAAATTTGTTTAAAACTCCAACGCTCATAAGCAAAGTTATATATATCTATACATATAATAAAACAGTAGGACCCGGTGTGTCTGTACATTGAAGATAATTGACAAAAATGGAGTCAGGGCGATAAAAGAAAACCAATGAAACACAAAAAAAATTTTTTTGAATTTTTTGTCTGTCTGTCTGTCTGTCTGTTTGTTCGAGGTTATCTTCGTAACTACTGAATGGATTTTTATGCGGTTTTCACTAATGAAGAATGCACACTCCCGGGCAGTGTATAGGCTTTGTTTCATCAAAATCGGACAACAGACAAAAAAGTAACAAAAAGAAACAAAAGAAACTATTAGGTGCGCTGCTCACGTTTTTTAGTACATAACGTTTTTTAGTACATATAAAATCCAATAGATGTCACTGTGCGATTTTAAAACGCGCTATCGTTATGTTTTCGCCAGTCTACTTAAGTATGAGAAAGTTTCAAGCTGGCTGTCGTTCCATGTGGTTTAGTCGGTAGAACGTCAGTGCGCCATACTGATGGCCCGGGTTGGATTCCCAGCATGGAATTTTTTTTCACTATGTTGGCATTAACGCCTATAAGCAATTAAAAGAATTTGAAATATTGTATTCAAGGCGAATTTTCTCTCTGGGAAAATTTCCTTGCATTAATATGTCAGTGTAATTTTTTTTTCGATTTAATTTTTTTTTTTCGAAACTTTGTTTTTCTTAAAAAATTACAGTAAATATTTGATATTTCCCAACGTTTTTTGAATGATCGACTTGCTTTTTTTTTTTTTTTTAATGTATGTCTGAACCTTATCTAACTACTTCTTCAAGATTTCTTTAGATAAACCGACCAGCGTAGCGGGCGAAGGCCGCTAGTATATATATATATATATATATATATTGTTTGTATTGTATCTTTTTTTCACGATAATAAAGTAATAAAAATCAAATTTTACGAAAAAGCACACGTTATCATCAAGTAAGTGACACAAAAATTCATTACAGCAACAAAAATTAATCAAAAGTGCGAAACTTGACAAACATAAATTTGACATTTAGACACACTTTAACATTCTGGTGGGAAAAAAAGAGGAAAAAAGTCTTTTAGATACATTGAAAATTTTGTTTCAGGTCTTTGCTTGTTTGCTGACAATAGAAAACTTTGTACATGTACCTATATATACAAATTAAATATATATCTATTAGGTATTATACTTTGCATATAAAGTATAGTATATATACCTATAAGGAAATCCAACAGACATGTGAGATTTTTATGTCTGGGCAAACTCTTCTAGGTAACAATAAAGGCACCACGGTACATAATCATTAAAAATTTAAACCATTTCAAACCATTAAATACCATTTCAAACATATTCATTTATATACCATTTCAAACACGTGTCACCTGGAGGTGACAAAGGGAGTTGGAGAATTGCATGAAAGTAAAACTTTAACAAGAAAATCGCTCTTCCGTGTATTTGTAGTTCTAATATTAAGTCTCTGATTATATGTAAATTCATGCACATCCCACACATATTTACACTCACATATATAGGCACACTCACATACAAGTATTATGTTCCTTTTATCACTATCTATATTGATTTATTATACCTTTTATATGTGGTCTTTTACATGAGACTTTATATGTGCGTACTTACATTAAAAAATAATTTTCAAATGGTCAATGAAACCAAAACTTTATTAATATAAAAATAGTCAAAGCAAATAGCCATTTTTAATAGTACTTTTTCTTGTATTCATCAAAATTGCCTTGCAAAAGTGATTTTGCATAACGAAAGACATACTAAAAATTCACTGTATAAACGTTAAAAAGAAAGAAACTCGAAACTCTTTCTTCTTTTTCTTTTGCTTTAAGAGCACAAAGAAGTCAAACAGGCAATAAATATTTACCAAGCAAGTCTTTTTATATAGGAATAGCACATTTTTTTGACAAACAAAGAGCTAATATTTGAGAAAAATTTATCTAGGGAAAAGAAATCTTTTCATACAGTTTCAGAAAGAGAAGAAAAAATGACAAACAGCCGCAAAACATTTTTCCAACATTTTCGCACAATATATTGATTGAATAGAAGCACAATATTATACGTTAACATTTGAAATAGTTTATTTCTTTTATTTTGTAGTTGTTTCACAGAAAAGGCGTGAAGTTGTGTTGTCCATCTGCTGTTCGCGTATAACCACTAATTTTTTTTCGGAAATGCCAGTCTTTATTAATCACAATATTTCAAAAATTCAATAAGGCGAAAATTTCTGTATGAAAATAATAGTTCCACGAGAGCTTCAGCTGGAACACGCTGGTGAGAAATGCAAAATTCATGAGCAGAGTTGCCAAATCTCTGATTTTTTGCATACCACTATAATCTTAGAGAAAATGTTGTTCTTTTAAATCACCCAAATATTCTTGTTAAGTAAAAGGACACTTTCTGTACTAAACTACAGATATCCAAAAAGCCGGAAACTTAGCAGCTGTACATGAGGGTGTTTTGAATACTTTTCAACCTAAATTAGCTTTGTATTTAAACGACTGAAAACCAAACTTTTTCAATTGAATGTTTTTATATTTATTTATCTACCTTAACATAGGAGCATTGATTTTCTAGAATGCCATTATCTTACTTACAAACATTAGTTTTTAGGCACTCTTGCAACAAATAAAAAAAATATTACAATTTTTTTGTTTAAATCTAAAACGTCCGGAAAGTTTACCCAGCCTTAACAAAAACATTTTAACACCAGAAAATTGATTTAGAACTATTTTACTTATCTATTTAACCAATTTTTCTCTAGTTATAATTTGACTAAGTTTACTAAAAAATTATAGTTCGAAACGACATTTTGTCAATTGATTGATGCGAATCGACACCATCTGGACGTTCTCGTGTTAAAGCGTATTCTACATAATAGTATATCCTTTATTTTTATTTCATCACCAATCGGTGGTAAATTGCCAAATAAACGAAAGTTCCGCCGAAATTTTTTTATAAACATATATATCTATATGTGAAGAACAAACATTCTGTAATTTTTCCAAATTTTCCTGAGTATTCTCGAATAGAAACATTCCTCGTAAGTATTTATGCAGTGATGGTTGACTACTTAAGCAACATTGAATTAATTTTGCGTCTTATTCATTCGATATTGCAATTAGTATTTTCAGTAAATATGTAGCCATTTTTTTTAAACAATACTCAACAAATATTGCTATGTTTCCGGAATAAGGTTAATATTGGAAATATTTGCAATTCAACACCAATTTTACTACAGTATCCTTATCGCTTTGAGAATTTTTTCTTCGAAGGTTTAAAATGTAGAATTGTTTAACGTTTGTTCAATACTAGACCGTTACAAGGTTTATGTTGATCGTTTGTTGGAAAAAAAATTTTTTTCATTATATTTAGCTTGTGTAAAATGACATTTATTTTGCGACATAAATTTTAACAACCGACATTTTTCGCTTATGTATTTTTACAAATGAAGAAACATCTATTTCTTCGGCAATCAAGAAAGAATTTTCTTTTACGCCACCACAATGAATTCAGATATACTATTCCAAATTTGAAAAAATGAGAATTTTCGGTTAAAAACATATATATTAGTTAAATACCGTTCAGCGAACATTGTGAAATTCGTATTTTAACTTATTCTTTTTTTTACGTTCAATAAATTGAAAATATGGGAGGAATACCACTTTTTTAAAGCTAATATATTCATAATATTCATTCTAAAGATTTCTGCCATTAAACGGTATGAAATTGCATTTAAAAAAATTAGTGATGTCAAAAAGACTATTCGAAAGCAAGTCTTGGAGCGAAACTAATAGAAAAAGCCTTGACAATTTGAGAATAATTTGAGTCCTGAAATATATAGTAGTGTTCACCAATATAAACGTATTATTTTCTGAGAGAAGTTCAAAATATTCTGTAGTAATATATGTACCGTAATTTCGGGTGTATAAGCCGCGGGTCAAACAATTCTTTTTCGACCCAGAATTTTTGAAGAAATAAGTGCAACTACTTAGATCGCCGTAAATATTTGTCTTCAATCACTAAATAAGATTTCTGGGTCCAAAATGAATTGTTTGATCCGCGGCTTATACACCCGAAATTACGGTATATTATTTTCAGATTTATTTAGATTTCGAAAAAGTAATTTTGTTTCAATTTCTTATAAAAAAAAATTATTAGCAGAAAAAAGTTGAAACATAAAATTCACAAAAGCAGGTGGTAAATGAGATATGTAATCAAAATAGGTACAATAGTTATAGGAAGTAAAAGTTTGAATTAATTGGAAACTGAGCGAGAATTTCTAAAATTTCCAAAATATACGATACAAAATGAATGAAATGCAATTATTCCACAGAAAATTACTTTGTTGAACAGGGGAAAGTACAAGATATAAAAATAGCATTACGTTTTTGTTTAATTATTTTTCAATAAATTATTTTCAGAGTATGTGAAAAATTTTCGCGTTTAAAAACGTAGTTTTAAGTATGTAGGTCACTCGCTTAGTTCAAGGGAGTAAATAGGCTAGAACATATGGCTACAGAAATCAGGAGCAATCATGTTTGAATGATAAAATATGAGATCCGGCATTTCTGTATACGCCACTAAATAATGGAAAAGTTAACGGAGATCAAAATCCCTTGTTTATTATTATTATTATTATTATTTTTAACAGATAACGTTTTGTACGCACTTTTCATAGACAGTTTAGAAAAAATTTGAGTTTGATTAGAAGGATAATCTCTTTCATACATGATTTTAGATATTTAAAATAAAATTTCTAAGCTATTTTTTATTCTTGAACAATAATTTATTATGAAATCACTCTAGGTTGAAAACTTTCTAGATGGGTAATTGCATACATTTTTTGTAATCGTTATTTTTATATACAAGATTAAATTTATGATATTTTATGTAAAAAGTATTATTAACGAAATTAATATTAAGCAAAATTACTTGATTTGAAATTATAAAAAAAATAATGAATATCCTAAGCTAAAGATCAAAATTTTAAATAAAAAAATAATTTTCATGCATAAAATTACGTTTTAATTCTTTTATTTTCTTTTTATGTTCTTCAGTATGTAATATAAGACAACCTGGAGAATGATTTTTTTGTTCATAATCTTCCATTTTATTTGCTTTCAATTGTTATTTTAACTTTTGTCAAATAAACAGTAGAAAAAATGTATCAAAATTTTCAAGCTATAAATGTCAAATTTAACAAAATATTACGCTAAAAAATATGCGATATTTTTAGATTATTCTGATGAGAGGAGACGTTCTTATTTATAGGACAACAAATATAAATTGTATGTTAAGGTTGCCCGAAATGGTTATAAAAATTCTATATGTTAAAAAAATAATTATTTATCGGCACTTATAAAACTACAAATCAAATTATTATATTACAATTCTATTTTAAAACTCCAAATCATTTTTTTACTTAGCACTAGAACCGCGGAAAAATTCATTCAAGTTTTATAAAAATATTTCTCACCGGAATTTTGATTTTAAACTATTTAACTGATTTATTTTAAATATTTTTGCTCAGATTATATTTAGATTATTTTATTAAGAGTTTTCTGGTTCGAATCGACATCTGTCCATATGATATGGGTCAAAATGACCCGTCACCGCGGTTCTAGTGTTAAAAATTATAAATATGATTTTTTTTTAAACTGTGCCTTGGACCGGTTAAAGTGATAGCAATTGTTAAATAGGATATTATCTAAATTGTAATGTCTTGTTTTAAATTATACACATGGCTCTTTATCAAGAAACTAAGATTGAATCAACAAAGCATCTCAAAAATTGCCTCTTGAAAAGCGAAAAACTAAAAGAATTTTAACTAAAAAGAAAATGTTGTTCAATTTTAAATAATTTTTGCTATATATAATATTTGCACAAACACCTGCAGGACAGACTTTTATTTCAGTTATCAGAATTTTAATGATTGCTGTCTATTAGATTAGTTCAAAATAATTTCTAATATTGGCATAAATTGCCGCAGGATCGATAATTACATGGTTATCCGTCTTCCTGTTTACGAGCAGCAAATCATCTATATTAATCATTTTTTTTTTTCTAATACAAACTTGCTCTACATAAATAGATAATGATTCGATATTTGATTTAATGATGCACCTTTCAGCTGTTTTAGTCTATAAATCGAGCAAATCATTGCTTATAATATCCTTAATCTTAATAAAACCCAGGAGAAAATAATATATACTGTATCAAAATAAATATGCGATACAGTTAGAAACATGCAAATTTTTTTTGCTTTATGCCAGAGTAGTGAAATGAATGAAAAAAATATTTTTTTAATAATAAAGTTAACTTTCTTATTTCCGTTCAAAACGAGTTTTCTAGTTCTAAAAACGGATATAATGTCTTTCTAGAACTACAGTTTTTCTTTGAATATGTTAAAAATTCAGAAAATTTAAAGAATTATAACCTACACACGCTTGAGTTTTAATTCTTTTTGCTGGTTTATTTGTTAAAGTTTAGCAACTTTTCTCTAAATATAACTTATAGGACCTAAGAGTTGTATAAAAATTTAACTGTCGTAACTTTAAACAATATACCTATTTTAAAGTAAAAGAATATTTTTATAATTAAGAACTTTTGAAATATTTTTGCAACTGAACTATGTCTCAAAAACTAATTATTTAGGAATCCGCCACCAGTCAACGATAAGAAAGGTACCTTGTTTATATTTTAATATAACATTTTCTGAAATTACAGACTTTTAAGCATATTCGGATTAAATATTACATCGGAAATCTATTACAAGTGAATAAAAAAATACGTATAAGGTAGATAAAGGGCACTGAACACTTGGACATTCGTCTCATTAAAAATACTTCGTGCATCAAAAAAAATTAAATTTTACACCTAATAATTCCGACAATGCATTCAGAAGTACTTGAAATAAAATGGAAAATACAAATAAGAAAAATACAATAAAAGTTAGAAATACAAATGGGCAAAAAATACATTAATATAAGTGACCATTTTTATGTTCATCTGAGTAAAAATATTCGCTTCTCGCACTTTACATGAATACCAAACCAGAAATGTCTGGCTTGAGTTCATTTTTATATCTTACTGGCCTTCATAATGACCACGCACAGCGGATGTCGAACAAAATATCGTATGTGCAGGTAACCAAAGAAAATAAAAAGATGCACATTTTCTTATTTTCTTGGCGGAAGAGGTAAATTATACCCATGCACCCTTATTTGCCTTCTTTTCTTCATCAGATCTCGAAATTTTCTAGAGCGCTCTTCCATGATGCTTTGTTACCTGTCGTCAAGTGTTCCGTGTGAAGGAAGATTTCTTTCCCCTTTTTTTTTAAATCGGAAGATTCTATTCCAGTGAGTATGTTATCGGAAGAAAGAAGAAACAAGAGAAGAAAAAAAAGTGACAGGTGTCATTTGTAGGAAGACTTCCGTCGGTCATTTGTTTGGGAGAAGCAGTGATTTGGAATTAATAGCTTTTATATTTTACACTCTATATTCGACAAAATAAATTGCATTCTAAGGGAAAACAGTGTCGAAAATTGCTGGCAAAACTTACATTTTCGCATAGTATGTAATTTTAATTCTCTGTTTTATTGAATAATGAAATTAAAAAACTTTCTTACTTTAGTAAAGAAAAAAAAATCAAGAGACCGCTTTTGTTTATTCTAAAAATGGCTTCAAAGAAAAAGAGACAAGATAATTAGTACAAAGACACGTAAATTTAAAACAAATATGAAAGCCAGAATCAAATAAAATCCCTTTATTTAACGGAAAAAAAGAAAAAAAAATCAAATAACTTGTTCTATTTGCTAAAGACTTGATTCTTGAACTTAATATCTGCAAACTTCTCTTCTGAATATGAAGTCTATTCTTAAAAGTTTTAACTCTTATTTGAGTAAATAACAGACAACAGGAAAGGCGATGAAAGGGAAACTTCTTCAAGAACGCACTTTCTTTGCGTGATAGTGTATGCCACTTTAACCTATAAGGCTAACATAGAGGAAAGAACATCAAAACCTTGATGCGACACGTGAGTTGAAATTACTCTAATGGTAGTTTTTAAAAAGATAATAGTCAATGGTAAAGATAATTGAATGTTCATCTTTTATACAGATATGCTGAAGGAAATTGGAAACAAACATAAGATTTGTACCTTCGGAATACACTTTAATGTTTAGAAATTAAATTTAAATTATTTCAGTTTTCAAAAAAAAAAAAAAAAAAAAAAAAAAAATGCAAACTGAGATAACGCGTCTTTAATTACGATATAATATAGCCGTTCTTAAAGTGTGTTCAGTTAAAGAATAACTTAAAATTTATGAAGTGCACATATAGTGATATAGTGCACTTTTTTTCTTTATAGTTCACGCATTTACTCTCTATCCTCATGAATAAAATGTGTCCATTTTTATGAGAATAGCATGTATACTCGTATTTATTATTTTTTAATTCTGGTTACAGGGTATTGTGTACAATGATGTTTGTTATATTTTCTGAAAAATAATTTTTTTTTTATATTATGAACTCTGCAAATTATGAGAAAAAACTTAGCAAAATTTGGGACTGTTTTTATGAAAAACTTAATTTCTCTAAGAGTATACATGCTATCCTCATAAAAATGAACACAGTTTATTACAATATGTCTTTTATTCATAATCTACAGTTTAAAAGCTTTGGCTACATTAGTTTTGACAGGATCATCCAAAAGATATTCGGTATTTTTCAATTTGTTGACGGTCTCCTTTGGGGTTTCGGGCAAAAAATCTTCCTAGAATATATGACCTGTTTACACGTTTGGGGTTTCAAGATAATTCCTCTAGCTTTTTTATAGATATTTACCAAAACGTCTAAAATAGCAAGTGACTGGTCACCTTTGGCCATGCAGTGTATTAACTGTAGTGTGTTCCAAGCACCACAAATAAAATATTCCATTTTTTAAAAATGGCTATTTATAAGTTTTTCTGTTTTATAAAGATTCCGTGGTCATAAAAGTTTCCGCGCACAAATTCTGAAAAAGTTTTTTACCGTATTAATTGCAAGTAAAATAAGTTTTCCTTCTATAGAATATTTTAAAATTTTTGATTGAAAAATTAGATGTAAATGTTTTAACGTTCATTTCCTGTCGCATAATAATGTATTTTTTTTCGTTGATCGATTTGTACTTTTAAAGAGACAGTAAGTATAAGAAGCCTCAATCATTTTATTTGGCAACTAGTGCAAATTTTTTTATTTTTTGTCCATTGATCCTCCATGCACCACTGAAAGCACCTATGAAGCTCCTGGCGCTTGGTGCCAATGCAACACTCATATTGTCCTTACTGCGGCTTTGAATAAAGGTTATTAGTATAAAAACACCCTAAAAATTAAATACTCTGTATAGTAGATGAACGACTAGAAATAACAAAAGGATGATTAGTGAAAAAAAGGAGCACGCATTTCAATCTCAATTATTCCTTATCAAAATTCCAAGAGATAGGTTAATTAGAAAATTCCAGTGGAAATAAAGCAATAAGCAATGAAGCTTTTACATAAAAGCTGTGCAGGAGGTCTTTGTCTCTATTTACAGACGCATAAGGATAAGATCGGGCAATATTTTAGAGGCGAACTGAGTAAAGATGTTTTCCTTAATTTCAAACTCCAATATTACAATTAAAGAAATATCCTTTGCAGATTGTAGAAGAAATATCAGATGTAGGATAAATTGCGCGAGTTTTGATAAATACATAAATAAACAAATAAAAGCGCGATTCTTTTCTGATTCTTAGCAATTTAAAATAGCCCAAGTTCACGTTTCATCACCCTGTGGCGAACCAGTTTTCGTTGATGGTTGATATACACATTAGCGGGCTCGCTGTGTAGAAAGAAACATCCTGAATCTCAATCATTTCCTAAACGAAGCACACTCTTTTGAAGAGATTTTAAACTGATAGCCGGCTACTATTCTCTGAACATACACAGACCGGCACACGCACAGGTCAACGTTTCGGACACATCTGGACTTCACCGTTTTCTGAGTTAGGAATCTCTATTGTTGTTTCAGGGCTGCTTACAATAGCCGCTAAGTGACCCTTCCTATTATGAAGAGACAAATAGCTTCGGCCTGTAGATTAGTCGATTGGATCTCCGGCTAGTAGGATAATAAGGATTCTTTCTCTTTGTATTGAAGTCATTATAGGTCAAAGTGAATACTTGACGCCAATCTGTGGCCTTTGCTTGTAGATTGCTCGCTTTTTGACTCTTTGTTTTGATTATGTGCCAAACCCAAAATAAACAGCTAAACTTTTTGAAATTTAAAAATTCACGCCTAAGGGGAATCGATTGTTTGTTGGCCGTTATTTAGAAAACGTGATATATACGCTATTCTCTAGGTTTAGCCACTTTTAAAATGATCTTACTTTTATTTTTATTTATTTTTTGTTGTTGTTGCTGAGTGAGTAATTATAATGCCCCCTAAAAATAAATAAAATCAGAATATTTGAAAAAAAGTTTGAAACGAATATAGGCGTTTTAAAATTGTATTTAAATGTATATTTAAACTTCTAAAAAAAGAAAAAGAAAGATAAATCATGTAAGGATCATATTACACACACTGCCACGGGAAAGGAAATTTTGATCCGTGCCCTTTTGGTGGCACATTTCCTCATGATACTGAAGATGGAATTTCAGAACTTCAATGGAGCCATATCTCTTGGACAACAATGACAACATTTTTTGCTGCCTCCTCCCTCCAACTCCAGAATTCTTGGATGTTAAAAACGTGGCACATTAATCCACAGAGATGCACATTTTACAGACTAGTTTACTCTCTATTACCATTGATCAGCATGATCAGCTTAAACACCGTGACAATTATTTTGTCTTGGCTGCTGATTATAGTGAGTAGTTGCTGAACTTTTAAAACTTTTAATTTAGAGAATAATTTTTTTTTGTCCCTAAGCATTGAATCCGGTTGTAATTCATCTGACCAGCGAGATATGATCTTCTACTTATTGTGGAGCACAATTTACAAACTGCGACAGTGAATGAACTTATGGATAACATTTCACTCTAGTGTAATCTATTAACTAAAGCGATATATTTAAACATTTGTTGTATAAATCGTTGTTGAGCATTTGTCCATTTTCATTCTATTCATCAATTTCGACATTAACATTTTTTTTTTTTTTTTACTAAAGTCTCAGCTAACGAGAGAGATGCTAAAATACTTGACTATTATGTGATAAAGGTAGACAGAAAAGCAATTCAACAGTTCCCGAAAATCAGCCTATGATGAACAGCCAAAATGGCTGAAGAATCACGTTACGTCGCAGCAAATGTTTTATTAACAATGGAATAAAAATAGACGGTAATTTAAAAATTTAATACACACTTTTCCATATTTTAGACATAGCTCCCTTAGTTAATAAAATTTCATAATCGAATTGTTTTTTTTTGTTTTTTTTTGTTGTTTTGTTTTGTTTTTTTAATTATACATACTTGGGAATATTTTTAAAATGTAATTAACTAAAACTATCTCAGTTAAAACAGCATTAGTTGATTAAATTGCACTTTCAAAGAACTAGCATTAATTTTTAAAATTTAGACTGTAAATAAACAAGAGTTATAAATTTCAGTTTTAAACTATGATTTTTGGACATCACTGATTTCTTTATGAAGTATCTTACATATACTACAGATATATCTAAACAAATATTTTTACCGTATACATATTTTTAGATAAATAAATGATCACTAGTTTTAGAGAGACACACACACATATATATATCGGTGTTAGATTACCTGATCCTTTCGTGTATGAAATTTAAAAATTTTAGTTTAACTTTTTTTATTACTGATCACTGTAGAGCTATCGATAGCTGCAAGTCTTCCATTTAAAAACATCCGCTATACATACTTTAAACCAGATTTTTTAAAAATAAAATGTTACCTTCTTTTTTAATAGTTATATGCATTCATTTATTTGGTAAAATTTCTCTTTGAAATATATAGATGTGATTTTGAAAAAAAAAAAAAAAAAAAAAAAAAAAATGGAAGGTTTATTATTTATACATGCTCGTCGCAGACAAGAAAAAAGTATATATAGTTCATTAGTGTTTGAGCCTCATTTATCTCGTCGTGGACTTTGAACTATACCCTAAAAAATTATATTCTACAGAAATACATTGATAAAACTAAATAATATCGTGGTAAATGTCTGAAATATTGCCTCAGTCAATCGTAGAAACGTTTTTCTTTTTTGCAGGATATCTATAATTTATGATTACGCTTTTGGCCTACGGCTTCAGCACGACTTCGTGGTGATTCAGAATAGGCTTATGGAATTAGGTTTAAATATAGTCTTCGAGTGAAAAAAACAGAGATGATTTAATTTCTAACAGTCACAGCAGCAGGTTTTCAAGCCGTATATTAACATTTTCATTTAAAGAGTTCACTGAAAAGAGATTTTTTTTTTTAGTTTTTTATTTCAAGCAGCTTTTTTTTAAATGATATAATGAGTTACACACATTTTTCTGAAATTAGATGAATCAGCAATAATTATTGAAAATTTTTAGTAATAAATAATAGCAATAGCAAAGAAGCAAAAGAAACGAATTTAAAGCTAAATGTTTAAAAGAAATTTTCACGAGCCTTTTAAATGCGCCATATTTCTACTTGCCGGATGAAATCACAGTTAGAGTCGAGATCACGGGAAAATAATATAACAGAGTTCGTATGCTTCAAGGATATTTTACTAGAATTTTCGTAAAGTAATGTCTGGCTTATTCAAAGAAAAAAAAATCTATACAATTTTAGATACAGAAAGCAGTAAATTTTGAAAGTTCTGGTTCTAAAGCACCAAAAAACCCCCGATGGGTAGGAACTCTGTATAATAATGTTGGTATGCCTTATTTGGAAGATTAAAAATGTTGATATTAAAAGAAAGATCTGAAATAATTTCCGGTTGGGATCCTAAAATATGGTTTTCAATATCACACAATGTATTAATTTTGAATGTTGTACATCATTGTTTTATCCATATACTCTCTCTATTTATAATTTAACCCTTTCCAGGGCAAGGTACTTGTGTTAGTAAAATGTTGAAATAATTGAATGACACCAGTATTTACACGAAATTTTATTTGTAAAGTAATAAACGTGTATTTAATAAAAGTGACATTTCCCTAGAAAATTTCTGGTACCAGTGTGGAAATTTGGGATTAAAATTAGGTAGTGTCATTTGCGATCACCGCCCTTCAAGGGGTTAAACGAAATAATTTGTTTTGAATTATTGCATTTTTTAATATTACTTTTCTGCAAAAAATACTCAACACATACACTGTTACAAATTTGCAGCAAACTCTCCAGTCATTATACTAGTCACATAACCGTAATTTATCTTTATTCTGACCTTAATATGGTCAATAATATGGTTAAATACGCATCATAATATGATCAAAAAACGATTATCTTGAAATATCTGCGCTAGGCTGCAGAATCTGCTGCAGAGTTTTGACAAAGTACAGAGATATCACGGTGAGTTTCAATTTTGAACGTTATCCTTTATTATTTTCAATTTATACACTACGCATCCTCGCTATATATAATTTAAACGAATAAATCCATTTTGATTTAATATTTTTGAATATCTCTTTTCGCAAAATGTGCAACATACTCTTACCTACAAGTTTTATCCGGGTGTAATTCACAATAAATATTTACCGCTCGTGAATAAAATTTTTGACACTCTATCGTAAAATACTCTAGAATTATATGTACATGCAATTTAGAAGCAATAAAATTTTGATTATCGAATTTAAGAAACACTTCTATCATCTAATTAGAGGAGTTGAAGAAAACAATAACATAAAAGGATGAACAATAATTTATCCACGCAAAATTAGATTACGAGAAAGAAAGCAATGGTGATTCAGAAAAGGATCACTTTTCATGCAAGTAATCTAAGTTATGATTCTACCTTATTGTGAAACAACACTTAAAAATAACGAGCAAAAGGAAGTGCCCTCTCATATGAAGATTATTTTCAGACCTGGGGTTTATCAGGTGTTCTTTGGGGCATAGCATTCTTGGCAATATCCTTCCTAATGAGTGAAAGCAGAAGCCAGTGTGGACGGGATGAGAAAAAAAAATCTTTTCTTTTAAATAAGACAAGTAGTTCACATATTTGATTCATAACAAAGCAGATTCGCTATGACAGCCATTGTTATTATTCAAATTTGAAGTGGGAATAAGAAAGATTGTGCGTTTATTTATTTTTCTTTTCTTTTTTTTACGTCTTCAGCAGATAATTCTGCATTTTAGAAAGAATTCAAAACACATATAGTGCTATTCGACTGCAGGACTAGAGATTTTAAATATAAATTAAGAAAATATTGGTATATATTTTATATAATTAAATAAAATCACACGTGGAAAGATAAATAGTTATAAAAATAAAAAGATATGAAACAAGATATTGAAAATATAAAAATAAAAACTATGAATGTGCGATGGATTACTTAGAGGAGCGTTATATCCCCAATTCATAGTAAAGGTATGTTATTTCATCGAATATTATCGACATAATGCCCAAAAATGACAATATGCTCCTTAAAATATGCCAAAAAAAAAAAAAAAAAAAAAAAAAAAAAAAAAAAAACCCTAAAATAATTGAAATAATTATTGTATGTAAACATATACGCAAGTATTGACATTTAATAATGAACGTTTAAAACAATTTTTTTAATATAAAAATGCTTTATCATGAAAATGTTAAAATTTTTAAAATATATCAAAATAACTGAATTAAAATGTGTATGAGCCTTTTTAATTATTTAGAGTGTAGAAGTATAAAGAAATTTCATAGTATCATTAACGTACAGTTTTTATAAATTAAATAATTAAATATCCTGATTATAATTACGATTTCTTTTAAAAACGTTAGCCATAGGAATTTCTTTGATTTTTCTGTAATAATATAATTAAAATTGTTTTCTATGAGCTGAGTATTTTTAAAGATTTTAAGAAATTGAAGCAAATGTCAAAAAAATAAAATAAAATAAAATAAAATAAAATAAAATAAAATAACGATTTTTTTACATTTTGAAAATATTTATATATATTATTATATTTTGAAAAATTAAATCAAAATTGGAAAATATAATTCCAGATGAAGCTTAGAAAATGTAGACATTTACATTTATCGTAGCATTTGTTTAATAAAAGAACTGACAAATTTTAATGAAAGCATAGCCACATATACGTTGTTAAATACTTATTAAAAAAATTGAAATTTCAAATATTTTTAGCGATGTTAAAAAAATATAAATAAAAGGTAGATAGAAGGAAACAGTAAATATTAAATTGCAATGAATGACTTTGTCTTACTGAAATTTGAATTAAGAAAGATACATCAAACATTATGTATTGATAACTTCAAGTTCGTCTAACAGTTCTTACAGATTTGATTATTTTTAAACCTAGAAATGCTATAAATTTAACAGGAAATCGAGAATTTGTACTAATTTTGAAAATTAAACACTATTTGTCATTTTGTATTTTAAAAACTTTGTTTTAATTTATGTTAATTTTTCTAAAGTACACCGTGTTAAAATTCACAGAAAAGTGTCTGAAATAATGATGTATTTTCCATTTCAATACTACTGTTAATTAATATATTAAAACTTCGATGAATCTTGTAGTAAGATTATTCAAGTGTTTCTAGTCGTATTTTTGTTTATTTTAAGTCGTATTTTATTTATTTTAAATTAACATTTCTTATTCCGTATGTTATTTGGTAGTAGACAGAGTATAATTTTTATGATTGAATTTAATTTTTCTAGTTTTGGAATTAAGACCCATTATGCGAAATTGTTCGAAGATTATGGATCAGAAACAGTCATTCACCTTGTCGTATATGGAAGTCGCTTGCGATATTTCGAAGCACGCGGATACCCAAGATGACATCGGCACCCAATTTAGAAAAATTTTCCCAGTAATGTCAATTCAGACACAAAATCAGTCTTGCTCTTCGCTCGAATGACGTTCACAGGATCGATAATGATTTCCTCTTGAATGGCCTGGCATTTTTTGAAAAGGAGGTTTCTCGCCAGAGGTAAAATGCCTTTTGGGCATTTCTTGACCGAGACGTCGCTAGTCAGATTCGGACGGTTTTGGGCAGGAAGACGTTTTTGCGAGCTAATAAACGGAGCAGATTTTTAAAGGAGGGACTTTATACGTGGAGTGGAGTCACGGGTCAGCGAATGTGCCCGCGTAATGGGCACTGCAGCAGAGAATCCGAGATGACTCACTCGTTTCTCAAATCACAAGGACAGAACTTCCTGCCACTGACAGTCACGGACGAGTCACCTCTGCATCCTGACACGCTTGCATTCCGTGCCTTATTACCTCTTTTTTGGCCTAAAAACGTACTTTTTGTGCAACAATCAAACCTAAGCTGCACGCACAGCTTTTGTTGCTGCTTAGTATAATGCAATTTTCATGTGTAAAACAGCTTTGCTATTTTGCAGCAGGAACGTGGAACCATAGATAATGCACTAATTTTTTATTAAACAGTCCGGAAGAGTCTGGCGGAATCCGCTTTAGGAATCGATCAATAGCGGGGTTTTATAATGAAAAAAATATTATAAAGACATTATAATCGATGAAAGCAAATAGAGGATATCTTTGTACGGCAGATAAATAAGAATGGATTTAGATTATTTTAAAAATGACACTGTTATTTGATTATTTTCATTTTAGCGATAATATATATAAATATAGCATACACACACGTATAAAAAAAAGAATAAAAAAGAAAGCAATTGATATATTAAATAAAGATAACAAATTATAAATTATTTTTAAGAGAAAGTGTTTTAAGTTTGTAAAAGAATTTCTTGAAATATTTGTATACAGTTTAATGTAGTTATCTAATATTTTTTATAAATGGAAGTTTGAACTTTTTTTATGCGATTTTATATGATTTATACTTCAAATTTGAAATGAATTTTTGTATTACAAAAATAATCCATGAAATTAAAAAACAGATACCAATACATTGAATCTGTATAACAGTTAAACAAATTTTAAATTTTTGCCTGCTACAGGGAATGTTATTTCAATATTGACCTAGTTACCAGGGCAGCTATAGATAATTATACAATATTAGTCAAATCTCAGTGCAATTTTCTGAAACATTTGGCAGTTTAAATTTTGAAATGGAATATTTAATGTTACTTTCAAATAATTATCTAATATTAGTATTTTTATTAAAATTTCAGTATTTTCATAAATATGATATTAACCACTTGGCTACGTCCACGTGCACTGTTAAAAATTTGAAACTATTGCTGCATCGTCACTTCACCGCTTTTATTGAAAATGATTATTTCATTGTAATATCGAGCATTCTTATTGGTCAAAATAGAGATATCCTATAAAAGCGGTGAAGTGACAATGCAGAAAAAGTTTGATTTTTTTAATAGAATGGGTAGTAACTATTGAAACAAAAGTTTATATTATCACTGTAAATACTAATGAAATTACTGGACAGAGATAATCCAATGCAGATGTGCAACTATATCAGTTAAAGCGCAAGCAATAAATTTATTCGCTGTAGAAATATTCTTTTCTCAAGAAAAAAATTAAAATTTTCTTCGTTTTTCAAATATTGTATGGTAATAAACATGAGATATATGAGTTCTTAAATTTACTCATAAAAAAAAAACAAAATACGTACAGTTTCATAAAAAAAACATTGATAAAATGTTTTGCGATATAAATAAAAATATGAGTTTCAAAATTTCATATTTCAAAAATTTATTTCGTATTTCTTTTTATTTTGTGATTGATAATTTTATTGTCTTTTAAAGAACTGAAGACATGAGTGTAAGAAATTTCGATGCAACAAAAATTAAATTTCAAGAATATTGAGGCAAAAGATCATTGTTTTACATTTTCTGATTTATTTATTTTTTAGTAGCACATACTTATAATATTAACAGGTATTTGTAAACTTAGAAAAAGTTATCAAAATTTAATTAATTAAATATTAAAAATTATGATTACAATTAAAATTTTTAAATAACAGCTTCATCCATAAAACAAAATAATTTTTGAGTAAATATGATGTAAAACACATTCTTTTCCTTATGTCTCCAATTTTAAATTATAAGTCATTCTGAAATATCTGAAATAATTACAAATATTTTCAGGGAAAAGAAGGGAAAAAATCTCGAGAAACATATTATGTAGTTCGTTAAATAATTATTTATTACACCATTGTTGTAAACTTTTTTCTATAAAATTTTAACATTAAAAAAATCTCACTGCCTTTTATATGCCATATATGCCTATGCCAATTTTTATTTTAAAATAAAATAACATGCATTTCGTGTAACAAAGTAAGTCATCTACGTTAACGATTCTTTGTTCAACCACGCGATTTCCAATACGTCATTTCACGGGGAAAATCTTCAAATGTTATGATAATAATACGCACAAATTAACTCATTACAACTAATAGTATGACAATAATAATAAACATAAGGACCCATTCAGTAACATACATCCATTTTAGACAAATTGCTGATTATGGCACCAGAAAACAAACTCTTAATGTCACAAAATGCAGCGAGAAAGGTGGACAGGAGAAAGACAATAAGAGAGAGGTATCGTTAGAGATGTGGTGGCTAAGTACATCACGATTCGCTAATCAAACACAAATCTCTGGACACGACTTGCCACTTGCAGATATCGGGTAAGCAATCAGCAGTGGCTGTTTCAGTTAGCAAGAGGTTGGTCCAGACACGCCACAGTACTACACGTTTTGGCCGCAGCTACTTATTACTGTAGATGAACCAGCGTGGGATAGGGCCATGGACGTGATAAATCACGAAGCTTCTGAAAGCACCAAGAAAAACTCCCCAATGCTTGGCACCCCCAGCCCACGTGAAGCTTGTAAGCTAGCAGTCTCCCATTATCACACACGAATTATGCAAGCTACCGTGTACTAACCGTATTTACTTTGCTCTAATTTGCTAGGCATTCCTAAATGCAAGTGAATATTAAACTCTGTAAAAAAAGAGTAGAGTTTTATCTTTAAAGATTCCACAAAGTAAATAAAGAAAAACAGTTCAATTACTATTCGAATATTTTTCAGAGATAAAGAACGCTTATTTTTAAACATAAAATAGATCATCACATTTTCCTCTATTTTAGGCTAATTTTCCTATGTATGATGAAAAATGCATTATGGCGGGGGAAAGAAACATATTTGATACATTTTTAGAACTTTTACTTTTTTTACTTTCCTTCCGTATTTCAGTGCAAACTTCTTAGTTCTCTACCCTTCTTGCAACCGAAGAAACTTAAATTTATAAAAGCGGTACCACCATGCAAAATACAAAGAAAAATATTTTGTGCAGATATTTTCGAAAATAAGTTTTTTTTTTTTTTTTTTTTTTTTTCATGGCAAGAGGTATATTTTATTTTTAGATTTACTTATGGTGATTATGTACATTTCTAAAGTTTAAAATTTGATACTTGAGAATTTGAAATTTATAAACAAAAAGACAAAGGGAGAAATTTAAATAAATAACACTTTAAAATGTTTAATTTAATTAATTTATTTTAAGATTAATATTATATCACATTAATTCTCTTGTTCTTTTATTAAATAGTGAAACATATTTTATGAAAGACACAGTTTACAACAGCAGTTATAGGCTAAAAAAAATTCCAATTCCTTTCATCAAAGGTGATCAGTGGCGTAAACAGGGTAAATGCCAAGCACTCTGAATACCGGTAAAAAAAAGTTTTGAAAGTTCTGTTCGCTTTATATAACCCGAAGATTTTCTGCTACGAATTAAGGAGAAGAATACTTTACAATATTACTAGTTTTGAGCACCTACAGTGATTACGTTATTGTGAGTTATTAATTGAAATGCAGCGATTTCGGAACACGGGTATTTGTTTTTAAAATTTTTCTTATTGGAAAAAAAAATAAAGACTCGTGGTACGCAATTACTACAAAATTTCATTTTAGATGAAAGTTTCATGAACTTTTAACATACAGTGTGTATCTATAAGAAATATTTTTTATAGAAAAAGTGATGTTGTTTCGCACAATTTATAGTAGAGTGAGATTAAGTTATTGCGAATAAATTAAATTAGATAAGAGATTCATATATATAAGGAAAACATATTTACATTTGTTTTTAAGCTTTTTTTTAACTTTAAAATTAAAATTTACTTAATCGATTATGAAAGAATCAAAAATGAAATCAAATTAACTTTGAAAAATCTATCTCCTAAAATATGTTGATATTTTGATTATAAGAAAACTAGATTATTTCAATTACTTAAAAAGGAGCACAAGTACAGTTTTAAGAAATGTCGATTTAAATATCAAAGAAAATTGCTCTGTATTCCATTAATTCATAGAACAGTTTTAGAATTTTTCAATGTTTATTCCAAATATCTTGAAATTAAATATCATATTAAATAAATTAATGAAAATATAATTGTATTAAGTCTGTCCTTTTATAAAAATGTATCGTAATTTTTCTAATTAATATAAATTATGTGTTTTATTATTGCATTCCAATTATCTATAAACTTACGGTATGTAGTTAATATTTAGCCGTGACTTTTAATTTGAAAAGTTATTTAAAATGTTACTGACCTGAATTCGGCCACTTATACGTCATTGTAGAAGGACCATATACTTCTGTTACCCTAGTAGCAAACCAATGTTGGCTTAATATTGCATGCAAGCCTTATTTAAAATCTTTACATTGGAAACATTTATAAAGCAACACGTTATTACGATAACACGCGATAGACTGGAAATAATTGCAGTGTGATACTAATAAGTAAATGTTAGCACATGAATCGCATTAAATCCATTTTAAATGGTATTTCTTTCAACGATATTGGTGTTTCACACAGATATTTCCAAGTTTAAACAACAGTTTGGGAATACTGATTATTTATTTCAAAACTTTATTGGGTATTATTTTATAAGTTAGCCAATAATACATGAATTTTGGTTTGTTACTAGGTTTTAAACTCAAAATTATCAAAGATATACATCACCTTAACGCTATTCTCACCGGCCGGCGTGAAATGATGCCTTTAATGACTTTGATTTACGTTTATTTTATTAGTATTTTATTAGTATTTTATTTAACCTAAGACAATTATAAGTCAACGATTCAGCGTAATTATTTTAATAAATTTATGTGTAAAATGACCATATATCAAAATAAGAAAAGGAGTTATTTGACTCCGGTAGAAATAGTGTTCACATAAAAGATTCAGCAGTTAAGATTTTAAATATTTGTGTTATGGATAAGTTTGTTGGATTACAATTATTTTATTAGCATTTTATATTTTGTACAAATTGCATAATCATCGTGTTTTTAAAATTATCTCTATAATATATATATTTCAAATACTTAACCAATTAATCATGTATTCTAATTGCAAGAAAATAGTTGCAACTAAATTCCCAGGGATGTTTTCGTGAATTAATAGTACGTTATTTGTTTTATGTAATATTTTGTGTATGTTGTTTGAAAGAAAGAAACCAAAATATTTGTATTTAAAGATAGTTTTAATGATAAAATATACATTTTACAACTATGCATATTACAAACAAATTTATAAATGTTTCTGGCACCAAAATATTAATATTTTTGGTATAATTAGCCTGGATATTATTTTTTTAATGAAAGCTAATCTTACCTGACAATGATCCCAAAATGCCAAAGACCGAATATGTTTTAAATCAAAAAGGTGACTTACTTACCCTTCATACGACTAATTTATCGAGAATTGATGACTGTAATACCGTAGAAATGTTAGCTTTTATTGTTATCATATTTGTATGATATCAAGAAACATGTTTTATATTTAGATTTGTAAGATGTTTCAAAACATGCAGAATTTAAAATGTTGATGAGACTAAATAAAAGTTTTTCTTTTTTATACTGAAATGCGAGACTGAAGCTTAAACGCTGGAGGACGTATTCTAATTGAGAAAAGGAGAAGATTTGAAAAGACACTGAAAAACTTCATGAGACAGATCTTTATAATTTATGTTATTGAAAAAATATAGTTGCTGACATTTTATAAAAATTATATTTGCTAAAAAGTGATAAAACGTATCGAAACCAGATGAAATATAATTAAAATTTTAATATTAAAAAAAAACAAAAAAAAAAAAAAAAAAACACACACACGCAAAAAAAAGAGTTACAAAATTAACTTTTTCTTAAGATTAATTAAACGGTAATCTAAAAATAAATTGGTTTTAAGTAAAAATCTGAAAAAATAGTTTTATAATTCATTATAATAATATGATTATTTTAAGCATTTGTGGAGTGGGAGGAAGTTTTTTCTTTTAAGCTGATTCCTAAAATCGCGTAAAAGTGCAAGTAACGCAAAGCTACTCTTCATAACTCATTTTTTAAATAGCTCAAAATTAAGCCTATATTCTACTTTTTTGATTCCTTCTCTAGTTTTTAGGTAGCTTTCATTACAAAAAGTAAAAAGCTACCTATTGCAGCCGTCCGGAGGAAAACACTTCCTGAAAATTTTGGTATATTTTCACCGATCATGACCCCCAGACCCCAAAACCACCCTCCGTTCAAATGTTGACATATATATATATATATATATATATATATATATATATATATATATATATATATATATATATATATATATATATATATATATATATATATATATATATATATATATATATATATATATATATATATATATATATATATATATATATATATATATAACCATATATATATATATATATATATCTGATTTTTGTCATGCGATAACTAACGTATTTATGAACCGATTTGAATGAAACTTGGTATGTACATAGTACATACAAATGTCTCGACCGAGTTCGTTGGTCAGCATCATCCGCCATTTTGTTTCAAAATGGCGGCCATTTTAAATTTTTAAAAAAATTTAATATTTAAAATCAAATGCGAAAAAATTAAAAGTTGAAAAATATTTTCCTTTTACGTGTTAGAACTTAAAACAAAGATTCCAGAACACTTTTTATTTTGTCTATATCTTAAAAAATGATTGAGTTATAGCACTTTGAATTTTTCTTATGGCTGACATTTTGAAACGATCTGATTTTTATCACGTGATAACACGCGTACTTATGAACCGATTTCAATGAAACTTGGTATGTACATAGTACATACAAATGTCTCGACCGAGTTCGTTGGTCAGCATCATGCGCCATTTTGTTTCAAAATGGCGGCCATTTTAAATTTTTAAAAAAATTTAAAATTTAAAATTAAATGCGAAAAAATTACAAGTTGAAAAATATTTTCCTTTTACGTGTTAGAACTTAAAACAAAGATTCCAGAACACTTTTTATTTTGTATATATCTTAAAAAATGATTGAGTTATAGCACTTTGAATTTTTCTTATGGCTGGCATTTTGAAACGATGAGTTCTGATTTTTGTCACGTGATAACACGCGTAGTTATAAACCGATTTCAATGAAACTTGGTATGTACATAGTACATACAAATGTCTCGACCGAGTTCGTTGGCCAGCATCATCCGCCATTTTGTTTCAAAATGGTGGCCATTTTAAATTTTTTAAAAATTTTAAAATTTAAAATTAAATGCGAAAAAATCAAAATTTGAAAAATAGTTTTCTTTTACGTGTTAGAACATAAAACGACGATTCCAGAACACTTTTTATTTTGTCTATATCTTACAAAATGATTGAGTTATAGCACTTTGAATTTTTCTTATGTCTGACATTTTGAAACGATCTGATTTTTGTCACGTGATAACACGCGTATTTATCAACCGATTTCAATGAAACTTGGGATGTACATAGTACATACAAATGTCTCGACCGAGTTCGTTGGCCAGCATCATCCACCATTTTGTTTCAAAATGGTGGCCATTTTAAATTTTTTTAAAAATTTAAAATTTAAAATTAAATGCGAAAAAATTAAAAATTGAAAAATATTTTTATTTTTCGTGTTAGAACTTTAAACGACGATTCCAGAACACTTTTTATTTTGTCTATATCTTATAAAATGACTGAGTTATAGCACTTTGAATTTTGCTTATGGCTGACATTTTGAAACGGTCTGATCTGAACGATCCACAATGTTGCTTTAAAATGGCACACACTTAATGATATAGTAAAATTTGGTGACTCTCTAAATCGCTTAAAATAAAATCAGGTTGAATAAAAGATGACTAATTTCTAAAAATTCCTATTAATATTCAGTCTTGACAAAAACTAGTTTCAATCTTATAAAATCACTAATTGAGAATAAGATTATTTCCACTAATTTGAGCTTAGTGTTTTTGAACAATGTAACTTACCTTAAAATAAATAAATAAATATATAAGTATATGAAAGCTACCTCTTCCTCCCGGCATTGCCGGAAGGACTTTTTCAGTATTAGCATTTTCTTAGCTAGCTATCTTACGTAATATAACTTGCAGCAAACTGGTGATTTGTTTCGACAACCATTTGTTGAAGAATTTTGTGAAAAATAGTTTTGATTTTTGAGACTTACAACAGATTTAAAAGGTTAAGCATTGTAACAACTCAATAAATAAACAGGTAGCTGTTTCAGATAACTGTCATAATAAACTAAACATTGAAATGTCCATCTTTAGAACTGGTTATTTGCACAGAAACAAAATTAATGAGGGATTGCCTTCAATGCATACAGTTGCTAACGTTTGCGCTCATTTTTAGAGTTTGTTCATCTGACTAAACCCTGTTCATCTATGTCGTTTGTCTGTCCGTCCGTCACTGATTCCGTACACAAAAACTGTCTAAGTCAAAAACTTCAAATTTTGTGTACTTACAGCGAAATACCTCATACAGTGCTCTGCAAAAGTTTAGACACTGGAGTTTTTTAATCTTAAAAAAAAAATTACGAACACTTGAGTTTTACAAATGACTATACTTATTTTTAAATACAGCTTAAATAATGTAGGCTAAAAATAATGGTTATAATATAAGATAATATTTAATTTAACTGAAAAAAGTAAAATTTGCATATTGCAAAAGTTTAGACACTTTTTTGATTTTTTGCCGACTGTTCATGGAAAAATGCAAATTTCTGAGTTATGATGTCACTTGTGTGAAGCATTTAAGTATACCCCGATATAGCATCAGTTAGTAAAAATGCCGCGAGCTAAAAATATTCAATTAGATGAGGTAATTGAAGTAGGAAATTTGAAATGGAAATGGAAGACTGTTGCAGAAATTTCAGCAGCATTGAATCGTCCAGAGTGGTCGGTTTATGAAGTGTAGTCTAAGGATGATTCTTTCAAAACAAAACATTCAATTAAACATTTCAATTAAATCCGGAAGACATTGTGTGACCAGAAAATGAGATGACAAAAGGATCCATAAACTGATATTTAGACAAATGATGATTGCTAATCACATTAAAAGTAAGTCAAGACTTTCTGTGTCGACGGACATTATTCATAGATGAATAAAACAAACAGGTAAATCAATTTACATGAAAATGATAAAACAATCAGCTTTAAAATTTCGCTACAAATTGGCGAGAATGCAATAAACTTGCAAACATACGTCATATAGACCCAAATGGTACACTATGATAGTCAGTAACAAAAAAAAAAGTGGAATTTGAATGGCCCAAACGAGTGGGAATACTATTAGCACAACTTGCGTAAAGATCATGGGACTTTCTTAACACTAGAACCGCCATTAGGTGTCATTTTGACCTCTGACAAATTGATAATGAACGATTGGAACCAGAAATTATTTCAAAAGATATGTTAAATGTAAGAAGCACAAAAGTAGATTAATTAAATAAGTTAAAATAGTTTTTATAAAAATTCCAGTGTGAAATATTTTTTATCAAACTTTGCTAAAATTGCCGGCGGTTCTAGAGTTAAGTCAAAAACAAGGAGGTGATTTTTTAATGATTTGGTCCTCACTTTGCTTTAATGATCAAGTATCCCTGGAGTTATTCAATGGTTGTCAAACAACACAAGACTACGTATATACGTTGGAGATTAATTTATAGTAATTTGGGGAACTTTTAGCTGGTCCAAAATATGGATTTTAGCAAGATAATGCGTCTATTCATATTGCATAAAAGAAGAACTTCGATTAAGTCAGAAAATACTACTGATCTCAACTTGCCGGCGTGTAGCTCTGATGTGGGACCAATCGAAAACCTTTGTAACATCATATGTCGTAAGGTTTATGCAAAATTTTGCTATACTTTTCTGTTAATGAACTTCGAGCTGCTGTTGAACATGTTTCGCACAAAATAGGCCCCCAAGTGCGCAGTATTCACTTTTCTCGATGAAAAGTCACATTCTTGCACTAACTGCAAACAATGTGGGTGCAACTCGATTTTAATTTGTATTTATTTTTCTGTAAATATGCAAATTTCTATACTTTTGCCACAATGTTAATTTCGTTTTTTTTGTCATTATATGTTATGTAATAGGTAAAATACAAAATTTATTCTTTGTGAATAAAGGATAAGTCACAAGTAATGTATGATAGATGAATTACACAAATTCGGTACATACTTCTGAATATAGAAGCGTAATCGATCATTTTGCTGAGCACTGTATGACACGACAAACCAATAAAATTTGAAAAAGTCCATTATTTTTCGATGTCATACGTTCATTTTTGCGATTTAAATTTTATAAGAGAACATTAGTTGCAACGTTTTACGTGTAGACATCATAGCTTGGAGGTAAATATGGCTAAGTAAACTAAAGATTCTTAGTTCGATCACCGGTGCTGGAAAGTGAAGTTTTCATATTAGGATGGGTTTAATTAAAAGAAATTTTTGTATATTTTAACAGTTTAAGGGTTCATATTATTAGGATTTCATTCATTTGACATTCATAATATTTTTTGGAATTTAATTCTCGTTCTATTTTAAAAACTGCGGCGATTTAGTATTTTAAATTTCGTTTAAACAACGTTTTCTTTTTTATAAATTTAAAATTTTATTTCTATCTCCACTAAATGTTTTTAATTGCAGATTTTCAAAAAAATTGGAATTGTGGATTTTATTTAAATAGTTTTATTTGAACATTTTTAATTTGATTAAAATAAAAAACCTTCTTTTATAAGTATTTTAAAATTAAATTTATTGGTGTTACCATCTATGTAAGAATTTTTAATAATTATAAATCAAAAGTTTTGTTTTTTAATTAACTGATAAGTTGTTTTGAAAGAAATATTAAACGAAACCCTCTGTGCGATCTGCGATCACACTTACCCGCTTGCTTGATGTATTATGCACGAGTACACGATCTTCCAGAACTTCTGCTTCAGCGTGTAAGTCTGCATCGTCTGCTCTGATGGTATTCACCATTAACATGATTACACTTAGTTTAATCCGAAGTCCAATCATTGTTAATTGTGAATAGCATTTGAGCGTTCGACGGAATTATTTTCCTTTAACGGGATATGAGAAAAATGGTGAATATGGGCGTTAAAGTAGAGAGAAATATGAGCCGTAAACTCAGGATTCCATTTCAACGGTTTTCAATAGAGTCTCAAGATGCTACTTCATTCACGTCGAAAGACCCGATAGCTAATGCTAATCCTATGGAATAATTTTTAAAGCTCGTTCGGATTTCAATGTTTTTAAATTATTATTTTTTTGCAGTGGAAAGCTGAGACTGCTGTCTATACATCTGCTATTTTTTATTTTCCAATTTTGTTTGCAGATTTCTTTCTTTTTTTTTTAAAGAGGATGCTTTCACTTTCGAAATCGTTTCCATAAGTAAAAGTGTCCTAATTGGAAATATCTGTACACAAAATCGCAAAAAGTAAAAAAAAAAAAAAAAAAAAACGCCCTTTGTGCTGATTGATCTCAACTTGCCAACGCAAAAAGAAATGTTTAAAAATATCGAAATGTAAACGAGATATCTTTAAAAAATTCTTCCGTAGGTTTAGCTTTAGTAACTGGGTCTTTTAAGGTGACCGACCCCACCTGCGACCGAGGGGTTCTCCTCTCAAAGCTGGTAGACAGCGAGGTTCAAAACCCAATCGCGCCCGTCGACTAATCGTTCTGAGTTATTTAAACCTTAGATTTCCTTGCGTAAATACAGGTTAGGTTCCCTTAGACAGATCCCCAAGAGGACATTCCCTCATTGGGGCTATGTCTCTCGCGTAAATAACCGGTCATCATAAATAACACCAACACCTGTAGAGGTGGTTGAAGTAGTATCTTAACTATTCTCATTAAACTTCTAGCTACTTATACCCAAATGGAAAATTTTGCATTCTAATTCTTTTTATCCTTGTTTTTTCAATTTTGGAGCAAATAGTTCTAACAACAAAATTAGTTTCTCGCTTTGATGCAATCAAAATAAAGGCTTTTCGTTTCACATTAGTAAAGTTAAATTAAAATGCATACGTAACACTCAAAACTAGTTAACATACTTTCCTGAGTATTTCCCTCTGGTATTTACATACCCTCTTATAAAACACTTAAACTATTTCACGCCATTAAAGAGCAGATTTATTCAGATCTTATTTTTAGAGTATATTTTTTAAAATTAAATAAGGTTATTTTAAAAGAGAAATCTTTTCAATATTTGTGAACGAAAAAAATCGACACTTCGCTGATAAGACTTTTTTTTCAAGGAATGTTCATAGAAATATTATTTGACGAAATTAGTTTGAAAAGTTAAAAATGAATTTAGAGCAGAACATACTTTTATTGAATATTAAAATGATGGTATTGAAAAAAATTTCTTCTGAATATTTGAAGGGAAAAAAAGAGTATTTTATTGAGAAGGATTTCTTTTCACAGAATTTCCATAAAGAACTTCACTTAAAAATGATATTTTCCTGTTTTTGACACCAAAATAGAAATTTTAGAATAAATCGAAAATTCTTTTTTGCGATAAAAAATAAATTCTACTCTTTTTGGATATTTTCACGTTTATGAAGTACGAGATAGGAGTTAAATACATAAAAGGACGAATGAAAGAAGTCGTGCAAATTGAATTTCTGCAGCATAAAAGAAGAATTTCTGTCAAGTTTCAGGAATGTATGAAGAAATGACATTTACAAAAAACGTACATAAATATACGCATTAACGTGGGTCGATTTTAAAATAGATTTCCGTGAAAAATATTTCCTTACAAATGACAAAAAGGATAATTTCAAAGCCAATATAACGTTTTAAATGATATTTTTTACAATTAAATTTAACACTAACATAATCAATTGCAAACGTAGGTTAGTTTTGTCCGATACCTTAATTCATTCGGAAACCGTAGAATAATAAATCGTGGATTAATTAATACTGTATTACTTTTAATCTAAAAAAAAATTATTTACATGAAAGGAAATAATGAACTTATTCATATATAAACAGCATGAATTTGCAGTAAGTATAATACATTTATGCATAGGTGCCAACCTGACATCGATTATCCGTAATAAGTGTGTTAATTTCACCCTGGTTTAATGAGTTTCGAACCAGAAGTTTTTCAAAAAAAAATGAAATTAAGTATGTTCCGCTAACAAACCTGAAAATAAATAAATAAAGATTCTTGAAATATATTTTCTGGTTTGAAATGACGTTAACCTGGATCAAACGAATCCAGGCATTATGGAAGATTAGTTGAAAGTTGGTAGCTATGCTTATGTAATGACAAAATAATGTATTTAGTGAGCATTTTGCTATTGTCAGATTAAAATATTAGCATTAAATAATTTAAATTTATAATTGCACAGTATTATAATTATCCATAGCTGTATCTTTGTTTAATAATAGGAAAATATGGACAAATGGCTTTAACCCCTTCGCGACGACAGCTTTTAAGACATTTTTAATGTTTTATCACCAGTTCTTATAAATAGAAATTTGTGCCTTAAAAAATCTAGAAAATGCTCCGCTTAAATAAGGCTGAATTTACAGTAAATTTTTACTTTTTGGGATAAATACGCATTCATAAGCCTTTTTGCGACACGTTTACGTGTTGCTTGTCCCCAAGGGGCTAAAAGTCCGTTGACCACAGTGTACGTAATACATAATGTCTTTAACATTTTTTGTTATATCTAGAATAAAAAGAAGTTGCAGATTATAATTTTTTATGCAAAACATCGAAATTGGATGTAAAAATAATTAAAAGAAAAATATTTATAAATAAAGTGGCTTTTTTTTTTTATATAGATTTAGGAACCGGACAATTTTTACTTTAGCTCATACCAACAATTATGGTCTCTGAAGATATTAGAGGTGATCGAAAAAAAGAAATAATGGGTATGCAGCATTTGTATTTTATAAAATATGTGTTTGAACTAAAACTATATTATTCTTAATAACAAATTTAAAACTGTTTTAAACTAAATTGGGATCAACAGCTATAGAACGACTGTAGAAGAAATGCATTAAGTTAACGCCATAACAATGTTAAACATTTTGTAAAAAGTGTAAAACTACCGCTGCTATGCAATCTTTAAATCTGAGTTTAGGATAATGTTTTAACAGTAAAATTTCATGCATTTCATGCGAAAGAGAAAGAGAAAAAATAGACAGTCTTGACAGTGTAAAATTTTAAGATGGTAAATAACATAAAATAAATTTGTAAATATTTAGTTACGCAGCGTCAACTGTTCACGCGGTATTAGAACCATGGAGATTATTCACCGAATTAAAAAAAATTATTTTACGTAAAAAAAGAATGAAATTCATAAAATAAGATTAAAAATTAAATAAATAAAATAAAAATGTAAATAGAGTAAAACCTCTCAATAGAAGGTACCCTGTGAAATTTGCATGCTATTCGAAGGTATTCGCTTTTTTTAGGTAAAAATGTATGTGTTTATCTATTAATTATGGATTGAAAAATGTGGGTTATTGCTAAATAAAGTTGTCCGTATGAAGATTTTGCAATAAAACTTCTACAACGGACACTCCTAAACAGATGATACCCTTATTTAGGAAACACATTTGTTATTCACAATTTGCACATTTCTGATTAACTTTTACCTCAGAAAAGAAGGCACCCCTGAATGGTGTACAACTTCCACGCAACCGAAATGTCCTCTATTCAAAGATTTTATTGTATTTGGGTAAATAATTTTTGTCTTTAATCTTTTTCTACTCTCGAAATATTGATTAAAATCAATACAATGTCAATACAAGATTTAAATTATCAGATTAACAAATATTCCATACCAAAATATGGAGCCCCTAAAATCAGGCTGTATAGGGGAAGGGATGGAGGAGACAGGACCGGGATTATTTTCCAGGATTAAACGTGGTCAAATATGGCTACGTATAATGCTTATAAAGAACAAAAATAGCTGGGATTCAGACCTTTGAAGTGTCTGAAAAAAATGAGACATTTTAAAACGCGTGAAAATTGAACACTCCGTTTTAGACGCTTAAGTGAATTTCTGACATTTCAATTTACAATTCCGTATGAGAATTATCGAAATTATTCACCAAATTAAAAAAAAAAATCCGCAAAATTATTCTACATAAGTACGAAATTTAGTCCCTCAAAATTTATAAATCCTTCAAATTAGAAAACCTTGGGATAATTAACTATGAATTGACTTTTTGGTTTAAATAATATAAGGTACTTTTAAGGTATTAAGGTATTTTTTTACTATGCGAATAAGGAGAAAATTCATTACGTAATTCCTAATATCGAGGTAACAAAGAAAAGTGAAAGATATTGATGACCATCTGAAAATATCTGTATCAGATAGTAAAGAATTGTTTTATGTTACCATCGTTTATCGCGATAAAAAGGAAATCTCTTAATGAGTGGTCGAAATAAGAAAACTACGAAAGCATAAATACTTGCTGAGTGACACTCATGCAAATATTCAAGTAGCAAACAAACATTATGTCAATATTGCATTTAATGAATTAGAAATATTTAAAATGCAATGCAAATAGTACGACTATACTATCATTTTTGTTAGGTTCCAATTACATTTTTAATATTTCTATTTACTTAAATTGTTATTTTTAATCCAAATATTTCAATAATGTTAGTATTTCGCTAAAAATGTTTGTAAAATTAAGACAAGATTTCTTTACAGTTATTTGATATCAACAATATTTACCACGCATTTCGAAAAAGAATAATTCTCAACAATTTAGAAAAACTTTTCAGTATTACATGGTAGTTTTATATTCTACACTTTGTTTTCCATTTGTATGCTCGAATTAAACTCTTTACAATTTACGATTTACTATCCAGTGCCTCAGAACTTTTGAAAATTTATTATTTCAATACTTACAGAAGTTCATCTAAATTGAATTAATTACTAATTGTTAGTAAATCCAATTTCCATATTACATTAATTAATATAATATGTATATGTTTTATTATTATTATTATTGATGTTTAATAGTTATACATCTAATAATACGTTTGACTTAAAATAAATAATTTTTTTCTGTTTGTCAGTGCAATTAATTTTACAATAATGCAATAAAAGCAACGAACACTTAAGTATGGCGCTTTTTTTACATTGCATCAAATGCATTATATGGCAATTAATGACCGGGCACTTTTGATTTTAGACATTTTATCGAAAATTTACAAATATACTTGTTAGATTCTTCTGCAACTTCAGAATTATGACGATCATGTTTCACTCCATATATCATCATCCATTTCATATGGAGGACAAGGCAATTAGGGGGCCGACAAAGTAATCAAAGAAATATAGTAATATTTGAGATCATCCCGTAGATTAAAATACACTAAATGATCCATCGCTGCAGAATACAAAAATTTGGATGCTATACAATATGCCCATGGATTTTTGTAAGAATAGCCGGTATATTCTTGCAAATATACCTTTTTTTTTGAAAAGTTCAAAAATTTCTTGCATGTTTTTTGCTTATACCATACAAGGTTTCCAACCAAATTTAATGCAGTTTTAGGAAATTTGTCAAAATGTGGTAGAAATAATAAAGTGCAACTGGAATATAAATATATTAAATATTTTATGAAATATCAGTAACTGTATGAAATAATTTTTATCTGCACATGCGCGAAGCATAACAATGATCTTTTTACATAATTTTATGGTTACTCTCTACTCGTTACTCGTTTGTTTACTCGTTAAACAAATCCAGTGAAATATCGTGAAAAATATATCTTCGATAGAGTGAGTTGTTTTTTAGTTGCTCTCTAAAAGTAGCTGATTGATAAGGAATTTTCTATAAATTGTCATTTTTTATTAACTGAGTTTTAGGACAAAGTTAGTATTTAATGAATATCAGTGAGAAGAATTGGAACAAACGCTTCGATTTAGATACATCTTTTTATCATGGAATAGGTTTGTTCTGGTAGTTATCCAAGAAGAACTAAAACATCAATAAAAAATAATAATTTGAAAAAAATGAAACCGAAAATAGACAATTTGCAGAAAATCCCTTATCATTCAGCTGCTTTTAGAGAACTAAAAATCAGCTCATTCCTTTCGCCGATATCTTTCTGAATTTTCCCAATATTTGACTGTAAATGTTTTCAAATTTGCTCCATTGAGATGAATTACGTAAAAAAAAAATAGTTATTATTTGCGCATGCGCAAATAAAACCTATTTGGTATAATAGTTTGTATTTCTTAAAATATTTCATATATTTATATTCTAATTGCACTACATCATTTCTACTACACTTTTCTAATTTTTGTGAAACTGGTGTTAAATTTAATTGAAGACCCTGCATGATATAAGCTTAATATATGCAAGAATTTCTTGAACATTTTATAAAAATCGCTATATTTTTCACGAATATACGTGGTAGTCTTACACAAATCAGCAAACATGTTTTAAGGTATACATAAACTTGTATTATGCAGCAATAGATCATTTTGGTCATTATAATTCACATGAAGTTCCCAAATATTATTATTATTCTTTGATTTTTCGTTGGCCTCCTAATTATTCTCCTTATGAAATCGATGTTGATAAATTGAGTTCAGACATGTTCTTTATAATTCTGAAGTTCCAAAAAAATTACAAGATTTTTTTTTTTTTTTTTTTTAAGATATGACATAATGTCTAACATTGAAAGTGTCTGGCCATTAATGGCCATATAGTGTACATAAATTAACCTGTAATTTAAAGATAAAAATATCCGAATGGTGAGCTTTGAAATTATGTAACTTAATATTTATTGAATGAAATTATGGATGTTTCTTTAAAACGAGAAATCAAGAGTAGTGAACCACAAAAATAAATACAGTTATAATAATATGATTTTAAATTTGGGTTGGAGTTGGTTGTTCTATTTTGGAGCCATATGTTAATTTGATTATTAAATTTATTTAACAATATAAATACAATAAATTAAAAATTAATAATTTTATTAAAGTTTAAAAGCCTTTTTCTACCAAAAAATAAAAATCTATAAATGCATTACAATACATCAAACGGAACGATATAAAACGACCCCAAATGTAAAAAAAAAAAAAAAAAAAAAAAAAAAAAAAAAAATTTAGCAAATATTTAACAGACAAATATAAGAATTGAGTTAGTTTTTGAATTAATTTGTAATTAGTATAATGTATCGTAAATTTCTATTTACGTTACGAAACATTCACATCATGTAAATAAATGTAGAATACAAATTTAAATAGATTGCAAAGAGATTACAAAACGATGCTCTTAATATTTATTAGAGCATTATTCAATCAAGAAAAAATGTAAGAAAATGCGTAAAAATTTCATTGTTGAAAATTCACTACAAAATAAATAAAACTTGTATTAAGATGATAACAAATATACAGATTCCCTGTCGCAGCATTTCTCTTACACTGTAAACATTGCTTTTGGTAATGCTAATTTTCATAAGATGTAGTTATATAAATAAATTTTAATTAATATCAATAAAAAAAATATGTATACAATTTTCTGTACATGCAAATATTTATCTTGAAATTAATATAAATTCATATTTGGATTTTAAAAAGATAAAAAAGTATTTAAATCAATAATAAAATAAAATAACCATCAGACTTCAAGCTTCAATATTTTTTTAATAGTTGCTTAAAGGTATTATATAAAACGACAAGAACACGCGCCAATTTTTTCTTTTTAAACTAACATTTTCGACTTTACCGAAGGCGAAAAATATAGAAGTTGAATCGAATAATCATAAAACGAAGTAGTACTCAATATTTGTAAATAAAGGTAAAAAGGCATAGAAAACCAAAATTCAGCTATTAACTGAGATATGTTTTGAAATAATTGTCTCTCATTCCTTTTTTTTAAAAAAAAATCTACACACCCAGAAATATTTACTTCAATTCACGGAAATATTCCTAGCAGCATTGCTACCAGAACAGAAGACTATCAGTTTATTTTTTCTTTGTGAAGAAAGAAAATATCCGTTAGCTGAAGAAATTTCCGTTCTTTTTTCTCGTTCTAGGATTGGAATTCCTTAATTTCTTAAAAAATACTTCTCTTGTTCATCTGTGGCTGAGCTTGAAACAGAGACGCGTGATTTGAAACGAGCTACTAGGTTAAAGGAGACTTGTTGGAAAATGAGTTTAAAATGAAGATATGGGTTTCTACAAAAGGGGGATTGGTAAGGCTTTTAAATTTTTCTTGTTTAGAAAGCTTGGGAATTTAAATTTTAGGTACATTTCGTCGTTATTAGGATGAGCAAAGCGAATCCTCTACTAGGCCACTCAAATTACAATTTGTCGTACACTTTAACAAAAAACTATTCAATATTTTGACTTCAAATTAAACACAAAAATAAAATATGATCTGTAGATTTGCAGAATATAATTTTTTTTTTACAGTAAAACGTTAAAAAAATATTATTTTAATTAATTTATTTTACATGCATTTCCAATACGGACGCATTTTAGCAAATAAATAAAAAATGAAACGCGTATATTTTTAGAAAAAAAAATATAAATCATGGAGTAAGTGATTATAGATAGAATCACGATTAATTTAATAAATAAAATATGTTTTCATTATTAAGCAAAATCGTTTGCACAAATGACACTTAAACATTTTAAAAAAAATTGTATTATGAATTTTTTTTTTTTTTTTGTAAAGTGGCAACAAAAGAATTGTAAACAAATAAAATGAATTGTTAAATTTGTTATATAAATGAAAAATTAAAAGAATTGCGTGAACTTGTTGCCTCGATTCAAGCTCTTTATAAATGTACTAAAGGAAAAGTTGGCCGATTCAGAAATGACAAGTGGACTTCAACCATTTCTTACTTTATCATTTGTATCGAAAGTAATGTTACGTTCTTATTTGTGGACCGAAAAAGGTTTAGTGAACGGGACTTTAGACTTTGTTGCACGTATTAAAGAAAATCACAAGCCACCAGACTAGATACCGCGAATAATCATGGATAAATTTGAATACTACAATAATTTAACTTAAAAGAATTGGTGCGTACCAATTCCCCCAATACAGTAGACTCCCTCAAATCCGCACAGCTTGGGACCAGAGATTTTGCGGATTTTAGAATTTTGCGGATTTCTGGTCATTGCTTTGTTTACATTTTTTAAACAGTAATTTGAATGCAATTAATAATCCAATTGAAATTATAATGTATGCTTACAATATAATAAAATATTAAAGTAAGTAATAAACTAAAATAATAAAAAATTAGAGCATTTTTAAAATGATTAAAATATTAAAAACAAAGGTCTAATTAATAATGTATGATTAAGTGTTCATTATAAAGATGAAATGTATTTTGAATAAATTATTCAATGCAACTTGCCTCATAAATAATGTACAATACTAATTCAGATCAAAATAATAAAGTAAGGAGGTTTTATTCCAGGTTTAGCCACACTTAGTGACAAAAAAAAAAAAAAAAAAAAAAAAAAAAAAAAAGCTTGATTAAGACATATGTATTTGGTAAGATTATGATTATCATTGATAACAGGAATATCTTGAATTTTTTCAGAAATAAATTTATTTTTCCTTCAAGAGAAAACATTAAGACAGTAATAGTAACAAAAATTACAAATTAAAATATATTTGGAATTGATATAAAACAAAAAAAGTAAAATTTTGTCCTTATATCTGAACTGAATGCTTCATTGTTTACATCCGTAAACTATGTGCGGATTTTAGAGAGTTGCGGATTTTAGGTTTGCGGATTTGAGGGAGTCTACTGTAATTGAATTCTGGAAATATGGAAGCATAAATTGCTCAAGGAAAGAATTTCTTCTGCAGTTAGCTTTTGCTGTTACAATTCATAAATCCCAAGGTTTAACTTTAGATGAAGCAGTTGTAGATATTGAGTATATATAGGCACCAGTTGGCTTAAAAACGTACGTAACGTTGTCAAGAGTGAAAATCCTTCAAAATTAAGCATTCAATAGAAATCTTCCTTGCGAAAAATTCTTTAATATCAAAAATTCTCATGCACTAACATGTATAAAAACGAAGAAATTAGACTAAAAAGTTTTACAGTTAAAAATTCATAGTATCGACGAGAGAAGATTTCAAATGTTTTTCCAGAAAATAGGATTTTGAAGAAGTAACTTTCTTCAAGCTTTCTTCAAATATATTATTCTAAAATAGCTATCAAAGATTATTTGATGTTAATTACAAAGATTGGAAACATGCATATTTCAAACAACTTTAAAAAACACCAGTGGCTACTAGAAATTGTAAAAAAAATCTTTAAAAGAATTTTTAGTTGAAAATTTAAAAATATTTTGTAAAAGTTTGCTTCGAAAATATTTTTTTATGCCAGTCTTACATCATAAATAGAAAATTCCTAGGAAATTGATAGTTATTTGGCTGAACTTACATTTGTAGAATTAAAATGCGCCAAAACATAAAATAACGTTTTTGTTTAATAAAGATGCAAAAATAATATTAAAAAATATTGTTACTTTCAAATATATGCTTTATAAAAAAATGCTTCGCGAATCCAAACAAAGCATGGCTTTTGCTAGTGAAATAATGGTTGGTGCTTGAACACTTAGAATAATTGAGGATAACAATCAGACATGTTTTTAATAAGACATAATTTAATTGCTTGCTAGCTATAAGATATCAATATTACATTTTAAATTAAATTCGAGAAAAAAATTTTTTGCTTTAATAAAATAGATTTTTTACATTTGATTGAACGACCGTCTATTTTTAACACTAGAACCGCCGGGTATTTTACTCATATTTTACAAAAATAGTTTCTCACCAGAATTTTAATTCTAAACTATTTAACTTATTTAATTAGTCTATTTTTGTGCTGCAAGCGTTTAACATATCTTATAAAGAAAATTCTGGTTCGAATCGACTATTATCAATTTAGCAGGGGGTCATTTTGACCCCTAATGGCGGTTCTAGTGTTAAATGTGTTTTTTTAGACTATATATTACATGCGGATATTTTTTTAAAAACTAAAAAATAAATTGCAAATAAATTGAAAAAAATGAGAAATTTGCTAGATATTTAAGTTCGAAAGAATTATGTTTGTTTGTATATTTTTAAATAAATTAGAAATTCAATTTATTGAATAAGTATTTCATTTTAAAAATAAATTCGAACTTTGCCTCAATACAGCCAATACGCATACGTACAAAGAATAAACGGAATCCCCCCATTTTTGTGAAGAATTAACGGAAAAAGCATGTTTTCCTCAAGTACGGAAATTATTTGTTCAAAAATGACTTATAATTTAGCGCATAACAGAAGAATTTGTCAGACAGTGTATATGATTGAGCAGTTGTAGAAGAACTACAATTATAAACATTTCACGAATGACTTCTTTTTTAAACATGCATTAATGAACTCTTTTCACTACTACGATCGTTTAATTTTACATCCAATTTTAGAATTAAAAAGAAAAAAAAAGTCAAAGATAATGCGTTTAAAGGATTTATATAGAACAGGGTCATAAAATACAAAAGAACGTTTCGTTTAGACAATCTTAAACCGTCAGTAAAGATTGATTATTATTAGTAATCATAACGATTTAAATCTTATACCTGTCATTATAATTACATTCATTATTGTGTTCTTCGTATTTCATTATCGTATCATAATAACCATCTGATTTTAAAATATGTTTTCCGGAACATAAGCAGAGAATTACATAAGATTTGATAGAGGTACAGGTTATTAATGTCGATAAAATTTTAAAGAATTTCAGAAGATGAATTAGACAGTAATTACTCTCTACCGTTATTTACACATTAATTAACCTTTACAAAAGGCTAGTATTAATCATTCAATATTCCAAAGACAAAGATGAAACTATTTGAAAATTTAACCTCTTTACACTCGAAGGTAAATTAACATGGCCTCCCATTTTAATTAGAAATTACGAATTCACACCAGATATCCCAAAGAATAATTTTATCTTTATTTAATGACAGAGGTTTTATGATTAACAAAAGTAAAGATAATTCCTTTAAAATTTCTGGTAAAAATTTGGAATTGCTGAATATAATCTCAGAAGTATCATATGTGATACTTATGAATCGATGAGGTTCTACATGTCTGAAACAATTTAAATGCGTTGATTTCTTTCAATTTAATAATATTTTCTATAAATAAAAACTAAACACTCGAGAAATATCAGCTAAATTTTCACAATTTGTATTTCGATGTTTCTTTCTAACTGGAATACTAAAAATTGATAATTTTACATAACTGTTATATTTTAAACTTAAGAAAAGTGACGCATCTCGCAAAAATTCATTTCGCGTTTTATTCCATTAATAGGTCTGTAATAAATGTATCTCGTCACACAAACAGTTTCATAAGTTTAGTTACGCGGAAAAGCACTTTATTACTTATCTGTCCATTTGTGGACACATAAGAGAGGTGGATTTCGTGGAAAGGCAAAAATTTCCAATCCTCTAAATCTCACTTTACGTCTTTATTTTAAAGTGTTTTATGCTATTATGCAAGTTTTCATACCATTTCCTTGCAGATCTAAAGCCTGTAAATTCACGTTACAGTAAAATCGTGCATATTTCCTTTTGCCTCTGCTGTGAAATTTACTTTTGTCGAGATATTTCACTTTTCTTGCGGGTGAGCGATGTGCATAGTCTATTAATGTGCGCTCCAAAAGTTTATAGGCAACCATTTTTTTTTTAATTTAAGAGCTAACTAAATGAGTAAAAAAGACAAAATAAATTAAGAAAATATATAATTATCAAGTAGAAATAATAAAATTCTGAAATAACTTTTAGCAGTGACAGGTTTAATAATAATAATAAAAAAATGCTGCCCCCAAAAAATGAAGACAACCGGTGGTAAAAGCTGATTTAAGTACAGATATCCAAAATTTGCATATTCCAAGTTCATGTACAGCCGTGGGAAAAAAAAAAAAAAAAAAAAAAAAAGCAAACACCTTCTATTAATTTCTCAACAAGTTATCGTAGAAGAAAGTTACTGGCACCGAAAGATTGGAAATAATGTCTAATTTAAAAATAATGAATTTAAAATTTGCTTGGGGAGGGGGGTCATCTACAAATAAAAACAAACCCAAACTTCATTTTCTTCAATATCAATACCCAATTTTAAAAATACATTTCAAGTCTTCGTATAAACTATGCGCCTAGACACCAAATTTCAAGTCGTTTGAATAAGTTTTTGAATTATAAACATTCAAAATTTAGTGTTTCTAATGTTAAATTACATTATCATGTTTTTAATAATATCTTCTGAAATTATACTCCTAATATGCTAATTTTTTTTTATGTAGAAACAGTAATTAAATACCCAAACATAAATATGCTGAATTTGCAATTTTTTTAATTTTATAATACGAAATATAAATTTGAAAAATTAATATTTGAAAAATTTATGAATTACAACCATTTTTCTTCATTGATTTAGATTCATTAAGTTCTTATTTATGGAAATCCAAAATTTAAAATTTTTCTTTTAAGTAGTTTTTAAAGTATGCTTGAAAACGAGAGTTTAAGAGGCCGTCTACGATAGAAATGACTAGATATTTTGAAACTTCTTATGCTATCCTGTAATCTAGCAGTCTTCAATGACTGCTTCCATGAGTTTTGCCGAAGATGCCTTAATCAAGAAGGTGGTTCTCTCTGTTAACAATCGCATACCCATAGGTGCCAACCTGACATCGATTATCCGTAATACGTGCGTTAATTTGACCTTGGTTTAATGAGTTTCGAACCAGAATTTTTTCAAAGAAATGAAACAAAGTTTGTTCTATTAACAATCCTGAAATTAAATAAATAAAGATTCATGAAATATATTTTCTGGTTTGAAATGACGTTAACCTGCATCAAACTAATCGAGATATTACGGAAGATTAGTTGAAAGTTGGTAGCTATGCATACCGAAGTTCAATTTGGATACAGATCCTAAAATATCCTTGTTTTATAGTAAGTAATTTCTCGGAAACTTATAGCACTAACTACATGAAGATTTATTCTTAGGCTTATTAAAAGGTGTTGAGTTCATTTATGCTGTCAGAATTGGGTACTACTTTTGAAAGGAACAAAATTTAGGGTTCGTTTTAATAAGTAGATGGTTACCAGATGGGTTACTTTTACAAAATTCTGAGCAGTATCCATATTACGTTCACAGAAAAGAACCCGAAGTTCAAAAGAGCAATACGCGATAATCTGATGCCTAATTTAGAAAGAAAGTATTCGTTTCTAGTGCCTTAATAATGCCCTCTTTTTGAATTTTGCACATAAGAAAACTTTACTACTGATATTAGAAGAGAAGTATAAAAAAGTCTTTAAACAGAAACAAATTTATTTTTCAACTTCTTCAATAATTAAAGTCTAAAGATTTGCGTTCTATCTTCTTATAAGTTTTAACTGTAATCATTATTTTTTTTCATGCAATTTTATGTATTCAAAAGCAAAAATTTATACATAAAAATGTTTCATTTTGAAAGAATGTATCTATTTCTCATACGTGCTTAATATAAGCAATTACTTACGTAAAATATTTTCCTTTTTTCTGATAGAACTAATTTCTTAAATTTTCATTAGCATCTTTAAAATATATAGAAATCGTACTCAGCATTTAGTAAAAACGTACAGAATAGTGGTAAGGTGTAAATAAGACATCTTATCTGGCAGCAAACAGAAGTGCTTGCTCGCAAAAAAAAAAAAAAAAAAAAAAAAAAAAAAAAAAAGCATTACCTTCCTGAAGACCAAGTTGTTAAAAAGTTTCAACCATAATTTATGTATGTGTATTTTTCTGGTATTTTAAAAGCATTCTGCAACACTAAGTTTCAACGTCTTAGCTAAATTTACACATTATGACTAATTTACGACGATTACGTTGCATTACCGAATTAATACATAAAATGAGCTTGAATGGAAGAAAAATTATTGCGCGTTGACTCCATGTCATGCTTGCGCTAAAATCTTTTTTGTATTTTTAAGCTTTTTGGATTTATCCCCTAACCCGACACGCCCATGTCTATTCTAAACAGTTATTCTGAAGAAATTTTGTCGTGCTTCAGAATGATTTAAGCAGTTTTTTTTTCTTATTTTGACCTCGGATAAAGTGATGTAAAATCATTTTTCATCTGCCTGCAACTAGTTTTAATACATGAGCAAACACAGGCTGACAATAGAATTGCGCTACTATCTAACAGACATCTTTTATTATTTTATACAAGTTAATAAAACTCAACTTTTAAGATGGAAAATAAAAGAGAATTGTAATTTATTGCATCAGTCTATTGAAAACACACTTTATTAAAAACTAGCTGTTAAAATACTGTTATTTGATGTTAATAGAATTGCACTCTTGCATAACAATTGTTTTATAAGAGGATAGACAATGAAAAAAATCTAATAAAAAATGATCTATCTGAAAAAAATTAATTGGAAATATAAGGGAGATTTACATTTATTGCATTAATTAATTGATACTTAAAAAAATAAAAGACATTTTTAGTTCATTGTTGAAGCTACGAAAACTATTTTATTCAAAACACAGTACACAAATACTATTAGTATACAAAGATGTTTTAGAAATACGCATAGATAATGACAAATTTTCATTATAGAGATTTGAAATGTTTCGACAAAAATCGATTCACTCAAAATGCATATGAAATCAGTTAGTTTAGAAATGCATTATTTTTTGTCAATTCTTTAAAAAGTGTTACAGTAAATAACTTAATAAAAGTAAAGCAATGAAAACAAGTTCATTTCCGGAAATTTTAAAACGGGACCGGTTTTAAGTATTTTGGCGCTGTTTTTCAATTTCGATGTTCATTTCACCAATTTTGTATGCTAGCATGTTTTAAAACATTATTTTGTATTTGCCCTTTTTTTCCACTAATGTCCCCGCTGTTTTACAATCGTGGGGGGAAAAAAAACAATTAAAGATCTCATAATAACTGTGCAACAAATTATCCTAGAAGAAAATTACTGGTACCAAATGATTATAAATAAAGGCTACACTTAAACAATGTATATAAAATTTACTTAGGGGACTATCTACATATCAAAATGAACCCAAATTTTGTTTTTTTTTTTTTTTCAATAGCAATACACAAGTTTGATACCATAAATAAATTTTATACCCATCAATTAATTTAACTATAATTTTGTAGGAAATTTGTACGATTAGATTCAGAAAAAATATTTATTTTAAAATGGGCATATTTTAGGGGCTGTATCCAAATTGAAATTCAGTACTCGATTCTTTAAATGTTACATAATGACTATGTCCCGTCAATTAATGTATTATTTCTTGCCAATGTGATCATTTCACTCATTTAACAAAATTCGACTATTGACATCCCATATGTTTCTATAAAATGAGTAAAATATATTTTTTCAAATTGTGCTTTTCTGTACATCATAGACGGCCCTTCAAATCATCATTTTAACTTTTTAAAATAATAATTCGAAAACTGCATGAGAAAAATTTTAAACTCAGAATTTGCATACAGCAAGACACAATAAATATAAATCTATCACAAAAACAATAGGTTGAAATTAGCATTGTTTTCGAATATCAATTTCAGAATTCATATTTTAAATAATTTGAAATTTGAAATTCAATGTATTTCTGTATGGGTTTTTTAGCCATATCATAACCACCAGGCATTATAATCACACAAAAATTATCACATTTCAGGAGATATTAAGAAAAGTTTGAAAATGTAATTTAACATTAAATACTCTAATTTTCGAATATTTATAATTGAAAAACCTAGTATCCAAATAACTTGAAATTTCATTTCTAGGCATAGTTTGTATTGGAGATTTAAAATATATTGTCAAAATTGGGTGTTGCCATTGAAAAGTAAAAAAATCTGTCCGGTTTTGATCTGTAGATGTCCCCTAAACAAAGTGTATGAACATAATTAAAAATAGATTTTATTTCCAATTGTTTGATACCAGTAACTTTATTCTATTATAATTAGTTGCAGAATCAAAAAAGGATCTGTTTACTTTGTTGTACCTGTTATTTTATTCCTTATACTGGCCATTTACAAATCGTGTTTTAAGAGCACTGCGTAAATGCGGTGCCCAGTAACCTGTGATTAGATAACAATATTTATTAGCTGCGATAGACATGTCTATGCATTTCATCTCTATTCTTGCATTATTTATCCATCACTTGTTTCATATATTCATTATCTTTTACCAAAGAAATCCAAGCAAGATTTATAATTTCATTCACTTAATGATCAAAAAAATTCTGTCAAAGCATCACACCATTAAATGTCTAGTGAAAGATCCAATCTCGCAAATCAATACCTGAATGTTATCATTAATATTGACCTCCTTCGCAGGGGTACGCGCCCTATTTGTTGGCATCCAAGGTCACTGCAACCGGACCCAGCAGCCACTCCCTTTAATTAATACAGACGCTTAAAATGTAAGGTTGACCTAGAACGTGAATGATGCTCTAGGGCAGAGAAGTGCGCCTTAGGAAGGCACAGGCAATTTCCATTCCGATCATTTGCTGTAAAAAATAGTTGATTTTTAATGTAATAATATAACTTTGTTTACAGAGAGAGCAATTACGACGATGCAAAATCCTGGTTCTATCAAGTCGGATATTAGGCATAGCATATGATTTATATTTTTCATAATATTTTTTAAAAAAAGCGTAACGCGATTATTATGAGAACTAAATTGTAGATTAATATTGAGGCGTAACGGTCAACTTTTACGTTATTTTCATATTATGCTATTTGATAACCATTTTTAATCAAATTTTGGGTCATTTGATCGCAGATCTCTCAAATTTAAAAAAGTGAAAATTTTATTGAAAAATAGTGGTAACAAAAAAGCACAAAAATGACGAGGTGATTGAGTGATTGATTTTGACAACCGCCTCAGTGGCCATGAAGAAATAAAGGTGATAAAGTTTCTACATTCTTTAAATTTTATTAATCTGTCAATTTTCACTTGGATCATTTGCTGAAAAAAATAGTTGATTTTTAATGTAATAATATAACTTTGTTTGCAGGAAGAGCAATTACGGCAATGCAAAATCCTGGTTGTATCAAGTCGGATATTAGGCATAGCATATGATTTATGTTTTTCATGATATTTTTTAAAGAAGCGTAACGAGATTATTATGAGTACTAAATTGTAGATTAAAATTGAGGGGTAACGGTCAACTTTTACATGATTTTCATATTATGCTATTTGATAACTATTTTAAATAAAATTTTCGTTCATTTAACCGTAGATTTCTGAGATCAAAAAATGAAACTTTAAATTTAAAATAGCATTAACAAAAAAAGCACAAAAGTGATGAGGTGGTTGAATGATTGATTTTGACAACCACCTCAGTGGCCAAGTAAAATGAGTGATATGATAATTCCTAAATTCTTTAAATTTTATATCAGTGATTATTTTAGCTACATATTTTTCATTTTATTAATTTTTTACATTGTATAAATGATATTTGAGTGAATAAAAATTGCAGATAACAAAATCATAGTAAAATTTTTAAACACCTCAAATTTCATAGTTTCAGTGATTGTATGATTTTTATATATTTTATTGTATATTGTATATATGATTATTGTATGGTTGTATGATGATTATATATTTTAAGATTTTTTTTTTCGCTGGATAATAAGATTTCTCTGAGTACTTAGTTGTAGATAAAAGTTTGGGTCGTTTGAAACAAAATTAACTCACATGAAAGTTCCTATATTCCTTAAATTTTATAATTTCAATGATTATATGGTTTTTTTCTAGGTCTCTAACATCTATATTTGTTTATTTGTAATCATTTTCAGCTTCGTAAGATTTTATGCGTCTTTTTGTTACAAAAACTTTTTCAATAATTATATATATAAAACGACCAAATAAATGGGAATGAATTTCATTTCTTTCAACCAAGCCACAAAAAAGAATATAAATTCTAATAGCAACTCTGTAATGTTCGTTTTTTACCATTACATTTATCGATTTTAAGGTGGCAAAATTAACAATGTAACACCAAGTTTAAAGAAACACTAGTTTTACGCTAAAAATACTTCTAACCAAGTATGAATATTGAAAAATAAGAAGCATTTTAATAGAAATAAGGTGTCTTGGGGTTATAGAGTTACGTTAAGGTTCTACAAATTTTCACGGCTTAATTTAAGATTTTTTTTCAAACAAATATGGGATTTGAGGCAGCAATTTATTGACTATGGATAGAAGAAAGAATATTTTGGCAGATATGTAAAATGTAATGGCGTGATTTCTTGACCAATGCTATTGGACGTTATTATTCACCTTGCATTTATCACCACAGGACACCTTACATCCTGTATAATCCAAATGTATTACGTAGGTATAGCGTAATTATTTTTCTAGTATTTCAAATATTTAAGTCGATAAGAACTTCGAAAAATAAAAAAATAAAATCCCACGAAATAAGCTTTTAAAAAATAATTTTTGAAAGGGCTAATATTAATATTTTTTTAAATATATTGCACCTTTAAAAAGGATAATGTATAAAATTTATGCTTGCATATTTGTCTTGCCGCACTTCAAATTGTTAAGTTGATGTTCATTGAAAAGGACGCTAAAACAATTTGCGTTTTTCCAATTCTTGTTTTTTCATATGTGTAATGGGGTCTCGGCGGCAATTGTGTGATTTTTCTTGGCATCTTAATATTGGTTTTTAGATAATATCTCGTTTTATTAATAACAATAAAAATTTCGAAAGCTGCATTAGTCCTCAGACTTTTTCATCTGAATTTTTAGAACTGTGCGTGTGGTAGATTTTTTTAACACACAGACAAATTCTTTTTTTTTTTTCTATAGATATATTTAACATAAGCTGAATGTACTTCTTATATTGTCGTTGCATTGGAAATATTGCTATTGTCATTGCAACATTTTACTAATTTTTGTAAGGATTGGTACGATTTTGATACATTAATAATATATTTCCGACCTGTAAATACCCCCATATTAGTGCAGTTTTTCAGTGCACATGGGATTTGCTCAGTATTGCATCAATGTTGATATTGTTGTAATATTTTTTTACTATGAGAAAAAATCGATTTAAATTGTTGCTACTGTTAAATTAAAATTTTACTAATGGATTTAAACTGCGTAGGACCATTTGTACAACATATCAAAAACTCTCATATAAGTTTAAGTTGAATATTTGGTAATGTGTTAAGCGTGCCATGTCATTATAGTCAGTTATTTTCTTTAAAAGGCGTATTTTTATGCAGTACTTTTTAAATTACATCTAGATTCCTGCAGTAATAAACTATTGTACAAAAAGAAAAACTTTCGAGAAGTTTTGACTTCAAATTTATAGTCGAATAGCGTGTTTGTATTACATTTTATTTCAAATGTAAAGTTCATAAATTTTGAGCCTAAAAGCTGACAAATGCTATATAAATAGATATCAAGGTGCGTAGTCATCAAGAAACTCAGAGGATTTTAATTCTTTTAGTATCAGAAATTATTTAAAGTACTGGTTGCTACATCTGAAAAGGATTTCTTTTAAATTAAATAAAACAAATATCACATTATAAAAATTCTGGTAAATGGTCCTTACAAGGTGCTTCCAGACTACGCACCCTGGATATATTTATACTATATTACCCTGCCCCCACACATATACTTATTCATTGGTATAATCTACTTTTAAAACTTGTTTATGATTCTTTTTATAGTTAGATTTCATATAAGTTTCACTTATTAAGATTTTTTGGTATTTTTTACTATAGACATTTAAGTAAAATAATATTACATGCCTTTTTAAACAAAGATATAGGTCATTTTATTTGTATGAACTCCTTTGTTATTTTTTTTTTATTATTTAAAAATATAAATTATGTACAGAACGTATTTGAAAAATATGAGTCATTAACAAATAAAAATCCTTTGTCGAATGCGGGAAATTTGTCTAAATTTTAAGATATATTTTCCTGCTGATATGTTTTTGTCCATATATATAAAAATATCTTATGGATTGGTAATAAATTACGTTTTAAAAATAGTTTAAATACATTTTTTTACTTAAAGTATTTGAATTTCATTATAGCATTTTTTTTGCGTATTTGTACTTAAATGACACAATTACTAGCAAATTATTTCTACTTAATAAGAGAAAGTGAATGAATTTACAATACAGAAAGCTCATTCGAAATGGTTACATAATATTTGTTAAAAACCTCGCCATAAAAAGGGACAAATTAAGTCTTACCATTGAAAAAGCTACAGAATCGAACAGAACTGCCTTCATAAATAATACATCAGTAAAGTCTTCAGTTAAGTTGCAACCCTCTGAGTGGCAAATAGTTAGAAAACTATCCCAATTACAATCAAAGTAGTATATTTTGTTAATAAAAGAAAATTCTACATATAACATTTTATTATTCGAAGTATTTAATTTAAGATTCATACTTTTATTTGTTTTGTAAAGTAATGTATGAATGAATGCATTTTTTATTTGCAATTAGAAATACCAGATATTCCACAGGTTCTTTTTTCTATGGTGATGCATTTATTCAAGATCTATTTCAAAAAAAGAAGAAAAAACTTCGTGAGATATTAATCATTTGGTCTAAATGAGTTGAAAAACGTGGTTAAAAATTAATTCAGAAAAATAAATTTTCATTCTAAGAAAAAGACTTCATAACTGAAAAACAGAGTATTGTTTTTTTTTTTTTTTTTTTTTTTTTTTTTTTTTTTTTTTTATTAAGGTAGTTGGCTTAAAACTAATGATCTAAAGATTATTTTATAGGCAAAATTGGGAGTTTGTATAACTAATACAAATGCTTTTTAATTCTTTTTAAATTTTATTTTTCTGTATAGTTATCTAAGATATTTCTGATCTACGTATTTTAGTCAAAAATTGTATCAAAAATTGTAATTCAATTGAAAAGGATAGAATATTTTATGTAAAATTAAATGGTAAGAGAAAGAAGTATTTGGTAATTTTTACTTTACCAATGCTATTATTAGAGAAATATTTACTGGAAAAATTTTTAAATAAAATATAAGTCAAATTATAAATTTTGTGAAATGAAATTCTTAAAAAAATTACACCGCCATTTAAGTCGTAAAATATTGATTCGAAGCTTCGTGTATGTAAAAAATGATCACAATGGTCAAACAAATATTAATATTTAAAATTTATGTAAAAATTTCTAAAATAGTTTATATTTATATTATTTTTGTAGTTATAATACATAAAGGATATTTTCTCGTATTTTTCTTCTAAAAGTAGAGAAATAATTAACGTGATTTTATTAATTTAACATAATTAAATTTGCCATTTTTAACGATTTAATATTATTAAATTTGCATCATCTACACAGAATGCTATCATTTATAATTTCACATAATCTTGTTAGACTACGCAATGTTTAAATGAATATGAAAAAGAACCAATCAATTTAACACTAGAACTGCCATTAGGGGTCAAAATGACGGCTGCCAAATTGATAATAGTCGATTCGACCCAGAATTTTCATCATAAGATATGCTAAATATAATCAGCAGAAAAATAGACTAATTAAATAAGTTAAGTAGTTTAACATTAAAATTCTGGTGAGAGAAACTTTTTATAAAATAGTAAATATCAGTAAGTAATCTATAAGCATCTCTTGAGTAAAATAACCGGCGGTTCTAGTATTAATGTATCCAACTTTTCAAGTTTGACGTTGCTTTAAGAATCATACCAAATCTGAAAACATATTTATTACGTGATTTATCTATACTGTATAGGTAGATCAGGTACAAATAATTTTATAAATATCTGATACCAATAAAGATATTGTAAAAGCGTTTACAGTAATTTGCATCGTACTTTATCCAATCCTTACCACGAACATTTTCTGACGAGAGTATCTGACAATCCTAATTGCAACAAAATAAATGTGTTTCACTGCCAGTCAGAGGGTTTATTATTAAATAGTGCTAAAAGTACTTACCTCAGCATAATCACTGCAGGTTTCAACGGAGGAAACAAATTTTACAACGTCGTCAACAGTCCAATTGGAAAGAACACTAGCTTCCGACTGAGAAGTGCATGACTTATCAATGCAAAGTGATGCGCAACGTAGTCTTTCAGAGTTTTGAATCTTTGGAGAAGTCCTCGTAGATGAAGTTGGTGAAGAGTGCATACGTTTGTCCATCAAGGACATGCACCATGCTTTGGTAGTCCTTGTGTTAATGTCTTCAACTTCATTTTGAAGAATATTGTCCTTTAAACCGATACTAGAGTCAAGTTTTGGTCTTTTAACAGTACCGACTGTAAGATCTAAAGGATCTAGACGGTTTTCACCATCGGCACTTCGTTTCACAGCTCCTTTTAAATAATTTTCAAGTTGTGAGGCACTTTGAGCACTTGCAGTCCTAACTAGATTCAAAAGAGTCTGAGACGAAGAAAAGTCTGAAAGTCCACAAGAGGCACTGGTGTTAAGTACATTATTTGTTATACTAGTGTTATTATTTCTTGACTCTGCAGGTGTAGGAGAACTTTGATTTTCAACTTTCCGACTAAAACCGCATGACAAACCACCACCGCCATTTCCTTCATTGTCCATATTCCGCACGAAGAATGGTGATGCACTTCCTTTGAAAGGAAACGTGGAATCAAAGTTTCTAACGAATCCATTGTTTTGAGGAATAGAAAAACTGCAAAATAAGAAAAATAAATCATGTAATAACTGAAGAGAGTATTAAAATTCAAATACATCAAATTGAAAAACAAGTGTTACTTGAAAAAAATTGCATAAAATACAGTAATCGATGTTTTAATGTATTGCTTTTAGCGTCTAATTCTATGTAATAGAAGGTACCAATACATCACAAATAAAAGATTACGACTCGTGTTTTATCGCTAGCAATTTTATTTAGAAAAACAGCTAATTTCTCAGTAAACGTCATTGGACTTAACAGCCTTTTGAGTTTGTAGTGGATCTAGTTTTTTTAAGTTTGTAAAAATTCCACATTTGATTTGCTTGACAAAGAAAACTATAAAATAATTTTTATCGACACCAATTACTTTTCAAACGAATGCTTGAGTTTTAAAAAACATAATAATTTTTTTTATAAACTTTGCACGAAGATTTACTCTTCATACACAATTTAGATGCACACTTTATATTAATTTACTGACTTCATCCCGCAATCTCCAGTTCCAATAGATCTCTGTTCTATTTTTAATGTATTTGTTATATTTGTGTCGGAATTTTCGAATTTCAAAAATTTTGAAACCCTTTAACCACTTTACGACGGGAGCATTTTACGAAATATTGAATGATTTGTCACCGGTTTGTAAAAACAGAAAATTGTCCCGATCAAATCCCGAATTCAAATCGAGAAAATTCTCCGATTAAATAAGGCAAATTCTACAGTAAAATCTTATTGGTGGGGATAAAAAAGAATTCTGAGTAATTTTTTTTTGCGAATCGTATACGGGTCGTTGGTCCCCAAGGCGAAAGTATTTTTATGATGATTCTATTTTTATTTTATTTTTTTTTTCATTTAAGGGTGTATTTCGATTCAAACTGCTTATTTTCCGATTTATTTTTGAATTCATTTTTGTTCTCAAATACACCAAACTTTCAAAATATCTTATTTGGAAAGTAAACAAGGTGCCGTGATTGTCGATTCTTTGATAAATGCAGAAAATATTGCAAAAAAAGCAAACAAAAACGGCATTTCGAACGGATTTTTCCCAAGCCGGAGATCTTAGAACGAAAAAAAGGGTCATACGGATAAGGTAATTGTTTATAACTCAAATTCTAATGAATTGAGCGCAAAACGACATCGCACGGCACTTCATACGTCCCTTCAAGAACCCCTCAGCAAGTTTCATGTTTCTATTGTTAAAAATGTGTCTGAAATTGTATCGGAAAATTTCGAGCTGTTGAAGGTGGAAAAGCTTTTTTTCGAATACACCCTTAAGCCAGTGAGCCATGCCGCCAGTCCTAATTAATGCGGATTATTAAGGTTTTTACTTTACTCGCTATCTAACAGCCTTTCAAGAGTATTTTTAAAAAGATTTTTTAATTTAATGTATACTTAATATATCAAAAAAATTAAAACAATAATGCCATTGAGTACATAAATGGAGTGATGCAAGCCACAACGGGCCGATTTTGATAACTAAATTTTAATAGTATTGGTCGCTTTATTTAATGAGAGAACTTCTAAGACTTAATTAGACGAATAATAATAATAAAATTTAGTGGTAACAATCGGCTCATTGAGGCATAGCGTTTTCATCTCTGTAAATAAAATCTAAGTTTTACGGTCAATGACCTCTTCAAACTGTATATAATTTAAGAGAACTCTTTTTATAAATAGCTTACAATTTATTTTTTTATATTCTTTTTTATGTTGCAAAATAAGGCAAATAAAGGAGAAGCTTCTGAATATGACTGCGAACATAAGATATAAGATATATATCCACAATACATTTTGAAATAATTTCTCAAAAAACAAAGAAGAAAATAACCCATGTCCTTGATACATATCTCTTTTCCACAAAAATTGAATGCTTTGTGGTGTTTTTGTTTTTTAACGATAGAATTATCTGCTTCCGTTTTGAATTATGAATAAAATTCTCAAAACGTATTACACAAAATTGGGAAATTTTTAAACATCACATCACATTAGATGGTGTATTACCAATTATAAGGTAGAAATATCACATATGTGCAAAAAATGTAGAATAGAAATGTGGAATGTGCAAACTCTTCTTAGACAGCATGTGCATGTACAATCGTGGGAAGGAAAATGTAAACACCCCCTACTAACACCGCAACTAATTATAATAGAAAAAAGTTACTGGTACCAAGCAACTGGAATTAAGTTTATGTTTAAATTATGTGCATCATATTTTTTAGGTGTAGGGGTACAAGTTAACACTATATACAACTTTACTTTTTTTCAATGGCAACATCAAATTTTGACAAAATGTGACTTTTCGATAAAATTAAGCCTAGAAAAAAAAATTTAGGTCATTTGGATTATAAGTTTTTGAATTACAAAGATTCAAACTTTTGAGCTTCTAATGTTAAATTACATTTTCACATATTTACTAATGTCTCCTGAAATTATTATCCTAATCTGTTAACTTTTTTGTGTAGTTATAATAATAAACCACTCAAACATAAATTCATTGAATTTGTAACTAAAATAATTATAATATGAATTATAAATTATGAAATGAATATTAAAAAATATGAATTGCAATTTACAGTTTTTTTCATAGATTTATTTTGTTTGACTTGCTTTATGCGTATTTTCAATTGAAAAATTTTCTTCCAAGTTGTTTTCGAATAGGATTAAATATACAAAGCATAATTTGAAAAACATATACATACGTTTTATTCATCTTATTGAAACATTTGTACTGGCAGTAGTCCAAACATATTAATCGAGTAAGACTGTTATATTGGCAAGAAGTAATACATTAATGGAAGTGATATAGTCATTCTGTAGCTTTTACACAATCGAGTACCGAATTTCAGATTGAATACGCCCCCTAAAATATGCTCATTTTGAGTAATTAATTTCTCTGAAATTAATCATACGAGTTTCATGAAAATTTATATTTAGGCTAATTGAAGGGTGTAAAATTTAATTATGGTGTCAAATTTGGACATTGTTATTGAAGAAAGAAAAAGTTTGAGTTCATTTTGATATGTAGAAGACCGCTTAAGCAAATTTTATGTTCATCATTGAAAAGTGGACTTCCAGGCGTTTCCAATCGTTTTGAGTCAGAATATTTTTTCTACAATAATTTTTCGCAAAGTTAGTAAGGATGTGTTCAAATTTTTTACACACTTTATTGTACACTGCATTAGTGAAATTTAACGATTCTCTGCACAAGTTATTTGATTGCACCTTTTTACAGTCAAGTGCTTTATACTTTTACGACTTTCTTCTTGCATTTGTTATGAAAATATAGATACTAAATTTACTCCAAAGATATTATAGATGATGCAATAACATTATACAGAGATCCCAAAGAACTTTATATAATATCATCTATACATATAATATCATAAATACATTTTACAAGAATCCACGTATGCATAAAGATGGATTCGTCTAAAATGAATTTCCGTTTAATTTATTTTCAAAACAAATAATAGAGTATCATATAAAGCTCTTAACAGTTAAAAAGCGTTGTGAGTAATGGGATTTTTTTTTCTTTTAAATAAGAAAATCGTTAGTAATTGTATAACTAACTGTACCTTAAAATTATAAGAAAAACCTATCAGGATTTTTAAAAGAAAATAACTACTAACGACATTGAAATAATTTAGAAAACATAGAACATTTTTTAAAAAATTTTTGGGATGAAAATTACAGAATATTTGTCCTTCAGAATTAGAAAGTATCAGCAAAAAAGAATAAACTCAAATCTTGCTTTAAATCTTTGATCTCGCAGATACAATTTAAGCATAGTCATAAAATGGAGTTAACTTTTGATTGATTGATGCAAAAACAGTCTTTAAAAGTTTGAAAACGTGGAAAATCGATGACCTTTAAAACACAAAAGTGGAAAATCTTAGATCCACGGAAGGATTTCATTCCTGAATTCAGGAAGCAACTTTGATATATTTAAAGACTAATACAAAAGAAAAGGGCGGCTATATAAAGAGTTTTAACGAGATGTTTTTGTTAAAAGGTTAATAGTGTATAAATTGTACAAAATTGTTGCAAAAAACTTTGATACCATTTTTCAAAATTAGTCAATGAAGCGGAACAGGCTTGACGATCTTGTGAATTAGACTTTTTCCGAAGTTATTTACTTTAAGAGATCTTAATTGAAGCCAAAATGTCTAATCACACCATCGCTGAACTTAATTAGGTACATTTTCCGATCTTGATGTACAAGCATTTCCCGGAGGCTTAGTTGTTGATCATTGTAAATGCGTCACGTATCTATGGGAGTGGCATCTCAGGGTCATGAGTCGACCTCCAGTGACCTCAGTCTCAACAAGAATTCAAATTTCGCCCTTTTTAACCGCCGCCAATGCTATCACTGGAACTATTTTGGAGATATTGCCACACTGTGCTCTTGATCTTGAGGCTGTGGGAGGGTCTCATATGGTTTACACATAAATGACATACACATATTATCCCTAGGTGGTACCTCAGATCACAGACATATATGCTATGATAAGATCGATTGTTAATCGGTGCTGTTCTCATATTAGCATATGAGTGTTTAATGGATTCTTGTCACCGAATAGGGTGTGGAGTATAAAAACCGATAAAAATGAAGGCAAGCAGATATGTAAAATAAGAAAAAATCATACTTTTAGCATTGATTATTCAACATCTTAATCTTTAATCGTAAGTTTTGCCGTTTATATTTTGCGTACTAAAACTTTTGTGAAGGTTCAAAGGTTCAGTCACCAACATTTTTTTTTTAATGGAACGGTACAACACAGATAAGATGTAATAAACATACATGTATATAAATAGTTCATATATAAATAGAGCATCAATTCAGGGCTCTCGCTAAATTTTTAAGACAAATCTTATCAATAAAATCTTTAAGAATAAGGGTGCATAAATTAAAATATTTCTTCAGTCTTTAATTCCTTTGCGATCATACATAAACTGCTCACAATAATTGATGATTACTACCTTGCTTTTTTTTAAACGAAACATCTTTTGCGATACAATTAAGTAAAAATTTCTATCTTGAAAAACTGGTGATAAAAAATTAAAAATTCTAATTTTGAATTATAACACGTCTTACTATGAAGGGCTATTTACCATCATCAAGTAAACTATTTCTAATAAGTCATTTTAAGACAAAACTCAACTGAAGACTCTCAATTTAAATCAAACTACACTGCTCAAGACAATTAAAGGATATTTGAAGTTTTATGTAAAATAAAGTTATAAACGAACTTTTTTTTGCCGAAAATAGAAGAAGAGAATCACAAATGCAAATTTTTCTGGTTTTCAAACTGTGGAGTATGCAAATTTTGAGTTCAACGTCAAAAACGTCGCTTCAGCGGCAGCGAATGAAATTTGATTTTCAACTGGATAAAAGAGAATGAAGACAAGGATGATCGGCATTCAGTGATTGCTTTGTTTCGATGAGTAAGATGTCTCAGCGAAGTCATTTGACAAATTCAGAAGCTTGGAGAATTGTTGGTAGGTTAGAAGGGGGCCAAACTCAAGCCGAAGTAGCGCAAGCCATTGGAGTGTCACAAAGTGTCATTTCCAGGATCTGGAACCGTTTTTTGGAGAGTGGATGTGCAGGCCGAAGACCAGGGCAAGGTCGTAGACGGGCAACAATGCCCAATGAAGATCGGTATTTAGCGTTAACAGCTCGGAGACACCGAAACATGAACGCTACTCTTCTCCAACAACACCTTCGCTCGGCTACAGGCACCACGATTTCAACTCAGACTGTCCGAAACCGGCTCCATGCTGTAGGTCTGTATGCTCGCCGACCGATGGTATGTGTTAGATTAACATCAAGGCATTGTAGCGACCGCAGGGAGTGGGCAACCGAGCATATCAACTGGAGGAGAAATGAATGGAGCAATATTCTGTTTTCTGACGAGTCCCGTTTTTCTGTGCATCCGGATAATAGGCGTATTTTCATCTGGAGGGACCGTGGCAGTAGGAATAATCCTGCGTTCGTGCACGAAAGTGTCAGATTTGGCGGTGGAGGAGTGTTGGTGTATGGTGGCATCTCCATTGACGGGCGCACTGACCTCTACATCATTCGAAAGGGAGCTCTGACTGGTCGCCGATATAGGGATGAGATCCTCAGACCTATTGTAGTCCCTTAAGCTGCAGCAATCGGAGATAACTGCAGGCCACATCGTGCAAACCTGGTGGAGGATTTCCTTTTCGAGGAAGGAATCGTTCGAATGGAATGGCCAGCGTGTTCTCCAGACATGAATCCAATCAAACACGTTTGGGACGCTCCAGGAAGACGAGTTTCTGACCGCCAAAAACCCCCACAAACTCTCCAAGAACTGGAAAGAGCTCTTCTGGAAGAGTGGGGCAGAATACCCCAACTCGTCATTAATAGCCTCATTGAGTCCATGCCTCAAAGGTGTTCAACGTTGCTGGCCGCCCGTGGAAACCATACCCCCTACTGAAAATGATTTTCTTTGAAGAAAACAATTCTTTTTTTCTCATATGCACAAATTGTGCTTTTTTCCTTTTGTACACAAATGCGCAATAAAATGCATTTTTTTCTGCCAAACATGTGTAATTTATTCTCATATAACCTACTATGTCTGTCGACCATGTATCAATCAGCTAAAAAGTTTCCCAGATACAAAATCTACCTAAAACTGCAATATCCTTTAATCGTTTTGAGCAGTGTATATAGAAATCAATGAATTACTACTAAGAAAATAAGTTGAAATTGGTGTGAATTAGTATGAAGAAATGAATTAGTATGAAGAAAAAAATTCTTACATACACAATAAAAAGTGGCCCAGTGAATTTAATTTTTTTATGATGTGTTCAATAAGTTTTTATTTCTTCGAATTACTAATAGGCACAGAAGATTTCATTCTAAAGGCAAAAGAAAAGTAGCATGAAAAATCGGTTTCAATTAAATTAGTTATATGATCCCAGAGCATCGAAAAATAATAAACAATACAACAGTGACAATTTATCAAAATTTCATTTATTTCGTAATGGGCAGGTCATATTATTAATTTTAATACACATGCTTGCATATGTCTTGATCTTGAAGTCATTAGGAGTAATGACATGCATATTTAAATATATACTGTAGATATCTATATATCGCAATGCATAATCCAAGTTACTACTTTGTAAAATACAATATTTTAAAGTTTAAATGGCATTTTGCCCAAAAGCGATTTTTCTCTTTCACATTGAAAAGTATCGTGTGAAATAAAATATTATGTTACATTATTATGAAACATTTTCAAGTTACAATTATGCAATATTTGTAGACTGCCTATTCATCAGAACGTTAACTTGACAACATAATGAAATTTTTAAACATTTGAACAATGTTATCTGATAAGTTATTAAACATTTCAATTTAAAATAGTACTAAAATAAACTAACATTTTTATTTAAAGGTGTGCAAGGTTCAAGTATTCATTAAATAAGTGAAAGTTTCTTTACTTTGCCTACTTATCCTCGAAATATGTAATTGACTAGGATCATATCTTCGGTGTAATTAAAAATTAAATTTGCCAAAAAGAAAATAAAAACTTAAAAATTCATACCAGCAATTATTTTATATAATATAGTATTACCTAAAAATGAAACTAAAACATAGATTTGTTTTATGTTTGTTTCGTGAAGTTTATAGATGCATCCAAAATACGTACCATATGATATTAACTGCAAATCTGTTTAGTTATTTTCAGAAGTATTTAGTAAAAAGTTTTTCTGATAACATAGTAGTTATAGTAAATTTCAAAGTATTTTCAATGTAATTTCGCATATGGAAATTTTAAAGTTCAGAATTACTAATGATAGCGAACTCTAGTTTATTTCTTATCGTAGTGCTTCTGAGATTTACAAACTCATAAACGTACTGTTTCTAAGTCACTCCTCTAATTTGTTGTAGCAAATTTTCAAAGATTTAAAGTAGAGCATTAAAACATTCCTTATACTGAGTGTCAAAAATACAAATTCCACTGCCATGGTCTTTAAAGTATTTCTCCAAAATGTGCATTTAACTAACCAGAGATAGTAAGTATAAAAATCAATAAGAGAGTTTTGTAATATTTTAGAATATATCGTATAAAGCGGGTTATTTCTTTAAATGATATAACATTAAGCAAATTCAAATATACAATTTTGCTGAAAATCTCTAAAACATTCACTTATTTAACAAAACCTTGAAAATGCAGCACATTTTCCATGTAAAAAAGTTTATTTTAATATTTGTTTGGAATGAAAAGTTTAATAAATTCATCAAACATTTTCTTTAATTTTAAAAAATTCTTCAAGACTTAGGACATACTTAAGTGTTTTGAGACAAAAAATGAAGATATATATTACTCTGTAGCGATATATATTCACTGTCTATGACTAATGTTTACAAAAAAATATATTAAAAGACGCTGATGTTTTTGAAAAGAGCACGAAATGCTTGGATACCTTAAAATATGCATGCTGAAAGATCTAAATCTCTGTTAAAAAGCATTTGCGACGGCGAAAAAAGTATTTTAATGTTGCCGACAATCTTAGATGGCTGTTTGAAGTCAAAATGGTTGGTTCTGCTTGCCAGCAATCCATTAGACACCTAGGGAGTGCAATTGCTGCTTCCTGTTCCTTGCCTGTAATTTCCCTATTGACCAATAGTATTTATTTGAATAGACTCCTTTGCCCCCAAACTCTGCATTTGTAATTTTCTCATCTTTTGTATGTAGCTTTAGTAAGGAAGCACTTAAAAGCTTTAAGCGTATGATGTCCTCCTGTCATAAGACTTATTTTCTGAGGACGCCAATTTATTTTCAAAACGCTACGTTATACAGGGAAGGCGCCAGTCAAAACTAAGAGCTTGATTGTCTTTTCTTTATTTAACCGTGCTTTTCAAAATACTCGGTTTTCTTTTAAAACTAAGTGTTTTGAAACGTGTTAGATTACAGTATTAGATGCGAAAAATCAACACGCGTGACTTATCGATAAAATATTAAGCTTATTAAAGTTTCTTTCGCTTGATTAATAAGTGCTGAAGACGCGTCTCGTCTTTTATTTATCAGTTATTTACAATCCGCTTTTCTCTGCTGTTTGTTTAACTCTGATGTCTGCGGTAGACACATAATGTCTTGTTTCTAAAAGTTTTTTATTTGCTATAAATCAGTGTACCAAGTGCATTTGTAACGTCAAGAATGAGATACTTAAATAAATACTTCAAGAATGTCAATGAATGTGATAACTATATAATGTTATCTTGTTAAATGTTTTATGGTTTGCAATCAAAGTATTATTACAAGTGCATATCTATAATGTGCCCGAAAATTCCACGTTTAAAATCATGATTCATTCTCTTCTAAAACATTCTTGGCATCTTTTACGTTTTGCTCTGCTGACTGTTTAATACTCATCTAGGCCGTAGTCAAATAATACCATGTCTCTAAATGTTTTGTCCTTTCCTAACAAAATAGCATTCAAACAGAATTTGCAATGTCAAGAACAAAACTTTTAAGACAGGCTAATGCCTAATAGGTTTTTAAAAAACCTTCTTATCTCTGCAATAACCACATAATACCATCTTTCTAAAAGTTTTGTGGTTTACAGTCGAAATATCATTACAAGTGGATGTCTAATCTACCGAAAAATCACATGTTAGATATCACTATCCATTTTGTTCTAGTAGCTTTCTATCATCTCTGAAACGTAGCCAATAATGCCAAAACTTTTGTGGTTAGCTGTCAAAATGACAACTGAAGAACAAATTTTACCATTACCAAAATTATTTTTTTAGGACAAGCGAATAAATGCAGAAACGTTCAATGATTCATTATAGTAACAGTTTTATAAACTTGCGTTATGAAAATATAATGCAAGTTAACAAATTGATGATTAGCAACACTGAATGAGTACCTGTCATAAATAATTTGAGATACATGGTCATAACTAACTTTTAAACATTTATGTAAAATGAATTCTAATTTTTAAACAACGTAGAAGGAAACATCGGGTCAAACATCTTCTTATGTGTAGCAAAAGTTTGTGCGTATTTGTAACATCAATTTTTTATTGTGCATTTATCATGAATGTGTTTGAAATTAATATATTGAGTATATTTTAGTTAGTATGTTTTTTCAACTAAAAGAAAAGTTTTACAGAATTAAAAGCATAACTTTCATAAATTGCTACATAATGGACAGGGCTCACACTTGCGCCAATTTTTATATTTTAACAACACAAATTTATATATTTTTTAGTAACAACAGTATCATAAGTATACTAAAAAAATTATTTTTTAAAATTAGGGGTGTTGATAAAATATAAAAATTGAAACAAATAAGCCATTTATGACTATATTTATATTCTGCTAGCACCATTATTTAAAAAAAAAATAAGTTAGTATATTTCTCTTGAACATGTTATCAAAATGTGTGTTAAAAACGTCTGCTTTGAGACAAAGAGTTGCGAGATAGAATTAAAAAATCCTAATCTTGCATAGACCAGTGGCAAAATTTTATGCAGGTGGAAATAACAAGATGTTGTATGTTACGATAAATCCTTTAATTTATACGGCGATTATGTTGAGATTTAGATGCATAATGTGCCAAAAAATATTTCTTTTAAATTCATAAACGGTCTTTATTTTTAAAATACGGTGGTATTTAAACAAAGAAGGTGAGTATTCCGTTGAGGTATGATCTAGCTAAACGTTTTCCAAAATATTTCTTATGCAATTATGGAAAAAATAACTTGTATGGTGATCAGTTTTGCTACTCCCGAGGATAGTATTTAGACAAGATTCAACATAAACGATATTATAAGATTTAAAAGGTGATACGATTTTCAATTATTTCCTTAGCTATGATTCTTTTTAAATGCCACCAAATTTTTTAAATGCCCAATGTTCAAAAGCCACACAATACATTTTTTAAAAAGTACTTAAATATTCAGTGATCGCCTTCTACAAAACATTAACGGGCACACCTTGAAGTACTGTATTAAAATAATTTTAGATAAACGAGGAATAATTTTTCGTAAGCTTATTTCAGGATCTTGTTTTTATGATGTGAGTAGAATCTATAGACATTAAACGTGAAAAATTTAAACTGAAGGGAAAAAAAAGTTTGATAAAAAAAATAAAAAATAAATAAAAAGTTTAACTAGAAAATAAATAAATTAAAAAAACATTTATGATTAATAATGACTATGAAATAAAATAACCATAAAATAAATAAATTAAAAAATTATTAAAAGGAATGGAAATATTTTTGAAAATAAATTTTCATACAGTAAATTTTTAATAATATCTTAAAATAAGAAAAGAGGACAAAAACATCATCAGCAACACCAACAAAAGCAATAAAAGCATTTTATGCTAATGAATGATTCTTTACTTTTAATTTGCTTTGTTTTTACAAATTTTATAAAAAATATATTTGTAATTTTAAAAAATTCTGAAAGTTCAACTCAGAAGTAATTTTTCATAAAACAATAACCGAACATTCATTTCTTTTTAAAATAATCGATTAAAGAGGAAAGATAAAACCTATTGTAAAATTACGCAAAAAAAGTTACTTAATTTTCTTTTTCTTTAATTCTTTTTAACAAAAGCACTTTTTAATTTGTAATCCCAAAATATTCTGAAAGTTCAAATTTCAAATCATTTCTTGTAAAAACAAAACTCATACGTCCATTCTTTCAGCTAATAATCGATAAAGAAAAATATATTTTATAGAATTCTATGGAATAGGAAATTTAATTTCTCCATTTTAAATTTTTTAACAGTTTTTTAAAGCTTTAATTTGTATTGCAAGATATTTTGAATGTTTATTTGATTTCTATATAATAAAAAATCATCCGTCCATTTCTTTATGTGATAATAGAATTAAGAGAAAACAAATAGTTTTTAAATCAGTTTTTAGTATTATGTGAAGTGTATGTATTTATATATACAGATCTCGTAGCGTTCCTAAAATTTTAACACGTTGCTGCCAACATTTTAAATTAGAAAATCCGTTTGGCAGATTCCTTTAATACCTACAGTAGAATTCTACAGTAAATATTATCGTTTTCAAATTGTGATAGGAAAATGTGAAAATTTACACTGCGAATCCTGTATATATATATATATATATATATATATATATATATATAATACCATTAAAAGTAGACAAGATTCACCAACGGATTTTATCAATAAAACAATATATATATATATATATATATACATATATTAACGTTCTCTATTTCGTGTTCCCAAAATGCTTTGAATTCAACTACCATTCAATTTTTATTTCAATCATTTCCTGTACAACAACAACCATGCATTTATTTCTTCATACAGAAATAGACCAATAACAAAAGAAATACTTTTCTGGAATAATGAAAAAAAAAAAAAAAAAAAAAAGAAGAAGAAGAAATTTAAAACAGGGGGGAGCTTTTTCATTTGGTATTTAGATACATTCTAGGGAGATAAAAGTGCAAATGTCACATAGCAGATAATTACTAAACCGCCATTAAAGCGTCCAATCAGAGTTTTGCCACTTCATCAATGCACGAGCGACTAGAGAGAACGTGCAACTTAATAGGCACGATTTTCCACTTACTCTGCAAGACTTGCAGCTTCTGCAGCAGAAGCCTTTCTCTTCTCAGTCATTTGGTAGCTATGGAGCTTTTGAAGAACTTGCATTACCACAATTTTGCTACTCGAAATATTCTCTACTGAAAAAACTTTCTTTAGCCGTTAAAGTTAAGACGAAATATGATATTATATTTGGAAATGTCTTATGTTACGCTTTTATATTTATTTGATTATAAAATATTTATCAACTGTTAGGTGTATGGTCATTGTCTTTTGGGGTGGAAGTTGAATGATTCTGACGCTTAAATATTCACCAAGAACAATCGCGAATTGATATATCCGTTCACTAAACTGCAGGTTTCACTGCAATAGAAAAATATTTAAATTAATATAAGTTTACAGATATAATCCAGTTTTATGAAGTCAAATTATGATTAATGCTCTTATTTTTCCTACTAAAAAAAGGGTCATGTTGAAAAAAAAAAAAAAATATGTTTAAGCATTAAAAAAATAACAAAGAAAACAACATTACAATTCTGCCCTTTTGCTCGGCGGTCAGGGGCAATAAGCAGGGGTTAAAAGCAATTGATTGATGCAACAAAAATGAAAGCTATAGGTAAAAATTCAGACATTTTGATAATAACAATTAGGTAGTAGACTCGTATATTTAAGTCACAATTATTTGAAGTATAGTTGTCATTATTTTTAATTTATTTTATAACATGCACTATCATTATATATTTTTAAAAACTACAATCTTATTTTAAAAAAATCCTGTAGAGTCTTTACACCATAAAAAATTAAGATTAACAATGAAATTATAATAGTACTATTCTTTCTATAGAATATATCCACCAGCCGTTTGGATCATTGTATTGACGAATGTGGTGTATGATTTTCACGTTGATATAATCCGTTTAAAAACATTTGATAGGTAAATTGAAAACCAATTGAGAGACCAATATTTACAGATTTTGATTGTAGAGAGTGATTAGTATTCTCATATTTATACGTCGCAATATTTTGAGTTAGGAGTATTCAAACTTTTTGTTTGAAAGCCCTTTGCCACCACAAATTCCGAAAGGTATCTCCACCATTTTTAAACGCAAATTTTCTGTGATTAAAGAAGACAAATCTTTTTATTCTAAAATATTGGTAACTTTGTGGCCCGAGTGCCATAAGTTCAAAATCCCAAATTTAATAAATAATTGATATTCATATTAGTTTATTTTAAAATATGTGCTAATCTGTTTATACATAATTATACACTGAAAAAAACTACAAATTTATTTTTAAATAATAATTCATATAATATTTCCAATTCCAAAAAACCATTCAGAGTTACAACTCAATTATGATATTAACCCAGAATATAAATTTATAGTAAATATTTAAATTGCTTACAATATACAGTTAAAACGATAACTGAATAATTTTAATTTTAAAAGAATACATTAAGAACATAAGATTTATAAAAGCCTTTCCAGTTTTACAGCTGAAGAAATGTGTTCTTAAATAAAATATGTCTATAATTGAAAATATTTTTTCTGCTGAATCCTGGCATGCATGTGAATTTGTTTTATATGTATAATATGAGGTTTCAAAATCTATAAGTTAAATAGTTAATATTAATTTTATTTAGACTTAAAAATATACTAGCAATTTCCTTCAGTCTGTGTAATCAGTTGATATCTTTGAAAAGATTGTAAAACCACACTGAACACGATGACAGTAGGTGTTTTAAGTAACAGGTTCATTTTATGTCATGGAACACACACATATTGATGGAGGTAGTAGGAGTAATGTAGTCCGTAAAATAGTTATAACGAAGTAGGTTGTATAGCAAAGATCAATTTGTCAAAGGCGTAGTTAGACATAAATAAATTTAACTTCCTTAAAATATGGTAAATTAAGGGAAAATGAGGCACACGGAAGAATTCTGAAGTCATTATCAAGATTTATGACTCGTAAACTAGCAGCAAAAGCGTTCTGGTAGTATGACATATGACATCGCTCTGGCGACAGATTCTCACGGTCATGAGGATGACCTTCAATATGCTTGGGTGTATTTGATTAGACAAGGTAGAGAAAAATGTATGAGATTCAATACGCATTTCTATACGCATCGATTCGAAAGAAAAAAAAATTAATCTTCGGAACGCTAATATGAATCTGCCAGCAATGATTCGAAGTTATAATCTTACAGTCTGGGTTACAGACACAGACATATAGATATGGGCATATTCCCTGGGTCACACAAAAAATGTATATATATAGAGAGAAAGATAGGTGAATGTACTACTGAAATTATTAATCGTAATTATGGTGATGTCGTATCCAAAAATATTGATGTTAAGAAATAACTTTAATCTTTTTTTAAAATTCTCACACGAGTCGTAATAGTTCGTAAGTTCGTTTTTTTACAACTAACTGAACTAGCTCATAATTCGGTAGATGTAGCGCAATTTTAATGCTGAAATTAACAGTTGTTCTTTAAGTACAAAAATTTATCATATTACAATTCTACTTTAAATACCGATACATGCAGCTAAACAATAGAAAAAACATTAAAACATAGCTTTCAGCTTAGTATTCTTTTACAAACAAAAAAGTTTATTATAGTTTTAACTGCATAAAAAATAAGTTCATATCAAATTTTTTTTAATACTCGACATTTATTACATAAGTGTGATTGGCAATAGTTGTAATGTTTGTGATAATTTTTATGGTCATCTATCAGTGCGATGTATAAAAACCGAGAGTGATTTACCTTCCAGGTTGTAAGGGGGATCTTTCTAAGATATTTGCAAAGGAAAGAATTGAAGCTTTATTTATATACAAAATTTTTAATTATGTACGTTCATTCATGTGGAGGACTTTTCAGAATTTCTATTTAAATGAAAGCGACGGAAATTCGTAATATCGGTGGATCCCTATCAGTGAAATTTTATGCCACCCGCAAGGAACACTGTCATTTTGGTAGATCTTTTAAAGCCCGCAATTTTGATTAATAGCAATTATCAAAAATATCAGATTTAAAGACAAACATCTGTTTACTCCTTACTGAATTTTGAAAAGCACACAATATTTTCGTTTATAATTCTTTCAAGACAAAAACGATGATCACAGGCACTCCTACAGACCAGGCCAGGCAAGAAGGCATATCTAGCGTTCAATGCTATATCTTTTTCGTTCCATTTTCATCTCAGGTAAATAAACAGAGATAAACTCCAAGGAAGACGGAAAGAATAGCCTGAATAGTGGCTATCTTTCTGAGCGAGTTTGAAACGCAAATTATGCCACACCCAAAAAGGAAACAAACATTTCTAGAGGTGGAAAGATTCGAAGTCTCTCAGTAAAAATTCCAAAATCTACGATCATGACACATGATATTTAGGGATTTGCATTTGCTTGCGCTTGGTACTCAGCTACCTTTTGTTCACAAGATCTAATAGAAGGGCAAAAGCAGATGGGTGGTTCATTGCTAGTGGGGATATATTAAGTTCTAGAAAGGAAAAAGGAAGAAACCCCAAAACATCCTCCTACAGCGAGTTTACTTAGTAATTAGAATCATTAAAACCCTATAGAATATCCGACTAGTCTTTTCAAAGTGACACACAAAACATTTTTATAAAGACAATGGTAGCATAAAAATGACTTCAGTCACGTCTTTTAATGAACTAGAAAATATCATATCTGAAACAACAAAGAAATATTTCAAACAAATGTGTATATGAAAAAGGGGACTCTATTCGTTTTCTTTAACTGCTCTCTGGTTCAGAAAAAGTGCACAGTTGTCAAACTTCCTCTTTTTAAAATCAAAGTAACTAGAAATACTATTAAACATACGAAGACGATAAATAAGTGCATGGAATCAAAAACGCTGCATTAAAAAAGGGATCTGGCTCAAATTATGTATATTTTACTTTGAATAAGTTTGGAAGTCATGAAAGTCTCGAGCAGAGTTGTAGAGATTAATTTTAAAAAACTGTAAATTAACTTTTAAAAAATATGCCTTTTGTTTGTAACGTACAATAGTGTAAGAATTGTTAATACATTTATATACATTAGTTCAAAAATAACTCTAATTTAACTTTTAAAATATATGCCTTTGTCATGTATAATATTTGCAAGAATTTTTAACATATTTATAAACATTAGTTCTGTATTCATTTCGTTTACAAGTTTGTGTAATTTTACACAATAACATGCTTATTTTATTGACTGCTTCACAAAACAATTACATTTGTTCATAAATATATTGGCAGTTTAAAAGACTGTGACCAATAGCATTCAAATTTACAGCTTCTAATAAACAAGACAGATCTAATTGAATGTTATAAACACAATTAAATATATCTATTGTAAATATAATTATCAGTCATTCAAATCGTCTGAGTTTTTATTACCCATAGCACTTTACAAAATTACTTTCCCAATGTTTATTCATCAACTTAATGTCATGTTGCTCAGATAATAACACACATACTGTTGCTCTTACATATAAAAACATACCGCAGTCATCACTTCAAAGACATGTTTCTTTAACATGCGACGGTCTGCTTGATGGTTTGTTCTGACGAGGAATTCAAATTATCTACACTTCAAGCGGGTATCAATCTGATTGCTGGTTTGAACAGGGAGAATAAATTAAATTTTATTTGCTGCGAAGCAAGCTTTCTTAAGGTTTCAAGTCACTCATCTTCCGAATTTCCGAAGGTAACGTTAAGTCTATGGGCATTTGATGCATTCTTATATTTAAAATATCGCCTCGGAATATTAATAGTTTTTATATTTGTTTCCTGTGTTTTTAAAGGATGACTTTTTTTTTCAGTTGTCAAAATTTTTCTAAAATCTGTATTTAATTTAATATTTTATACTTTAAGAACTAACGAACTGGGAATAAAATTATAAAGCTTCATATAAAATTAAGAGTAGATTTTAGAAATATTTTGAAATTAAGAAAAAAAGAGGCATCTTTTAAGAAAAAATAGCAAAAAAAAAGTGAGAAATTTTATTAAGCTGTGAACATATTTTAAATACAAAAATGCATCAAACGCCCATAGACTTTACATTACCGAGGGGAATTCCGAAGCTGACTTACTAGCAGCCTTCAGAATTATTCTGTTTACATACATTAGTTCTATATCGATTTCTTCCAGACAGCAGTGCTTTGATGATAAGGTCTGACTGTTTTAAAAATAAAATTATAAAAACTCGTAAATATATTGGTACACTGCGTGTTTTATCTTTAGCAACTCTAGAAATTAATATATTTTTGAAACTTAACGAGGCATTTATAAAAATTAAAATTTCTTTTGCCGCAACTGATTTTCGAAAACGTTTGAGAGTAGTTTTTACCGTAAGTTAGTCTATTTTCTTAAGTTTGAATATAGGCTTTTTGAATGCTCTCATTTCTCAAGAAGTAAACACTTTCATGTTTAACAAATATGTTTTACTTGCAAACAGGATAATTACCGTAATTTCGGGTGTATAAGCCGCAGCTCAAACAATTCTTTTTCGACACAGAATTTTTTAAAAAACAAATATAACTAGTCAGATCGCCGTAAATATTTGTCTTTAATCACTAAATAAGATTTCTGGGTCCATAAAGAATTGTTTGATCTGCGGCTTATACACCCGAAATTACGGTAATAGCATTAACATCAACATTAAAATTAATATTGTTTTGTTAGTCCTGCACGTCTAAATTCAGATACGCAGCTGAAAAGGTTTAATTGAGAACTGATAGCATCCAAAAAACTGATATTCAGATTTTAGAAAACAGATTAATGCATTATTCTTAAAAAAAGTTTCCAAAAATTCGTGGCAGCCTAAGAAACTTTGTTTTGTAAATGCTTAAAATGCTCTCTGAATTACATTAATTTCTGTAGTTTAGAGAAATAAAGAATGCTTTTCGAAACCGTGAATATCGTGAAAAGAAGCAATTGCATATTTTTATGTCTGTTTATATTATAATTTTGCAAATTAAGAAACATTTGTCTTCTTTTTACAGTGTAGTTAAAAAAGGAGACTGGGAATATGCTACATTATAACTTCTAATGCACGAGCTAGAACTAAAAATCTAAAGTAAACACGCAATTAAACACACTTATTTTAAATGTAATTGGAAGATATTTAAACCTATTAAGATTTTATTACCCATAACATTTTACGAAATCATTTTACAATAGTTATTTATCAACTAAATATCATTCTTTTGAGACAATGACATACTAACTGTTATTGCTGTTGAATACAAAAGTATTTCCACCGTCATCAGTTAAATCGGTGATGTTTCTATGGAATGCGATGGTTTGGCTGATGATTTTTGATGACACGAAATTTAACTGATCAGTACAACAATATATACATTTCATAAGTGACATTACGATTAATTAAAAATTTATTTCCTAGGTACCAAGCTTTCTTCTACCTTTCTGAGATTTATTATAATTTTTCCTACAGAGAATTTGCTTCAGTCATAATTATTTGTTGCCTTCTTGACCATTCAGCCTAGTACAAGGAGAAAACAGATGGGGGTGCTTGAATGGCCCTTTCTTCTGAGTTTTTGAGTAGGGAAAATGAATGATTCTTCGACAACTGGATGGAAAACCTGTGAAAATATTATGTTCTCCTCTTGACCTCCGTGTCATGAGAGTGACTTTTATTACCTCTGCTTCTCTTGGGAACAACAAGCAGGTGCAATTTATGGACCGTAACACGTTTTGGGTTCCGGTGCTCAACCCCTCCCTTTTTGGTCAGTTATTTATTGGCTATTTATACTTGGTATATCTATAACTCTTTCTTTTTATAGAATATGGCATTTCGCTGGGTGTCATGCTTTGTATTTTGTACAGTTCTCTCTTGATTCTCTCGCACAGACACACATACGAAATACAGACACGCATAGAACAATTTCACATAACTTATTTATATCAACATTCATAAATAACATAAAGAAGTTAAGTAAAAAAAAATATTTTTTTATTCCCTATTAATAATGAAATGACGAAGTCTGTTTTGTATTTGATAGCTACTGTTAATGTAACAACCTGCCAATTTTGTATAAAAATTTAAAATATTATAATTGTCCATAAAGAGTTACAAAATACAAAAATAACAACACGGAAATGGGTTTTAACAAGTAAAGCAGTTACACAGGTCATTTTGTGCGTCTTCTCTAGCAACTTCTAAAACTCCCCAATATTAAACAAATTTGGTTTTCTATGTAAAAGTCAGCGTCAAATTATCAAACAATTCTGTCTCAAAACTATTTCAAAACATTAACAGGCTGACTGTAAAAGGACAAACATATACTATTTACACATTTGTTGTAATAACAAATATTCTAACATTAGCTTTTCCCACGATATATAATTGTAAAAAATCTAAAAGTTATAGACAGAAAATACTTCTTCTTTTGGTATTAAAAAAAATCTTGAAATTTGAATCCACGGAAGTCCTAAAGCTAAATTACCAACGACGCACTTTACCTTCAAACCCTTTGGTCTTCCTGATTAAAACCTTCGAACACCCGTAAATAAGGCAAACTAAATAAATGACGCCGTCTGACAAGTTTATTTCGAGAAGAAAATAAACTCGCTTGTAATGAATCCATTTTAATTAAGCCGACCACAACCCTGAGAAGATCATAAGATATGAAACAGGATTGAGGGTCGTAGGAGGTTGAGCCCACCTGTATCAGCAAACATTCGAATTCATAGACCTTAATAAACTGCAGAAGAGGTAAGACCTGAGTGCCTATAAAAAAGAATAAAACTAAATAACATGTTTTCGGAACAGAAAATTGAGCTGTAACACTTATTATGAATACAGATGTTTTTTTCTTGGTGCTTAGCCGTTTAATAAACAAATTAATGGTAATATAAAACAGAGGCTAATGTAATATGAAATATATTGAGTGTTTTTATAAATAAAATAAATTTGAATCTCCCAGAAAGTCATTTGTTGTAAGATGAAATAAACTTAGCGGGCTTCTTTTGTTAAAGCATAAGCATTATTTAAATTTATAGCCCTTTCAAGGAAAAATGCGATATTTCATTTGGTATAGGGTGTAATTTCTTCCATCTAGCAAGGTTAAAGATTGGTACTCTTTATTAAGTGTTGCTAGTGGGCTACTTTTTATCAATTCAGATTTCTTGATTGGAACCACTTTTTTAAAATGGTAAAATTCCCTTTTTTTTCGCTTTAACCCTATAGCTACCGAATTAGTTATCAAGAAATTGATCCACCTCAATAATTATCTTCTTTAATATCTGAAGTTATACTGGAATTTTTAGATAATACTAATGTGGAATTTAGGTATGTTTTTTCCATTAAAACTGATTAAATATATCAGTAGTTATAATTTTTTGTGAAATATTTGAAAAAATAATCAGGTTAATTAACCAAAATTACTCTTTTGAAAATATCACAATTCTTAAAAAAGCAGCGAGTTTAAATGCATTATAATCTTCTCTATAAATAGAAACGCTTTTGCGGTTGAATATGTTTCATATAATTTTATTTAAAGAAATACCTATAAAAATGAATAATAAAACTACCACGTTTTGAAACTATTTAGCTTCGACTGTTTCTCTATTCTACCTAAAATTGATCGAGATGAGTGTTTTGTGTAGAAAGAATAAAACTAAACTTTTATTAATAGACAGAATAAATAAGTTTTATATCAAGTTTTTTTTTCGATAGTACTTTAAAGTACCACAAGTGAATACAAGTGATTATTTAACTCGTAATTCTATGAAACATGCAGCAAATGTAAGCTTTTTTTATTACCAGCTATTTTTAGCCGTTAATAAATAAAAATAATTCAACTTTTTCTATCGTAAAACATGGACAGTGCGGATGCATATTTTTTGGGCAATTAAATTTATTTAAATTAAAAAAAAGCATTCTTTTACCATATACCTCCTGCCATTAATATAAAAGGTTACCAAAGCTCCAAATTTGTAGTCAATACAAGTGATTTTTTTCACTCGTTATTCTGTGAATGCCTTACTGTCAGTCATAACTATATGCCTTATGTCTCTCTTTCTGCTACTTAATATAAACATTCCCAAGGTCCGACATGTTCATTCTATTATCTCATGTGGTACGCCGTAATTTCATTTACGTCAATTAATAAGTTGGCTGATTGGATTTGAATACAAAATTTATATCAAATGCGTTGTTGTTTAGGTTTATTACAGTTCAGGGTTTCCATTTTTTGCTTCATACATTAATATTTGCATTTAATGTTCGATATGTATTTAAAAAATACACACACTTCAATGCTGAAAAAATATGTAATAATGCGTCGATACTTAGCACATGTAAAGCGAATATTCTGAATAATAATTTTGAAACTAGGATAGATGATTTTTGTTTCTTAATTTCAAATTTCTATTTTAGGAATAATTGTAAATTATTTTCCAGTTTTCAGCATTGTAATATTTTTAAATTAGCGCTTTTCTTCTTTTCTTTGTATCATTTTTATATTATTAAAACGAATTATCAATATAATGCGCATATAATATATAAACAGTTTTAAAGGAAAAAATATGTAAATATGTTCTTAACACTAGTTCAACTATAAAGAAATTAGAATACATATACCTATACACAATTCCTTAAAACTAAAAATTCCTGTTATGAAAATAAATTCTGTTAAAAGGATGCTTAATTATGCAATTAATCTTTGACTTATGCATAGGTCTGGGAGATAAAGTTTCTCTGCTTCTTTCATTATACAATACAGCTAGCTGAACGTTGTGAGTAGTTTCGTTAGAAATTGTAAAACTAATTCGATATAATTACAACGAAACGTTTAATGGTGAAATGATGATTTTTATTCAATTATTTTTTAGGAGACGTATAGCACTTTTTTATATACCGAGTAGGTTTAGATTTATAATTTATTTTTAGCATTTTGAAATATGAACATAATGACAGTTGCTCCCCCTGTATTTTGAAATTTAATGACATTAAATCAACCTCTGGAAGAAAAAAAGACAACTTTGAAAAATCCTGAAGAAGCAAAATACGTATTTACTAAAGTGATATGGAGAAATATAAGATGAGAATTCTTAGAAAAGTTCTTTATCAATGTATATAATCTACATTGTAAAAAAAAGCTGTAAAGTTACTAAAATTCTTCTAGTAAATTTGTATTTCAAGAACTTTTCGTGTAACGATAACAGCAAAATTTCATGTAACTGAGGAAGGTTGCATGAGTTTTTTCTGTTACAGTTACATGAAAAGTTTTTGGAATACAAGCTTACAAAAAAATCTTAGCAACTTTACAGATTTTTTTTTCTTACAGCAGAACAAAAAAAAAAATTACTTTGGAATGTTTAAGTGCTTAAAAGTACTCTGAAAATATTATGATAAAATAATTCCAAAATAAAAAAGAACTATATACAAACATAACATCTCTTAATTATTCCGGAATCTGATCGAAAATTTGCATGTCCAAACCGAATTTTCGATTTCATTTTGATATTTTTGGTTAAATAAAATTTCCGGTTGAAAACATGTTCATCATATGAATCAGACTCCGGAATAATTAAGATATGTTGGCATCTATGTTTGTCTACATAAAAAATATTAAAAGTTTCTCTGAAAATCCTAAGATGCTGAAATACATTAGTAAAACCATGGCAGCAAAAACGATACCATTTAAAAACATAGAAATAAAATATTTTTATTTTATCTTTCTTATCTTACTTCAAGAGAAATAAAATAAATAATGTGGAAAATACAAATAATTCTTTCAGGTATTTCCCTGAGTGGGTAGTAGAGTGTCAAAATAAAGTTATCTAGGTGTCGCTCATTAACTTATCGTCAAAAGAGAACTTCAGTTGGAAATCATTTTTCTAGTTGAAGACAAATGTCCACACAATCCCACCTACTCCTGTTTATTTCAAGGTAGAATTCCTGATTTAGATTTCAAGGGAAAATTTTTATTTTTCTATCAGTTGCATTTCGAAACAGTTTACTTAACCCTTTCCTAACACCAAATTTAAAACTTTTTCTTATAGCTACAGTGAGAAACGATTTTCTTAATGCATCTTGAAAAAAAAAATATATGAGAGAATACGACGGGGGGGGGGGGGGGGAGGGCATTCATTAGAAAGTTCTTTTTAAAGATGGGATATTACTTTAGATGGTCACCAGAAGAGTCAAATTTCGCCAGATTTTCATATTTTCGCAAATGGACTATTGAGGGCCGAATAATTCTAGATGCGGTCAATTAACGTATCTCCAAATATATTTTATTTTAAAATCATTTTTCTGCTTGAAAAATGTCTATACAATCACACCTATTCCTATTCCTTCCAAGGTAGAATTCCTTATTGAAATGTCAAGGAGAACAAATTTAAAACTGTTTCTTATAGCTACAGTGAGAAACGATTTACTTAATGTATCTCGAAAAAAAAATATGAGAGAATACGACGGGGAAAAAAAAACACTCATCATTAGAAAGTTTTTTTAAGATGGGATATTACTTTCAGATGGCTGTCAGAGGAGTCAAATCTCGTGAGATTTCGAGACAACAAAACAATAGATATTCTCCGCTGTAATTAGTAAGACAAGAACGCTCGACAAGAGAAGGTGCAAGAGGCAAAAGAGAAAAGAATGAGCTGCGACCCATCGGATCACGAGAGCAAATGGCTAATGATTTGTACACGGTCTTTCTTTTAGTTTGACCTATGGCGGGACTCTGCGACTCGCTTTTCTCTCACTGTGTGTGTCCCTGAACTCAGATGTATTGTCAAAAGATCGTGGAGGTTCGAAAGGTTGACACTTGCATACGTAAAGATCAAAGGTCAAAATGGGCTTACAAGTGAGAATGAAAAATTAGAATCAGCGATTGCAGATACCATGAGAGCAATATATTGAGGCATGGGTCGCATTTTAACATCGTCTTACATAAGGAATTTTTGAATATTTAAAAAATCTTTTTTTCAATGACGTGATATTACGGTTATTTTTAACATGTGTTTGCTTGAAATCTTTTGTGAGACTTTGTTCAGACACCAGTGGTTTTATCGAGAGAGAATTAAAAATTAAAATCAGCTCCTTCAGATAGCAATGTCAAAATGTGCTTACAAGTAAGAATAAAAAATTAGAGCCAGCGATTGCAGATACCATGAGAGCAATGTATTGAAACATGGGTCACATTTTAACATCGTCTTAAATAAAGAATTTTTGAATATTAAAAAAATATTTTTTTAATGACGTGCTATTACAACTATTTTTACCATGTGTTTGCTTGAAATCTTTTATGAAACTGTTCAGACGCCAGTGGTTTTATCGAGAGAGAATTAAAAATTAAAATCAGCGACTGGAGATACCATGAGAGCAATGCATTGAGGCATGGGCCACATTTTAACATCGTCTTACATAAAGGATTTTTTAATATTAAAAAAAAAAAATTTATTGACGTGATATTATGGATATTTTCAACATGTGTTTGCTTGAAATCTTTTGTGAGATTTTGTTAAGACACCAGTGGGTTTATCGAGAGAGAATTGAAAATTAAAATCAGCGACTTCAGATACCATGAGAGCAATGTATTGAGGCATAGGTCACATTTTAACATCGTCTTATATAACGAATTTTAGAGTATTAAAAAAATATTTTTTTCAATGACGTGATATTATGGCTATTTTTTCATGTGCTTGCTTGAAATCTTTGTTCAGACTTTGTTCAGTTCAGACACCAGTGGTATTATCGACAGAGAATTAAAAATTAAAATCAGCGACTTCAGATAGCAACGTATTGAGGCATGGGTCATATTTTAACATCGTCTTACATAAAGAATTTTTGAAAATTTAAAACTTCTTTTTTTCAGAGACGTGATAAAGCGGCTATTTTTCAACATGGGTTTGCTGGAAAAATTTAGTGAGACTTTGTTGAGAGATCAATGGTTTTATCAAGTGAGAATTAAAAATTAGAATAAGTGACTACAGATACTACGAGAGCAACGTATTGAGACATGAGTCACATTTAAGCATTGTCTTACATATTTTTTTTTTGAATATTTAAACAATCTTTATCAATTATGCGACATTACGGCTATTTTTGATATGTGTTAGCTTGCAAACTTTAGTGAGACTTTGTTTGCAGAGACCAATGGTTTTATCAAATGATGCATGTTGTTTTCTAAAAATACATTTACTTTAAATTTTGTCTAGCTTTTGTTGAAAAAATCTTTCGATCTGAAATTAAACTTCAAAATCTATTATAAAAGGACGATTGTAACTTTATTTTCTCTATCATTAACTATACGATACGATATCAAAAAATCAAATCAGGTCTTGTTTTAATATGTATTATTGAAATTGTGTACTTGAAGGAGACTTCTTTTAAAAAAGTGGTGCTGCCAAATAAAATTTGTGAAAGAGACGCCGGAGTCCGAAGGGTTAAGACTTTATTATATAACATATTATATGTATAACACATAATATATAAAATCATATTTGTATCTTGATAATGTTTTGATAAACCTCCGTTCGCTTTCAATTTTTCGTTGTCCAGTATTGTGCTGAAGTGCATAGAAAAGAACAAGAATTCCCATTACGCTATTTCACGAGTTTGAACAGCATTCACTTGTACCGGAATGAGGTACCATTTGAGAACAACTATTCTTAATAGGCAATCAATCACCTGATTCATCAGTTATTGATACATTTTCCAAGTACATTTTGATTTAAGTAAATATGAGGCAAGCGTTAGCTTCCAGACTATTCTACAGGAATGTCGTTCCTAGTTTTTACATTTGTTGATAGTTGCAGGGAAGTTGTATAATTTTTAAAGAGCTTTTAACCCTTTGAAATTTTCAACATGGCACAATACAACAAATTGTTGTCATAGTTAGAAATATGGGAGCAGACTAGTCCAGAAAATCTCGTGTTTATAAATATTAAATTTTCAGCGTGTCCATTCATGGTTGGGCAAAACAAGAATATAAAATAAAAAGTAAGTGTAAATTGAATTTTTGTTAAATCTCCAAACATTCAAACGCGTTATTTGTAGGCACATTTTTTACCACGATATCCATTGTCTTTTTTTAAGACGAAGAGTTTTTAACTTTCATCATATTACTTGTAATCTTTTAATCGAAAAATTTTAAAATCGACTTTTTAAAACATTGTATGCATTTCCACATTTTAATTTTATTTTAAATTTCAAAATTTTATTTTAAAGTAAAGAAGCCTTTATAAACTTTCGCTAAAAATGAAGAGTATATAATATAGTGTCAAGTATATCCTTAAGTTCCAAAATGATTGCAGCGTTTAAACATATGTGTTGTATTTAACAATTAAAATAATGAGCATTTGCTTTACCTTCAAAATAAATTTATTTTACGATACTTGAAAACAAGTTTGAAAATTTCAGAGCAATTCTTTCGTTTGAACAGACTAATTATTACCTTCGGCTTAAATATTAGAGAACTTTGGTCGAAATTCAAGGACTTATAGAATCAAGGACGTGTGGTGACACTATTTGAGCCCATTTATGTTTGATTTTCAAATATCACACTCTTTAAGGAAACTGCATTAATATCAACAACAAAAACTCCAAGACCATTATTTATTTTGATTCCTTCTTTGAAGACGAGTTCATTCGAACTGAAATACTATATTTTTCATAATTGGCTGGCTTAATAAGATAACGCATGCTTTCATTGACCTTTCTTTGTGTATCTTCTAACATAAAGTTAAATTGTATTAATTATAAGCAAATAGTTTTGACCCTGAAAAAAAAAAATTGGCCGCCGGGCGGGAACTTCTTAAAAACGGAACACTATTCTAAAAGAAGGGGTACATTTTTTCAAAATAAGAACACTACTCTAATAAAAGGTACATTTTTTCAAAAAGAGAACAAACACTATTATAAAAAAGGCACTTTTCTTTTAAAAAATGGCACACTTGTAAATTAAAAAGGTTTATATTTTTTTCTGAAAAAAAATAAAAGCGAAATACATTTCATCCAAAATATTGGTATTTAAAATAAACGTTTTGCAAGAATGAAGTAAAGACATTTAGAGCGATTATAAACAAATAAATAAAAATAAGAAAAGCTGTATATTTATAACATCTGCTTTTCCAAAAGAATGCTGGTTATGGGAGATTGTCTACATATGGAAGAAACAGAATTAAAAGTGAATGTATAGTGAAATAATTTTCTAGAAAAAATTTATTTTGTTTCCACAATTTTTTTTTCTAAAGTCAATAGCTGAACTATTAATTCATAAATAAAAAAAAAATAAATAAATATTGACATATCTGTTAAAGTCGCGGATGGCTGGTTTTCGACGCATTCTTTATGTGTTTCATAAAAGTTTAAAACATTTCAAGGCCATACAAGAATTTCATCATCAAAAACTACGTTTATATTTTAAATGAAGCAATTTTATCATCTTCATCAATTTTTTCAAGGCATCAATAAGAATATTTACACCAATTAGCAAGATTCCAAATGGGAAAAAAATATATGTCATCAATTTAGGAGAATTCTAAAGATTGTTGAAATCTATGGCGCATTCTCTTCTGGAATTCTATCAGGCAAGGTCACATAAAATAAAATAAAATAAAAAAGTGAATGAAGTTTACATAACCGCTACTGAAATATTACGCCAAAGTTTGGCTCATATTTAAGGACATTCGACTTGATAGAAATCGAGCGCAATAGAGCAGATTAAAAATATAACTGTACAGAGTTTTGTCTGGAACAACCAGATAAATAAGATAACTGTAAAACAGTTTAAGTTCAGAAAATGCGGTCAAATATATTTAATAGGTTTTTTTAATTGGTTCACTGGTGAGGCTCAGAACAACAACAAATAAATAAATAAATATAATAAAATAAATAAATAACTATAATAAAATAAATAAATAAATAAATAAAATAAATAAAAAAATTAGTAAAAAATAAGTCTATTAATGTATACAATTTTTACATTAATTTGCTTGTGTTAAATGAATGTGAAATTGCCTTTCACAATATTACCCAGAAAACATTATTTATTATTATTATTTTTTCAATGAAACGCTTGGATTTTTAAAAAGTAACCAAAAGCAATATTTTTACAGCATAAATTGATCTGAGAAATGTAATTTTGTAATTACTTTTTGCTTAACTTCAAATCAAGTACGCGATTAGTTTGCAAATAATCAACATTAATAGACAGGACTATTTATTTGTTTCAGAGTTTCTATTTTCAAGTGAACTAAAAGAATTTGAAATACAATACAAGTGGGTAAGTGTGATCGCAGATCGCACAGAGGATTTCATCTAATATTTCTTTCAAAACAATTTATCCTTTAATTAATAAAGCCAAATTGTATTTTATAATTATTAAATTCTTTCATGGATGGTAGCACCAATAAATTTAATTTAAAAATCAATATAAAAGAAGTTATTTATTTTGATCAAATTAAAATTATTAAATCAAATCACTTAAATAACATCCAAAATTCTAAATCTGTTGAAAATCCGAAAAAAAAAAAAAAAAATAGCGGTTATATAAATAAAATGTTAAATTTCTGAAAGCGAAAAAATTGTTTAAAATTAAATTTTAAATGCTGAAACTTTAATAAATCGCAAAAGTTATATATATATATATATTATATATATATATATAAAGAAAATTGAATCCCGCATGATCGAAACCTAATATTTTAAAACATTAAATTGGCTCAAAGCACGATACTTCTTCTTATTAAACCCATATTAGAATGAAAATTTAAAGTTCCCGTATCTGGAATCGAATTAAGAACCTTCTGTTTACTAGCGAGATACTTTTTGCCCAAGCCATGATGTCTACACGGGAACGTGCAAATTCAGCATCTCTTTTTAAATTGCAAAAATGAACTGATGACATTGAAAAAAATTTTTTTTGTTAAAATACTAGGTTTTTCCAAAATTTTATGATTTGTCGTGCGACAAGACGTATTCAATAGTTCAATAGTAAGTACATAAAATTTGAAGTCTCCGGCTTACAACACTGTCTATTCGCATGGATTCTGTGTCTGACAAAAGACAGAGACGAATGGGGTTTAGTCGGATGAACGAAACACTAATAAATAAATATATTTTTCAGATTCTACAGATTTTTAAAGAAAGCTTGGAGGCAAATTCTTTAAACTATTCTTGTGCTCTGATCACAAAGATTAGCAAAAGAGAAGTCATTTACTTGCAGAATACATAATTATTTTAACCATAATTCATGTAACATTCTAATAGAAATACTAACGGTAAAACATGAACATAAATATTCTTTTCGAATCAATATCAACAAAACTGAATTTCTTTATTTACAGCAAAAATAGCTTACCACTGCTCTCCTTATATTATATTCTTTAATTTACAGTTATATATTACAATTTTTTTTAACTATATTGTTATCTACATCTATATCTATATCCATCCACCTCTAATGCAGTTACATACACGTTTGTATTTATGTCATAACAATATTACTAAAAAATATGCTTGAAAATATTTGTTAAGACATCCATGACAAATTACTGAATCCGCATAGTAATTTAGTTATAGTTTTTAACACTTTTGTTCACAAAATAATTATTTCTGTGTCAGTTATTATTATTTTTACCAGTATGGCGATGACTTTAATTGCGTAATATTACATTGTTTTTTAATATCTAGTTTCAAAACAAGCATGTGGTTTTCAATGCGATTTTTTTTGTCTTGTACCATTTCACATGAATCTTTAAATTAGATTAACTTTGACACTACTGAACACATAGTTACTGCTTTCCAGAATACTATAGCGTATTTTTACTCCAATTATTAACAAAAACTCTTAATTATAATATGAAAATGAATGACACATTTTTTTCTGATAAGTATTTTGAAAAATTATTAGAAAACTACTCTTTATAATTGTTGAATAAAATTTAAACGGCCTCACAGCCTACAGTGCCAAAATCTAGCAACTGTTCTTTAGAAGAAAAAAAAATCAACCCGCTTAACAGTATTTCTAACCTTTTCAAATGACAACTTTCTAAACAAAGAGTGCTATTAAACCTCATGAAAATATTTCTAATGATTTTATAATGTGTTTCTTACAAAATTTGCAAATATTAAGGAGTTTAGCAATGTAATTAGAAGCGTTGATTTTTTTTTAATTAAATAAAATAAAGTATTTCAGGGTTCGCACAGTTCTACCACTAAATTTTAAGAATATTTTTGAAGTGTCTCACAGCAGACAAATATCGTAAAATCTGCGAATGAATGCGGGGATTGCGAATGTTGTAGTTTAAAAATTAAATGTAAATTTTCTTATTTTTAATACTGGTGCCAGAGTCCTTGGAAATTCCAAGGAATGTGCGAACCTTGTATTTACTTTACGCATGCCAATTTAGAACTTTTGTAAAGTTATAATTTTAGTTTAACCCTTCGGACTCCGGCGTCTCTTACGCAAATTTTATTTGGCTCGCACCACTTTTTTAAAAGAAGTTTCCTTCAAGTACACTGTAAAAAAAAAATTCAAGAGGTTGCTTAAAATTTTTTAGTAAATTTGTATTCCACAGAATTTTTTAGTAACCATTACAAACTTTTTTTTTGCAAGTGAAACAAGCATTTCTTTTGTAAACTGAACAAAAGAATTTTTTGTATAACTAACTTAAAAATTTTTAGTATGAGCCACTAAGCAAATTTTAGTAATAGCTCCAAAATTATTTTTAATAACCATTACGTGCGCCCGAAGGGCAGGAGGTTCCTTCGAGCTACATCCAGACTTCTGAAGCGGAAGATTTTCGGCAAAACTACAATAGATGGCAGCACCAAACATTGCTAACTGCTCCGACACAGGATTTTGATAATCCCTTTACTAACGAGTACTTACACTACATACATTCGGAGCGTATTTGGCGGTGGCCAGTTTCGAACCCGGGACCTTTTAGTCTGGAGTCTTTTACTATAACCACTATGCTATCAAGGCCACACCAAGTGAGTTTTAGTAACAGTTATTAAAAATATAAAACAATTAACTCTCTTCGTTGCTAACTTTTTTCTAGTAATTCTTACAGATTTTCTTGTAACCGACTAAGATTACTAAAAATTTTTTAGTAATTACAAGGATCACTAAAGTATTTTTAGTAGATCGACCCCTTTTTTTCTTACAGTGTATACAATTTCAAAAATGTTCCGATTAAAAAAAGCAAATTTTATTTTCATTTATTACTGATGATAAAAACGAATTTTGCAAGGACAGATGATGTCCCCGCAGCGGAGACAACGGATTGCTAAGTGTTAAATCTGCTTCTACAGCATACGCTCGAAAAAAGAAAAAAAAAACATATTTAAGATAATTTACATGTATTGTGTAAGAAGAGTAAAGTGCTGAAATATAAACCACAGTACTACACTGTAAAAAAAAAAAAATCTGTAAAGGTACTACACTTTATCTAGGAAACTGGGATTCCAAGAACTTTTCCTGTAACGGTAACAACAAAAACTCAAGTTTTAGAATCGGTTACATGGATTTTTCCTATTATCGTTACATGAAAAGTTCTTGGAATCCCAGTTTCCTAGAAAATGTTTAGTACCTGTACAGATTTTTTTTTACAGTGTAGATAATCTAAACTTCAGAGATAAGAAAATGTAGGTTTTAACATAGAACAAATTTGCTTTAAACATTTTTTTACGAATTTTATAAAAGCAAAATCTATAAATAAATATACCGCGAAATTTTATTACAGCAAGCACATACACTTTAGCCAGCAGTATGCTTAAACTGTTAAACATAAAAACTGGTTTGTCAATCTGGAAAACGAATTGTTGTGTTTAGCTTACTGTGCGGTTCCGACTAAATCCGAAATACTTTAAACTGAAATTGATACGAACCCGAAATGTTTAAACGAACTTTTTTCATCTAAAAACTATTCTTACTTTTTTTTTTTATAATTAGATGAGCTTGACCCCAACAATCAGGAGGCAAATCGCAATTCGAAAAAAATCAATGTCAATCCGACTAGTAATGAAAAAAGCGGGTAAGTGTGATCGCAGATCGCTCAGTGGGTTTCGTTTAATGTTTCTTTTAAAACAACTTAAACTTTAATTAAATCCAAATTGTTAATTTATAATTAAATTCTTAAATAGATGGTAGCATCAATAAATTTCATTTTAAAATAATTATAAAAGGAAGTTATTTATTTTAATCAAGTTAAAAATGTTCAAATAAATTATTTAAATAAAATCCAAAATTCCAAATTTTTCAAAAACCCAAAATTCCAAATTTTTCAAAAATCCAAATTGAAAAAAAAAAAAAAAACCTGGCGGAGATATAAAAAATTTTAAATTCAAAAAAAGAAAAAAATTGTTTAAACGAAATTTAAAATTCCGAGTCACTAATGAGTCACACTAGCTTTTAAAATAGAAAAAAAATTGAATTCTAAAAAATAGTATGAATGTCAGATGAGAGAAACCCTAATAATATTTAAATCCTTAATTTGGCAAAATACGCGATTTTTTTAAAAATTAAATAGACCTTAATTTTGAAATTTTCAACTTACAGCACCGGCGATCAAACTATTTCCTGTTTTGCTACAGAGATTTTTATTTCAAAGTTATGGGTCTACACGTAACACGTTTAAATTAAGGTTCTCTTTAAAAATGTAAATCGTCAAAATGAACTGATGACATTCATAAAATTACTTTAATTAAAATAATAGACTTTTCAAAATGTTATGATTTGTCATGTGACACGAGGTATTCAGATGTAATTACACAAAATTTGAAGTCTCTGATTTAAACAGTTTTTGTGTACGGACTCTGTGACAGACGGACACACAGAGGACAGAGACGAATAGGGTTTCGTCAGACGAACGAAATATTAATATAAGCACATATTTAATTATATAAAATTAAATATGTACTTTTTTTTACTCAATATCATTTATATTTTCGTTTTGAAAGAAAACATGGGATATTTTTTAATTGCTTGTGTTTTTTTAAATTATCGATATTTCTTACAATTGTATTTGTAAAGTTTTTTTTTTATCAATTTATTTTTTGGAACGTAAATTTAATAAACATACATATTTAAAAACAGAGGTGGTATTTATTAAAAAATAATTGCAAATCCTTCCAGTTTTCATAAAATAATATTAAATACTCAAACGATAAAGGTGAGACATTCAGATTAATGTAGATCTATAACGATACTTAATTCTTTCAGGGGCAAATAATTGTGTTTCTGTGACGTTGAATTAAAATTTTGCGGGATATAATATATCCCACCGTTCTTCTAGGGATAAACATTTTAGCATGTATAATTCAGGGAGATAATTAAAAAATTTATGAATAATTTAACGAAATAAAAAAAAAATCTGAAAAACATATATAATAGAGTTAAACTAAAGGAGGTTCCAAATGTTAAAGTTATTCTACATTTTCTAGATTACTTATCTCGTGTAAAGATAATTTAAGAATGCATTACATTATGTGCTACGCACTAATATTTGCATTTAATAAGATAAAATTTTATATGTTTAAATTCTTCAGAATGTAAGTAGATTTGGAGTTATTGAAACGTTTATAAACATTCTTTAATAAATTCTAATATGAAACACGGTAATAAACTTTATTCATTGTTGACTCATATCTTTCAAATATTCAACCACAAATTATTAAGGAATTTTAAATACCGATAATAAATGACGACCCCAGAAGCCAAGGGGTAGAAGTGACGAAATGTCGATTTGGAGTAAATTGAGTTTAAAGATAATTGATGGAAAATTGGAACATCAATAACAATTGACTAAATTGAAATAGGAAACATCTGCTTGTTGCATTCTAATCTTTGAACTCTCATTTCAATAACTGTTAAAAAAAATAGAGTACAATTTTCTTTAATTGTATAATTAATCAATATTGTTTGTTTTTCGAAAAAAGTGGTTTATCTCTATAACTCAGCAAATAATAAGAAAATGACCTATATTTCTTTACCTGAAATGAAAAAAACATATTTCCAGATACCCTGTGCACTTAACTCAATTTTTTCAATTTTGTCACTTATACCCCTTGGCTTCTGGGCTCCTCAAATATATAGAGGAATAACATTTTGATTCAAAATTTGCTTTGTACTCAAATAAAACAAATATTATATTTTAAAAAATCTTTTGCATTTATCAAATTTCTATAACGGAATTTTTTTATAATTTAAATATTCAAGTAAAATAATATCATTCTGTAGTAATATGACTTAATTTTTAAGTGTTCAAAACAATTTATTTCAATAATTTTTACTGAATGCCGTTACTTCATGTTACGTTATCATTTAATTATAACGGAAAATATTTCTATTTAGAAAAAAAATAAAATAAAAAACTTCATTCAGTTAAAATATTTCCTGAAATATGACTGATTGTTGCTTAAGTATTAGTTTAAGAAGTCAGAAAACATTGATTGTGAAATCAATCTAAACGTATCCAAAATGACCCCATAAATTTATGACAAAATACGTTACTCTCTCTAAACTATAGTATAATTTAAAATTTCTTTATGGTTACACAGAAAAATTTTATGATATCCCTGAATTTTTGAAAATTTATTAATAAAAAAAAGAAAGGAATTAAATTAAACGACAATTGGTTGTTTTGAATGTGCAAACTCATTTTTAATTTTTTTCTTCTGATAAATGATTCTTTTTCCAATTTTATTTTCATATTTGTAATTTCATCTTTAATATATATATCTCACAAACTCCTTTAAAAGAGAGCTCATTTCTTCACGAATGATAAAAAATTTCCATCAATTGTTTTCTTCTCCATTTTTATGAAAATTTCGAAAAAGCCAATGCATGAAAACTTAAAAATATTTACAAGATTTTTACAATACAATATAGAAATTCAAAAGGGATCACGCAAAAATGTTTTATTCCACCCATATGTCCAGGTACAGACAAAATTTTTAAAAACTTTGCTCCCCCCCCCCCCCAAAAAAAAAACTTGAAATTGGCTGAATTTTTTAATCTGTTTAATAAACTTAAAATTTATCGAGCATTTTGCAGCACTGCGGCGACTAAATATAAAAGAGTAACGGCTGCCTTTACTATTTTCTTTTACTTTGTACAACCTGCAATTTGATTATATTCTTTTTAAAAAGAAGTATATTTAATTTTGAATTGAACTTTTTTCACCCTGGGAATTTCTTGACTTCTATATCAGCGTAAAGACTTAATATCTTTTCTTAACTAATAAAGTATTTCAATTACTAGGACTGACAAACTACTAATATTAAAATTTGGGGATGTTTGAAAGAAGTGAATCTCTTTTGGGAAAAATATATCTCCTTCAGACCTGATGTATCCTATAGGATATATATCATTACAATTTTCTTCACGTATATGAATAATGTTTAAAAAAATGGTGTGAATGGAGGCCTAACAGAGAGCAGAACTAAACAAAACAGCAATTTGATTTTTATAGCGCTTTTCTATCCAGCTATGCGTTATATAAAAATGGCTTGCAGCAGAAATGCATCAAATGTACAAAAATGAAAACGTAAATAATTTTAATGTGTGTTAAGGTAACACTTGTAGAGCCCATTAGTAACAAAAAAATATATTAAATATATATAAATACTTTTATAAATACATCCAAATTTATTCAGACAATACTAATAAAAGAACCAATGAAACCAGTATTTTTACATTCATATATTTATTTTGCGTTTTTTAATGTTTCAACAATACAAAAATGTAAAATAAGATTGAATAGTCCTAATAAATTGTCAAAAAATGTACATTTAACTCTTTCGGGTATGATGTACTACTAATAGTACATCATCTATCAACTAACATATTTTGCCAGTATTTAGTAATTGTTTTCAAAGAGCCCCATATATTATTTTAAAAACTCATCTTCAAAGCGTGTATTTATTTTTTTCACTAAAAGATAGCCCTACAAGTGCAGGAACACTCATTCAAGATGGATGAAACTTCGAATCCACATCAAGCAGGGAATTGTTTTGAATTTGCTCTCATTTTTGATATTATAAATAATTATAATTATTATTTGAAATTATTTTCGTAAAATAAGTTATTGTAGCTAATGTTTGATGTAATTTTGTAATCAAAACCATTGAAATGTTATTATTTATCAATCTTTGAATACTGTACTATTAGTAGTGCAGTGGTCTTTAAAGGAATTAATTTTACTAAAATATGCACATTGTATTTATTAATTTTTAGAAATGAAATTTGTAGAAACTTAAGTTGAATATTTCTGTTTCATAACACTATTTCTCATTTTTTTGTCTATAATACTCTTATGTAATATTATTAGCCTGTAATTTGTTTTAAAAAAAGAAAAATAATAATAACAATTGAAAACGCTGGCTTTCAAAAACCAAACTGCAATCTCCGTGAAACGTGGTCGTCCAAGTAATTCCCCTACCACCGCTATTCCTTATAAAAAAAAGTTGAAACCATCACTTCACCCAATTGGGGTTGTAAGATATGATAATATTAGCCATATGACAGAGAGAAGCTAGGTGCAACAAAGGTGCAAATTAGGAGGCGTAACTTTAGAAAAACATCTTTTTCTGAAAAATACAACGTCTACTTATGCTTCCATTGTGACAAAAATTGCTTCAAAACTTTTCATACCAAGTAAGAGAGGTCACCGGAATATACCAACAAATGAAAATTTTATTTTTATTTTTATTTATATACATATTTTTTTTTTTGCAATTTTTATTCTTTTTTGTGTTTAGAAGTGTAAATTGAGTGTCAACTATTGCGAATTATATAATGCTAATTGCATATTTTTAAATATATTTTTTACATTTTTCATATATCTTTCAAAATTTCGATTTGAAATTGCACTACATTTATCTTTTTGAGGGTATTGTACTAATAATAGAATACACGTAAATGACAGTTTGTTCATCGAAAGACCACTGTACTATTAATAGTACATAATGTAATTCCTTAAATAATTATTATATTTTAATAAAACTTAATTTTTGCGTTTCAGAGCGATACTTTTTTACGTTAAAAAAAAAAAAAAAAAAAAAAAATGGAACGTAAAAAAAATTTGGACACGAAAGAGTTATGTCCCCATGTATCATCAAATTTTATGTACAAAAAAAAGTTTTATTTTTTTCGCTGTTCAATCTTTTTTAGTTATCATTTTATTAATATAAATCCATGTTAGGTTTTACTTAATTTATTTTATATTTTTTATTTTTCAAAATGTAATTTAACTGATGGTGTGGGATTTATCTTCGTTTATGAGATGATTATCTCAAGTCATATAATTAACTTTTTTTTTTTCAGATACTAACTTTATCATTTTGAGATCTTCAAGTAGTCAAGTACCAGATTGTTACTATTACTATTATTATTACTGTTATCATTATTATAAAAAATGCAACCAAACTACATAAGGAACTTAATGTCGATTGTAACAAAGACACTTAAGAGAACAAGTAAAAGTCGTGAAACTTCGACTTTTGTCCATTTTTTTTCTGTAAAAAATGTATCACTTATCACTTTTTGAGTCACGTGATGCACACTTCTGTCCAAATTGATCCAAGCAATTAACTATTTTTTCAGTCATTCATCTTCAGGTGGTTCTAAAACAAGTGGGGTCGCAGATCGCACAGAGTGTTTCGTTTAATATTTCTTTCAAATAACTTATATTTTAATTAATAAATCCAAACTGTTAATTTGTAATTATATAGCCTACATAGATGGTAGCACCAATAAATTAAATTCAAAATTAATTATAAAAGGAATTTATTTATTTTTATCAAATTAAAAATGTTCAAATCGAATTTATTTAAATAAAACGTAAGATACGAAATTTTTGGAAAATCCGAAATTTAAAAAAAAGTTTAGGGGATATATAAATAAAATTTTAAATGTCTAAAAACGAAAAAAAAAATTGTTTAAACGAAATTTAAAATGCTGAATCATTTATAAATCACAATAGTTTTAAAAATAGAAAAAGAAACGAATTAAAATGACTATCAGTAATTATTTATCATAGGATAATAAAACCTTAAAATGGTAAAAAATAATAAATTTGTTTTAATTAAGTCCATCAAAATATGAAAATTTCAACTTCCAGAGGCTTCAAAGTAAGAACCGCCTTTTTACTAGCAAGATGCTTTACTCAAAGCTATGATTTCTACATGACGTTGAAATTAAAGTTCTCGTCTAAAATTTAATTCGCATAACCATTGAAAAAACTAATTAAATTAAAATAACAGTCTTTCTAGTATTATTTGTCGTGTGACACGAAATATACAGCTTCACAAAATCTAAAGTCTCTGACTTATACAGTTTTTGTGTACGGACTCTGTGACGGACGGATAGACAGAGAACAGAGATGAATACGTCTTTGCCATATAAAAGAAACCCTAAAAATGCAGTTTTAACCAATTAATAACGCGTGTTTTAAGACATATGTTTTATATCTTATATTTTTTAGACTAATTTTTAAAAGCAAAAGCATGACACTTGTGGAAAGGATTATTGAAGTGGTTTGTAATGTTTTTTTCATATTTCGATGAACGAATCACATTATTATCTCACGACATCGTTCTTTTCAGTTTCTTACGCTGTTGCGTAAGGAAATTCTATTCGAAATTTGACAGCATTTTTTGAAAGATCTTCTACCAATTTTACAAAAGTGGAAAAATAAATTCGCTTACAAAGTTTCTGAAAAAGAACATCTGTTAATTTCATGTATTTGCGAGCAAAATTGAGTTAAGAACACTGTCAGAAATTAGATGGGTTGGATTTGAGAAGAGCCTTAATTGAATTTGTAGCCGCTTTGAAACGGCGAAAGAAAATAGCAATGTATTTTTAATTAGAACAGATATAAAAGATGCAAAAGTTGGAAATGAAATACTATTATGTAACATTTTATTTTTAAAAAACTTCTTTTTAATAATGTATAAACGTTCATCGGGATGTTTTTTCAAATTCTGTTCTAGCCTTTTTTTTTTTTACAATAATTATATTTTTTAGATCTTTGAATTATTTTATATCTGTTATTAATTTAATTATTATTAATTTATAATATATTAATTTTAATTATATAATATTTCAATTTGATATATTTTTAATATATAAATTTTAATGTATTTTTAATATATTAATTTTAATACATTAATTTGTTTAAAAACAATTAACAAGCCGTTAGTGAATGAACTGGGCATAGTTAGTCAGTACGGAGATGTCTTATCTCTGCTTATAACTGATATCGCCTGTAAATTCAATTCAAATTTTAGAGTAAAATTAATACTAATAAAATGATTAATCTTCTGAGAAGTGTTGACTCAAAAAAAATGAGTGCACTGGTCAAGGTTCATTAACAAAATAATTTAAATGTTACCTTTAATATGAAGGGAAAATGATGAAAACCTTGCACAGCTTGTAGGTCATAGACCTTAAAAAGGCCTTTGTTGCAAATCGTGTGGGGCACCACATGGGACAAAGAAACCGAATTTCGCACCAAGCACTGTAGTACGCAGCGAAAGAAAAAAAAAAATACTCAACTCACTAAAAATGGATATTGTAGTCGTGAGTGAAATGAAATAAAACCTACTCGTATATAGGTTGCAACTAAGAAAAAAAAAATTATTAACGCAAGGAAGAATAAGTAGCTACTGCATATTTGAATTACTGCTTAATAGAGTTAGACGATTTTAGAAATCATATTATTAAAAATTAACAAATATCTATTTTTTTATGTTTTTGAAGAAATCTGCTTTATTTAATCAGATGCAGATGCACAACTGTGATTCATTGTAACAGTGCCTATATTACTTAAAAACATAAAAAAATACATAGGCGGTTACAGGTAAAGAGTAAGTTATTTTTTAATTCATGCTACACTTAGGTGTTTCAATACATAATATAAATACTAAATAAGATATATCAGAGCGAAATATAATGTGGCATAATAAACTCTCATGTAGAATGCGATTTAAAATTTTAAATGTTCAATAGTTTTTTATACCGTATTCGAAATTTCCTTACTTTACTTTTGTTAGCAGAAATCAGAGAGAAATATAGCGCGATCTCACGTTATAAATAAAGATATCTATAAATTAAGATGTAAAATAAAACCGCACAATTCAAGTGTTTTGTAAAACAACAGTGTCTACCAATATTTAACTCTTTTGACCCTAAATTTTTTTCCAATTGTTAAAAAAAATATTTTTACGCTAACAAATTAAAATAAGCTATCGAAACCACAGAAGTTTTATCAAGATCTATGTTTCTTTATTCTATATACATATCTGTCTATTTAATTATTATTATTTATTTATTTTTTCATTTTACTGAAACATGCTATTAGCATTTCATTTGTTGTATACAACTGAATATCAAGGGGGGGGGGGGGAACACGCAGATATACGTTTATGATTGTATATATACTGAAGTTATTAAATAAACTGTCAGAGATGGAAAATCGTATCTCTTCAGTGAAAAACTTTAATCATCATGCGATGTCTATTTAAAGGGGATATATTAATTCTCAACTTTCCAAAAACGTTTTTTTTCTTTTTCTTTTTGCGATAGTTAAATTTTTATACTGAGCATAATTTATGATAAAAAAGATTAAAAGTTATATCTCAATTATTAAGAAAGATATGAGTAAAAATGTAAGAATGCGCACGATCAAAATATATTGAATACTGAAATTTTAAACTCAGTTTTCAGGAAACTAAAATTTTTAACACCAGCAGCATGATAACTTCAAGAATATCTAACACTTTTGTATAAAATTTGCTCTCATTTACGCATAATTAAATTGTCTAAGAGACATTAAGCCATTTTTTTGAAAATTTTATATTTTTATTTCAAATTTTAAACGGAGAAAGATTTTTTTTTAAAGCGCAATTTTTTTATTTTTCAAAAATTCATAAATTTGAACCTATGGCTCTTTGATACAACCTTATTTTACAAAAAAACACAAAGATTTTATATATATATATATATATATATATATATATATATATATATATATATATATATATATATAGATAGATAGATAGATAGATAGATATATATAGGGGAGAGTGGGGATACTTGAGCATAGGGGATACTTGAGCCACCCCCTTTATCTCTACAGTTGTTCAATTTTTCTTTCTAAAACTGGCAACATGGTAACATATTTATAGTTCTGAACATGTAAAAAAGAAATCATATACCTTGGTACCATTTTTAAAGTATGGTGATTAACCCTTTGAGCTCTGCTGGTAGAATTTTCTACCACAAAATTTTAATTCTGAAATGTCACAACGACACCAGAAAATTCGACCAAATTTATTTGAAAAAGGTTTAATGCATTTTTTCGCGTATATTGTAAATCGGTTTTTTTCTTTGCAAAATACTGGTGCGAATGTGACATCTGGCTCAAGTATCCCCTCCATGGGGATACTTGAGCCACAATGTAAAAGAAAAAGTAAAAATTTATTAGACATAGAAAAATAGTTCAAAATTAATTGAAAGTGGTTTTCAATTGAAGAAAAAATATCAAATTTTCATTTTCAATATTTTATTTTGTTCTAAGAAATTCTAAAAAATTTTAAAAAATTAAAATTTAAAAAATGGCTCAAGTATCCCCATCTTCCCCTACAGAAAGTTGGGATGATGCCCATCGAGCCCGGATATTTTAGTATAAGTCAAGCAGCTGCAGGTTTCCGACTATAATATGTGACCAACTCTAACAACAAAAACAAAAAAAATTCAAATACTTGAAGCAATAAAAAACAACGTGTAATTATTATTTTTTCCAATTATTTTTTTCTTTTTCTATTCCAAAATATGTCAATTTTTTACCGTCGAGTATATAATCTCTAAAATCGACGTCTTAAATTATTAAACCAAAACTAAAAGCGCGTCGAAAGTCTTTTAGGAAAGAAAAATCAACCAAATGAAGAATTGCTATTCTAGACTTTCTAAACTTTTTTTTTCTTAACAAGACAAAAAGAAAGAAATTCTCATAAGCTTTTTCTCTCAAATAAGATGCTTTTAAAATGTAAGACATAATAGCAATTAAGTACACTGTAAAGAAAAAAAAATGTAAATTTATGGTATTTTACCCTGAATTACTACAGTAAATTTAGGGAAAATGTCCCTTTTTCCAGATAAACGGTCAATTCCCGTAAAGTTTTATGGGCTTTGCCTGGAATCTCTGCTGCAGTAGAATTACTTTTACAGTGTATCGTAACTAATTCTACAATACGAAATTGCTTTGAATTCTAATACAATATTTAATATAATATTTGCATTATTTTCTCAAAGTTTGCCATCTGATCATAACTCGCATTATCGTCAAATATAATGTATAATGTTGTGTTAAATGTTATACACTAAATTTAAAAATTCTGTGCGTTACGATGTGCACGCGAGTCTGACTGAGATTGTGAAAAAGGAGTGTTTCGCTTCCTTTTTTTCTTTTCTTTCATTTTTGTTCTTTTTTTTTAAACTTTATTTTATTTTCTTTAATTTTCTTTATTTAATTTTAATTTTTATTTAATTTTATTTTTTTGTACAGTTAAAAAAGTATTAGAGTTACGGAGAGTGATAACTCTGTGGTTTCATCTCAGCTTCGTTAATGATTTTCAAACAAAATAACATTTAAATAAAGAAACTTGAAAATAGAAATCAAGTATCTAGCTATATATATATCTAAAGATTAAATTTTGTGCATTGTATTAAATTGCATCAAATATGTACCTCGTCTTTGATACTTTTCTGTACATTGAATACCGGATCAGACAAATATTTAGCTTAAAATAATATTAATATATTCTAAATGACAGTAGTCTCATTTTATATGCAGTGGTCGATACAGGCAAAAATTGTGTTTCCTTTGGAACCATTTCGCAAAATTTATTTCACTGGATGAATTATTTCATGAAATTCCATTCTTGAATAATAATAATAAATTCAAAGTAAACAAGTCCACCAATAATAAAATCTTTACTAGAAAAAAAATAAAAATATGATAGTTATAAATGCTCAGTTTAAATTTGAGTAATTAGAATTCATTTTAAAGGGACAGTGGATCTTTATTTGAGCAAAATCGTCGCAAAAGGGATCGATTTCTGTTGTATAATAGTACCAAAACAGCTTTTTCTTATTAAAATATCATTTATGAAGGTTTAAAGAAGTAAATAATAAAGGTAAGTGTATTTATATACTTTAAAACTGTTTTTCTCAAAACTAATTTTTCAGCGTTTTTAGATTTTTGAAATGCTCCTTGCGACGTAATTTTTGATCAATATTTATGATATTTATAAGGAAGTATCCTGATATTGTTTAGAAAGAAATTGTGTAAGCTTTAAAAATTCGCCTTCATTAAAATAGTCAAATTTGATTTTTTACTTATTAAAAGGCAAAATTTAAATGAAAATCGATGTGGAATTTAGAAAAAAAAATCTGAAATATTAACTATTCAAGAGACTAAAAAAAATCTTTTACAAATTTGCTTATAATAGAGTTTTAAGTGATAAAAATGCAAAAGCAAGAAAATATCTCAAAAATTAAAACACGAGGAACATTTTAAAATTTCATTTAAAAATTTAATTTTTTTTTAAATTTCTAAAATTTAATAAGATTGAAATTTTTTTTAATGTTTCTATAATTCTATAGCATCAAGTGTTCTATATGCTTTTGATGAAATGTATATATGCACAAAATTTCATATTGCTATGATGAAAGTTTAAAAAAAAATTACTTTAACGTCCACCGTCCCCTAAAGCTACGAAGTTTTAGTTACTAAGTCACTGTTTTTTTGAAGATAAAATAGATATGCATTTTAAATTGTAAATATTTTATTTATCTTATGCAACTAAAAACATTTATAATAATTTTTAAGTAAATTTTTAAATAATTTAAATTTATATATATATATATATATATATATATTTACGTAAGAATAATGACGAAAATTATTATTTTAAGTAGTAAGAAAGGGATTTAAGAAATATTAAAAAACTTAAACTTTTTATTCCAGAGCGAGTTCCGAAATCGATATTAAAGAAGGAAAGAATATAAAAGTAAAAAATAGGTATAATGAAATACTTCAACATTGGAATATAGAGAAATGATTTGAGACTTAAGTTTTAAATCGAATATATATTTATATAGATACGACACTTATAAATGTAGTTTTACTATACATTTTGTTTAATATAAAGCAGAATCTTCTCCCCTTTTTAAGAAGTTGGAAAAGAATTTGTCTTTCTAAGAAACTAAATTAACAACTAGAAAACATAATATTAAATTTAGCCATTCCTGGCAGAATACAAAAAAAAAAAAAAAAAAAAAAAAAAGAGAGAGAGAGAAAGAGAGAAATGAATAAATAAATAAAATAAAATAAGAAAAAACTTCAGATTTATCAGTTAAATTTATATAAAAAAAATTCGTAAAATAAATTTGTCTTGTTGAAAAATTAAAAAATTGAAATAAAACGTTGGTTATAGATGTTTAAAAGGTATTTAAAAAAGGGAGAAGAAAGAAAAACAAAATAATATAATTATTGACTTACCTATCTTGAGCGTTATTCTGATTATATTTGGCAGCTAATGAACGCATGAAGTCGCTGTAGTTCCGCGTCATCATCTCCATTTGCTTGATAGCCGGATTGGCAGTGGCAAGTCCGGGCGGAGAAAACTGGGGCGCAGATGCGACCCGGAGTGCGGCCAGCCCAAAGCCGGGCACGAGAAGCGACGGAAAGGCACGGGCGGGGCTCGGCGAGTGCGGTGATAGTGACGGCGATGACGAGGATTCCGGTTCGGGGCTCCCCCGTTCCGTTTTCGGCGTGGCACTAGCCAGGGCGTCCGTCGGCATCACTGCAATCCCAACTGAAATCACATCGGAAGGATGAATTAGAGAAAAAACTATTCCGAGGTCGATCTCAGGGTCAAGGTCCAGTGCACCGGCAGGTAGCGCGCACGAGCTGCGAATGAGATCGGTGGCCGGCCCACATGCCACTTACTTCGGGGTTGCCTAGCTTGGCGCTCGCTCGTGGCGCCAACATGTGCTCGCACTTAGCTTCGATTTCAATCTAATTGCCCGCATTATTTTAATAATTGAGGATGAAGGTTGGACACTTTTAGTTCGGCTTCAAAAAGAAGTCTTATTCTTATGTATCGGAACCACTTTTTCATTATTAACTATCCGATGAATTAATGTAAAATGTCTTACTTTTAAAATATTGAACGTATGCTAATGCATAAAGCTTCACTTTTGTTTACGTTTCCTCGAGTTTCGTTTTTTTTTTTTTTTTTTTTTTTTTTTTTTTTTTTCCATCCAGCGCGTATTTTAGCATGCATATCTTTGACGTTTTCTTTTATATTGTTCGTAGTTTCGTTTTGGTTTCGGTTTTAGAAAGATGTACTATTATTGAAGATTGGTTTCCTTTCAGATTGGATTCATTTTAAAAAAGTTATTACTCCATTGAGAAATGGAAGCAAACTGAACCCAATACCCAACTGATAGCAATAGCCGACTGAAAAAATTATATAAAATGCGTTGCACTTAAAATGCCGAGCGTAAATGTCAAATAGTGTATGGACCTTCAATATTTTTATTTTAGTTATATTTTTAGGAATTTAGTTTTTTAACCCTTTATCTTCCGACGGTACTTATAAGTACCATTAAAGTAACTTATTATAAAATTCTTTTAATACGTCAGTTAGTTGTAAAACTGTTTAGAATGAGTTACAGCTATATTACTTTATCTTGTTCCAAAAACATTATTTGGTTATACAAAATTAAAATATTTTTTAAAGGATGATTTCTTTTGCCTTTGCATCTTTTCAGGTTTCTTGGTGCTGAGGGAGGGTGATGGGGATTGTTCAATTCGGAAATATTTCTATATTTATATTGTAAGAACATCATATTTGTACATTTTATAATGCTACAAAACAGTAAGAAAATAACTAAAAATAAAAGATTTGAGTTTATTGAGAAACACCGAAAATACTGGCGATAAATATATATCAATAAATAAAAACTTTGTTAAATCACCATAAAAAGATAAAATAAACAGGACGCGTTTCGAGCTGCAAAATTACTGCTCGTCATCAGCTGATCCAAACACGTGTCACAACGGACAGAGTCATTTCCACTCTGTCCGTTGTGACACGTGTTTGGATCAGCTGATGACGAGCAGTAATTTTGCAGCTCGAAACGCGTCCTGTTTATTTTATCTTTTTATGGTGATTTAACAAAGTTTTTATTTATTGATATAAAAGATTTGAGTGGTGTTATAAAAATTGCACAAAATCCCTGTAAATTCAATTTAATTAATCCATCTAAATCCTTCAATCCTTCTAAAATATTTCAAATATTTATTAAATGATTATCTAAATCTTTTAATTTAGTTTAAACAATTTGCTTAAAGTGCTTTAGAATGTAAAAATTTCATGAATTCATAATGCGGTAGATAAACGGTTCTCTTAGCATATTAGAGTCTTTCATTTTTTAATACTAATTCTATATCGGATGCCCTCATAAGTGATAAGTTATTTTTAAAACCCCGAGTTTATTTTTGTGTGTGGAACTTTGCACTTTTATTTTTATATAAGCTACTCGGATTTTCGTTCTGGTTTTATTTTTCGTCCATCTCTGTAAAATAAATTAGTAAATAAATAAATAAATCCGTTAAAATACGGAAATTGCACTGGTAATCTAGACGCAAGAACTGTTTCCGTATTTTAACAGAAGAAAGTTTCCGTAAATGTCTCAAAAATTTCCGTTTTTTTTACAAAAATATTCCGTTTTTTTCATATTTTTAAATTTAAAAGTTTTCGTTTAAAAGACAAAATATAATCTTTCAAGGACAAATTTACGTCGTTGTGAATTTCATTTTTCCAGGACAGGTTTATATCAATGCCAGAATATCTAATACAAACAACAATGGAACAACACTTACCCTTCTGGAAATTCGAACCAGGGACCTGTCTGCTTCCAGCTTAGTGCGTTTGACCATTGCACCACGGTTAAACTAGCTATGCTTCCAAATATCATTACTTATTTCGGAAGTTTCTTTAATAAAGAAAGGGCCAAGACTGTAAACAAGAAGCTTAATTTGGTAGATATATATATATATATTTTGGATGAGTATGCAATTTTGAATTTTTTTGCACATTTTTTTTTTCTCATAATTTTAAATATTTGGCTTTTTAATTTCATTCTTTATAAAAGATTAATTTTAGGCTTTAAAATATAAAATGCATTAAATGTGTATTAAGAGTTAATTACTCATTTTCTGAAAAATTAAAAAAAAATTCTTTAATATTTTATTTATTTATTTGCAAAGATACCAACATGTTTTTTTTTTTTTTCAACATCATTTTTTCAAAGTTTTTAAATAATTTGTGTGATGATATGCTCAAATAAAGATAATTTCTATATTTCTTTTATTGATTATTATGATTTAGATGTAAGAAAAAAGTCGTTATTGTAATATTGAAAGTTTTGAATGCGAATCTTTTTAAAACGAATAGATTCAAAAATATTAAAATAGTTTTTTTTTTTTTTTTAACATTAGTTGACTGTGGAATTGTGTACACATTTTTTTCTCATAATTTTAAATATTTAGCTTTTTAATTTCATGCTTTATAAAAGATTAATTTTAGGCTTTAAAACATAAAATCGATGAAATATGTATTAAGAGTTAATTACTCCTTTTCTGAAAGATTAAAAAAAATCTTTAATGTTTTATTTATTTATTTATTTGCTATGATACCAACATTTTTTTTTCGACATCACTTTTTCGGTTTTTAAATTAGTTGTGTGATGATATACTCAAATAAAGATAATTACCATATTTCTTTTATTGATTATTATAATTTAGATTTTTGAAAAAGTCGTTATTATAATATTGAAAGTTTTGAACGGAATCTTTTTAAAGGGAATAGATTCAAAAATATTAAAATTAAAAATAGATTTTTAAAATTTTAAAACATCCTAAAGATAAAAAGACTTTTACAAAATACATAATAGTTTGCTATAAATATGTCAAAAGCTACTTTAAAATCACCATAAAAATAAACTGCAACATTTTCTGTTAAACTATCTCAAATTTAAAAAGAAGTAATAAGATTTCAATATTTTAAAGTGTTATAAAAATGTGCCAGCCTTTATTTAAAATAAATAAATCAATAAATAAAAATATTATAACGAGTTTTTAAAAATACATAAAATAATGGCGCCATCACTGTAATCGATTTTGCCTGAAAAACTATCTACAACCTACATTTACGCGATATTGAATAATTATAGGACATATTTTTACTATAGAGCCACATTTACTCATTATCGGGGTTATACTGGAAATAGTATGACTGTGAGACAAGTTTACAACATTTAATTACTTCGTTTTCGAAAAACAGCAATTATTTTTAAACATCATTTACGGAACTTATTGTATTTTGAAAGCAATACAGAAATATTCCGTAAAAATTACAGAAAACTTACTGGATTTATACGGATTTGTAATCTTAAAATGTCAATTACAGAAATTATACTGTTTTCTTAGAAAAATTAAACTTTTCCGTAAAAAATTACGGAAAAATTTGTGTTTATTCACGGATTTTTTTTACAATGATCGATAGTCTGAAGAGGAAAATAGCTGTTTATGTATATACATAAAAATTCTCAAAAACATTGCCAGGTGTATTTTTTGCTAACTTAGAAATGATAATCTACGTGCATATCGCACACAAGCACACAAAATAATAATAATCGTCATTATTTTTTTCGATTTTTCCGTGATATGAAATATTTTTTATCGGATTTGTTGTCTGTGTAAAGCTTGATTTCGTTCGAAAAGTTTAGAATAATTTCACCAAAGAATACATTAAATATATTGAAATTCTTTTTTCAAGAACAATGAGCATCTTCACTTTTCATTTTTCTTTCAGAATGTATTTGTAGTAGTAATAGCTTTTACTGATATATATATATATAATTCCACACGGAAAATAGGAAGAAGTAAATTCGTTCACTGTATCAAAAAAAAAAAAAAAAAAAAAAAAAGGTAACGTCCTTTTTTTTTTTTTTTTTTTTTTTGTTTACAGTGTTTTAAGAAATTCTGAAGAAAAGTCTTTCGAAAAATGTCTAGAAAAATACCTCAGTTAAAGGCATTTAAATTAAAAAGACAGTTTTATGATTCTAATACAAACAGTGGAAAATATTTTTACTTGTGTTTATAAAATCCAAAATTTTTTCGAAATATTTTTATTTCCTATTAGTTATTCGGTTATTTAATACTTTAACTACTTACTTTAGTCCAATAGATAATTTCTGAGCATTTACTATTTACTGAAATAAAATTTAAATTAACGTATTGAATAAAAACACAGAAAAAAAACTGAAATGAAAATTAAATAAATTTCAGCTTTCAGTACCCAGTGTAATAATATCATATTATAAAGTCTAGATTTAGAAATAAAATATATGGGCTCATGTCAGTTTATCATTTGAATTTTGTTTTAAGCACTTTAATATCTCAAAATTATGTTTTCATTAAACATAGGTATGATTTAAATCTTATGACTTGCTACTTCAGAAATCAAGCAGATTTGTTAGAAATAAATGATCTTCTGAATTATAAAGAGTAATAAATCTTAATTAATTAATATAATGAAGAAAATTATTCATCAACATGTCATCGAATTTTCCGATGAGAATAATTTTTTCACTTACGTCATAGAAGTTGCTTCATCATGTGCAATATTAAAAGGACTTTTGAGCTAAATAAACCCTATTAATTAATCTTATGATCTATTATAACTCGAACTAAAAAGCTCTGAGTTTCTCTTCTTAAAATATACAATAAAAAGTACTTTAAAAATTAGGTAACGTAAATTCTCTTAGCTTGATTGGTCCATCAGGAGTTTAATCCGATATTGTAGATCACAGAATAAATGATCCGTTGCTGATAGATGATAGTTAAATTACTGATACATACTGAATTATTATTTTAATGAAAAATAAAGAAAATGTTAAGGTTAAACTAAAATACATAAATTATTAAAAATAATTTTTAACATATTAAATGCAGACAACATGTGTATCCTTTTAGAGTTTACATAGAGACTGATTAATACCGATTACTTATTTCATAAAGTTCTTTCAATATTACACAGCTGCATACGCCTAAATTTGACGGAAAAAAAATATATATTAGAATATATATCAGTGTTATATACACAATAAGATACTAAGCGAAATAAACAATTGTCACCTCTTAAAATAGGGATAACATAACTTTTCATGATAAAGATACACAAACTTCAGAAAATAACAAAAATTAAAGAAAACAACTCATAAATTATTATGTTGGACTTAACTTCAGCTACAAATCTTTTTTAAAACTTAAACATTATTTGAATGCCAAATTATTTAAGAAATTAAAATAATACCTCAGAAGACGAATTCAAAAATATCTGCATAATTTATTTTTTCTCCGTTTAAATATCGTTTGGTAACTGTACAATAATTATAATATCAATAAAACATTTTAATTAAAATAGAAACAAAGACTTACTAAACTGCATTTTAAATAATAACTTAATATAACGAAATGTTTTTAATTAATTTTTGATATTATTTAAAATAGAAATATCGTAATACTGGTGTATCACAGGTTTTAATGTTTCTTTTTCTAATATGACATCATTTACACCTTTAGAAACACCCATATCTTTTTCGAAATAAAAGCGTGATTTATGCAGTTATTTAAGAATTCTTTAGTTTCATAAAACATTTATTACAATTAACAAGAAATCGCGCAATTTATAGAAATATTTTCATTTGTGCACACCACGGACTTTTAAATAAATAGAAGTTCAGTTTATTTAGATGCAGGAATAAAAGTCAATGAATATGACATCATCACTGACACAGCTATAACAATGTATATTACATTCATGGAACAAATTTATCTGGTTTCTGAATGACGACATTTTCTCCATCGACAAAAATTCGCTTTAGATATTATATTTTATTAAAGTTTATTTTTTCTTATTTTATTTACATAATACTTAATGATATTTCTCAGTAAATAATCTGTGTATTTTACCGCGATTAGTGACTAATTATGTGCAATCATTTTATTAGGATTAAATTTTACGGAAAGCATAATTTTTTTTTCTTTGAAATAGGATTACACATTCACCGATGAGATCAAGCTCCTGATTGGTGGAAACTAATAAAGCAAAATAAATTTTTATTATAGCGAGAAAAGCTTAAACTGTTGCCACAGTTTTGAAGAAATGACACGAAAAAGCTTTTAAAATTAAAAATAAAATATAAAAATGTAAATAAATTAAAAATTAGCCAGAATGGGCACATCTACATATAAACAGCTTTCATTAAAAAAAAAAAAAAAAATAGTTATCAAAATCGGGCCAGTAGAAAGCTCAGGGCTGATTACTAAAGAAAACAGCCAGGTCTTTTAAATATAGAGACAAGACGATGCAGCTTCTATGATGTAAAAGAAAAAAAAGTTATCTGCATCGAAAAATATTATGAAATGTTGATAGATTATTTTCTTGGTTACAATACTTGAATGAAGATTTATTAATGTTTATAACTCAGAAAATCATTTATTTATATCACTTCTTACATATAAATCCAGGGATTAAGAACATATAAAATATTTATATACTTTAAAGAATCTACACTAAATATAGAATGTAATATTTTTGAAATATAATACAAGTTAGTCAAAAAAGAAGAAGCTTAACTAAATATAATGTAAAATATGGAAAATAATGGTTTAACTAAATCATATATATATATAAATATATCTGAATCCAACACACATATATATGGGTCATTCCACAAAAATCGGGTAACTTCGTGAAATTGCAAAAAAATTATTTATCATTTAATGTATTCAAAATTTGAAAAATGCCCATTTGTAGACAAAGTTGATTCCGTTTAGGAGCATGTATAATATTTTGAAAATTGAAAAATGTTTTTATTAAAATTTAGCTTTTTGACCCCAAAAAGTCAGTCCCCTGGCGTGTACCACTGGAAAAAGTGAAGACTTAAATACTAATTATTTTTAAACTAATGGATTTAGGCAGAAAAAATAAAGGCTGTTATATTCTGAGATAGTTAATTAATAACTATTTGTGTATGTTATGTGATTTTTTTAAAAAAAGTATTACTTTTTTTAAATTTCAAGTTGTGTACCCCTACTCTGCGCGTCAGTCCCCTAGCTCATGTTAGATTCCAAAAATTTCTGATATTATCCATTGTTGTTTACTTAATTTTCTTTTTCATATTTATTTATCATATAAAGATGGCAGTGAAGACTGATATTTATCCATCAGCCATTTTTATTCAATGTTTATTGCCATTCTTGTGTCGACAAACACATTGCAAACACTCAATTTATCAGTCCCCTGGTAAGTAATAATTTAATAATTTATAAAGAATTATTATTGATGTGTGCTGCTTTTAACGTCTTTTTATTGCTGTACTTAATATTAAAACAGAATAATATGGTATTTGGTTCCAATAAGTAGATTTTTTGTGTTTTATAGTGAAAACGTCAGTCCCCTGGCATCAGTCCCTTGGCAGTTTTTCAGATAAAAAAACCCAGGGGACTGACGTAAAAGCAAAAAACAGTGAAACACATTAGTGAATGCTAGATCACATAATTTCTATAATAATTTTACATTATTTTAGAAATTCTCTTATCAATTAATAATTAGTTACTGATCTATACTATTAAAATCTGTGCGCAACACTATGTAACCTCAAAAATTTGGAAACCACAGCGCGCAGGGCTATGACATGAGGCACACGGGTTGCTGATAGGGGGTTCATGAACGATTGGCGTCAAAAACTTGAATATTTTAAATAGATTTTTTATACATATATTTTAACGAATGTTTGCCTATTTCAATCATTCAGAAAATGGCTGTTGTTTTCGGACAAGAATAGGTATATCTGTTGATTATCAGACGTACTTTTGTTGCCACAATGGCAAAAAAAGTATTAAAAACTACAAAAAAAATTAATAACTAAAAAACAAATTGAGATACAGCTTTCAAACAAATTGGATTAAAAAGTCATTTTTTTGCCTATACGACTGTGTAAAATTTTAAAATGTGCGATGTTTAGAAGTTCAAAATTTTCAGTACCGAAAATTGTAAAACTGAAATTTCATTTAAATTTTGTTTGTTGTTGGTCCATGTACATCATCCTAACAGTCTTGTTATGAAATCGCTTGAGTTGCTTCTGCTATCCTAACTTGTGAACATTACAAATTCAGAACCATTGAATTTGAACAAAATAAAGATCTTTCAGGGTGTTGTTCAACATTCACAGCTTCCAAAGAAAAAAAATCACGTGAAAAGCCTAGTAAAAAATTTACAAGTGAGCAAGAGATCAAGTACAGTGTTGGAGACTTTATTCTAGTCAAATTTTTAATAAGAAATAAAGAATACCGGAGTGCCGCAGTTTGTTCGCATGTTAAAGAAAGCGGAGAGAAGTTGGATGTGACATTGTATTGGAAAAATTACCTATACCTATTTCAAGTACCAAACGTAATAAAATCACTTATACATTTAATAAAACTACTGATATTTGAGAAAAAAATCACTGTTAATGTTTGCTTTGGTTTTAAAAGTTATAACTTGTTTGAAAAAGTTTTTTTAAAGCTTTTAAAAAAATTAAATTAGTGTTATTAAAATAAGTTAAAAATCATATATTCGTTGATGATTAATATAAAAAATATGTATTGAGATTATGTATTAAACATGTTTTTATTATTCTTTTGGATAATTATTAATCATTTTTTTAAAAAGTTTGAATTATTCATTAAAAAGTTCATTCTAGAATAAAACTATCGGTTTCTGCCAGTTGCTTGGAAGTCACATCAGTCCCCTGGAATCTACTTTTTTAAAAAAGCTCGATTTTTTCAAAAATATTTAGATATTTGAGTGTTGCTGTACGAATATAATAAAATAAACTTGTTGTTCATTGATATAGCAAAAAAATTTTGAAATCTGAGATAAAAATAGTACATTTCAATTTAACCTCTAAAGTTACCCGATTCTTGTGGAATGACCCATATAAGATAAGTATATTTTTACATTTACAAAACTAACATATAAGGAAATCTATTGAACGTAAAATTGATTTGATAACGCATTCCATATAATAATATACAGCTTAGTCAATTACGGAACATATTGTTTTGGCTTTGTATAAATTTTTTAATTTTTAATTATCTGTAAAGTTTTTCGAATGCAAATTGATTTTAACAAGAAGTGCAGTAAGTAAGAGCCCTAAATGGAAATTTGAGACTCTTATTAAACAAGTAGATAAGTGTGATCAACATTGCACGGAGGATTTCGTTTAATATATATATATATGCATATATATATATATTTCAAAACAACCTACCTTTAATTAATAATTCCAAATTATTAATTTATAATTATTAAATTCTTACATAGATGGTATCATCAAATTTAATTTTAAAATAATTATAAAAGGAATTTATTTATTTTAATTGAATTAAAAATGTTCAAATCAAATTATTCAAATAAAATACAAAATCTTGAATTTTTTGAAAATTCGATATTAAAAAAAATAGCGAAGAAAAAAAAATAGCAAATTTAAATTATTTAAAAACGAAAAAATTGTTTAAACAAAATTGAGAATGCTGAATTATTGATAAATCACAAAAGTTTTTAAAATAGAAATAAAATTGAATTTCAAAAAATCATTATAAATGCCAGTGAAATTAAAAAAAAACCACATATATATATAAACCGTTAAGTTGGCAAAATATGCGAATTTTTTTTAAATTAAACCCATCTTAGCATGAAGTTTTCAAGTTCTAGCACCAAGGTTCCCACTAAGAACCTTCCACTTACTAGCGAGACGCTTTACCTCCAAGCTATGATGTCTCCATGAAAAGTGTTGAAATTAAGGCTCTCTTAAAATTATAATTACAAAAATGAACAGATGACATTGACAAAATTGATTTAATTCAAATAACAAACTTTTTAAAAACTTTATTATTTGTCGTGTGACACGAGGTATTCAGCTATAAGTGCAAAGAAAAAAATAATAATAAAGTCTCTGACTTGTACAGTTTTTGTGCACTAACTCTGTGATGGACAGACAGAAACGAATAGGGTTTCATCAGGTGAACAAAACCCTAAAAAGAGGAAAAGTAATAGTTTTAGATTAATCCATTAAGAGTTTTTGACAAGCACCACTCGCTCAAAAAAGAGTTGCCTACACCATTACTAAGACCGTTTGAATAACACTAATTTTGAACTATAATTTTTGCTGTAACTGGCAGATATTCCAATATGGGTAAATTTATATTTTCTCCCTATTTTTAGTTTATTGTATTAAAAGATGGCTAAATGTTAATGTAACGATTATTTATAACGCATTATAAATTAACAGTATTAAAAAAAAAATAGTAAGTCATTAAACGACTAATAATCAGTCGGAACGACATAATTAAAGAAGAAAATGTTAAACGTGGCTGCCAGGATGATCAAAGATTGATTTTCCTCGCGCCCCAAAAATTTCTATCAATGGGTATTAGAGGTAGCATGGAATTTACATTACAAATATAAATTAAAAAAAAAAAAAAAAAAAAAAACTATTCTTGTCTATATGACTGATATTTGTCCACTCATGAATGCACTTCAGTGAAGAGGATGAATCTATTAAACGGCGAAAATAAAAATAAAATTTTAATTCTGTCTTTTTTAAGAGGAAATTATTTTTCAAAATATTTGTGCCTCAGTTCATCCCAGTTTCATTCTATGCATGTAAAAAAAATCGCACTTCGCTAATGTCTTAGTATAAAGAAAACCAAACATCAGTTCTCAGTACGGCCATATCCTGCGAGTGTGCGGTCAAGCATTGTCCCAGGGAGGTTGGTCAGTACAAAGTGCAAAATTCTGAAAATTTAGGACCCCGGCAATCTACTTGGATCTTCTGCTGTTTATTTATAAAAAAAGAGAAAAACTGACCTCCCCCTCATCTCCTTCTCCTTTTTTTCACTTCAGAATTATATACTTTAGGGAAGCGAAGCATTTGAAATACTAAGGAGGGAAATTATTTAAGTAAATGTTTTAAGTTTTAATGGAGATTTTTTAAAAATAAAATATCATTACAATAACAAAATAATGTTTTTTCTTTTTCTTTATGCAATCATTGACTTTTTTTGATTTTTACGGCAATTTTTCCAAAGGTATATGCTTTTAATGTTATAGTTCGGTATGGTAAACGTTGTTCTGTTCTAAATAAAGTTTATTTAGAATTTTTACAGCGATTTTTTTTTGCGAATTTTTTAAGTTTTTTTTTTTTTTTTTTTTTTTTTTTTTTTTTTTTTTTTTTTTTAGAGTTTTGTAGCATTTAAAAAAAAAAATTGTGAAAGGGATTGAGTTTTAAGCTTTTATCCCAATATAATGAATTTCTTTTTCTGCGCTTGTTGATTTTTAACTTTTTTCCCTGTTTCACGGTGATTTGTCCACAATGGGGAACGAAATTTGATTTTGGTCTTTTAGTCCATTGTAGTTGATGCTGTCCTTTTTTTTCACTTGAGATTATTCGGAATTTTTTGAAAAATTTTTATGTGATTTTTAGAGTTTTTATTTTTTTGTGTTCTGCAGCTTTTTTTGTTTTTGTTTTTGTTTTCTTGGCTAAACCGATGAATTGCAATGTCTAAAAATAATAAATTGTCTATAATGGCTGTAATCACTGTAATTTGTATGAGTGCTTCACGCTCATGAAAACATAGACAAAAATATCACTGAATTTTGCTAAATCATTGTATTAGAGTCTTTAAAAAGATGAAATTCTTTGTAGCAGCTATCTCTATAACGCATGTGTAAACACTTCGTGCCCTTGAAAAAAAGAAAAAAAATAAAAAAAATAAAAAACATCAGTAAATTAAACTAAACCATTCTATTGGAATCTCTAAATATATGAAATTCTTTAAAAATGCATTCACTATAAAGGTTTAAAAAATCATATTACTTTTTATGTTTTAAAATAAGTATTAAAAGATAAAAATTTTCATTTTTTCAAACTTTCCACTGGTTTAGTCCGAACTCGAGTATACAGAACTGGGAAGAAACCACATACCACTGAATTACTATGTGCTCATTCAGAAACAAAATTTTAAGGACATGTGGCACATCTCGACAAGCAAAATGAAATAGATTTTGCAAAATATTTAACATCATGTATTTTACTTAAAAATAAAGACAGAAAAAATACAATAAACATACACATTGTAACCCATATAAAAAATCAAAAGAAACGAATTTCATGTGTAAATTTGTTTTTCAGAACTAATTAACTTTTTACATATTTCTATGAAAGTTTTTGAACAATATACCAATTCAGTACACTTTTCTAAAAAAACTGTTGAATATATTACCTTAAAATTTGGTATGGTATCATAAAACATATTATTTGAGACTAATAAGAAAGAATTTTGATTTTGGTTTAATAGAAAAAATATATATATACATGTTAAAAAAATTTGAAAAATTTGAAAAATTGTAATAATTTTAAGAACATATCTTTCATTATTATTGTTATTATTATTATTATGTTTTTTTTTTTTTTTTGTCTCAGACCTATAAAGTTAGAAATTTTTAAAGAAACAAGTTGGTTACACAATTTTAAAAAGTTTCACCGGTTTACCTAAAATGGAATTTTAAAAACATGTACCAAAGCATAAGAAAAACATTTCTCGGAAAAAAAACTATATACATACCCACAATGCACAAAGCATATGTCAATACCTCTCAGTACCGTAAACTTTTAGGTCGTAACCATTTGACACCATAATCTTTCAGTTCTATTTTTTATGCTAATAATTGAAAACTCAAAAATTTTGAATAATTTTTTTGCCCTTAAACAACTGTTTGCCGACATTCCGTTTGTGTTAAATCTGTACAATTAATTAATGGAATTGGGAGCTAAATTGGACCTTTAGTCGTATGATGTTGCATTTTCACAAAGAATGAGTTTGCAATATCTGGTGCTGTGATAATCTACTATATAACATCCGATTATATGCTTCCAAAAAGTATGTGCAACGAAGTCTTCGGGAGTTGAACACAGTACCTTCGCTACTCAAGTAGCATAAATGGTTGTGGTAAAGTTGGTTAATTGTTGGCTTAATGTCGTTTTACATTGGTCCGCACTTACAAATGTCCGCCTAGCCATAACATTATCCAACAGACTATTTGCCAACGAAGGACCAACCTTTAATTGCTTTTAATCCTCCTTAGGCATGCTCGGAATTAGAGGAATCTCTGCATCTACTATTACTCAATCATTTACCAACCCTGTTATTCTCAATCCTAAAATTTTCCAACAGTTAGCACAAACTATCAACGATGGGCTAACAAAACTGTTGCACTTCGATATGCTCTCAAGCGATTAGAGGAAATGACTTAATTATTCCGCTACGGAGCATACATGTAAGTTTTCAAAGCACTTGTGGACAATCATCATTACATACAAAGTGACTGGCAGCAATAAATTAGTAATAACGTCTATTACAAGCGATAAAGTTTATGGGTCTATAATGATATACTTAAATTTTGCTACAGAGAGAAATTGTAATAAACGTGAAAGTTTTTAGTACTATCACTTAATTTTGACATCATATTTGGGATTTTCAGAATACTTTACAAAATTATCCTCCAAATGAGCTGCAATTAAGGACTTCTTTGCTTTAGTTTTAGAAATTGATTTATGTTAAAATATTCACATTTTTTAAATCGAAAATTAATTTCGTGTGCATACATACACGCACATATATAAATACAGTAAATTCTATTACAATATAAATAAATAGATATATTTAAAAAATGTTTTTTTATTTTTTTCTTCCTCTCCTAAAATTAAATTGCGTACTTTAAAAATTGTGCAATTTTAAAGACAATTCAACTGTTGTTTTTTTAAACTAAACATTTTAAATTGCTAAATTAGTTTCATACATAAACTGCACTTATTTTTACGTATTTAGTTAGTTAATTCAAATGATTTTACGCCGGAAAATATACTTCATATAAGTTTTGTAGAAAATATTATTAAATATTACTACATTTAAACTAACTATTCTGCTTTTCAGACAGAGGTTTGGACAGCATCAGTTCGAGAATACACGCCGAGGCCAAAAATATGCTGTCAGAATCCTCGTGTGAAGATATTAATATATCATCATTTGTATTAAACCTTTGAGCTCTGATGGTAGAATTTTCTACCACATAATTTTAATTCCTAAATGTCACAACGGCACCAGAAAATTCGACCAAATTTACTTGAAAAAGGTTCAATGCTTTTTTTTAATTTTTCGTGTATACTGTTAAGCGGATTTTTTTCTTTGCAAAATACTGGTCCAATATGACATTTGGAATTTTGAAGAAATTTACCCACCAGAGCTCAAAGGGTTAAACGCTTCCCTGATTTGCCCATATATCATACGGGCAACGTATTTTTACCAATCATGATGTATTATTCTAACCAGTAAATTTTTATTGTAAACTTTACATTATTTAATCTGAGCATTTTTCTGATTCAGCTAGGAAAAATTTTCTGTTTTGAAAAACCGGTGACAAAAGATTAAAAATTCTGTAAAAAAACATTAAAAAAGATAGGCATTATTTGAAAGTTTTTTCAAAAATATTGATCAGTTAACCCCTTAACGCGCAGTGTTGCCGGGTCGGCAACACCTAAAGTTCCCCCTGTTTACAGACACAAAAACTCCGTGAATATTTCAAAAACTACTCTAATGGCTACTTTAAATATTTCTTATGAGTTCGAGATAGCAGCACCACAGAGATCAAACTCTACTGTTTTTAAATAATAGGTAAAATGTTTTACTGTAATACGCGCTTCACAGCAATGCTCTTCTCACTGGGCTTATCAATGCTTTACTTATGGGAGGTTACCACTTCGGCAACAGCTATATATTAAAATGGTTAGTGCAATCTTTACAAAACAATGCCTGTGTACTCCTCTAGGCCTAAATAGATTGCATAATTTTTTTCCCTTTAAATTCCAACTTTAAAGTGTAGTGCGCCGGAAAGGGTTAAGTGGTGAAATTAATACAGTTACAGTGTTAAAATTTAGTCTACAAATAGTTACTATTAATAATTATTTATTTATTTAATCTCTTTCGAAGTGATCTTTAAATTTAATACATTATGAAAGAGGGCAACCCGATCTCTGATCTAATATAGGGGAATTACGGTATTTAATATGTCTCAACATTATTGCATTGCTTTTCTAACTAAATGGTTGAATTAGTTATATTATTCTTATAATGTTTGTGGCAACAAGAGTAAATAATTTCTAAGCATATTTTAAACTTGCTGTTTGCATAGATGTATTCATTCATACTTCAATTAATTCTTACATTAGTGAGTGCTTTGTTTAATCTATTTTATTATTATTTTTTTTTAATTTATTGTTATTTTTGGCTTCTTTTTTCTGAATTTAGTGTGCACGGTAGCCCATATATTGCATTTTTAGCTTGTTATGGCTTATGCAACAACGAAACACTCATGCTATTTGTGGAACTCCAGGTAATATGGGCCTGAGGATTTTAGGTCTTAGTTCCACTAATATTTCCATTATTGTAATTGCAATTTCTTGTTTCATTTGTTATGATGATTGATTTCAAAAAACCTTTTCATATCTATTTATCCTTCATTTTTATTTTGCATAAAAAATCATAAAATTTGTATAAAACTCACAATTCAAATAAAATTTACATAAAATTCACAATTGTTGAGGATAATATGTAATGATTTATAATGGTTGTATATATATTAAAGCGTTTTGTAATTATTAACTAGTAAAAAAAATTGGAAAACGGAGCATAAATGTATAAAACAATTATATATATAAAATACAAACGGAATTTTTTTTCTGACCGCTTGCTACTTGAGTTCTACTGAAGGGATTTTGATTTACTGGCACTGTTAGATAGATATTATTTCAGGGATGCTTTTCGTACGTAGCATATCGTTCTACGTATATTAGTTATAGAATAATGACGGAAAATTCTGTTATTTTGGACGATAAGGTTACCATTTTAGCGAGATTATTTTTTAGGGTTGATTAAAATTGGGGAAAGAATTTAAATGGTTATACATCTGGAAAACAATGTACTAATTTTATATATATAATGTAAGAATACAGTTAAATTACGATTATGAAACCGTTTTTATTTCAAAAAACGGTCGAATGACTAGACAGTTTGCTGCAAAGTTTTAATAGTGTAGATTTCCAAAATTTAAACCTGCATAGTTACAAAAACTACTTAAAACAAATGACAACAAACTTTCAGTTTGGCATCCAAGGTTTGGTATTGTAACATTTACCTACGAATTCAAATATAACACCAAAATTAGGTATTAACATTTAAAATCCTCAAGTTTGACTACAAGCTGTATTTACAGATGACCTTCTCTAAGAAAAATTTAAATGTAGCATTCCTAGAAGTTATTCTTAATCGATCGTACCAGTCACATTTTTATAAGAGAATTTGAGGCAGAATTATTAAGAGGTGATGATTTTTTTAAGAGCGTAAAATCAAAGTATCTTTAAAAGACTTTAAATAAATTTTGATTCTTGAAAAAAAAAAAAAAAAAAAAAAAAAAAAAAAAAAAAATCTCGAAATTAAACAGAAATAAGAATTTCAAAATCCATTAACAAGTGTTTTAAAAGGAACAAATAACTAGCACGTTAAATTATTATTCCTATAATAGGCCTAAAGGTAGAAATGAGATCTTTCTTGAAAATTACTCTATCAGGGATAAACTTAATCTAAATTTAGCCAGTTTCAGGTATACGCTTTAATTGCACATCATTATCAGAAAGTGTGGTATATGTTTTCGAAAGGACAACTCCGATCCAATTAACATAGTTTTATATTACATTTTCTGGTTCTCAGAAAAGTCTCTTACCACATTTCAGTATAACTGGAGGAAAGAAAAATCATTATATCTTTAATAACGAATCCACAACTCTTGATCTAAAAAGGTAAAAATAATGCCCATATTGAGTATACTCGTTGCCTTGACAACAGACAAAGCCTTGTTATTTTTTCAATTAGTAAAGGTTGGAAAGAAGTAAAGTGATATAAAGTAGAATTGCATAAAATCTAGAAATATAATACAGCGTAGGGAAATTAATTATAATAACAAGTGGTTGAAATCATACCCTTTTTGCAAAAATAATGGGTTATTTTGAAAGTTTGAGATCAACATTAACAAATCTATATGAAATAATATATATATATATATATATATATATATATATAATGTTTCATATAAATTTCTTATATGTAATTTATACATGGAATTTTGAAAATAAATTTTATAAAATAAAATAAATGCGATCTCAACTGAAGAGCAAAAATATAAGAATAAGAAACTGCATTTTAAAAGTTACTTACAATGTACAGACAACGCAGTTTTGTGAAAATAATTACTAAAAATAATTTTTAAGTTGTGTATTTTCTAGAAAAATTATATAAACTTTCATATCAGCACAATATAAAATATAAAACATTTCAGTAAAAAAAAAAAAAAAAAAAAAAAAAAAAAAAAAACTGTTAGAAAGTTAAAAGTAAGAAAAAAGGATAAGGATAAGAGATGGAGAAAGGAAGAGAACAAAAAGCAAAGAATAAGTAAATAAAATGTAAATGAAAGTAGGGTAAAATTAAATTTATCTTTAACTCATAAAGAGCGATTTCCCTTTTAAAGGGACATACTACCTTGAAATTTGTCAAAATATCAATTTTCTTTTTTAAGTATTAACTGATTTTTCTCAATGTTCAAATTTTTATAACTTGCTTGTTCGATAAATACAAAAGTTTTTTTTGCTAATTTATATAGAGTTTTTTTTTATTCTTCATGGTGAATTTAATTTTTTTTCATGTATTTAACATTCAAGTTTACAATTATCTTTTAAAAAATATTTAAATTGAGAATTTGTTGAATTTCCTTCATTTTTAAATATACACGAGAGATAAAAAACATTTTAAATGTAAAATCCCATACATTTAAAAATCCATGCACAGTTTTATATAATATATATTCTAATGAATGTGGAAAAAATTGAAGCAAAAGTATTCATATTTATGAAAGTGGTAGAGATTTTTAAAGATTTAATTAAAAAATATATGATTTAGTAATATATGCTGCTCTACAAGTTTTTTTTTATTTTTTTTATTTAATTTTTAGTAATAAGTATTGTGTCACCACATTATAGTATTATTCAAATTAAAGAGACGGTTTCAAAGATAATGTGTTCCCTTAAAGGAAAATTCTAGTATACATGTCGAAAAAATGTTATGAAATATCAACATTTCTATGTTGTAAGTTCAGACCATTTGATGACACAAATGATAACAAATATGAAACTTTTTCAGTTGCCAATAAAAATAAATACCACCTCTCTTGTTCATTTTTTATACCGTTGTCAGTTTCTCCACTTTTTTTAATTTATTCGTAGATTTTGTAAAGGTATAATTCTTTTTTCAATGATTGATTGAAAAATAATAGTTGTTCTGATATTTATAGTATAGCCTGATTATTGTCTTAAAAGTCTACATTGGTGAAGCGCACCATCGCAAAATAATGTTAATCCTATCCGAGAGTTCTTTTCAAATTTCTCGTTTGAATTTGTCCATTTTTTTTTAAAAATGCTCTTTGTACAATATCTCAGGTCGATTACAAAACAAACATTTTTTCTCCTTTTTTCGTTTTTAGTTGCAGATTTTCTTTATGAGGTCAATTCATATTTCTGTACCGGTTTTGAAAGTGAATGCATAATTATCAAGACAAAATTCAACCAGAATAAAAAAAAAAATAAGTAAGTGCCAGTTTACCGATGGATCTCCGCTGTCTTATGAAAAAAAAAATATTTAAAAATATTGAAATGCAATGTAGAAATTTGAAAAGAATTCTCCCGTAATTTAAAAATTTGCTTGCGAGGTTTTCGCGTAATTAGTGTTGATCTCAAATTCTGCAGTTCAGTCAACTAAATTAAACTTCAAACAGCAAAGCAAACGAAATTTATTAAAATTATATAACTCTAAAAAATGAAAGAAATTACAAATTTTGATTAAACAAAGTATGCAACATCATGAAAAATAATTGTTTTTACTAACATAATTATGGTTTTAGAATTATATTGGAATGTATTACTCAGATAAACACTGACCAGTATCTTTAAATTATCAGCTTGAAATATACGTTTAAAATGTCAATTTCAATGAAATTTGTAATTTTTTTATTTGATTTTCTTATAGAATGCACATTTCTGTTTCTAAACCTGTTTCTATTTTTCCAATACGTCTGTTAGAAATGAAATTATAGCTCTTTAAACAAAGCAGACGACGTTAATTTAAACCGAAGTTGAAATCTTCAAATGTGTTTTCTGAAAAATTAGATTTTCATCGGACAAGGTAAACGACTATTGATCTAACTCTGAATTGTATCATCCTATAACCATGAAATTTTTTTTGTAGCTTTTTGATAATGTATTAGATGTAATGAATTAGAGTATAATGAACTAAATAATTAGCTCTAAGTAACTTATTCGCTGATATATAGCTATTTTTATGAAGACATGTAAAATTACTGAAATTTTCTATGTAATTGTATATAATCAGCTGTATTCTTTTAGATTTCAGATTCTTTTAGATGAGTAGTTTTTAGATCATTATACTCAAGATTGTTTAATATGCATATTTTGCTAAAAGATTTGTGCTGTATGCATTTTTTTATTTTTAGATTTGGAGCCGTTTTCATAAAAAAAATGCTAAAATGACTAAAATTCTTCGAATTTTTAAAAAGTTGCAAAGATATTCTTTATATTTTTTTATAATTTTCTTTATTCTGTTTTAGATTACACTGAAAAATACCAGAAAACCAGTCAAATATAGAGTTTAAAAGAAATGTATCCGAACATAGTCGGGTACCTTAATGGCACTTTACTTTAGACTAGTATATAACCCCTGTCAAAAATGACAGGATTTTAACTAAACATTCAATTTTCGATATAGTTCAACAAATTTAAATGGACAAAACATTAAAAAAAAAAAACATGTACAAAAGTTTTTTTGAAATGTGTTATCAATGAATTTCTAACACATCACATTGTTAATCATAATGTTACATAAGCAAAATCAAAATGAGTTTCACAAATAGTTTAACGATTACACTAACGATTAAAATTATGTTATTTTAAGTAATTGTTTAGGTTAATAGTACAATGGTAGGGATGAACCTGTGACCCACGATGGGTTATGTAAGTATGTGGTCTGCAAATTTCTTAAATTTATAATTTTAAAAAAATGCAGATTTTTTCATGGCAGAAAAAAAAAATCATGAATTTCGACATTTTCTCTCATGGCAAAATTGCAAGTTTTATCGAGCCAGTTAAAAATTATGAATTTTGTTATATAGGTAACCAATACCATAGCTATTTATATAGGAAATTCTTAAGTTGAGAATTTTGTCAGTCACTGTTTTAAAAATATTTTAAATATCATCGATCATGCTCACAGAGGACATGAATTTTGTCAATTGCATACAGATAAAAAGACAAAAAATTGTATGTACCTTTACCTCAAATAATAACAAATATATTGTAAACTTGACTATTGCAAGTATCTGTTTCTCATACAATAGTAGAAAAGAGTTCAATTTAAATGTTTTTTGAATAGCAAAGTTTTCATAATGACGAAATATTAAACAAATAGCAGAACCTTTCGAAAGCCACAAAAATTTAGATGCAATAAAAACACTTTTTTCATTAATAATAGAATACTCAGGGATCTATCCAGGGGAAAAACTGAGTCCGTTAACGGACTCTTCACAAAAATAAATTTTATGAAAACGGACTCTTCACAAAAATAAATTTTACGAAAACGGACTCTTCACAAAAATAAATTTTACGAAAACGGACTCTTCACAAAAATAAATTTTATAAAAACGGATTCTTCACAAAAAATGAAAACAAAAATGTGTGAATAACATGTCTGTGGTAAGTGTAAAATTCAACGAAAATCTAGCTTTTTTTTTGTCGATTTTATCGTCCATCTGAACGTAAACACACTTTTCCGCTCTTTCTCCAACAGACCTTTATTTGGAATCGGCGTTGATTGGCTAACATATGACGTCATAAAAAAGCAGGTGCGTTCAGGGAGTAAGAAATAAACCTCTTTTTCTCCGTAGATCGTATTTTACGCTGGATAGGTTGTTTGGCAACACGGGAAGAATCTGCTTTGCTTTGATTTTTGTTGCAATTCATACAAATTATTGGCATATGTATTTTTCTTAGAAAAGAATCTCTGGAAAAACTATTTTTTTAATAATGCGTTCAAAGAGTCATTCATTTGTTTCAAGATTTGGAAAATCTGAATGGCAACAGAGTTCGTTTGTTTATATCGTAATCTGATGTTTACAATTACTTATATTTAATTTGGAGCCTAATACATTATAATTGGATATGATATACATATTTTATAGAAAAATATACTGTTTAAACGTTATTTTAAGTAAAAGAAATGATCTTTTAGCTGTCATATGTCTGCATTTGTTTTCCATTAAGCCTAACGTGGCGTATTGCTAGGGTCCATTCACAGATAGGAGTGGCGAATCCTGGAACTGTTCCACACAAATCTAAAGAACGCATTTTATTATAAGTAGATAAGATTTTTGCAAATATTTTTCTTATATGGGCCTTCAAATTCTGCCTTTTTCTATTTTTGCTTTTTTGTGTCTGGCATATGCTCTTGTGTAAGTTTGAATTTTATTTATTTTTAATTCAAAGTGCGATATATCTGCAGCTTTCTATGTTTCAAATTCCTTAGGTAAGGAACCATTCAAGTTAATTGTTGTTAGATGACCCAAATTTGATACTAGACACCAGTAAAAATATTTTGATCGCCGTTGATTACCTAGTGGCTTCATTTGTCGGTCCGTGATCACAACCATGACCAAGATGTTATTTTTTTTAATTAGGTGCATAGTAACTTTCCTTAATTAAATTAAATTTGGTTACTTCAATATGAAGTCCACGAGAGGATTTTTTTTTAAGGTTTTAACAGCTTGTGACAAAAATGATCACATCAGTATCATACTGGTTTGTGTCGAAAATGTGAGTAATTGAAAATAAAAGGCAGATGTCGCTGCTAGTTTTTACAACTTTCTGTGTTTCACTTCTGTGTATGTCTGAACCACTTGTATTAGTGACGGTAATGCAAGTTTGAAGTGAAATTAATGGGAAATTATGATGCAACATAAAAAATGAAGTGCAGATCTTTAGAAATAAGGTGATAGAAGTATAAATAAAAAATTCTTGTCAAGTTTATTTTGAAGCTGAATAATTATGAAAATAAAAATTAATCGAAATATGCATGCTCACCCGGATTTTTTGGACGAATCCAATAGAATTAGGATAGCTTGCACACGAATCATACTCCATTTTACGAGATGGATGAGTTAGCCACAAAGCATTCATATTTTGGTTTAAAAAATAATAAATTACGTTAATTTATTAATACAGAAAGATGAAAATTATCAAACTGCATATGAAAAATAATGGTCATTGTTTATAATTATTTAAGACAATAGGTTTCGTACGCAAGGGATAATAATGCCAGTTTTTATGTAAAGAAATAGTTGTCTTATTTAGTGAAGAAGTTCCATGTTTAAATACGGCAACCACTGCTTTACGAAAAATCTTATATTTAAATCCCCAAATTCACATGAACCGTACGAACTCTTCACTAGAGTAAAATAATAATAATAATTTCAACATTCGCAACCAAAATTTTAAATTTTTGTAAAAAAATAAATAAATAAATAAATCAACTAATACCAAAAAGTAATTTTGATAACAAAGTATATTGCATGAAGGACTATTGAATTTATTAATAATTAGTTTATCTTCATGTAAAAAATGCTATTATTTTATATACAGAAGACAAGCCTTCCTAATACTGTATTTGGCTGAACATTTTTATAGTGCAATCTATGTCTTAAAGAACATGTGAAAAAACCCTATTAATTTTTCCACAAATAATTGAAAAAAAGATTTTCTATCAATTGATTGGAAATAACGCTTATTATTAAATGTCATAAACCACACCCTGTACCCTATTAATTCTCTCGTTTTATAGAGAGCTAGCAGAGAAATAATAGTAGTACATATAAGGGGGATCCCCCATTTTTATCTACACAGAAAAATAGAAAAGAAAAAGAAAGGTTATAATTTTTTGAAATAAAAAATACTTTCTGAGCATGATTTACAGCCGCAAACGCTTAGTGTGTCTTATACTACATTCCAGTACTGAGTATATTTGCGGCATTACGCATGATAGAGCATGAAACAGAACATCAACGAAATTGGCACTTGTTTTCTGCCATACCATTTTTTCGTGCATTCTGTCTACCATTTTTTAGTGCTAGTAAAGATTGGGGAATTGTCTGTAAAAACACAAGATTTTCGCTAGCTTTGCTAGCAAATATCCCAACATGTACTTTTGCTTGATTCGAATTTTGCATCGTACAAACCGTACGCATATTACACCTATAATGGTATTACTTCCAACAGCACACTCCACTGTGAAGATTTTGAACTGTTTTCTTTCATACCTCACAGAATACCATATCCTGGTGAATATAAACCTGAAACTTGCAAACCTCTCCAACCTTTAGTTTATGTTTTTATTTTATTTCATTTTATTTTTTATCGCTCATAGTTTTTACTTCGGCTTTTCTAAACACTCAATACCTAATTGTTTATTATTTGTTGTAAAACTTTAGCACTTTTTAATTTTCATATAAGCCATAAATTAATATGAAAAATCAAAAGAAAATAAATTTAAGCATGAAAAAAAAATTCCATAAATTTCGAATGTATTTTTCATTTTGTAAAAAAAAAAAGTATTGTACTATAATTAATTACATATAATATCAGAAATTTGACATCCTATTAAATTTCTTTTTTAAATCCACCGTTGGAAAATTGTATTAACCCATATAATATCCTCTGCGGTTATTTTAAAAGACCAAAATGTCATAGGTGTACGTCGTATTACTATTCGTCGCGATGAACAAGTACTGCCTACAAAACATATAATTCTAACATTCAATAGCCCTACTTTACAAATAAATTTAAAACTGGCTACCTAAGTTGTCCAGTCCGACCATATATACCAAATCCTCTTCATTATTTTAAATGCCAGCGTTACGGTCATACCAACACTACCTGTCGTAGATCTGTTACCTCCGCACATTGTGCAGAAATCGGCCACGACAATAAATCATGTGATAAACCCGAACACTGCGCAAATTGTCAAAGTGATCATACTGCAAATTCCCGCACTTGCCCTAATTAAAATCAAGAAAAAGAAATTCTGACTGTTAAAATTACCCAAAATTTGTCTTATCCTGATACCCACAAACTTGTTGAAAGTAGAACCCCATCTGTTGGAATTTCCTACTCCAGCTTACTCAAGCAGCAATCAACAGCCGTAAGACAGATAAGCATTCAAACTGATTCCACATATCCACCAAATAAATCTACTAAAACACTATCAACTAGCACACCAATTAAAGAAATCCGTAATGTCTGTCTTCCTACTAAATGTTCTGGAAACCCACAATTAGAACGTTGGCTACCATCCACAGAACCTGTAAAAATAATTTATCTTGAAAAACGGCAACAGAAATCTCAAACTCAATCTAAGGGATTATCCAAACCTCTAAATGAGACTAAGGCTGTTACCTCTCCAAAAAATAACCCTAATTCATCTGCATTAAACTCGAAAAAACCCAACTCTAGTCAAATTGTGAAAACTTGCTATCAGAAAGAAGGAACCAAGGTTGGGACTAAAACTGTTACAAGTTCAAAAACATTAGAGAAATCAGGTATATCTAAAAAACAAACAGAAAAAAAATCCCAACTTCAGCATCCCCACGGTGGAAGACTGTCGTTAAAAGAAAGAAAAATTCATCGCTAAGCCCATGCATTAGGAATTTTAAAGATCCCAGGCAACTGCAGCACTACGTTCAAGAAGCTACGGAATCCGAGACTTACGGCGCGGCAGTGGCTCGAATTCCGAAAAAAACACTATGTTTGAGGAGTATGTGCCTAGTTGAATTAATTTGTTTTTTATTGGTCTTTGTTTTAGTTATATTTTAGGTTTTCTATAGTATTTTTCCAATTTGGTTTTTCGTGTCGTTGTCTTATTGCTTTAGAATTTTAACTAGTTTTATAATTTTATCTTTTTACACTCTTAAGTATCTTTGTCTGGTTTTAATTGGTTTTTAATTTCATGTATCACCGCATTCGCTTTTTCCATTTAATTCATATCTATGACAGTTTTTTAATGTAATTTTCACTTTTTACATTTTATATTAAATTTTAACTTTATTTTATTCCTACCTTGTTCTTGGCGCAGCATGTCCCACAGGGGACCTTGCGCCCTAAAACCCCATTCAACCAACCAACCTCTGCGGTTATCATATGGTATTTTATGTTATGTTCTCCAAAACATTTTATTTTACCTTTTTTTTTTTTTTTTTTTTTAAAGAAAAAGTATCTTCTAAACTCATTTTTGATGTACATAAAATTACTTTAATTTCCTTTCAAAAGAATGAATGATAAGTCAATATTTGGGAGCATAGCTATTCATTTAAAATATTGGAGCAACATATATTTCTATTTATCTGCTAGGGATTTTATAAAAGTTTAATATTTTCATGCCACATATTCCCCGCCCCCCCCCCCCATGAAAATAACGTGTTAAATTTCAGAAAAATATACACTTTTCAGATGATTGTATTTTTATACAATATGTTTAAAAAAATACATTACAAAATTTAAGGCTAGACGACATCACAAATACCTTCCTGAAACTTCACAAAATTTCGTTGGTTTAATTATATAAATAACACTATCTACAGAATATTTCATATTTTTCACCCATACATTATTTCACACAACAATTCATATTTTATCAAATATTCAATGTATTCATTGCCTAATTCCTACAGTTCTATGTTTCTGGTACAGTTTCTTAAATTTTCTGAAAAATTGGTTATAAAAAACCTTGCATGCTATTAAAAAAATTGTGGTATTCTTTGGAATTTTCATAAGAAATATTTATGTCTTCATCAACATATACGTACTATTCTTATATATGTACGTTCTTACAAGCGTTCTTAATGTCTTATGAAACCATTTATTACAGCTTCAGAATAATTTGAGCTTTTATGATGCATGGTGATGGCAATTTTATAGCCTTATCATAAGAATCGTATTGTATCTTATAATTTGTGATTAAGTGTTGTTTAATTATACAAGCTTTTAATTATCTTCATTAAAGTGTTTCGCTTAAACAATGCATTTATTTTTCTTTCCATGCTACGTGAACGAACCATGGGTATCAGCTAGTTTATTTGTATTGCTGACGCGAAATTTAAATACACGTTTTTTACAGTATTCAGAAAATATTTCTAAATTTATGTTTGTATTTGTTCACCATTGTAAAAAGTACCTATTAGAATTGAGACCTCTGGTCATAAGGTGTGGTATGACACTAATGGAAAAATTCTACTGTTATTTGCGACGCACAAAAGAGATATAGAGCGGTCTTCAGTCGTGGATCATTTCTGATCACATTCACGGAAATAGAACGCCTTCAGACACGTTTTTCTGAATGGCTGGTTTTTTATAGCAGGGCAATGCAAGGGAAGGATACCTTTTTATGAATGGAAAAATCTATATGTTGCATTTCTGTTCCTAGAATGGGGAAATTTTTATACATTCTCCCTGCAGCATGTATCTGAAGTGAAAAGTATCCGATTTTGAGATACGTATATTTTTAAAATCACTAATATTGATATCGTATGAATCTCATAATCTCAGGAAATTATCTATTGATATCTTATGAAATTCTCTCTCTAAGTTTGACCAAAAAGAACTGCTTTCATGTGGTAATAATAATATAGAACTATCGATATGCTTGATTTATTTTATAAAATATATTGTTTAACTATATTTAATTTTGACTAATTTATGTTTAAATAAAATATATGGCCAAGAATGACCGATCACTTGTGATTTTAGACGTTTCGTAAAATATTTTTAAAAATACATAAGGAATTATCCTGAAACTCCAGGTGTGTAAAAAAAATAGTCTAGGTCATGCAATTTTTTTTTTCAAGGGATCGTCAACAAATAAAAAAACACTGAATATTTTTTGGATAGCACTGTAAAAACTAATGTAGTAAAAGCGTCCAATCTGTAGAACGTGACTAATAGACTTATTTTAATAAACTGTGTACATCTTTACGAGGATTGCATGAGCACTTGAAGAGAAATTAAGGTTTTTATAAAACCTGTCCCAAATTTTGACAATTTTTTTACTTATAATTTGCAGAGTTTTTAATATAAAAAAATTATTTTATGAAACTATAACAAATAACATTTCACATAATGCCCTGCAAATTAGAATTAAAAAAATAATGAAAATTGGATGAAAAACGAGCAGGTTTACTACATAGTATTTTTCTGCGTAAGCGTGAATGCAACCAAAGTATAATGTGCATAATGTATTAGCTAAATTTGTAGAGGAATTTTTTTGAAAGTCTCCTAAATATGCCTTGATCGTCGATAGAATAAGCCTCATATAATAGTCTCATTCACAATTAAGTAATGCAGATGGGACTTGATCTTATCAAACATTACAAATAATATCAGATATAAATATAATAATAATATCATAATAGCGCCTTTGTAGTTTAAATTTTGAAAAAAAAAAAAAAAGATTGATCCGTTTAAGAAAGTTATGCGTTGTCATGTTTCTTTTTTGTGTCATTTGACATGCAGAACCAACAGGAAAATTACCTATCCATACTATTTTCACTCTTTTGCTTTCATACAAAATAATCTGGCGAGTATTAGCCACAGTTTCACTGCGCCAAGTCACAAATGTTAATTTTTTTACCATTCTCTTTAGCAATCAAATGCACTCTTTTTGAATCCTTTTCAGAATAAAAGTTAGCCATTTATGCAAACTGAGACACCCTTTTTCGGCAGCCCTTTTCGTCCGTATTAAATATTTATTCTTGAGATGTCATGAGAATATTGTCAATTAGAACGTTTCGCAATTTGCTAAAACAAATCACCATCACCAAAAAAAATATTTATTCAGCTTTGCTTCATTGGGCAGGATTCATTAGTTGATTTTTTCTGCGGGAAAAATTAGAGTTTCTTGTGAAAAATGATTTCAATCGGTAATGACCAGACACGCCTTTTCTGAATAACAAATTGTACGTTAGATTTTTTCCCCTGCAAAATTTAAAAACGCAGTTTAATGATTTTTGACGACATCAGGAACCGACATCTGTCTAGGAATTCTATACCTTTTTATAGCACCATTTTGCGATAACTTACACTCTTTTACTATGCTCATAAATACCTATTTAGGCTTTCCTGGCTCCACAGAACTATTTTCTTTTCGGGATTCATAGTGTAAAGTAAAAATGACAGAGAATTTACAAGAACGAAGATTAGATTAACTTTATTCAATTTTACGCAACCTAATTTATTTTAACACAATTATATTTTACTTCTATTGTGTTTACTTGGTATGTAATATATATTTTAAAAAGTTTATTGATTTGTTATTTAATGGAAATTAATGTTATAAGCAGATTATGTACATAAAAAAATAATTAAAAAAATAGAAAAAAATATTTCTGTGAATGTAATATGGCCATACATGTAAGTAATATGGCCTTATGTGTTGATAATATGACCAATGGGCATATTGCTCACAATAGTGAGTTTTGAAAAAACGTCCGTAATTCTGTATAATCACTTAGATATTACAATTCATTGTTACAAGTAAAAAGACCATTACACGAGCAAAAATTTTATGTATAACAGTAAATACAAATGCAGAATTATATAATTAAACAAAAATGTTTACATATATCTATCCTTTCAAAAACATTTGCCGATACAAGTAAATTTCAACATAAGTATGCTAATACTCTATAAAAGAATTTCAAGTATGAATATCTCAAAATTTCTACACAAAAGGTATAAAACATGAATATAATAGAAGAACCTTAAGGTTAATATCGATGTCTAGAAAATTCGATGAAATTAAAATAATAATAATAATAATAATAACTGATTGCTTCTAAGTGTTATGTTACGTTTAAGTTTTACCTAACTTCCCGTTTATTTATTTATTATTATTATTATTAATTTTTTTTCAAGCCGACAGGTAAATTTAAAAAAACTATATTGCTATTTCTAATTAACGTAAACACACACACAGAAAAGAAAAAGGGGAAAAACATTTCGGGAACAAAAAAATTTTGAATAACAAGTTAATTTCATAAAAAACATTGACCCATGTAGTCGAAATCTACTTTTCAACCTTAGGCTGTCACTTTAAGTGTAGCATTGTGTTTCTAACCAGAATGACATTCCGCAGTTAAAATATTATGAACTCTGTACGAAAGCAACTTAGTGTATAATCCTTCCTTTTCTAGCAAAAATATGGTATTTTTTTTTTTTATAGTCGAAAGAGAAAAAACGGTGTTACAGTTAAAATACGCACATATTAAATCTCCATGAGTTGCTAGTAAATATAGGAGGTGGGTCTAGGTCACCAAAGGTCAATCTTAGTTTTTCGTCGGCTAAAAAACAGCGTTGCTCTTAAGAAACGCACCTCTTAAATCTCTCTAAAATAGAAGTAAATATAAAAGGTGGGAATAGCCGGGCAAAGGTGAGATCAAGATTTTTCTGTACTGTATTCAAACTATGATTCATGCAGAGTTATGGACAGATGTTTCTTTACATACAATTGAATTCAGCTAAGGCTAACAAAGGTAAAATTCAATTTTACTGTGTGGTTAACTTTGCGGTCCACGATTTGTAAAACGTTTGTGCCATACAATAGCTAAGATCAAGAAAGTAAATCAGAATTGCCCATTTCGTGGCTTACAACAATCAATTTAAAGTTCTAACCTGAGAAGTGATAAACTATCGTATTTTAAATTACTGAAATGAAGTAGTCTGTGCTTGAATATTTTATAAGATACGTCTTTCGACACTTATTCAGCTTTCATCTTTTTACTTTTAGATTATACTAAAAAAACAAAATCAAATATTTCCCACCTTAAGTTGAATTAACTTAATAACATATTTGATATATAATAATTTCATATGATTAGTCTTAATATTCTTACTTATCAATTCACCTATTTAATAACATTTTTGTCAAAAAAAAAGTCTATGAATACAATATTCTTACTTATCTGTTCACTTATTTAAGAACATATCTGTCAAAAAAAGTGAATGAAGTTACATAATTTTTGTTTATAAAATATAATTAAAAGTAGAGAGTATATGGGGCCAGAGACAAATTTTTTCTACTTAAGTACGTCACAAGATAAATATTTTTCTCTGCAAATGTGGCCTGAGAGAAAAAAATGTCGAACAGACCTCCTCTCAATATATAAGTTTTAGAAGAGAAATAAACACACCTGGTTTGTTTGTTTGTATTTTTGTCGGCCAATTATCTACACTGTGGGATATAGGCCCTAAGGGGTGGGATGCCCTCCGTGGGGGTCTTTCTTAGAGAACCTAACACGTATTTACGAAAGGTTCGAAGAAAACCGCGGAAAACTCCGAACGGATCAGCCGACGGTCGCGATTGGGTTCGAACCCAGCGCCTACCGTCTACCAGTTAGGAGAACCTCGCCGCCACTGGTGAGGCACAACACACCTGGTGTCAAATACTGTTTTGCACATGCCAAATTTCTCGACAAATGAAATGATCAAGTATATGAATTATCGACAAAAATATTACAGAAATCATTTTTCCTGGCTTTGGCTAGAACCTGTGTTCACTATAAGAATGCAGAGCTTTAAACTTCTGCTTTATTCCCTGTAAGCTAGCAGGAACTTTTTCTACCTCCTAAATTAAAGAAATTCGAAAAACAGTTGACATATCGCATATGGGAAAAAAACGATCTGAAAACTTTTCTTAAAGAAATAGCTTTGTGTGTTAATATAGATAATTATTAGTTTAGTAGAGATTTAAATACCGGTAAGATACATAATAAATAAATATTATTTTACTCCCTCCGAAAAAACTTTGTACACATCACCAACCTTACAAAGTTTTGAAATAGCACCTTTCTTGTAAAATTTTACCTGCAGGTCTTAACACTAAAACAGCCGGGTATTTTACTAAAGTTTTATAAAAAGTGTTTCGCACCAGAATTTTAATTTCAAACTATTTAACTTATTTAATTTGTCTGTTTTTGTGCTACATGCATTTATCATATCTTATGAAGAAAATTCTGGTTCGAATCGACTGTTATCATTCTGGCAAGGGTCATTTTGACCCCTTTTGGCGGTTCTAGTGTTAACTAGTGTCTCTGTTCCTCTGACCTTTTTTTTACTAGAAAGTAAAATGCAATTAATTCATTTACGACACAGAATGAGAGAGTTTTCTCAAAGAGCATTCGAAATACTACCATGGTTTTAAAATAAAAATTTTCCATCACTGTAGTCTTCAGTTTTTATTAAAGTTTTGTGATATATGAATTGCTTATTTTATAATTTGCACTCTCGTCTTGAGTCAGTTATAGCTAATAATTATAAACAGTGAAGTTCACAATAATAACCAAAAAGTGTCTCATTTGAGTCAATACAGCTCAAATCAATGAGTGATGTTGAAATTTTTCAAAACAAGGAAAACAAATTTGGAAATTAAAAAAAAAAGTTTTGGTCCGTTCAAATTTTCTGCAGTAGATTTTGGGTCGCAATCGAAAATAAAACCGAATCTTTGGTCGATCTCTAATTATCATAAATGAGCAGTTATGCTTTGAGTTTTATTTTATTGAATAAGATCAATAAAATATTTTGTCATTATCTAATGTTATCTGTTTTTCTTTTTCAATTAAATCAAAAATTACAGCGATACCTGAAAAAATTATATATATAAGTATTGACACGTATATATTTTCTTGACAAATGATATCGACAAAATTTCTAATTGATACACAGAAATATTTTGTGAAGAATGCATAATTAAATTAAAGTTTTAGCTTTAGAAACTTTCTTATAATAATTAAATTGTTTCTAGAAACTGACTTAAATCATACACAATTTTCTTTTGAGTTTTTACGGACGAGATTTGTTTTATTTTTGTAATTACAATCGCGGGTGGTTTTGATTTGTTCATAAAGATGTATGGGTGGTAGTCTTGGATGAAACGTGGATATATACGTGATTTCTTTAAGAGTCATACGCCCAAAGATTCTTTAGCCTTGCATTGAAATGCAAGTACTTTCTTTTTTGATAATTCCACCCCTTGTATCATATTATGTTAATGTAATGATTTTGCATAATTTGTGTTCGTACTATATTTTTATATCTCTATATATTAAGTTATACTTTATAGCTTTTATTCTGAGATGATATAACAAACAATTATTTTTTTTTAAATAAAAAGAAACATATAACTCAGAAAGAGAGCAATCCATATAAAGGTACAATTCTGATGATGTAACCAAAAATTAAAAATATCTGTGGCATCTGATTTTTATTTAAGACTGACGTAAAATTTAGAGAGTTTTGTGTATAATCCACTCTGGATTCTATACTGAAATATCTTTTGTATAGTCTTAAATGGAGAACTGCTTAATTTCTGAATTTTAAAATGAAACTGTATTACTTAGTATTTCATAAAAGTGCGATAAAGTAGTTTTGTTTAATAGTCTATTACATATGGATAAAAATTAACTCAGAGAACTATCCGCATATGTACAAGGTGATTCATAAATTTCGAAACAAGAGGTTGTTTCCTTAAATATTGCCTCTAGATCAACACTTCCGATTGAGAAGTTTCATATAAAATGTGCAAAATAAGATTACATAAGTTGCAATTCCATAGGGGGGGGGGGATCTATTTGAAAAAATACGAAAATTAAATTTTTATACGGCCCCCGTATGGTAACATTTGCAGTTAATTAAATTTTCCATTTTCATTCCTGATTTAAACACAAAACATTTAATCTCGGTATCTAGAAATCTCACAGCGAATGTAAACTTAAAATTCGAGACTTACACCACTTAAACCATGCCACCATGTCTCTGGGCGACGAGTTATTAACACAATTTTAATACGATATAGGGATCATTCTTTAAACTGTACGTTATTAAAAATAGATTTAAGTGCCTCTTCTTTGGACGTAAAAGCGTACAGATTTTACTGTAAACTTGCTTTCAAAATATGCTGGGGGTCTGCATTAGCGATCTGCACTGGCCAAAATATACAAGCCCAGATCGAACCACAGAAAAAAATATTCGGCCGGTCCTGGAAATAAGTTAAAGTTAAATTTAAGCCGAATCCGAAGCAGCCTGAAGGAATTTCTACAAAACGCATTTTTTTTTTTTTTTTTTTTTTTTTACGTGAATATTGTTAAAAAATATTTCACACGAGGAGTTCTGACCAAAAATACTTACTATAGCCTTTATTTTATATACTTATGTTCTTCATTTGAGAAACAAATAACGATCTAGGCTGTGATATTTATATTTTTTCACGAATTTCTCTTTAAATGTAAATGTTTTACTTACCTTTAATATCGTTAACCCATATGCAATGCATTGGAAACTTTAAAAAATGCTACATAGTAAAATCTTCTATGATGGACTCTCAGAAAAAAAGAGGTATGAACAAGTTTTCTTGTTAGCAGATGTAAATGTATTCTATTCTTTTGTCAGGTATTTATTATATTAATTTTGCATGTAGCAATACATTTTTCCGTTTAAAACAGCTTTCATCATAAGCAGATTTTTTTCACATGTTTTAATCTATTTTGACTTTATTGTTTAGAAATCTACTATCCTTTATAACATATATATATATATATATATATATATACATATATATATATATATATATATATATATATATATATATGTAATGTTTAATTGTAAAATAATAGTAATTAAAAAATGTATGCATTTTTGAAAAAAGTTGTGGTCTGAGCCAAATATTACTGATTTTTGCGAGATTCGGGTCATTCAAAGACAACGATTTTAATACGGGTTGGTTCGAGACGAGGACTGAAAATGTTGCCTTGTGCAGACCTAGGAAGAGGAAAGTCAGCCCCGGTTCAATATGGAAATAATTCATCAGGCCTGACCCGGCCGAGCCTTCAAAAATGTAAGATACCGAAAAGAGTGAAGATCAGAACCGATTCAGTCCGGCTCGAATGTCTTGGAAGAAAATAAGCCCGAGACTGGCCCGAGTTGTGTCAGCAAAATTAAACATTTAAACAAATCGTGTCAGCAGAATAGAGTCTTTTTTCTAAAGGCATGGAATATTAATTTGTGAGGGATTAAATTATGAAAAAAAAACACGAAATCAATCTTTTAGAAAAAAACTTGTTTTTAATCAACTGACGGACATTTAAATATTACAAAAAGAATGTGGAATGGCCAAAAGTAAAAGTGAATCGGAAGTTTAAGCTACAAGAAGGAGTCTTTACGCACCTGCAATTTTTTAAAAAAATATTTAAACACGTTATTTGGGGCCAGTCTTAGTTTAAATTATAAATGTGTTTTTCTGTATGATGTTTTCTTCTTTACCACTTCGCGTCTTTAAAATATTCTAAGTCAAGAATTTTTAAAGAAAAATGTTGCAAATTTCGAACAAACTCTGTGAATTTTGCAGGTATCAAGATGCATTTTTTTGTGTTTAATTCATAAATGGATCATGAAAATTTTCCTAATTAAAATTTTTTACACTACCGGGGCTATATAAAAAATTAATTTTCGTATTTTCTCAAAAAGAACCCTCATAAAGGTGCAACTTGTATTATTAAATTTTGCACCTTCTTTATGAAACTTTGCAATTTTTAAATATGTGTCTAGAGGCAATACGTAAGTAAATAGCCTACTTTCCTGATCTTTATAAATCACCTGTATAGTTATCTTGTTATCTTCCTTATGCTTTTTTTATTATTTTAGAAAACTTTTAGATAAGAAATTGAATTTCTTTTTGACGTTTAAAGCATTTACCACAAAAATAATTGGCATCATATTTCAAGTATTATAAACTTGCATTTGCATTATTATGTTAGCCGAATCTTACCTCATGTACCGAGCGGTTAAAATTTTACAGAAGCACTCAGGGATTACAAAAACAGCTCAAAACAAGTTGATTAATAACGTTTTACGATAAATTTCAACAGCTCCCAGAGGTTCAGCATACTTTAAAATATTTCAGCGAGTTTGAGTCCTTCAACCTGAACCACTGACTTAGTCGGTGCATATGATGCGTTCTTGTTTAGTATGTCATTCATGAATGATCTTATGTAAAGATAAGATTTTAATGTCGTGATGTTTGTTTGAATATAATCCTTAAAATTATGTTACTTAAAAACTAAATTCTTAAAAATCTCGTTCATTTAATTCAAGCAAATATGAAAACTGAAAAGAATAAAAGTGAAACGGACTTACTTTCAAAATGTGTAATTTTTCTTTGACAATTTTAATGTAATTGAAGAATGGTGATATTTCAATATATCGCATATTTAATAAATTTAAATGATAAAAAATACGACACTTACCGTTTAATTTTCCTTAGAAACATTTTTTAATGTATCAAAGATTAAAAAAAGCTTTTTTTTTTAGTAATTTATATATAATATTTAAAAAACAACAGCTACTTTATAAGATGTCTCTGAATATTGTTTCCAATATCACGTAGAGAAAAAAAACAACGTTAACATAAGATGTCTCTGAAAATTATTCCAAATACTGCGTTGAGAAAAAACAACAACATTAACATTAATAACGGAACAATATAAGTTCACTTTGACTACGTTGTCATTCATGAAAAAATAATGAAAAATTAAATGCTATGGCTCAAGTTTGAAAACATGAATTAGTGGACTTCATGTATTGTATTATCCATTTCAAAAAAAAAAAAAAAAAAAAATCATAATTACAGGCAGATTTAAAAGCGATTATAGAATAATGTGATGGATTACATTTATTATTTCTATTTGCGAAAAGCATAATAATTATACTGTTCGAATTACTTCACAAAATTTATTTTCTTTACTGATCTATTAGATTCTATATCAATGAAAATGAATGTAGGAAACGCGTGCCTAAATTGAAATGTGCGAAATTTTAGCTAGCACGCGAAATATACATATGTAATATTCATAATAAATTTTAAATTTTTTTATCATACAGTAAAAGTAATTGCTTAATTCTAAAGGTCATAGATGCCATTTTTTACACTTTTCTCTTAAAACTAAAATTTAACAGTAAATTTTACCTTTATTAATCGTTAAATTCTGCGATAAAGGAAGTACGAAATATTTTTTGAGTTTCAGTGGTGTTGGCAGGTATGTAAAATGCTTTTCTGCATAAATTGACACAATTTAATTTTTTTGTTTTTGGTGGCGCTGTAGAGCGCTTTTTGTTATCAAAACTATTCAACGTAACACTTTTTCTTTTTCTACACGTATTTCTATTTCTACCATTGAAGGTTATTGGTACATTACCAATTAAAAATTAAACCAAACTGCCAAAAGTGTATCAGAATTATTTAATAACATTTAGCTTTTTTAATGTATGCTAATAAAAGTACTTATTAACTTTAAATCTATTCTTAAATTCTGTTGGAAACCAATCATTTCAAAAATTCATCAACATATTTCGTTTGCTTTTGATAAGGTTAAAAGTCGTGATTTAATTTAGGTTTGTTTGTTTGTATTCAAGTCGGCCAATTATCTACGCTATGGGATATAGGCCCTATAGGGTGGGATGCCCTCCGTGGGGGTCTTTCTAAGGGAACCTAACCCGTATTTACGCAAGGTTCGAAGGAAACCACGGAAAACTCCGAACGGTTAGGCCGACGGTCGCGATTGGGTTCGAACCCAGCACCTACCGTCTACCAGTTTGGAGGTCAGAACCTCGCGGCCACTGGTTGGGCCGTGATTTAATTTAGGAATCAATATTTGATTAAATCAAACGAAGCTTATACGCCATGTACATAACAACAATAATAATAATAATATTTACTTTTTCATTCCGTTTTCGGTCATTTTCTATTAATTAATGGTCCGTATGTGTAACACATGCTGGGTACTTTTTCTATATAGAAAACTTTAGAATATTGATAAATAATATTTGTGAAATTTGCGAACGCAAGTGCAAAAATGTTCGCCATGTTCGGTGTTATAATTATTATGATTAAAAGTTAACATAAAGCTGCGTTTCCATAAAAAGTCGATAATAATTATGATTGTTTTATTTACGCATCATAATGCAACGTAATATTCAATTTTTAATAGCATATGATGTAACATAATATTTTATAATTTTGATTAAAATTAGCTATTACTTTAAAAATGATGAAGATAATCGCTGTATGTTTTAAGGCACCCTTTGTTAAAAAATAAGCAATACTATGATGTTGCTGTAATTAGAAAACATGAATTAGAGGACTTCCTGTATTATTTTATTTATTTTAGAAAAAAAACTTTGTAAGACAGACTTGGAAACGATTCAAGAATACGAGGGGGGTTCAATAATTATTGTCCCTAGTGTATATAAAATATTTCTACTGCAATGATTGATGTGGAATATCGAAGCCTAATTACTTTGATGCATATATGCTCAATTTTTGAAGCTTAGCTGCTATATTAAAAATTTTTGGAGGAAGCGATGAAGTTATAAAGACCCATTTTTAAAGGGTTTTTTAAGGAAGGGGCTTGAAAGGGAAAGGCTGATTTGGAACTTATGGGGATAGATTTGTAACAGTGGATGACACATGTGGAAGAGTGAAGCTGAAGAACTAAGTCTAGAGGGGTTAAAGGGGATTTTTGAGAATGACCCTTTCGTTAGGGTCTATCATCACAATAAAAATCTGCTTTATACGAATTTATTTCAACATTGAAAATTTCCCCCTTTTTTTATTAGATTATGAAGAAAAAAAGGTGTTATTAAAAAAAAAAAATCTGGAAGATTGAAGGAAAAGCATCCTTTTATACATTTTTTATTTATTTATTTTCTTCTTGGTAGCATATATTTAAAAGGTTAACACGTGTCATTAAACTGTCTTAGATAAGGTTGTTAGCATTTAATTTTTAAATGTAAAATATAATAGCATTATTTAAATAATAAAAAATAAAATAAAAAATATATGTTTTCATATCTTCAGAATTAACTAGAATCGTAGAATATAAGCTTCACCATATGATAGATAACTTTAAAACACTTTCATCCATAAAATAAAAAGATTTTTCTGAGGAAAATGCGACTTCCTTTACCATTAATTTTAAAAGAAACCCTTGAAAATGAGCAAGCTGTACTTTTAAGTAATATTTTGAATATAAACAAGCTTATTAATATATTATTAAGCTTTATAAATATTTTTGCGCACGCGGAACACATTTCTAACATAATTTTGCATACTTAAATTTACGATATGTATCTTTGCGAAAAATAATTGGAGAATCCCCTACAAAAATAAAGGCAAGATGTTGATCTATCGATTTTTAACCCTTTCGATCCTATTTTGTTTCAGTTTTTAGAAAAAAAAATGCTTTTATGTTTATAAAATTTACACTAGTAATCCAAATATATTAATTAGAGATTGACGAATATTTCATTGTATAAAACATAACGAATGCTATTGTTTTGCGAATTATTCAATTCATGTTCATGTGACAATAGACTAAGGAAGAAATTTTGAAGATGTTTAGAAGATGTTAAATTACAAAAGGATTTAACTGGTATTACAACTATCTTATAATTTTTGTACTTTATTACACATGATTCTTTCAGGAAAATAACCTTTATTTTAAATGTAAAGAATGAAATATATGTCTTAAATAAAATAATCGCAAACGGTGAAAAGAGAATTAAGCAAATATTTATTATTATTATTATTATTATTATTATTATTATTATTATTACTAAATGCCTAAACGTTTATAAAGTCATATGGTAAATTCATAGACACATATAACATTAATACATGTAAACAGTAACAAAGGTTTTCGTTTAAACAAAAAAATACTCAATTAACCCTCTCACTGACAAGCCCGTGTTAACACGTTCAGTAAGCTACAGGTTTCACTGCAATACAAGCAGTATTTAAAATAATATAATTGTATTCATTTAATAGATTTTTAATTTATTGAGCAATAATTAAAGCTTTCAAGGATAACGTTCATATTCGCTTTCAAGTTTTTTTTATATAATTTTGAAAGAATCATCTTTTTTTAGCATTTATAAAACACAACCCAGAGAGAATACACATTACAATTTTGCCCTTTTTCAAGACTGTCAGAGGGTTAAAAGACATGTATTGTTAATAGTACACCATACCCGAAAGGATCAAACACAACATATAGAATTAAAAGGGTAAAACCTTACAAACAAATTCCTTTTTATCAAGAAATGCATGAAACTTTCTTTTCTCCACTTGAAATGATGTGAGGTGAAAATTCTTAACTTAGAGCTTCATATAACTCTTTACCATGAAAGGGAGAAGAAAAACCTGAAAATAAAATGACCAAGTTTAGATGTGTCATTTGTCTTGAACTACACGGCAGGACGAAAGACTATGTCCAATAAATTTCTTTTTTCCATGTAAAGAATCTAATAATTAAGCAATAGTCTCTTGTCGAGAGTCGAGGTCATGGGTGAAAATTTCTCAAGTAAAAAGATGCCTTTCGAATTCTAAACAGTGTGGGGATACTCTTTCACTAAGTAGCGAAATTAAGGCTACTCTATATCTCTGCGATATTGCAAATTTATGACACAGATTTAACATTCTTGAGATAATGAATGAGGGGCAATGACACGTTAAAAATAATGATTGTGAATACTCCACGTGTACAAAAAGAGCTGAGGTATTTTAGATTTCTGTTGAAAACAGAAGGGATTAAAAAAAATCCACAGGAAAACTATAGCCGAGTAAATATTTGAAACTGGACTACTACATAGTGATTTTGCTAATTACGTTTTAGAAATTGCCTTTATAAAAAGATGCATTTCTTGAAAATATAATCGAAAGTTATTGTATTGTTACAGTGCCTAGAAGAGATAGTGTGGAAATCAACCAACGAAACCATATCCAAAAAATTACATATTTCGCCAGAGGGCGCTAACTTCAAGTTCATTGCTATGAATGTATAGGAACGTAATGTGTTTTAGATATTTTTTTGATGTAATTTAAGTATGGGAAACTTTTTTTTAAAGATAAATTTTGTGAAAAACAGAATAAAAAAATTAGCTTGTTATACACGATATATTAGGGATAAACGAAAATTTAGGCATATATTTTAAATGCATTTCGCACTCGTACGAATTGCAGAACACTAGTTTCGGATTGCTTAATTATAATTCATGTAATATTTCATGTGATCAGCATACATATTATTATTATTTTAAGCTAGAGATTGACTATATTTCATATAGGCAGAAACAAAAAATAAGCAGAAAAATATCAAATGATACACAATGTTAAAAAAGCTTCATGGAAATATATATATACACAAGTGGAAGATTTTCATGTATGCTGAAACATAAATAATGAGATCAATGTATCTGACATGGTATATGGTGCTAAAATAGTAAGTATAAAAAAATATAGGTTTTGTATCTAGGTATTGTAACAATCTCACCTTTAATTATATGTTCATAATTTCTGACAATAAATTCCTTTTCAAAATGAAGTTCACATACACCAGAATGCAAGCTCAATTCTTTGTCGGCACGAGGAATAATTTTTTTCCATTTTTCAAAAAGATCTTGATTTTTAGGTACACCGAAAATAGACAACTTGCTGTTCTTGTATTGTGTAATACAACATACAACCAGGAACAAAACAATGTGAATCTCGTTTTTTCATCGTTTTAGATCAATTTTGCATGTTTTCACATAAATTTTCAACATTTGTAAACATTGCACATAATACTAAAAATGTTCACGACAATAAGAAAACCAAAACAAAAAACAAAACCTAAGCTTTCACGCAATGAAATCGACGGCAGCGCCATCTACGAAAATGTAAATTTTTGGATGCGATCGAAAGCTATACCGGTATTAGCGATTTCCACACTATCTCTTCTAGGCACTGTAGTATTGTTATCAAAATTTGAAAACAAAATTCTTGGGAATGCAGACTTCATTCTAACTGTCTCAGAAATATTATTAATGAAAAAACTTCGTACAGAATATTATTATAAAGTTACTTTTAATGCTGATATTTTCGATAAAGCCACGCAAATATTGTGTTATTAATTCACAAATCTAAAATAATTCAATTGTTTTTATCGGACATTTGATTTATAACTGCAATATCTTCACCAAATACACTTTTAAAATTTATTGTAGTGTATTACTGCAATTATTAGAGACTAAATATTATTTAAATTATTACTGTACTGCTGTATCATAAAGAATTTAGGAATATTATAAAGTAAGCCATGCAGATCAGTAAAGCTTTTGTCATAAGAACACACAGGCATAGTCAGTTAAACGACAATGTTATACGCAGTGAGGAATTAAACAACGAATTTAACCATTTACAATTTTTGATTGAGCGTGCATCAGTATATTGACGCCTTGATATTAATGGCTCATTCGGGAATTCCTTTTTTAAAAGTATGGAGTTTTTATTATTATGCCTCAATTATATCTTAATGCATATAAAAGCATATAAAATCATGTTTTTATGTAATTGATACAATAAAAATTGGCGGCTTTGCAAATGGTGGACGGAAGAGCTTTGAGAAAGGAAGGTCAAATGGTAGACACGTAAACTCTTTATTGGAACAATCTTAAACTAAGTAACAAATTAATTAGTTTCTTTAGTAACAAAATAAGTTTAAGGTACCGTATTCGTAACAAACGCTGATTTTTTTTATACGGACACTTTAGTTTGACATCATATTTGAAACTCTACGGAATTATACTACAGGATACTAAGCGGGAAGTCATTCCGGTAAGTAGTTTAGAAATTATGAAAGTTTAAATTTTGGAACTCCTAATGTTAAATTACCCGTTTTCCGTGGTTTTATTCGAACCTTGGATTTTTTCCGTAAATACGGGTTAGGTTCCTTTAGAAAGACCCCCACGGAGGGCACTCCCCCCTTAGGGCCTTGATAAATGGACGGCATAAATACAACTAATCTAATGTTAAATTAATTTTTAATCGTTTTAAGGGAGCTCAGAGGTTGAAAACTTTTCAAAAAATCGATTTTCTTATGATCTAATTTTATTATTCATTTAATTCTTAACTCAATGCAAAAAACCGCATAAAAATATTTGCATTTTTAACGGAGTTATAAGCATTTATGTATCATCACTTTCATAGCCGCATCCATATAATTTCAACTTTAAGTCGCGTTTTCTCAAAACTTGATTTTTGATGACTAACACCTAGATTTAAAAAAAACTATTTGATGGAATGGCTTAATTTTTTTTGCATGCATATAACATCATTATCTAGATTATGAATTAATATATTTTAGATAGTTTAATATTTTGAGTATTTTTAATGGAAAAAAAGTTGTATTTTTTAGGGTTTTTTAAAATTTTCAACTTTGAGAGATTTTTTAATACTGTTTTTATTAAGTGATAGTTATATCCTTAATTCATAATCTAGATTATGATGTTATATGCATGCAAAAAAAAAAAAAAAAAAAAAAAAATTAAGTCATTCCATCAAATAGTTTTTTTTAAATCTGGGTGTTAGTCGTCAAAAATCAAGTTTTGAGAAAACACGACTTAAAGTTGAAATTATATGGATGCGGCTATGTAAGTATTGATACATAAATGCTTATAACTCCGTTAAAATGCTAATATTTTATGCGGTTTTTTGCATTGAGTTAAGAATTAATTAAATAATCAAACTAGATCATAAAAAAATCGATTCTTTGAAAAGTTTTCAACCCCTGAGCTCCCTTAATCAGATTGCAGTGCTGATAGTATTTTTAGGTACATCTCCAAAACATCTTGGAGAATGATCTACAATTTTGTATTTGAAACGTCTGTAATGCATTTTTCGAAAAGTGCAGGGGGGATAGAGGCACGTGTGAACAGTTCACATAAATATAGTTTTGTCTCAGAAGTGGGTTAATTTCTATAACCATAAAATACTCTATACAGTAAACAGAACTCTTTTTTACACATGATATTTTTTAAAAATCATCTTTATAGTTCTTCTTACGTATTCTTATAGTTTTAGACATAAACAAAATCACTTATGCCCCAACGACAAGGATAGTTATGGACATACGTCGGGCACATGTGAAAACAAAGAGAAAAATCCTTTGTCATGCTTTTTATTTTCCTATTCATTTGTCATCATAATCATTAGTTACATTATCTGTTAAATTCAACATAATGAAAAAAAAAATTATATTTTGTATATTTCTCTAGTTTTTGGGTGATATTTCTAAGTAAAAGATTATAGAATGAAAATAATTAGATTTTGATGGTGGATTAGATGATTCATTAAATACTGTTGTAATAGAATAAAAATATAAAGAAGTAAATTTGAAAAAAGGATTAATGCTGTTAAATTTTGCTTGCGGTTTTTTCTTTCAGGGGGATTTTAGCGAGGAGAGATTTAGATAATATTTATCGGAAATCTGTCAAAAATCGAACGATTCTCACCCCTGTATATGTCTGGTTTAAATCTAAATTAATGATAAAGAAGTATTTTTTAATGATTTTTTTAAAATCTTAATTATAAGCTTCCCTAAATTTAACTTCTTTTGCTTTCGAAAGAGGTAGGAGCTTACAGTTGGAATTTTACCGTAAATATCAATTTCAAATTTTACTTTCTAAAAATATTGCTGATATCGCTCTCCATTCAAATCAGCATATACATAGCGGTTTTGTAAATGTAAGTACGCTATTATTGCAAGTTAAAAAAAAAAAAAAAAAAAATTGAAATAGAGCAATTTGCAATGTTGGTTAACGTCATACATTTTACATTACCAATGCATAAAAATGTTTTTATAAATCGTTTAATAAAATAATACAGAATTTATTGCATTTAAAAAACATTAAATTTATTTAAATTACAATTAAACGTAAATGATAATTTTGCTCTTTATGTGCTTGCTAACAGATGTGCTTGTTGTAGTTTCAATACAAAATCAACTTTGTATGACGGAAATGTCTTCTATTTCAAGCTCATGATAGATGTTGGTACTGAAGTTATTTCGCACGAGATAAACGTACCTTTATACGACACGATGAAAAATGCCATTTGAAGAAAAACCTATTTAATGTTGTACTAATGACAAAAAGTATAACATTTTAGTTAATAATTGTATGTATTTTGAAATTATAGCTATTCTGCGATTCGTGGACTTATAACTAGAACGCAAAGAAGTCAAAAAGCATACACCTGTTTTCCGTCATGTACCGTTGGGTCCTGTATACCTACGACTTAGTCAGTTTACGCTCAGATTCCATTTGCAATAAATTTTTGAACATTTCGAATTTCACGTTATTGTTTTAGGGTTTTACTCTGCACACTATAGAGATTTTTTTTTAAATGTAAAAAATTTTTCTTTTTTATGAAGGGTAACCTCTTTTGAAACTTGTTAGAAGTAATTATTAGAAAAAAATTTGAAAAAAGGTTAGGTTATCCTAGTTTAATTTTGAACAATGTTACCTAAAATGAAACCAAAGGCAATACTGAACTGTTCCTAGTGTTTTGCGTCTGTCTCTATTAGAGCAAGCGCTGTCTTACATCAACCAGATTCCAAGCAAAATGAACTTTTACATTCGCAGATTAAGGGCATTATATATATATATATATATATATATATATATATATATATATATATATATATATATATATATATATATATTAATACATTATTTTTTATTCATAGCTTCGACATTATCAGCAGACTGTAACATGTTTGTAAAGCTCTTTATAATGACAATCGCTTGCTAATCGGTTGATCTTTCGTTGCTATTTCAGTTAGAGTTAAATTAATTTCCGTGACTTTTGTAACGGAAAGACCCCGTAAGACATGGTGACGTCACAGTGACGTCGATGTGAAGTCACATTGTGACTTTGTGACCGTCGATGTGACGTCACGTGACGTCGATGTGAAGTCACAGTGACTAAAATGTGACGTCGTTATGGCCGTTTTAGAGCTCGTTTGTGACGTCACATTGTGACCATTTTGTGAAGTCACGGTGTGACCAAAATGTGAAAAATGTGTCATTTGTGACAAAATTGTTATTAAAACTGTGACTATTTTGTGACGATAGTGACAAGGTTGTGAAGACAGTTTGCGATTATTTTTTGATTTGTGACAAATTTGTCACTAACTTTATGACGGTGGCAGCATTGTTAATGTTGTGAAGTCACACTGGGACACAATTATACAGTTATGAACATTGTTATGTAGTGTAAAATCACTTACATCTATAATTTTATTATATTTTGGCGATACATCTCAATTAAAACCTGGGAGCTGCGATAAAAAGAATGTACCAAAAGAAAGTTGCTGAATCAAAATGTAATGCCATGCAGACTTTAATCTTTGATACTTTTTTTTCTGTTTCAATAAATGAGAATATTTAAGACAATTTAATATTCGATCTATCATAATTATTTCAAATTTAATAATTTGTTTTTTCTAATAAGCATTAAAATTATCAAATAAACTCTTCCTTTAAGGTGCAAAACTAGTCACAGAAAAAGAAGACCCGGATGATAATAAAAAGTCTATGGGAGCGTTCTTTTTAAATTTGAATATTTTTGCATGTTTTTTTTTGTATAGGATAGCTGAGGATGATCTGCAACCGGCCTCGTTTTTACCTTTTCATTTTTGCTTATATTTTTTTATATTTTGATAGTTTCAATATCGGAACCGGTATAAACCGGTTTTGAAATTAAAAAAAAAATATATGTATATTTTTTTTAAATCTGAAACCAAAATTGAAAAAGTAAAAACTAGGCCGGATGTAGATCGTTCTCAGCTATCCTATATAAAAAAAATCATGTAAAAATATTAAAATTTGAGTGAGATATTTGAAAAGAACGCTCCTACAGACTTTACACAAACATCCGGGTCTTTTTCTGTGACTAGGGCTGCACCTTAAAGGAAGTGTTTCTTTGATAATTTTAATGCTTATTAGAAAAACAAATTGCTAAATTTGAAATAATTGTTATCGATCGAATATTCAGTTGTCTTAAATATTCTCATTTATTGCAAAATATATATATGAATATATATAAATATATATATATATGATAAAAAGTTAATTAAATCCAATGGATTTTTTAAATGTTTTAATTGAGATGTATCGCCAAAGTATAATAAAATTATAGATGTAAGTGATTTTATACGACATAATAATGTTCATAACTGTATAATTGTGTCCCAGTGTGACTTCACAACATTGACAATGCTGCCACTGTCACAAAGTTAGTGACAAATTTGTCACAAATCAAAAAATAATCGCAAACTATCTTCAAATACTATCTTCTATAAATATTAAAATACTATTAAAACATGCAAAGAGGAATTATGAAAAAAAATTAAAGCTAAATATTTATTAGTATATTAATGATCAAAAAACATTAAGGGGCTATCCATTACTGGAAGGATGTCCATCACAAACACATCTACCTAATAAAAATTCCAACGATAAAATAGAACAACAAATACGTTAATTGTAATTATTAATATTTTATTTATAATATTAGAGAGTAATTATAAATTAGAGACCCACTGTAACACTAGAACGCCCGGAAGGAGTCGATTCGACTCTGACCATGCGTTTAAATTTCAATTCTAGTCAGAAATCTTTTCCAGAAATAAGTTAAATTCAAACCACGAGGATTTACTTTAAATAAATCAATTAAATAATGTTGAATAAAAATTCTGGTGAGAAATATTATCAAACTTGAGTAAAATTTCCGGGTGTTCTAGTGTTAATCACGATGTATACTAATACTACACATAATAGATATTGTGAAATTTACCTCTGTAGAATCATTCAGGAAAGGAAATAATAAAAGTGTCTAGAATGAAAAATAAATAATAAAATACAGTTATTAATTGCTAGCTTCATACTGTTTAAGTATTTGCGTTATTTGTTTTAAATACAATCATGTTTAAATTCTTATTGATTGCATAACTTCCAAATTTTCATTCAGACTTCTAGTTCTTTCTGAAAACATTCAAATAAGAATATTTACAACTGAAACGTTATCACCCACTATCCATTTAGAAATTTTATAACATTTCACAGTTTGAAAAATACATTAAACAATCATTATTTTTTTAATATGAAACATCTACGATTTCTTTTAATTGTTCTTCTCGTTCTCTTATAAATTCCTCTTCTGAACATATGTAATTTTTTAAATAAATTTATGTAATGTTTCAGAAGATTACTTAATACAAAAATTAAAAAAAGAGGTTTGCAAATAATTTTATTTTATTTAAAGCTTCTTTATTAAAAAATATAAGATTTTATGTTTATGGAAACATATTATTTTAACCAGATATTTTAAATAAGGAAACAACGCAGATTAAAGTGCAGTTAAAATCACTACCTTTAACAACCAAATCCAAATTATTAATAATCAAGTGTTCTATGTCAATAAAATAAATAATGAATGTATTAGACTTTATAAAGTTAATGGAGAATTAATGTTTTATAGCATGTTTTTGAGTAGCTAATTAAAATCGTTCTAAGAACAATAATAATTAAAAAGCAACCATGAAAAATATTTTTCCATACCTTTTTTCCATCGAAGTCATTCATTCTATTTATTCTTTTTGTTGCACAAACTAAATCCGATAATAATTAAAGTGGCAAAGACCAAATCATTTTCACAGTCAAAGCCCCATTAATTTTCTCGGACTTATATTTTGCTGCTTGGAAGAGCTGTAGTAGACCTTGTTTAAATTGTTAAATCCGTATCAATACCAAACTATCCACAACTGCCATAAATTCCAGCCAACTAACTTCTTGCGTCTATCATCAATTAAAAATATTTCTGCTTACGTTTATTTATTCTTTCCACGGAATAAGAAACCACGGAGTAAGTTTCTTACTCCGTGATCATTTCGTTTGCAGACGATTTTAACTTTCCACGCGCATGGCCGTTTTGTTTTTTCTTTTTCTATACAGTATTTTAGGAACTTAAATACTTTTATGAGTGTGTCTTTGATTAAATTTTTTTATTTAAAAAATTTTTTAATGTATTTTTACCTTTTATTTTTATTAATTTCAAAACAATTCAAGTTAAAATAAATTGTAAAACCGTTTTTTGTAAATAATAATATTCATAATTAGAATTCATTAGATAAAATATTGTTTTTAAAGAATAAAAATGATAGATTTAATGCTAATATAAAGAAAAAAATTAAAAAATAAAGTTTGTATCACATGCAAAAATACATAGTATCTTCTTAATAAAAAAGGGGGGGGGGGCTTTTAGAGGATGAAAAGTTTTTCATTGGTCAATCACTAATTATTTTCATATTAATTTTCTGCAGAATAAAGCATCTTGTGAAGTAACATTTTTTTTTTTTAAAACAAACCTCTAAAACAAAAATTTGAAATTCGAATAAATAGTTATGTGACCTACATCACATTATAAACTGCAGATTTAATTGTAATAATAAAAATTGTAGTTTGAAAATGCAAAAGTGATTCGAATACCTTTGAAAAATTTCTAGTAGAACAAATGATCATTTACAAAAATCATTATAAAAGATAAATGTAAGTATTAGGCCTAAAATATTTTTAATCAGATAAAATTCGTATAATTAGAAAAGCATTTTGAGTCGATGAATTAACCCGTAAAGCATGGTGACGTCACTGCAACACGTTCTGAAGTCTAATTGTAACTTTTTGACAATCGATTGTCGATGTGAAGTCACAGTGCAGGGTTCGTACGGGTACCGTTATTTTCCAGGTGAAATACCAGTATTTTGTTTATCGAAAAATAAATCTGGTTCAAACATGCAAAAATTCGCTTTATTTAATCAGAGATTTTCTATAAGAAAATACTGGTACCGAAGAATTTCCTGGTCAAGAAATTCCAGGATCCGTACGAACCATGCAGTGACTAAAATATGAAGTCGTTATGGCCGTTTTAGAGCTCTTTTGTGACGTTTCACAAAGTTGTCACAATGTGACAAATTTGTGAAAAATGTGTCATTTGTGACTAATTTGACATTAATGTGGAATTTTGGTCACAGATGTGATGTGACCAAAGTGACTCAGAGTGACGTCACTGTGACCATGCATGCTATTAGGGACGTTATTTGCAGTAACATTACAGTGACGTCACAAAAACTTTTTCAATTGACAGAAAAGTACTTTTTCCATTAACATCTTTTAAAGAATTTTTGTACATTTTTTAAATTTTTCTAAGAAGGTCACATTTCAGTCACAATGTGACTTCATTGAGTGGTGGCCATTTGGTCACAGATGCGACGTGACGTACGTTATTTGCAGTGGCATTACAGTGACGTCACAAAAACTTTTTCAATTGACAGAAAAATATTTTTTTCCTTTAAATAACATTTTTTGAAGAATTTTTGTATTTTTTTAAAAATTATCTAAGAAGGTCACATTTCAATCACAATGTGACTTCACTGAGTGGTGGCCTTTTGGTACAGTGGCGTCACAAAAACTTTTTCAATTGACAGAAAAATATTTTTTCCATTAAATAACATCTTTTGAAGATTTATATATATATATATATATATTAATTTTCTAAGAAGGTCACATTTCAGTCACAATGTGACGTCACTGAGGGGTGGCATTTTGATCACAGATGTGACGTCACATTTCAGTCACAATGTGACGTCACTGAGGGGTGGCATTTTGGTCACAGATGTGACGTGACCACAGTGACTCACAGTGACGTCACTGTGACGTCACTGTGAGCATGCATGCTATGTGGGACGTGACGGACATTTTTTAATTTTCTACTGTTGCACCAGAAGTTTTTACTTTAATGATAACTTTAGCAAAAAACTTCCAAAACTTAAATAGATGCTGAATCACATATTAACTTCAAAATGTTATACTGACAAATATTATTAAAAAATCAGTTTTGAGTTCCAGCCAAAACTTCCATTCCCATAATGAATTTTTATTATCTAATATATTAATTTAGAAAACTTCATATACAAAAAGTTTATTAGAAATCCGTACACAATAACATATTTATCTAATAATTTTATTTCAGAATTTCATTTACTTTTCAACTTTCAAATCTTATTACATAAAATAACCTTTTAAAAGAGACAGTAAAAATAAATATACCATTCATAATGGAGAAAAAAGATACAATGCTACAAATGTGCGTTTCATATTTCTTTTTGTCATTCGAAATATTTTCTTTAATATATTTCCAAATTCTCTACCCAAATTGAAGAAAAAAATAGCATTTTCAAGCATTTTTATATTATGTTAAAACATCCAAATTTACTTAAAGAAAAAGGGCAAAAGAAAAAGAAAAAGCTGTGGACGTGATAAAATCCAGAAATATTTCACTTTTCAGACGTCACAGGTTTCTCTCTTTATTGTGTTTTTTACCCTTTAAAATGCTTAACATTGAAGAAATAAATTTAAAACACGACTCGGAAAAAAAAGATTAAAGTGGTGACAGACTAAGTAAATGAGCTATGCACAATGTTTTATTCTCAGACGTAAAAATAGAATTTAATGTTTTTTTTTTCGATTCATCGTAGTTTTTCTTCAAAACATTGATGATCACGTTATAGTATAACCATTTTTTTTAATTTATTATTCTATTAACACTAGAACATCGATCCGGACTCTAATAAAATGATAAAATGTCAATTCGAACCAGAAATTTCTACACAAAATAAGTTAAACCTAAACTAACAAAAATAAGTTCAATAAATTTAAATAAAACTCTGGCGCGAAATATTTTTATGGAGCTTGAACGAAATTTTCAGGCGTACTAGTATTAAGCAGTTTATTACATTAAGCTTAAGAAATACTTTAAATACTTTATCCCGAAATTCAGATGAACTTTTAAGTATTACAACTTACTTGAAACAGAAATTCATACATTGATATGTTCAGGCAATTATAAGGCAAAACGCAATATTTAAAAAAATTAAGCTTGAAATTAATTAATTAATTAATTTCATTCATTGCATTATCATTCAATTCATTTCAAAAAATATAATTTAAGATTTTTCTTTTGGTACTTTTAAACACATTTGTCTTTGTTTTAAATAATAAAACATAAAACAAATACTTTTCCTTTTTGTACTGTACATCCAGTTTTATATAAATAAAATTATTTTCAGGGCCATAATATTTCCATTGCGTTAATATGCATATTTTTGCATACAAATATAGATATGGATACAATGTTACTGCGTTATTCGATTTTTTTCTGCTTAAAAATGCAGCAGATTGGATATCAGAATTTACCATCCGTGTTCTAACTTTTAAAATGTATTCAGTTAGAATGAAATTCAAATATTGACAATTTGAAATATGAAATATAAAAAAAACATAAAATTATTGATGTGAACTTTATTTGTGAAAGGATTTCTATAACGTTTTTACTTTTTATTTGACTTTTGTTAGCAGAAAAATATTGAAAAAAATCGGATATCAAAGTAATTTTGAGCACAGATGTCCTATACGCACCACATTTGCAAGTGTTGTCCCCCCCGTCAATTTCGCATTGCACATCTGAGCGAAAGAGAAGATCCATTTTATAAGTTAAGGAAGTAACATGGGAAAAATTATAGATTTCAGTGAAATGTGATGATTAAAAGATACAACTGAATGCATTCAATATGACTATAAGTATTAATGTTTACGATTTATTGTGAAAATTATATTTACTGTTTTGTTACTTACTAAGTTTATTATTTATAACTGTTTATTTATTGTTTAATTTTTTATTAAATTTTTGTTGCCAAATTATTTTTATTACATACTATATATCAATAATTATTTATATCAAAAAATCATTCAATTATTTTTATTTCCTTTTTTAAAATACTAGAATCTGTTTCATTTTTTCACGTTCTTTTATTTTTATATTTTGCAATAAAAAATCGAGTACTGTTATTGCATACGATTTGTAATTTATATTCAAAAACAAAATTTTCGCCAAATCGTCGGCAGGAAACACCCGTGCAAATGTGATGCGTATATGACACTTGTACCTAAATTTTGTACGTTTTAAGGCTTCAAAAAATCATTTTTTTAAAAAATATAATTTATATTAAAAAATAATTCATTAAAAATATTTGAAAACAAGTCAAATGCGAAAATTCCCACAAAAACCGGAGTTATCGCCATGTAAGATCCACTTTTTGTATAGTTAAGTTATAACTTCAACACAGATTTTTTTTTCAGTCATTGCGCGCATGATACAGCTTATGCATGGATTTTTACGATAGGTTTGGTACAGATACTAAGAAACATATGCGTATGTTTAAAATAATCTATTTTTAGGATTATGTATATAAAAGTAAAAATGAAACCTTTATAAGATCTCTCCTGCATCTGTCTTAGTCGTTTTTGTTGAAAATTACGGAACATATAAAGTGGCAGGCTTATTAAGGTTATTGATGCACATACAGTGTGTCCAGCAAATAACACCCTGATTTCAAAATTAAATTTCTCAAAATCAAAGATTAATAGAATTATGCAGTAAACGGTCTGTTTATCAGGTAAGCTGTAAAAATCTTATACAAAAGTTTCGAACGGTAAATATTTTGAAAAGATTGTGTTCTGATTGCAAAGAATGCTTTCATTTGACATTTTTCTTGCTTTAGATTGCTGCCAGAGAATGTGATTTTCGGCTTAAAGTGCCATATTTCATAGTTTTTTTAAATTAAATTTTTGGAATTTTGAAATTCTAAAAATTTACTTCGAAAAATCTTTAAAATATTGCACTGTAAGCTGAAAAATTATTTCTCTGCAGGCAATCTAAAACAAGAGAAATGTCAAATCAAAGCATTCTATGCAATCAGAACGCATTTTTTTTTTTAAATATTCACTGTTTGAAATTTCTGTATAAGATTTTTACAGCTTACCTAATGAAAAAACCTTTCACCGCATATTACTATCGATCTTTGTTTTTGAGAAATTTAATTTTGAAATCAATGTGTTATTTGCTGGACCTGTATTTATATAGTTTATTAGCCCTTCACAAATATTTACAGGAAAAAATTTGGAGGGCTAATAAAGTTACCTGAAAAACAATTGTGTATCGTGTGAGAATATCGTTCGAAATATCTCGTAACACTGAACTAAAAAGCATACCTGTTTTAAGTATATTATCTTCAGAGATATAGTTAAAATGTTCTTCAGAAATATCCTTTAACCTTATTTCCTAATCTACTAAAACTAAAATTATGAAAATAAAAAAGGTATAATAGACGTTTATTTAAATCCTGCAAGAAAACCATAGCGATTATTCTAAGTGTTAATTTTTGAGAAAATCACATTTTTTCATTAAACAGAACAATTGGGGATTTCTGAAGATAGCTATAGACGCACAATCATCCAGAGATTATTGATAATGCAGTGGCGTAACAAGGTTGGTGCCCAAATACTCTGAATACTGGTAATTTTTTTTAAGTTCTGCTTGTCTTATCTAACCAGAAAATTTTCTGCTATCAATCAAGAAGAAGAAAACATTACTTTATTAATGATTTTAGGTACCCATCCTGGTTACGGCACTGTAAAGATTTTTGAAAAAAATTATCGTAATTAACCGAGATATAAATTAAATACCTATCTTGAAAAATGCGGTACGGACCAAGATAGTGTTGATTTATACTATTCTTAATAATTTTCTTTCGAAGAAAGTTTGGTACAAAGCAAACTTTAAACATTGTGCAAAGTCTTGGTTTTAGGAAAAGCAAACCATGATGATAAATAGCCAATGCTTTTAATTCCAATAAAATTTAATCATTGAAGGAAATTTTTGAAAAATAATTCACAGAATAATTCAATTTTTTTAAATCTTATTATTTATTTAGCAGCGATTTTTTGCAATTTGCAATTAGTAATTTATATATTTATTGTACGGAACTTTTTGTATTAATTAAATTATGTACTTACTTTTGTATTAACCCCTTGAAGGGCACCGGTATATTATATATACCACTTAATTTTAATTTCCTTAAGCCACATTGGCACTGGAATTTTAGTATTAAGTTTTGTTTTTTACAATGTACGTGAAAAACAGCTTTTACTTACTATCATATAAATTTGTTTATGAATCCCGGTGTCAATCAATCATTTGAACATTTTAGGAACAGAAGTGCTTTGCCCCTCAAGGGGTTAATTAAATTATGTACTATAAGATAAAAAAAAAAAATTAATTGTGATTAATTTATTAATATAAACTGGAAAATATTTTACATTTTATGTATGTAGTATAACAAAAAAAGCTTAATATGTTTAATCATCACTGAAAATTTCGTGTTTATACACTAATTCAAACTTTGAAGTTTTCGTTCATTTGCATCGTCTTCAATAGATACAAAACCTTTATTCCATGATTTAAGTTGGATAGTACTTAGATACACCGAAATTGTATATATTGTAATATTCAGCCTACTATTTAACTCTCTGCTTTCTTTAAGTTAAATCTATTCATTTTAGGTGTATCTTAGTACAATCCAACTTAAGTCTTTGGATAGTACTGAGATACACCTAAATTGAATAGGTTCAATTTAAAGAAAGCAGAGAGTTAAATAGTAAGTAAAACGTGGTCCTCTTCTCATCGGAATTTCATTATCAAAATCTGCAATATACAATATCAATTCTAAGATAAACTTTAAAAACTCGCGTTAACACTAGAACCGCGGTGACGGGTCATTTTGACCCGTATCATAAGGAGAGATGTCGATTCGAACCAGAAAATCCTGTATAAAAAAGGCTAAATATATGCTGAGCAAAAATATTTTCAATAAATAACTTAAACGGTTTTAAATAAAAATCCCGGTGAGCAATATTTTTCTAAAATTTTAATGAATTTCCCCGCGGTTCTAGTGTTAAAAAAAAGACTGAAATTGACTATCAGAAATGAAAACAAGTTTGACTGTTAGAAAAAATGAAGTGTTTTATAGGAAACGGGTGTGTATGCATTAAGTAAACAGGATATTTTAATTAGTGCTCGCGAATATATACGTTTATATGCATTTAAACGTATACGTAGTTAAACTTTTTTTTCGTATTAAACTTATCCAAAATCGTAACTGGCTGCAATACGTTTTAAACGTATTAAACGTATATTTGCGAGCACTAATTTTAATACTGAAGCCAATTTGTGTGCTTTGAGAAAATTAAAATGTATCAAACTAAGGTGAGATATTGCTTTAATTCACATCCCATTAAGCATAATTGACATTATTTCATATTGCATTAAATGTGTATTTAAAGTATAGAGTTGAGGAGAAATAAAGGCGTAAACGCTATCGTATAGTAATTCTTCAGCATAAAGTTGAAATGCACCGTAATCTTTACAAAAAGAGCAATTTCCGTTTATTGTTTACATTTAGCAAAATGATTTTAGATTCACAATCGTCAATGTTTCATATTTTAATACAGTGAAATATTTCATCAGTTGAGGACGTTTAATTTTGAAAGCTTGTATTCTGTTTACTACCTTCTTAAAATTATAAGGATCAATCAATACTATGAAATTTAACTTGAAGAGAACTTAAATAATGTTCTTGTTATTTTAAAGGTTTTTTGATTTACTATCCTATTCTCATCCACAACTCAGAAACATTCTACATCATAGAGAATTTCTTGGGTTAAAAAACATGCGATACTGCTGGGACGATCATAAGGGAATTACAAACCATCATCAGTCATCAGATATCGAGAGGAAAGTTATCTAAATTACATCAATTTCGTTTTTTGCAGAGAAAGGATGCAGCAAATCTTCATAATTCAGAAAATCCGGAGACCTTTCCGAAAGGTCGCCGAAAAGCGCTGGGCCGAAAGTTTCTTCCGCTCCAAAAATAAGACCAAAAACCCCTTCAAGCAATTTTCCAAGTAAATGAAGGAAAGTAAACATCTAGAGCATTGGCCACATGGTAAGCCGCTCGTAAAATTTCTCTCAAATTTTTAGAGGACATGCTAGCGATGCTCATATAATCAGTGACAATCTCGCGATGGTGGAGATAGACATAGAAATCACCCATCCATGTTCCCTGCAAAGACATACATGAGCGCATCGCCTTATACTCCCGAATAAATTACCAAAACAGGGAGAAAACAGAAAATTATGGAATAAGTGAAATAAAATAGTTTAGAACATTTCTGTCTCCTTTAGTTTCAAAAGTTCAGGCACGAAAAAATACGTCTGGTGAAACGCAATAAAAGCATCTTCACCCCTTGATCGCAGAGCAAAAGGGAAAAATTGTAATGTTGTTTTCTCTGTTTTTGATTTAAATGCTAAAAAAAGAAGTCTTTCAAACATCACATAATTTTTTTAATTATGTATAAGCATTCTTAATTATAATTTAATTGTTTAAAACTGAATTATATTTGTAGAATTATTTTAATTATTAATGCTTATATTGCAATGAAACTTACAGCTTAGTAAACTTATATATCAGTTCGTGGTGTTAGAAGGTTAAGAAAACTAAACACATAAATTTATCCAACATTTCAAATTTTCAGTTTTACTCTTCATACTCGTTCTAATTTTTAGTCTCAGACTGCTTAGTTTAGCAATAGTTATTTAGATTAGCAACATAAATCTTCAATACAGAAAATCAAACTCACAAAAAATCATTGATTTGAACGTGAGTATAAATCTTAAATTTTTCTCTTCAGAATGCGTTTTTTTATAGATACTAGGTACATTTTCCTATAAAATCTATCAGAGCCAAAGAGTTTTTTTTTTTCATGCTTTTACAACTAATTTTGTTACTATAATTTTGCAGATGAGGTTCAAGAACATGTAATTTTTCCTATGGATTTTATGATTCTTTTAGTAATTTTTTTGTGAAAAATGAAAATGTTTCTTATTATTATTAAATAGTATATTTTTAACATTCCTGTAAAAGTTCAAGAAGTACGAAACACTGTGTACATTCGGTACAAATTTGGAAAGTATTTCAACACCTGTTTCAACAACATCTAAAATATGTATTTGCTTAATTGTTATTATTAAATCAAATATGAGAAAAAATGTCAGGATTTTTACAGTTCAGGTATTTCCCTCACTTTTCCCTGACTAAACACTAGTATTTTTTTTTCTTTACAAAAAATGTTGCCTTCTGCAAGCGCGAGACCCGCTATTGTAAGTCAATTTTTCAAGATTCAAATTCTAGTATTTCATCTGAATGTATATGAATCATGAATCCGATATCCCAAAGTAAAATAGTTCTACGTTGAATAGTGACTTTTATTCATATTAAAGAAACAGATTTTTAATATGAAAGAGACATAAATCGAGTAAATTAAGATGGAAAATTAGTCAAGGTTTAATACACAACAAAGAGGGAGAATGCAGAAAATTATGAAACAAATGAAATAAAATAGTTTAGAATATGCTGGTATCGCCTTCAGCTTGAAAAGTTTGGACTTGAAAAATATGTCAGTGAAATGTAATAAAAGCAACGCTAAAGACATAAAAGGTCTTCAATTTTTCAAATTTTCAGCTTTACTCTTCCTACTCGTTATAATTTTCAGTCTCAGAACATTCGCCATAGTAACCATACATTTGTTTTACTTTTGGGTGCGTAAAATAATACCAGAGAGAAATGTCGCCCTGAAACAATAAAATTAGATATAGAGAAAAATTATTAAGAATTATATGAGAATATTTATTATATTAAATATTTGAAGGATGTTTATTGTATGACCCACAAGTAATAATATCTGAAAGTAATAAATATATGTGATTAAAGTACCATACGCTTGTTTCAAAAGTCGGAAGAAACCTAAGAGGTATTTTTCTTCTTTCTTTGTGAGCGAATCGTCTGTATAGAATGTACATAACCTTTGCTACCTTTTTTATAACTTTTATAATTATAAATCAAAAGCTGGGAATTTCGTATAAACATGTTGCTCTGAATGGAAAAAAATGAGGAGATGGATTTACAAAAATTATGCATGTAAAATTTTTGCTTATTTTTCTAGAATTTTTATCTTTTAAAATATAATTTTTTAATTCAAAACAAGCGTATAACGAAAATTTGGCAGCATATTTTGTTCTGAAAATACTAAAAAAATTTTTTTTTTCAATAATTAAGTTTTTTTACTGCTAATCTTTGCGCCTTTTTCTTACCACTAAAATATAAAAGAACATTTTCCATTTTTTTTTTTTTAAAGTTTTAGTGGTAAGAAAAAAACGTAAAAGTTGGTAGCTGCGTTACGAATATTAAATTCAGTGGAGGCGTATTCTTTTTAATCGATCTCATACAAAATAAAAAATCATTGAAGTGAATGATTTTGCCCTTTAAAAATGTTTCGCAAGAATAAGAAAATTTTCACTTTGCCTATTTTATTTACACCCACTTTAACTAATCTCTTAAATTTTATACAAAATACAGAATTTTTAACAGTCTAATGAAAACTTAAATGCTCCAATCTAAAGTTGCATTTTCGTCTAATCACAATGGTGTTTCAGCAACTTTCATTGTGCTTAGTAATAATTTTTGTATGAAAAACGGAATTTTTAGAAATGTCACTTTTCACCGAAAGAATTTAAAATTCCTGAACGTAAACTCAACACTTGCTGAAATTCTCCAGCCAAACGAATTAAATTTCTTTAATTAATAGATATTTCTTCCAATCATAGGTTTGTTCCAGCAAATTGCTGTTTGAACTTTATATACATATATATTTTATTCTATCGAAAATTGTTTTGAGAGTGCTCGCAGAATATGAATAAACAGATACCACTTTAATTTCTATTAATACTGATTAAATAATATAGTGGCCTTCTCGTTATATAGCGTCTGTCCGGATGCAATAAAATAAGTAGGATATAACCAAAGGCATTAAAAATTAAGAAAAACAACACATATGAAAATGCTTTGTGTTTGTCTCCAATACGTTAATTTATACACATGTTACATTACTTTTAGAGAAATCAAGATAGGTATGTGTAATAAAGTCAGCATTTAAATATAGTTGCACAATGAATTACAACTTATTTTATCAAAATCTACGAAATCACAGCTATATAACTGAACCTGCGATATAACACGCAGCTTATATTGTACGTAATATATTTAAAAATGAACATACACTACATAAATTTTATTTACTACTAGTTGACCCGTCTGGCGTTGCCCGGGACCCGTTATGATAACCTTAAACAAACACCTAACATTTTAGATCTACAATTAGTCAAAATTAATCATAGGCTATGAGTTATTCGTTAGAATAATATTTTAAAGAAATGGATAAAAAATTGAGTAAATGCATTAAAAAAGGCCCTAGGACCTCAATAAAAATATCAGGGGTTTTGAAAGAAGAGTCCTAAACTCAACTTAAAAATTATGCACTGGGAAAGTGGGAAAATGAGTGGGTGAAATATGCATGGTGAACAAAAATTTCAAGGGCCCTGAGTCGGGCCCTAGGAGACCTTTAGGAGTCCCAGGCCCTTAAATGGAATGTAAGAACGTGGGAATAGCTAAATGGAAAAATAGTTCCAAAAATGAAGATTGGATTAAAAGAGAGCAATTTAATAACAATTTATTGTACAAAAACTTAAACGGGCCCTGTACCGAAATCCCAGGGACCAGGAACTTATTTTGAATGTAGTTGGATATAAATTTTTTTTGTAGTTATTAAAGTAATGGGAGGAGAAATTTTTCGACGTTCCTGTAATAGCTAGAAGACCTAAAATGTTGTTAGAAAAAAACCTAGTGAATAGGACCATTTTTAAGGGAGCTATAAAAGGAGACGCCGTAGGGTCCAACTGAAAATTAAAACCAGAGCCCTAACATGAAAACATGTAAAATGTTTTAATACAAAGCACCTTAGATCTTTAATTAATCAAAATTAAGCATACAGTATGAATTATTCGTTGTAATATTTTTTTAAAACTGCATCAATTGATTGGGTAAATGTTCAAAAAAGGGCCCTAGGGCCACAATTAAAAATATCAGGGTATTTGCCCTGGAAGAACAGTCTTAGGCAACTTTAAATTTTTGCATTGAGAAGATGACAAATATAAAAATTGAAATAAGTTTTCTCACAAAATGTTCAGGGGCTCTCAGCTGGGCCCTATGATTCCAGAGAGGGGATATAGTGTCTGATATGGAATGTAAAAACTTTAAAATATGTAAATGTACACAGAATCCTAAAAATGATGATAGGATTAAAAGGAAGCAACTTATTAACGATTTATTATTAAAAAAACTTCCAAGGGGCCCTGTACTGGGCCCCAAGGGGCCAGGAATTTATTTTGCATGTAGTTGGATATAAAAATATTTTTTTAGTTACTAAAATAATGGGAAGACGCTAAAACTACGTTAAATAAAGTTGAAAGCAATTTGGATCATTTTAAAATAAGCAGCACCAAGGGCCCCAAGAAAGAGATTAATATTCAAAGTTTGTGGTAGTTGAAGTCGGAGAATTTTTTTTTTTGTCGTTCATGTAAGTAGCTGGAGGACCTAAAAAGTTGTTAGAAAAAAAAATGCTAGTGAATCGAACCATTTTTAACGAGCTATGATTGAGGTCGCCCCGGACCTAAGGGCAACTGACAGTTAAAACCAAGGCCCTGAAATGAAAACATGTCAATATGTTTTAGTACATAGCGCTTTAGACATTTAATTATCCAAAATTTAGCATAAAGTATTAATTATTCGTAGGAATAATATATTTTTAAAATGCACAAATCGATTGGGTAAATGTTTAAAAAAGGGGCCTTAGGGCCCGAATAAAAATAACAGGGTGTTGGTCCTCAAAGAAGAGTCCAATATTCAACTTTAAAATTTTGCACTGAGATGGTGAGAAATTTAGGGAGCAAAAACTGTTTGATGCACAAAAAGATCAAGGGACCCTGGTCCGGGCCCTATGATTACCTAGGGGTTCCCAGTGTCTTAGATTGAATGTAAAAACTTGAAAATATCTAAATGGTACAGGTATCCCAAAAATGAAGATCGAATTAAATGGAAACAATTTAATATCACAAAAACTTAAAGGGGCCCTGAAACGGGCCCCAAGGATCGAGGGTCATAACTGAAAAGTAATGGGAAGTAAAGGGGAGAATAGATAAATGAAAAAGGTCCCTCTAAACGAAGAAGATTAGATGAAAAGGGGTTATTAACAGTTTGTGCATAAAAATTGTAAAGTCTCCAGGGGCCCCGGCTCTTAAAATATTAAAGATCTAAGCCTCAGGTGCATCAAGACCTGTCTTGGACTATACTTACCTAAAATTTCAGACATCTATGTGCGGTAGATTTTGCTAGCCGTGGCAGACACACACAGAGACAGAGCGTTTTGTTATTTTATTAGTATTATATGGATTCTTACAGTATATATAGATTCTTACAAAACTGTGATATAAAATGATCATTGACTCATTCATTTTCCACTAGATTGGTTTACATAATTTGCCAACACAGTTTTAATGTATTGGGCGTATTGAGTTTCATTGAGAGATGATTATACAGACTTGTTTAATTTTATAACCTAGAAAATGACTGAAAACAGTTTTAAATCCAAACAATGAATAAATCTGTAAATAAAATAATTTGAAATGATGAAATCCGGCATGAGAAAAAACAAAAAGACCTAATAACGAGTAAGTTACCAGCAAGAAAATTACTATTATTTTTATCTTTTTGGTAGGTTAATACTTGGTCTTACCTAATATACCTTAGTTTTTAGTAAAAAGTGTCAATGAAAAAATCTAAATACGCACCGTGTTCTTAAATACTGTAACTAAGATTAGTCGATCAGATTAGCAAATATTGCAAAAATTATTGCCTAGAGCAGAGAAAAAGAAAGTTACGATCACATGATTTGTAAAATTGCACAGTGCTCGCTACATACTACTGACTTTTTGTATCGCGATGCATTATATTATTAAAAATGTAGCATGCTTTACTACCACTACTGCAAAAAGAAAAGACTACTACAGTTTTTCTTCATGTGTTGCTACATTAGGCCACGGTATGTAAGTGAACGATTTATAATCATAAAATTTATGTTTTTATCCACAGAATTTTATCAACCCTTATGGGAAATCAACAAAAGAAATGCTACATCATTATAATACAACTATTTGATACAAATAATGAGTTACATAAATTACTTTCAAATTAAACATAAATATATTAAATTTCACAATCATTTAATAAATTTAAGATATTTTCACTGAGTTATGTATCACATATAACTATAATTTTGGAAATGATACTCATATTTAATGTGTTTCAGTTTTCATTATAATTCAAATTTATATACAAGTCAGTAAAAAAAATAATAAAAGCTGTAGTATAAATAAATTACTAAGCTAAAACGTGTTCTGCGAGAAAAAAGTTGAAACGATTGAAGGAATATTAAATTAAATAAAAATAACAATGTTCGGAATGTTTTTATTTGCCACTAAAAATAATAAAACAGAAGGAATTCATATCTATTAACAGCTTTTATTGAATTCTACCCTAAAACCCTCATATCTATTGATGCCATTGAACCAAACTCTCACAAATATGAAAGACAAAATTATGTTTTTCAATCCATTCTTATTTTGTAAATATAAGTAAAGAAATTCAAAAACTTTTATGTGTTCTTTATGAATTTTACTTGCATGAATTTTATGTGTTCTTTCTTTTTTTTAAGGGTAATTTCTTATTATAAAAAAAATATATTGCTTCTACAAAACAATCATTGCATCAAGCAAACTATAGCCGCAGGTTGTTCTTCACCGGATGAATCCTTTTTTTTTTTTTTACAATTCGAAACAATATCATCATTTCGTTTCTGTTTCAATGGGTTATACACATACATACTAGGACACACACAAAAAAATTGACCATGATTTTCAATTTATTTTAAGATTATTCTTGAGATTAAGATTTAAATTGTGATTTTTCATTTTCTCTTAGGATTGAATATAATTAAGCTGTTTTAAACGAAAAGTTTTTGAATCACCAAGGTCACATACTTTTATGAAACCACATCCTATTTTACGAACTTACATAAAGTGGGGTATAAAAACAAATTAATTTAAACTGGAAGATTCCGGGATGAAACATTTTTAGACGAAGTGGCATATTGTAAAGCGAATTGTTGCCCTGAACGCAAAATTTTATTTTGCTAGATAATATACGAGGCGACCTTCAGTTTCAGAAGCATTTGTTCAAATTGCATGTTCTGATTTTTTACTTTTGACCGTAGTCTAAAATAACTTCTGTAATTTAAAGTACAAGTCAAGTATCTTCTTCATTGGTGGTCCATTTTATGAAATTATTTTAATTATATAATCACATATTCCTATAAAACAACACAGAGATTAAGTGGAAACTAAAGAGACTATAGCAGAAATTCACTATTAATCATTTTGGTATATTATTAAATTTAAAATTCCACTATTTGAATACTTGAAAAGCAGTTTAATTTTCTGTAAAAGAAAATGAATACACTATGGAACGTACACAGAAGAGATTGAACAAATCTGCATCATTAGTTGATTAAATATGAATTGATGTAATTTTCCTTATTTTTGATTACATGAAGCACTACATTACATTATACATTACACTAGCAATCTTCAGCCGCTGCGCTGGTTGGTTTCTCGAAAGGAATCATGAATATAACAAAATGCATCTAGTAATTTTTTTTAAAAACCTTAATATATTTTTTTAAATAGCCATAATTGTTGTCTTATTCGTAAAATCTTACATTATAATGTTCAAAGTCGATGTTGACGACATAATAGACAAAATAACTCTAAAATGACTGAAGTACCTATATTTAACTATTTTTTTAGTAGGTGTTACCTTGAATTTCCCGCTTAAACATAAATCTGCTGCTGGGATATGTCGAAAATGTGCTAAAAGTGCGACAATTCTATTAAACCCACATTTAGGTCGGAATTTCTAAAACAGATGCAATACATGTTTAAACTTGTTTAAGTAGATTAAGTAACGTCATATTCATGCCTCTATCTAAAATTGTTACTGAGGTATGGCGGAATGACTTAAATTTTCGTACCGCCTGTTAATCTTTTTGAATGGGGGAATTTCTAAAATCGCTGAAATAAATGCTTAAAATTTTTTTTAATAAGCTTTTTGTCTTGAATTTCACGCTTCTACCTAAAACTGCTGCTAGGATATTGCTAGTGATGGGCGATTCCCGAAAATTTACTAATCGAAAAAAATCGTCATCGTAAAATACACAATCGATACAGTTACAGTTTTATGCTTGTTTAAAATAACAAAAAGAAAATAAAATTATTTACATATCATAAAACAATATATGTCAATTCGAAAAACACTAAAAATAATAATTAGTATTTTATAATTGTACTATTAAACAACAACAAACTACAATAGATAAATGTGCATTATTAGATTTAACAATTTCTCAAAATATTGCCATATGTTGTAAGACATACCTGCTATTTTTTTTTTTTTTTTTTTTTTTTTTTTTTTTTTTTTTTTTTTTTTATTTGGCAAATGTTAAGTTGGAAAATTTTGGTAGGAATATTTAGGATTTCAAATAATTTAAAATATTGTTAGTAAAATACAAAAAAAAAAAAAATATATATATATATATATATTTGAAAAGTTTTACTACTGCATTATGTAAAAACACATTTTTCCAGCATAAAGCTAATTTTCAAATTGAAACCGTTTCGTAACATCATAATAATCGAATACCATATTTAACTCCAAAATAATGATGAAGATAAATTTTGTAAGTGTTTGTAATCAGAAAACAGTAAAAACCCGAAACAAATTCAAATAACTGTCTCATCTCATTTTCAATCTCAAGTAACTGCAAATTGATGTTTACATTCTACTATGAACGTAGGCATTAATCAATGTCTGCTTCAGCATTTTATTTTCAGGTGATGGCAGATTAATATATTTTCAGGGCTCCCAAATGGTCCGCGAACTGAACATCAGTATTTTTTAACAGAAAATTTCATAATACGTTTGAGCTAGAATCAACTTCCAAACGTGGTTTTTTGACAATTTGCAAGAAAAATCTAAAAAGAAAATTTCTCTAAAAAAATTCTGATGTTCAGTTCGCGGACCATTTGGGAGCCCTGTATTTTGCATCACAATATTGAATAGGAAAAAATCGCTTCTGAAATTTCTTTAATCAACCGTATTCTATATACGAGGGAAAGCCTGTAAGTAGAAATTACACTGATTTGGTACTAATAAAACGCACTTCATTTCAAGAGTAACAAGTCACTCTCCTGAAAGAGTAACTATTTCACTGCTGTTTAGAGTGAATACTCACTCTAAGAAGGAGTGAGTATTGTATGAAGTAGTAGTGGTATATGTAGTATTGCATGTAGTAGTACCCATAAACCAATCAGAATAGGAAGATAATAGGAATAGAATTAAAACTCTTAAATGCATGAGAAAGACGTTCGTCATTTGAGGATTCAAATACATATACATTATTAAAGTGATTAATCATGGAACGTAAAGTTAAATTTTATTTAATTTTAATTACTTATTCCTGTAATACTTGTATGTTATAAGCATGAATTAAATAGTTTTATGTTACGACGGAAAGTCAGTAAGTAGGTCACGAACCGATATGAGAGGTTGGAAATGAGCAGTAATATGTTACCTAATATGCTCATAGGTGACAGCCTTACCCAACTATAAGATATTAATTTCGAATTTATGCGACAACAGTTGTACAAGAAGAGTGACTATTCATTCTAAGCAAAGGTGAAATAGTCACTCTTCCAAGAAATTGACTAGTTACTCTTGAAAAGAAGTTATTTTTAGTACCAAATTAGTATAATTTACAAGGTTACAACATGAAATGGAGTTTTTGAGAATTAAGGAGTGACATACATATTTTGATGTTTTTCATTATTTTACGAAAAAATTTTAAAGTGATAATACCAGTTTTTCACTCTCATAATCGGGTGAGATATTTCTTTCCTTTCTTGAGAGTGGGAAATTCCACACTTTAATGAGTATATTTTTATAAAATTCACTCCAAAAAGAGTGAATATGCCTGTGACTCTTTCAAAGAGTGAATTTTTCCCTCTTCACAGTTTCAGAATGCATGTTACACAACATTACATTTTGATAACATTTTGAAAAGTAAGCAAATTACCATATAAAATCTACACAAAAGATGTACACATGAAAGGTCTGCCCGAGAGGGACTCGGGCCATTTTCATTTTTGAATCATGTTGGGCTCGAGTCGTTTTTTTTTTAAAAGACTTGGACCAAGCCGGGCCTAGTCACTACACTTTTCTAGATGGGTTCGGGTCGTACCTTTTTATAAATGATTATGCTATTCCTAATTTATTTTTCCATATGGAGCCGGGACTACTTTCATTCATCCTAGTTTTCAGGGTCAAAATATTCAATCCCGATTTTGACACAGACCGCTTGGAAATCGTAATCTCGGCGTGACCTGGTCCTTTCAAAAATCAGTAAAATTTGGCTTGACCCATTCCCCCCCCCCCAAAAAAAAAACGCATTTTTAAATTACCACTATTCTACAATTAAGCACTAAAATTTATTCTTTTTAAAGAATAAATGATTTATAGGTTTATTAGAATGTAGTTAAATTAAAATACAATAAAAAGTGTGAAAAAAAAAAACCCTGCTTATGATTGAATCCTGTCTTAAACTAAAAAATGTGTTGATACATGCAAAGTGAATATATACAAAAACACAAGAAAATAATATATAATACATTTAGACCTGCTGAGAAGGGAACTTGTCTATAAAGTATTTCTTTTCTTTATTATGCAATTCTGTTTTATATTTTACTATATAGCATATATTTTCAGATTTTTAACTCACCAATGGACGGAATTTAAATAAAAACAGTCTTTTACACAATATTTTAGCGTTTACATAAACATGTAAATTTTTAGTACACATTTAATTAGTCAAAATTTTTCATTTTTATTTATAATTATCAGAACAAGCAAAGTTAGAATGTTAGTATATCGATTTTTCTTTGGCAGAAAATCTTTAAAAATACCCATATAATTTTAAAGGATATATCTACAACTACTTGAGAATTTAACTTCAAAAATTTTCATTCATTATCTGGAGTATGCGAATACGTTAAAAGTATTTTCTGAGATTTTCACGCTAGTAATTGATTATCAAATTATTAAATACAAAAAATTTTAAATGTACAAAATGTATTAAAATTTACATTTATGCGTGTCAAATATATAGCAGAATTAGCAAATGCCGAAAAAATAAAAAGTTAATTTATTTGTATTTGCATAAAAAATATATATATAAGGATGCTTTTTACAGTATGGCTTCATTTGCCGAATTCTTTGTGGACTAATTGACACCAATATCATTTACTTTACATCACACTAATATTCATTTGTTACCTATCTTAACCCCTTGAGGGGCAAAGCACTTCTGTTCCTAAAATGTTCAAATGATTGATTGACACCGGGATTCATAAACAAATTTATATGATAGTAAGTAAAAGCTGTTTTTCACGTACATTGTAAAAAACAAAACTTAATACTAAAATTCCAGTGCCAATGTGGCTTAAGGAAATTAAAATTAAGTGGTATATATAATATACCGGTGCCCTTCAAGGGGTTAAGAAAACAGTGGACTTTGAACAATAGTTTTAATTGTTTACGTTATTCCAACAAGTATTTCTTTAAAGAAGTGTTCTGTATCACGGGTTAAATGACTATTTAATTTTTTTTAAATAAATAAAATTAAAAATAAAATATAGTAAATATATTAACTATGTTAATTAATTTTTTAAAATATATTTCCAATTCCATTTCGTTTTAGTTTCTTTCCTCTTATTTGTTCATCTAAGATTTTTCAATTTTAAATTTCATTGCGTTAAAGAATTATATTAAAAATTTTGCTTTCAATTTTAAATTAGTTTAAACATCTAGTTTAAACAACAATTTTAAATTAGTTTAAACATCTAGTTACTAAAAAAAAATTAAATAAATAAATGAAAAATCTTACAAAATGCAGTGGAATTTTAATTGAACATATAGATATTATTAGATTTTGATACTTATTTTTTGAGTGTCTTGAAGAAACAATGTTTCTAAACTGATCTACAGATCTACTGTAGAATGTATCAAGAGATTCTATTGTAGAATGTATCAGAATACATAATCAATGGTCATAGTAAATAAAAATTTTTTGTAATTTGATGGCACGTATTTATTGCCATAAATATTAAACGTGAAATGCCCACCCCCGAATTTAAAAATTTTTATTTTTATTTATTTTTTATTTATTTTTTAATTTTTTACACGTTACATAGTTTGAGCACAGTTAAAAATTTGCCGCATTTTGGAATCTTTTGATATTTTATTAGAAAATATTCTATGCCCCAAAGTGTTCATATTTTTTTTTATTCTTTTGAGTAGTTTTTAAAATAATGTATTAAATGTGTTACCTCTTGTCCTAAAAGATCTCGTTGAAAGATGTAAACTATTAAGTATTTAAAACGCGCCCAAACACTTGCACACAAAAAAGACACAATTCTGCAACATAGTTAAAAAAAATCGGAAATTCAAGTTTTTTTTCATATTTAAAGCTAAATATTTGAAGACTAAGATTATTCAAATTTAATATTAATGGCCACAAATTACACACGTGCAATTGGATTACAATTCGTTACAATTTACAGTGTTCATTTAGCAAGATTGAGAATTTGGAAGAAAACTTGAAATTCGTGGAGCATTTAAACAATTTATAGACTAAAAAATTTGTTTTGAGAAAAATGCATTTGAAATACTTTATGCTTTATGATTTTTATTTTATTATTCATCTATAAGGAGTATAACAAGATACTTTCGCCTAAATAAATAAATAAGTTAATAATAGTAAAACCAAATTCATATTTTTAATAGATTTTTGTGGATTTTAAAGTCTACCTTTTCCTAACAGAAATCTTTGTTTTAAGTCTACGGCATTTAAGGATGAGTATTTTTAATACTTTTTATTCATTCTGGTGAGTTTTAACTTATGTATCGGAATTTAAGCAGCGTTATCTTTTGTTTTTTTACCCTTAATATTGCTGAAATATGTAATCTCATTTTCATCCCAAGAAATACCATTTTCATATTCGCAGATGAATGGTTTTTCTTCTTATCTCTTTTATTAGGTAGCTTTCATTACAAAAAGTAAAAAGCTACCTATTGCATCCGTCCGGAGGAAAGCACTTCCAGAAAATTTTGGTATGATTTCACCGATCATGACTCCCAGACCCCAAAACCACCCTCCGTTCAAATGTTGACATATATATATATATATATACGTATATATATATATATCTGATTTTTGTCATGCGATAACTAACGTATTTATGAACCGATTTGAATGAAACATGGTATGTACATAGTACATACAAATATCTCGACCGAGTTTGTTGGCCAGCATCATCCGCCATCTTGTTTCAAAATGGCGGCCATTTAAAATTTAAAAAAATTTTAATTTAAAATTAAGTACGAAAAAATTAAAAGTTGAAAAATATTTTTATTTTATGTGTTAGATCTTAAAACACCAATTGCAGAACACTTTTTATTTTGTCTATATCTTAAAAAAATCCCTGTCGGCTGGGCCTATAGGCGGAGGTAGATTTCGAAGAGTGCTCATTTCAACAATATATATATATATATATATATATATATATATACATATATGATTAGAGATAAACCCAGTTTAATAACTTCATTTGGCCGTTTATGAACAATTTTTAATTTCATTTTTCTGCAAAAACTGGTTTTATCAGAATCATCTGAAGATAAATTCAGCTCAAATGCCCATTATGACAACATATTTTGAAATAGATTCCAAATTTTTTAAAAAATCGACCAAAACAGTACATTATACAGTTCCTAAATAACAAAAAACTGTCAGTTGAAAGCATTTGAGAAAAAAAATTGAATTTAAAAATGAGTCATATAATAACCGATTTGTTGTTTGAATACATCCTTAATTCTTTAATCATGATTGCTTCGAAAAATTTTGTGCGAAATACTCACTTTGACAGCATTTTTAAAAATATATTCTATCTTTATGAAAAAACCGGCCAATGCGTCACAGTATATAGTTCCTAAATAAGAGGATCTGTAAATTGGATGCATTTGAGAGCAAAAATGGATTTAAAAACGAGTCAGAAAAAAACGCAATTTCTTATTTGAACACTTCCTTAAATTTTCAGTCACGATGATTTCTGAAAATTCTGTTCAAAATACCCTTTTTGGTAGCCTTTTTCAAAATATATTCTGTCTTTATCAAAAAACCGATCAATGCATCACATTATATAGTTCCTAAATAAGAGGATCTGTAAATTGGATGCATTTGAGAGCAAAAATGGATTTAAAAACGAGTCAGAAAAAAACGCAATTTCTTATTTGAACACTTCCTTAAATTTTCAGTCACGATGATTTCTGAAAATTCTGTTCAAAATACATGGGCAGAGTTAGGTTGTATAATAAACAATTTTTTTTTAAATATTTTTCGATGTAATTTAGAAAAATTCCAGCCATTGTGCTGCAAGAAACAAAAACCTATTGTTGAAATAAATCTAAAAATACTTTAACATACATTTTGTTCGCTATGTCCATTTGCTTCACTGCAAATTAAATTTTTTAAATACTTCTTTATATATTATGCCAAATATTTTCTTTCAGTCTTCAGTCAATTTAAAGACTTTTTTTCCATGAGTCGTTTTTGTAACTATGTGACATATAGAATAGAGTTACTTTATTAAATTTGACTAAATACATGGGCAGAGTTAGGTTGTATAATAAACAATTTTTTTAAAAATATTTTTCGATGTAATTTAGAAAAATTCCAGCCATCGTGCTGCAAGAAACAAAAACCTATTGTTGAAATAAATCTAAAAATACTTTAAAATTAATATAATTAATTCGTATCATGTTTGTTCTTGATACCTCATATTCACTCTTTAATGTTAAGCCTATGGGCTTAGAATACATTTTTATATTTAAAATATCTCATCAAGATATTAATATTTTTAACTTCCGTTTTCTTGTTCTCTTCTCAAGAAATCTGTCTCTCATTTTTAGTTTACAAAGCATTTCTAAAATAAGTATTTAGTTTAATTTTTTATGCATTAATAGCTATAGAGGTCTGAATAAGGTTTGAACACATCAAATAAAACGAAGCAAATATTTTATAAATGTTTTATAAAAAAATAAAAAAAAGAGAAGAAAAGATCTTTTAAAAAGAAAACACACGCACAAAAAAATTAATTTCCCGATGAAATATTTTAAAAATATTTAATAATATTTAATATTTTAAAATTATTTAAGAATACATTCCATGCCTATAGGTTTAACGTTAGCAAGGAGATTTGATAATCACTGATCAACACCTTAAGCATGGATGCTTTCAACTTGTGTGTCAGACGGATATTTATTCAAAAAAATTTAAATCAGTGCGATGCAAAGGATAGATTTTCATGTAAGTTAATACAATAGAAATGAAAATTTTATTCTTCGTTAAAACAGGATCTTCTGAATCCGAACTCGCTATAAGAGTGTTCGACTTTACTAGTTTAAGAAAACATTTTTCCCTTTCATTTTGCCTTCTCGCGTGAGTGAGAGGGTTAAAGATAGGAAAATTTCATGACTGAGTAGGTATACTCCGATAGGTAGGTATACTCTAGGATATTTATTCAAACAAATTTAAATCAGTGCGATGCAAAGGATAGACTTTCATAAAAGTTAATAAAATAGAAATGAAAATTTTATTCTTCGTTAAAACCGGATCTGGTAAATCCGAGCTCGCTATAAGAGAGTTCAACTTACTAGTTTAAGAAAACATTTTTCCTTTCATTTTGCCTTCACTCGTGAGTGAGAGGGTTGTTAAAGATAGGAAAATTTCATGACTGAGTAGGTATACTCCGTTGTGAAGCGTCTAATTTGATTTTCCCAAAATGTATGCTGAATCAATAGGTTTCACCAAAAGCGTGTTTTAAAATAAACTGAAAGAAAAGTTAATGAAGCAAGGATACCAAAGCAGAAGGTCACGGAGCCTCCTCCATTCTCGGGCTCATCGTAGCGTAGTGATTGTTTCCGTTTCCCATAGCTCGCAACATTCGGTTTGAACGGAAATGTGTCTGCTTTTCCCACGGACCCATGGAAAATTTTCTTTATTTGATAAAAGTTGAGGAAATACTCATAATGTCTCACAACTTTGCGTCCTTGAAAAATCATATCGTTAAGCAATGTCTTTCTCTCTCTTAACTTTTCCTTCGAGAGTGGCACGCTGCTTAATCTCAAAATTGACTCAATAAATTAAACCGCAATTAACCCATTTCATCCTACCGTTTGAGAAAAGGTTTCCAGACGTCCAAATATGCGAGGGAAGTTGTCGATTTTTAGGTTAAAAATGTTTTAAGTTATTTTAGATTTTTTTGTTTTAGATTTATTTTACCTCTAGCGGTAAAAGTAAAATTTAAATGAATTATTTTCGCTACTGTAATAAAGAGAATACAATTACTATATTAAATTTTACTAAAGAAATAGAGATAGACTGGTTGTATGATACGTATTTAAAAAAAAATATGTATCGATATACAAGCGCAAAAAAAAAAAAAAAAAATACATATACATATACATAAATAAATAAAAAAATCTGCGAATTCATCAAAATTTTCAGTTTCTTATATGATCAAAGAAACTGAAAATTTTCTCTTTGTTCAAATACGATAAATTCTTCTTTTGTTTTGCTCATCCCCAACCCTAACTATAGAACTTTACCTAATCTAACGTAAAAATGAACTGACATTCCCTGATTTAAAGGTGCATTCTTGTCAAACCATAGAGCTGTTTCGGCAACTTTGCCACTTTTCCGTATTAGAAACGCAATTTTTATGCATGCCCCTTTCCCTTAAACCCCCCAAAATTCAAGCTTAAACCTGAAATTCCTTGAAACTCTCCCGTTAAAAGTCAAAGTTTTCTTTAAAAAATCTCTTTCGATTACAGGAGTGTTGCGGCATCTGGCTGCAACTTTTTGACGGAATATTTTTTAGAGTTTAAATGAGAAAAATTCTTGAGCTGCACAAAAACAAAATATGTTGTTGAAATATATTTTAGAAAACGATGCTAAAAATATTCTCAAATTAATTTAATTAATTTTAAGCCTAGATGCTTTCAACTGATTCACCAAACGAATATTTATTCAAACAAATGTAAATTAGCGAGATGCGAAAATCAGATGAACAATCTAGTTTATGAAAAGTAAATGAATTTTTCATTTCAAAATGAAGAAGTTTACCTGCTTTGATTTTTATCGATAAAATGAGACACAAAATGCAACACTTCATAAAATGAATTTTTCAACAAAAATAGCAATAAATTTCATTTCTAGCCAATCCTATACTTTTTAAATATTCTAATATTATTGATAGTTAAATAGATTTTCAAATCTGAAATTATCTTTACAACATTATTCATATTTGTTGCTGTTATATAAATGAATATTTTGAAGTTTTTAAATGTTCATTTAAATGTGATATATATATGTATATATATTACATTTTCGCATGCCAAAATTCCTGATTTGTTAAAAGAAGACTCTAGCAAATCTGCTTCGATATATGAAGCGCAGCCAAAAAAAGATTTTGTTGACATTATTTATCAAATTGTTTCTAATTATGTGTGCAATTATTCTGTATATCGTTTTAGGAAACATCTGTACAAAATTATAAAACATGATTAAGTACTTTGCCCAATATTCGTAAAGAACAAACGAAACAAAATTACAGAGAATCAGATTTTTGTAATGACTGATTAAGTTGGCAGAATGCCATTTTTCGGTACAGTTCTGTGTATAAATAAGCTTCTTTCAACTGAATTCGACACATTAAATGCTAGATGTACACACACTGTAAAAAAAATCCATTAATGTACACAAAAATTTCCATAAAATTTAATGGAATAGTTTCATTTTTCCGAGAAAACAGTACAATTTCCGTAATTGACATTTTGAGATTACAAATCCGTATAAATCCAGTAAGTTTTCCCTCAATTTTTCAGCATGAAATTTTTAATTTATCTGAATCGAGTACAGCCTTAAAAATTAACAGGTTTGCATTTAAAACAATATGACCAGCTCAGCATTTGTTTATGTATATTATTCTATAACAAAATTAAAATTTTATAAAAGTAAATGAATTAGAAATAATAAATCAAGAGAATTCCAGGGAAAAAATGGACAGCTGGTGTTTAGAAAATAAATTTAGATAAATTCTGGTATTCTTTCTGAAACATTCCTGATATAATTGACAGCCACTTTATACTGAAACTTTTGTAAGCAGCCATTAATGTTTCTGATATTTTCAAGAAACTTTCCTTGAAATTAAAATTGAAACTGAACTTACTTATTGAAAACATTCGCAGATTTTATTGAAAAAGCACCTGGAATATAATTTTTTAATATACGTAAATACTCCGTTGACAAAGTGGGTCTAATGGAAAGATTTAAATCGAACGTCTACACAAAAAAAGTATTTAAGAATAAACGAATTTAGCAACTTCTATATAAATTAAAACTGAATTTTAGATGTCCTTGGTATTTCTGAATTCTCTTTTATCCTCTAAATTATGAATCAATACAATAAAAGCTATGCAAAAATTAAAAAAATAATCCTTTTTTAAGTTCATTTGTAAAATCGGAAAGTATAATTTATTGTTTAAATAATTATAATAATACTTTGATTAATTAGCAAGTAACGCATATATATTTAGTCTCCGTCAATATTTATGAAATAATTAAAATCAACATACTTTGTTCTTATTCATAAATGTAGTGATATTCTGTGTGGAAAATTTTCCATACGTGATATAAAAGCGTATAATTTTTACGTGATGTAAAAGCGATCTATATATTAATATTAGCTAACGGGTGTTAGAGAAGAATTTTAAAAATATGGATTTTCAAATCTTTATGTTTCTGATATCACTGACTTGCGTCTTTTAAATTGACATCAATTTTACATTCCTATTCGCTTTAGATGCTTAGAAAATTCCATTTTGGTATAAAACCATAGTGTGGATTTAATCGTACTAAAGCTTATGCAAAAACTTACATTCACAAAAACAATGTTTCTGCTGTCTGTATTGAAGTATTTATCACATTCTGACCTTCTGAAAACATGTGTGCACATGAATAATTCCAATATTTATAAGAGTGCGAACAACGTGATATGATGGTTCAATATATATATATATATATATTCAAATAGAGATATTGTAAATTGGAACTTGGTGTCATCAATTGGAATCAGTTGCATTTTATGACAAGGGAAATATAACAAAATGTGAAATTCTGCTGAAATTAGAAATAGATCAGGAAAATATAAAAATATGACAACTACTATGAAACGTCTAGACTTGATAAAAATGATAAAAGAAAAAAACATGCTAATTTGCTCAAATTAAAAGCTGCAATGATAATAAAACACTTAAAAGGAAGAAAGGAGAAGATAATCTTATAAATAATCCATAAACTGTATTGTACGATACAGGATAACTATAAAAAATGTTATCTTTTTGCTAAAATCAAGTTTTTCCCGGAATGCAATTTTTTTTCTACTTTCTGTAACTTTTATGAAAAACAGCTTCAAATTGGCTTTAGAAACTTTCATGATATGCTACTTCTTAAGTAAATAACCAAAATGATATTTTTGAATATTTTATAAAACTTAGGCTTTACATTCTTTTGTATCTTAAAAATTTGAATTTTTTTGCATTGTATAAATGATGTTCTTTGTGCATTACGAGGGAAAAAAACACAAAGTTTTGTTACAAGATATATTTAATACGATGTCAAATTTGTTTTTACAAATATGTTTGGAGCATGGTTCACGATTCCACGATTTTACATTGTCAGTATGAACTCTATCGACGTTACTTAAGAATATGCATATTTTTTAAACATTCAGCTTTCTAATATTGGATACATGCTTTAAATAGCAATAAAGAAACAAAATAATTTCGCATGGTATTGTTTATGACGGCCAACTATCTGCACTGGTGATATGCCGTGCAGCCCGTAGGGGTATGACATCCATGGGGGTCTTTCTAAGGGAACCTAACCGTTATTTACGCAAGGAAATCTAAGATTCAAATAAAACCACGGAAAACTTTTAACGATTAGGCCGACGAGCGCGATTGGGTTCGAGCCCAGTACCTCCCATCTACGAGTTTCGAGGGCAGAACCTCTCGGTCACTAGTGGGGCCAAAATACTTTGCATGGAAAATAAAATATACTCTTGTTAATAGTGATACTAAATAAACAATAAATCAATTGTATTTAATGGAACTTTAAACTTTCTTACAGGTTAAACTCCAAATTTCTCTTTTCCCCCCTGCTTAACGTAAAAAAAATATTTAACAAAATTTGAATTATTTCAACTTGAATTATTCCTATAGCAAAATTTAAAAATCGACGTACTTTCATTCAAAAAAAAAAAAAAAAAAAAAAAAAAAAAAAAGACTTTCTTTCTTGTAGAGTTAACCAGTTTTAGTTTGAATTGTGATTAATTAAATAATATTTATAAAATATCATTATCATAAAGATATCTAAAGACTTTATCTCTTTATAAACTTCGGCAAATAAAATCCTTCTTGAGACGATTTAATATATTGTCTACATTAAATTGCCATAAATGTCCTTAATCTCATTTTTACTACATAAAAAAATCTATACGCTTGAAATAGCGTCAACATAACTTGTCACAGCAGAATAATCCTTTAAAATCATATCAGGCGTGTCTTTTCTAAACTTTTGAACTGAAAGAACAATATTCATCATTACTTTTTATTATTTTATTTTTTATTTGTACCATGGTCGAATGCATATAAAGCTGAAAATATCCGGCAAATTTAGATTAATTTTTCATTTCATTTTATTAATGTGGTCAGGAATACAAAATGTAACTTTTGTTTTATTAAATATTTTTACGTTTTTTAAATGTATGCATACATACATACATAAGTTCATATATACATGCAAAGCCTAATACCGATAAAGTTCGATGAAGTAATATATCTTCATTTTGAATTAAACCTGCAAGCTCCTCATATGATTCTGTAGATTATTCATAGTTTCTTGCTATACATTTCTGGTTTCCACTGTTCATATTTTGCCCATCTTTAGAATTTTACCAATTTTTCATACATTTGTGATATCATTTTAATTATACACACATATAAATAAATATAAATATATATATATTATAAAGCTTTTTGTAATTATTAACTATGGAAAATACACACATTTATATAAATTCTTCCATAAAGTTACTCAGTGATTCCTTAAATTTGAAACTCAATGTACTATTAATCAAATAATGACTATAATAATCAAATAATAATTAAAATCAAAATTTTATAAAATTTATTAAAAATATGAATAAATTATGAGGATAATTTATTCATATTTATTCGAGGATAGTTTTCTCAATATCTTTTTACTGAAAGGAGTGGTAGGCGGATAATTTGAGGGATATTGCTGTTTACGAAATTTTTGGATCGATCTATAAAGCCCAAGATTTCTGCGATCTCGATATAATTTCAAAATCTTGTTATTTAATTTTCTAATTACAAGCCAGCACATAAACTCAGACTTTAGCCTTAAATGTATAATTGTAGAGGGGAAAAAAAAAGGAAACACCCCTACTAACTCTGTAAAAAATTATAGCAGACGAAAGTTGCTGGAACAAATCGAATGGAAATTATGTCTACTTTTAAATGATGCATAAAAAATTTCCTTCGGGGGGGGGGGGGGTATCTACATATTAAAACGAACCCTAACTGTGTTTTTTTATATGGCGGATTCTTCTGGAACGGTGGATTCTTCTGGTTGACGGATTCTTCTGGAACTTCAGGATTATAAAGATTATGATTGACCTCATATTTATCAACATCCATTTGATATGCAGGGCAATTAGGGGGTCGTCAAAAAATCAAAGAGTAATAGAAATATTTGGAATCACCCTGTACATGAAAATGCACGAAACGATTTATCGTTGCAGAATACAAATACGTGGATACTATACAACATGTACATTGATTTTTGTAAGAATACCATGCATATTCATGGAGTAAGAGCGATTTTTTTTGAAAAATTGAGAAAATTCTGGTATATTTTTTGTTTATATAATGCAGGGTTTTTGACCAAATTCAACGCAAATTTCAGAAAAATTAGGAAAATTTAGTAGAAAAATATAGCACTATTGGAATTTAGATATATTAAATATTTTATGAATTATGAGTAGTTGTATGAAATAATTTTTATCTGCGCATGCGCGAACGATAAAAACGATTTTTTTACACCATTTAATAATCAATTTTTTGGTGTAACTCATAAAAAAATATATCGTGAAAATTCAAAAAGATATCATTATTATACTAAGCTGTTTTTACTTTGCTCTTTAAAAACAGTTGAATGGTAAGGGATTCTCCACAAATGAACATTTTTTATTAACTGGCTTTTAGAAAAAAATTAATATTTAATGAAAATACTATCTAATACAATATTGCTGCTAATAAGTATCTTAACACATGTAATAGAAAAGAAAAAGAGCTTTTATTCACATTCAGGGCCAAAACTAAGAGAGGGGGGAGAAGGGCATGGGCCCCGGGTGCCAGGGCGAAAGGATACCAAATGTAGATTTGTTTGGCGATTTTTTTCATGTCTATGTTTAGCATGTTATTGTCAAAATCTTCCTATCTAAGGTATGTCAAAACATAGAAGAATCTAATGATGATAGCATAAAGATCCTGTATAAAGCAGATTTTTTTTTCTGTTTTTCTTTTCTTTTCTTTTCTTTTTTTTTTTTTTATATTCGGTTTCACGATTCTAAGGTTTTTTAACAAAGGAGATTACGCTGTTCAGTATTACATATTTTAAGTTCTAAAATAAGTCGGCTATTAATAAAATAGAGAAATTATCTTCGTAAATATATTTTGCAAAGGAGGAGGGGGGGGGGTCGCCAAAATCCGCGTTTGCTTCGGAAAAAAAAAAAAAGATGATGACATCCTTTCACTCTGGCGCCCGGGGCACATGCCCTTCTTCCCCCCCCCCTTTCTTAGTTTTGGCCCTGAATAAGATTAAAAATTCTTTTTCTTTTATATCACAGGTGTCAATATATTTATTAGCATTAATATTGTATTCATTAAATACTAATTCTTTCCTAAAAGTCAGTTAATACAAAATGTCTATTTGTAGAGAATCCCTTATCATTCAGTTGTTTTTAGAGAGCAAAGTAAAAACAGCTTACTATAATAATGATATCTTTTTGAATTTTCACGATATTTGATTGGATTTACCAAAGAATTGACTATTAAATGATGTAAAAAAATCGTTTTTATCGTTCGCGCGTGCGCAGATAAAAATTATTTCATACAACTACTTATATTTCATAAAATATTTAATATATCTAAATTCAAATTGTGCTATATTTTTTCTACTAAATTTTGCTAATTTTTCTGAAATTTACGTTAAATTTGGTCAAAAACCCTGCATGATATAAACAAAAAACATACCAGAATTTTCTTAATTTTTCAAAAAAATCGCTCTTTCTCCACGAATATACATGCTATTCTTACAAAAATCAGTGTACATGTTGTATAATATCCACATATTTGTATTCTGCAACGATAAATCATTTCGTGCATTTTTATGTACCGGGTGATAACAAATATTTCTATTACTCTTTGATTTTTTGACGGCCCCCTAGTTGTCCTGCATATCAAATGGATGTTGATAAATATGTGCTCAAACATAATCTTTATAATCCTGAAGTTCCTGGAGAATCCGTCAAGTATATTTTTAAATATTTGACAAAATGTCAAAAATTGAAAGTGTCCAAATACTTATTGGTAGATAGTGTGGTACAAGAAGTTTCAAAATATCTAGTCACTTCTATCGTAGATGGCTCTTTAAAGCTTTATTTTACCGTTTCTAGTGTTTCGTACTTCTAAAGTGAAAACGGAACCATTATAACATCACTTCCGTGTCTGTCTGTCACAGCTATTTTACTCATAAGCTATGAAACGTTGAAAGCTCAAATTAGAGTAAGTAATAAAGACTATTGACTCATATTATGAAACATTAACAAATATATTTAGGAGGGGGTAGGGGGTAATGAGTTGAAGAAAAAAAAATCTTTTCTTATCGTGTGGAAGCTTTGTGTAGAAGCTATCTTATTGTGTCGATATGCTGAACTGAAAAATATATTTCTTTTAATTTTATGTGTTATATTTTCAGATATATCATCAAAAATATAGAGCGAAATTATGCCCCCCACCATCTAATTCCAAATCTACTGAAACTAAAATTATGAAAACAAATAGTGGTGATAGATGTTACTCTAAGCCTTGCAGAAAAACTATACTCTAGATCGCATGGTTTTTGAGAGAAGCGCATTTCTCTGCTACACACAAATTTCTGTTTGTTGGCATTGAGCAAAAATGTTAAGGAACGTTGGAGGTACCTATCGTATTAGAAGTATAAAATTGTTTATAATGATTTTTGAAAAAAAAATCGTCGGTAATTAGTCGAGATATGAATCCTTAAAGACAGGGACGGCTTGGACATAAATAATGATGGGGGCGGCGTACTCTGCATATCATCGGATTTTAAAGTCTAGATAAATTTTAATAATATATTTGTATAATACAATATCTAGTAGCAGCATAAAAGCTATAAATTTCATACTGTTGCAAACATACTAATTTAATTCGAATTTATCACATAAATCAGGGTTCGTAGGCATAAAACAATTGAATATATATATATCCATTTTAGTATCAGAATTTTTTAATGGAATATTTACCTTATGCAATGAAAAACGCTCCTTATTTCGAATATAGCGGCCACTACGTTGCGAAAATTTTGATATTAAAATTTCTATTTTTTTTTTTTTTATTTCATAAGCATGCAAACCCTTTATAAATACTATGGAGTTCGCGATTAGTTTGCATTGAGTGGGTCGCTCATTACCGCTCTCGTGCATTAAAAAGTTAATTAAAAACCTATCTTGGAAAATGCGTCACCGATCAAAGCGACTTTGCAAATTTGCGGCTTTGCCCCTCTAATCAAATTTTATATGTTTCATTTAAAAGTAGAGTTTATTCCCAAACGTTCGGGTATCAGTAACTTTCTTCAACGATAATTTGTTGAGGCTAGTAGGGGGTGCTTACTTTTTTACTCACGACTGCACTAATTAAAAATGTTTTTGATATAACAGAATTTTTAAAGTATATAAACCACAGTTAATATTGCTTTTCCATATTAAACTATTAGTGACAAAAATGTTGATATAAAATTGGAAATAATCACAATGAAAAAAAATGTGAATAATTTGGATAAAACTGAAAATATTTTCATTAAAATACTTATAATTCTACAATGTGAATATTATGTTGCAAATATATTTAATATAAAATTAACATGTGTAATATTGGAATTTCTAATTTATATAAAAATATATATATATATTCATTATATTCTAAAAAGGCGCCTTCTTTGAATTTACTGCATTTCTTGACTTGATTTTTTACATAAAAGCATGATAGTTGCAAGACTCATAACTGAAGTAATTTGTAATGAACATATTTTTTTTCCGTTTACAATATTAGAATTACATCTTGAGTTGATTAATCGAATTGCATCTTGATTATTGTCTCCGGACGGAAGTTGTTTTTGTTTTTCCCGCATTGCCGGGTACGGGAAGCCAATTTTGCACTTACCGAAAAACGGATAAAACTGTTTTATTACATCTTTTCTTATTAAGTGCAACCGCCCATTTGACATGCTTGCGAACAAAGATGATTTTAAGTATGTATCAGAAAGTAGGCAATTTTATTTGAAAACAGCTTTATCACGAAGTCTTCTTAAAGTTTAAAGTTTAGAGGTATTATATAAGATTCGTACGTGAAAATAAGGATAAATCGAACACATGCCGTGTGCTAAAAATTGTTGTTTTTCTCTCTTTTTTTCATCTTGAAAATTGTCGCAGAGAGTGAAGGACAAGCCTACTTGCTTATTTATGGTGTACGTGCTTCGAGTATTAGTAAAGGTGAATACGAAACTCTTTATTTCACGGATGAAGTATTACCATTTCGCAAGATCACAATGCTTAGAAAACTCCATACTTGTCAAGGTTTTGTTCACGTTTACAATATTTTACTACAATCTGGAGTATGGATAGCATTCTTTTAGCAATACCTTTTCCACTTAGATTACAAAGAACGAGAAATTAGGAAAAAAAATACTCCTACGTAACGGTATTTTCACTCCTTTTCTATTTTAAAGAAACGTGTGTAGGAATGAATATACTGGATTTTTCGACGAAACATTTTCCCCATAAATTTTAGTTTATAGAAAGAGTTTTCTTAAGAGGTTTTAAATAAATCATGTTTGTGGACTAGACTTTTTTTTAAGAGTTTGTTTGCCATATGTTGAAAAACAACTTTATGATATTTATTTTGTTTGTAATTTTTACCCGTAAAACCAGCTCATCTAAATTAATCTTTAGTTTCTATAAAGGGAAATGTGGAAGTGGAAATCGAATATGTCATCGTTCGATTATTTTTGGTGATTTAATCCTTAGATAAGACCGTGCTTCGATGAAGTTTGATTTATAACTCTTTCTAGTCTGGAGTACTATTAATAATATATGTCGTTTAATGGAGTATTATTTTGTTTTGAAAAATACTTTTGCTACTATTTACATGTAGTAATGTTAGTGTATGTTTATACATTTACTATGTGACTTATTTATGTTTAAACATTTGGTAATAATAATAATTGTTATTATTTTCTTAATTTTCTTTGCGCCGTTTGCGATTTTTTTTTAAACATTAATTTCACTGTTTAAATTTAAAATAAAAGTTACTTTTCTGAAAAAATCAAAGCGCAAAAAGTATTAGAATGTTGTAATATAAGTTGAATCTTATTGTAACAAAATATTTTCTAAACATCTTCAAAAATTCTTCCTTAACCTGTTGTCATATGAATATTAATTGAATAGTACGTAAAACACCAACATTGGTTATCTTAAAAGCAAGGAAATATTCGTTAAAAACTAATTAACATATTTGGATGGTTCAGTGTAAATGTTATAGTTTTTTTTTAACTTAAAAAAAAATCGAACCCAAAAAGATTAATACCATTGACCCCCTCTCAATTATTCTTTAGGTATTCATTGGAGTATTTATAGATAAACACAAAAATCTGTAGCATCAAATAAAAATAAGTATATTTTGCACAAGAGACTGAAATTGTCACGATAAAATAAGAATAAATATTTGTTTTGCATAAAAAGTACCGATCCATTTCACCGTACGACATGACGGTGGTTCGACGAGTGTTTGATGCCTGTGATGGTCATTAAAAAAAATCTTTAGAGATAATCGTTGCGTTGCATAATACCTTTATGTTTTTTTTTTTTTTTTTTTTTTTTTTTTTTTTAAAGAAAAAAATGGAGAGAAACTTAATTTTATTTAAAAAAAAAAAAAAAATGTGTGTCAAATATTTCATATAAAATGATATGATTTGCCAAAATATAAGTAATATTTACATTAGAAGTCGAAATAAAGATCTGCAGTTAAAGCATGCATCTGTTCAGTTTATTAATCCTAAAGTTAAGACAAAATGAAAATAAATACAAAGAAACCAAACTTGAAATATCCAGTTTTTACCCCTTGTCAAAATAAATAAATAAATAATAAATAAACTTTAAAAGCGCCTGAGGAAAACAAAAAGAATATATAGTTTTCTTCTTTAAAAAAAAAATACAGTCAAATGATCTGATAGAAAACCATTTTTACGCTTTAAAAATTATGAAAACACCATTTAAACAAATATGCAACAATTCTAAAGTTAAAATGTAAAACTTAGAATATAAAAATACTTCGGAAGGATTAATATTACGCAGTTAGTGAAACAAAATCAAAATAAAACAGAAAATCTAAAATTAAACGAAAAAAAAAAAGCACGCGTTCTGAATAAATATTTAAAATTAACATATGTCGGAGAAAGGAAACGGACTTAATATATGTTACAATAAACAAATGTTGCTTCAAAGAAACTAGAGTTGATGCGCAAAACCTCAAGCCGTTATACACAGAATGTAATTCGTTGAAAAATGCTTTAAAATAAAAATATTATAAATAAAAAACAAAAACATATTTATTTTATTATTTTTTTAAAATAAAAATAAAATCATTTCTTACTGCTATACAGAATTAAATTTTTGCTTTTGGAACTTTCAAGGAGTGCATACATCTTGGATTTAATCTTGAATTTCAGAGCATGTGGAATGAAAATAACGTTAACTTGACCTGTGCATAGAAAAATAATCCAGGTTTAGAAATTGAATGCATGTCATTTTTAATCAGCTTTGCTTATATTTATGTGAATAATTTCTTTTGAAATTTGTGTAATTTTCATCGTCTGAACAATTTCTCTATCAGGACCGATTTGAAAAATCTTAAATACAGTTTATTTTTTTAATGCGTTTTTTAAATATGTTTTCCTTTTAACTCTTAATATAAAATTATAATTGAAATTTATTTTTTACTAAAGTTTTAATAAGAAAGTTATCAAAAAACCCTGATAACTCTTTTTGCTGCCCTATTTTTTACAACAATAGAATGATTGCGCTGCCAATAAAAAAGAAATTGCATTAAAATATAATATTTAGAAATGAATTTCGGAAAGTAATTTAAATTTCTAATTTCAAAAGTTATTTATTCAGTCAGCTTTTTTTGGTTTAGACATGAATTGTGGATTACTAACCCAGTCACATTTTATTATAATAGAAATAAAAAAAGATAAATAAATCGAGAATGTTTTTTAGTGCTACATGAAAGAAAAAAATATTATTGTTTAAAATTTGAGTAGTTGTATAACATAGAAGATATCATAGGAAAGTAAAGATTATACCCCCATACAAGACTGAAATAATTATAAACCACAATGATATTTAGTCACTTGCATATTAAAACATCAAGGTTTAGAAATGACTGAACAGTTACGTTATTTTTTGATCGACATTTTAGACCACCGAAGAAGGGTTAACCAACCTTTGGGTAATAGCATTCAATATTTCGTTTAATAAAATAACATTTAATTTTTTCTTCATGGAATATATTTTAATAAAGTCACGTGTATTATACATTTAGACGGGGAAAAATGCATCGTAGAATTTATACTTTTACATTAAAAGTATATGCTGGCATAACTGAGTTAAATGAAAGATAACAGAGTTCAAGACAACTTCCAGACATTTCATTTATATGATTTTCTTCGAAAGTCATTAAACTAAGAAAAAGTGTTTAGTTTTAATTTTTCTTTAATGATAGAAACTATCTCCCGCCTTTCTCTGTTTTGATTACTAAATGGAAAACTGAATAAAAAGAAAGAGATGGAACATATTGAAAATTCATCGTTTTACATTTTAACTTTAAAGTAAATAACAGATTATTTCGTTTATATCGAAGTAATAAATTCAAAAACCTCACACAGAGTCAAAAGGGAAAAACTATCTTTTCTATACTTGTGTTTTTATATGCAAGTGAATTAGGAAATAAACAAACAAACAATCAAAAACATTCATTAATTTCAATCTTTTTGTAATTTTCTATGTGTAGGCATTCCGTTGGTCTGTTTTTTGAAAACCTGTATTTTTGAAAAAAAAAAAAACTGCGATTAGTTTTCACAGCCAAACTAAACTTTCAGCGTTGGTTTCTACAAAATGTTATAAGATAAATCTTTTTAAAAATGTTTTCTCTTTAGAAAAAAGTGGCATTCAAGCAACAGACTGAATTGGAACCATTTATATGAGGCTGCAAAGTGTTATTTTCAACAGTTTTTAACTCTCTTGTAATGTAAATAAAGTAAACAAGAATGGACAAAACCTTTTGACTTGTACGTTCACATTGTGGTAAAAATTTTTTAAAAGAATCAGTAATTGCTTTCTCGCGAACCTTGTAGTAATTTTACCGTCAAGAATTGATAATTTTCTCACCCTTGTGATATCGGAAGAGTAAAAAAAATCATTTCAATTACTTTTATACATTAATAATGGAATTAGCAAAAATAAATAGTTATGCACAAATGAAATATCATAACATGATGCTTGATATTTTATAGAACGCTGGTAGAGTTTGTGAATTTGGTTTTATTAACTGTTTTAATACCATTGGGGTCTTTTTTTAAAAATCCTTTATAAAAAAATTTTATGCGTTGAAGAAGAACAAATTATAACTTAAACTACATAATAAAGGCTCCTCGTAAGAAATATTTTTCATGGAGTTAAATTTCTGAGAATAATCATCCAAAACTAAGAATGCTGATCAAAAATTAAAACCTAGCTGCACTAGGAACATTAACATCTAATTAAGATTCATAAAGCTAATTAAAGAATTGGCGAAATTTTTTTAATTATAAATCCAGCTCTTGGTTATTAAAAGAAACAAGTCATTGTATAATATATTAGTGGGCAAAAAATAAGAACGGGATGTTTTTCGAATATATCGTCGTGCTGAAGTTCTCTACTCTAACCAAAATCATGTCATGTGTCTCGATACGAAAATATAGAATAAATGATGAAAACTATTTAAGCAATACTTTTTGTTGATTTGTTCCGCTTTTCTGCTAATTTATCTGCTTCGTGATTAATTTTTGCATTCCAGTGTATTTTTTTAATGTATTTTAATGTGTATGAAAAAAAACATAATTTTATTCTCAAAAAAAGACTCCAAAATGTCGTTCTAAATATTAACGTAATTTTAACATAAAAGTATTTTAAAACTTACCAATTAAACTTCTCTGGATAAACATTTGGAAAAAATGTCCTTACTCATATATATTCAAAAGAAGATTAAGTTGAAAAAGAATAAAATAAATTAAATTTACAACAAATGAAAAATGCTTCAAAAATAATTTATTGAATTAATTTTTTTATGATTATTTTGGGTATAGTAAACTTGATGATTTAAATCTTATAATGTCGTTTGAAATATTCTATGAAATATATGTTACTAAATATGTTATAGCTAAAGAAACGTATATATTTTTATAAATGAACTTTAGATATAACATATATGTTACTAAATATGTTATATCTAAAGAAACGTACATATATTTTTATAAAAGAAGTTAAATTATTTCTAGTTAATTCGTCAGAATATGGTGTATGTAATATTGTATTTACAGAGGACATTCTGAGAACTCTAATACTACTAAATGTGTGTAAAAACAGAGAATTTGCATGAAACAATTCTGGAAATTTATTAATTTTCAGTACGTACGTAAAACTTTGAACAGATTATATACTGTTCTACTCTTGCGCATTGGTTTTTGTGGAAAGAATCATAGAGCGCCTCTGAGAAAAACATTTCTCGCGTTAGACATGAAATATGACACATTCTCCAATTTTACGTACATATACATTCAACTATTTTAATTTTTATCTCACTTATCAATTTTCATTGTGTCACTTAGAATCTCATAAAAACTGATGCATACTGACGTAATGGAAAATGACTGTCAGATAAATTATTACTAATAACTAATGTTGGATCCCACATATTCATTGTTCATGGTTCGTACGGGTACCCTTATTTTTCATGTGATGTACCAGAATTATTTTACGTAAAAATAAATCTAGTTCAAACATGCGAAATTTCGCTTTATTTAATGGGAGATCTTCAATAAGAAAATACTGGTACCAAAAAATTTCCTGGTCATGAAATTTCAGGATCCGTACGAACCCTGTTGTTAGTTCTAAACATAGTGTAACTTAAAGAAATTTTTATCAGTTAACTAAATTGCCTGTTTAGGCTTCCGCACTTATAAATTGAAAACGGAACCATTATAAGATCACTCTCGACTCTGTCTGTCTGATTTCTGTCACAGCCACTTTACTCATGAACTATGAAATGGGGAAAACTCAAATTAGCGGTATGAAATTTCGAAATTTTGAAATTTTAAATATTTAGTTTAAAAAATCGTTAAAATATGGCCCTATAGCCAGAAAACTCGTTTTCTGCAAGCAGTTTTAACCAAGAAAAATGTCAAGACAAGTATTCTTTGCAATTAGAACACAATCATTTCAAAATATTCACCTATCGAAACTTCCGTATAACATTTTTACAACTTACCTGATAAACAAACCGTTTACCGCATAATTGTACCGATCTTTGAATTTGATAAATTTAATTTTGAAATCAGGGGCTTATTCTCTGGACATCCTGTATATAATGTTATTACCCTTTACAAAAAGTAATAATTCCGATAATAAAAAATAAATAGTAACAAATAGTAAACTTTTCTTTTTTTAAATTTTTCTTCGCAATACATATAAAAGTAATTAAACTTAAAAAATCTCTTTTTCTTCATTTTACTTGTCACTCATTAAAAATATTTTATTGATCTATTTATTTCTTGTTTGGATCAAGAGAAACTTTTACAATCTGTATATTAATTCCTTTCACAGTGTTCTACTTTGTATGTTTTAGTTACAATCGCGTAATATATCCAAAAATTAAAAGTGACATTCCAATAACCATACATATATAAATAAATTAATTGACAAATTTACGATTATTAAAAAGTATTATTTTTAACAATAAATAATTATTCAAATTAATTATTAATATTATTCATAAAAACTCAATATTTCAATTAACTCAGAACAAAAATTGTATTAATTTTAAATTAATTAATTTATAATTTAGTAGACAAGAGAAAAAAATATAACAATCTTTGAAACAGCTCATACATATTTTAAGTTTTAAAAAGTTTTTATTTTTATCATAAAGGGTTTTCCCCACACTACTGTTGTATTTTTTACACATTGGACATTATGTGTGTCGCTTTGAAGTTGCAATTCACAAGAAAGAAAAATGATTAGCTCGATGGTTCATTCGAAAGTGCTCCATAACATGTGTTATGAAGCACTTTCGAATACATTCAGAATACTGTAACAAAACTTCACTGTTTAATAGAGTCAGATGATTTCTAAGTAAAAATTCGGAAAACACCGAACACATTTCAAAACCAAATTTAAGTAATTACATCTATAGCCGAGAAAATAGAATTATTTTGTGAATCCCTGCATAAGATTAATATATATTGGTACATGTATATATATATATGAGGAAGTGAGTTTCAAAACTCGCCTTATCCAGAAAATCTTATTTTGGGAAATCACGAAGAACTTCTGATTGCGACTATTGGTTTTCATTGTAAACCAAAATTTTACAATGTCAGAAATACATGATATACTAGTATCTTTGAAGATTGTAATGTACTTTTTTTATGCAGGTTTACCAGTAGAATAGATTTATACAAAAAGCTCAATTTTTTAAATTTTGGATGAGTTGAGTTTTAAAACTCACGTCCTTATACGTTTACCATAATACCAAATAAATACGTATACCATAAAAAATTAGCTCAGTTAGCCAAAGTATAACGCAGTTGAGCATTTTCTTTCAACAATTTCTTCTAATAAGCAGAAATGTACTCGAATTCATTTATGTCGTCGTATATATGATATATAGAATTTATGCAAATCAAATAATATGCAAAAAATTAGTAAAATTTAAATACTCATAGCATAATTGAAAACGCATTTCTAACAATTAATTGGCATTGAAAGTACTGTACAAAATTATTTTGTATGCTTGTGCCTGTAAATAAACCATAAATGCTATGCACATCCTGTTCTATGGTAAGCATTTTTTAGTGTACCTCAGTGATGTACATCAATTTCAATATTCCTTTAAATAGACTGTAAAAGATTTTAACCCACAGACCACAATGTAATTGAAACCTCATTAACATACATACATTACGTACTAATCCGAAAATATTTCCTCGAATTAGAGCATGAACAGCCAGACAGATAGACAAATCGAATTCATTTCAACTGTAAAGGAAAGTATTAAAAACGTCCTCTGTATTTACATTTATCGGGATATCAATCACTGTTTTTTTAAGTCTTTTTAAATAGGAATATCTATCCGACTTTGCTTTCACTTTCTTATAAACGATTTCTGACGAATAACAGTTTTCTTTTCCCATAGAAATTCCACAAAACTCGACAGAAGACTTTTAAATCATAGAAACAACTAGACATAACAAAATTCTAATGATAATCCTTAAGTTAAATATTGGCGGAAAAGATAATCTCAGCTCCATGACAGAATCTAGGTTCTTGAAGAAGCTTGGGAGAAAGCTACATTTTCCACTTGATTTGAATGGTGTTACTTTCTTAAATTTATACTCTATATTGCCATTGATTATTGGACACTTGCGATTTTAGACATTTTACTAAATATCTAGAAAAATACATGAGGAATCATCTCGAAACTCTTAGTGTATAAATATAATAGTATACGCCATACATTGCCGTGAAGATTTTTTGCCGAAACTCCATAGGGGACCGTCAACAAATTAAAAATGAATGAATATCTTTTGAATAACCCTGTCAAAACTCATGTAGCAAAAGCGCTCAAACTCTAGATTATGATTGAATGCCTTATTGTAATACACTGTATTCATTTTTATGCAAATAGCATGCATACTCGCAGAGTAATTAAGGTTTTTATAAAAATGGTCCCAAATTTTTCCAAGTTTTTTCCTTATAATTTTCAGAGTTCTTAATATAAAATAATATTTTTTCAGAAAATAAGACAAACAACATTGCACACAGTACCCTGTAATCAGAATTAAAAAATAATAAAAATTGTATGTGCTAAATAATTTTTTACTGCGCATGTGTCAAAGATATCAAAATTTCATTTGCATATTATGTTAGCTAAATGTATAGAGCAACTTTTGTGAAAGTTTCAAAATCATAGCTTGAAAATTCTGAAAGTAATCGTCTATAGAAAAAGGACAAAATCCGTTGTTTCCAAAATGAAGCAAAAAAATGAGGGATTTTATCCAAATGTGAGTAGTACATCCCGTATTGTGTATTCTATATTGACACTAATCAATGAATGTATGGATACAACCCCTCTTGTGTTTGCTTCATTTTGAGAATAACGGGTTTTCAACTAATTACATTGACGATTATTTTCAGAATTTTCAAGTTATGATTTTGTGACTTTCACAAAAGTTGCTCTGTACATTTAACTAACATAATATGCAAGTGAAATTTTGATATCGTTGACGCATGCGCATTAAAAAATTACTTAGTAAACCTACTCATTTTGTACACAATTTTCATTATTTTTTAATTTTGATTACAAGGTATTGTGTGCAATGTTGTTTGTCATATTTTCTGAAAAAAAATATTATTTTATATTAAGAATTCTGAAAATTATAAGGAAAAAACTTGGAAAAATTTGGGACCATTTTTATAAAAACCTTAATTACTCTGCGAGTATGCATGCTATTTGCATAAAAATGAACACAGTGTATTACAATAAGGCATTCAATCATAATCTAGATTTTGAGCGCTTTTGCTACATTAGTTTTGACAGGGTTATTCAAAAGATATTCATTTTTTTAAATTTGTTGACGGTCCCCTATGAAGTTTCGGTAAAAAAATCTTCACGGCGATGTATGGCGTATACTATTATATTTATACACTAAGAGTTTCGAGATGATTCCTCATGTATTTTTCTAAATATTTAGTAAAATGTCTAAAATCGCAAGTGTCCAATAATCAATGGCAATATAGTGTATATATATTTAACTTATGGTTAACGAGAAAAAAATATTGCCTAACAAAACCGAGTAGTTCAAAGAAAGATATAAGGTAAAGTTCAGATGTTTAAGTTCTATATTTTTTTTATATAAATTTATATACGTAAAATGTTTTGAACGATATTTTCTTTCAATATTTAGTTGCCATAACTTTTATTAGGGGGAGGATTATTGGGACATAAATGAAAATTTTTAAAATACGTTTTGGGTGCACTATGTTACTAAAAAATGTTGTTGTCTGAGCAGTATTGATGAATCGGAACAATACATTGAACATAATATAAAATTATTTTCTGCGTTTTTGTTTGTAAATGAGCCTATATACTATGCACGCTCTTTGCACTCTATAACTCTTTGTAGCGCTCTATAGCACTTTTTAGTATACCTCAGTGATGTATATAGATGTCAATATGCCTGACATAGTGTAATACCCTTAACCTTCCTACCCTGAATGGGTCTAATCGACCCAGACCTATAATGTGTTTCATTCGATTCAAACCGGAAAATTTTTCATAAAGTAAATTAAATAAATAACACGCAGATTTAAGTTAAATAAGTATGTTAAATGAATTTAAATAAAAATTCTCGTGTGAAATATTTTAATCAAGTTTGAGTAAAATTTCAACAGGGTAGGAAGGTTAAGATAAGGTGCAAGAGATTAGACTACAATGTTGTTCAAGTATCATTAACATTTATAAATTACATTGTAATCTGAAAATATTTCCTTGAATTAGAGCATGAACAGCCAGACAGATAGAGGATCCGAATAAATTTCAACTATGTTGGAAAGAATCAAAAACACCCTCTGTATTTACATTTATCGAGATAGCAATCACTGTTTTTTTAAGTATTTTTAAATACCGTAATTTCGGGTGTATAAGCCGCAGCTCAAACAATTCTTTTTCGACCCAGAATTTTTTAAGAAACAAATGTAACTAGTTAGATCGCCGTAAATATTTATCTTCAATCACTAAATAAAATTTCTGGGTCCAAAAAGAATTGTTTGATCCGCGGCTTATACACCCGAAATTACGGTAGGAATATTATTTGACTTTGCTTGCACTTTCCTTTAGACTATTTCTAATGAATAGCAGTTCTCTTTTCCTATATAAATTTGAAAAATCTCGATAAAAGACGATTAAATTGTAGCAACAACTAGATATAACAAAATTCTAATGATAATCCTTACGTTAAATATTGGCGGAAAAGATAATCTCAGCTCCATGACAGAATCTATACACCTGAAGAAGTTTGGGGGAAAAGCTACATTTGCCACTTGATTTGAATGGGGTTACTTTCTTAAATTTATATATATATCTACCTTATGGTCAAAAAGAAAAAAAATATATATTGCATAACAAAAACCGAGTAGCTCAAAGAAACACATAAGATAAAGTTCGATGATTAAGTTCTTTATTTTTTTATATAAATTTATATAATTAAAAAGTTTTGAACAATATTTTTTTCAATATTTAGTTGCCATGACTTTTATTAAGGATTCTGGGTCTTAATGTTAGTTTTACACTATACAAAATAAAGCGAATAAAACTTTTATTTTTCACATCTTTATAAATTTTTACAAAATATATTTAAATAATTTGCTGACAGTAAATTTTGTTTATCAGTCAACTTTTTGAGTGTGACATATTTCGACGCCTGCAATATAAAATCCAGCATCACAAACAGCGCCAAAAACCACCCAGAAAGCTAAAATTCAAAGATTTCAGATCCAAATGCCAGCTAAATTTTTCTGGTTTCAGAAGATTTTCCCATCAATTAAATCTCCCGCCCGGAAATATGACAGGCGCGTGAAATTACACGATCGATACCTCACCCTGATATTAACAGTAGCGAGAATTAAAGGAATTAAAAGCCTGAGGTTGCTTATTTTGCAAGAAAACGTGTTATTTTGCATTACGGATTACATGCTAGGATAAGAACGACCACAACGGAAATAAAAAAGCGCATTTTTCTGCTTCTGCGCATGCAATGTCATTTATTCTCAGACGGTCCAAACAAACCTTTGTGGGGCCCTTGGGAAAAGATTCCGTTGTGAGTCCACAATTAGACGTTTGTAGTCATAATTTACACTTATTTAAAGATAAATACATGTATTTTAGCTTTGAGGGCGTCTTTTATAAGTGAGGGTCCGGGACATCACTTCTGTTTGCCTTTGCGATAGTAAGGTCCTGTATTATTGCCATTTATTTCAGAAACTACATAAAAATATGGACTTTGATATGATGATTTTTATTACTGCTGCCGTTTTTACCACCTCGAAAGAATTTAAAAAGCAATTTTTGAAATTAAACCTTCTGTGGGAAAATTATATGGGCATCTACAGCTCAGACTTTAATAGTAATGCACATTCAAACGTATATTGCAAATATGCCGAATTTAATTACAGATTTTTATATCAGTGTATGATGAGTATTAACTTTAGTGTATTACCTATCAACTATACTCTAGAATTTGTCAGGAATACGTGAGTCTTGTATGTTAGGAGGTCCAATTTTTGCATTCTGCAAAATTCGTTTATTTAGAGAGAATGCAGGGAAAGACCTCCTCCTCTAAAATTTAAAAATAAATAAATAAATAAAATAAAATAATAATAAAAAAAAAGATTACTGAAAGAATTTAAATATAAAAAACTGGTTTTGATTCTAATTTAATATACACAGGTGATTTTTCTGAAATATCATTAAATTATAAAATAGTAAAAAATCGGAAGATTACAGACAGTTTTCTTTTTTTCTTAAGAGACAGCAGGGGTGAATCTTCTAGACTGTTACCTAAAATGTCTTTATTTGAAATAAAAGTATATGAATAGATCATATTCTACATATTTCAGAACGGGGGGGGGGGTTGAGCTTATCCTTCTCTGTAGTGTCCATGGGCTATTTAAAATTAGATAATATATTTCAAAGTATTGTTGATTTTAGTTCTAGATATAATGCATGTTAAATTTGGACTTTTAAAAAGTATCACTTATAAAAAGTAATGAAAAAATTTTTTTCGTTTGAGCTATGTCGAAACATTGGGCTTTTCTTTAACATTAAACAATTTATTTACGAATAATTTTTAATCTCGCTAACTTATCATTTGGAATTGGTGAATTTTTCCCATGTTTTCGGCATGCGAAATTTAAATCTGCAATAAAATTATGGACTAACATACTGCAATTCGTAGACGTCAGGCAAAATTTTAATAGTCAAATTATAATAAACTCCACGCACTGAATGAAAAAGGGTAATATGGCAGATTGACAATGTCGTGGATTAAGAGAGGCATTTGATTCCCCCATTAGAATCTCCGCATAAAAATACTGAAAATATTCTTTTGTCTTACCTTTTGTATAACATGTCTCCCTCACATATATTTTCTAATTCTCTTTCTTTCATTTTTTGAGGAGGGTGTTTAAGTCTACGAAACACTATTCTAATAAATGATAATCATTAATGAAATAGATGCTATTGTACAATAAAATACTCCATTATGTATGAAAGTAAATAAAACAGACAGAAGTTGCAAAACATATAAAACACGGAATAAATTTGAGAAATATATGAGGGTCGCGAAAAAAAAATTTCGTCCATATAGAAACAAAATTTCAATTAGCTAATATCTTCCAAATTTCTTTCTTTTACAGTGGGTAAAGAGCAAGGAGGTACATTATTTCACTTACAAATGAAACTGCTATGATTTTCTGAATAACTGTGTATTTGTAAATGAGCATGCTAATTACGGATATTTTTAAATTATAATCTAACATGGAGAGAAAATTGTTTGTATTTCTTAGCTTGACGTTCAAAACTACCGTTCCCGTTATAAAAATCAACTGCGATTCGTTGAGATATTTTCAATTTTAAGAATATTTCTTTGTAAGATATGCAAAACATGTTTAATTAATTAATTCTTAACATTTTAAATTTTACAAAAAAAAAATCTTTTTACAATAACAAATTTTGTTCATTGACCTTCTTATATAAATAAGCAAAAATTCTTAATCCGCTAATTATGCTAGAATCCGTTCCAAAAAATTAGCCAAAAATATATCCATTCTACCAATTTTTAAAAGAAATAAATAGAAAAAAAAGGTAAATAAGTAATTGTTTAAAGGGGTCTCCGGATACAAAAATCTTCAAATTTTCAAAAATATATGTATTGCTGTAAAACTTTTTCTGTTTTTTAATACTTAAAAATGGCGTTAAAATCATATTTCTATCTTAATCAGATGAAGAAATGTTAAGTTTTACGTTTTGGTTTATTTTCGAAATCTAGCTTTCAAGCAATGGTTGTCATGAAATGACTTTTTCTTCATTTTGGGTTTTTTTTCCGGATTTCAATTGTTATAACTCAAGAACCGTTAATGATAAATACTTCAAGAATGAAACATGTCTTTTTTGAGTGTTTTACTGTAATTTTGATTCAGTAAATTTGAAAAAAATTATTTTCTTTTGAAAACATGATTTTAAAAAATTAAAAGTTACATAATTTTTTCTCCCAAATTTTTACTTTAAATATTTTTATTTAAAAAAAAAATTAATATTTTTAAAAATGCTGAATCAAAATTAAAATTAAAATATTTTTGTTTGTTTGAATGTAAAAAAAATGGAATTATACACGTAATCTTTTTGAGTTATAACGATTTTATATTTCTCCATTTTTTTTAATAAATTTTAAATTAAAAAAAAAATATGAGAAGTTTTATCACGTGGTTTTGTTTACAAATAATATGGTTAACCATTACAAAAAAAATTACATAAAATTTTCCGATTAAAACAAAATGACATTTTACTTTGAGCTGTCAAAATTTCTTCTATTAAAAGTACTATCCATAAGACATAATTGGAAACTACGCTATCTCTCAAAAGAACAAGGATAGAACCAAGAGTTCTGAAATTCTCTATTAGTAATATTGGGTTCGTACGGATGCCGTTAGCTTTCGAAATTTTCCAGGTCAAATATCAATATTTCCTTTATAAAAAAAAATTAAATCTAGTTTAAACGCGTGAAATTTCGTCTAATTTAAAGAGAAAATTTCTGTAAGAAAATACTGGTACCGAATAATTTCCTGGCCTTGATACTCCAAGACCCGTACGAACCCTGTTATATTTCTATGATCTTAATAAAGATTTTGGTGATTGAGAAGAACTGTAAAAAATAGTAAATGAAGATAAAGAACATACACAAAGTTATGACTGAAACCACGATATTCTTTTTCTTCTTTCTTTTCTTTTTTTCTTTTTTAAAAGAAATTAAAACATATAAAAACGCTTGTTTTGACGATATTTTTTTAAAAAGAGACTTGGAATTTTCCCATTATCACTTTTCTCTGTTAAGGTTGTTTAAACGTAAGTTCACTCACTGTCGAGTTACTGAAGTAATTTTCTGCGAAGAGATCCATAAATTGTCATGTCCAATAAAATCCATAAATTGTCATGTTTTTAAAATATGTAAGGGAAGTTTACTCCATAAAAAAGGGAAAATAACAAAAGTTTTTTTTTTTACATTGTAAGTCGACTGAAACTAAGTTCATTTCAAAATATATTTTAGTATAAATTTAACATATTTAATATTTATAATAATACATCTAGCATACATTTATAAAGTATAATTTAAGAAAATATTTCAATATTAATTTCGTTATATTATGTATTTTTGAAATAAAATTTCGAAAATATAATTTAATTAAAAAGTATTAATTAATAATTAAGTTAGTATAAATTTATTTAAGTAATTTGCTCAAATATTTAATGTTAATTCAAAAAATATGTATTTGCGGAATAGAATTTCGAAAAAAATATTAAATGTAACCCATGACGTTTTTAACGGAAATCAATTTCTCGAAGCTTCAAATATGAGAATCCAAAATAACAGCTCATTCAAAACAATTATTTTGCAATGATTAGAAATAAGTTTAAAAATAGTATTTCTAAATTTTAAGCCAAATATTGTATCAAAATTAGGTGATTGTATTACAAATTTTAGCTAATCTTCTAAGCTTATTTTTTAACATAAATAATAAGAAAAATTCAACTGTCGAATGGCTATTTATGGTTTTTTCCTGTTACATTTTGACGATTAAAATACACGAGGTGTTTTCTTTTTATTTCTTTTGACCGACTCTACCCTTAGTATGATTCTATCCATTTAAGTGACCACCGGCTGTGTAGACATTTTTTGGAAAGAGTGGTGTGCATTTTTTCAGTATGTTTTAAAGTAGAAAAAGGTGTTTTCTCTTTTCCAAATAGCTATTTTAGATTAATTATCCTTCATTCATTATTATTATTATTTATGAAGAAATATAGAAAAAACATAAGGTATTATTATTTGCACCGGTTATTGTTTGATTATTACGACAAATAGAGGAATGTCTAACCTACCTATAAAAAAATTCATAATGGTGAAACAAATTGCAAGATATTCTCTCTATATAAGAACACCATTTGTTGAAGTACTTTATTAAAATACAGAAAAACTCCTTTAATTGGTTGAAAGGTTTTCTCTCTGTAAAACAATATATTTTCTTATTTCTGGAGTACTGAATATTTATGTAACATTTCACTTCCGGCTGCATCATGAAGTTTACAGAATGAAAACGTTTTTTCGGTAGAGAAACCTCAATATACTTCTATCTATATAAAAATATTTGTATAACCCCTTTTATTAATAACATAGAAAAATAAAATCTTTTACCCGTTTAAAAAAGTTTCTCTCTCTATAAGAAACATTTTAGAACTTCATTATGCATTCGACGTTTGTTTAAGCATTATTCTACTACCTCCTGCAGCATCATTTAAGCGATCAGGATGATTGAGAGAAGTCTTCGGAAAGAGAGTGATATATATTTGTAGGGAGATGCGACCCATATATAACGAATATAAACTTTTATTTTGGTTCATCAAAATTGGACCACCTGCTTCGAAAGAAAAACCGGCTCCACATTGATTTCATCATGAGCCTGGGGTATTGGCAGGTTTGAAAAATAGTTTCAAACAACACGTTGCGAATGATTGAACTGCAATGCGACTCCACACACACATTGCTTCCCAAAGGAGGAATGCTCTCCTCACCTGCTTCACCTCTGCCACTGTCGGTCAAAACAATAATTATTTTCCAGATTAATTCAAATGATCTGCGTTAACTTGCGCTTAAAATTTATGACCGAATTTGATAAACTTGCATTTCATCATATTTCAGCAGAGTTGTTAAAAATAGATGACGGGACAGCTGTAGTTAGCTTATATGAATCAGGTTACGGTGAAAAATAACTTGTTACATATATTAGTTTTTTTTATTATTCCCTGCATAAATGCGTACAAGGCCACTCAAAAATAGTTATATGACATATAAAATGACAAATATGAATGAAGAGGTACGGAAGTTATACGTTTCAAAATCCCTTAAATAAGAAAATTAGGATTAAAAATAAATAAAAATCTGAGATGTGGGACTTATCATGACCAATTATTTTTTACCTCAAAATTTATTCCAATTGTTTAAAATATAATGCAACCGCTAAATCTTCTCTATTATTGATATATCTGGATATTTAAAGAAATATTAAAGCAAAAGTATTAAAAACATGTAGCTGTTTTGAAAACTTTTTTTTTTTTTTTTTTTTTTTTTTTTTTTTTTTTTTTTTGCTATGTGTGACTTTGTACTATTTCCTTCGAAAGTGGAATGCTTTCCTCGCTTGTTTCCCCTCCGACACCGACGGCCAAAACGATAATTATTTTCCAGGCGACGGAATTTGTCAAACATGCATATTTTAGTTGTTAAAAATAAATAACGAGACAATTATAGCTAACTTAACAATGTTATGTTAAAAAAACTTTTTACACATATTCTTCTTTTTATTCGCTGCACAAATACATACAAGTTCGCTGAATTAGGTATCTCATACATAAAATAATAATAATAATAATAATAATAATAATAATAATAATAATAATAATAATAATAATGATAATAATAATAATAATAATAAATTTATGATATTAGTAAAGGAGGAATACGAAAGTTACGCCTTTCAAAATAATTTTAATAACAAAATTAAGAGAATAATAAATAAATAAATAACACATGACGTGGTACTTATGATTACTTTCACCTGATCTTTTTATCATTTTTTTTTAACCCTTCACTGCACTGTGTGCCACATCTGGCACATATCTAAAAACACTATAACTTTCATTATATGCCATGAATTTGGCCACTATAATTATTGAAACTAATCAAGAAATTTTCAAAGAATGGAATAACACTTATTTTGCCCATGTCAGACGGCTGTATTTGACCAAAAATTGGAATATGTTCTTCGGAAACATAAAAATTTTTGATCAAGCTATCAGGCAAAATTTACTTCATTATTTTTAATGAATACTTAAAAATATTATTATAAAGAAAGTTGCATAGTGTTAAGCAGGTAAAAATAACCAATTTAGATCATTTAATTGCAAAATATAGCAATAGAATATTTAAAATTCCTAATTGTTTTTATAGGGTGTACGCCATAAAATATAAAATTTTAACAGAAAATTAGTTAATAAAAGATAATAATTACTTTAAAATTATTGCTTTAAAACTATTATTATAAAACTATTTTTTTATTATTCGACCGATGTATACATTAAAAAAAAATCATAAAAATAGGAAATATCATGCAGTGAAAGATTAAAGCATAATATAACCGCTAAAAGTTGACTCGATTTTTATTATAACTAAAGAATAAAAAAAAAATAATAGTTATAAAAATATGTAGCTGCTCTTGAAAACTATCCGTGAACAATTGCGATGTGGCTTTTCACAAATTGCTTCGAGAGATGAATTCTGTCTTCGCTTGTTTCATCCCTACCACTGTCGGTCAAAACAATAATAATTTTCTAGTTTAAATCAAATGATGTACGGCAGCATGCTCTTATATTTTTGTTTAGATTTATGACCAAATTTTATAAACTTGCATTTCGTCATTTTTCAGCAGAGTTTTAAAAATAGATGACCAGACAGGTGTAATTAGTTAACTTATATGAATCAGGTTACGGTATAAATAACTTGTTACGTATTTTAATTTTTTTATTTTTATATGCATTGCACAAAAGTACATAAGTTGGGTCAAAATAAGTTTATCAGAGATAAAATAACAAAATTAGAATCATGAGTAAAAAACGGATACGAAAACAAATACCATAACTTGATGTTTTTATCATATGGTTTAAAACATCTAACTGCGAAATATTATGTCTGTTTTTATATAATCAAATAATTGAAGGAAAATAAAAGCAGAAAGAATATGCAACAGTTTTTAGGAGCTCTCGTAATTACATAAATATGTAGCACCTGTGGTCGTCGTCTGGTCCATCCGTCTGTCTGCCCGCCCGTATATAACAGCGCAAAAACTATCCAATTTAATCGTTTGAAATTTTAAATATATATATTTGCTATAGAATTTTGTAGAGTCATTTCAAATTAAAAAAAACCTGGATGTATCGTTCGGATACAAGGATAGTCAAAAATATTTCGTTTCATTATGGACAATGGGAAAAAATAGTTTCAAGTGTTTTTTAGGGATGTTACACACGTTCGAACATAATAAAATTGATATGCGTTTATGAAAGACCAAAAGAATTTATTTTTTGTAGAACATGTCGCACTAAGAATATTTATTATTAATTTACAGGGTCACACAAAATAATTCCAAGACATAATGGTATTGAGGAAGAGGAGGTACATTATTTGCGACATTTTCTAAAACTATTTCACATGTTATAAAACTGTTATACATTTCTTAGGTTCACTAGGAGTTTCTTTCTGTGTAATAAAAAATTCAAAGTATTTACAGAATAAAGATTTCGTATACTATATTGTATCTGACATGCTGTACATTAGCTATGATTTCTGGAAGTTGAGTTAATAAGTTTAATTCAATGTTTTGTATATTACAGTGTGTGCATAAAACTTGTAAATCATATACAGGACTACAAAAAGGAATTCGTAAGCGTTACTGTGAGTGAAAGAATATAGCTTAAGAGGGGTTTGTAAATAAGGTATGCATTTTTACGCTGAAAACATTAAGTGGACTATGATATGCACTATGATATAGAATAGAGATAAAATGATTTACAGAACCATGCAAAGAATTGGATACATTGCAGGCCATGTATAGTAAACTCTGTAAGTGTGATTTCAGTAGTTTTAAATGTGTTTTGGTCTTATATGTTTTTTTGCTAAATAGTGCTGTGTATTTAAAAATAGTAGGTAATATACATTGCTGTATATACTAATTTAAATAAACTTCCAACTATTTGTATAAATTGAGGAAAGTCAAATGTCAATCTATTATGCGTTTTTAACGGTTTCCAACGTAGTAGAATGTGTTTATTATTTAGTTTGGTTAGTCATTTGCCTGTCCACTTGAATTCTAATTTGCGCTAACATAGTTGAATTGATCTGCAATTGATATATGTTGTTCAGATTTACTATGCCGTGTTCGGTACTGAAAATAAAGTATGTGGTGTTTGTAGTTCATTTATAGAGTCTCTCAAAAGTATTCAATTACATTATCATGTATCCACGCCATATGTACATTATGGTTCGTAATTATATTAATAGATAGCAACTTTATTAGTCATCTGGTCCGTTTGTGTGTTTTTCCGTATATAACATCGCAGAAAATACCAAACAGAAGGGTTTGGAATTTAAAATACATACCCGTTGCAGAATTTTCATTGGTCATTTTAATTTTTATGAAAATCAAATAAAAATTAAAAAGACACTGATAAAAATTTTCTTCATTCAGTCGAATCCTATCATGTGTAGGTAATTCAATGCTAGACCGAGATAGACAATGATTCTAGGTTGTCATGATAATTATGTCATACTTAAGATGGAATGTCAAATTATTTTCATATTACTGAATTTAATATATATAATCTTAAAAACTTCTGTATTTAGGCATTTTTGCAAAATAGTGCAACAGATATTGATTCAAAATCAATTTGAATGAGAACAAATGTTTATGGGGAAAATTAGGCGGGACATATCAAGCTGACTTTTCGTTTTAAGTTAATATTCTTATCATCTTTAAAGTATGTATCACTCCGTATGTATCACTCCTTAATATTTTCTCTTGTCTTATTATAATTAAAGAATTGAAAAAGTTGTAAAATATAATACTACTCGTTTCACTTCTGCTGTCTTGTCGGTCAAAATAATAATGTTACAGACATATTGGAATAGTCATCCACAACTTTTGCATAAATTTTCGTTTAGTTTTTTGACTGAATTTGTAAACTTGCATTTCATCATATATCAATTTCTGCAGAAATTTTAAAAACAGATTTAAAACCTTTTAAAGTTATTCATACGAACCAAATTAAGTCGAAAAATAAATTATAAACATTTCCCTGATTTTTTGTCAATAGCACATTCATATACGCAAAAATAGAGCAGAATGTCACAGAAGTAATTTGATTAAATTTGAAGAAATAATTGATATATCGGTAATAAAGATACAATTTTCCGAATAACTTGAAATCAAAAGATAAGAATGGGAATAGAACCTATAACGATTATTTCTTTTTTAAACTTAATTGTGTCATTATCAAATCATTACAGATGTAACTACAAAAAAATATCACAATTTCCATTGTGATTAAAAATTCAATATAGTAAATATTTCAAGGACATGATGCAAAAAAAGGAAAAAAAATATTATTTTAATAAAATATGGAAAATATTAGTATTTTTTACATCATGCTGTTGTTTTTAATTTTTAAATTAAAAAAGAAAAAACGACAGATACTAGTAAAAAAAGTCCTTCCGGCAATGCCGGGAGGAAGAGGTAGCTTTCATATACTTATATATTTATTTATTTATTTTAAGGTAAGTTACATTGTTCAAAAACACTAAGCTCAAATTAGTGGAAATAATCTTATAAAATTAGTGATTTTATAAGATTGAAACTAGTTTTTGTCAAGACTGAATATTAATAGGAATTTTTAGAAATTAGTCATCTTTTATTCAACCTGATTTTATTTTAAGCGATTTAGAGAGTCACCAAATTTTACGATATCATAAAGTGTATACCATTTTAAAGCAACATTGTGGATCGTTCAGATCAGACCGTTTCAAAATGTCAGCCATAAGCAAAATTCAAAGTGCTATAACTCAGTCATTTTATAAGATATAGACAAAATAAAAAGTGTTCTGGAATCGTTGTTTAAAGTTCTAACACGAAAAATAAAAATATTTTTCAATTTTTAATTTTTTCGCATTTAATTTTAAATTTTAAATTTTTAAAAAAATTTAAAATGGCCACCATTTTGAAACAAAATGGTGGATGATGCTGGCCAACGAACTCGGTCGAGACATTTGTATGTACTATGTACATCCCAAGTTTCATTGAAATCGGTTGATAAATACGCGTGTTATCACGTGACAAAAATCAAATCGTTTCAAAATGTCAGACATAAGAAAAATTCAAAGTGCTATAACTCAATCATTTTTTAACATATAGACAAAATAAAACGTGTTCTGGAATCTTTGTTTTACGTTCTAACACGTAAAAAGAAAATATTTTTCAACTTTTAATTTTTTCGCATTTAATTTTAAATTTTAAATTTTTTAAAAAATTTAAAATGGCCGCCATTTTGAAAGAAAATGGCGGATGATGCTGACCAACGAACTCGGTCGAGACATTTGTATGTACTATGTACATGCCAAGTTTCATTGAAATCGGTTCATAAGTACGCGTGTTATCACGTGACAAAAATCAGATCGTTTCAAAATGTCAGCCATAAGTAAAATTCAAAGTGCTATAACTCAATCATTTTTTAAGATATAGACAAAATAAAAAGTGTTCTGGAATCTTTGTTTTAAGTTCTAACACGTAAAAGGAAAATATTTTTCAACTTTTAATTTTTTCGCATTTAATTTTAAATTTTAAATTTTTTAAAAAATTTAAAATGGACGCCATTTTGAAAGAAAATGGCGGATGATGCTGACCAACGAACTCGGTCGAGACATTTGTATGTACTATGTACATACCAAGTTTCATTGAAATCGGTTCATAAGTACACGTGTTATCACGTGACAAAAATCAGATCGTTTCAAAATGTCAGCCATAAGAAAAATTCAAAGTGCTATAACTCAATCATTTTTTAAGATATAGACAAAATAAAAAGTGTTCTGGAATCTTTGTTTTAAGTTCTAACACGTAAAAGGAAAATATTTTTCAACTTTTAATTTTTTCGCATTTAATTTTAAATTTTAATTTTTTTTAAAAATTTAAAATGGCCGCCATTTTGAAACAAAATGGCGGATGATGCTGACCAACGAACTCGGTCGAGACATTTGTATGTACTATCTACATACCAAGTTTCATTCAAATCGGTTCATAAATACGTTAGTTATCGCATGACAAAAATCAGATATATATATATATATATATATATATATATGTCAACATTTGAACGGAGGGTGGTTTTGGGGTCTGGGGGTCATGATCGGTGAAAATATACCAAAATTTTCCGGAAGTGTTTTCCTCCGGACGGCTGCAATAGGTAGCTTTTTACTTTTTGTAATGAAAGCTACCTAAAAGTGTTTTATTTTTAGATAGAATTATAATATAAAATGGTAAATTTTATATTGGGAATTTCACACGAATGGGAAATATAGCATCAGTCTCACTAAGTTATGCTCTAAAGCAGAAAAGCATTTTTGGTTACTAGTATGCCACGATATATAGTAGTAATTTACACTGGTCTACAAAATAAAACTTTTTTTTTGTCTTTTAAATAAATGATATATTTTTACACTAATATTGGGTCACAGAATATGAATTAATAATTTAAATTTTAATGTTAGCTTTCGGTTTAAAAATACAGATGCACAAAGTTCAGATTTTGCGCAGAAGTATACATTTTAGGTAGCTTTCATTACAAAAAGTAAAAAGCTACCTATTGCAGCCGTCCGGAGGAAAACACTTCCGGAAAATTTTGGTATATTTTCACCGATCATGACCCCCAGACCCCAAAACCACCCTCCGTTCAAATGTTGACATATATATATACAGGGTGAGTCATAAATATCGAAACAATAGGCTATCTCCTTAAATATTGCCCCTAGACCCATACTTCCAATTGCAAAGTTTCATCAAAAAAAGTAAATTTTTTGATAAGATAAGTTGCAACTCCATGGGGGGTCTATTTTAAAAAATACGAAAATTAAATTTTTATACGACCCCCAGAGAATAAAACTTCTAATTAGAAAATTTTTCCTTATCCTCTTCTGAATCGAACAAAAAAAAATTCATCTCGATATCTGCAAATCCCTAGATGATATTAAAATCCAAAATTTTTCAAAATTCGTGACTTACACCACTTTAGCATACATCTGAGTGCAGCGATATCAGTTCATTTGAAATACAATTTAGGGATCGACCATTAATTTACGCATTGTTAAATGTAGACCCAAGACAATACTTTAACTTTTAAATGTAAAATAAAAGCGTATAGCTTTTTGCTTTAAACTTCCTTGACATATGCTAGATGTCTGTAATATCTCGAGCTTGGCGCCAGGCTCGTAATTGGCACGACCCATTGGCCGGACCGTCTTATTAAACACTTATTAAAAGTGTTATTACCGTAATTTCGGGTGTATAAGCCGCGGGTCAAACAATTCTTTTTCGACCCAGAATTCTTTAAGAAATAAGTATAACTACTTAGATCGCCGTAAATATTTGTATTCAATCACTAAATAAGATTTCTGGGTCCAAAAAGAATTGTTTGGTCCGCGGCTTATACACCCGAAATTACGGTAAATTAAGTGATATTAATTAAACTCTCATTAACCGTGTCTTTAAAACTTATTGCCGGAGGCAATAAGTTTAGTAATAGCGATTCTAATTTTGTTTCAGCCCTTCTATTAACCAAAAAGAATTGTTTGGTCCGCGGCTTATACACCCGAAATTACGGTAAATTAAGTGATATTAATTAAACTCTCATTAACCGTGTCTTTAAAACTTATTGCCGGAGGCAATAAGTTTAGTAATAGCGATTCTAATTTTGTTTCAGCCCTTCTATTAACCAAAAAGAATTGTTTGGTCCGCGGCTTATACACCCGAAATTACGGTAAATTAAGTGATATTAATTAAACTCTCATTAACCGTGTCTTTAAAACTTATTGCCGGAGGCAATAAGTTTAGTAATAGCGATTCTAATTTTGTTCCAGCCCTTCTATTAACTGGATCATATGGAATATATTTTCATGTTATTGTACATTTTAATGTTAATGGAAATATATTTTAATAAATTACTTAGAATTTTTTTCAAAAATCTAGTTTGTACTATTCAGCTTCAAAATTTATGTGGTTTTAAACATATTTTTACTTTTTTCTATCTTTACAAGAGAAAAGTATTGGATTCATGAAAATTTTGAATTCCAGTTTTCGACGGATTCACACGATTTAGGGCTCAGAGATACCGAAAAACATGTTTTTACAAAATGTCTGTCTGTGAGTCACTGCTTCTGTATCTCTGTATATGATATACATTTTGTGAGCGCGCTATCTCAAGAACTAATACACAAAATTTAATAAAAAATTATATTTACTTAGTTCTTGATATACGTTGATGCTGATTAGTTTTTGGTGTGAATCGCTTAACAGGTGACCCTACTGTAAAGGCTTTTGTGCGATTTCCGCGATCGCTGTATCTCCAGAATGCAAGGAATATCATCAATCTTCAGATTCAGTTATTCCTTGACATGAATTGATGTTATTTATATTTTGTTGTATATGGCTCCACGAGAGGCGCTGCAACACTGAATTTGTTACGATTTCTGCAATAGCTCTACTTTAAGAACTAATGCAGGAATTTCCATAAAAAGTCAGATGCAGTTACTTCTTGATATGAATTGGTTTTGTTTACGTTTTTGTATCAATCATCTTTTGGATGGCGTTTTCATAATGAATTTTGTATAGTTTACACGATTTCAGTGATATCTTGTACTAATCCACTGAATTTCGTATCTTTAGAACACTCCGATTGCTACATCCGAGTAGTTTATTTATTCCAAACGGCATTAAAAAAATATTTATTCGAATGTTAAACTCGAAGAGTATAACGTTTCTGTTGCGTATTTGCGTTCTGTAGCTCCCACTAATATTTCATTCTAAGTGTATTTAATTGATCAAGGTTTAATGCGTTCGAACCAAACATCATTTAAGAAATTCAATTGAATAATTTCAACTTAAAACGTTTAAATGAAATATGCCGAAGATTCATTAAACACCTGTTCTTGTTTTAAAAAGATAACTGATTCGCAAGTTAAACAAAATTTAAAATGTATTTGTATTTGAACTGAAAACTGTATGTTAAACTCTAAAAAATGAAAAAAAAAAAAAAAAAAAGCGCAGCGGCCTTTGAGTCCGCTTACAGCGGTTAACACGTTGGGGATTGTTTTTTTTTTTTTTTTTTTTTTTTTTTTTTATTATTATTTTGGCCAATTATCTGCAATAGGAAATACAGGGTTCGAAAAAAACCACGGAAAACTTCGAACGGTTAGGCCGATGGTTGCGATTGGGTTCGAACCCAGTACCTACCGTCTACCAGTTTGGAGGCCCGTAATTAGAGGCATCTTTTACGCATCGTGTAGTGGCAATTTTAACAAGAAAAATATGAAGTTGACAGGGATAAAACAATGAAAAAAATTGAAGTCGGAGTGATAAAAAATTAAGTTTAAATAAGCTGACTCATTTAAATAGTAATTAAAGAAGATGAAAATAGCAAAACTTAAACAAAATCTGAAATCGAAACTACACAAGAAGGAGTTAATCACCTAGACGCTTTAAAAAAAGCATTTAAACGTTAGGAGCCAATCTTTGTTTAAAACTAAATGCACTTTTCTTCATCAGATGTTTTTATTTCAGTATTTCTCATTTTTAAACTTACATCATAAGTCAGTAACCGTTGGTTACGGTAACAATTCAATAGTTTTTTAACACCTCAATAAAAAAAAAAAAAAAAAAAAAAAATTGCCGAAAGATGTTTTCACCTCAGAAAATTTACTTTTAAAAATATGATTTGTTCCCAAAAAATTGCATCTTTTTTTAAATTGCTATTTTAAATACTTTTATTTTTTTTTAATATTATTTAAAATGCCGAATCAAATTGATAATTAAACATTTTCATTTAATTAAAAGAAAAAAATTCAACGCGACAAATAATATATTGAGTTATGACAGTTTTAATTTACTCTAAATTTTTTGAAAAAAAAATTATTAAGAAAGCTTATGTTGTGATAGTGCTTACAAATTATGTGGTTAACCATCACAAAACATTCAAAATTCAAACTCTATAAATAAATAAATAAAATAAATGTTTCCTGGACAACATACAGCAACATTGTTTCTTCAATTACACGCATTTCAATTTGTGTCTGATCCCTTGAAACCTCACGATTTATTAAAATTGTCATAACTCTCTGAGTTTTGGAGATATCAAGATGGAATTTTTTTTGTTCAATTCAGGAATGGATAAGGAAAATTTTTCTAATTGGAAGTTTTATCCTCTGGGGGCCGTATAAAAATTTAATTTTTGTATTTTTTAAAATAAACCCCCCATGGAGTTGCAACTTATCTTATCAAAAAATTTACCTTTTTTGGTGAAACTTTGCAATTGGAAGTATGGGTCTAGGGGCAATATTTAAGGAGATAGCCTATTGTTTCGATATTTATGACTCACCCTGTATATATATATATATAACCATATATATATATATATATATATATATATATATATATATATATATATATCTGATTTTTGTCATGCGATAACTAACGTATTTATGAACCGATTTGAATGAAACTTGGTATGTAGATAGTACATACAAATGTCTCGACCGAGTTCGTTGGTCAGCATCATCCGCCATTTTGTTTCAAAATGGCGGCCATTTTAAATTTTTAAAAAAAAATTAAAATTTAAAATTAAATGCGAAAAAATTAAAAGTTGAAAAATATTTTCCTTTTACGTGTTAGAACTTAAAACAAAGATTCCAGAACACTTTTTATTTTGTCTATATCTTAAAAAATGATTGAGTTATAGCACTTTGAATTTTTCTTATGGCTGACATTTTGAAACGATCTGATTTTTGTCACGTGATAACACGTGTACTTATGAACCGATTTCAATGAAACTTGGTATGTACATAGTACATACAAATGTCTCGACCGAGTTCGTTGGTCAGCATCATCCGCCATTTTCTTTCAAAATGGCGTCCATTTTAATTTTTTTAAAAAATTTAAAATTTAAAATTAAATGCGAAAAAATTAAAAGTTGAAAAATATTTTCCTTTTACGTGTTAGAACTTAAAACAAAGATTCCAGAACACTTTTTATTTTGTCTATATCTTAAAAAATGATTGAGTTATAGCACTTTGAATTTTACTTATGGCTGACATTTTGAAACGATCTGATTTTTGTCACGTGATAACACGCGTACTTATGAACCGATTTCAATGAAACTTGGCATGTACATAGTACATACAAATGTCTCGACCGAGTTCGTTGGTCAGCATCATCCGCCATTTTCTTTCAAAATGGCGGCCATTTTAAATTTTTTAAAAAATTTAAAATTTAAAATTAAATGCGAAAAAATTAAAAGTTGAAAAATATTTTCTTTTTACGTGTTAGAACGTAAAACAAAGATTCCAGAACACGTTTTATTTTGTCTATATGTTAAAAAATGATTGAGTTATAGCACTTTGAATTTTTCTTATGGCTGGCATTTTGAAACGATGAGTTCTGATTTTTGTCACGTGATAACACGCGTACTTATGAACCGATTTCAATGAAACTTGGTATGTACATAGTACATACAAATGTCTCGACCGAGTTTGTTGGCCAGCATCATCCGCCATTTTGTTTCAAAATGGTGGCCATTTTAAATTTTTTAAAAATTTAAAAATTTAAAATTAAATGCGAAAAAATCAAAATTTGAAAAATATTTTTCTTTTACGTGTTAGAACATAAAACGACGATTCCAGAACACTTTTTATTTTGTCTATATCTTACAAAATGATTGAGTTATAGCACTTTGAATTTTTCTTATGTCTGACATTTTGAAACGATTTGATTTTTGTCACGTGATAACACGCATATTTATCAACCGATTTCAATGAAACTTGGGATGTACATAGTACATACAAATGTCTCGACCGAGTTCGTTGGCCAGCATCATCCACCATTTTGTTTCAAAATGGTGGCCATTTTAAATTTTTTTAAAAATTTAAAATTTAAAATTAAATGCGAAAAAATTAAAAATTGAAAAATATTTTTATTTTTCGTGTTAGAACTTTAAACAACGATTCCAGAACACTTTTTATTTTGTCTATATCTTATAAAATGACTGAGTTATAGCACTTTGAATTTTGCTTATGGCTGACATTTTGAAACGGTCTGATCTGAACGATCCACAATGTTGCTTTAAAATGGTATACACTTTATGATATCGTAAAATTTGGTGACTCTCTAAATCGCTTAAAATAAAATCAGGTTGAATAAAAGATGACTAATTTCTAAAAATTCCTATTAATATTCAGTCTTGACAAAAACTAGTTTCAATCTTATAAAATCACTAATTTTATAAGATTATTTCCACTAATTTGAGCTTAGTGTTTTTGAACAATGTAACTTACCTTAAAATAAATAAATAAATATATAAGTATATGAAAGCTACCTCTTCCTCCCGGCATTGCCGGAAGGACTTTTTTAAATAATATTTAAACAGTATATGAAATCTAACCCATAATTTTTTTAAACAGAAATAGATTTCAAGAAGCTTCAAGCATGTAAATTTAAAATTATAGCTCATACCATCAAGTAGCGATTGAGATTTGCTTAAAATTAAGGCCGTGTGAGGCAACAAGATTAAAGGGACACATTATCTTTAAAACCATCTCTTTTTGAATAATATTGTCATAATATGTGGAGGCACAATACTAAATATTAAAAATTAATTAAATTAAAAAAACCCCTGTAGAACAGCCTATTTTACTAAAACTTAATTTTTCTAAAAAATTTAACTTTTGAAAAATGCTTACTACTTTTATAAATATGAATATTTTTGCTTCATTTTTTCCCACATAGGTTAGAATGTACAATATAAAACTGTGCATGGATAGATGCATCGGATTTTGTATTTAATATGATTTTTTCCTCTCGTGTATATTAAAAAATTAAAGAAATTCCAGAAATTCCCAATTTAAATATTTAAAAAAAAATAACTATAAACTTGAATGTTAAACCATGCACAAAAATATTAAACATACCATGAAGAACAAGTAAATAAATTCAAACCTTTATCTAAATTAGCAAAAAATCCTTAGTATTTATCGAACAAGCAAGTTATAAAAACATGAATAGTTTAGAGAAAAATCAGTTTAAAGTTTTTACTTGTATGGGTAATTGCGCTGAACCTATTAACAAAACTTACAATATATGCCGTATAAGTAAAAGTGATCTGTCAAAATATTCACAATTAAAAAAGCTTTCAGTTAATATTAAAAAAATATAGTCGATATTTTGACCAACATCAAGATAATGTGTTCCTTAACCCTTACGGATCCAGCATACTTTACGCAAATTTTATTTCGTTGGCATCATCTTCTTTTTGAAAACCACCTCTTTTACTTGTACTTTGACAACATTTTCAAGAGAAAAACACTAAAAATTGTTTTAAATGTATAGTAGTACGAAAATAGTATAAGTATTTCGTCAGTGGCAGCTCTGATAATATAGCGTTCGATAAGGGTTAAAAACAAAGTTTGACGTCATATTTGGAGTCTTCCAAAAATTTTATTTTTATATTTCATACAGGAAATCATTTGATGAAGTGATTTAGATATATACAGATATAACATTTGAAACGCCTAATAATATATGCCTTTTTAACATTGTTCCAAAACAAACTGCAATGTGTGTAAAATTTTAAACAAAACTACTTCAAACTATGAGATGCAAATTTAGATTTACATGTTTGAAGTTTTTAGTACTCAATTTTTATTAAAAAATATATAGGTTACGTTTCCTATATATTTTGAAATATTAATTTAAATTTATAATAATTTATTTTTCAAAAAAAAAGTCTTAATTTTGTGCATCTGTATTTCCAAAACAAGAGCTAATTATAGGGTTCGTAAGCTTCATGGACTTTCAAGCACGTTTTACCAGAATTTTTGTAAAATGTTATTTGCTTTATTTAATGAAAATATATTCTATCTTCAGATAATACCCACCAGTACTTTACGCAATTTCTAGTACTAGAATACCTAAAATCTTTTGAAACCCTTGATGCATACGAAAACTAAGGATGGTTTTCCATAGTAATATTCCAATTCAATGAGTTAACTTTGTACGTAATTGGACTCTTTCACTTCAGAGACAATTTCATTGCTCAGCAGTGTTACTTGAGAATAAGCATATGTAAATCATGCATCATTTAACAATACATATATATATGGTTCATACATTGTAATACCGTTAATGGTTTTATATATAAATACATATATAACTTACTGATTTTTAAAAGAGCATTTTTTAGAAAAAAACATGATTATATTATTACTTTTTTACTGTCATTATATTACTATTGTTTCTATTTGTGTCGCTTATAAATATATGTGACAGTTTAAATGTTTGCAAAGATGTATTTGCCTAGTATTTTTTCCGGCTTTCCTGTATTTTCCTATTTTCCAAATATAATTTAAATTGGCTGTAGATAAAAATATTTTTAACACAATATAATTAAATTATGCGTTATTATAAATTATGTAATATTGATACGGAATTAGTATGAGTTTAATTTACAGAATTTTAAGAGAATAATTTAGAAAATATCTAAAATGAAATAATGCGAAAAGTAATTCAACAAAAAACTGAAACAGACAATTTAAATTAGTCTAAATATTTTTAAGCATTTTTATAAAAATGCATAAAATCCTTCATACATTAAGAGGAATAATACATATTTTATTTACATAAAATGAGCACAAATATGTTTTTTCCTATCCTCTAGCAAACTAGCAATCTACAAAAACTTAACAATAATCTCAAAGTGTAATTGAAAACAACTTTATCGATTATTTATTACTATTATTATTATTATTATCAGAAAATGGTTTGACTATTAAAAACAATATAGAAGGTAATAAAAGAAGAATTGTGTTATTAATATAAATTTCAAAAAATGTTATTTTACAACAGAGAATAGAAAGTAGAAAAACATAAATAGAAGAATTCAATCTGAATGCCACTAACAAAATTCCCGCACGCGAATTTAGCACTCATGCCTTATGTTGCCGACTCTCGAGCTATGAATCTGAATTTGTTCTTTTACGTTTTATTATTCTATATGCTTAATCAATTTAGTATACAGGCAAACGAAGGCCACACAGAAAATTTTTGACTCTTTCGTATAGCCTTACATGTAGATATATTCAAAAGAGTTATGAAAAAGATTACATTACATTTTTTATTGGGTTGGGGAAAAAGTAATTTCCTTTTTTTCCAAACAGATAGCTTTAAAGTCGCATATCTCGAGTAATACTTACTCAATTAGACCATGTTATACAGCGTTTGAAAGGTAACAGTCTATAAAATATTCTAGATATAAAGGTATTGTCATCTGTTTAATCAGTCAAAAGTTATTGCGTTTTAAAAATTGGGATTACAGAATATCATTTTAGTCACATTTTAGTTTTTTACTTCTAAAAAGGGAAAAATGCGGCGCAGGCTCATCGAAAATCGCGTGGCGTTTATGGTAATCAGTGCTTAAGAAAAACGCCAAAGTCAGAATTGGTTTGCATGTTTTCCTTCCGGAAATTTCGATGTTAAAGATGAACCTTTCCCTGGCCGGACAATCGTTGAAAAAGTCGATGAAATTTTAAAAAAAATCGAGATAGATTGACATATTTCTTCCCGCGACATTGCTACGGAACTAAACATCGACCATAAATCACTTTTGAACCATTTACATAAAATTGGATACCAAAAGAAACTCGATACTTGGGTTTCCCCTGAACTTTCAGTGAATGGGCAGAGTTTCCATTTGTGAATTGCTACTGAAATGGAATGAAATCGAGTCATTTATGAAACAAATGATTATGGGTGATGAAAAGTGAATCACGTACGATAACAATGTGCGAAAAAGATCGTGGTCAAAACTTCACAAACGGTGGTAAAGACCAGATTGACGCCAAAGAAAACGATGCTGTGTTTGGTGGGATCGGAAAGGAATTGTCCATCATGAGCCCCTCGAACCTGGTCAAGCCATTAATTCAACTATCTACAGTGAACAACTAATGCGATTTAAGCAGGCGATTAAAAAACCCGGCTAAAATTGATCAATAGGAAAGGTGTTGTCTCCCATCACGACAACGCTAAACCACACACATCTTTAGTCACTCGGCAAAAACTGAAAAAGCTTGGGTGGGAGGTTTTGATGTACCCACTGTATAGTCCGGACTTGGATCTGACCGATTACCATTTGTAACACCCTCTGCAAAACTCTTTTAATGGTGTTAAGCTGGCTTCAAAAGAGGCTTGTGAAAATCACCTTGTTAAATTGTTTGCCCAGAACTCTCAGACGTTCTACAGTGACGGAATTATGGTTTTACCAGAGAATGGCAAAAGGTTATCGAACAAAACAGCACTTATATTATTGATTACTTCTTTTATTTTATATAAATAAATTCAGTTTGAAAAATACGAAAAAAAGCGAAATTACTTTTTCCCCAACCCAATATTTATATTTTAAAGACGTTTACTAATGCTGTTCTTGGAGGTCACATATTGACTTTTTCTTAGGGACAGTGGTTTAATTACTTAATTCCAGGCTGTGGTTGTTATGTACTGAACACTCGCTGCAGATAAATATATTCCCTTCCAAATAATTTCAGATTTATTAATTCATCTGCATATATATTACATACCAATGGTATACCTAACACCCCTCTTCGACTAAGAAAATAAGTTTGTTCATATAAAAAAAAATAAAAAATATATGAAGAAACTGCTGTTTTTTTCTCCTAAGATAAGAAGCAAAATATAATTTACTGTACATGAAGAAAAAAAGAAAGAAAAGAAAATAATCTAGGTGTGATTTGGAGATTCGGTGAAGCGTATAAAATAAAAACAAAATAATATTCAAAAATGAAGAGTAATAAACTTGGATGAGGGCCTTCTATTTAGAAAGAGGAAATAGAAAAATAACACCCAATCCCAAAATGACATGAAATGAAAGAAAAAAAGGCCAGGTTATTTGAGGAAGAATGAGTTAGGAACAGACGTAGAAGCTCAACTAATCGATCTTTCACGTCACAGAGGAAATAGTAGCACACATGTGTGATGTAAAAAGTCTTAAAACTTACTGTACACTTTCCAAACAAACTCTATGAAATAACAAAGAGTCTGCTTTTAATCATTTATTGTAAATAGTGTGTCGATTAATTGGGAACATATAATCAAAACTCTGTTAAAAATGAAATGTCTGTGCCATAAATTTATCGCAGACTCTACACTTATGAAAAGACTCTGTACATTCACATGCATAAAATATTAAAGAACTTTATTAATTTTACATGAAAAAAACCCCGAAAACACCTGTGGCTCTACTATTTTTACAAAATAAATTAAAACACACTATATGCGGGTGTTTCGTTCGAAAACTCGCATTAAATTGAAATCAACTACACTTTAGGTGTAAAATAAAATGGATTGGATTGCAGTCCTTGTCTTCTGAACATAATTCTGGGTGTAAACGGAAATTTCTTCCACCAAACTATAGAAATTGCGTAATCAAACAAAAATTCGGTTTTTATAAAATCCAAATTTTGATTGAATTTTTTTTCTCTATTTATTTGTATATATTTAGAAAAATATTTAATAGTGTATTCAGAAATATCCTTTTAAGAATAGAAAAAAATTGCGTATAAAACGCCTTAATTGAAACACAATAAAAGGTCAGTATTGATTGTACAGGCTACATCTTGATATATCCTATATTATAATAAAAACAAATCGTCTATGTGTGTGTATATGAAAATTTTATTTTAAAAACGACTCGAACGTTTACTCGAATAAAACTTGATTTTGTCTAAAGCTTGTATTCTACGGTTTTCGGGGACGAGAAGAACATTGGATTAGATCACATGTTAGAGAAAATTGGATTAATATTTCATTTTGAGGTCACTATGAGTCAAATCATTTCAAGAGGAATGAAGATTCAAACATTCATTAAGTTGTTGAATAGTTGGATGTAAATAATGTCTCAAAGTTGGCAACAGTTCATTAAATTTAGCGCCATTTGGAAAAAAATTATGGGAACATTTGCGCACTTCGCCGGGATAATCGACTTTCATGATTTACAATGCAAAAATACATGCTTGGCGCCCAATGAAAGACTATCGTGAAATATAGCAACATTTGGTGCTCAGAATCTAAAGGAATTCTCCCGAAATTCCCAATAGGAGCCAAGATAAAAAAAAATCCGTAAAATTTACGGCAAAAGCTGCTGGCAAAATCACTGCCAGCAGTTTTTCCCGTAAATTTATCGTAATTCTTTTACAGTGCGACCAGAGTTCATAAAACGTTCTCGAGAACAGAATTCAATCAGCCAGGGTACATAGAACTTTCTCAACGCATTCTTGGCGCCAAATAAAAGAATGTCGCTAAATTTGGCTAAGTTTTAGAAAAGAATTGGCTTTTAAAATTTGGAGAAATTTTTAAGAATGTTATAAAATAAAATACTTTATGCCAATAATATAGTAATATTTTATGATTATATCCAATTAAATACAGCACTAATTTTAACCAGCGGTCTTCCCTACTGGTTATAAAAAATATATCAATGATTGTGGCAGAATATAGCCCTGAAATTGATACAGTAATACTACGTCAATATGGTTTTAATACAGCTTATAAGTTGTTTAAAAAGATCAGTGCTTGTCTATCTCCATGCAAATTTATATCAGTAGAACAGAATAAAAATGTTTGTCTAATTTCTGAAAGAAAATTTGCATGAAGAAAGCCACGAAGAAAAAAAATCAAATTTGCAGGTGGAAGTTTAATCCGGTGTTAATCAACCCCTGAATATTAAGAACAGAGTAGAGTAACATTAAGATTTTCATACTTTTACGAGCGACTAAAGCAATGGTTATAATAATAGCAAAAAAATTGCTTATTTCAATCTGATTTTCGGTGAAATGCAAGATAGAATTTGGAAATACATACCTTACAATTCTAACACTATTCAGCGATTAGTTTTAATTACAGCTGTCAGTCAAAGTGCAGCAATGTATTTGTTTTAACAGACGTAACGAGATTTTCTTCTCCCTCAAAGAAAATGCAAAGGAATGTTCTGTAAAGATTACAACTGAGTCTGAAAGTAAGAAACATAAAAAAAAAGTCTTGTTCTAGTCTTTAAATCCAGATTAAGGCCATATTAACCAGATTTTAAATGTCTCGTGTTGTTATTATAACTGTTAAAATAAAAATGCTATGTGAAATCAGTACGAAAAATTCAATGACTATTGCAATATTATCCGGGTTTTCAGTGACACATTATTATCGGCAGTTAATTTTAGCTTTGAGACAATTTGAGCAATTAATACTGTTAATTAGTTTAATTGTGTGTGTGTGTTTGTTTAAAAATTTTAATGGGTTCACTTAGTTATTTGTGATTAGTTATACGTGTTCATTTTTAAAAACAAAAACACGAAACTTACTGACGTTATTTTTTGACGAGATTTATAAGGGACCTAAATTTTAATTTTTCGTTCAACTTGATAGAACGTGAGTTAAAAACAATTATTTTCTCAGTACGATCACTTTTATCGTTTCCAGCACAAGAGTTTCGGTAAATTCGGTTCGAAATTCTCAATTTGACATCAAATTTGAAATATATTCCATATTTATCAGAAAAATCGAGCAATACAACACATTATATAGTTTCTGAGTAAGAGAACTTGACAACTGAATGCGTTTGTGATCAAAAATTGATTTATAAACGAGTCAGAAAATAAGCAGTTTGCGATTTGAGTACAACTTTAATACGACATTTTTTTAATTTCCAACCCTATTTTTGTTGAATTTGTTTTTGTTGAAAGAGTTGATCATAACAAAAACTTGTTAATATAAAAGTTGTAGATTATATTAAGAAAATAGAAAAAATTAAGCTGATTAAATATCTTGTGAATTAACGAAGTTATAACTTTTTTCCTTCTTCTACACCCCATTTTTTCGTTTTAAAATTTTAATGCTGTATGTGTTCGTCCTGTTGAAAACTTGTGAGTATAAAAGTTGTAGATAGTATTGATAAGATTTATAATAAATTTAGGTGAATTTGATGTCTTGAGAATTGTAGATGTTATAAATTTTTTTCTCCCTAAAACACAATTTTTTTCATCCCTAGAACTCATTTTTAATCTTCTAACAAATTTGTGATACATAAAGTTTTGAAACTTTTCCTCGATGTAATAGTAACTTTAAACTGATTTGTTATATATTGTGATTAAGAACTCGTGAAGCTTTTTCGGTTTTCACAAAACTCCTCCTTATTTTCTTTCTCTTGGCCCGATTTTGCATATTCACGAACTTTGATTTTATTGCTCTTTGATTTTATGTGTCAGTTATGAATACATTTGTACAGAATTGTGTGCGATATATATGTACAGTATGATTCATAAATATCGAAATAATAGTCTATCTCCTTAAATATTGTCCTTAATAACATACTCTCAATTGCAAAGTTTCATAAACAAGGTGGAAAATTCAAAGAGGTGAATTCCAACTCCATGGGTGGGGGGAGACTATTTGAGAAATTACAAAAATTAAATTTTCATACGGCCCGCGTAGGATAAAATTTCTAATTAGGACTTTTTTTTCGCATTCTTTTGTGAACTAAACAAAAAATGCAACTTGATATCTGCAAAACTCAGAAAGATATGTCTATTTTAGTAATTCGAGAGATTTCAAGAGGTCAGACACAAATTGAAATAATTCAAGAAAAAATGTTTCTGTAAGACGTACGGGAAACATTTTTTTATATTTTATATATTTATAGAGTTAGAATTTTTAATTTTTATGTGATGATTAAGCATATAATGTGTAAACAGAATCACATTATAAAACTTCTAAATAAGGTACCCTGGGGTAATAACGCCACATTAAGGTTCTAGCAATTTTCACGGCTCAGTTTTAGTTTGTATTTTTCAAACAAATATATGATTTGATACAGCAACTCATTGACTATCTATATAAAAAAAATAATTTAACAGATATGAATACATAAAATGTAATGGCGTGATTTCTTGACCAATGCTATTTGGCGTTATTACCCACCTATATGGGTAATAACGCCATGCAAACAAAACAACGAAATAAGTTGGATTAATTGCATGTAGATTGCCCAATTCTAAAAATACAAACTCTCAGCTCTAGAAATTGACAAATTGCATCCTAAGCTATTGAAAATGTTCATTTTTTCGTGAAAGTGTAAGAAAAATAAAGGTGTGATATGGGGAGGGGGGGGATGAGGCAAAAGAATATCAGACCGTGAGCTTCTTTTTGCTTAAAAAGGAGCGTTTAAATAGAATTATTAGAAACATTGCACAGTTTTAACTGTGTTTATTTGAATCAGTATTTAGGATGTAGCTCTGCCACTGTAGGGAATCAAACGGGGTAAAAATTGCAAGGATTGGCGTTATTACCCCGTTATAGTTATTGCGCTGTACATTTTAAATTACAAATTATCTCGAGAAGATATCCAAAATCTTCAACAACATTTTGAAAGGGCATGAAATGTACTACAAATTTATGTAATTAACAAAGTATTTCCGGATAAAAAAAATAGTCTTCACATCACAAAACGTATCTCGCAAATTTTAGATTAAGCGTTAATTTTAGCTGCTTGTAAAAACAATAAGACCTAAAAATGAAACAAATTAACTTGAAGCTGTTTTTTGCGATTTATATGACTCAAAACCCTTCTGCGCAGAACACATGGGTGTCATTTACCAGATTATTTCATAATTATGCAAAATATTAGCACTTGGCGTTATTACCCCGTCTGGCGTTATTACCCCAGGGTACCTTATTTTCAGAAGTAAATATTTTTTTCAATTTTGCCGAATTAAAATTTAAGTAAAATATTTGAAAAAGATATGTTCCAAATTTAAACTTTTTATCTTTCACGGTCATTGATCTATATTGGGTTAGGTTCCCTTAGAAAGACCCCCACGAAGGGCATCCCTCCTCCTGGGCCTATAACGATTATTTCGTTATATATTGGTTATTTTCTTAAATGATTCCTTTACACCCCCCGTCTCTGTTCAATTCAAAATTAGTTTTAAGTTGTCCTTCATTCCTTTTCCATTTTTCTTGCTTATTAATTCTCTAACCGAAAATCGGCAGCTGCTTAACTTTATCTGTGAGAAATACACTCACATATTATTCAACCTTTTAAAACAATTTCCTGATGTCTGCTATTTCCGATCGAAGCAATTCTGCATTACCTTATAAGGAGATCATCTCTGTTTCGCAGTTGAAATTTATGCTTACGCTTCTTTTTCCTTTCTCGACAAAAACCTAAAATGAATTTAACATCTGCGCAGTAAAATCTGATGTCCCTTCGGTGTGCCTCTGTGTTTAGACATAACAACACGTGTAACAATTTATCGTTTGGCAACCTTTCCTTTCCATCCCAGCTGGGAAACCAAATTGAATTCTGATCTTGCTGGCTGCATTTTAACTGTTATTTGGCGTATACTATCCATTGTGCATGGGCGAACTTGTGTATGTTGGCGATTTTCTATCATGCCAAAAGTGGCGGTTTGTTGCTATGTACGAAGCGACTTGACTCACTGCTCTCGTCTTGTGAAGTTGCTAATCGCTGTTCGGAGATTTTCTCCGAGTACTGTATGTGTGCCCCCCTAGTAATACATGTCTAAATAAAGAGTAGCCTAGCAATCATTGTGGGGTTTTTTCGTACATCTGAACCTGGACTACTATACGTAATCACGCTTCTTCTAAGTATTCTAATAAAATAGCAGCTGCTACAAAGCTACACCCTCACAAGAATCTCTAGTACAGGGCCTATATCCCTAGCGTAGATAATCGGCCGTCACAAAATACACTACTACTACTACTACACATTGATTTATATCAATTGAAATACGAGAAATGCTAGTAAAAGCCTATGATGCAGAAAAATACATTTAAAGTTTTAAATAAAGATGGGCACCTAATCGAACGTCATTTTATTTATTATTTTTTTTTAACAGTAACTCCTTCCTGTAGCTTCAATTTCTGATTTAGTTTAATTTTGCCATTCTTACGTTTCTTTCTTTACTGTATAAATGTGTCAGTTGATTTAAACAAGGCTTTTCGAACTTATCGATTTTCAGATTTTTTTCATAGTTTCAGCCTCGACAACATTATACTTTCCCCCTTAAAAGTGCAAATGCACAGGGCATAAATATTGCCTCTAATTACGGGTGGCTCACTGTTAATCTATAACTTTAAAAGAGTTTAAAAGATTAATTTGAAACAGTTAACCACTTTAAAACGAGAAAATTTATTTAATGAATCTTTAATTTATTTAATTTAATGATTTTAAGTCGTATTTATTAAATTAAATTTCTGAAAAAGAGTTTCTGTATCGAACGTATTAAACCTAGGTTAAATGAGCTTATTTATAACGGAATATTAATGGGAACTTGGAATCTATTTAAAAAAATAGGCAATCGCAATGTTTCATGATTTTTTATACTCTTACACTGTTAGGGGAGAGTAGCCATCTTTGGACCACCGCTTTAAATAAACCGTTGCCATTCAGCCGTAAATTACAGAAAGAGACGCCATCTACCGTTGAAATCCTAATAGTCTGAATGACGTGATTTATGATTAGAAGAATCACACACCTTCTACGTGTTATTTTCAAACAATTTTTAAAAACCTAAAATTATCAGTTTTGATTTAATTGCCAGAATCTCCATAGATGCATTGTAAAATCATGACCCAGTTGTCCCATTTAACCCTATATATATACAATCGTTTATAAAAATTCTTTTATCAAAATACATATGAAGAATATTGTAAACGTGAACGATAAAGCAATTCTCAAAAATGCAATATTAAAAAAGAATATGACATTAAGTCTGACTCAATTTTAAGAGCAGTTGCAAAAATTATGAAAAACATTTGAAAAATAACATTATATATCTATATAGTTACTAAGGTCAGTTTGATGCAAATTAGAGCTGTATGCAACTTACGAACGTGGTCTTTTATTTTTTAAATGACATCATTTTTATGATGTATCTATTGCGTGCCACTGGATCAAAACAAAGTTTTCATTTGCTACTTTCTGCTTTGTGAAGGGGAAAAAAGATTCATCAGACTGGTCGTGATCATTTTGAAGGTGAATGTTTTCCTTATATTGAACTGTCTCGTCTGTAACCAACCATCCAGCCGAAAACCAGGTTAAAATAACAATTTTGGAGAAATGTGATGGTAATTTCAGAAAGCAAGAGTAAAAAAGATTTCCGCAACTTCCTGAATTCATTAAATTGTTTCACATTGTGTTAAATTGTAGTAAATTGTATTACTTTGTGATTCAATCAGTGTGTTTATTTTAAAATGTCGCTTGAAGATATTTTTTAGACATTCACGCTCGAATACCTCGAAATAATTTGGAGCTGCTTAATATATAAAAAGAGTAATAGTTTATATTAAAAAAAGCAGTTAAATATAGAAAAGTAGAGCAGTGTGCAAATTAATTGGGACAAAAAGGATGTATTTTAAATGCTGACCTTTTTCCGACATTCTGAAATATTAAACAATCTGATCTTCAAAATTTGCTATGTAAAATGGATATTTGAACTAAAGATTTCCAGGGAAGAAATTACTTTTATTAGTGTTCAGGGGGCCACCAGAAAATTCAAAAATATACAATTGTTATCCCCCTTAATCTCAAAAATCTGAAACTCATTTGAAATTTTTAGAAATAACTTCTCTTTCTGTGTAGAATGTTTCTATGCGTGCTTGCAAAAATAACAGAAACCAAAATGTTACCTTATTAAATTTTTTGCTGACCCCCACCCCCCCTAAATGCACTCAATATTGACCTTTGACTGTAAAACAGGCTTCAGAAATGGACAACGATTAAGTCTAATTCGTCTGATACTTTTTAAAAATTTATAAAAATAGCTGAAATTAAATTTTTACTGATCTTGTTCAAATTTTCCTATTTCTTCGTACTTTATTGTACAGGGTGTATGCATTAATGGAGTACGAAAATTCTGGTTAAAAGTCCCTAAAGAGTACAAACCCTGCTATACTTTATAAATAGCCAATATTTATTTCTTAAATAATATTTAAAATCAAAGTATAGCAGCTTCGCGTATATCGCACATGATTGATACGGAAAAATGTACAGGTATACTTTAACCGAGAGTTTAAAAAGCCTCAAATATCCAATAATCTACACGGGAATGCTTTGTATATTTCTAAAGAACCCATAGTTACAGACATATTAGAAATTTCTGAATAAAATTAAGATATTTACATTTAATTTTGTCGATGTAAATACATAAATATTTTAATATTTCAGTTGATATTTTAGTTAATGTTCAAGTGATTTATGTATTTTCGCACAACCAACAGTCTTCCTTTTTTTAAATAAAATATACACAATTTGAACCGAATTTTTTTAATATGAAATATTCTTCCTATACAGTAGATATATGCTTCCATTAATTATGTAAAATGTACGGATGAAATGCATATGTTTGTCTTGAAAAACCCTAAAAAATGGTAGCAATACTTTCGAGAGGTGTGAAGAAAATATCGATATAATGAGATACAATATGAGGTGCTAGATTACTGCGTCGGGGAGAAATACTGTCGAATCACGCTATTTAAGTAGTTTGTGTTAAAGTAAATTATTTTGCGATGCAATGTCCTCGGAATTGCACTAACACTCTAAAGCGTTAATCTGAGTTCCCGAGGTGGTCACCCGTGTGATCCCTGTTATCAACTCTTGCTAAGTTTAGAAGCTTTTTTTAAGTAAATTGGTTATAAGTAACACGATGAGAAGAGTTAAAAATATTACATTCCTCTCAAATTACATGTATTTTCTTAAGCTCATGTTTTATACAGCTGAAGAATCTAAGCTGTATTGCTCTAATTTATTTCTGAATACAGGCCAAAAAATACTGGTGAAAAAAAAATCCAGGGGTATTCTAAATAGTCCATGTACTTGTAAGATAATAGCAAGAGACTTAAAAGCCGCAGATTCAATATTGCAGTGTTTCGTGGTAGCGTCTAAATTGGTGTTAAGAACGGAGTTTGGAGATAATAGAGTCGAGCAATGTACACAATGGCACCAACTTTTGAAAAATATTGCGTGGGCTCGAAAAATTTTGAACAAATACAAAAATATTGGGTGGGCTCAATTAATAATGTGTGAATGGAGATATCATATTATTGAGTGGGCTCGCGCCCCATGGGCCTATATAAGTTAGCGCCACTGAACGTACACATGTGTATATGCCAGCGGGATGTTTATTTTCCAATAAGAAGTTGTTCAGTAAAGTGAGAGAGCTGCTTCATGAAAAGTCTAGAATCTGCTTCTGAAAAGTCAACAGTATTTGCTATCCGATTCAACAATTAGCCGAGATAATCATGCAAATCATGTAATAATCTGATTAATAGAGTCTTCGCAAACATTATTAAGCATTAGTTTTTCTAAAATTTGGAGAAGGGTAATTGGGACATCTATCACATTTTAGAAGAAATAAATACGCTTATGAAATATTTTTTGTATTTTTCTTCTCTTCCGTTATTATCTTTTATTTGTTGAAAAGATGGGTGATGAATCCTGTATTAACCAAAGATATTAATCATTTTATACAAAAAAAAAATGGAACGATTTTGACGGATCATTGACACGTGTGTGCAGAAGATAATACCATAAGAATTTTAAAATAATTTTATTTCCAGGTGTTTGTAAATTATAGCAGTTTCAGCTTATTTTCTTTCATTATGTGTTTTGTTTATTTCTTTCACATTGTTAGATGGATGAAATCTTTAAATTATTTTTAAATAAATAACTTTTTACATTTATTTTTAATTCACTTTAATAGTCAAAATCTAATTAACTGTTCTGCCACGAGAGATAGAGCTTACAAACTTTAATATACTTATATCTTTTTTTTTTTTTTTCTCCCCCACGCTTCTTTTAGTACAAAAAAAAAAACTTTAACCAATCATTTATCCTTAATGTCGTAGGATAAATTACTATTAAAATTTTTCTTAGATCATTCAAATAAAACAAATAAAATACCAATCACTTCTGGATACAAAATTATAAAATCTTTTTCAGGTTAACAGAAAACCTTTTGCTAGGTTGCTCGTCACGCAATGAAGCGTTGCTTGCGTTTTTTTTTTTTTATTTATTTTTTTTGTCATGATACATTCTATGATGTATCCAACATGCTTTTTTGTTGTCAATCTATAGAATACATTATCTGTTTTTTTCATCGCGAAAGTATCATCATTTCATTTACCATATTATAGAGCCCTAACAAAAGTTTTACTACCTACTTTAACCTTCTCATGCATAAATTATTTTTATTATTAACAAAGGAATTTTTTTGTGATACACAAGAACCCATTTTAAAATAGTTTTGTTATTGTGATGAATACCAGCTGTTATCCGTCCACAAATCAGATCTTTATAAATGAATGCCCTTTTTCTTGCTTAATAATGCAATAATTATCTGTCCTCATACAAGGCCCATATGCATGAGAGGGTTAAAAATAGGAATTAGAATGCAAGTTTCTTTAAACTACAGTCTCAATTATATTTATTTTCTAAATTATTGATGCTTATCTTATAAAAAAGGAATGGTTAAAAATGGTTAGTGACTGTTAGCGGTGAATAACGTATCCTATGCGAAATATTATATATGCAAAGAAGCTAGCGATCTTTCTATTCATTAAGCTTCCTGTGTAAAATGAAAGAAAACATAATTATAGAGTTACCATTGAATTGTATAATGTAATGTAGTAAATTACAGAACGGAGAATAAAATTCATAACAGAGGTCATGTCAATAAAAAACACGAAATTTAATAAATATTACAAAAAGCAGGGAACAAATGTACAATCTCCAAATCTTTCGGTTGAATGAATCTCGAAAACCTGTACAGACATTCAGAGAACTATTCATTATGTCTCACAAATAGCAGAATAATACGCTTGTCATCATATCATAGGATTTCATAATCCTCAATTTAAAAAGAAAAGAAACTGCCTAAACCATTTCGGCGAATAAGCAGGAAACTCATTTCACTTTAATTAGTTATATTCACGGTAAATAAGAAAAAAGTAACCAAATAAAACTTCCCCAGTAGGAAATCTGCCGCTGGATTATATTCTGAAGATTATGAAGCAGAGAAAATGCTCTGATTTGGTTTGATTGATCGTGTACGTTAATTCAGCTGATTACTAATGGAACGGTCCAAATTGAAAACTAACTCACGTATTATGAGGATTACGGCTTCAAAGGGTAAAAAATAAAACATTAGTTTGCCAAAATAGTATGCAAAGTCAAATTTGTGCATTTAAACACTTCTTTAAAAATACATTTTCGTAATTGTTGTTTAGAAACGGTATTGTTGTATGCAAACTGTACCCTGTCATGAAAAAATCGTTGTGCTGCTGACTTATTCCTTAATTATGGGTAAATTCTGTCGTACGATGCATATAGCCGGCTGTAACTCTATAAACAATCGCTGAAAGTAAAACAATGGGTAAGACTCAAGATTCTAACAGCATTAATCGGCGGCAAATAGTAGGCGACTGGTGAAATTACTGCATGGGTTATTTCAGAAAGAGCTTGAGAATAACAGCCATCTCGTTTACAGTGTCAAGAGTAAAGACAGAGAACTTCATATAGCGGGAAAAGGAGTAATTTGGTAAATGGAAAAGACAGGCAGATTTGATCTGCAAGAATTCGTATCGCATGCAGCAAGCGATAAGTAAATTTGGCCAAGGCTTTCACTGGATGAGGTTTCCACACAGATAGTTAATAGTCAGCCTTTTTAGCACTGGCTATACCGAAGGGATTTCAGTAACAGAAGATGCACGAGAATACAAATACTCAACACACGTCACTGAGCTCAATGTATTTCATAAGTCACATTAATAAGTCACTATTACTTTATTAATAACGGCCAGAATCAATGTAGCATAGAGTGAGAATATCAATTCCGATAGTGCAACTTTAATGGTAGGCTAAAAATGTAGCACCAGGCTCATTGAAGCCATATTAAGTCATACATCATTATGTAGTATATCTTTAGCATATCATTCATTTGATTTCAGGAACATGTGGTAGTTATTCGATTTACATTCAAAATATAATATTTATATCACCAATAATTGAAAATAACTTCAAATTATGAAAATGTTAGAAATTCTAGAAAATATGTCGAAAGCAATTAAAATAGCTCAGCAATGTTTTTAGTATTTTATCAGAAATAGAGAAATATCGCTTAAATAAGTCACGTTTGTGCTGAACTGATTCAATTAAGTAGCTGATTCCTATGTACCATTAAAAAATATGAGTTTTCGATAGTTCTCAGTTATTTGATAAAAAGATCAATGGATAAAACAGCGATAGTTCTTAACGCCACATATCGTAATTTCAAATGTGATATGAACATTTCACTAATATTAAGAAAAATATAGGTGCATTATGTAGATTGTGTATTTCTAAAACATAATTTATTTCATGCTGGAAAAATGTTGCACTAAAGTACATTGGTGTGGAAATTTTTTTTCCAATATTTATTTCAGACAGAGGAAAGACATTACAAATAAAAAATACTGTTTTTTATAGAAAAGAAATTATATAAATATCTGCAACTTGTTAAATTCAGAGGTGCAATTTGTCTTAATAAAAATTTATAACCGCTTTTCTAAGGACAGTTACGGCAAGAGTGGGTTCTAGTTGTAGTAAAATTGTCATGCGCAACTGAATGAAACCACCTACGAACGACTCCACATCTGGCGGAAAGCTGCGGAATTAGCTTTCTTAATTTGAAAACGGAAAGACATAGGGACAAAATGTGATTTAGAAAGTTGTAGAGTATCACCGATTTAGTACAAAAAGACATTAATGTGTAAAAAGATATTAATTATAGACATTAATGCAAGGAACAAAACGGTTAAAACGCACATTTGTTTTATTGTGATTTCCTAGACTGTGATATCACGAAACTTGAACGGAAGGAGAAATGATTATCTTTCGGGCAAATTTGTGCCAAGTGTGCATTGCAGCTGACGGTGAAAAGTTTGACCATCTCAAATAAAAGTACATTGTTATAATAAGTTTTTTTCTTTCTAAGATCATTTTTGTCACATTACAGTATAGAAAATCGAGGAAAAACAAATGCGCAATTTAACTGTTCTATTCTTTGCATAAATGTCTACAAGGTTTCTTTTCTTACTAAACCATTAATGCTTTACAACTTAGTAAATCACTTTTCCTCCTATCTCTTTCCATTTTTGATACAGAAAGATTAACTCTGTAGTAGTTCGTAGTGTAATAACTCCGCATCCGCGTCACAGGACGGCTTCATTCAGTGCTTCATGGCTACTTTGCTATAACTAGACCCCACTTTTATGACTATATATCTTGGCAGAAATTATTGGCATGACAACAGACTTTAGTGGGCACACTGTAAATAATGTTAAATGCCATTTGAAATTATTTGCTATATATTACGAGCTATAAAATTCGAGATTAATACTAGCTTCATTGTAATGTTTGCACTAGAAATAATTTATTGAGGTACTATAGATTTAAAGGACGAAATCGAAAACGGTAATTGTTTTAAGCATAACATGGAAGACTATAGTAACTAGTGCAATCTCCTACAAAGTCCAGTTCGCCTCTAATACATGAAATATGCTTTATAAAACAAAGTAACAGTCTGATGATAATGATAGAGGTGCATGTTTAAAAGGATTATTCCCAAAACATGATTTGCACGCCAGAATTAACTTGCTTATCAAGACTGCGCGAGAGATCGTCAGTATGAGAAACTTCCTAAGGAAAAAAAAAAAAAAACAATTTTATATGAGATATAAAGAAATCCGCAAAATTATCTAAAAATAAAATCAACATATGAAATCAAGAATCGAACCTAGAATTAGCTACTTGTTTGCAGCAATAGAAGATTGAACTGTTTGCATAACAATATACTATATTGCCAAAGATGACCGGTCACTTGTGATTTTAGACGTTTTCTTTAATATCTAGAAAAAATAGATGAGGAATTATTCTGAAAATCTAGATGTATAAATATGGTAGTCCAGGTCATACATTTTAGTGAAGATTTTTTTCCCGGAACTCCATAAGGGACCGTCAATAAATTTAAAAAAATGTATTAAAAATTTTGATATTGTTGACGCATGCGCAGTTAAAAATTATTTAGTATATCTACCCACTTTTCCTACAATTTTATTATTTTTAAATTCTGATTACAAGATATTATGTGCAATGTTGTTTTTCTGTTTTCAGAAAAGAACATTATTTTATATTAAGAACTCGGCAAATTATAAGCAAAAAATTTTGGACTATTTTTATAAAAACCTTAATTTCTCTACGAGTATACATGCTATCACATAAAAATGAACACAATTTATTAAAATTAGCCACTTAATCATAATCTACAATTTGAGCGCCTTTGCTACATTATTTTTGACAGGGTTATCCAAAAGATATTCATTGTTTTTTAATTTGCTGACGTTCCCTTATGGAGTTTCGGGAAAAAATCTTCACGGAAAAGTGTGCCTGGACTATCATATTTACTTACTTAAAGTTTCAGACTAATTCCTCATATATTTTTCTAGATATTTAACAAAATGTTTTAAATCGCAAGTGGCCGGTCATCTTTGGCAGTATTGTGTAGGAGTACGGCATTCAAACTTTGAATCTCAGTAATTTATTTATTTATTTATTCATAACTGTATATCTCTATGGAGACAAAAACGTTATTTTTATTTTCTCTATTTTTACAAAAATTCATGAAAATTTTTGAAATCCGGTTTTCCACGGATTTACACGTTTTAGAGGTCAGGGAACCGGAAAAACATGTTTTTACAAAATGTCTGTGTGTGAGCCTGTCTGTCTGTCAATTCGTCAGTCTGTCTCTGGTATGTGACAAACATTTTGTGGGCCCTCCATCTCAAGATCTAATGCACAGAACTTCACAAAAAGTCTGTTAGACCTTGATATAAACTAGATCTGATTAGTTTTGGTGTATATCGCTCAACAGGTGGCACTGTTATGCTGCATTATTTATAAGTTCCGCAACAGCCATATCTCAAAAACTGATGCATGGATTTTCATAAAACGTTAGATTTAGTTAGTACTTGATATAACATGGAGCTGATTACAGTTTGGTAGAAATTGCTTAGCAGGTGGCACTGTCATGGTGTATTATTCGTGATTATTGGAATAGCTCTATCTCAAGAACTAACGTACCATTTTTTTAAACTTCAGATTTAGTTTGTCCCGGATATAAATACGTATTCTTCAGTTTTTCTTGTAAATCGGCCTACATATGGTGCTGCTATGTGCCATTTTTATGATTTTGCAATAGCTGTATCTCAAGAACTAATGCATGGATTTTCATCAAACTTCAGATTTAGTTAGTACTTGATAAAAAATTTATCCTGATTAGTTTTTGGTATGCATCACCCATCATATGGCGCTGTTATGCAGATTTTTTAAAAAAAGAATTTGCAATAGACCTCTATCTAAAAAACTCATGCGCAGATTTTCATCAAATTTCAGTTTCAGTCAAAAGCTGACGTAATTTGTTGGCAATTAGATTTTGGTGTAAACCACCAAAAAGTGTTTACATGCATCAGTTTGTAGAAAGTTTTGAGATTGCCACATATGACTAGTTACTCTTGAAATTACCATCAAAATTAGCCTTCCTGCTTGTCTAGTGGTTAGGTTGCTAAGCTGCTAGTGAACAAGACGTGAAGGATTTCGAATCCCAATTAGGCATGGCTGTGTTCCGTATGTCGGAATTGACTGTAAAAGAATTCGTACGGATACCATGTTATTTTCCAGGTGATATACCAGAATATTTTTATAAAAAAGATCAATACAGTTTAAACGGGCGAAATTGTGCCTAATTTATGCAGAAATTTATTATAAGAAAATACTGGCACCAAAGAATTTTTCAGTCTTGAAATTCTTAGACTCGTACGAACCCTGTTTAAACCGAAGTCCCAATATTTTGATTCCTTTAGTTCGAAATATGAAATTAGCACTTACATTTAACCAATCATTAACATTAAGAAATTAGTCATCTTAGGGCTCATCTTTTATTCTAAATTTCATAATAGATGGCGTATCGATGAAAACAGACCAAGGAAATTACAACTAAAACTATGGAGCATCTAAATAAAATTTCCAATAAATTAAACTTTTCACCTAAATTTTAAACACAGCGTTTTCCCAAAGCTTTTAAACCTTTTATTGATCAATTAGAACCACAATTTCTTAAATGGTCACTCTAACATTCTAGAAGATTTTCGATAAAAAATAAATTCCAAGAAAGTTCTTTTAAAATAGTATTAGCGGATTCGAGCATGATTATTCTACAAATACTTTTTTCTATGACAACTCTGTAAATAGCGGTTATACATAATTATAGTAATATCTAAAATTTTATTAATTAAAACTTTTTAATTGTTTGAAATATAAACGGAAAATATAACATAACGCTCAAATAATCCAAGTGGTATTCATACGAAATGAATAACAATAGGATAGAGTAAAATTATTGTGTTATTAAACAATTAAAATTTAAAGTGGTTAAAAAAGAGGTGCCGTAATTCCAAGCACTGGCTCTTATCGAAAAAAGGTGTTTTGTAACTGTATTTATTAAATTTCGATGCCTAGATTCTCGATTGCATAATTTTTTTTCGAGATATAAGAAATTTTATCAATAGAAAATTATAAGAATGAGTTTTTCTTTTTACAAAATATGCAAAACCATTAAAAGAAATTCAAGAATTCATGTTAAAGGCTTCATACTGAAAGAACTGCGATTGCTTTTGTGTTTTAACAGTTTCGTGTTATTTTATGGGAGTAACCTTACCATTAATCTATAAAAAAAAATTCTTCCTTGCAAAGATAAAGCTGTATTAGCTTTTATAAATTTGTTTTACTTGGATAATAAACGCGTAGTTAAAAGGAACGGGAAATTATTTTTGTATTTTTGTTAAAAGCAATTATTTCGTCTCGCAAATTAAGGTTTAAATAACTTTTTTACGAAAGACTTCTGCAATTTTTCTGCATCCGAAAGAAAAATATATTATCATAAGAAGTAAAGCAATAATTTCTCAAAATGATTACCCACATTTAAACTGCGCGCTCTTAAAGTCTCCGATTGTATGATTTTGAGAATATAATTTTAAATTACTTTAAAAAATGTTATATTATTCTGGTATGGTAGTTGTGTCAATAACCAGGCAATAAACTTTTTTCGACAAACCTGCAAAGAACATAAATTCTTATCAGCGCTTATATAATTATGCTTTTATAGTTCGGGTATCTGTATTATATTACATAATGTAAATATTTTGAATTTTTATAAATTTTAGGTTTAAAATTAATTACTATTAAAAATGTGACATAAGTATACAGATAACTGATTTAATTTCTTTGAATTTATTTAAATAAAACACAAGTATAAAAATAGACGAATATTTAACTGACTAAATCTGAAAATCTAGTCTTATTTAAAAAATCTAATCGTCTAATTTGTCTTAAAATCTAAGTATATCTTATGAATTCCATAGTAAATATAATAATAATATTATGCAGAAACTAGACTATATTTGAGATAATAAAATTAATATTTTAGAAGTTATGAATGTAAAAAGACAAACATAGTTGAAAAACCCTGAAAAAGTTAATAATTCATAAATTAAAACTGTTGCAACTCATAAGCTTTCAACAAATCAGAATAAAATTAGTCTACTTCTTTGGAATATATATTTGATATATGATTTTAAAATATCGTAATTGAACTATTATTTAGTGAATTATGATAATTTAAAAAAAAAATAACCATTTAGAAAAATAAAAAAAAACAACTTTAACTTAGTTTTTGTTAATTTGTAAAAAAATATAAATGTTTTAAAAAACCAGTTAAAGACATACAGTTTGCTTAATAAGCGCGAGGATAAAAAGAAACTAGTTGGAAGTGCCAATCCCAAAACCTTCTTCTATCGCATACGTACATTTTAATATTAAAAAAATAGTTACACATGTAAATGCTTTAATAATTTTAATTCAATATTATGCCAACTTTGATTTTCATCTTAAATTTCTGCTTCAGTCAATTAATTGGAGTAAAAACGAGTTTTTGGTCTCTGCAGGAGCCGATAGACAATAGAAAGATAGGAATATTTTTTTCAAATTCAGCGAGGACCTGCTTGCCATACCCGAAAATAATCATGCAGAAAAATTTTAGTTCTGTTCTATGCATAACCTCATGCACTTTTTAATGGACAAATAATGAAAATGCCACAGACATCGTTATTATAATGCCCCCTTCCAGCAGATTTTTTTCAAATTCAGGGAGGACCAACTAGCCATAGCCAAACACTTGCACAAAAAAAAGGTGTTCAATTCTATGTATAACTTCATACACTTTTAGGCGGTACAATATTGAAAATGGCACAAAAATCACCACTGCAGCGCCCTCTTTCGGAAGATTTTTTTCAAATTCAGGGAGGACCAACTAGCTATAGCCATACACTTACACAAAAAATTTGGTATAATTCAATGCATAACTGCATACACTTTTGGTCGGTAAAATATTGAAAATGGCACAAAAATCGCGATTGCATCGCCCCTCCCCTTCCGGTGGAATATTTCAAAATTGAAGGGGGCCCAGCCAAAATCATTCACAAAAAATTTGGTTAAATATGCATATCTTCATACGCTTTTTGATGGTAGAATGGCGACGTACGGACATAGACACGAACAGACAGACATTTTGTAAAATTGTTGTTTTTTGGAATCTCTGACCCCTAAAGCGTGTAAATCCGTTAAAAACCTGAAGTCGAAAAAAGTTTCGATTACAATACTTTCTTCTATTGAAGATAGAAGAAAGTAAAAAGAAAATCAGTGCAGAGTACATCTTGTGTTTTCTAAAACCCAATATATACACTAGATACTAGATGCAATTATACGATCTTACAATTTGAAGGTATCAATAGTTTCAAGTAGCGTCTTAAACCTTTCTTCCGTCGGCAGAATACAGAAAAATATTATCACAGGTTCAATTCTAAAAAGAGAAGCCCGTTTTGCATTTTGCTTTAAAAGCAGCTTCATGCGCTCGAACAAGTTTTTCAATGTTTTCCTGAAACAGTTTTGGACTCTATTTTGACATGCACAATGTTAAATTATTTCATTATTTTTACTTTTAAACTGGTACTATTTCTTCTTTTTTATATTATGAAACATATTTTGCAATTTATATTTTTGTATAGATTTTCCAGAGATAACAAAATCTTTCTTCCTTTGACAGAATACAGAGCAAGCTATCATCATTAGGTTAAAAATACGGATGTCTGGTGATAATACCTCGTACTGTATTTTGCTTCAGAAAGAAGCTTCAAGCGTTCAAAAAGCTTCCAATTTTTATGATATTTCCAGAATAAGTTTTAAGCTACATTTTCTATTTGCACAGTGTTAAATTATTTATTATAGCGGGATTAAATTATTTTATTACGCGTTTGCTATGCAAATGCGTAAACTTTTATGTTAAAATTAAATATGTCGTATTATAATTAATATTAAAGCTATCGTTTACAAAAATTGTATCTATATTTTTAAACATTTTCAAAAAATTTAGTTTGCTAAATTTACACAAGAGCAAAATGATAAGGACGCAGTGGATATTTCTAAAACCGCGGAACGTGATTGGTGGATATTTTTGCATATTATCTAACAAAGCATTTGAAAGAGTTTCGGAGCACATTAGTTTAGTTCGCAAAACATTTGGATTACAGGGTGAATCAAAATGCTCTGTGACTTCGAAAGAGGGAAAATTCTAGCTTATAACAATATAGAAATGTAATTTCAAAGAATTGCTGATGAAATTAAACTTTCAAAGTCTTTCATTTTTAAATTCTTATAGAATCGGCCTATTTATGTAGCTACAAAATTTACAGCGAGGTCAAAAATTTTTTCGAAACCATCCGAAAGTTTTAGAATTCGCACAATTTCAAGTAAAATAATGGCAGTAAAGGAATTCAAAAACCAGATAAAAATGCCAGCATCCGTATCGACCGTATGAAGAACAATAAAAATGTCGGTAGTTCTTTAAAATGTAAAATCAAATCGATGTTCGTGTCTAACATATGGCAGAAAAAACAACAACTTTTTGTTTCTAAAGAAAGCCCTAAAGCAGTAAACGAATTGGTTTAAAATTATCTTAAGTGCTGAAAGAAGTTTAATTTCAATATTCTTGAAGGAATTCATCCATATTTGCATGACCTTTAACATGAATAAGACACATTTTCTAAGCGTCAATTAGGTGGAAGCTCCGTTAATGGTTTGAGCTACATTTGCTTTGGCGGGTAAGTTTATAATTGCTTTTGTATATGGATAAAAAAAAAATGACATAACTCTTTTCGCATTTTAGAATGGCAATTGTTTAACCTGAATAAAAAAATTATCGACTTTTACGAATTTGTCAACAAGACAATGTCTAAATTTGCATAGATCTAGACCCAAAAAGCGGTTTGAAGATAAAGAAGACTGTCAAGGTTGATTGGCCAGCCAGTTGTCAATACCTAAATCCCATGAACAATGTTTGGGGTGTTATAAGACACCATATACAGTGAAAAATGGTCAAATCGCGCAGTATAATTCGAAAGCAGAATTAAAATCTGAAATGTGGATAATATGACGTATTTTGTCTCCTCAACAATTTTAAAACTACATAAACTCTATGCTAAAATGTTGCATTGAAATTATTAAACACAAAAGAAGCCCAATTGGCATGTAATATTTCTATAATTTAGAAAAATCTGTTTCGTTCTTATCATTTTGATCCCATTGAATATCGAGTAAGAAATGCAACGTATTATATTACATTTATAACAATTGTTTTACAATGTTTTCTTTATGTTTATATTGAGTATTTAGTGTGATACAATAATTTTATATGGTTTATATCAGGATTGTAATAATTATATTTTTTATTTAGCCAATTAAATGATCGTTCCTATCATTTTGAACCCCGGTATATAATAGCCTTATTAGTAACATCACGATATTCCTGTTCTTTTCGTCTAAAAAAATTAAAATTGCATTGATCAAAAAAAAAAAAAAAAAATTCTGCAGTCGTGCTGTGCATAATTAATATACACGAAACAGAAAAGAAGCAGCGAACTGTTTTTTCCTGTCTGTCATGAGCAATTACCTTGCCTCGCATTTCGAGCTTTTTAATGCTTTCCGGAGACTCCTAAAGAATGAAAAGATTATGAAGTATCAATAACACAAATTACAAAGAGGACTGAATTGTTCTGAAGGAGTCGGCGCAATCAAATCATCACTTCCCCTTGCATCATCTTATTCGCCTTTAATTTTGCACGTCTGGCGATTAACTATGAAACCGGTCTGTGACAGAGCCAAGAACCTCTCGCTGTCGAAGTGTTACAAATCTTAGTAACGGAAATAATAGCTCCATTTATCAGGCAGTGCGTAAGAGAAGAAGAAAGAAGTTTTCATGGGTGAGGGGGAACGGGTAGGCCATCGACCTTGCAAAACTCTTCAATCAGAATAAGAAACGATACATGAGTGTGTGTGTGTGTGCTTCGTTTGGTCACATCGAAGGCCTAGGGCAATCAAAGAAGCCTCAGGTGGAAAAAAGCAGAGCATTTGAAGAACTTCCGCGATAAGGTGGGATGTTGACTTTACTGAATTTGATGAATGGCTGGCTGATTCCGTACCTTAACAAGGTGGACTTGCGACAATTCATTCAAATTTCTTTTTTCTGAAATGCTTTCGAGACAAGTTTCCTGTTTTTTGAACATTTTGCAATATGAATGGAATTATGTTTTCGAAAAACATAAGAATACAGAGTTCCAAAGCTTTTAGCTTTTCTGTGTCTATTTCATGAATCTGAATTTTTTTCTCGAATAAGAAAGCGGATATTTATATAGTTATTTAAAATAACTTTTTAAAACTTCGCAGGGCTTTTGTTGGTTGTAAGTTCGCAAATTTATTTTAGTGTACTCTAGCATACTACAGCAAGCTGGGAGACTCGGCTGCAACCCACGTATAGACAATCAGAAATACAAAACATTACTCTCTTCGGATTGAAGGAGAATTTTTATTTACAATATTAACGATTATGCAGATATTGTAACGAAAATTTCAAAAGATTTACCTTAGTTTGTGGGCAAAGAAATGATATTACAAAAAATGCTGGAACAACATAGTAATTCGTTAAAGGGGTCTCAGGAGTTTTACTTATTACCTGATGGTACAATTTAGAAATCTGTCACATTTGATTTTTTCCTTAGTCCCTATAAAAAATAAATGCATAAAACTTTTAATATAGACAACTTAATGTCCCTTCTATTAAAATATTTTTCAAAAATATTTTCTATTGTAAATTTATTTTATTTTATTTATGTCTAATTTTGATTAAAAAAATTTTAAATTGTTCTTTGACTTGCATCCACTGCGTGCAAGATTTCTCGAAAACTAATGAAGCATTTTTTATGAAACTTCATAAATGTTTTTATTTAAAATTAAAGAATAACTTATACTTCAAATTTAGTATGACAATTGCATTAATTATTTAAAATTAGCAATTTTTCAGAAAAAATGTTTTTTTTTTCAAAATTTCACAATTTAAATTTAAATTTCAAATAAATTACAAAAATTGCTTTCAAATGCAGTATAAGTTCAAGATTCGTTAGTTTCACACCATTATCAATATTTTGGGGGGCTCTCAAAACAATAGTTTTGCTACAAGCTTGCGCGCAGTGGATGCAAGTCAAAAACAATTTTAAATTTTTCATTAAAATTAAATATTTAAAAAATGAAATAAAATTTCAATGTAGAATGCACAGAAAAATTATTTTAAATAGAAGATATGTTAATTTGTCGATATTAAAAATTTTATGCATTTACGTTTTATAGGGACTGAGGAAAAAAAAATAAATGTGATATGTTGATAGATTGCACTATCAGGAAAAAATTAAGACTCCGGAAACCCCTTAAGGGTGTTCTCAATTGCTCCCCTCAACAAGCGCAAAACGTTTTGACACATTTACAAATTCATTTTTTAACAGAACGTTATAAAATTGTAATGCCTACTATGGAAGCGTTTCAAATCGAATCTTTTCCATTTTATGACAACTAAATTACCTATCTAGTTCTCAGCTATTTCGATCACGTGATCACCCGTTTTCAATCCTGCTTTTCGACCGGATTTTATGCTTTCGTCGAGAAATGTGCTCAAAAACGTCAACTTTGAAGGCTTGTAATGAAAGATCTATTGTGTTTTTTAAAAAACAAAACATTAAGTGCAATTAGACAATTTCTGAATAACAAAACCTGCTATTTTCATGCATTTCCGAACAAAAATAAATTAAAGCATGTGTCACAAAGTTGCTCTTTTTGATTTAAGAACACCCTTAAGTGACTGTGATACTACATGTAATGTGAACTAAATATGACGCAGATGTTCAAAGCTGTTTTCATGAAGATGGTGTCTGCGTTTTTTGATATTGTTGCATTTTTAACAAAAAAAGATATTGTCGGACGCTCCTCTCAGTCCACAAAACTTTGAAGAATGTCCTAGGTAGTTTTAGCTGCCACCACCGATATTAATGGGTGATATCGGTCACCTGCTGTGAGGATTGGGTAAAATAACACTGACGCTGTTAATGAACTGAACTAACAGTTTATTTAAGATATAGATATGTACACAAGAAACAATATTTACAACTATTTACAATTACAACTCGGATATAGATGATCCGGTTCAACATTAAGTTAACTACAATAAACGTTGGTTGTGTACCGTTCAACTTACACTTCCTTCCTCACACTCAACGCACGTTAGATACGCTTTATCAGAGATTACTGCAGAATCTCAATACACAAGGGTACTAGGCCTCACTTCTCGGCCTATAACACTATCCACCGGGACGTCTTGTCCCACGCTCAAAATATACACTATCCAACAGGACCACAAATCCTGAGCGACCTATCGGTCTCAACGCCAAGCGAGAACTAACTAAAACATCTCAGTCGAGAGTTGACCTTGTCAGAGATCTTCCTTCCCCCAGCAGGGCCTCTTAGAGTTCCTCCATTGGTTCAATTCCGCATACCAACCTTCAGTCATGACATCTACTGTTTACACATCACTCCAATAGCTAGATGACAGCTGAGGCACGCCCCGCGGCCATCACTTTCATTCATCAACGAGTGCGTCATCTGCACACCTGTGTCAACATCTGTCATTCGTTATTATAGAAAAGAAAGAAAGGTATTTCGAGCTTCACGGATACACAACCCACAAGACATAAAATATTCAGATAAGGAAATGTTATTCCTTTCTAATTCAGGGCAGATGTCTTCTAGGAACCTGACAGATATGTTTGCTGCAAATTTTGTTAAAATGCCTTTATTGCTATAAAGATTATGAATAAATACACTATATTGCCATTGATTATGGGAAACTTGCGATTTTAGACATTTTACTAAATATCTAGAAAAATACAAGAGGAATCATCTGGAAACTCTTAGTGTATAAATATAATAGTATACGTCATACATCTCCGTGAAGAGTTTTTACCGAAACGCTATAGGGGAGCGTCAACAAATTAAAAAAGAATGAATATCTTTTGAATAACCCTGTCAAAACTAATGTAGCAAAAGCGCACAAACTCTAGATTATGATTGAATGCCTTATTGTAATACACTGTGTTCATTGTTATGCAAATAGCATGCACACTCGCAGAGTAATTAAGGTTTTTATAAAAATGGTCCCAAATTTTTCCAAGTTTTTCCATTATAATTTTCAGAGTTCTTAATATAAAATAATATTTTTTTCAGAAAATATGACAAACAACATTGCACACAGTACCCTGTAATCAGAATTAAAAAATAATAATAATTGTATGAAAAATGAGTAGGTTTACTATATAATTTTTTACTGCGCATGCGTAAAGATATCAAAATTTCATTTGCATATTATGTTAGCTAAATGTATAGAGCAACTTTTGTAAAAGTCTCCAAATCATAGCTTGAAAATTCTGAAAGTAATCGTCTATAGAAAAAGGACAAAATCCGTTGTTTCCAAAATGAAGCGAAAAAATGAGGGTTTTTATCCAAATGCAGTAGTACATCCCATATTGTGTATTCTATATTGACACTAATCAATGAATATATGGATACAACCCCTCTTGTTTTTGCTTCATTTTGAGAATAACGGATTTTCGACTTATTCAATTGACGATTATTGTCGGAATTTTCAAGTTATGATTTTGTGACTTTCACAAAAGTTGCTCTATACATTTAGCTAACATAATATGCAAATGAAATTTTGATATCGTTGACGCATGCGCAGTAAAAAATTATTTAGTAAACCAACTCATTTTTTATACAATTTTCATTATTTTTTAATTCTGATTACAGGGTACTGTGTGCAATGTTGTTTGGCATATTTTCTGAAAAAAATAATATTTTATATTAAGAACTCTGAAAATTATAAGGAAAACACTTGGAAAAATTTGGGATCATTTTTATAAAAACCTTAATTACTCTGCTAGTATGCATGCTATTTGCATAAAAATGAACAAGGCTTATTACAATAAGGCATTCAATCACAATCTGGAGTTTGAGCGCTTTTGCTACATTAGTTTTGAATGGGTTATTCAAAAGATATTCATTATTTTTTAATTTGTTGACGGTCCCCTTTGGAGTTTCGGGAAAACATCTTCACGGAGATGTATGACTTATACTATTATATTTATACACTAAGAGTTTCGAGATGATTCCTCATGTATTTTTCTAGATATTTAGTAAAATGTCTAAAATCGCAAGTGTCCCATAATCAATGGCAATATAGTGTATCTATATTGAGATTGAAATTCCCAATATTTTTGATTTAATCAATAAATTGTGACCCTAGTTTCCAATATAAAAATTATTTGCTGTAGTGTGTTGTACTCGATATCCAGAAAATTGAAAAATGTTCTAAATTGCCCCTATATGTATGACTAATAGGGTGGGCCGAAAAAAACTTTTTTTCGATTTTCGATAATGGCGGGTGCGGAAAAGTGGCCACTTGTGGCACTCAGTTCATACAAAAAATTTGAGATTTTTTGGACATTTCCTTACCCTGCCGCAAACGGCTTGAAGTTTTGAAAAAATGCTCATTTTTGAACTTTTTTCGAAAAAAATTAAAAAATGTTAAGTTAAATTTATTTTGGTTATATTTACTTGAAAAGGCATATTTAATGTACCAAATGTTTAAATAAGATCTGATCATGCATTATTTAATATCTATGTGTATTATAACTTAGGCTATTTTTATAGCTTTTTCGCGTATAACAGGCAAAAGTTGTAGTTGTTTGAATCGATCGTTAATTTCTCTCTTATTTATGTCCATTGGTCTTCTTTATATTTTCTCTATGTGTCAAACGTCATATATTTGACCAACAGACAGCAGTATACTTCAAAAACAAATCTGGAAGGTGAGAAGGTGGTGAAGCAGGACTCTAAGCGAGCGCAATGACGCGTCGTAATACTCAGGGAGTGAAGGACGAAATAGATGAGAGCCAAAACGCGATAAAGGATTCTTATTATTTCTCCTTGCTCAGTTACATGCCACATTTGTTCAGTGTTGACGGGAAACCCTTTTCTAGTGATATACAGTACTTTCTGGATCGTTTAATATGCCATTATAGTGTTTTGTGCGTTTTATTACTACGAGCTTACAAATGGCTAGTATAAAGGGCCATGGCAGTGCAAAGACACGCGATAGCGTGAAGAGTAACTTTTTGGGGGCATCTTCATATTGACAGAATTGCAATTGACAACTTATGCTGATAATCATGTGCCACTACTACTGGTTGCTTCACCATGTAGAAGTTGTGACAGCAGAGGATACGAATCTCGTCATCGATAAAAACAAATTCAGAAGAGAGAAATAGAAACTTGGAAAGAAGATACAGACACAAGAAGTTATTGAAAGAAGGAAAATTAAAAGCATATTTTTTGATGGTAGAAAGGATAAAAGTATATTCTTAGGGAAAAAAGAACAAGCGGCACCGTCGAGAGAAAGGCGAGGAACACATCACCATGTTGTTTGAACTTGGTTAGGAATACTTGGGTCACTTGATACCTCGTCAATTCAGAAAATTCTAACTTGTGGTGACTTGGAAGATTGTATAATGATTTTGTTATTTATTTTCCGTGACCGGAACGAGGTATCAAGTGACCCAAGTATTCCTAACCAGATTAAATCAACACGTTGATGTGTTTCTCGCCTTAACTTCGACGGTGTCACTTGTTCTTTTGTTTCCTCTGAATATACTTTTATCCTTTCTACCATCAAAAGATATGCTTTTAATTTTTGTCTCCTTCAATAACTTCTTCTGAATGTATCTTCTTTCCAAGTTTCTATTTCTCTCTTCTGACTTTGTTTTTATCGATGACGAGATTCGTATCCCCTGCTCTCATAACTTCTACATGGTGAAGCAACCAGTAGTAGGGGCGCATGATTATCAACATAAGTTGGCAATTGCAATTCTTTCAATATGCGTGATGCCCCCAAAAAGTTACTCTTCACGCTATCGTGTGTCTTTGCATTGCCATGGCCCTTTATACTAGCCATTTGTAAGCTCGTCGTAATAAAACGCACAAAACACTATAATGGCACATTAAACGACATAAAAAGCACTGTATATCACTAGAAAATGGTTTCCCGTTAACACTGAACAAATGTGGAAAGTAACTGAGCAAGGAGAAATAATAAGAATCCTTTATCGCGGTTTGGCTCTCATCTATTTCGTCCTTCACTGCCTGAGTATTACGACGAGTCATTGCGCTCGCTTAGAGTCCTGCTTAACCACCTTCTCACCTTCCAGATTTGTTTTTGAAGTATATTGCTCTCTGTTGGCCAAATATATGACGTTTTACACATAGAAAAAATATAAAGAAGACCAAGGGACATAAATAAGAGAGAAATTAACGATCGATTCAAACAAGTACAACTTTTGCCTGTTATACGCGAAAAAGCTATAAATATTGCCAAAGTTATAATACACATAGATATTAAATAATGCATGATAAGATCTTATTTAAACATTTGGTACATTAAATATGCCTTTTCAAGTAAATACAACCAAAATAAATTTAACTTAACATTTTTAAATTTTTTTCGAAAAAAGTTCAAAAATGAGCATTTTTGCAAAACTTCAAGCCGTTTGCGGCAGGGTAAGGAAATGTCCAAAAAATCTCAAATTTTTTGTATGAACTGAGTGCCACAAGTGGCCACTTTTCCGCACCCGCCATTATCGAAAATCGAAAAAAAGTTTTTTTCGGCCCACCCTAATGACTAAGTATTAGGTATTTGTTTTATATAAAAACTTGTAAATGTACAGCAACATTTTTTTTTTAAACATTTCAAATTGTAGTCGTATTTATAACCTGAACTATAATACCAAATAACTTATGTATTATTTTAAAGAACATTTTATTGGTAATTTTTTGAACTAAAAACTTGGCCTCTTGCAATGTACTGAACCCATTTGAAACATGTATTTTGAGAATATAGTTATATTTTGAACGTTAATTTTTATGCCAAAATTAATAGATTTGCATTATTTTAATGAAAATTCTATTTAAAATGCAAAACTTTTTTTCATTTTAATGTAATTAAAAATATTATGAAAAAAAAGAAAAACCCACTAAAAATAAAACTAATCAGTCAGAATTAAAACTTTTTTTAAAATAAATCTTATTAAATACTATAAATTAATAATATTTTATACTTTTGCCTGTTTATATTTTACCATCTTATTTTCCTTTGAATTTAAAAGTTTAATTTAGTTCCCAAAAATTGTGTAAAATAAGTTTAAATAAGCTTTTCTATTTCTTTTTATTTCCTTAAGAATAATATGTCCATAAAGTTCATTTTTAAAAACTTCATTAATTTTGTTATTATTTTAATTTTCTGTAACATTATTTAAAAAAAAGACTTATTATTTGTTATTTTAAGCATCAAATTGGTTTTAAAAATATGTAATGCAGTAATAATTATGTAAATGCACAGGGCCGAAGCTAAGGGAATGTTGGGAGGAGGGGCTCAACCCCCCCAAAGCATTTTGAACCTCCCATGGAAAAGATTAAAAGGTCACTAAAAGAATTTTTGTTTTGAAAATCCAAGGGAAGTTCGGTATAAAAATCTAATTTCGATTTGAGGCCCTTTCACAATTTTTCAGAAATACTAAATTGCATCTAAAATAAATGTTTCAACAATAGCTCATCCTATTTGTAGATATGAAGCTACCGTGATGTTTAGTCTTGCATTAGTTATACGCTCGAATTTTGCATTATCATATTCATGTCTTGGCATAAAATGAAGTTATTACAACAGTTTAATAAGAAACATAGTACCTACAGCGCGAATATACACTAATTTATCTCTGTGAGTCAAAGAGAGAGAAAATATGAGCGCCCTTCCCCCCAAATATCCACGTCTAGCTACGGCCCTGTAAATACAATACAACTTTTGCATCAATTTGTCTGTATGTAGACATAGCTGAAAAATCCATATGTTTCATTTTTTGAGCTCATCAACTTCTCAATTGCATTATTAGTTTAATTTATTAAGATAAGTTTGTGATTATTAATCTGAAGATTATTGTTTGGAACATGTAATACTGAGATATCGGAACATGGCTATCTATGATACAGGGAACGTGAAACATAAAATTTTCTTGCAGTTTGAATTAAAAAATTAAAAAAAAACTTTAGTTAATGTATTTTGATGAATTAGCTATATATATAAATATAAATGTTAAAATAACAATAAATTAACTAAGGGAAACTACGATTCAGTACACATAGAATCTGATTACGAACAAAATTTCTCATATCAAAATTAATTCGCACGCGATATTTTGGGATTCAGAACAAATAAACAAAATAAAGAATAGATTTATAATAAATGAAAATATTTCCCTTCAAGAAAATAGTAATGAATTAGTGGTAAAATCTCTTATAGCATATAAAATATGGAGAGCCATTGATTGAGAAATTTTTAATTGGTTCTATACTGTATATCAGTACTCATAAATATACATAATCATACTTATAAACACGGCTATATATACACACATCCTTACATGTATATGTATATTTAACAAAGGTCTTCATATATTTCTTCATTTTTTTAATTATGAATTTTTTATACGATATTTTTATTTGCTATTACAAAAGGATGTTATAATAAGTTTCAATTTAGATAACTTCTCAAACACACTTATTGACTTTGCTAAATGTTCTGAAATTTCTGATTTCCCTTAGGCATTAATTCTACCTTAAATAATATTCTTCTACATGAATTAAAATATGATAAGACATTTTTTGATAAATGACTACAGCCATAACGTATATATAAATAAATAATGTAACCGTTACTAATTCATGTAGACATGAAAACCAAGCAATAATTCATTTTGTTAAGATCTGGATTTTACAAGAAATGCAAGGGGAGATAATCACGTTTATGACAGGGAAATGTCGAACAGTTCTCTTACCCGAAGGTATTTCATAAATGCATTAGTAACATAGATCAAAAGTCAGTAGATACATAGAGTAAAAGTCATCCGTTACATGGGTTAAAAGCCATTAGCTACATAAACCAAAAATAAATTAAACGACTAAGGTCAACGAAGTCAGTAAGATCAAAATAAGAAATATGTTCATGTTTGGAAATGAATGCATTAATTATGCATTTGGAATGGCACGATACACATCTGCATGATGACTGTTGCACTAAGTTCATCAATTCATTTTAAGATTTCAGAACTGAGTTTATGAACTAAACACATAAGTTTTGTATAAGTGCTTTCTTTTATGCTATTCCTTCTGCATACATTTCCTATTTTGGTAAATGATACACATAAAAATGATCAGATATTTCGCAGGCTTTAAAAAAATTGCCAAGATACCAAGAGTACTGCATAAAATGAAAATTCTTAAATACAGTCTGCCTCAAAGATTCAAGAAAAATTGAAAAATTATGTTTATAATATAACAAAAAATATAAAACAAAGGGAAAATATTCAGTTTTTGAATTCCGCCTAATCTTTTAAATAAATCATACGAAAATTAATGATTATTTACATTAACATAACTTTGAAAGAATTTCGGAAAAATTCGCAATTATATAATGTCTCGAAAGTTTATCCACAATGAAAAAAATATAGAGTAGATGTGCCGGTAATGGACATTCTTAAAGAATTTCTTTTAAAATTCTTTTTTATTAAAAAAATGTAATTATTATATTACCGTTTTTTCAATTTTATATTAATCTGTCAACAATACTTAAGCATTTTTATACCTTCATTCTCCAGTATGAATCAAAATTTAATTTCAAATAACAGAAATATATCACAACACCTATATAATATAATAAATAACAATATATAATATATATATGTCGCATTTTCATGAAACGACAGACTTCAAGGGGATGAGTTTTAATTACGATTTATTTAAAACATAGCAAAATCTTTTCGCAAGTCTTTACATCATGAGTTCTGGAGACCAAGTGCGTAGATGTATAGAAATTTCTCATCTCCCGAGGGGGGTTACCAGTTAAAAAGGCCATGTGTTTTACTTAAATTAATACGATAAACTTAGGTTTCTTGTTGCCCTGTAAAACCCGTGATTATTAGTCATGGGGCCCGTATCCACATTGAGGGGCGATTTATTAAAAAAGTAATAAATAGGTCTGATTTTTTGTATTTTCTTACAATTTCCCCCCCTTCCAGACAAGTCTCCGGGGATGGGCCGGCTTCCATCCATGATACTCACCTGAAAAGGGTAAACAATTTTTACATTAAGTGAGCTAATGGGAGATGAGTTATTTCTTTCGTATACTTAACAAATAATAGAATAACAATAGTAAAAAATGTACAAATATCATATCTAAAAACAACACTATTATAAAATGTACCATTATACGTCATTGAACCTGATAAAAACAACTGTATTAATAAATGCAAAACACTCGGTAAATATTATACATAGAATAAGATAGTCAAAATAAGGAATATATTACAGATGGATTCTGAAAAGTCCAATGTTATTTACATTTTCAAATTTGTAGGGAACTGTCCTGACATAGTTCAAGAAATAGTACTTTCACACATAACATAATGTTCACAATAATGCAAAAATAATTTAAAATTCAAATATTCATAATAAATCAAAAAGGTAATTAAAATTCCAAATATTCATAATAATGCAAACCGAGATCAGATATAATATAATATCAGTTCATATGATACCAACTATTTCAGTTTGTTGGTGTAAGTAGTTTAAATTGATTACTAGGAAAAAAGTATCTTAGTTTGGAAGCGTGTATTACTTCATAATCCTTTTTTGTAAGCCAATTAGGCTTATTTATTTTGAAACTTACATTGGATAATTTTTCCATAATTTGATATGGACCAGAAAAAGACGGACTTAACTTCCGAGTATTCGGATAGTGAAATTCTTCCACTATGACAAGGTCACCAGGTTTAAAAGGCGCTTCCACAAACTTTAAATCATACCTGACTTTATTTTTCAAGTGATGGTCACTTGTTCTTTGGAAAGCCTCTTTTCTGGCTTCCTCTACAGGGGGATAATAATTTTCATTGCCTAATACTGATGGATAAGGTAATTGGCCGAACATTAAATATGCAGGAGGGTACTTGGTTACTGAATGAGGTGTGTTATTGTACTCATTAATTACTTCCTGCAGAATTTTGGGCCATGGGATGTTTGAAGGGGTAGAATTTACTTTAAGTCTTAGTCGGGTGCAAATTGACTGATTCACACGCTCATTTTTCCCATTACACTGTGGTCTATGAGAAGAAGTAAGTAATTTTTTTACATTCTGTTTATGTACCCATTTACGAAGTTTAGACGCTGTAAACGCAGGATTTCTATCCGTTAAAATTTTCTTGGGAAGTTGAATACTAAAAATCTGTTTAAGAATATTAATGTAGACTTCAGTTGTAACATTTTTAGATGCAAAACCCCAAACATAACGAGTAGCGTGATCAATAGCTATGTGCATATACCTTTTTGATGAATTATAGTAGTTAAAACCTCCTACTGAATCTAATGATATTATATCGAAGGTAGTTCTGCAGGTGGTAATGCCTCCAGAAGACCAAATTTTGGTTGGTGTGATTTTTTGTTGAGTTGGCAGACCTCACAATGCTTGACAAATTGTGTGATATCGTGCTTCATGCTGCTCCAGTAGTATTGTGGGGAAATTAAATTTAACATTTTTTGGATTCCGGGATGGCCAAATTCTGTATGGGTATTTATTAGTAATTTCTCTCTCAAGGAGAATGGTACTACAATTTTTTGAAAACCCTTTTTGCGAATTATTACAATGTCATTAACTTTTTGAAATTTAGGCCCTGTTATATTATCTAATTGTTGGTGTTCTTTAATTTCATCTGACGTTAATAAATGAATATGGGGATTTACAGAAAAAGTGGGATTTCTTGAAAGCATGTCTGCTTCAAAATTGGTGGATCCTTTGTTATATTTTACAGTATAATCATACATACTTAATTTTAATGACCATCTGAATAACCTACCTGTTAAATGCTTCACCTTCTTAAGCCATACTAAGGAGGCATGGTCAGTATGTATTGTAAAAGGTTTTCCGTGAAGGTAATAATGGAATTTGTCAAGGGCATCGATTATTGCTAGACATTCCAGTTCTGTGATAGCGTAATTTTGCTCGTAGGGCCTTAATTGTCTCGAGTGGAACGCAATGGGATGCAAGTTCCCTTTTTCATCCATTTGTTTTAAGACAGCACCTACGGCTTCCTTTGAGGCATCAGTATAGACATGGCATGGGAGGTTAGGATTGAATAATTTTAAAATAGGCCTAGAAATTAATGCGTTTTTAAGCAATTCAAATGATTGTTGACAGACATCTGACCATTCCCAAGGAGCATCTTTCTTTAACAATTTATTTAGAGGGGCTCTAATTTTAGTGTATTTGTCTATGAATTTGTGGTATACGTTTACAGAACCAAGGAATCTTTGCAATTCTTTAACGTTTTTTGGAGGGATTAATTTTTTAATAGTTTCGGTGTTAGCATTGTCTGGTTTTATTTGGCCGTTACTAATTTCATAACCGAGGAAGTTAATTTGAGATTTAGCAAAGTTACATTTGGAAAATTTTAATTTTAGATTTTCTTGACGGCAAATGTTAAATATAGTTTTAAGGTGATCCATATGTTCGGCATAGGAATCGGAATAAACTATAAAATCATCAAAATAATTGGTAGCAAAATTAACTTTATGTTTATCTAGGATTCTTCGAAGAGCTCTTGCAAATTGAGCTGGGGCATTTTTATAGCCAAAAGGAAGAACCAACCACTCATAAAGACCTTGATTGGTTGCAAAGGCCAACTTCTCTGTGTCTGAAGGATGAAGTGGTATATGCCAGTAGCCAGAGGCTAAATCTAGCGTGGAAAAATATTTGGCATTGACAAGTCTGTCCAAAAGCCAATCTATACGGGGCAATGGTTCCGAGTCAGTCTTACAAATGGCATTGATTTTTCTGTAATCAATACAGAGACGCGTTTTACCTTCTCCTTTTTTATATGCCAGAGTGACGGGAGAGGAATAAGGACTGCAGGACTCTTTAATAAGTTTAGCTTCCAGTAATTCTTGTACTTGTTTTTGAATTTCTTCATTGTCCCTAGGAGATGCACGGTAAGGTCGAAGCGAGATAGGAAGTTCCGAGGTGAGAGTTACCCGCTGAGGTTCCCATCTGACTCTACCTACGTCATATCTATTGCGCGCAAAAATATCCTTGAAGTCGCTTAGAAGCTTTTCCAACTGTGAGTTCTCTTCAGTAGTACAATGACTAAAACTTTTGTCATCATAATCCGAGAGAATTTGAGTATCAAGATAACATTGTCCTTGTTGCGACAAAATTTCTTGATTTGATTTGGAAGGAGAACGAAGCGGCTTCTTGCAATTCATATCACTCGTTAAAGTTAATGTATGATTGAATGAGTTTCCCTGAGAAATTTGATTGGAAATGTTTTGATCATACTTAAGAATGACTCCATCCTGAGTCAGAATATTCGAGTAAAAGTCCATCGTAATATGAAATTTTTGTAATTCTGGTTTTCCCAGTATCGCATATGGCAAGAATGACCTAACCAGGTATAAGGTGCTATTTTGCCTGATATTTCCTATTTTGAGGGGTACGTGAAGTTTTTCAGAAATCTGAACTTGTCCTTGGGTTTGATTAACATTAAGAGGATGACAGCTTTGAATAGACGTCATATCCAAAGCTGCAACTAAGTTTTCCGGAATAAGGGAAAGGGTACTTCCGCTATCCAATAAAAATGGTAGTTGAACCTCATGACAAGTTTTTGGATACGTATGATTATCGTAATTCCTATATCTGATGTACCCCGGGACTATAAACCGTCATAAAGCATTATGGGGTATTCCTTGATCAGGGGAATACTCATGGACATTTTGTGATTGAAACTGATTACTATGGGTTGCCAAATCGGGATTCATTGTTGTCCCTGCATTGCCCTGGACATCATATTTATGGAGTAAAGTATGATGTCTTCGATGGCAATTTTTACAGTTCATCTTGGAGGGACATTTATTTGAAAAGTGGCCACCTCGCAGACAATTGATACATAGTTTGTTTAGTTGGACAGTTCTCCAACGGTTATTTATGGACATATTCGTTAATTTTCTGCAGGCATAAATGGCATGCGACTCAAGGCAAACCTCGCATTTAGTATTTTCTTGACTTTTGGGGAATTTATATCTATCGGAAGAATTTCGGGAATAATTTACATTTCTTACCTCTATTTTAGTTGGATTCTCCAACGCTAGCATACTTTTGGCATGAGTCTCTAAAAATTTTAAAAATTCCGTGAGACTAGGCATATCATTATGAGTAAGAGAGAGCTCCCATCGTTCTTTTAGATTATCACTTAGTTTTTGAATTATAGTATAAATTATCATGTTATCCACCAAAGCATTTTGAGTCAATTTCAAAGACTCTAGAATTCGAAGTGACTCATTACAAGTATCTATTATGTCAAAAATAGCTTTAGAGGAAGAGGGGCAATTTTTCATGTTTTTTAAATTGTATAACTTACTTATTTCTGCTATGGCTAAATCCCTAGTTTTATCATAGCGAGCGCAGAGAGTGTCCCATGCATTTTTATAATTGGCTTCCGAGAGAGGAAATCCAGAAATTAATTTATGAGCAGGACCCTTTACACTAGCCAGTAGATATTGCAATTTTGAGACGCCCCCCAACTCCAAATTTTGATCTATAGTTGTAAGAAAAATCTCTTTAAAAGAAAGCCATTGATCAGCTTCTCCGTGAAAAGGTTTCAATTCAAATTTTGGAAGATTAACAGTTTTTACACAAACACTACCTGTAATTTTATTTAGACTTTCTGAACCACCCTTGTGAATATTTAAACTTTTAGTTAACTTATTACGTGATGTATTTATTGCTATGGTTAAATTATCCAATTTAAGTGCAATCTCATTATATTCATCAATTATAGGATCAGTTTCCGATGCATCGCTCTGAAGAATGGCATTTTCATGGAGTTTATTTAATTCGGTTTCAATATCCTGAACCTGTTTAACATATAAATCTAACTCTTCAAAAGTTACAGTTTCATTATCAATTTTGGGATTTATAATATTTTTTATGCGAGTGATTTTTCCCTTAAGAACAGTTTTTTGTTTTTTAATAGCTTCCATTTTTAATTAATTTTATGACAACTTCCTAAAAATCTAAATATAAGCAAATTCTAAATGACCTTCAAAAAAATAATAATAATATCAACATAATACAAGCATTTGCATAGAATTGTGAAATGAAATAAATAAAAAGAATTAATTATATAAAAGAATTAGACGTAAATATGGATATCCATTTTTTCTTTCAATTTAAAATATAATTACACTTAAAACCATGGTTTGTAGAAGTAATAAAAACAATAACACTAGAGATATATTACTTACCTTAGTCAATTAGTTTTATAATCAAGGAATTAGGGAAAAAACATGCGCACTAATATAAACAAATAAATAAATAAATAAATAAAATAGTGTACACTTGTGAGCTCACATATTATAAATTAAACATTCTTTTAATCAAAAATCACTGTACCGCCCTTTGAGTATAAATCATGTAGTAGATGTCGAATATATTCACGCAATCTCTCCTGAGATCATAATCACAGACCAAAAACTGCTGTCACATATATTGTTGTCGTATATTCTCTTTTTGAAACGCAAGAGAAGCAGAAAGAAAAAAAACATAGATCACAAACATCTTGAGTATCAGTTTCACCCGGTCATCGGAGCGCTTTGACTGAAATGATTTATGGCACTACGGAGGATGAACGATCAACACACAACTGCATGCCCCGTTCAGGCAGAAAAATCGCTCTGGTAAGGTGTGAAGAATGGCAGAAAAATAGCATCCTAGTATTCCACGATACAACCCACTTTTTGGATGAAAATTCACGAATCCCGTGTTTCAAATCCTGCAAGGCCCGACGAATGGTAGAAAAATATCTCAGTATCCCAACATGGAATACGCTTGCTGGATAACTCATCACGAGACGTTAACCCCTTTTCAGGGCCTCTTTCGATGTTTCGTGCCAGAATGACCGCTCTCTTTGCTATCCTTTGTGGGTCCGGTATTTTTAATAATGTCCATATTTCGTAGAATATTTTCCCGCACTAGGTATCATACTGCCGACTATGAAGAACTGTCGCATTTTCATGAAACGACAGACTTCAAGGGGATGAGTTTTAATTACGATTTATTTAAAACATAGCAAAATCTTTTCGCAAGTCTTTACATCATGAGTTCTGGAGACCAAGTGCGTAGATGTATAGAAATTTCTCATCTCCCGAGGGGGGTTACCAGTTAAAAAGGCCATGTGTTTTACTTAAATTAATACGATAAACTTAGGTTTCTTGTTGCCCTGTAAAACCCGTGATTATTAGTCATGGGGCCCGTATCCACATTGAGGGGCGATTTATTAAAAAAGTAATAAATAGGTCTGATTTTTTGTATTTTCTTACATATATATATATAAAATAACTGTATTTAAAACCACATTTTAATGAAAGCATACTAATTAAACAAAATAATTATTTTCAAATAAATTTAACATTTAGGATACCAGCTATTTGCAAGAATTATTTGCTGTGTTTAAATTATTTATTGTGATTATCATATTAATATTTTAATATAGATATTATTATAAAGAGACAATTATAAACACTAAATGTCTGGAAATTACAGCCATGATATATCTGAGACAGTGAGGAGTTTAGAGTAATAATAATTTTAAAAGTTTTGGAATATTTGGGGATAGGATTGTATATTTCCCCCTATTTTGTATTTTTAACAGTTAAAACACCCTAAACTACTTAATTTGATGTAATACTTGTAATAATTAGCATTACAAATATGAAAGATGTGATAGTGTCGGTTGAATGTTTAAAATAATTTTAAAAGAAAACTGCAGAATTAACGTTACAGGCCACTGATCTGCATATTTACTAGTATCATCACTACTATAAATTTAATTAATATTACAGTTTTTTTCAGAGATGAATAAGCCAGCATTCCAACAAAGTTGAAAAGTGCTTATGCATTCGGTTTGTCTGTCCGTCTGTCCGCGCTCTAACTCCCGTAAATATACTCGGATTGCTATGAAATTTTTATACGTTATTGGGGTTTACCCTAGCACCAACCCTATTGAAAATGAAGTATCTACCATGATTAGTTTATATACAAAAAGAATCAAAAGTTTCCCTTTACATTACGGCCTATGGGGAAAAATCGTTAATATACTCGGATTGCCATGAAGTTTTAGGACGTTATTGAGGTTCCCTAGCACGAACCCTACTGAAAATGAAGTATCTACCATGATTAGTTTATCTACAGAGAGAATCAAAAGTTTCCCATTACATTACGGCCTATGGGGAAAAATCGTTAATATACTCGGATTGCCATGAAATTTTAGGACGTTATTGACGTTTACCCTAGCACGAACTCTATTGAAAATGAAGTTTCTATTATGATTAGTTTATCTACAGGGCGAATCAAAAGTTTTCCATTACATTACGGCCCATGGGGAAAAATCGTTAATATACTAGGATTGCCATGAAATTTTAGGACGTTATTGACGTTTACCCTAGCACAAGTCCTATCGAAAATGAAGTTTGTACCATGATTAGTTTATCTACAGGGCGAATCAAAAGTTTCCTATTACATTACGGCCTATGGGGAAAAATCGTTTCAAAGGAATTTTAAAGATGTTATACCCTGCCAAACATATTAAAATATGCATTCTATAAAATATAAGATGAAAATGTAGCTATTATTCATTTACAGGGCCACACAAAAGAATTCCTTTAGATAATGGTAAAAGGGGGAATTGTGTGTGACATATTTTAAATATTTAGAATATATTCATATGTCCATATGAACATACATAAAATATTAAGCTTTTTCATGTATAATAAAATTGATATAGGTCACTGAAGGTTAATATAAATTATACGCTACTGTTTTGCATAATAATAAGTACATAGCATTTACAGGGCCATACAAAAGATTTCAAATAGTATATTCTTTCCGAAGCACCGTATATGTGTCCGATGATGGCTGATGGACGGATGAAATGCATTTTAATTATGATATTCGCGTTTATATTTCGCTAAATATATGCACATTATACGGTGTGTATAAATGTTATAGTTGATATACAGGGCTACCCAAAAGAGCTCGCCAACTGAATAAGAGCGTAAATTATTTAAACGTGGTTCTTAAATAAGTTATTCATTTTTACGCTGAGCTGCCTTCAATTTACTGAGAAATGTTTGCAGAATATAGATAAAGGGATATACAGGGCCACGCAAAGAATTCGGTACATGGACGCTTATGAATGATGATTTATGAGAATGTGATTTCAGTTGTTTTAAAGTGTTTTAGTTTACAATAAATTTTAGCCTAATGCTGACGTGTAATAAAGGTACAATGTAAACTACAGGGCTGAACAAAAGTATTCAAGTATGTTTCAATCTAATAGCATGAATTGCTGAAAAAGAAATTTCAAGCTACTGGGTATTTTTTTGCTAAGCTAAATTTTTCCATTATATGAACTGACATATGAAATACAGGGCTGTTCTAATGTACTGGAATACATATTTGGGTATATTTGGCTATACACTATTATTTCCCTAAATAGCAAAGTTTTGTTAAAGATTTCATTAAGTGTTGGAAAGTGCTTCATAATCTATGCTTAACGCATGATTTTTCTTACTTGTTTAAAAAATGGGGAGGATTGAGACCTATGTGCCTTTTCTTTCCCTTACCCTTGAACAATATTCTCTGCTTCTTGATTAATTTTATTGATTTCTAAATTCTAAAATATGCCAAGGCAACATAGTAAAATATATTAATTTCATTAACCACACGATATTAATTAAAAGAAGCTATTTATAAAAATTATGGTGTTATTATATTCTGGATAGTGCAATTTAAAACTTAAAACTTGATTACTTAGTTTTTCAGTTGAGTCAAAAAATTTACGCACTATGAACATTACTGAAATTGTATTTTTAAAAATACCTACATGAGGTGTCCATCGCTGGAAATTAACTAATGAAACGTTCCAGTAATAGACACGAGTCTTAAAATCTCACAAATGAATGACATTTTTTAAATAACAGTTAGTATATAAAATTCAAAGATTTATATTACTACTCAAACAAAAATATTCAAATGGCGGGAGAAAATAAAGAAAATATAAGTTTAATAAATGAAGTCAGATCTCAGCAACCTCATTGAAAATTTCAGTGAAAAACAATGGAACTTTAAAACATTATTTTCTACTTTCTAATTGGTTTGATTAAGAGTGTCAACAATAACATAGATTATAAAATATAAAAGGGGGACTTATGAAAGAAATAATTAAAATAAGCATAATAAACGCGTAGTATTTAAATGCAAAATTTCATGGTAAGCAGTGAATTATTTGAAACATTTAGTTAAAATTATACTTTTACTATATAAGTTCATTGTGCCTGAATGTGATGACTTTTAATGCAACAATTCCCTTGTACATAATATCTTAATATAAGAATCGTAAATAAATACTATATAATGAAACATCCGAACTTAAGGAGCAACCAACCAACACATTTCTCTGCACTTAAAAAGTTTTATTTAAAAAAATTTCCATTAAAATAGACATCGTTCTTTATTAAACGCCATTATCTTCAGTAAATGATGCAAAATATCCGGAAAGTGGCTTTTTTTTTTTTAAACTTTGAAGATCAAATAATTCTTGGACGTTAAAGACTATGGTGTATGCTTTTTACCTGTATTGTGAGCTCATAAATTGCAACCAATTTTTAAAATAGATTTATAAAATATTCCCCAAATTGCAATAGCAATACTTATTAACGTCAAACTGAATGCCCTGAAGGCGAAGAAACTTCTGGGGAATTAACGAGGTAAATGTATATGGTATTTTCCAGATATTGTATTAAATTAATGTGTAAAGCTGATATTGTGTATAATTAAGCTGATATGAAATAGTAAATTAGGAATTTAAGTATGATCCTCTAACTGTGTTTTACTGTAACAAGATACTTAAATATGTTAAAAATGATCAAAACAGAAAAATATTTAATTTTAAAATTATTAATTTCAAATATTGTGTAATAATAGCGGTATATATTCGAGACAAATAATAGGGATATATGATTATGGGATTCGCAATACTTTGATATGGTAAAAACTCTGAAAAATCTTGTATTGATTGAAAAGACTTAAAATTAAGTTTATGCGTTTATTTAAGTTAATTATACAAACATTAAAGAGTTCGGTAGCTTAAATGCCCAACTTGATTAAAGCATAATGTACCTAAGCTATGCCCTGGTTTAGAGGTCTTTTTTTTTACAGTTTTCTTTAATCTGATATTTTGATTTTGTTTTCAATTTTTACTCATTATTACAAGCATTTTCTACTTTTATATTAAAAAAAGATTAAAAAAACTGTGAACTGACTGTGAAACTCACTCTAAATGAGTGAGTATTTATGCCTCCCTATATGTATTTTAAGGCATTTAAAATGTAAGGAAAAGGTTGGAGACATTACAGTATCAAACTCTGGGCAACTCTTTGGCTTAATCAGGCATGTTTAAATATAATTATTAGAATCACTGCACGGTTTTATCTGTTTATATGTCTAATATATTTATCAAGTGACAATATATAATAATTGGAGTTATATGTAATCAATATTCTTGTTATTAATCCTATAAATATCTTGTAAGTATACTTTTAATCAGTGAACTCCACGCTAATGCAAATTCCCACCGATAAGAATATAAAATGTCGTGTCTGCATTATTTTAAATCATGCTTTCATTAATTTGTATTCTTCATTAATGAAATAAGAATTTTATTAAAATTCAATATCCCACTTCGATTTCTCATTAAATGTCTTATCGAGGCTAACGAGAAAGACAGGCTACAGCGGAGCATTCTACATATCTTTTTTTACAGAACGCTGGAGTCACGTGATGCTCGAATACACCAATGCGGATGCACGAATAGAGCACTACGTCATTCTAGCGGTCTGTAAAAAAAGATACTTAGGATACACCGCAGTAGCCTGTCTTATTCGTTCGCCTCGATTTCTTATAGGAATCATCCCTAATAGCATGCATGGTCACAGTGACGTCAAAGTGACGTCACTGTGAGTCACTTTGGTCACATCACATCTGTGACTAAAATGCCACCACTCAGTGACGTCACATTGTGACTGAGATGTGACTTTCTTAAAAATCTTTAGAAATTTATAACTATCCTTCAAAACAGGTTATTTACTTTAAAAAACATGTTTCTGGCAATTTAAACATCGTCGCTTTTGTCACAGTTTCGTCACAATGTTAATGTCAAATTAGTCACAAATGACACATTTTTCACATATTTGTCACATTGTGACTACTTTGTGAAACGTCACAAAAGAGCTCTAAAACGGCCATAACGACTTTTTAGAACACATTTTAGTCACTGTGACTTCACATCGACGTCACGTGACGTCACATCGACAATCGATGGTCACAAAGTCACAATATGACTTCACAACGACGTTGCAGTGACGTCACCATGCTTTACGGGATGTGTTCTATTTTATTATCACTATGTTGCCAATAAAAGTATATGCAGTTGAATCGCAAACCGCACTGTGAAGCACATATTAATATTCACTCGCGAATTTTAAAGGATGTTTTCTGCAACAAGTATTTAACCATTAACTGCTATTAGCGACTTTCTTTTAAATTGTCACTGAATAACTTGAAATTTTCCATTTAACTATAAATATTTGTAAAATTTTGTTTCTTTTGAAGCCTTCATATCAATTCTAGATACTTCTGAATAAGTGAATTTAAGTTATAATATTTCGGCGTATAAAGTTTATTACAGAAACAGTATGCTATAATTCAATGAAGCTTTTTATTTATTTTCCATACAAGCCTCGAAGACCGTTCACAATAACTATACAACAATTTCTGTCCCATAAATTAAGGTTTAAAATAATATTTTCAGATAAATTAACATATATGCAATGCTTATCCCATTTAGGGTCTTTGACTTCCGATTTAGGTTTTAATTGCTTTAAATGCGACAGCTGTGCATAATGGAATTATACTACAGATATTTATTCAATTTCTGGAAAACAAATTAGTTTTCAACTAAAGATGCAGTATTCAATAATTTTCTACTTAATAAAATGTATATTTATTTAAGAATATTCCAAATATATCCTAAATGCGACAATACTATGAGGAATCACGTACTATTTAGTCACAATATCCTTTTCAGTTCTATTATTACTTTTTAGTACTCTCTTAAACTTTTGAGATGAACTGTACCAGTGGTTAGTTCTAGTAAAAATTCTTCTTCTTTTTGAGGGCGTGTAAGTTTTAGTGTTCATTGGTCTCGTTCAATAACACAATTAGACTTTTGAGAGAGAAAAAAAAATCCAATCTTAGAAATACCCGTAGTTGAATATTAATTAAGGAATTCTTTTGTTTAACTTTACTATCTAGAAGTCATTTTTTTCTAAAAGTTAATGACCTTCTGTTTGACATGACATACAATTGTTCGAGGATAACTGATAATCAAAGCGGCCAGTTTAAAAGGCCGCATCAAAATAATAAATTAGGCTGGTGAATGTAACTCTAGTTTACAAGAGTGTTAAAAAACTAGTTTAAATTGAAAAACTTGAATTTCAGTTAATTATAAATAGACGTAAAATGAAAGTTGTAGCATTATGGTGTGGTAAAAACTAACCCTTGATAGTTTTCTCTCTTATATACTAGTTGTATTTATAAATTAGTAATAAAAAATCACGAATAATTGAAAAATACATGATTTAAGTTCGTCAAATTTTTATTTTTCTCGTTAAAAGTAATGTTTACATGAAGTTTTGTTAATAATAATAAAAAATATATTCATTTATATCGAAATTTGAAAGAAGAATGAGACAGAATAAATAAATGATATAAGTTTAAGTACTTGATTTTGTGTTAATTTCTAATATTTATTTATTTATTTTTAATTAATTCCATTTAAATGAATCTTTAGAAATTATATAACATATGTACTAATTATCATAAAGAGTACTTTTTATGTTGCGTGCATAATTGTCAATCTTTCAAATTTTTTTTTGTACCAATAAATTCTTACAAAAGTTATTTTATTTAATTGTAGACATTGCGCGATTATATAAAACAAGTATTTCTGCATAAAAATGTTGGTATTGAAAAAGTCGGAACGTTGGCAAAAATGAACATCATAAACATTTATAAAAATATTTGTTACATTTTAAATTCCTTCATTAGTCGATTTAAAGCATGAATTATGAAATAACGACGATTTTGGGGTTTTCTTAGTTACATTTTTGCTAACTTTAATTTTTTATAAATAACAATTGATCAATTTATTTTAAACAGCTATTATGAGAAAACAGTTCGAAAATATTACACAAGTGAAAACTGCATCTCGAAAATTCTCAAAGAAAAAAATCAGAACGCAAATTTTTTGAATTAATACATTTTTTTTTTTTTTTTTTTTTTTTTTTTTTTTGGCAAAGTAATATTTTTTAAATTAGGATTTAATCAACGAATAAATTAAAAATGTCGAGTTCTTTAGTTTTTAGCAATAATTATGTTTAAATTTATATAAAACATGAAAACACTTTTTGGAATAATGTATTTAAACTAATAGAAATTATGCGTATAAAAACGTACGAAATAAGTTTTAGTTGAAAATTCCTTAAAGAAGACAGCAATTGTGTATCCAAACATGAACCTTCTCATTAGTGAATAAATTATTTATTATTTTTTTTACTATGGTTATTAATTAATTTATTTAACTCCAGTGCTGTTAGTTTCCTACTTTTATTCAGTTCATATGGCTTGATGATTCTCACCACTTATTTGAACTAGTAATATTCATTTCATTTAATAACAGGTTAAATAAGGCGAAAATATTACAGCAAATTATACTACTTTTAAAGTGGTGGCAGCCAATTCAATGCACCAAAAAAGAAAAAAAAAAGGGTTAGCGAACTTTGTATTCACTCTCACTAGTATTAAAAACCAATATTGAAAATGCATTGAATAGTATGGAATCGAAACTATCAATAGTACTAAAGTGGGAAAAGGATTGAATTTTTGCATCTCTAAATTTGGTAATTTTTCGCTTTCGAATTTGATTTAAAATGTTTGTAATTAATCATACATTTACTTATACGAGACATTCAGAACCAAGGTGAATAATGTTCACTTTTTCGTTCAGTCGCGTCTGGGATAGATTCTTGCCCATTGAAAAATAATATGTTGGTTTCTGTAACTACATTGAAAATGTCAGCAACAACTAGTGTTAGCTTCCAATAAATACGAATGAAATGCATGCGAATCCATTGATTTATCTCTAAATATATTTTGATAATTTATTTGTTTCTGTAACTATGTTGAAAAATATGTTTAACTTGTGGAGTTGGTATCCTATGAATCTGAAGGAAATCTACGAGAGCCCGTTAAAACACCTTTACCTTTACCTTTAAATATGGCTCGATAATTTTTTACGCGTAATGTTTAGGTTTCTGTAATTATATTGAAAATGCGAGCAACAAATGACATATCTTTCCTGAGAATCTGAAGGAATTGCTTGAAAGTCATTAATACTACCTCTAGATTTCTCCGAAGAATGTTTTATGGACTTTACTACATTGATTCGGAACGCCTAACATATTTTTTGCAAAAAACATTGCAAGGAAGTTTATTTGGATACTGATAGAATTTTTTTTACATTTGTCGGAAAGAAGTCACAGCAATCAAGAAAACGTTGGATGCATTTTGCATCACAATTTAAAGGGGAAATGTCGTATATTTTTGCATTTGTACGTAAAAGGAAAACAAGAAACTTATCTATCACTTAGAACCGATTTCTACTACTTCCTTAAAGAGTATTTGTTTTTCTTCAGATAAATGCAATTACATTCACCATCACTCAATCACGATAAAAGTATGAATGCTACAACAGCCTCTCTAACGGGTTTTAGATTAAAAAAAAATGCGTTGAAATAAAAAAGAGAAATAGATAAAAGAATCATTTTTATGCTAACATAAAGACGAGCTGTTTCATTCATAGTGCTTAAGCATTCAATTTGTTTAAAGAGAAATCATAATAATATACATTATAGTTGATCATAGGTTATTTAAAATTATGAATACAGTACAAAAAATGAAATAAAGTAATTTTGGGATGACCAATTGTGAAAAAATGAAAGAATGGTGATAAGTGAAATAATAAGTGATATCGATTTAACTAAGACGGCAATCAATCAGAAAAAGTTCGTCACGGAAATTTAAAAAAGACACAGGTATTAGAGCAAAGCAAACGGAAGTAGCACTGTAAAGAACCAGTGATAATGAATGACTGTGATTTAGTTATGTTACAGATTCTTAATTCAACGTAGATCATCGGGACGCAGTCAGGAATATAGTGTAAGGTACACGGTGGTATGCACCGCATACTCCGATTTGTGAACTTTCTGGTTTTTTTAATTCCTTATTACCCTCAGTTTCTCAAATAAAACTATAACGTGTACTCTACGAGTTTACCGTCTGCCTATAGTGTACAATGTCTGTTATTTTTAAGAGTACAACCAGGAAATAGTAGGTTTGTAGACAAATGTAAATTGTTAATAGGTTTCTCGTCAATCTTAAATTCCATATTTTTACCTAACTGCTAAAAAGGCGTAAGGAAAAAAAAAGAAAAATAGAAAAATAGTTTTATTTAATTGTTTACACATGTTTCAAATCATCGCCGAGTCATTTTCAAAACAAAATTTGATTTCTTTTTTTAAATGACTCGGTGATGAGTTGAAACATACGTAAACAGTAAAATAAAACAATTTTTCTGCTTTTAAAATTTACCTTACGCCTTTCTAGCAATTAGGTAAGAATATATTAATACAAGGTGTTATTTTGTTATATACTTGAATTCCATTACAACTATTTACTGAAAGTAATCCTTACCTTATTCATTTGTAGAAAATAACTACTAATACAGCATGGAACCGTTTATCCGGAAACAAGTTAATCAGAGAACCAGTTATACAAAATGATATTGCCATCTGAGGGATTTCAAACTTTTTCGAGAAAAACAGTGTCCAACAAGTACCTGTGCATCGTTTGATAAATTATCATATGCATAGTGTATAATTTGATGCTAGCATGTAGGATTTTAAATTGTAGTATATTTAATTAGATATTGGATATTTTGCTTTAATGAGATCTTGTCATTTCCAAGGATTTCCATAAACTGCCTTCTTTCTAACTGTAGTTAATGTTTGATATCCATTGGATCTAATCCTTAATCTGTGTAATGTGTAATAACTAATTTGAAATCAGAAACAATTCAAATCCTCACCTTATTCATTTGCAGAAAATAACTACTAAATACAGCATGGAACCGTTTATCCGAAAACAAGTTAATCAAAAAACCAGTTATACCAAATAATATTTCCATCTGAATGATTTAAAATTTTTTCGAGAAAAATAGCGTCCAACCAGTGCCTGTGCATCGATTGCTAAATTAACACATGCATGGTATAATTTGATGATAACATGTTGTACTTGAAATTGAAGTATATTTAATTAGATACAGGGTATTTCGTTTTTATGAGGTCTTGTCATTTCCAAGGATTTCCATAAACTGCTTTCTTTCAAACTGTAGTTAATGTTTGATCTCGATTGGATCTGGTCCTTAATTTGTTTAGTGTGTAATAATTAATTTGAAATCAGAAACAATGCAACAGCCGCATCTATTTTACAAATCTGATCAAATAATATTTGCTTTAAAGTACAACCAGTTATCGGAATACCGCTCGCCCCAACCAATTTGGCTAAACGGTTGTAAAGATAACCATTACTAAAGTACAAAGTGTACAGTAGTATTAGAATTTAGAGACCGTAAGATATGTTATAAAACAACATTTCTAAATTGTAAAACTATTGAGAAATTTTTACCGCTGAAAACTGGTAACTAACAATTTTTTAAATTGTAATTTTTTTTAAAAGTTGGTTAAAATGTAACAGCAAGAAAAACAACATGCTTCGAAAGATAATTGCAATTCAGTTCAGGTTATTTCACAGTAAAATAGTTTCTACGTTACAGCATATGTTTACAAATTTCTGTTTTAAGGCAGAACAGACCGCAAACAATTCCCGACATGGATGAACTCGTTTTGACACTTCGTTATGTTTTTGCTTCTTTACTTTAACGTCGTAAAATGTTTTATTTGAAAGCCAACATAAAGCAACCAAGTGTTAAAACTGATTACGATGAAGAAATCATCCGCAGTAATTTATAGCTCTTTTTACAATTTAAAATCAAACTTGATTACCTTTTTATAGTTTTACACTTGTCAAAGCGAATAATTCCAGGAAAGGTTACAGAGCTCAGAAGATAGGTATTAGGTCATCCAATAAATAATATTATTTTACTTATTGGAGAAAATAATGAAGTATGTATTTTACAATTATTGCCTGAGTTGGGAAAACATTCTTTACCTTAGGATAAGTTATGCTGTGTAGAGCTACTAGTTTTGTATGCATGTTGCGGGCTATTGTCAAAAACAAGATATTTAGCCAAATTTTTGACCTCCGATTCGAAATATCTTTAGAGTTATTGCAATAATCCGGAAAGAAATGATCAATCATACTTTAGACCTTTAATCTTTAAAAATAAGAACCTCATTGAAATATCTTTTGTATTCACTAATGTAAATCTTACAGTGCAAAGATTTTTTGAGTTGTCAATTTACATTAGAAAATACAGAATCGTAAAAGTTTTTAAGTTTTGTGGTGTACTTCTAATTTCAAAATTGCTTCAAATGTGTCATTGTTAGAAGCCATTTAAGTTAAAATAGTTTTGTAAAAGTTACGAAAAAATATTATACTATCACTGGGCCTTATACATTGTATTTATAAACTATATTCTGTGCACTAAGAAGTAAGCTCATTTTAATTTTCGTCAAACACTTTCTAAGTTATGATAGTTTAAATTTTATGAATTTTCAGCGATGAGATGATCATATATTTTTAGCATTAAAAGCGTGTTTTTAATGCCAAAATTTATAAATTTCAGTGTATTATAATACAACAAGTTTTAGTCGTGTACGAATGGAATTTTTTCTGTTTTCCTTTTTAGAGTATGGATAAAGGTTTCCTAAATATAGCTTACCGATCCCAGAGACCACATAAAAATTTACATTTTGTAGCTTTAAAGAATTATCTTTATTTTGGCGTAAATGGATTTCTATATGATTGAAGAAATTTAAACACATTTTTGTAATTCGATTGAATTTTGTGAATGTTTAGGATTTTTTGTTGTTGGAAACGCATCTTTCCTTTTTTTAAACCGGAAAATAATTCAAAGATATTCGTACAGTGCCAGGGGACCAAGATTCGTGCATGGCAGATTTGCTGCGGTGTACAACTACGACCAGACTTGTTGTAAACTGTTTCAGGTCTTCTATATATTCAGCAAAGTTTCATTTCTGTTGGAAGTCTAATAAACGTGCTTCATGAATGCCATATCACGAAGATAGCATATTAAATGTACTCATGGATCATGTAAAATGATCCATCAAAATAAAAATGATTGAACATAAATTCCTTGTTTACTTTGTTGGAGGTGCCTTGTCAGGTGAAGATCGCGTCATCTGATCAAGGCTCTAAATTACGAGATCAAACTCGAGTATCAATTGTCGTATAGGCAGCTCGTATGCGCTCTGTGGAAGAATTAGCGTTACCCCTGTCTTTTTTTTTTAATCCCTTCCAGTTCCAACATCGTACGAACAAACCCAAACAGGTAATTAAAAGTAACATAGAACAGGCCAGGATAGTAACTAATATTATAAAAATAATAGCGATACAGCCACAATCAGGTAGATCGCAGCTTGTGACAATCAAGCGGCTTCTGCCCCGCAGCCAGGTAAAAACTAGTTAAGCTAGGCATATCACCCGGCAGGCAGGGGCCTGGTCTCCGGTATAATAATAATAAATTGTTATTTTAATGTAATGGTTAGTTAATTATTTACTAGGTAATTTACATAGAAATATCATTTTACAAGAGTTTTAAACATTCAAGGGATTACGAAAGCACCATATCTTGACAATTTTATTTTTGCATTTTCTCCCATCGAAGAAAATTTGAAAAAAAAAAATACGTGTGGCATTCAGGGACTGCCGTGGCAAAGCTATTGCATAGCATTTTTTATCAACTTATGCAATTATATTTATTTATTTATTTTTTATTTATGCAGTTTTTTTTGTCTTTGATATTAATTCAAGTTTTTTCTTTTTCTTTGATATTAATTCAAGTTACACTTTTTGAGCGTGATGACCGATAAGAAAACAAATTTTTTTCTTTGATTGAATAAATGAGAAGTTTGCCGAAGTCTGTCGAAGTCTGCCGAACTGAAACGACGTTAGCCGGAATGTTAGGTTTTTTTTCTCGTTACGGAATTTCTAGATTCGATCGCCGCGCTCAAAGCCCGCGATAAAAGCTATGCAATAGCTTAAATATGCCCCCCTGTGGGGTGACACACAAGACGTGCATAAGATGAAACAGCAGTTGCAGACCTTTCAAATGATGTGTCACACCACTGGTGTTGTAAAGAAATATAAAATGTGCGCCCCCGGGGGGGGGGCAGAGTGTGGGGGGATGACATACAAGACATCCATAATATGAATAAGCAGTTGCAGACCTTTCAAATGATGTGTCACACGACGGGTGTAGAAAAGAAATTAAAAATGTGCCCCCCGGGGGGGGCAGAGTGGGGGGTAACACACAAGACATCCATAATATGAAAAAGCAGTTGCAGACCTTTCAAATGATGTTTCACACGACTGGTGTTGTAAATAAATTAAAAAAGCCCCCCCCCCCCCTGGGGGGCAGAGTGGGGGTGACACACAAGACATGCATAATATGAATAAGTAGTTGCAGACCTCTCAATTGATGTGTCACACGACTGGTGTTGTAAAGAAATTAAAAATATGCCCCCCCTGGGGGTGGCAGAGTGGAGGGGGACACACAAGACATGAATAATAGGAAAAGACAGTTTCAGACCTTTCTAAAGATATGCAACACGAGGGGTGTGGATAAAAATTTAAAAAGTTCCCCTATGGGGGGGGGGCAAAGTGGGATGCGGCGGGCCAAACATGCATAATTGGAATGAGTAGTTTCAGTTCTTTTAAACGATATGCCACACGATGTTTGTATATACAAATTTAGAAAATGCCTCCCTGGGGGTAGAGAGGGGGCTGGCGCACCGGCCGTGCAAAATATGAATAAACAGTTTAAGGCCTTACCAAGGACATGTCACATGACGGGTGACTTAGTAAAGTACCCCCTGGGGGGTTGAGGGCGCATCGAATGCGCAAAAACTTATAACTGGCCAATTTTTTCTAACAATGTAGCACACGATGGGTGTCATCAGCATTTAAAAAAATTCACATCAGGCAAAATTTTGAAAGATTTGCCGGCGGGGGGAGGGGGCGCAATCACATGAATAGTCACAGGGCTTTAGAAGGATGTATCACACGAGTTCCCCCCCCCCCCCCCGAAGAGGGGAAGGTGGTAACCTTCCCCAAAATATACACTGAACACGTTTCAAATTTTATAAGTAGTATTTATCGAAGTTCCGTGTAAAAAAAAAATACCGCGTCAATGTCTCCCGAAGTCTACCGAAGGATACCGTGCCGAAGTCTGCCGAACTGAAACGACGTTAGCCGGAGTGTTAGGTTTTTCTCGTTACGGAATATCTAAATTCGGTCGCCGTGCACAAATCCCGCGATATAAAAGCTATGCAATAGCTTAAAAAACATTGCACATAAAATTGCTTTTATATATATATATATATAAACATGACACCATACGATATAAATTCCATAAACTTCAAAATGTGCACTAAAAGATCTTTGAAAGCGTTTGTTTTAAGTTTAATCGCGAGGTTTCTTACCGAAATTAAAGACGAGTTTAAACGTAAAAAATTGAGCAGGTTGATAAGGTAACCTTTCAGGGTTATATATTATTCTATATATTACAGAGTATTAGAAATTACAGAGTATTAGAAGAAAAATCTGCATTAGATATAAGGAGCATGTTACAAATCTAAAATAAAATAGGGGAAATACAACTTTATCAAGGTTTAGTAAGAACGAGAAAATCAACACCAAAAAAAAAAAAAAATATCTATAGATCTCATATTTTTTTACAAATTATTTGTAAGAAATTGGATTGAAATTTATATAATAGATTCAAAAGTATGTAATGATACGTTTCGTTTCATATTCAAAAGATTTGGGTGGAATGGTTGAACAAAAAAAAAAAAAAAAAAAAAAAAAAAAAAGATGGAGCTGTGGGCAGTGTTGAAAATGTAGAGGGCATTGTATCTTCACATTTTAATAGGAACTAATCTCACTCTCTAGTACTTTATGTACGTTGTATTTGTGGTTCTTACGTGTTCGGATAATGGTAAATAAATCGAAACATGTAAATATTTTAAATTTTTATTGATATACTTTTTTATTGATATTTGACTTTTTTTTAATCAAATAAAGTGTTTTTAGTATACATTTTGAAGTTTTTGGAACATATTTTGTAGTGGTGTTATTAATGGACGTAAATTAAGATTTTTCTGTACAGTTAATATAATATTTTTAAAATATTGTTTCAAAAAACACAGAACTTTCAAATTTAAGCTACTAATGAAATATGTTATAGTTAAATGTTTGTACAGAATGTAAGATTAACACAGCACAAACTGGAAACAACTAGAATTCTCGCTATGAGCACAAACAAAGTTGTCTAAAAGACTTACCCAGTTTTCGAAAAAAAAATTTAAAATGAATTGTATGATGTTACATACATTCTAACAGGTTATAATGCATTACTAGTGCACTGATAAAAAAAATCATACCGCAATACTCTTAAAGTGAATGCATTATTACTATGCGAAGTTTATCAATAGTTTCAAGCTGCCACTTTTTATAGCGAGGCGAAACACGACTGTTTATTTGGATATCACATTTACATGCCTATCCCGTATTTCTTTTTAGAGTTTCCTTCATCTGACGAAACCCTATTCGTGTCACTCTGTCTATCAGTCACACACTCCGTACACAAAAACTGTATAAGTTAAAGGCTTCAAATTTTGTGTACTTATAGCTAAATACCTCGTGTCACACGACAAATCATAACATTTTGAAAAAATTATTAATTTAATTAAATTAATTTTTACAATGTCATCTATTTATTTTTGAAATTTAAATTTTAAAAGAGAGCCTTAATGTCAACGTTTTTCCTGTAGCCATGATAGCGTAGAGGTGCATTGCATAATGATTCAAAAATTCTATTTATTTACGTTCCTTAGTAAACATGAGTCGTATGTTTGCAGAATTTTAACATTTTTAACATAGAAGTAGCAAATAATAATAATAATAATAATATACCTAGCATTATTAATATTAAAATTTATTTTGTATATTCAACTATTTTTACACCAATAATAATCACTCGTTAAAAAGCGGTCGAATGTTATATATTCAAAATTTTTATCTCCAAATGTCACAATGACTTCAGAATTTTATAAATAACATTTTTGATTTTAGAATGTTTGTTAAGAAAAGCATTTAATTATTAAAGAAAAATATTGATAAATCCTGGTGTAATTAAAACATTTCAAGATTTAACAACATAAATACTTTGTTCCTTAAACCATCAAAATCATCACATATATTAAAATATGTTAACAGAATTAATATAGATTAAAGTAAACAGTATTCAAATACGTTCAGTGCCTGAGATGTGTTTATGATAGATACAGGGAAAATAATTTTCTTCACAATTAAATTTTCCAATTTTCGTGGTGCCAGAAGATTAATTCATTTTATTACAGTTTATTCAGTATCTAGAAAAGGATAATAAAATTTGGTGGTAATATACTTCAAGAATTTGAAAATTATGATGATTGAATTTAATTAAAATACAAGGTTTCTAAAGTGAGCTGACTGTTTTTATACTGTTTTTGTTGAATACCAGATGAAGAATAAGGTTATACTTAGAGAACAGCAATATGTGAAGTCATGAATTTCTTTGGCATATTTTGTTGCGTTACGGCAAAATATCCCCGAAAGATGAAACTTCACCTATTAAACTGTAGAATAATTAAGATAACAAACCAATTTCAAAGCATAATTCTCATTTTCTTTTCTCCACACCAGCTAAACATTTTGAAGGATAAATTGAAGCACTTTTGATCCATTCTTACCTTTTAATTTGAGCGTTCTAATACTTCAAAGCATCTCAGAAACGTATATTACGTGAACTAAAATAAGGAAGATCGAAAAAGACATTCCTGGCATATTAGTACCCTGCAAGAATAAATTCAATAGCTCTAGCTATTTACTTGTTATTAAATTTTAAAAAAATACAATCATTCTCCAGTCATCTGTGCATATAAATAATGGGAAAGTAAATGAACAGTGAAACATATAAAACACCTAAAGCCCAACAAAACAGTTTTGTAAACTTTTTATTAATTTTTAATAAGTTTGAAAATTTTAGAAATGACATTGTTTTCTATCATGCAGTAAACATAGATGCGAACATCAGTAAATTATTCCTGAGTCTGATGCCAGTCAAACAAGTTTTAAACCGAAAAATATACCGTATTTACTCGTGTATAAGGCGCACCCCTACTTTACAAGTAGAAATGGCGATTTTTAAAAATCTCGTGTATAATGCGCACCATAAATTTGATACGCTAAAGAAGAATGATCAAATGAATTTCAGTGAAAAAAAGTCGAAACAAACATTACACCAGACCAGAAAACAAGACGAAAATGCATTTTTAGACTTCCCGTTGTAAGAGAATCACGGGAAACTGGAATGAGTGACGGTGAAGAGAATTGCTAATTAGAGTTTAGATAATGTCACTAGCTCTGTTGTATAAAAAACGGCAAGTAGTGAAATAAATATGCAGTAATACTTCAATTAAGTAATATTTTCCGAGTCTTAATATCTTCTTTGAATAGTTTCTTGTTTCATATGTTATCGTTCGACTGCATCCAACAGTAAAAAGTTATTCCGTGTATAAGGCGCACCTAGGAGTTTTGCCCTAATTTTTTGAAAAAAAAGTGCACCTTATACACGAGTAAATACGGTATATAAAAAATGTGTTTTCTTTCTATAAAATATAATTCAGATTTCATTTTGAATTTTTGGATTTAAAAAAAATCCGTTTGGAAGCATATACGTCTTGGATCAAACTCCGGAATAATTCAGAGGTTTTTCATCAATGATTAAATAATTGGCTCATTTCAACATTTTCTCTTGTTTCCTTACTTTTTTTTCAAAGAAATGTTTTGAATTGGATTCTAAGAACCTAAGTTTCATTCTTGCATAAAATACTGAAGCTTTTTTCCTTTCTAAAGTCATTTTATTTTGTTTAATAATGCTGCGATAAAAACAAATATTTCTCTTTTACATTCCATTAGAACAAATAATATGAAATCGTTGTCTGAGAAAATGCAATTTGCATGTAGTTATATAGCAGTTACTACTTAAGAATAACTCGAATAACTGTTTTTAAAAGCATTGTTCGATTGAAAAATTTATTTTCAGTAAAAACTACATTTACTTTTGTGATTTTAGGTAGTAATAGCAAATTCTGCCTTAACAAATCGTGGTGTCGGCCGCAAGAAAGAAAAAATCAAAAGCCTCGTTCATTTTTTAAAAGCTAGAAAACAACAGAAGTATTCAGAAAATGCTCAAATTAAAATATATTTTAAACTTGAAACCATAATTCCATGCCTATAATTTTAAAGTACAGTATGAAGGATGATTGGATAAGATTGCATTAGATAGGAGAATAAAATAATATCATTTCGTTTACTTTACAAATATATATATATGGTGCCTGGTCAAGTGTTTAAACAAGAACACCGATTTTGACGTTAAAAGCTAATTGTTACAGCAACCAAATAAAACCCGTTGTTCCATTTTGCCTTACGGTCAGGCAGCTTTGTCAAACCTTTTCATCCCATCTAATTATAGAGATCGGATTACTTCAGATTATTCGCGTTATTATTCTCGTACTGGAAAGGCCTTTTTACTTGAGTAGTTCAGGCTTTCATCTTATTGTTAGTTGAAGCACAAATTATAGCTTTTAAAAAAGGATAATTTTCCTTTTTACATTATTTTATAATTCTTTGATCTATATATACATTATTTAAAGAGATTATTTTAACAAATGGGTATTCATTAAGAAATTTTGGTGAAACGCAGTATAGCATTTTCATCACTGACAAAACTAATTCCAATGTAAATTCCTATGTCAAACACAAAAACATGAAATCTACTAAAAATGCATCCATCCACAGTAACATGACTTGTTTAAGAGTTTCATAAGAAATAACAAGATTATTCTTCGAATTAATTATATTTTTCAAAATTGTTTTGCAATTAAGAGCTCATTAAATTTTATTTAATAGTTTTACAATGCCAAATTATAACTAATTTTATATCCGGTAATGTTATGACTAATTTTATAGTTACTGTAATGATAGGAATGCTATTTTAGCCAAAAAGTTCTGTATTATTACTGGATCGAATTAGAAATTGTAGTTATTTTCAATAAATAACATGATTAGCTTACTTTTCAACAAACTCTTCATTATTATTATTCATTGGCATTATACCTCATTAATCGTACAATTTTCTGTAATAGTCTAAAAATAACTTCTTAGACAGATAGAGATAATTTACAACATATATACATGAAGTCTACTAAATCTTGTTACAAGAAAGAGGCTTATTTTCCATAGAATCTAGATTAAGAATCCACTAATTCAATCAAAAATGCTATCAGTCTCACTCTAAGTCATGTCGAGTTTTTCTTCGTACCTATAGCAGTAATAAAGATACTATGCCGAATTTTAAACTAAAAATTCTTTATCTCGGTTTATTATACACAATGTTGTGGTTCAAATAACTGAATGTTAGCACCACTGTGTGGTGTTTTCAGATTTCACAAACTAAAGAACTGCAAGAAGCGTTAGTCACCGATTTTGACGGAAGTGGTATCGTTGGAAAGATCTCATCGCGAGCAATAAAAACTTAATGGAACTACCCGTCGGAAATCAGCCGTTATTGAGATGTCCCACAATTTATGTCACGTAACTAGTGCACTCATATTAAAAAATCGAAAAAAAAAATAGTTTAGATTTTGACGAACGTCATATTTTTGGAAAGATCTTATCTTAAGGAATAAAAATCTCAATGAAACAACCCGTCGGAAATGAGCCGTTTTCGAGATATCTGACAATTTATGTCACGTAGAAGTTGCACACTTACTGGGGAACCGCAAAAAATTTAGTCTCGATTTTGACGAAATGGTGTCGTTCGAAATCATCGTGAGGAGTAAAAAAATGTCTACGGAATTAAACCCATCGGTTATGAGCCGTTTTCGAGATATCCAATAATTTATATCACGTAGCTAGTGCACACTTACTGGAAATTGCAAAATAATTTAGTTATGATTTTGACGAAAGTGGTATCGTTCGAAAGATATGTATGCTAATCCTACATAGTTTTTTATTTCTACGAGATCTTTCCAAGGATGTCACCTTTCGTCAAAATCGAGATACATTTTTTTCGGTTCCCTAAATAAGCGTGCACCAATTGTGTGATATAAATTGTTAGACATCTCGAAAACGGACCATTTCCGACAGATAGTTCCATTGAGATTTTTACTCCTTAAGATGATATCTTTTCAACAATACCATTTTCGTCAGAATCGAGATTAATTTTCTTGCAATTCCCCAGAAAGTGTGCATAAGCTACATGACAAAAATTGCCTGATATCTCGAAAACGACTCATTTCCGACAAGTAGTTCTATTGAGTTTTTTACAGCTCACGATGAGATCTTTCCAACGATACCACAATCGTCAAAATCGGGACTTACACTTTTTCTAGTTCTCTAGTAAGAGCGAGGTAGCAGTGTAACTTTTTCATTTGCTTGTGGAAAATTTTGATACAATATTATATACTATTAGAAATATGAAGGAAAGTCCTTATTAGGTTTAGAGTGTGACACTGTGCATATTTTTCTCTAAAAAAGTAAATCGCATGTCTTGCCCCATATTAAATATTGTAATTAAAATAAATAGATGGAACTTTTTATAAAAATATTAACATAGAACTAAAGAATGTGTAAAGCACAAATTCATTTTATATGTTGACAGTAGACGGTTGTTTTAGAATTTCTGCACTCCTGTATCTCAGTTCATGGTTAAAATACGTCGAAACTGTAAAAATAAATGTATAATAAAGTGGATGAGGGAGAATGAGGGAGAAAACAAAGCAGCGTAGAAGTAGCTTAGGTGAAATGGCAAAGAGCGTATTCAACCAATTAGTAAGCAAAGCCTAGAAAATCTAGGATGAGTTACAAAATGCATGAACGTAGAAAAGAGTGAGTTACAGAACCATTGTTGGTTTAAGCACTATATTTTCAAGTTTTCAGAAGGTTTAATAACCCAGAAATTCTCCTCAATAAAAATATCATATGTGGAAAAATACAAACCGTTTAGTAAATGACTCATCAAGCACTCCCAGAATTTCATAAGTTTGGCTGTCATAATTTAACCTCCTTTCCTACACTCTCTTTTGCGTTCATGCTTTTTTTTATTCATTCTGAATGAGCTATTCGATGACATCTCATTGAACTATACCACTACGTCACATGTACTTAGTTTATTTATCTAGTCTCCTTCTTCACTCTCCATCATTTCTTTTTTGGCGGTAAGTGACAATGTTTGCTACCCGCGTTAAAATTCTCTTGCATTTATTTTTACTTATTTATTATTTTTTTTTACGTTTTTTAACATTATTCTGATGATAGAGATTTTGAAATTCCGAAACAGTTGTCTGCTGTCTACATTTAATATTAGTTTCTGATTTTATCTATTTGTATTTTAAATGTTGTTCTTTTGCATGTGTACTATTACCCATATTTTTGGAAAATTCCATGATCGTTTTATTCAGTCGTTATATTGTTGTTTCAGAAAAGTTCAAGCGGTTGGTTCAAAAAGTTTCAAACACTCTTAAGTGAAAAACGCTTTTCTGTTTAGTAACTTCCATTCCAAAAAGCAAGAGGCTACCTATTGCAGACGTTCGAAAAAAAAAAAAAAAAAAAAAAAAAAAAACAATGCTGGAAAATTTCATTACATTTTCACAGATTATGACCCCCAGACTGCATAACCACCCCCCGTTCAAATGCCGATTTACATGTTTCAATCTATCTATCTCTTTCTCTCTATATATATATATCTGATATTTGACTAGCTGTAGTGCTTGTGTTTAAGAATCGGTTTGAATGTAACTAACAAGGAAGGTCTCCATACTTTGCATACTCAGAATTTTTTGAAAAAAATACTAATTAAACTACTCATGTAGGTAATAAAGGATCAATCAAATTTAGCGGCGGAATTACAATAGGAAATATGTAAAAAAATAAAATACTTTCGAATATTTGGCGTGAAATGACCAAGTGGCGCGCGATTTGGCGAACAGCACTTTTCCCCACCAGAAGCAAACGATTTTAATGTAACTGAAAATTGCTTCTTAATAGATTTTTTAAATGTATTTAATGAATTTAACCATAAACAATGAGAGAATTTAATATACTCTATATATACATATATATATATATATATATATATATATATATATATATATATATATATATATTGTATTCCGTATGTATATTGTTTATTGCTGTAGTTATTTAATTTACGTCTGGAAAAAATTATTTTCATAAATGAAAAATTCATATTGAAAAACAATAATTTCATATATTCAAGCGTATTCAAAAATAAAAGTCAGCTGTTTCCATGGCGACAAAATCCAGTCGACAATGTTCAATTGGACTTTGAGCTTGAAACAATTTTAATTAATTTAAATTATGAATTTCGATTTAAATCGCAAATTTTGATGATTACATTTGAATATAAATATCGATATAACAAAATTATACTTAAATCAAACTAAAACTATCAAAACTAAAATTATTTAAATTAAATTTATCTAAACAAGGTCAGCATGACACTGTTTTCCCTTTAAATGTATTTGATGTGAAAAAGTGTTTTTTCAAATTTCATTCTGTCGCCAACCGAGGATAAATCGCCAAATAATGAAATTTTCATTAATTTTTTACGGGCACTGCTATGAGGTTCCGCCGAATTTTTTTTATAAACATATATAGCCTCATGAGAAGAACATTCTGTATTTTTTTCAGATTTTTCGGAGTATGCCCGTATGGAGACCTCCCTTGTAAGCATGTGTACAGGTTCTCCACGATCCTGACTAAATTTTTCGACCAGCTTAGTCCGCCATTTTGTTTCAAAATGGCAGCTACTTCAAATTTTTGAATTCGAATACTTATTTCCTTTAAGTATTCGGCTTTTAGATCCTTGATAAAGGAATCCGAGGATTTTCTTTTTTTGTTTTACCTATATCTTAACCCCTTGAAGGGCACCGGTATATTACATATACCAGTTAATTTTAACTCCCAAATGCCACATTGGCACCGGAATTTTTGTATTAAGATTTGCTTTTTACAATGTACGCGAAAAACACCCTTTAATTTCTGTCATATAAATTTGTTTGTGAATCCCGGTGTCAATCAACCATTTGAACATTTTAGAAACATAAGTGCTTTGCCCCTCAAGGGGTTAAAAATGGCTGAGATATAGTAGATTGTTACTGTACGATGGATATTGGCCTCCTCAAATTTTTTAAGATTTCTTTCAAAAGATATATTTTTTCTAATTCTTTTTCTTATTTTAATTTGTTTTCTAAGCTTGTTTCAATATTCTTATAGGTTAAATGATATATTGTTGTGTATGTAATTCTTATTGGGAACATGATTATACATGTTTTAACCCATTCGTGCCCAGCATCTTTTGCGTAAATTTTATTTGGTTGGCACCACTATTTTTAGAAGATTTAAGTTTAGTTCATTCATCACAAAAATGCATCATTTAAATAAAATAATTATTGCTTTTCTTTTTTACCGATGTCAAAAACAGTGCTGAATGCACCTTTTGACGCGTCCCTAAAAAGGGACGCTCGGCACTAATGGGTTAAAGATAAACTATTTCTAGCTTCTTTATAATAATTCACATAATGAATTTGTCGATACTACACTAGTTTGACTGCAATTTTCTCTATCATTGAATATTTGGGATACATAAATTCTAGTATATTAACCTTATTTATTAAGAAGCAAAATTTCAATGTTTCTTCCAGAACTGGATGTATCAAGTAAAAATCGTTAATACTTTATATTCCGTCCGTTGAAAGTATCATCTGAATTATTTTATTACTAGCAGATCCGCCCAGCATTGAACGAAGTCATAGATGTTTTCAAACAAATTGCGAATATTTAAAATCTCCATTCATACAAAAATAAAAAAATAATAAAATTTTATTTGGAGAATATTTCAAATTTTATATGAGTGAATACAGGTGTATATTTCTGTTACTAAAACCATGTTATGGAAGGATAAAGAAACATAGTCGTTGATTTTAGCTGTTTTGAACCGCCAAAATAATGCAATAATTGAATTATTTTAAAATTCCTTTCTTTAATGAGACTTACTCCAATTAAAATCTTCTGAGCACTCTCGCGATGTGCGCTACACATCTGAGCAAACCCTGAGAAAACATAAAAGGAGTAATTACCTAATTTACTACTTTTCTTGTATGGTGCCACGGATTGATTTTGAAGATCGATTATTAATCAATCAGAAAAAACGAAATCGTTAAAACAAGAAAAATTAGCAAATGCATGTGCAATTTGTTGCTAGCATTCAGCCGTGAAATGCAGTCGTTAAGTCGTTTATAGCCTAGTCTCATTGGCTGGGTGCTTCGTTGCCGCGGATTGGTGGCTAGCTGCAAATAGCCTCTAACATGGCTGCTTCGTTGCCATGGATTTTAGGAACGCTGAAAATATCCTTTTACCCAGTAAGTTTTCATTTTAAAAAGTCTATATTGAAATTTTAAAATCTGGCTACGAAATGCATTTTTCGGTGTTAGAATCCACACATGACAAAAATTTCAGAGAATGAAAATTTCATTTTCAATTTAAATTTTTCATTATAACCTGAGTGTTATAATTTCGGCGTTATCCGCGGTCAGGCAAACATCAATTATTTAATATATATAGATATAAAAAAATATTGATGGATTATCAACGGCAAGATTCGTGATCAACGCGAAATAATTCACTCTACCATCGGTAGACCGCTTTAGTAGTGTGGGAAATACTTTAGATATTGTTAACTCATTTTAACTGCTATATTTTTGTTTGATGTCTGATAACAAGTTTCTATTGTGAAACATCTAAATATTTATAGGTAAATCCATTGCATAAATGTATACATTGTATGTATATTTTTTATGTCTGAGAAGCAATATTGTTTTTCTAATTAGAATATATATATTTATATATGTCTTTAAACGTTTTTTCGAAGTGGTACTACTAAGTACTCTCTTGGTCTAAGAAGCAGCTGATAATAAAAATATTTTCATCGTAGGAATAAAATAATAAGATCCTTTGATTTAAAATAAAGTACAATGAATTTTTTATGATTCATTTGGGAAAATTACTCAAAAATTTCGATTTCGTACATTTTTCACAGAAATCAAGGAATTTTGTCTGATTGGTAAATTATAAATTTATTGATAATGACAACAGACTTTTGAAAAGGATACCAGATACTGATAAGCATATAGACTAATGCTAGATGCGGCATAAAAAGTACCACAAACTGCGCGAAAAAGAAAAAAAAGAAAAAGGGGCACCTTTCTTGAAGTTGAAGAAAGATTATCATAATAATACTTAGCTTAGTAGAAACTGACAAGCATAATACTCAATAAATTGCAAGATACAGCTTATTTTTAAGCGTTCTTTTGATTAAGTTTGTTTTTTACTATGATCATTTTTGGGTTCTTTTCTTGGATGCTATTATTTTCACGTTCCCAGAGAAAAAATACCTTATGGGATAACAGAAAAAGGTCAGAACTTTTAATTCAGCGCATCGAAAAAGTCCAGAGACACTTGGAATGGAACAGAAAACAATATTTTCAGACCTATGTACTATTTTGTCACTTATCGAAATTTAGGAGAATATTTTATGTTTAAATGAAAAACAAAGTTGTTTTTAAAATTTTCTTGTAGAATATATGCATGTTTATCGTTATAAATGTTATTGAAGAAGTATTTTGAAATGTTATACAGTTTCCTTTTTTGAAAGTTGTGTAATATTTTTAACTATATTGATCCAATGGCATTTAACAGTATTGATTCCTTTCATTGTCTAACATTACTAACATAATATTTAATTGTACCTTGTTAGCCTATAAACTTTTAAATATACATTAATATCATAATAAAATAAAATGTTAGGAAATTTGGTTTAAAATTCATAGTTTGAGGAATAAAGAGTTAATACCTTATTAGCAGCTATACTATAAAAACATAATGATTAACCCTTTAACGAGCATAGCATTTTCATTGCTAAGATGTCGAAATAAATGAATGACACCGGTAATTAAGAACAAATATATTTCTAAATAAGAAAACGTGATTTTTCACATACAAAATAAAAGAGATATTTTTAGATAAAAATACCGGTGTGAGTGTTGCGTATTGGAATAAAAATTTTGTGGTTTCGTGGCGAAACCAATGAAAGTTAAAGGGTTAAATCGCTCTCTATATACAAACAAAAAGAAAAAATCATGCGTTAAGCGTAGATAAGGAAACACCGTCTAGCAATTCCTGAAATCTTTAACAAAACTTCATTATTTAGGAAAATAAAGTAAATAAGATAATTAAGTAATCTTTTCTTAACACTAGAACCGCCATTAGGAGTCAAAATGACCCCTGTCATATTGATAATAGTCGATTCGAACCAGAATTTTCTTTGTAATAAATGTAAAATGTATGCTGAACAAATGTAGACTTATATAAATAAGTTAAATAGTTTTAAATTAAAATTCTGGTGAGAAACACTTTTTGTAAAACTTGAATAAAATACCCGGCGGTTCTAGTGTTAAAACAGACAAAACATTTGAAAAAAAAATTTCAGTAGCTACATCTATAGCCAAATATGCAATTACAATTTTTTGAACAGCCCTTTTTTATCTGTAGTAGCTTTATATACGTATATGTTATATAATAGGAAAATTTAGTTTAGCTAGAAAACGTATAACAGGCTGAAATTTCACCTTCAGTAATTTATAATAATAGTTGAAACATGCTTGCATAATTTTGTTCAGCCGTGAAATTTACCCAATAATTTTATTATACGCCACTATTTAACTAAAATTTAATTCAAACTAAAATACTCTTAAAACTACTGAAATCACATTTCCAGAAATTATCATCCATAGACGGCCATGTATTAAATTATTTGCTCTGTACATCAACTATAGATGGTCGGAACTATTAGGTCATTTCGCCATATCCCAGTAATATTAGATTGAGCTATGAATTTTAGAATAACTAATTCAACAAAATATACTTAATCTTGTATTTTATGGATTTTAGAAATTCCCATTTAATGGTGTTTAACCACTTAATTGGGTTTTTTTTTTAACGTACAATAAATTGAAAATATAGGATAAACACTGCTTTTTTTAAGCTAAAATATTCATGACATTTAGTTTAAACATTTCTGCCCTTAAAGAGTAAGAAATTGTATTTGAAAAATTTAGTGGTTTCAAAAACCCGTAAAAAATGGATCAAGCATCTTCTTCCCCGTATGACGTACGGGCACGGGCATTAACCCGGTAACTCTCCGTCAACCTGAACCTCGCATTTTGAGCTGAACTCTCGGTTGAAAGCGAAATCCAATTCGCCGTTAACTCAGCCTGCCAAAATTCAAGGCATTTCCCAACCTAGAGTTGACGAACTCAACCAAGCTGAAATCCCAGGTTAGTGAACCGCGCATGCCTACTAGAAAGAAAGATGGCCGTCGTTTTAAATAGAGCGTTGATGCGTCTTTTTCAAAAACAAAGCTGTTTATGATTTATTGATAAGGCGAAGTGTTTATTATGAAAGTTTCTATTATAACAGAATGTGACACCTAAATTCCTCCCTTTTTCTTATATAATTTTGCTCTACGAACACAAAATTACATAAATTTGTGTATCGAAAACGAAGCTTTCAATTTTACTGATTTTGTTTGGTGGCGCCCTCTAAAGATTCCAAATAGAAATATGTTAATCTCAATGTAATTATATGGATCAAAATTCTCTATCTCTCTTTAAATAAATAATAAGGAAAAAAAAAAAAGAATTTTTTATTTCTGTTGTACCGCATTACTTTTTATATATGTTTAAAGTACGAAATTTCTACCAAATTGCGTACATGTGGTCAGTTAATAATAGATAAATATATTTCTTTTGTAAATTATATGTTTGGTAAGTTTGAAATAATTACTTCTGCTTATAATAAATAAATGTATTATTTTATTATTTACTTTTATTATATTTAATACTAGTTTGATCAGATAACTTTCTGTTAAATTTACATTGAAGAAAAAATATATATTTAATAAAATAAATTTTATCTAAGAATATCACTTGCAACACAAAATTTTGTTTTGTAAACGAAAACCACCATTTGAAATTTATTTATAAGAATTTTTTATTTAAAAATTAAACATGATAAGTATGCATTTTCAATACTTCCTTTAATTTAGTTCTTGGGGAGAAAAAAAAACACCAGATAAAGATAGTAGTAAGCTAGGACAGAACTCATAGCGACAACTACTAGGTCATGTGATTCGTTTGGCCAATCAGGTATGCACATTTCAACCTGAGTTTCACTAACCCGAGGTTGACTTACCTCGGGTCTGAAGTTAGCGATGAATTTCAAATATTAACCGACGGTTAGATTTGCTAACCTCAGGTTTCTCAACTGTGAGTTGAACCGCGAGTTGAAGGTTGATGAAGACTTGCCCGGTAAGTGTTTGTGAGATCAATTACGTGGATAATAGATTGGTCGCAAGTTCCAAGTCAATTTGCCATACATTCAGGGCTCCCAAATGGTTCGCGAACTGAACATCAATATTTTTAACAGAAAATTTCGTAGTAGATTTCTACAGCAATTGCCCTAAAATTAAGGTTTCTGAGCAATTTGCAGGAAAAATCTAAAACAAAATTTTTCCTAAGAAAATATTGATGTTCAGTTGGCGGATCATATGAGACCCCTGTACATTAGTAGCAATTTTAGGTAGGGCGAGAAATTAAAGATAACAAATCTACTAAAAATAGTTAAGCACGGGTACTTCAGTAACTGTAGTACTACTTTGTCTTTTATGTGTCAGCATGAACGTTGAATTGGATAATATAAAAGCACACGAAAAAGACAGCAATTAGGGATAATTAATTAGATCGTAAAAAAGGTTTTTTTTTTTTTTATTTCATCTTTGCTTTTTCATATTCTTCAAGATTAATTTTTTTAGAGAAACTTACCGGCATAAAGGGCAAATGTTGCTAGTGAAAAGTAAATAAGTAAATCCGTCAGCTAAAACGCCAATACTGAATTTGTTTATATTACTTCAAAAATCATTTCACACATTTCTTATCAAGTTCAATGTTTAAAAAACAAATTTCGTAAAATAACACAGTTTGTCTCCTTATTTGTCGTTGTAGCTGTTTGATAGTGTTTCGTTAAAATAAACATAATGTTTTATTTTACAGTAAAAGAACCATGCTTCAATTTTATTTTATGGTTACAATATGTTTTTGTTTTTCTTTCCTTAATTATAGGTTATAAATTTACTACACTTAACCCTTTGAGGTGCAAGCAATCGCGTTCGTGTAATTCTGAACTCCCACCGGAAATTTGAAAAAAAAAAAATATATCAAAATGAGAAAAAGCAATTTCACGGCTGTTTTCCACCAAAGTTAGAAAAGTGAAATTTAATGCCTTTTTTCTGGTGTAAATCTTCATTAATCGCAGGTGGTATATAATGTATACCACCGCCCTTCAAGGGGTTAACTAATATTTAAAATTTAACTAACTTTTAAACAACTGTCAACTCTATAGTAAGTTTCAAGAAGTATAATGTAAGACTTCAATTTATGATTCTTGAATAAATACTTCCCCGTGTAATCCAGTCAAAAAATGTTATATTGCTTCCAAAAAATAAAATAATTGATATAAGTCTGAAATTTTGTCACTAGATAGAGTGCATTTACTAATTGAAAGTTCAGAAAAGTTAGTGACCAGATTTGGCAAGTTATACACGTCTTTACCAGCTTCTGCTGTGGCTGACATTAAGTGGCTTATCTTGGTTGAAGAAGAGCTAGACGTGGGTTGAATGTCAAATTATAGAAATCAGCTTTTCGTCACGTGTCATTGCTGTAGATTTTGTTTGCTAAGACGTTATTTAGTCTGTAATCCGCGATAGAGATATCTTAGTAAAGATGTCGCATCTGAAGACCTCATAAGTATATTTGTTGCATCGATATGACCGTCGAGATATTGCAGAAATACGTGTAGGAATTTTTTTTTCACTTTTCTGATTACTTGAGTTGAACTTTACCCTTACAATATCTTAAATTATATTGATTGGTTTGGGAGAGAAAAAAAAAACTAATATGTTGTGGACATCACATAACTGTCTTTTGTACAAGTCAAATAGATTAAATGATTTAAATAGTACAAGTAATTGCTTTTTTCATAAATCACCTTTTCCACAGTTTATCTTTACAGCGTTCAAAATAAATAACTAAAATAGCCTCTGGGTGATTCAAAACTATATTATTCTTGTAAAACTGTGTACAATTTCTTAAATTATATTATTGATTTAAGGGAGCAAAAAGAACCACACTCATTAAATTTCGTCAATTCATTGTAAACAACAGAAGGATAGCAGTGCCCTCTGTTCAGTAATCAAAGTCAAAATTGAATTAGCATCTATTTGTATCAAACACTAGTAGAATATGAAGTTAAATGAAATTACTTGCATTTTGGAGATATAGCTATCACGGAAATCTCAAAGCGCAATATAACAGAGACATCTGTTGGGTGATATACACCCAAAACTAATCAGCTGCTATCTATGTTAAAATCTAACAGAATATGAAGCTTTATCAAACTCAGTACATTAATTCTTGTGATACAACTATTTTAGAAAGCAAGAGAAACATATCATAACACCACACTCTGTTGAGATATATGCATTCAAACATTATAATTTCCAATTTATGTTGAGGCTAATTAGTTCTTGGGTAAGAGCTCGCAAAATGTTTGTGGCACTTATAGACAGGCGCACAGCAGGTATTTTCTAAAAGAATTTGAATCGTGTTAAAGACCTTTTAAAAACAGATAAATCCATCGAAAACCGAAAATCAAAAATTTTCATAAATCAGATAAATTCTTCTTGTACAGATAGGAAAAAATAGAAATTCTAAAATTATTAGTGTAAATTGAGTTTTTTAAGGGAAAAGGATAATACTTATGTGCATACAATAGTCTTTATAAAAAAGAATTCCTATTGAAATCACTTTCGACATTTCTTTTTTAGTTGAAGATATGACTTTAAAGCAATTAAGTTGTATGGGCTGATTTAGATTTTAGAAAAGACACATCAATATTTTCATCAAATTATGAAAAGATAGTGAATTTCCGTAACATTATAACAAAAAAGTTTTTTAAATATACACAGTACGTATAGCTACTTTCATCTGACTATCATAATTAAAAAAATAGAAATTGTCACTTTATTTAATAGAAGAATATCATGATGAAATAAGTATTTGGAAATGATATAGCAGTGAAATGTAAGCACCCCTACACACCCTCATAACACTGTTGCATTTCATTTCCACCTTTATCTGTTTGAATCAAATTTTTTATATGATTTATCAATTAAAATTCACTTCCATAAGAACAATGTAATACACATATTTTGGAATGATATCCGGAATTCTTCCTTTATTTACTGCGAGAAAAAAATCTATCTCAAATTAAAACTAAACATCTGATGAAGAAAAAAAAAAGAAAACAGTAAAACGATATTATGTCTTCTATTGTTTCTTGCATATGTTTCTCTTTTTTACAAAAAAGCATTTTTTTAGATATTTTTAAAAATGTATATGAAAAAAAAAATACTGAAAAATAACATTGTTCTAAAATTAAAGGCAAAATATTTTTCTTTTTATTCTGAACCAGTGTAAAGTTGCATTGTTATAAAGTGTGGATGTTATATTTACTTATTTATCTCAAAGAATTTTATAGAAATATTTTATTCTATTTTTTTTTATATTTTATGTAAAATACCATATTTCTTATTTATTTTGTCTTAATGTATGAATTTATTTACAGTTATACGCTCAAACTGTAACAATGAACAGCGAAAAAAAAAAAAAAAAAAAAATACAGCAGAAATTTCGCAATTTTATGACAATTGTTCGCCAGAATTACGCTACGTCATAGGTGCCAACCTGATATCAGTTATCCGTATTACGTGCGTTAATTTGACCCTAGTTTAATGAATTTCGAACTAGAATTATTTCAAAGAAATGAAATTAAATATTTTCAACCTAGAAGCATGAAATTAAATAAATAAAAATTCTTAAAACAAATTTTCTGGTTTGAAATGAGTTTAACCGGGATCAAATTAATCCAGGTATTACGGAAGATTAGTTAAAAGTTGGCAGCTATGCTACGTTAAAAAAAAAATTTTCCGATATATTGTAATTTTAAAAAATTCAAAGAATCAATTTCAAACTGCTATTTAATTTTTTTAAGGTGGATGACATTTCACTGCGCGCACGATATCTCATGCTAATTTCATTGTATTTGCATAAACTTTATCTTAAATTGAAGATAATGCTCTGGTCTATAATTTAAACTAGAATATTTGTAATCGGTTAATTAGATAAGGAATAATTAACATTTAATTAGAAAAATTAGAAATACAATGATTTTTTACATATATTTAATAGTACAATTTTTTCATACTAAACACAGCTTTATAATATTATTTCACTTCCATGATAATATAAATATTTATCTAGGGCAAACATTTTAAAGCTCAACTTCAAATAGTTTTGGAGATATCATGCGCCCAAAAAATACCATTTTGAGTAAAAAATACCATTTTGAGAAAAAGCCATTTAAAGATTAAATCGTATTTTTTAAATATAAAACATATAATAAAGGAAACAAAACTACTAATTATATATCGTATTCTGTATTAAAAATAAGATTTGATGCTAGTTTAAAATGATAAATATAAAATTATTTGAAAAATGCGGTAGAATATAGGAACATGCTTAAAAATTAAATCGATGTAATTTGTAAAAATGCAGCATTTACTAATGTAAAAAATTAATTTTATACATATAACTTAAAATTTTATTTAGCTTTGATTGTAAAGTGAATTAAATGCGCATGTTTTATGAAACTAAATTATTTAATGTAAAATATAGGCCATTTTATAGGGATTCTCGTATTTTGATATCTGATTCACATACTTTGTTGCACAAAAATTTGGATAGTTTATTAATATATATATATATTAATGTCAATAATTTTCGTATTCTAAACTGTCAATTTAAACGAAAATCACTATCAAATTGACTACTTCATAATTTCCTATAAGATGAGTTAGCACCTTAGAATATATTTATATCATCATATTTTGTATAGCGATTACCATTAAACTGACTCCTTCTTCGATACTGTTCTGAAGCACATTTTTGCAATTTTTTTCATTAAAAAGTTAATAAGTACTAAGAAGTACAATACTATTACAAAATCAGGAAAATATTGTTATAGGGAAAAAAAATGTTTTGTTTCAAATTCAAGTACTTAATAGCAAATAATGCTTTGAAAAACCATGCAAGTAAACAAATTTGACAAAAGTGGAAGTTGAACTTAATATTTTAAAGCTTTCTTATTATTGTTTAAGGTATTTAAGAAATAACAATTGCCGCATTTTAGCATATTTCCTAAGTTACGATAGTGTGAAAGTGCGAAAACAAAATGTAAACAAGCCGCAATGAGAGTTGCCGCATGGTTGTTAATTCAGAAATAGAAGTGCTAATGTCTACATTTTCCCTAATATCTCAGTAAATAATTGTAACACAGTTAAAGATTGTATCAACTTATTCAGAATGCAATAAACTTTTTAACAATCGAAAAATTAAAAAGCAATTTTTGAAAATTTTAAAAGTGTACTGTCCCTTTAAATTAATTAATTCTGTCTGCTTAACTCTCTACAACTTAATTTACATTAATATTTTTAAATATTCGGTAAATAAAATAAAAGTCAATTTTGCCTTAATAGCTTGATCAATTTTTTTTTCGAAGAACAAATTCTAATTTTTTCTCAAACGCAGCCATCTGACATGACAAAATAAATGTTATTCCATTCTTTGGACTGTTCTTGATCCATTACAGCGATTATATTGGTCAGATGCATGGCATTTAATTACAATTATAGTGTTTCTATGTGTGTGCTAGATATGGAACACATAGCAGTGAAGGGTTAGTTCTTATTAGTTCTATATGGGATACGTCTCGCATGACTTTCGAACCATCTCCAGGTTCTCTTACACAAGTTTTATTTGGTTAACACCACTTTTTTTACAAGAAGGTCTCTTGTTAATACTTTGACAACATGTACGTATCCCTCCAAAAAATTATAATGGTGCGAGTAGAAATTAAAAGTAGAATTAATGTGAATGGTATAACGTAAGAATCGGTGTATTCCTTTGAAATTTTAGCACTATCCCTAATAGTCAACACAAAATCGGGCATACCATTCAGGGATTCCATGAAAAAGGTTCAAAGAACTTTTTAAGCCAATAAAAAAAAATCGATTTTTTCAAAAAATTTCACTCATGTCTCCCCGAAAGGAAACTAGAAATTTATAATGTGCTGTTACATGACGCATCAGACGATGAAAAGCCGGTTCAAAGCAGCTGATGCAGTGATTTATAGCGACAACCGAGAGTAATCTCCTGACATTTAATACAAGCTGTTTTCCTCAGAATACAGATTTTCCATAACTAATTTAATATTTTCGTATTTTTGTGTAGCATTTATAATGAGAGTATTTATGAGAATAATCATCAAATAATTCATGCTCGCACAATAAAGACGTCCATTAATATTGAAAAAAACTTATTAATTATTGCATGTCCTCAACAATTTATCCATTATTTTTTTAATTAAAAGTTAATTCTCAGATTGAAAAAAAAAATAGATTTCTCTTAAAGGACACCAGTTTTCATATAAATGTACAGTTTTTGAAATAATTTTTGCTTGATGAGTTATATTTATATGTGATTATTATTTTATCTTTATTTAAAAAATATTTAAAGATGGTCATTTTTTTATGCATTAAGTATTTCGGGTTTCTTTTTTACTTTCATATTTTGATGACTTATTTTATACTGATGCCAAGTATATGTCAAAACATTAATTTTGAGTTTAAAATATTTTTAAAATAAAGCCAAAAATATAACATTGTAGTGGGTAAATGTATGGAATTTGCATAAGGTGGTGAGTGGTCAGGTAAATCACAGTCAAAAATGGTGTTAAATACCAGTATTTTGTTAAAGAGGGATTCGCCTTATTTTATCCCTTTATATTCCTTTACTTTTATATTTACTTCAATAACATTTATATCCAGTATTTTCCATAAGAAATATAGATGGCTTCCACTTCTTTGACTGTGTTTTTCCCTGAATACATGCTACCCTCTGTGTGTAAGTTTATCTAAAATTCTTAAATTGCTGAAACTTTGTTTACGAAAGACTTATGTTCACAAATAAAACATGTTTTGAGTACACAGACACAAAATTACTGACAAAATCACCACACGGGTGTTTTATATATTTTTTTCACCTGAAACTGATGAGAGAAAATGCAGAATCAATTCCTGTTTAAGGAAATATTTGGAATATTTAATCAAAATGTGTCAAACCCATCGCCTCCCCCTTTTTTCCTGGGTGATATCCATAAATAGTTATGTATAGTATGTAAAAAACTTATCGCACACTCGTTTAGATTAATGGTGAACCATGCTACTAACACGGCATCCTTTTTATTCCTATATTGATTTTAGTTGGAGCTTAAGTACCATTTTTACTAATCACAACATACATTTTCAACAGATTTGACATTGGCACTACATGCTCATGCTGTCCAGTCTATTTAATGGATAATGTTTTGGAGAAAGAAAGCTTTTCATTGTCTGCGACTTATAGACGGAGTATTGTCATCCGAAATTGTAACATCACTAGCTAAAAAAAAGATCTTTCAAACTAAGAACCAGGTAATCTTCAAAAATAGAAACATATTTCTCTGCATCCATATTTTGTTTTACAAAACACAGTCTTTCAATCATCCTTTGAGCAGATACAGTCATAAGTCATGATTGAATGAGGGACGAAAATTTGAACAATTAAAATTGTTCCATTGTAAAATTCTCATTTCCATTTTGCATCTTCCCAACAAATTTTCCTTCTATCGTCACCAGCATGAATACAAATTCTTGCAACAACTACATTGTTCATTTTTTAATGCCACTTTATTGCAGTCATAAACAGACTAATCCTGATGTAATCCGGCTTCTTTGTACATTACTGCCAGTTTTGGTTTTGTATTCGGTTGAGACAGTGACATTATATAGCTTCATTTGTTTTACTGCGCAACGTTCGATTTGATACACTAGCTTAGAATACTTTGTAACATTCAATATCCATATTACAGGATTCGTACGCTTCAAGGACATGCTAGAACCTTTGTCAGAATATTTTAAAAGTAATGTTTGGTTTATTTAATGAAAAAAAATCCGTTTTCAGATATAGCGACCAATACTCTACAAAATTTCTGGTGCTGAAATACCTAAAATCTCTTGAATGATCTGATGCGTAAGAGCCCTGTATTATTAATTTTTTTGTTTTATATGTTTGCTTAGTTTCAATAAAGTATTATCCTATTGTTTTTACACAGCTCGTGGTCTACTAGAATGGCAGCAGTTTTACCAATTTTTTAGCTCGATGGAATGTTAATAAATTTTCGAAACAGTAGATAGTGGTTATAAGAAAGTATTTGCTACATTGCTCTGTGATTCATCTTCTTGTAGCAGATTAACCTTTTGTAGGATGGTAATAAATTTTTAGACCGCTAGATGACACATTGAAACCGGACATTTGGACTCAGACTTCCCTTTTATTAGATACGTGAAGAGAAGCTTTTAGTTATTTTCACATTTGTACTTAAATTCTGGTATCATTCAATCATTTCACTGTTTCTGCAATAGAAGTACTTTGTCTCTGAAATGTTAAACTATTGCATCTCTGATTTTCAAATCTGGATTTCTTACAGATGCCAGATCAGCCATTGTTTTGAAATGACCAAACAAAAAATAAAGAAAAAAAACAAGCTTAATTTATTTATACCCATCTCAAATTGAATTCCCCAAAGGTCATAACGTAATAAGTAAGACGATTATACATTTGAAAATTTGAAGAAATTAATCAGTGACTTTTTTCCTTGGAACTGGTGTCATTTCAAGCATTTATCCCACACATGTTTCAGAAAATATTACATAAATAATTACGAAGCACTTATTTCGTAATTTTCTTTGTGCCTGCGTATATATTCCTAATGTCCAGTAGGTGTGTCATTACAGAAGTGACTGGTATGCTCTGTTATTCCTACATTGATACCTTCTAAAAATGCTTCATTAAAAAGAAATATATTTTAGTTTTTCAATGACGATTAAATAATACGATTTATTTTTACTAATAAAATAAATTAGCATTGTATTTAATTTTATAACAGACCATGTTTAATTTTACAAAGGATAAAAATTTTTAATATCCATTCCATGATTTAAACCCATTATTCCATGTTTTCATAAAAAATTGCGTGTAATTTTATATATTTTCTAAAGAAAAAGAAAACAAGTTTTTGAACAAAGTTTGAAAACTAGTTGGCTCATCAGAATGAAATATTGCTGATATTTCTGTTGATTTTTTTTCACACAAAGCTGAATTGTATGAATACATTCGTCAGATACTCATATCGATTTTATATCCAATAACATTTGAAGTGTTTTGGTAGTTCTTTATTTCGCAAAAACGCATTGAAATGGAAACTTGATAAAACTAATATTTCTGATAGAGCTCATTTATAAAAGAGAAAAAAAAAAGTATAGCAAGGATAAATTTGTCAATTCTTCAAGACCTTCTTAATTTTTTTCCGTTTATACTTAAAAAAAATATTTCTCTTTTTGTATTCTCTGTTTTAAACCGGTGGTGCCAATTTCATACTTTATTTTTGATTCGAATTATTTTATTGCCACCCCTTTTTTAAAAAGTATAAGTCGCATTATTTTTCTTGCTTTTATACTGTCATTAAATAAGGCGAATATTATACTAAGAATTCAAAAAGTTGTTGCAACTGAATAAACCGAATTTTAAAAAAGTAGCGGACTGGTAACATTGTCATGGACAAGGTATATCAGTTGAACACGCATTCTGAAAAGATATTAACCCTTTGCACTCGAGAGGTGACTCTCACGCTCACCCCTAGTGTTGTCAGATGTCCTTTGTAAACAGGGACGCCAGATGCTTTGCACTATCAATATCTTATAGTTTATTTCACCAATAGAAATACCAATAAAAATCAGGGGTTTTATCCAAATGTAGTTGTACGTGCAGTATTGTGTAGGCACTAAACAATGGAATATGGATACAGCCGCTCATCTTTTTTTGCTTCATTTAGAGAATAAAGAAATTTGATCTCATTCTATCAACGTTATTTTTCAGAATTTTTAGGCTATGTTTTTGAGACTTTCACAAAAATTGTTCTATACATTTAACTAACATAATATGCAAATAAATTTTAATAGCGTTGACGCATGCGCAGTAAAAAATTATTTAGTAAACCTGCTCATTTGTCATACAATTTTTATTATTTTTTTATTCTGATGACAGGGTATTATGTACAATGATGTTTGTCATATTTTCAGAAAAGAACATTATTTTATATTAAGAACTCTGCAAATTATAAGCAAAAAACTTGGAAAAATTTAGGACTGTTTTTATAAAAACTTTAATTTCTCTACGAGTATACATGTTATCCTTATAAAAATAAACACAGTACATTACAATAAGCCACTTAATCATAATGTGCAGTTTGAAAGCTTTTGCTACATTAGTTTTGACAGGGTTATCCAAAAGATCTTCGTTCTTTTTCAATTTGTTGACGGTCCCCTGTTCGATTTCGGGGAAAACTGTTCGCGAAAATATATGACGGTACTATTTTGTTTACACACCTGGAGTTTCACCGCATTTCTATTTATATTTCTCTCATTACTTACTTAATTACCAATTATGCTTAACTTTTGGACACCAGTGTATATATATATGTCAACATTTGAACGGAGAGTGATTTTGTTGTCTGGGGGTCATGATCGGTGAAAGTATACCAAAATTTTCTGGAAGTGCTTTCCTCCGGACGGCTGCAATAGGTAGCTTTTTATTTTTTGTAATGAAAGCTACCTAATACAATAGAACTTTCAGGTTAATCTAATATTTTTTAATTACGGGGATATTACGGAATTATTGATGCGATTTTCAATTTCTGTTGCAAATTTCATTTACAGTATCGTATTTTCAATGCGTATCAAAAACTCGCCACATAATTTCATGCTAATTACAAAAAATGCATAATGTACTTCAAATTTTCGAATTTTAAACTTGGTACTTAAAATATAAAGCAAACTCAAAAAATTCATAACATATATATCGTTATATTCATAACATATATTTTATATCGTTTCACAATACATAAATTGTAAAACAGAGTGTATAAGTTATAACTAAATGATTACGCGAATGTATGTAATTTTTTTGTTTTTAAAAGCACAGATTTTAAAAAATCTACTAAAGTTAAAGATTTAAAAATGTTCATGTTTGTAAAGATACTTTGTTTCTTTAAGTTGGCTAAAATTAAGAAAATATTTGTAATATTGCAGAAGATGATTCCGATTTTCTGAAAGTTTCAGCAATTTTTAAAATTATTTCTTTTTGACCAGAAATAAAAACATCTTTTTATTATTATTAAATGATATATTTTTAGATTACAAGTAAAATTTTAAATGTTATTTGTAAAATTCTTTCAAGAATGCATACATAACTGGCTAATGATCATAAGTAAAAATACTGTCGAAAATAAGCTTTCATTATAATAATAAGTAAACATGCAGCAAGCATCTTTTATGATATATATATAGGGAGAGTAAAATACATCTATTTTAAGCACGAAAAAAATCACGTAGATTTCTTTATAAATAAAATACATGATTATATACAAGGATTATTATAAGATTTTTTTAATATTATGTTAAATATTCTTATCTCGCATTGTCAAGATATCTAATTTGCGCATTTTAGAAAAGAATGTTTTTTGAGCCAATGTTTTAATATTACAAGTGCGTTGGATTTTATGTTTTTATGAATAATTAAAACGTCAAATTTAAAAATAATAGATATTATAAAAAAATAAATAAAAGTAATTGAATTTAAAATTATTGAGTTTTAATAATCTAATTTACGAGTTTAATTTCTAATATTTTATTTCCTAAAGGCTATTTTAAGATCAAAATATGTTTTATCTTCCATTGAAAAATAATTTATTATTGAATTTTAATCATCTAAATTACGAGTTCAATTTTTAAATATTTTTCTTTTCTAAAAGTTATTTTAAGCGCAAAGTATGCTTTATAATCCATTTAAAAATAATTCATTCATTCAATAATTCATTTTTGAATTTTAGTCATTTAATTTACGAGTTTATTTTTTAAAACTTTCTTTTCTGAATGTTATTTTAAACGCAAAATATATTTTCCCATCCATTTAAAAATCATTCATTCTTGAGAACATCAAAATTTTATATATTGGAAGCTAAATTTTTATTTTTTCTTTAGTTCTATCTTCATATATTCTGTTCAATTCTATGTTAAAATAATTTTTCTGAATCAATTAAATTTAGTTTATTGGTATTTAAATATGCCCCCAGATGTGTTTCTAAAAGCATCTTCAGTTTCAGGAACCAAGTGTAGGCGATATTTGACTCTTTCAACTTCTTTTTAAGTCAATTTCCTGCTGGTGAGAAAAACCACATCTGTATTAACACTTGTTTCCGACGATTTAGAAGCAGTAGGAAGGCAAATATTTGTTTCAATCGCTAGAAGCTGGCTTTGCGTAGAAGAGGTTTTTAGCTTGTTTTCTTTCTGTTGTAAAACTTCTTTTAAACATTGTATAGTTTGGCGAAATTCAGCGTGTTAACTTGTAAAATGGAGCATAGAAATAAAAATGTTTTAATATCATTCATTTATTTTAAGATTTAATGAATGATATTCTATAGTATTCTTTAGACCGAGAAGTTATAGGGAATCTTTTGTAGCAGTACAGGGGTCGCAGCGTCCCTAAAATTTTCACACTTTCCTACCATAATTTAAAACGACAGAATATATTGCAGAATTTCTTTATAGATGTTGAAGGAATCTGATACGAATATTTTTGATTAAAAATATTGGAAGAAAAGTGCGAAAAATTTACGGACGCTGCGACCCCTGGCAGTATTATTTACACTGAGAAAAAAAAAATATGCCGCCTTCAACTAGAACGAATAGTTAGTCACTTTCTAAATACCTAAACTAGAAATATAAATGTCCAAACTATGCGAGTAGGGTAAACGACTAAGCTGAATAGGCGAAATGACTTGACATTTGTCTCTTCTTTTCCAGGAGACGAAACGACATTGAACCGTTTCAGTAGCGAGAAATTATCGCTTGATTTTAGGAATGATTTCTTAAGCTATAATTATAGTTACTAAATCAAATCTCTTGAGTTCGCATGTATTTGAAGAGATTTTTAGATAAATTTGACAACAAAAATATCGGAAAACGTACTTGAATTCTAGTAAGAGACTCTGGAACTCTCTAAGAAATGGAACTAAAATTTATAAGGATGACATGGAACTATTTTTTCTAGAGCCATTACTTAGATTCTATATGCCAGAACCATATTTTTTTCTCAGTGTAATAGTTACGGTACTGATGAAGAAAAATTTCCAAAGTTTAACCACCTTGGTCCATCATTCTAAATGAGTCAAAGAAACAAAAGGGCAAGATTGTAATGTTGATTTCTCTGTTAAGTTGTTTTATTTTTCAATTCTAAAAGAAAGATGATTTTTCTAGCATGATATAAAAAAATTGCATTATCTGTATAGAATTATATTATTTAGAATAATTTTTCTATTGCAGTGAAACCTACTGCTTAGTGAACGGATGTATCAGATCACGGCACTGAGAAAATGCCGTGAACTGCTTCAAACAAAAGAAGATTCTAGATTTATTTTGTATGTGTATTCTTTAATAATCATTATTTATGTCAACGCTTAACCTTTGAACGGATCTTCCGATTCCAAATCTTTTCTTTTTAAAACAGCTCATTTTGGTGGTTTCATTATGCAGTTACGAATAGCCAAAAAGAGGAACATTTCTTTGTTTTTATATATATTTTATATTTTATACATTCTTATTCCAGCTTCGTATTAAATGTGTTTTCCGAAATTTTATTCAACCTTAATTCCAATGTATAACCTTTTTTTTACACATTTTTAATTAAAAAATGAAGCATGGAAACCGAAATTTTTCCTCATTAGTTATATTGTATAAACTTTTAGTGAATGATTTTTCTGAAAAGTTTTTTAACCCCCTAACTGCAAAGCAAAAGGGCAAAATTGTAATGTTGTTGGTTGTGTAATTTTATTAAAAAGCTAAAAAATATGATTTTTTCAACATGACACCAAAATTGTAATTACTTATAGGAATATACGTCTTGAGGTTATTAACTCTGACAAAATATTTTAAAACTGCATTATTTTTGCAGAATTATATTAATTTAAATAATGCTTCTATTGCTGTGAAACATGCAGCTTAATGAACAGATATATCAGTTCGTAGCGGTATCGCAATAACTATATATGAATTTGCATTTTCAGCCTTGATTGGTAATTATTTAGCAATTGCAGAATTTTTTTTTCATACTGTTAACCTTTCCTGTCTGTTTAAAATTCATTTTGCATTCTATTTAATTATCTAATTTCAAGAGTCTTTGTAGAATTCGTCGAATAGCTGATAACTGATATGATTTTTGGCAAGCGTTATTTTCGAAGAATCTTCCTTATCTAATTTAATTAACACTAGAACCGCGGCGACGGGTCATTTTGACCCGTATCATGTGCAGAGATGTCAATTCGAACCAGAAAACTCTTCATAAAATAAGCTAAATATAAGCTTAGAAAAAATAATTTCAAGAAATTAAACAGTTTTAAATAAAAATTCCGGTGAAATTTTTTTTTATAAAACTTGAATGAATTCTAGTTCGCTCGAATGAACGCGGTTCTAGTGTTAATGAGATATCTCCGATAAAATAGATCACATTTTACCGTTCTAAAATACTGAAGTCGAAAATCGGAGAAATTTGCACATATGTGATTCACACTGTAAATATGCGTGGAACTAGCTGATTTTAATTTTTTAACTACTCAAAATCAGAAAAATGTAGACTTTTCAGGAATTCTTAAAATTGTCGTTATATTTACATACAAAAGGAAGTAAAGAAACACATATATGCCTTTGGCATGATTCTTTGGCTAATGGAAATCAGGATAAAACTGTCTATTGAGTAACTCTCTATTTCTTTTCATATGAGAAAGGAAAGTTCAAGTTCTCACGTGTCAACTCGTGCGCGCGGAAAAAGTTTTGTTTCTCGGATGTTAACCTCTTCGTTCCTGAAGCTAATATAATATTACAAATACTCATTCATTGATTTTAAGATAAACAAAATGCAATCATAGATGAGAGAAAAGAACTTTTCAGAAACTACTACTTTAGATGCGTCGTATTTAAGGTTAACAAATGGCGATGTAAAATTACAAATCCTTTTTAAAAAACAGTATAATTATAACTAACTTAAAGCTACTTATTTTGAAATTTAAGACCTTTAAACACTTTAATCATATACAAATCATCAAAACATTTTATTATAAAGGGTTTAACTTCATAAATGAAGACGGGAATTAAAATGACTCCGCGATGTTCTTTGACTGTGATTATGTTACGTGGTTTTTAGTGCTTATTACTGTCAAGTCGTTTTTTATCATTACATGATTCCCAAAATACATTGATCTTCCAAAATAAATTTCAATGCTTTTTACAAACGACAAAAAAGGAAGAAAAACATTGGAGTCTTTTTGACTCTATGTTTCTGACTGCGTGAAGAAATTCATGTCTTCATTTACGGGTTAACGGGGTCCGGGACACAGAAATTCCAAATTTTTTAAAGGATTTTTACTGCATTAATTGTTATTTAATATTTTTTGCTAAAAAATACGTTTAATCATGTTTCTATCTTAACAGGATACAGTACCTTTAAAATCATCTCTTCAATTTTGAATAATACTGTAGTATATATGAGGACCCCAGAAGCCAAGGGGTATAAGTGACAAAATTGGAAAAAATAAACTAAGTACACAGACGACCTGAAATTATGCTGTTTTCATTTCAGGTAAAGAAATATAGGTGATTTTCTTATTATTTGCTGAGTTATAGAGATACACCACTTTTTTCGAAAAACAAACAATATTGATTAATTATACATTTAAAGAAAATTGTACTTTATTTTTTTTTAAGTTATTGAAATAAGAATTCAAAAGCCAGAATGCAACAAGCAGAAGTTTCCTATTTCAATTTAGTCATTTGTTATTGATGTTCCAATTTAACATCAATTATCTTTAAACTCAGTTTACTCCAAATCGAAATTTTGTCACTTGTACCCCTTGGCTTCTGCGTCGTCATATGAGGAGGCGTAATACTTAATACTAAAATGTAAGTTAAATTAAAAACAAAATTCTTGTACAGCAGTCTATTCTACTATAATTTAAATTTTAAAAAATGCAATTTTTAAAAAATTTCTACTGTTTATTTAAATATGAATATTTTTGCTTCAATTTTTTTTTCCACATTCATCAGAATGAATTACACAAAATTGTGCATGGACTTTTAAATGTATGAGATTTTACATTTAATACGACTTTCTTTGTCTCTTGTACATTAAAAAATAAAGAAAATTCAACAAACTCTCAATTTAAATATTTTTTAAAACATAACTATAAAGTTGAAAGTTATATCCATGCACAAAAATACTAAATACACCATAGAGAACAAGTAATAAAAAAAAATCAAACCTCTATGTAAATTAGCAAAATGACTAGTATTTTTCGAACAACAAGCCAGTTATCAAAATATGAACAGGGAGAAAAATCAGTTTAAAATTTTAATTTATGTGGCCAATTGCGCTGGATCTATTAACAAAATTTACAATATATCATTATACAGTACTCGTATAAGTAAAAATGAGGCATCAAAATATTCACAATTAAGAAAGCTTTCAATTAACATTAAAAAAAGAAAATTGATATTTTGACCAATTTCAAGGTACTGTGTCTCCTTAATTAAAAAAGGGAATATTAATTTTTACTCTTTGGTGTGTTTTCAAATTGTAGCTTTCAAGCAATGATTGTTTTAGAAACGACTTCTTTTAAAAACGCGTTTTTCTTCATGATGGGTTTTGTCACCATTCTTCCTATTTAAATTGTTATAACTAAAGAACAGTTTAAGACAATTGTTCAAACTTGGAACATGTCTTTTATCAATTTTTAAGCTATTGCATAGCTTTTATCGCGGGCTTTGAGCGCGGCGACTGAATGTAGAAATTCCGTAACGAGAAAAACCTAACACTCCTAACAACCTAACACTCCGGCTAACGTCGCTTCAGTTTGGCAGATTTTGGCACGGTATCCTTCGGTAGACTTCCGCAGACATTGACGTGGTATTTTTCAGATATTTTGAGAATATCAAGTCTCAAACTTATGTTTCTTATTTCAGTTACCATAAATCTATAGTTTCAATGATAAAAATTCCTGATTAACCTACATGTATTGTAAGACAATAAAAATATTTTAAACGATATTAACTTCTCATTTATTCAATAAAAGAAAAAAATTTGTTTTCTTATCGATCATCACGCTCAAAAAGTGTAACTTGAATTAATATCAAAGAAAAAGAAAAAACCTAAATTAATATCAAAGACAAAAAAAAAAAAAAAAAAAAAAAAAAAAAAAAACTGCATAAATAAAAAAATATATAAATAATTAAATTTTTTTCCAAATTTGTAGAATGTGTATAGAAAAGAATCGTCTTAAGATAAAACAAGGGTGGATAATGTAGCTTTTGGTGATTGGAGACCCGCCCCGTGGTGTGGATCGAAAAATTTAAAATGCTTATAACTCGCGATCTAATTTTAGTAGCGCGGCCAAATTTTGTTTGGTAATTTATTATGAGACAGTGTTAATTTTTGGTGACAGGAGACCCCCCCCCCACGGTGAGGGTCGAAAATTTAAAATGCTTATAGCTCGCGGTCTAATTTTAGTAGCGCGGCCAAATTTTGTTTGGTAATTTATTATGAGATAGTGTTAATTTTTGGGGACAGGAGACCCCCCCCCACGGTGAAGGCCGAAAAATTTAAAATGCTTATAACTCGCAATCTAATTTTCGTAGCTCGGCCAAATTTTGTTTGGTAATTTATTATGAGACAGTGTTCATTTTTAGTGACAGGAGACCCCCCACGGTGAGGGTCGAAAAATTTAAAATGCTTCTAACTCGCGATCTAATTTTCGTAGCGCGGCCAAATTTTGTTTGGTAATTTATTATGAGACAGTGTTACTTTTGGTGACAGGAGACCCCCCCCCCCCACGGTGAGGGTCGAAAAATTTAAAATGCTTATAACTGGCGATCTAATTTTCGTAGCGCGGCCAAATTTTGTTTAGTAATTTATTATGAGACAGTGTTAATTTTTGGTGACAGGAGTTTTCCCACGGTGAGGGTCGAAAAATTTAAAATACTTATAACTCGCGATCTAATTTTCGTAGCGCGGCCAAATTTTGTTTGGTAATTTATTATGAGACAGTGTTAATTTTTGGTGACAGGAGACCCCCACCCACTGTGAGGAACGAAAAATTTAAAATGCTTATAACTCGCGATCGAATTTTTGTAGCGCGGCCAAATTTTGTTTGGTAATTTATTAAGCTATTGCATAGCTTTTATCGCGGGCTTAGAGCGCGGCGAAAGAATCTAGAAATTCCGTAACGAGAAAAAAAACCTAACACTCCGACTAACGTCGTTTCAGTTTGGCAGATTTCGGCACGGTATCCTTCGGTAGACGTCGGCAGGCATTGACTCGGTATTTTTCAGATATATAGAGGATATCATGTCTCAAACTTATGTTTCTTATTTCAGCTACCATAAATATATAGTTTCAATGATAATAATTCCTGATTAACTTACAAGTATTGTAAGATAATAAAAATATTTTAAACGATATTAACTTCTCATTTATCAATAAAAGAAAAAAAATTGTTTTGTCATCATGCTCAAAGAGTGTAACTTGAATTAATATCAAAGACAATAAAAACTGCATAAATAAAAAATAAATAAATAATTATAATTGCATAAGTTGATAAAAAATGCTTTACCGCGGCAGTCCCCGAGTGCCACACGTATTTTTTTTTAATTTAATTTTGAATTATTAAGTTTGATAAAATATTAATTTTTAAATATATGATTTTTTTATTTGCATTATTTTTTATCAAATTTTTAATTTCAATATTTTTAAGTTTTATTTAAATTAATATTTTTGCCAATTGAAAATCAAAATTAAAACTTATGTATTTCAGTTTGTTTATATAAAAAATTGAAATTCTACAATTAATATCTAAAGTTATAACGATTTTATTTGACACCTTTTATAATAAATTTTAAATAAGGAAATAAAAAATATATAATATGTATTATCATTTGATTTTGTTTACTAATAATATAGTTTAACTCAATAAATAAAAATTATTTAAAAATATGTCCCGGACCTCCAAGTTAAATAAATATGAAAATTCTGTATTTCTTGGCTACACTATCTTGAAGGTAATTTTATAAACTCAGATTGAAAAAAAAAACTTCTTTTATGAAGAAATCAGCATATATGTTGTCACTTATTGGTTTGCTTTTAAACTTAAAAAAAAAAAAAAAAAAAAAAAAAAAAAATCCAACTGGTAAGAAATGAAGTAAAAAAAATCATACAGTTTAGTTTTTATGAGTAAATGAATAGATGTCTACATATGTGGACGAAGGTACCAAAAAGGATATACCATTTGGATACATTCAGGAACTAACACACAACATTTTTGCATAAATATTCTGTAATATCTAATATAATGGAGAATATAATGAGAAATAATTCAATTAAACCCATGAATAAATAACAACAATTATCGAATTTGCAATACTATTTATTGATGCATAATATATCGGTTTCGTATAAAAATGTATTTGATGTTATTCCATAAGGATAATTTATTGATTCAATATCAGTTCAGATTGAATTTTTAAGCATTGGAATCGAGATTTTCTTCTTACAGATTAATAGAAGCAAAACTAACTAACAATTCCGTCACGAAGTTAGTACAATTTTTTAGACTTATCATATTTTCAAATAATAAAACTAGAAATTTATTGATTGTGTCTAAATTCAAACTAATCATGCTTCATTTTGGATTGAAAAATGTAACATTTATTTGAATAGCCCAAAATTTAAAGTATGATTTTATAAAGTCTTCATTTTTTTCAAATTGTAAGAAAACCTCAATGGTGCTTTTATTGAGCGAAGACATGAAAAGTGTTTGTTATTAGATTGGCAATTAAAATGAATATCTCAAATAGTTTAATGCAAAAGATATCTGATAGATAAATTTAAAAATAAAAGAAGTAACATTTTTATATTACAATTTATAATTAATTTTTTTTTTTTTTATCAATATTGAAAATTTTTTAGAATTATGTTCAATGCTTTTGCGTTCTGACGATGGTTTGTAATTTATATTATTAAATGTATCTGAATACAATTTGTTTTCAAACTAGTCAGAAATAAGTCATTTAAGAATTTCATATCGAAGAATAAGATGTAAATGCTATCACAGAATCTGTTGCATGTAACAGGTACTATATTTGATTTTTTTTTTTCAGCTTCTATTTCTTGAAGGTTAGTTTTTGCTATGTTTAAACAAAAAAGCCGTTTCATCTGAACGAAAAAAAAATTTCACATTTTTTTTTGTACATACCGTAATTTCGAGTGTATAACCCGCAGATCAAACAATTCTTTTTCGACCCAGAATTTTTTAAGAGACAAATGTAACTAGTTAGATCGCCGTAAATATTTATCTTCTTTTACTAAATAAGATTTCTGGGTCCAAAAAGAATTGTTTGATCCGCGGCTTATACACCCGAAATTATGGTAATTTCTAATCCCGTTATATGAAAAATATGTTCTTAATTAATCGATAAAAAATTGCGAATGATTAAGTTATGTTTCATGAAAATTCGTTTAGAAAAAAAAAAAAAAAAAAAAAAAAAAAGAATATTAATGGTGTTTCTGGATTTGAAGATTTCAGTTGTTTCATTTAAATTACGATATTTAAATTCATTTAAAATTATTTTAATCGAAATAAGAAAAAATGAAAAAGGAAAAAGAAAGAAAGAAAAATTGAAAACCATTAACATATTTTTATTATTTAAAATCACACAAATCTGGGTAGATTGCGGGAAAAGCCTAGTAGGTAGAACTGCTCTGTTTTCTAACTGCCAAACAGAGTAGGGGAGAGTGGGGATACTTGAGCATAGGGGATACTTGAGCCACCCCCTTTATCTCTACAGTTGTTCAATTTTTCTTTCTAAAACTGGCAACATGGTAACATATTTATAGTTCTGAACATGTAAAAAAGAAATCATATACCTTGGTACCATTTTTAAAGTATGGTGATTAACCCTTTGAGCTCTGCTGGTAGAATTTTCTACCACAAAATTTTAATTCTGAAATGTCACAACGACACCAGAAAATTCGACCAAATTTATTTGAAAAAGGTTTAATGCATTTTTTCGCGTATATTGTAAATCGGTTTTTTTCTTTGCAAAATACTGGTGCGAATGTGACATCTGGCTCAAGTATCCCCTCCATGGGGATACTTGAGCCACAATGTAAAAGAAAAAGTAAAAATTTATTAGACATAGAAAAATAGTTCAAAATTAATTGAAAGTGGTTTTCAAATGAAGAAAAAATATCAAATTTTCATTTTCAATATTTTATTTTGTTCTAAGAAATTCTAAAAAATTTTAAAAAATTAAAATTTAAAAAATGGCTCAAGTATCCCCATCTTCCCCTATTTCACAATTGAAAAAAGTTCTTAAAAAACATAAATTTTCTCGTAAAGTATCTGCTTTTTTATTGAAGTCTTAGCCATTCTTTGCCGTAAAATGAACACATTAATTTTACAATATATAATTTTCTTTTTGTCATGCATCACAGTGCTGAAATGCACTACTAGATATATGTATTTCAATTTTAAACTTTTAGAGATGATTATTTAAAAAGCAGCTTTCCCCCAACTAATTAAACATATAGAAGTTTTATTTTTATAAATCGTACTCCACTTTTCTTTAAAAGATTGAGTCATGTAATTTAAAAATAACGCGCTATTGTCAACTTACCTGAACTATGACAACAAAAGATGGATGAGATTTCCTCGAGCATTTCTACCCAGTGAGATACAAAAATCAGAATAAGAGCTCTCAAGTCCTTCCGTCAAATAAGTATCCCAAACCTCGTCGAGTATTTTCCTAAAAACAGAGTAAACAAGCCTTCAAAAGCAGCAAGAGGGTAAGAGCCCGTACTTTTGATCATGGGTGGGCATGTTGAAGAGCTTTGTTCAAAGTTAGTATTAGCATTTGAACGAGCTAAGTAAATCTTAGCTATCGACATCAAACAATTAGGAGTTTACACCTTTCAACTTTAACACCCACCGCTTAAAATTTAATATTTGCCTATAGAATGCTTTTGAATGTAAATCCGTGAGTTACAGTATATAAAATATCGGACAGTTATAAAGTAAACAGCATAATTTTATCTCAGAATGATGGCTCAAATTTTATTTCTGTGAAATTATTTGGAATCTACTGGTAACCATTTATCTTAAGCCTTGTCTAAATTTAAGGGAGCTAAAAACCGAAATTTTATTAAAAAACATAGAAAGTAGTTCGCAAAACAATTGACTCTGTGTATTTACATTGATAAAAATACACAAGACCCTATAAATTTACATGCTTAGAAATAGTAAACAGTTGCTGTTCATACTGCGATAAATTATAATATATTATAAGGGAGTGCATTGTAACTGAATCGATCAAATTTCGAAAAATATGCGAAACATCTTTCGCTACAAAATTTTACAATATACTTAAATACATAATTTAGCTATTTGGAGCTAATAGATTTCCTTTTTGTTTCTCTTCATAAAGGTTCCAGTGAAAAACTTATTTTTTTTTCATCTTTTATAAAAATGTCTTTAAATAAGATTTAGAATCTTGATTGAATGTTTTTAACAGGGAACTATTGGAAATGTGCCGGGGTTCTCTTTTTCTTTGTTTTCGTAGGACTTTTTAACAGTGCATATTTGGAAAAAATTTCCTTCTTTCTTTAAAAATTATGCTAATTTATAATTGAATTCTGTCATTAAACTATGCTGAATGACATTATTAATTAAACTAAATTTTACGGAAAACTAAGCTAAATTTTAGAAATGACAACTTTAGAAAACACTAATGTTTAAACTTGATTTTAACGCAAAATATTTTGCACTAAAATCTGTTACATATATTTTATGTACTTTCATCCGTCTACTGTTTTCAACTTCCACTATGAAATGAATAAATAATTAACATACACGTTCTAATCTTTTTAGTTTAGATGCATTTTAAGCATAATCTTTAAAAATAAGATAGTAAATTTTAAGAAAAATTTTATATTTCATTTAATGAATTATTTCAAAACTTTATCACTTTACATTTAAAATATTGCTGCATTGTTAAAATATACTTTAATAAGACAGTAACGCATCATTAGAATATTTATTTTCCTTTAAACATTTAATGTATGCATCCACTGTCTTTGAAATAAAATTTCAAAGCAGTTATTGGCAACAGCTGATGAATGATTTATGAGGTGCCGAAAATAATTGAATTTTGATATCTAACTATAACCTTCATAGTTTCAAACCTTGTTTTTATTTCTAAGCCGCTTGGAATCTTCTAAACTACTGACACTGAAGATTGCTAGATGTCATCTTCATTTCAGTTGTTCACTGGTAACTCAACACTTTCAGCAGTTTAAAAGACGCTTCAAAAATATTTTGAAACACTAATTCGTTTCCAAAAGCTATAATTGACCTTTATCACTAAAGTTATTGAATGTGATTATTTGCCGGAAAATCAATCTAATTCTCGGCATATGATTAGATGGAAGCTTTAAAGCGTCATATATGGAAATTGAAAGTGACATGCCTATAGTTTAATGCGCTTATTTTTTCATTGTAGAAGCAATATCAGAGTAATTATAATGTTACAAACGTATAAATTGGAAGTTACTGACGTATATTGCTTTTAAATATTCATCATGACAGAATCAATCAAAACTCTCATCACAATTATTCATATTGTCACCAGAAGCATAATTTATGCTTAAATTTAGAATAAATATGTTCGAAATATGGATTGTTGGCATGAGGCGCTGTTTTTAACTTTTCGTGTACTACAGCCATAAAAAGAAAGAATTTCCTGAAAAGAAGTTTTTTTAATTTGCACACATTACTCATTACATTTGTATCTTGATTTTTGAACATTTTTTAAGCACTTTTACCCTTCATTATTTTCTTAAAAATTCACAGAATTTTGTTAGGTTTAAAGAAAAGCGACAGATTAAAAAGTGCATTTCAAATCCATTTCCTCCAAAATTAAACATAATATATATAACGTTCTACATACACTTAGAAATAATATCTATATATAGTATGCATACAAATGAAATAATTTTAGATGATCAAATCGTCAATAGCATTCAGTCATGGACTTCATTTATTTAACGACCATATATTTAGGAAATCATTTATTTATTAATAAAGAAGTAGCTATTCCTAAGCAGAAAATACGACCAAACATTTATTTTTTTATTTAAAATAGAGTTTTAATTTTAAAATAGCTCGCAAAATATCTGTAACATTTCACGATTCTTTTTTCAGAATCAGAATTAGTATTTTGAAGTTTTCTGAGTTCGATAAGCAATTTAAACTACTAAGTAATATAAAACATGCTGTTATCATAAAAAATCGATATATATTGGCTATTTATAAGAAACTAAATGGTTAAAGTACATCGTATTGTTTATAATCTGTAATTTGAAAATTTAATGTTTAGCTTTAAAAAGTGATCTTAATATGTTCGTTTTTTCAATATTTTTTATACATTCCAGTGATGTACAAAAAAGAAAAAGAAATCTCAGCTGGGTCGGACTACAGGTACAGGTAGATTTTAAAGTAAGTGTAATTTACTACAAAAACAAATTAGAGTCAATATAAATATTAGATTACAAATGACGAACGGAAAACTTCTGAAGTTAAAATAAAAACATGCATTAGTTATATGGATTTTTATTTTTTGTTCATGGATCAAACAATAATAAAATTATGATGAGATCCACTCAAGGCAAACTTGTCGCGAATCTAACATTATTTATGTGATTAATTCTAATTAATTAATCTTTTTTTTAACAGTTTGACGTTTTCTGCTTTTATGTTGCTATGGGTATTGCATTACACAAAAATATAGTAAAAATTTGTTATCTAGGCATTAAAAGCTAATGGTACATATATTACGCTGGACTTGTCATTATGAATATCCAAACCATCCCTGTCTTTAAGGGTTAATAATTCGGCTAATTACCGATGATTTTTTTCGAAAATCATTTTCAACGATCATTTTATACTTCTGCTATGATAGGTACCTCCAGTGTTCCTCAACGCCTTTGCTGAATGCCCGCAAATCGAAATTTGTGTGTAAAGAAAAAATGCGCTTTTCTTAAAAAATATGTGACTTAAGGTAATCGCTAAGGTTTTCCTGTAAGGTTTAAGTTAACGTATTCTGCCTCTAATTTGTTTATAATTTTAGTTTCACTATAAATTTGGAAATAGAGAAAGTGCATTTTTTTTTTCATTACAATTTTGACAATATCTCTCAAAATATAACACCTACAATTAAAAAAAATGAATTTTTGAGTTCAGCGTTAGGAAAACGTTGACACTGTAATACTTCAAACAATATGTAGGAATTTTTTTTCAATAAAATTAATTATCTCCTTTACGTTTTTCTAAAACATATTTGTGACTGTTTAATAATCTGTAAATATGTCTACCAATAGTCTTTATTGCTTCTCCCAATAAAAAAATTTCCATGTTTCATAGTTTACGAGTGAAATGGCTGTGAAAGACAGACAGGAGTGGTCCTAAAATGGTTCCAGTTTGGCTTTTTAAGCCCGGAAACCTAAAAAAGCTAAGTGTTCCTAAACAAGCTTTTGTAAAGATGTGATTTCAAAAAATATCTTAATAGTAATTTTGAATTACGTTTATCATATTTTTCTTTAAATTTTTAACGACATTTTCACTTAAAAGTTTTTAAAAACTATACATGTACCGGGTGTTCCAAAAATGACTGATGAATTTTAAAATTCAATAACTTGCAAACGGTGTCAGCTATTTAAAAAATTTTTGCAGGAGGGTTATGTATAATGTCCGGAGTTTTTTTACCGTAATTTTTTATTTTAGTTCGCATCTCAATCAATAGGTGGCGCTGACGGCAATTGATGGCCAGGTCGACGCTTTACTCAGCACTGATCACCTGGCCTTCAATCGCCGTCAGCGCCACCTATTGATTGAGATGCGAACTAAAATAAAAATTTACGGTAAAAAAACTCCTAACATTATACATAAACCTCCTGCAAAAAAATTTTATATAGCTGTCACCGTTTGCAAGTTATTGAATTTTAAAATCCATCAGTCATGTTTGGGGCACTTGGTATTTGAATGTTTCAAGATTAGATAGATAAATAAGTTTTGTAATTAAAGGGTGCACATATGAAAAAGGGATCTAAAACGCTTCAAAACATATTTATACAAGTAGTTATTTATATATCTTGCATCAAACTATTAAACTCTTATCTGCTAAAAAAAGGATAAGATTTTGAACATTCAAATTTTCAAATTGAATCGAAGCCGTAATAAATTACCCTGCTATGTTTTAGGAACTTTTACAAACGTAAAAATTGGAATGATGAAAATTTGAAGACGACGAGTGGAAAGCACCAAGCATGATAAAAATCTTTGGTAAATTATACGGTTCCAATTTAAAATTGCAGCATAACTTCTAAATATATTTTAATTTTCTTTATCAATTTTTTGACTTACCAAATAGACTAATTTAACTAAAGAATGATTTTTATAATCAGATAAGTCTTGTCAGATTGTGGAATTTATTTATCTAAACAATCAAGTATATTTTTCAACTAGTAACAGCTCTTATTTAAAAATTAATCGTATATCATTAAATAAAACAAAGATTGCTATTCTGAAATAGTGATAGATATTTTTAGTAATAAAATTATCTAAATTGGTAACTTTGAATCGGAATCATTGATTATTTTACACACATACATATATGTATATTTTATTCATAAATGAATGTATTGGTCTTAAAATGTGCTTTGCATATTTCAATAATTGTAGTTCTTGCTTTGTATATTTTACACAAAGACTCTTTTTATGCGAAAATTATGAACGAAAAAGACCCGAAATTCTTTAAAGGAATAAACATAAATTAAAAGCTTAACTTTATAGAACAACTGTGTTCATTTCCGCAAAAATGCTCAAAATAATATGGAGTAGCTTTGGATACTTTTCCATCACTACTGAATTCAATTAGGCGATTGTTTGTTTCCTGCAAGCTTCTTTTTTCCTTAAAAGGAACACTTTACGAACAATAGCTCGATTGTGACATTTCCCAAGGTAATTGTATTCCTTTCCATGATTTTATTTTTAAAGCTGATTTAACAGATAAGACGTGAGCCGAAAAACATAAATGTCTTTTGTTAAGGTTAATTTTATTTTGGTCTACTTGTAATTATCCTATAGGATGGAATTTTACTTTGTGAAATACTTGCTAGCATTTTTGTTCACGTAAACTTTGTTTATGAGTGCGTATTCGGTGGAAACGTGTACTCCTTCTATAATTTACTCCCCTCTTTTATATTGGATACAGATGTTATTTTACTTCAGCATTTTTACAATTCTTTACATGTATTTCTAAAATAGAAAAACACTCATGACAAATTAATTTTTAAGTAAACTACCTTTATAAAAGCTCATAGTTCCCGTTTTCTATATTTTTACACTCCCCCCCTTTTTTTTTCTTCGAAAGCCACTTTTATAAGTTTACGTTTATACATAAAGAGTGTACAAGCAAAAAAGTCGCGCTGTTATTTGCTGCTTTACTTTCTAAACCAACTTTTTAACGGCCACATTTTACATAAACATTTACAGGTTGTCCCTTCCTATTATTGACCTATAGCTAATTTCTAAACCATTCGTTTTAGAAATGTTTCAAACGTTACTCTTCATGTCTGAAAATCTGTTTAATTCTACATAGTTACTTTTTTCTAATATTACGAAATTAAAAAATTTTCTCGGCCACTTCGTTCTATCTAAAAAAGAACGAAGTTATAGTAAAAAAAAAAAAAAAAAAATTAATCCAGGATCTAACAAGTAAAACAGTAAGAACTCCGTTCTTGATTGAAAACAGACTTGACACCAAATTTACTAATTCTTTGAATTTTATGAATTTTAATCTTTTTTTCTAAAAAACCTGTATTGTTCTATTTTGTTACAGTAAAATACCGTAAATTCATGAAATTCAAAGTATCATAATTCGGTAAGTTTAAATCATAGAATAAAGTAATATATATTGTTTTACATAGAGAAAAAAAGTACCAATGAATACTAGAAAAAAAGTATCTAGATTCCTAGTTTTTAGATCTAAAACTCCTATAAAAAATTAAAATTACTTTTTTTAAAAGTATAATTATTTGAAAGAAAAAGGATTTTCGTATGAAAAAGAACAACATTTGAGGCATTTTTCTAGTTGAATCTGATCCTCAAAACTAACGATTTAGGACATACAGGTCCAACATGCTATGTTGCGTCTAAGTAGTTGTTATAGTGTTGTATGCAGCGTTGCCAATTAGGCTGGTGTTGTTTATTTATATGGCTTGAATTCTACCCCAGATTTTAAATAGAAATATTAATCATTCTTACCTGTTTAAAGCATCCAAATATTTTCCCGTGACTTCGAAAGAAAGACCGCGATAAAAAGCGACTTGCAGACTTCACCCGATACGCTGGTCAGTTTCTCTATAAAATCCTTAAAGCAAAGAAAATATCTCTAGCAAAGAAGAATATAAAAAAATAACTTTCTTTAATATCCAATCAAATATCCATAATTGCTGTCTAATTTGTATAATCTTACGTTATCCAGTTCAAAGTCGGGCTAATTCCATGGGTTCTGTAGTGTAAGTCACATAACTTATTAATTGCTATGCTTGTTAACCACCGTTATTTTCGAAAAGTCTGCTTGGCCTTATTAAATTAATGAGAATGTGCCAATAAAATTAATCACATTTTTTTTGTTCTATAATACTGGTAGGTAAAAATCGTAGCCTGTGACTTACACTACAAGTACTCATGGAAATAGCCAGTCGATGTTGACGACATAATAAACAAAATAGCACTAAAACCACTAAAGTGTCTATTTTTAAGAATTTTTTTAGTGGGTTTGTCATCTTGAATTTTCCGTTTCTAGCTAAAATTGCAGCAGGGGCATCGCGAAATTTCCCAAACGTGCGTTCCTAAACCCTATTATATCCTTTTAGGCGGGAATTTCTAAAATAGATAAAATGCATGATTAAATTAATTTTAGTAAGATTAGTTATTGCCAAATTCGTGCCTCTGTCTAACAATACTGCGAAATGACATAAAAGTTCCGTTCCTCCTGCTTATTCTAAAAAAAAGGAAAAGATAATTTCTAAAATCAATGAAGTATGTGTATAATTAATTTTAATAAATTTGTTTTTCTAAATTTCTCGCCTCTATACAAACCTGCTTCTGAGATACGGCGAAATGACATAAACGTCCGACCAACCCATTCAATCTTCTTAGACGAGAATTTCTAAAATAAATAAAATGCATGTTTAAATTTGTTTTAGTAGGTTAATTATACTCACATTCATGCCTCCATCTAAAACTGCTGATAAGTATGTGGAATAGCCTAAAAAATTATACCTCCCTTTAATCCTTTTAGAGAGGTGTGGAATTACTAAAATCGCTGAAATAAATGTTATTAATTATTCTTTTAATAGGCTTTTTATCTTGTATTTGTTGGACAAATTTTCTATTTCGAGATAATGACCAGTACTTTATGAAAGTTCTGGTACTAAATCACTTAAAATCTCCTGAGTTCCTTGTTGAGTATGAAACCTGTTATTTAATGCTAAATTTCCTAGAATAAATCATACTTACAATACAGTTTAACCCCTTGAAGGGCACCGGTATATTATATATACCACTTAATTTTAATTCTCTTAAGCCACATTGGCACCGGAATTTTAGTATTAAGTTTTGTTTTTTACAATGTACGTGAAAAACAGCTTTTACTTACTATCATATAAATTTGTTCATGAATCCCGGTGTCAATCTATCATTTGAAGATTTTAGGAACAGAAGTGCTTTGCCCCTCAAGGGGTTAAACATGAATTATGAACATTACACATGCACATTATGGGATCTTTATTTAATTTTTAAAAACGCCAAAGTTTTGTCAATGAAAATGAGTTGTTTAGTGACTTAATTTCTCAAAAGCGTTTTCTTTTCCCATTTAAGATTTAATGTATGGTTGCAGGGCTAGCGGATTGAGAAAAACATCATTTTAATGACTTTAAAAGAAAATAAATCAGTTTCATGAATAAAAATGAGCTGTATTTATCTTCCGCTAATCCATTCCTTTTTTTTTAACGTTCTTTTGAAAAAAATCTCGCCTAACAGATATAATCACGAGATTAAATCTTGCGTTCACAGAATTATATCTTGTATAGGAAAATATACAAAAACAAAAGAATTCCTCAGAAACAAATAAAGATAAACTGTTCATTAAGACTTCTTTTATTAACATGTAAAATTACAGAAATTTTTTAATGTTGTAGACATGCTCGAAAACAAATATTTTCTTTAAAAGGATAAAATACTTTATAATGGAATTTTAACAGCTAAAAATAATCTTATTCAGCTTTAATAAATAAATTCCCTTGTAGAAATGGTGTTAAACATTTAAAAGATACTCCAGTAGATTAGAATACTTAAGGGAACAAACGACCCTCAAGCTTAAAAAAATCGATTTTTCACAAAAAACTATGTGAAAGTCTGAACACTTTTGCGCATTTAAAAAAAATCATGAAAATATTCCAATTATTTCCAGAGATATGATACAAAACATAAAAGTCACTCCTATGGTGAATATTTTAATAATTTAACTTTAAAGCCATTTATCTCAAAATGTGTTTTTTTTTTTCAGATTGCGCGCAGGATATCTCTGAAACTATTCAATATTTTTTCTTGAAATTTTCTCAGATTGTGTAGCATATCAGATCCTTCAAAATGAACCTAAATTTTTACATCTCCACCCCCCCCCCCTCTCCTTCCAATTTTTCATGCAGATCACACTTCAGATTTCGTTACAAAATAATTGTTATTTTAGACTTTTTTTTTTAAATATATTTTTAGCCTAAATTTGAACAAATTTAGGTTCAGATTAAAGAAAAAGTATTGTAATATGTTATTACAGGTAATTTTTTGTATTACATTTTATATTTTGTTTGAAATCATATGGGCAAGCAGTTGTATCAGTTTAAAAAAATACTTACGGTTTAAACCTTTACAAAAAATAAACTTTTTTTTTCCTTTAAAAGAATATAAGAAATATCTTTTAAATTATAATCCTTCAACTTATAGTCAGTAAAAAAGTTATAGTCATAGAGCAAATGCATTCTGGGAAATTAAATGTTAAACATGATTATTTTTCTTGCCTAATTTTCATTTTTAAAGGTCGTATGTGCCATTAATAATGAACTAATGATAAAATATGAACTACATTCTAAAATATTATAGGCATGCATAGGAATAAAAGTTCTCTTTAATCTCATAAAATGCTTTGTTCAAGAAATTTTAATGAGATAAAAATAGGATCTTTATCTTTAATTAAGAATTGAATACTTAAAGATAACTTCAAAATAGATACAATGAACTACAAGAGTAGATTTAAAAATACTATCCTATATCCATTATTCTAAAAATTAGACAAAAATAAATATTTCCTTAAACCTTATAAAATATTGCATTATTAAATATTTATAACATAAAAAAACCCTCATCTACATTAATTAGTAAATGAATTTCAAAATGTGAGGAAATTAGAAAGAAGTACTGCAGTAGATTTAATGATAATATATACTTCATAAGATACACAAGAGAACTGAAAAACTCTTGCTTAAAAGATTCATTGATGATGCTGCTACTTCACTGTCAAGAACATTTAATCTTGTAAAAAAGTGACCTTTGCAAACAGACGTGAAATAATAAGCGAAATAAAGTTTGATTAAAATGCATCAGTGAACTCGAAAAGTCATTCATCAAATAAGTGGCATGAGGAATGGGTCACAAGTGGCAGCCACCCACGCTTTGAGAGTTCACCAATAGCTTCCACTTATTCCCTAAGGGCACAAAATTACAAAATTTATCTTTTCACACTACTATGTATATATATATATAAATTCTGTTCCAATTTCCTTGTACTATCAACGAGTGTCATTTGTAGAGAAGCGTTTTAAACAGAAATCTTTCGTCATTGAATAAACGCAAAAATACAAACAAGAGAAATCACGTTGAAAGAGTGTAAACCAGTTGAATGCTTAAGTGGAGCATCTTTTTCAGTAAATATGTTCTCATAGCGGATCTGTTTTTCTTAAACTTTTATTTCAAGGATTAGAAGTTCAGAGAAGAAGCAAGTTAGAAGAGTAAAAACTGCACAATAAGTCTAGCGATTATAGGAGGATTAAAAATTTTATGAATTATTTGATAACCTAATCTGACAAGACCTAAGTTAATACTTGACATTTACGTCAAAAATTTGCCATTAAAAATAAACCATACGTTTCAAAGTGCAAATAAAATAAGAAAATGAGGGATCATGAATAGATTATGAAACTAATAGATTATTAATAATTTTTAAATAGAATTTATTTAGCCAGCTCTCTACATGATCTAGATGTTATAATGCATCGGGTAATAAATTAAAATTTAGCTAAGCTTTAGAACATATAACACGATTTTTTTTCCACTTATGTCTTATAAGCGATATTATGCCTGAATTCATTTATGTTGCCTAGTAAAAAGCAAATAATAATAAAATGCTATACATACAGTGTTGCCATTTACAATACAGAACAATGCAGTGAAACCATCGAATTTTTTTTTGCATTTACGTACTTGCAAATGCACAATGAGTACTGGCCGACCTTTTCCCATGGGAAACACTTTGTAATGTATATAACCCATTAGTGCCTGAATTATTTTCTTCGTTAAAATTCAAATTTTGCATTTTCTCACCACTTTTAAAGCAAGCATAACTTTTATCTGCATTTATCGACGACTTTGCCTCGAGAAAAAAAGTATTCATTTATCCTCTTTTTTTTTACTGGTGTAAAATGTGTTTACTCGAATATTTTAAAACTGTCCCAAAATTGGGACGCTAGGCACTAATGGGATAAACAGTATGTAAGTAGAGTAACATCATTCAAAAGTATTTAAAAAAATTATCACCCATAGACCGCCATAATGTATCAAATTCTTTGTTGTGCTCTCTAAAAAACTATACACGCTACACACTTCATTTTCAATAAGGAACATGTTATAAGCCACTTGTCAATTTTATGGTAAATCTAAGGGTGTTTATTAACAGAAAGTACAGACGAACAGACAGGCACTATGAACTGAAGTCGTATACATATTTTCTCTGTTTTAATAGCTAAATCACTCTAATTAGCTAGTTGACTTTTGAAAATTGCACTAATGAAATAATGTAAAATACTACTTTTAGCTGTTATCTCTAAATAAATGTTCCGTATTAAGAAATACATGAGGCGTTCAGGAGTCAATCCGATTAACTCCATGAAATAAAAATGCTCATTTTAAACATTTAATTATTTATCTAAAAGAAACTGCTTTTGTTTTCACCATATTTTGATTATACTCTTTAATTGTTTTATAATCAAGGGTATTTAATAAGCACTGTATAGATATATAAAAAAAATTCCAAACCAATCATCTCATTACCTGAATTTCTAAAAGAATGGAGTTAGTCGGATTGAACTCTGGACGTCTCTTATAATATTCGAAAAAGATTGAAACGCTCTTTACTTTTTAAAATCTTGAAGCTATAGACGCAATGTAAATTCAGAACAAAGTAGCAAACAATTTTATATTAATAAGATAACAGTTTCGTTAATTTTAGGAAGCTTGCAAATTTTATATTTTATGCAACTATTTTATACAAAATTATTCTATAAAAAACGTGTTTTTTTTTTTTTTTTTTTTTTTTTTTTTAAAGCTTCAACAAGATAAATACTAGTGGTGAAAAAGATGCGCAGTAATGCGCCAATTGTTATGTGTTGTCAGTTGTCAAGCTTAATAATATTCTTCGCATTATTAAATCTGGAAAATTCTATCATTTAATAACGCGAAGAATTCTAGTAAAATTTAGTAATAACTGTCGGCCCACTGCACAAATCATCTCCACCGCTGCCGTTTTTACAAAAGATATCATACCCGTATCTTTAAGATTAAATGAACTGTAATAAAATAAAAAAGCGCACTTAACATTTTTTACATTATTTAAAATGTTACTTTATCTCCTATAAATATAGTTTCAAAAAGTCCTTCCTGCCAGTACCGGGAGGAAGAGGTAGCTTTCATATTTTTTACATAAAAAAAAAATCAAGTTATATTATTTAACCATACAAAGCTCAAATTAGTGGAATACGATAATAGAAGTTTTAATACTTGTTTTTATCAATACTAAATATGAATGGGAACTTCGAGAAATTAATCAACTTTATACAATCTAGTTTTATTTAAAGCGATCTATATTCGATGGTCAAATTCGGTGATACAATGCAGTGCCTGCCATTTTAAAATAATATGATGGGTAAAATTAACCAATGAGCTTGATCGAGATCTTAGAATGTCCAGTGACATGCTCACTCACATCGAAATCGATTGATATATCCGAGTGTTGTTGCATTCAAATAGATTTTTCAAAATATCACCCACTTTAGAAATTCAAAGTGCTATAACACAGCCATTTTTAAAGATATAGACAAACAAAAAATGCTCTGGAATCTTTCTATCAAAGTCAAACACAAAGAAGAAAAATATTTTTCAATTTCTAATTTTTTGAATTTAATTTTAAATTTTAATTAAAAAAAAAAGTAAATGCCCGCCTTTATAAAACAACATGGTGGATGGTGCAGGCCCACGAACTCGATCGAGACATTTCTGTGTAGTATATACACACCAAATTACATCCAAATCGGTTCATTAATACGCGACAAAAATCAGACAATTTCAAAATGTCAGCCACACTAGAAATTCAAAGGCAGTAACTCAGTCATATTTAAAGATATAAACAAAACAAAAAATGCTCTGGAATCTTTGTATAGAGCTAAACCACATAAAATAAAAGCGTTTTTTAACTTATAAGTTCCATGTACCTAATTTTAAACTTTAATTAAAAAAAATTAAATGGCCGCCATTTCGAGACAAGATGGCGGATGAAACTGGCCAGCGAACCTGGTTCAGCCATTGGTATAAACTATGTACACACCAAGTTACATCCAAATCGGTTCATAAATACGCATGTTATCACGTGACAAAAAGCAGACCGTTTCAAATTGTCAGCCACATTCGAAATTCTATAACTCTTCTCTATAAGTTCTATAACTCAGCCATTTTTGAAGATGGATTTTGAAGACAAAACAAAAAATGCTGAAGAAAAATATTTTTCAATTTCTAATTTTTGTACTTAATTTTAAATTTGATGGCGGATGATGCTGGCCAACGAACTCGGTTGAGACATTAGTATATGCTATGTACACACCAAGTTTCATTCTTACAGCATGACAAATGTGTTTATATATATATATATATATATATATATAACCATTAATTGTATTACAATATATGAACCATTGAATTTAATAACTTATAGCACTTAGAACATGGAGGGAAAAATAAATAACTAAAATGAAACAAATGGAATTTGTAGAACCAAAGCAGAATCTTCAGGTCCCAAATACTTTGGAACTCCAAATGAAGTGTGTGGTTTCATCGTCGTATTTGCCATGAAAAAGCAAAACAATACGAATTTGGGACTACCAACACACACAAAACCAATACCAAATGAAGAAAAAACATAAAAAACAAGGCACATACAAACTACCAAATTGGATAGCAAAATGAAAAGGGAAAAATAAAAATAACTGTCGTCAACATGATAATAGTAAATAAATAAATAAATTAAAAACTGAGTAATGTGATAACAAAAAAAAAAATAATAATCCATAGACCATAGTTTATCCTATTAAGATTTAAAACTAAATCTGTTAATTTGATTATGCTAAGCTAAACTCAATATCTTAATGTAAGATTATTTAAGATTTAAAAATAGGTAATTAATATATTTACCCTATAAACTTAGAAATTGTATGATATGGCTCCAAATTATTAAAAGTTAGATACAATTTAATCATGCAAATTAATTAAATTATATTAATAGAATTAATTGCTGTAACTATACAATTATCCATTCATTAATCATTAATGTCAATTAAACATCTAATATAATACGTTTTTAAATTTAACAAATGCATTTCTCACTCTCAAAATTTTTAAATTAATTAACCACTGCGTATTTTCCAGACAACACCGCCCTCCCCCGTACTCTAACATCTACCCACCCGGCCATCCTATTATATACATTTTTTTAATATTTTTTACATTTTTATTTTTTATTGTTATTTTTATGTTTAAATTATTTTTTTTTACTTTTTTTACGCAATATTTTTTTTTTTAGATCATTAAATAACTAATTGTATATTAAAGAATATATGAATTTTTTAGGAAAACCATTATTTAGAGCATCATAAACTAGCTTTTTAATATTTGCATTAATTAGATGAGAAGAACATAGATATTTTTTTCCATATAAAGGATTAAGGTTTATATTACCATATACAGAATTATGAAGACAGAATTTAAAATTAGTAAAATGTATTAACTTTAAAATTAAATTCAGTCTGATTGTCATATATATCAGTTATTAATTTGTTTTCTTTTAATATAATTTTAAGATCTAAAAAGTTAATAGTATTTTTAGAAAGCAGGTTTTTTGTAATTTCTAAATTAGCTGGATAATCTATTTGGAATTGAGATATACTACTATTATCAGTGTCAATTAAAATTATATCATCAATATATCGATATAAATGTATTTTATTATTAAAATATTTACCTTCATATTGATATAAGTCTGGTAATATACTAGACGTACACCCACCTTGTAGTATACCAACTTTTTGTATATATATTATGTTATCTTGAATTATGAAATTATTATATATATATATATATATATATATATATATATATATATATATATGTATGTATGTATCAACATTTGAACGGAGGGTGGTTTTCGGATCTGGGGGTCATGATCGGTGAAAATATACCAAAATTTTCCGGAAGTGCTTTCCTCCGGACGCACAGTGGAGCGAAAACCCAAAAAGCTGACCAAAAGTCGAAAAATGAAGTCATATTTGATAAAATATTGTAGAAAATATTTTATTTTTTTGCTTTCAAACATCAAAAAGTTTAAAAGTTCCACAGTGTTCCGCAACGAAATTTAATGGCAATAATAACCTGGGCTATTGTCTAATGATTCATGAAAAACCAGCTGCCAAAAACTGCCATTCTGCATTTCACGCATATTTTAGTAATCCCAAGTAAAACTACCACTTTTTTCGGCCGCTTCAAAAATTCTGAAATTGAGTATTTTTCACATTAATTTAGCTGATAAATATCTTTCAAAATTTTGAATTATTCAATTTTGTAATAGTTTATTACCTATTATATTGTAAATAAGTACTATAATCATAAATTTAAATTAATTTAATAAATAAGCTTAGTAATGAAAAAAATGAAAATATTTCTCTATTATTGATCCGATAGAATAACATTTTCTTATCTTTATAGGTAGTAATTTCGTTTGTTATATCGTAATTAGAAGAATTAGTTTGTCAATGGCACTATTTGCTAGATCAAACTACTGAGCATATTGTATTTCATTAATGCGAGTGAAAATCATTATGAATATGACTTTCACCTACATTAGCAATTTGGATTTGGTTTGCAACTAAGGATGTGATTGCAAATGTATTCTAAGTACATTTAAACAAATATTTCTCTATGAAGTTGGCAGGATGTTCTAATATATTTTTAACTTCGCCCGTGCTACTAGAATACATAAATATTGCAAATAAATCATGAATCGTCAATTTGAAAATTCCGAGATCTTCATTTCACTGATTTTATCGAGCCAATCAACATCCATTTTCTTTTTCAAGAAATATGGAAGCTAATCTCAATGAATAAGATTGTATTAAACACCAGGAGAATTGACCTATTTCTTTTAATACAATCATTGATACAGAAGAAATAGTCGTTAACAACAAATTAGTGTAATACTCAATGTTGCTACCTATGTCAGACAATATCAAAATAGCTTCTTACCTATATGACATTTTAAAATTAAATTGGATAGAGATAATTTAGAATTCAGAATATCTGCGTTACATGCTAATATGTTTTGAGAAGGCTTCCACATGGCAGACAAACTGCATAGAAAAAATGGAAAGCTCGTACTCTGCATGAAAAGAAGAACACTGAAATCGCAAAATAAAATATGCAAAAAAAATATCATTTACAATTAAGACTTCTCGTCGAGAAACTAAATCCCAGATTTGGAAGCACAAATGATGGCAATACAATTCAACCATTCTTTGAAACGCAACTGTATGTGGTTCTATAACAAGCGTATACGAAGATTTGATTAAACGATTCTATGTCATAAGTAATTTCTTGTAGCCATGTCATTTATTTGATATATTTTGAAGATTTTTCTTTACCAGCAGCTCGTAGATTTGAACTACATCCCTGGTTCTGTTTGCCTACTTCAGAACACAAACTACTTATTAATGAGAAATAACATTATCTTCATTACTGCTTATTTGTCAAATGCCATAAGATATTCAAGAATCATGCAACAAACTGATCAAAAGGCATGATTTATGACAAACATGCAGTAGCACGAAAAAAAAGAAAGATATTTTTACGCCTTTTAATGTCATCAGATTCTTTCATTTCCAGTTTAGGTAAATTATCGCAAAACAAATTAAAATCATTGATCCTAAGACTCACATGATCTTCTAATACCGCCAACAAGTTCTGCTAGCTATTTCGAAACCTTGACACCTGAAGAATCTTTTTATTACACTACAGATGATTCTAAAGGTGAATCTCTGGAATATATTTCCATTTTTATTTTAATAATATAAAAATTAAACAGTCTAATATTTTACTTTCCATTAATTAATTTCGATTAAATATGTCTTGGTTCCTTCAAAATTCCTTTTTAAGTTTAGCCTCGAAATTTTAAATATTATTTAAATCTAATTGTTTTTACTTTTAATTTGTCATTTTATTTATTTTTAAAGTTTAACTTTTGAATCCTAATTAGCATCCTGAAAAGTTTACGAAATTTCATACAAATTGAATAATTTTCGAGACATTTAAATTTTTGTTCCTCCATATTGCATCCACAATTTTTTTTAATTTTAATTTTGTATTTTTACTTAGCATCCTCAAAAACACCTGTATACGAATTTTCGTACAATTTGAATAACATTTTGATATTTTGGCCTGCTTTTCGGGATTTTGCCCCTATTTGGGACGGCTGTAATAGGTAGCTTTTTACTTTTTGTAATGAAAGTTAACACTAGAACCGCGGTAAAATTCATTCAATTTTTTTTAAAATATTTCTCACCGGAATTTTCATTTCAAACTGTTTCAGTTATTTATTGAAAATATTTTTGCTCAGCATGTATTTAGCTTATTTTACTAAGAGTTTTCCGGTTCGAATCGACATCTCTATGATACGGGTCAAAATGACCCGTCGCCGCGGTTCTAGTGTTAACTAAAAGTATTCTCAAACAGACATGCCAACCTCCGGCTTTCTGAAAATCAAACAATTATACTTCTAACCAGAAATCTATTGAGTCAACGAAATTAAGTCGATTTCAAATGACCCTCTGAGTCAATTCTAGATCTATCTAACTAAATAAATTTTCTGGTTTCAATACGTTTTCATTATTTAAAAAAAAAAAAGCCAGAGGTTGGCAACTCTGCGCAAAGTGTTTTTTATTTTTACTTTCAGTACATTTCTCGGATTTTTTAATAACGCTCTTGCAAACATTTTGGAGTTCTTCACTGAGAATAATTTTATAAGCTCGAGTTATTTATTAAGGTCTACTTCTATATGTAATATAGTCCATTTAATTTTTTTTTTAAATATTTGAAAGACTTACATTTCTACTTTGATGCCTGGATTTCATTCACAATAGTCACTTTCTAACTGAGTATAATTAAATTAACTTTAACGATACTGATACGTATTTTCTTATAATCACCTAGTTGCAGCAAAAGAACAGTTTTTCTGACAAATTTTGTTCTAGAGGGACGCTATAAAAATTTAATTATTGTAACTTAATTAAAAGTAATGACATGTTACAATTAACAATAGTAGCATTATTAATTAATATAAATTTATTTTTTACGTTTGGCACTCACGCAATTTACTAATAATATCAAGTAAAAAACAAAAGCGCGATTGACGCTTCTTGTATCACCCTGTAAATATAAATACTCGTACAGTTTCCTATAGTTTAACATTCTGCTTAAATAACATGCTGCGACAAAATCTGGCCGGTTTGACTTTTTACCTTCTTTATTATTTTTATTCCCGACCTGGAAAGACAGGAAATCATCTTTAATAACTGCACAAAAGTGTCCTTGGTCTTGACCCAATCATCTGGGTTAATGAACAGTGATGCCGACAAGAAACATTTTGACTTGATTAATGGGACGCAAAAAATAAGTTTTGCTAGTAAGCTAGTAACTAGAGAGGAAAAAGCATGCTTATCAAAGTGGATTATCAATATCTAGAATCAGACCTTGGGAAAAACAAAGTATTTAAATTAGTTCTTATTAATTTGTATAATATTTACTGTCACAAAATCCTCCGTAGTTATAACCATACTTGATTTATGAAAAACAGCTTGAGTTTTATTTGTCATAAATGTGTCTCTAAATCCATCACATTAACACAATTTATCTATAAATTAGCAAAAGAAAAATAAACTACGGGAAAAGTATTTTAGGTTTTATTTCTTAACATGGCTAAATGTGTAGATATTAACAACAGGAAGAAAGGATATAGGAGACGATATGTACATTTGGGATACATTTTCATGACACAATTAAAAAGAGTGTAAAATATCAAATGAAGAATAAAAAATCGGAAATAAGTTAAAAATCACATTGAACGTTTTATCTTCTTAACATGACTAAGGTCAATACGTCATATACAAAGATTGAATTCGACGCTTCTTCTATCTTGGAGCTGTCACATTGGTGCTAGTTTCGACACTGGAGGTACCACTAAAGGAGAAATGCACTCTTCAAATCAATCTTTTTACCAAGATTTTTACTGGCTCTGCTCCAGTGATGAATTAAGGTAAATTTTCCAGAAGCAGTCGACCCTTTGGAGCAACAAATTAATTTCCTGTTTGGTAGTCGGCAAAACGAGGTATAAATGCTTACGATAAAAGTAGAAATATATTTACATGTTTCGTAATATAAAAAAAGCAATATGCAAGTCTTTTCGCCAGTATCCAGCAATCAACTCATAACGAAATATTTTATTCAGAACATTGATTATTTTTGCATGATTCTTAATCAATTAATAAATAGAGAATTGCAATTGAATATTACGTATATTGCAAACATTTTCCCTTAATCTCATCATTGTATGCGTTAATCTGAAACATTCAAGATTGTAGAAAAATTACAAAGTCACACATAAAATTATAAATTCTAACTCTGGACACTCATGGCATAAAACTCTATGATAAATTTAAAATGATATTTGCATGTTGCATAATATCAATAAAATAAGCAAGCCTTTTAGCCAATAACCGAAAATCAACTTATATCGATTTTTTAAACGAGGATAATTACACAATTCTTAGTTATTTACAAAATATATATGTCTTTACATTGCAAACAATTTTCAATAAAATTGGTCATTATATGTGTTGATCTGAAATATTCAAGCATATAGAACAATTACAAAATTACATATAAAGTCAAATATTCAATTCTAGACACACATAGCATAAAAGTATATGATTAAAATAAAGATATAATGATGTATTTACGTGTTTAAAAACAAAAAAAAAAAAAAACTTTTTCTTCAATAATCGAAAGTTAACTTGTATCGATATTTTTCTCTTTTTCTTTTCTTTTTCTCTTTTTCCCTCACATCATAAATATTTACACGTTTCATAATTATTAAGAATACATATATATCTATATATATACTGCAAATGATTTTCAATTAATTTAAATTTTATATATGCTGATCTTAACTGTACAAGCACATAGAAAAATTACAAAATTTAATTTAAATTTAAATATATTCTAATTCTGTACAGTCATGGTATAAAAGCATGCGATAAAAATAAAAATATATTTACATGTTTCATAACATAAAAAACGCAACATGCAAGTTTTTTCGCCAATATCTGGCAATCAAATCATAACAGTTTAATTCTTTTAAAAATAGTTATTTGCACGATTTTTAGTTATTGAGAAAAAATATATTTCCAGAAATTTAAATATTGTAGGTGCTGATCATGAAATATGAGGAAATAAAAAACTAACAATAATAATAAATGAATAATAATAACTTTTTTTTCAGGTTTCATTATTGAACAAACTAGGACAATTCTTTTTTTCTTTTTCAACAGTTTGTATTTCAAATCTGAAGAAAATTCGCGAAAATAAATTACAAAATTTTTTTTATTTTTTTTAGCGAATCGTAAGTGCAGTATGGAACACAACAAAGAACCGTTTTTTTTCTTTTTGCTAAAAAAACAATAAAAAGTCGCAATTTCAGTTTTGTCCAAGAAAACACAAGCGCGCAATATAAATTCCTGATTAAAACACGGCTTAAAGGCCCCTATACAATTCTCCGGAGCGAAACTCCGATTCCCCGAAAACAAAGGGATTTCGATGTTTTGTTACGTCCGTATAAGGGGAATCGACTTTGTTCGTGATTTAATAAAGTTGCACAGAAAAAATAAATTCGCACATTATTATTTGGTCATAAAGTAATTAATGCTGTTTAGTAAGCATTTTTTACGAAATGGGTTTTCTTTCATGGTTTAAATAATTGAAGACAACTGCCTAGAGAAAAATGTGAAATTTATCAAAATTCTCAAATATAGGTGGAAATTTCGTAATGCAATGTTGTAAAGACCTAGCTTTAATCTAAGCATGTATCTTAATTTTAATCTAGTAGCAGTTACTGTTTTTTTTTATCCCATTACGTGATCCATTAATCAAATTACGCGAAAGCATGAGTAAATATATGGGGCCTGATGATTCTGCTCTGTGGACTACAGATTACATTTGCATTCATTTTGTTTTATTTATTTGTTTATTCAGATATGCTCGTTTCACTATTTTTTTTTAATTATTATAATTCAATTCAATTCAAATTCTTCGTTTTGGTTTGTTGTTTTATTGATGAAGTCCATTGGTGAATCTAGTCTACTTTTAATGGTGTTATATATATATATATATATATATATATATATATATATATATATATTATCTTAGAGAACTATAATCGATAGCAAAACAATTGTCAAAAATTCTTTTCATGAAAAAATCAAAATATTTAAATCAATATTGCAGCTACTAAAATAAGGTTTATGTCATGATGTTCAAAAAAGTACGTTAAACACAAGAAAATATTACTTTTCAAACACAACAAGCCATGTAGAGGAAGGTGGCCTAACATGATCCTAGTGGACAAAACGATCCACATGTCGTTTCTTGAAGAGAGGTCGCGAATTCTACATGATAACACACAAACTAGTTGTGCAAAAGAAGTGAAAAAGAAGCAATAGCGGTGTTCAAGGGATTGCAGTATTACGCGTCTGAATATAATTCTTTGGAAAAGTGAGTTTTACAGCATCTTTTATAAGATAAGAACTAAATTTATTGTTTAATTAGATATGCAGTCTTTCAAGTGCAGAAATATGAGTTAGTTTATTTAATAGAGCATGTTTTAAATGTGAGTTACACGATTAAGTTTGTTATGTTTCTCGACGTCATCCAATTACCGTAATTTCGGGTGTATAAGCCGCAGGTCAAACAATTCTTTTTCGACCCAGAATTTTTTAAGAAATAAGTATAACTACTTAAATCGCCTTAAATATTTATCTTCAATCTCTAAATAAGATTTCTGGGTCCAAAAATAATTGTCTGATCCGCGGCTTATACACCCGAAATTACGGTACATGATGTAAAATGCGCGGACATGTTTCCCTGTAAAATGATTCATTATATTGATAGTTTTACTAGCATTTATTTGGCTGAAGAAAATTCGGTATTGGCTCCTGGCCATCATGAGAGTCAAATGTATGACTGTTCCAACCTTTCTCTTTGAGTCCATGTTTTATCCGACCTTTTCAAAGAAAATGGAATCAAGCCTTTCGGGAAAAAGAAAATTGAAGGAAAGTGCCATTTTAAGGAACGGTCGTATGAATCAACTGGAAACAAAAAAAAGTGAAGATAGCCTATTTTATTTGATTACGTATAATCATAATTACTTTTATATCCTTCATTTTGCCGATAAAAAACAATTTACAATTATTTTTAAGTGAAAGATCATTTTGCCCATTGGTGAGGGTAAAATGATCTTTTTGACGCTTTTTCAAAAATCTACTTTTTTCATTATTCAGTCTATGTTTAAAATATTATTAAAATATGTTTAGAATGCAAAATATAGTGTAAAGTTTGTATCAGCATGCAATATTTTTTATTTTCTAAATACAGGTTTTTATTTATACAAATGAAATTAGAGGAACACCTTAGAACATGTAATTGAGTTGATGAAAAATATTGAAGTGTTTGAAGGTATTTAGTCAAAGACAAGCTTACGAAGTAAGCTAGTCTTAAATAATACCCCTTTAGCTTACGAAGTAAGAATATTATACGCGACCAACATCATCTGGCTACATTTGCAGAGTTTTGTCCAAAAAACAGCCTGAAAGTTATTGCAAAGGTTGGCGAAAGCTTTTGATGAACTATTGGTAAACATTTAGTAAATGTTGGTTATTTTAAATGTATCCACAAAAATGTAACGAATAATGCATTTTTTGATAATGATGGCATTTAAATTCATTAATGATCCCTAAAATTTCCAGACTTCAGTCCTATTATATATCATCGTAAGTAAAACGGTCTTCATTTTAAAATCGTATTAAACCGGTAGTATTGAACATAAACTTATTGTTGTGTTTTGACGAATCAGTGTTATCTCATGACTTTCAGCACTCAAAGTTAAACCATTTCTATTTTTTTTCAATGAATTAAAAAATAATTTCTTTTGAAATTAAATATTTCAATTGGATAATTATTTTCCATAATTCTTATGCTTTTTACTTTAAAAAAGATATTAGTTTCAATGCTGTCATCTTAAGAATTTTTTTGAAACATATAAGTTGGGGGTACAAGTAATAAGGGGTACAAGTGACAAAATTTCGATTCGGAGTAAATTGAGTTTAAAGATAATTGATGTTAAATAAGAACATCAATAACAATTAAGTGGATTGAAATAGGAAATTTCTGCTTGTTGCATTCTGGTCTTTGAACTCTTATTTCAATAACTGTTAAAAAATAAAGTACAATTTTCTTTAAATGTATAATTAATCAATATTGTTTGTTTTTCGAAAAAAGTGGTTTGCCTCTATAACTCAGCAAATAATAAGAAAATCACTTATATTTGTTTACCTTAAATGAAAAAAGCATATTTTTAGGTCGTCTGTGTATTTAGTTTATTTTTTTTTTCAATTTTGTCACTTATACCCCTTGGCTTCTGGGGTCCTCATATGTATAATAGAATGTATTCTTTCCAACCATTTCATAGCTGTTTCCAAACACACAAAGGCTTTATAATGCGATGGGTCTCAATCATTTTCATAATATTCATTTTAAATTTTCCGCAATCTACTGATCAGAAAATTGTTTTCGATTCCAAGACCAACGAGAAAAAAAAATCAAACAAAAAAATGAAGTGTTCGGCTAATTAGGTAATTTGGTAAATTAAAATTCTAATAATTGGTGCTCTATTGTAGGAAAAAAATAGCTCCAAAATTAGCTAATATATGGCGTTGAGTTACTTCAATTCACAAGAATGTTGAAACTAGCATGGAAAGATGAATAATCTTTTTATCTTAATCATTTAGTTATAACTCTTCATTCTACTTAATTATGTAAATCTTAATCATTTGGACATCCCGAGATTATTTCCGATCGAATCTGTAGGTTATAGTATGAAATTAATAGGGGAAAAATGTATGTATGCTGAAATATGATTTCACAAAAATAAAAAATATATATATGTTGTGTAAAAAAGTTATGTATTACGCGCACATATAATTGAAAAATACGAGTTTAGGTTCATTCATAGTATTACGCAATATCTGTCTTTGAAAAGAAATCCTCAATGAGATACGTAGCATGAAAATACAATAAAGAGCATTGACAAGTATCATAACAAATCGAACATAAGTAAAAAAATATTAGGAAGTGCGTATCATACCTACAATCTGCATTAATATAATTTATAATTTTAATGAATTTTTTTTGTATCAAAAATATGCGTTAAATGATACATTATCGCCAGACACAAAAGTGTTATTTTATATAATGGCTTAATACCGTGCTGAACTCAGATGATCTTCCTGAACCTTCATTGTAAAGGAATCTCTAGGTAGGATATCTCTAGATATATATACAGAAAGAGTGAAGGTCAGTGAAGGACAAATTTAACTTTTTCATTATTCAAGAATCGAGATTACGATTCGTGCCTATTTCATTTCAACTATAATTCGTGCAGACTTCGGGTCAGACGACCCTTTACACCCTATGAGAGTGGGTCAAGGTCACAAAAGTTCAGTTGTCTTTTGTACAATGTTTCAAAAATGGAGATCATATGTCGCCCAACATTCATATTTGAAGAATCCTGAAATACTATACAGCAGTGTGTTTCTTAACCTGTTTTACAACGCAGCATACTTCAATCCATAATTGAATAAAAATTGTAACATATAAATATATATACACATATAATAACATATAACAGCATTTTCAATCGCTTTTAATTCCTTTATCAACAGAAGCGAACAAAATAAGTTTGCATTTCTCATGCATGAAAAAAGTCTTTTTTGTTTTTCTTTTATATAAGCACTTGTAAAATTTAAGAAGCCACCCCCCCCCTCCGCCATTTTATTGAATCTTGTAACACTTCTTAGTGACATTTATGTTAATTTGAAAAATCTTGAGTGATTCAACTTAAAATCTTCGTTGCATATCTGAAACTCGCTAAAGAGACACAAAAAACGTGCCACGGTTTGCAAGGTCAGATTCGGCTAGGTGGTAAGGCCTACCTAATGGTTTTAGCCTGTGAAATACCACCCAAGGTTTGCAAGGTCAGAACAAAAGTCGCAACAAGATTAATGCGGACGGTTCCCCGTACCAGGCGCTGTTAGTTGAGATAGATTCTGGCAGTTTTTATAGACGCCGTCAAGTACCACTAATAATCTACCAAGATCGACAGAAAAGTAACAATATCTTTCGCACCTGGTGTCAAATAAAGTTTTTCAGGTGATGTTGAAAATCACTAAAGCGTGCAACGGTATGCAGATTGAGAGCAAAAACAGCAGCAAGGTTAGTGCAAGAGGTGCCTGGAACCAGGCTCTGGCCGTCCGTTAAAATAGATACTGAAAATTTTTATAAACTCCTTCAAGTACCAATAATAATGTACCGAGATTGACAGAAAAGTAACAATTTGTTTCGCAGCCGGCGCCAAATAAAATTGCTAGGCTGCTGTTAAGAACCTACTGCGATGGAGGATGCCACGATCAACATATTCCCAACTTCAGTTGTTACTTCTTTTGAAGCTCTTGCTAAGGCTGCACATTAGGGTGGAGCGAAAAAAATTTTTTTTTGAAAATCAAAAACGGGTAGGTGCCAAAAGTTGCCTTTATACTAGTACATCAACTGCGTGAAATTTTACCGCTGAAAAAAAATGGCTTGAGTGCGCTTTTGCTCCAAAAATCGAAATTTTGGGTAAAATTTGTCATTTTTTGACATTTTTCCAAAAAAAATCAAAATGTTCCTACAGAGCTGGTTATTATTTAAAAGTGTTGAATAGACCTTTATATTTATCTGCTTAACATATTTAAATTATTAAACAATATCTGTAGTCTGTATAATTGGAGCAAATCTGACAACTTTTTGTGAAAAATCAGCGTTAACCTCTCTATTGGAGCATACAACGAAATGTTGTTTTGAATGCATTTCTTACCTAGCTGCTTTCAAAACTACTGTGTATATAACTCATAGAGGTGGTTGCATTATCCCACCCGTCTCAATCACCCAATCATCTAGGCCCAGTGTTTTATTTATGTATTGAATTGTTATTTTTTTCCCGAAGACGAGTATAAGTTTTCTATATATCAAAGTAATTTATCTCTTCTTTGTATTAACTGACTTTGGATGATTTGGATCATGCTGGTGAGACCTTCACGTGTATTTTTATACCATGTATAACAGAAGAGAAGCTGAGTAATGTATTGGGTATGTTCTTAATTGAACCTATTCAGCAGTCTATTATCTTCATTAAAATTTCATGCAATTAGTACATTATGATTGAAAGTTCTGTTATCACAGCATTCTTTCAATCAATTACATTTTATATGCAATGATTTGCCTAAATATTGATTGTATGAATTCAGTTTCTACTATGCCATCATTTATTGAACCTATTACATTGAATATATGCTGAGATGTTAGCTGTTTAATATTATGACGATCGTCACAGAGGATTGAAAACAAAATTTGCGTGTAAAACAACGATATTTCTAAAGAAGTTTTAGTATGCTTTATGTCGTTTCCTGTGTTGTCTCGTAGTCTAGTAATTTCTAATAAGATTTTAGATCTATTATTTAGGTGTGTAGTACATTTGGTATAAAACATCCCGCGGTATAAACTTGGATTACAGATTTGGTGAGTGAACATATAGACGCTGATTGCCAATCTGTGCTTATATAAAGCGGAAAATTTTATTAACTTTATGAGCTGTCTTTTCTGTGAGATGTTTTCTAAATTTCTATTCCCCATTCTTTGAGAAATAGCTTTCCTTATGAATTAGCTTTGCAATCTCCGACAGAAATTTCTAGTCTGTTCTGAGTATCTTTATCTCAATTTCAGAAAATAATTTCTCTATTTTATAAAAAAAAAATTTGCAATAGGAAGTGAATAGTACGTAGACAAAGATTTTCCTTATTGATCCAGTGAATCCATGTAGCTTAGAACGTTTTATATCGATTTCTCTAATAATTAACGCAGAGGAAATTCACTGGAGTTGAAGTAGCGAATGATTCAATATTATACACAATTCTAAGCTTACCCCATGCAAAATGGTTCACAGTGACAAATAAAATTCTGCTAATTTTAAATGAGCACTTATAATCGATTAGAATCCGTACATTCCCTCATAAAGTACTATGAATTATAAGTTTATGCCCAGGACATTTCACCATCAAATGTTGTCCACTCATAAAAAGAGGATCTAAAAGTTAATAGGAAATTACCTGGATACGAAAACGCTTAGAAAACTGCATAAATCTAATGCAAAAAAAGTTATTTACAACAGCGGTTGCTTTACACATGGAGAATAAATTTTCATTGCAATTCTCTCTGACGATCACCATCACATTAAACAGCTCGCTTCTCAACATATAAAAAATGCAAAAGTAGAATAAATGATGGCATACTTATAGTTGAAATATCTGCAATCATCTTTGAAGTAAATCATTACGTAAAAAAATACAATTGACTGAAAAAATGTTGTGGTAATAGAACTTCCAATCACTATTCATCAACTGAATGTAAGTTTGATAAATATAATAGATGGCCGAATAGATCCCTTTAATAATATTCCCGTGCATTACTCTGCTTGTCATTTCTTTTATATAAACTGTAAAAATATACATGAAGATAGTTACAGCAGCATGTGGATGCAAAGAACAAATGAGCAAGGTGGAAGCATCGAAAACATGCCAAATTTATATAAAGAAAATCACAAATCAATGTATAAATAAGACACTGTACTAAGATGATCGAATAGTTGGGCCGGGTGATATAGGAAATATAGCCACCTCCACGACGCATGTCAAGGTAGTTTTGAAAACAAGAGCTGTATGAAAAACAACAATTCGTTGTATGACCCAATAAAGTGGTAATGCTGTTTTCTTACTAAAAGTTGTATGTTTTGCTCCAGCTATAGATAATAAACATATTGTTTTATAGTTTAAATATGTTAAGCAGATAAATATAAAGGTCTAAGCAACACTTTTAAATACTAGCCAGCTCTGTAGGAATTTTTTAATTTTTTTCAAAAAATGGCAAATTTTACCCAAAATTTCGATTTTTGGAGCAAAAGCGCAGACTCAAGCCATTTTTTTCAGCGGTAAAATTTCACGCAGTTGATGTACTAGTATAAAGGCAACTTTTGGCACCTACCCGTTTTTGATTTTCAAAAAAAATTTTTTTTCGCTCCACCCTACTGCACATCCTTTTTTTAATTCAGAAATTCCAAATTCAGATCAGAAAATATCAATAGTATTTTCTTTTTATATAATGTCAGGCATTCTGTGATTGCATAAAGCAAAAATTTTTCTTTCTGAATTTCTAAATACACTGTAAAACACGCGTTCTCAAAATTCAGTAAAGAGTACTCAATTTTAAATATGTCACATACTCAGAATAGTTATGATCCAAATGTACTCAAAACTGAGAAACACGTGTGTTCAATTTTGATACCATGGATGTGTTCAATTGTGAACAATTATATATCTCCACCCTGAAACTCCTTTTATTAGAAATTAAAGTAAACATATTTTCCTATCAAACATATCAACAAACAGCAACCAATTGATTACTAACTTTAAAAAATAGCAAAATTATTATCGACTTACCGAAATCAAATGTTTTTATGGTAGGAGCATTTTTTTCAAACACTTTTAAATTATTTTTAAATGCTGCGCAAAATTTAATATTTACTTTAATGAACATCTTTTATGTAGTCATAAATGAAATACACCATTACATTACAAACTATGAAATTATTATTTGTTTGGATTTAATAATATGTGACGTTTCAAAATTGAGGAACCAATGATTCATTTCTGATACAAACTTACACAATTAAATTTGAGTACATTGGTTTAATCCTTTTTTGATTATTTCATTTTTTTTCAATATATAAAAGACAGAAGGCCAAACTAGCAATTATTAATACAAACAACTATTGTCTTTCTTAGCATATAACTGGGTAAAACACGTAAAAGAGCTAAATAACTAAAGTTTAAAAGAACTTATAAACTTATTATTTATAGCAATTAATATTTATATTTTATAAAAATGCAAGTATACTTTTGAAAATTACAAATGTCCTGAACATTGATTCTATTTACTGATAACTGGCAATTTCGAAATAAGAGATGTTATCATGAAGATTTACAGTTTACATTATTTGCTGGTTTTAACCTCTTGCGGCGCGGTGGTATATCTATGAAATCACTTAAATTTGATTCCCAAATGCCACATTGGCACCCTTAATTTTAGTAAAAAAAAATTCGGTTTATTGAATGTGTGAAATATAGCTTTTTCATCTTTAAAAATGATGTTGTTTTCAAATTCCGGTGTCAGTCATTAATCTCAACACTTAAACAATGAATTTACTCTGCGCCGCAAAGGGTTAAGTAGTTTATTTAAGGGGGGTTCGGGTCCCATTTAAAAAAAAAAAAATATTTATTGAGTTACAATTTTGAATTTTGTTGTGATGGTTGACCATGTCATTTGTGAGAAAAATCACATGATAAAACTCCTCAATTTTTAGCACTTTCCAACAAAGTTGAAAAGTGCTTATGCATTCGGTTTGTCTGGCCGTCTGTCCGTCTGTCCGTCTGTCCGTCTGGCCGGATGGCCGTCTGTCCGTCTGTCCGTCTGTCCGTCTGTCCGCGCTCTAACTCCCGTAAATATACTCAGATTGCTATGAAATTTTTATACGTTATTGATGTTTACCCTAGCACGAACCCTATTGAAAATGAAGTATCTACCATGATTAGTTTATCTACAGGGCGAATCAAAAGTTTCCCATTACATTACGGCCTATGGGGAAAAATCGTTAATATACTCGGATTGCCATAAAATTTTAGGACGTTATTGAGGTTTACCCTAGCACGAACCCTATTGAAAATGAAGTATCTAGCATGATTAGTTTATCTACAGAGAGAATCAAAAGTTTCCCATTACATTACGGCCTATGGGGAAAAATCGTTAATATACTCGGATTGCCATGAAATTTTAGGACGTTATTGAGGTTTACCCTAGCACGAACCCTATTGAAAATAAAGTATCTAGCATGATTAGTTTATCTACAGAGAGAATCAAAAGTTTCCCATTACATTACGGCCTATGGGGAAAAATCGTTAATATGCTCCGATTGCCATGAAATTTTAGGACGTTATTGACGTTTACCCTAGCACAAGTCCTATCGAAAATGAAGTTTCTACCATGATTAGTTTATCTACAGGGCGAATCAAAAGTTTCCCATTACATATTTTAAATATATTAAGCTTTTTCATGTATAATAAAATTGATATATGTCTCTGAAGCTTAATATAAATTATACGCTACTGTCGTGCATAATATGAAGTACATAGCATTTACAGGGCCACACAAAAGATTTCAAAAAGTATATTTTTTCTGAAGTACCGTATATGTGTCCGATGATGGCTGATGGAGGGATGAAATGCATTTTAATTATTATATGCGCGTTTATATTTCGTTAAATTATATGCACATTATATGGTGAGTATAAATGTTATAGTTGATATACAGGGCTACCCATAAAGAGCTCACCAACGTTACTGAATATGAGCGTAAATTATTTAAACGTGGTTCTTAAATAAGCTATGCATTTTTACGCTGAGCTTCATTTAATTTACTGAGAAATGTTTGCAGAATATAGATAAAAGGATATACAGGGCCACGCAAAGAATTCGGTTCATGGACGCGTATGAATGATGATTTATGAGAATGTGATTTCAGTTGTTTTAAAAGTGTTTTAGTTTACAATAAATTTTAGCCTAATGTTGACGTGTAATAAAGGAACAATGTAAACTACAGGGCTGAACAAAAGTATTCAAGTATGTTTCCATCTAACAGTATGAATTGCTGAAAAAGAAATTTCAAGCCACTAGAAATTTCAAGTATTTTCTTGCTAAGCTAAATTTTCCCATTATATGAACTGACATATGAAATACAGGTCTGTTCTAATGTACTGGAATACATATTTGGGTATATTTGGCTATACACTATTATTTCCCTAAATAACAAAATTTTGTTAAAGATTTCATTAAGTGTTGGAAAGTGCTTCATAATCTATGCTTAACGCATGATTTTTCATACTTGTTTTTCTTGTTTTAATTTTAAATTTAATAAATATGTGGTGTATTTTAAAACCGTTATAACTGGAAATATTGTTTGTTGAATCTCTTTTTTTTTCATTTAAATAACCAGAAATACATAAGCTTTAATTTTTATTTAATATTTTTTTAAATATTAATTTAAATGAAAGTTATTAATTTATTATATGAAAATATGAAAATATGATAACATGATTTATTAAATGAAAATATTAATTTAAATAAAAAGTATTTAAATTAAAAGTTTGAAAAAAATTATGTATCTTTAAAAAAAAAATATGTTTAAAAGTAAATATTTTTAAAAATTTTCTGAATCAAAATTAAACTAAAAAAATTGAAAAAAACATGTTCAAAGTTTAAACTATTTATCTTTAACGGTTCTTGACTTACGGCAACTTAAATAACAAGGTGAGAAACCCATCATGAAGAAAAACACATTTTCACAAGATGTCACTTCCATAACATTGATTCATGGATTTTTAAAACAAATCAAAACATAAAAATTAATATTTCCTGTTTCAATTAAGATAAAAACATGGTTTGAACGTCAGCTTAAGCAGAAGAATTCAAAGAAATTTTTAGTGCGATACATATATATATATCGGTATATAATATATATATATATATAATACCATTAAAAGTAGACAAGATTCACCAATGGATTTTATCAATAAAACAATAAACCAAAACGAAGAATTAGAATTGAATTGAATTATTAAAAAAAAATAGTGAAATGAGTAAATCTGAATAAATAAATAAATAAAATGAATGCAAATGTAATTTGTAGCCCCATAGCAGAATCATCAGGCCCCAAATGCCCTGGAACTACAAATGAAGTGTGCGGTTTTATCCACGTATTAGCCTATATATATATATATATATATATATATATATATATATATATATATATATATATATATATATATATACATACATATATATATATATATATATACATATATATATATATATATATATATATATATATGTATATATATATATATATATGTATATCTATATATATCTATATATATATATATATATATATATATATATATATATTAGAAAATTTGAAGATCTTTGTGTCCCGTACGCCCCTTAAATTATGAAGTGAATAACAAGTATTAAATTTCTTAAAAGACTTAATGTTAATTGGAATATTTTAGACATGATATAAAACACACAAAGTGGCGAAGTGAACACTGTTCAACTTCTATATTAAAATAATAACACAATAATTTTGCTTTACATTGTACAGTAATTATCTTTCTTGGTCTTAATATAAATTTAAAGCGCTTTATTGGCGAAAAACAATAAAAAAAGTACTTTTTTAGAGCCATTGAGTGACGCCTCTAATGTGTACCTTTCATGTTTAAGACTGCAGCCGACCCTGATTGTGATATGAAACTGCGAAAATACTGATGATCATTTATATGCATACCTAATAAATATAGGTTCTAAATAATAAGAAAAAATATTTAATACTTTAAATCTATATTTTCTGTTATTGAAATATTCATTTTATTAAAATGTATAAAACAAATTAATTTAAAAAAATAAAGCAAAAAAGATTTTATAAATCGTGATAATTCATCATAAATTATTTATATCGTTTATAATGCATGTTTTAGTCACAGCTCACAACCAGTTTTCTAATACCCGTTACATTCTCAAAACACGAACTTCACCTCAATGTCAATTTCAGGTAAATGATACATAAGACGTTAAATAATACAGTTTTGAAAATAGTAACAGAATCGCGTGTCAGTTGCCAAATTTGAATGTACGATTTGACAAGACAACAAATTCTGCCTTCAAAATGTAGTTTCATCCAGTTCTAACATCTTCAGGAGTAAGGTATATTTGTTGCTTTTGGCAAACAAATGACGGAACTTTTGAATTGTAATTGAAGTTATGAGTAGAAATACCAACTTCTCTATCAGGAAAGATTTTTAAAAAAATGAACAGTTAATAAAAACCGGATTCGTGTCATTCTAGCGATGGTATAAACCCCGTCATCAATTGAAAGAAAAACAAATATCTGTATATTGTAATAGAACGTAGGTGTATTGTAAGTTTTAGTTAGGCAGTCAGATTTATTACATTGGATAGGTTATAATCATTCATTAATCGAAAGCACGTCATGACTCGAAACATAAGAATCTCTAGCATAAAAAGTTATCATCTGAAAATTAAACAATTGAAACTCTGTTCAGCTAACTTTTTAAAGATTTTAGGCTGTAAATGTATTATAAAATTTTATTTGTTTATTATGATTTGATAGTAAAGAAAAATTTATTAATTGCCTATATGTCAAGGGAAAGCTTACTGCGGAAGTATTTAGTGTCTATCATTGGGTTTGTGAATATCTCCTGCAAAAACTGTCGCGGAAAACATCCAATAAGCTTCTTTATTTCGGAGATATGTTATTCAGATATTCGTAAAAAGCTATGAAGTTTTTCGTTTTATTTCGAACATTCGTTCAGAAAATATAAAAGATTTACTTTCATGTCATAATATTTTTCTAAGAAAACGATAAATGCTGTTGCTCTGAAAATTTGTAATACATTTTTCCGCTATTTGAAATAACTTCTATGACCGATTATGAAATTTTATGCATCTTTTCGAAAAGATATAAAATATTTTACACTCTCACTTTTTAAAAAATTTCATTTCTTTTTCTTTCCTACTTCATTGAACTATTGCCTAGCAACTTGATTTCATATCGTATTAAAAAGTAAATAAATAATTAAATAAACGAAGAAAGAAACTCGCACTATTGTGAAACAAAAATGTATTAACAAAACAATTAATTTCTCATGATTTTAGTTTGTGTTATTCATTTGTAATAGATGAAGATTTGTTTGAATAAGATTGCTTTTTTATACATTATAGAATGTTCAGCAAAAATGTTTTCCCCAAACGAAAATTATAGAAACGCTGGATGCTTGAATTAGGTCTCGCAAGATGAGCCTAAATTTTTATACTTATCTTTGTTACATGGAATTTTATAAAATTTCTACAAAAGTCTTTGCGAAAGATGTTTCGTAATTGAGATGTAAGTAGGTAGTCTTTTGAGGATGGAATAAAACTCTTCTGGAAAACGAAATATGTTTGCTTGGGTAATTAGATTGTAAAATGTATTCATATATGTATTCGATGTAGGTTTAGAAGGAATTGTGAACATAAAATTAAAGTGTTCAAAGGGGTAGAATACACCTGACGAAATGTACTTTTCAGGTAAGAAATTGCCCGAATAAGCTGTCCCATCTTATGATTGCAAAAAACCGCATTTAATATGACAGCTCTCAAAGTTAATTTCTTGACGCTTCGAAACATCTGATATGCATAATTTTATAAATATACATATAAATTAAAGATTTTAAATGCAGTTTCTACGATTTGAAAGTGACATTAAATAACAGTGACTTATAGAGCTTACGTTGACGGACTTGATCTCAAAATTGTATGGTTTTAGTATATTGTAGTGCACTAAAATGTTTTTGTAGTGAAAAATAAATGAAGTTGTGTCAAAGTACTTCTTACTGTTACTATAAGGCTAATAAATTGGCAATTTCCCTCCACTTGCGTTTTTTGACATTTAATAAACTAAATTTTCTTTTAATATTTTATTGCCTGATACTGAGTTTGTAAGGTCATATCCTAAGAAATATTTCTATTTATTTTCTATTAATTGTTCAAAAAACAATTGTTTCTTTTTATGATTAAATATTATCGCCATTTGGAATCGACATGAATTGTATTAAAACATATTGTATTCGATTTTTAAAAATTTAGAAAAAAAGGCAACAGTTATGCTCGCAAGCATTTCTAAAACAGATATTCTTCAGCATAAATTACCAATTGGTAAGATTTAACATCTAAATAAGTGTAACTACTACCAAGTGATAAGTTTCCTGTGCCATAAAGCATATTTCGATATTCATTAAAAATGTGATACACATATCAGCTGCCTTTCATGATCATTTAAATACACCAGATTGCTAAAGGTCTTCGGACGCTTTCACTTTTAGAAATTTTGTCAATATCTAGGCAAATACTCGAGGAATTCTTTTCGAACTTGAGGAATATCAAGATTATATTTGACATCATATTTTTAATGCAAAAGTTTAATAACGAAGGCAGTTAAGGGACAAACAACAAGCCGAAAAAAATAGCCCAATATATTTATTGCGATATAGAGATTTCTTTATAAAATTTATGAAATTTAGGTTTTTAGTTTATAGAATGAAGGATTTTCAACTAAATTTAATGCCATTTTCATTCAATTTAATAAAGTACAGTAGAAAAAACATAAAATCAAAACAAAGAAAAGTATTTTTTTTAAATATTTTAACACCAAATTTAAAAATGTAAAAATTAATTAAAAGTTTCTGGTGTAAATTAGGATTAAATTAGGTAGGATACAATATATCCCACCGCTCCTAAAGGGTATTTGACCACAATGAGACTTTCAAAACTATATATATTTAGTTTAAAATAAGGATTTATGTTTTATTTTCATAAAAAATTTATGAGTTTATCAAACAACATTATTTTATGAATATGTTAGATATAGTAGTCCACTTGGATTGCAAGATAAACATGAATAAATCGCGAAAAATTCCTTTTCCTCCTTCATTTGTTTCAGTTTTGTGAATGACTACTTTCTATACGATATGATTTTCTCGGTTGATAGCATTTTGCGTTTTCATTATTAGGTTTTAATTCTCAACACCCAAGTAGTAAAAATATTGTAAGTTACAATTTTCTCACAATCGTATTAAGAGGACAGTGAAAATGATTAACCAATGAACGTGCGTTTTTCTTTTAAACATAAATTTTGACCGACTTTTTTTTTTTTTTTTTTTTTTTTTTTTTTTTTTTTTTTTTTTCGGGCTCCGTACAGAAAATTAAACCTTCGCCAGTGTTGAAAACCTCGTGAAAACTATAAAACTTTTATTCAATCATTAAAATACGCTGCAGATTTTTAAATGAAAAATCTTTTTATTCGAATATTATTAAAAGAACTCATTTTTTCACAAGGTATATATGCATATGTATATATACACTTGGCAAAATAATTATTTGTACACTCTAATATGTTCAATTTTTAACTAAATAAAAACAGATGTTTATACACGAATGGTTTTAATAGAGTGTTTTTACTGTGCGTTTTAAATTAAACGACAGAAATTTTCGATCAAGGTGTAAAATAAACCTTACAACTGGAAAAGTTTAAAATTTTCTTGCAAAAAAAGTATTTGTATATTTCCACAGCAAGATTCACACTGTGTTTATAATGTTTGTGGTTCAAAGTTGTAACATAATTTGGTAGTTTTTAATAATTATTAACTTCATATTATGTTTGTCTGACATTTAATCTAATTTTCTCTTGAAGTAATTGAGAATGGTACTTAAAACTAGAGAGGTACCTTTGAACATAAGAAATAACATCTTTGAGCTTCATAAAAATAAAAATCATGCCAAGAAATCAGAAAAGCTATTAAATTACCATTTACAACTTTTGGATACATGATGAGAAAGTATGAAGAAATTGGATGCATCGAAATTCAATGAAAACCAGGACTTCTCAGCAAATTAACAATGAGGGAAAAATGAGTGTTGTTAAAACAGCTTTAAAAAATCCTATGGGTTCAGTTCAAAAATTTGCTGGAGACCTTGCAACATCTTCTAACATCAGAGTATTAGCTCAAACAATAAGAAATATTCTTCGCAATGCAGATTTAAAAGGAAGAACCTTAAGGTAAAATCGATTGATCAGTGAAACAAATAGGCGAAAATGCACAGAATTAGCTTTCGCATACAGAAGCAAATCATTGGATTTTTGGAAAACAGTAATTTTTTCTGATGAGAGAAAATTCGGATTTTTCTTATCACCAAGCATTCGAAATATTTGGCGTAAAAATAAAACTGTTCTAGATCCAAAACGTATACTTCAAACTATCAAGCAGGGTGGGGAGGAATATTATGGTTTTGGGGTGTATAGCTTCTAATGGAGCAGGCCATTTGGAATTTATTGACTTTGGAATAGCAGCTTTAACATACATTGATGTGTCGCGGTATAATTTATTAAACAGTGCTAAGAAATTACGTGTAGAGGAAGCTTTTCACTTTCTGCAGGATAACAACCAAAACATTACTGCTGTGATCACCGGCACATAGTTACTCTACAATGTTCGAAGGCGACTGGTAACTCCTCTGCAATCTCTAAACTTGAATCCTGTAAAAATTTGTGGGTGCTATTGGATGCAAAAATTCGAAAAAAATATGTATCAGCAAAAAACACTTTTAAAGAAGCTCTTATTGAGTCATAGAATAAAATAAACCAGACCGCTACAAAAAAGTTTGTGGAATCTATGTCACACCATCTAGAAGTAGTCATAAACGCTAAAGGAATTAACACAAAATATTATTTTGTATCATTTAACTAAATTTTTATTAATTACAGCACATTAATGTAGAGTACAAATACTTTTTTGCATTATATTTTTGTATATTTGTTTATTATAATGTAAAAAATCAATTCGTTTTATTTTGTTTTAGCTTTTATATTATTAAAATGCATTAAATTAATGTTTTACAGTATTTTTTTGCTTAAATCTTGTATTTAATTCCATTATAATTAAAAAAAAATGAAGTGTACAAATAATTTTTTGCCAACTGTATACACTATCTACCAAAAAGTATTTGTACACTTTCAGTTTTTGACATTTTGTCAAATATTTAAAAATATACTGGTCGGATTCTTCTGGAACTTCAAAAATATAAAGATTATGTTTCACTTTATATTTATTTACATTCATTTGTTAAGCGGGTAATTAGGGGGCCGGCAAAAAAACAAAGACTAATAGAAATATTTGGGATCGCCCTGTACATGAAACTGCACGAAACGACTTATCGCTTTAGAATACAAATATATGAATACAGTAGAATATGTACACTAATTTTTGTGAGAATAGCATGTATATTTATGGCGATAGAGCGATTTTTTTGAAAAATTCAAAAAATTCTGGTATGTTTTTTGTTTATATCATGCTGGGTTTTGACCAAATTTAACGCAAATTTCAGAAAAATTGGCAAAATGCAGTAGAAAAAATGTAGCGCAATTGGAATATAAATATATTAAATATTTTATAAAATATGAGTAGTTGTATAAAATAATTTTTATCTGCGCATGCGCGAACTAGAAAAACATTTTTTTTACATCATTTAATAGTCAATTCTATGGAGTGACTTATAAAAAAAATCCAATCAAATATCGTGAAAATTCAAAAAGATATCATTATTTTAGTGAGATGTTTTTACTCTGCTCTCTAAAAACGGCTGAATCTTAAGGGATTCTCCACAAATTGACATTTTTTAATAACTGACTTTAAAAAAAAAACTAGTATTGAATTAATACAATTTCTAATACAATATTGCTGCTAATAAGTACTTGACAATTGTGATAGAAAAGAAAAAGAGCTTTATTCGCATTCAGGGCCAAAACTAAGAGAGGGGGGGGGGGAGAAGGGCATGTGCTCCGGGCGCTAGGATGAAAGTGTTCCAAATGTATCTTTCGTTTGGCGATTTTTTTCATGGCTATGTTTAGCATAATATTATTAAAATTATTATATCTGGGCTATGCTAAAGCATAAAAAAATCTAATGATGATGGCTTAAGGTCCCTGCCCCTACCCGCGAAGATACTCACGAGCTAATGCTATTCCTATGGGGATGCATTTTTCTAACTCTTTTGCATTTGGACATTTTTAAATAATATGTTTTGCATTGGATAGCGGAAGTCCTTTTCAAGATCGCTCCGTGATTACTTTTTCAATTTTGGCGTAGATATTTTTATAATGTTTCTTTCACTTCCAAAAGCGGTTCTGAAAGTGAAACTAACTTTATAAAAAATATCTATGACTCAAATCGAAAAAGTAGTCAAGGAGCGATTTTGAGAGGGACTTCCGCTATCCAATGCAAAAAAAAAAAAAAAAAAAAAAAAAAAAAAAAAAAAATTGAAAATTTTAAAATGCGAAAGAGTTATTAGAAAAATGCCTCCCCACAGGAATAGCATTAGCTCAGCAGTGTCTTCGCGGGCAGGGACAAGGGCCTTAAAGATCCTGTTGAAAGTAGAATTTTTTTGATTCGGTTTAAAGTATCAAATTGGAGTATTTTAATAAAGCAGAATACGTTATTTTATATTACATATTTTAAGTTTTAAAATAAGTCGGCTATTAATAAATTGGAGAAATTTTCTTTGTAAATATGCTTTGCGAAGGAGGGGGAAAGGGGTACCTTCAAAATCCACGTTTGCCTCTGGAAAAAAAGACTGGTTTTGGCCCTGTTCACATTTAATAATTTGTAGATCCTTCTCGAGAGGCAATTACAGCTGCGACTCTCCTGGGCATGCTCTCAACTAGTCCTTGTATTACTTTTAATGGTATTTTATTCCACTCTGTTTGCACAAGGCAGGTAAGCTCTTTTACTGATTTTGGGCGTGTGTCACCGCCTTAATTCGACGATCCAACTCGTCCCAGAGGTTCTCTATTGGGTTCAGGTCTGGGCTCTGGGCAGGCCACTCGAGTCGATGCACTCCATTATCAGCATACCAATCCATGCTGGACCTCGCTACATGGCAGCTTGCGTTGTCATCCTGGAAATAACATGGGTCCAATTCATAGTATTGCCACAACGTAGGAAGTACACTGTTGTCCAGTATATTACAGTAGGCATCGGCATTGAGCTTACCATGAATTGGGACCAAGGGCAAGGTTTTTAGAAGGAGAGGTTGGCCAGTAACTTTTCCTCCAATCAGAGGGCTTCCGCTCCTCTACGTCACAAGAATCCACAGTCGGACTTCATCCGATGGTAATACGTTATAAACAATTGAATTCTATGCAATTTTAAGCGAAAATAAATAAATTTCAATGCTTTTTTTGCTCGTGTAAAGAAGTGACAGACCTTAGTTTTAAAAATACTTAGAAGAAAATTAATTAGTTTTAAAATTTTTAGTGACGCAGGGGATAAAATTAAAATATTTTTGAAAATAAGAGGAAAAACTTTTATAGCTGCATTATAATTCTTATTCTCTCTCTCTTATTTTGTTATTATGATACATTATTTTTCACTTATCAGTGGTCTATTTCTACTTTTTATACATATTAATTTGGTAAAATAGTAGTTTGAACTTATTTAATTAAAATATACGTTTCAATATGGAATTTCTACAAATTAGAAAAACAAACTAATAACTTTTTAGAATTATATTTATAAAAACTTATAAGTTTAAAACTATTTTTAAGTAATAAAAAACATTAAAAAATTCTTATAACGTATGCAATTATTATTATTATTTTAGCATATTAATAAAGTCAACAATTCGGAATCCTCCGGAACCCGTCGATTGGGTTTTTCCAAATTTCAAATCATTTGGAAAAAGAAAAAAAAAAAAAAAAAAAAAAGGAGGGGGATAAAATAAAAGAAACTTTATTCATCTTTACGGGTGAATTATTTATGTCGGTAAAACATTTTAATAGGAAAATGAAAACAATTAATAATTAATTGTAGGAAAATAAATTAAAATAATGCTAAACCAGATATTTTAATTAGGAAAATAATATATTAAAAAAAAGATTAAATTTTTTTTTTATCACAACTACAACTTTTTTAATTAAATTTTTTATATGTGATTTTAAACAATTTTTTGTTTACATTTCAATATTTTTTCAATATTTTTTGTTTACATTTCAACATTTGTTCACGTTTCAACATGGAATTTCTACAAATTATAAAAACAAATAATAACTTTTTAGAATTATATTTATAAAAACTACTAAGTTTTAAAATATTTTTAAGTAATAAAAAACATTAAAAAATACTTATAACGTATGCAATTATTATTATTATTTTAGCATATTAATAAAGTCAACAATTCGGAATCCTCCGGAACCCGTCGATTGGATTTTTCCAAATTTCAGATCATTTGGGGAAAAAAAAAAAAAAAAAAGAAAAAAAAAAAAGGAGGGGGATAAAATAAAAGAAACTTTATTCATCTTTACGGACGAATTATTTATATCAGTAAACATTTTAATAGTAAAATGAAAACAATAATTAATTGTAGGAAAATATATTAAAATAATGCTAAACCAGATATTTTAATAGGAGGATAATATATTTTTTAAAAAGATTAAAATTTTTTTATCACAATTACAACTTTTTTAATTTAATTTTTTATATGTGATTTTAAACAATTTTTTGAACTTTGTGATAAAAAAAATCATATTTCTTTCTCTTTATATTACCCACAGAAATCTGATAGCTACATTTTAATTCAGTTTAATAAATGAAATTCTCTTAACAACGAGGTTCACTTGGAAATCATAGATGTTCGAATTTTTTTAAGTTGTTCTGAGAGTTTTTCACATTTTACGACTATTTTTTGACATTCGTAAAATGAATTAGATTTCAAAGTTTTAATCTAATATAATAAAATTCATACTCTGTGATAAGTAATTCTCTTTTTTAGAATTTTAAATACGTTAATTTCCAATTCAGAAAAACACTCTGGTTGCAATGTTTTAGACGGTAAATTTATGTACAATAAACTTTGTTACTTGCAATTTTTGAATTTAATTTTTTTTTTTTTTTTTTTTTTTTATTATTATTATAATTCTTTAGTTTTTTTAGATCAGGAAAAGGAATTCGGTTTTACTTTTTTATTTTAATGTGATAAAAGTTGTGTATTTTTCTCCAAATCTAAAAGAAATATTTCGGACAAACAGACAAAAACAAAGAAAATATATGTTGCGTCCGAAGAAGCTAGGAGGTTTCTGGGGTTCCGTGGATTCTTGTGACGTATGGTTCTGCATAGCAACGGGAGTGGGCGTGTTTGCGTGCCTAGTAACGAGCCAACCTTATCTTATTCTAAAAGCCTTGACCAAGGGTCCTAGTCCGAACCAGGAAAAACAACCCCAGAACATAATTCCCCCTCCGCCAAATTTAACTGTGGGCACAATACATTCTGGTAGGAGGCGTTCTCCAGGCAGACGCCAGACCCAGACCCTACCATCAGAACGGTAGAGGGTGAACCTTGATTCATCACTCCAGAGAACCTGTTTCCATTGCTGTACAGTCCATTGCTGACGTGTTTTGCACCAACTTAACCGAGCTGCGCGGTTGGACTTGGTGATTAAAGGCTTATGGGCGGCAGCACGGCCATAAAAATTAAGCAGATGAGCTTCCTTACGGATGGTATTCATGGAAACAACACATCCTGAAGCTTGTTGAAATTCTTGGCGTATGTGTAACATTGGTTGGTTGCGGTTCTTCCGAATTTCTCTAGACAGAACCCGTCGGTCTCTATCTCCCAGTTTCGTCGGTCTGCCTACTCTGGCCACATTCTGACAATCACCATTCAGCTTCCATTTTCTAATCACATAAGCCACAGTCGTTTTGGGGTAATTAAGCTCGCTAGATATGTCGATTATAGATCGGCCATTTCGGTGGTACCCGATGATAACACATTTCTCAAAATCAGACAGCTCTGTTCTTCTTGGCATCATGCATGCGATTGATGTCAGTGTTGTTTTCGACACCACATTTAACAGTGGAGAACTTGACGTATTTCAGGATCGCAGATATCGGCATTTGCATAAGAGCCATTATCAATTATGTATCAATGGGTAGATTTGACACAAATGCTTCGACTTTTTATAATTATTTTTATCCTGAAATAGGTTCGTTCTGGTAATTATCTAAGAAAAGAAGTAAATCACCAGTAAAAAACGTAAATGGAGATTTGGCAATTTGCGTAAAATCTGACGTCATTCAACTGCCTTCAGAGACCAATTGAAAATCAGTTCACTCCTATCCACAATAACTTTCTGAATTTCCACGAAATTCGATCGGATTTTTTTATGGGTAGCTCCATAGAGTTAAATATTAATTTACGTAAAATGATAAATTTTATCGTTCACGCATACGCTGATTAAAAAATATTTCATACAAATACTCATATTTTAGAAAACTTTTAATATATTTATATTTCAATAGCACCTTATTCTTTCTACTACATTTTGCGAATTTTTCTGAATGTGGCTTTATATTTGGTTGAAAATATTGCATGACATAGAACATTTTAGAAAATATTTAATATATTTATATTTCAATGAATTTTGGTGAACTCACCCCCCCCCCTTCCCTTTTCTTCTTTGCAAAGCATCTGCAAAAGTATTTGCAAAGAAAAATTTTCTAATTTATTAATAGCCGACTTATTTTAAAACTTAAAATATGTAATATTGATTAAAGTAGTCTGCTTTGTTTAAAAAAAATGATACCTTAAAATCGTGAAACCGAATCAAAACGAAAAAAAAAATCTGCTTTATGCGGGATCTTTATGCCATCATCATTAGATTCTTCTATGCTTTGGTATAGGAGGAATGCTTTGAATGGGACGATTTTGACAGTATCATGCTAAACATAGACATGGAAAAAATCGCCAAACAAAATGTACATTTGGGACACTTTCATCCTAGCGCCCGGGGCACATGCCCTTTTCCCCCAACCCTCTCTTAGTTTTGGCCCTGAATGTGAATAAAGCTCTTTTTCTTTTCTATCACAATTGTCAAGTACTTATTAGCAGCAATATTGTATTAGATATTGTATTAATTCAATACTAGTTTTTTTTTAAAGTCAGTTATTAAAAATGTCAATTTGTGGAGAATCCCTTAAGATTCAGCCGTTTTTAGAGAGCAGAGTAAAAACATCTCACTAAAATAATGATATCTTTTTGAATTTTCACGATATTTGATTGGATTTTTTTTATAAGTCACTCCATAGAATTGACTATTAAATGATGTAAAAAAAAAATTTTCTAGTTCGCGCATGCGCAGATAAAAATTATTTTATACAACTACTCATATTTCATAAAATATTTAATATATTTATATTCCAATTGCGCTACATTTTTTCTACTGCATTTTGCCAATTTTTCTGAAATTTGCGTTAAATTTGGTCAAAAACCCAGCATGATATAAACAAAAAACATACCAGAATTTTTTGAATTTTTCAAAAAAATCGCTCTATCGCCATAAATATACATGCTATTCTCACAAAAATTAGTGTACATATTCTACTGTATTCATATATTTGTATTCTAAAGCGATAAGTCGTTTCGTGCATTTTCATGTACAGGGCGATCCCAAATATTTCTATTATTCTTTGTTTTTTTGCCGGCCCCCTAATTACCCGCTTAACAAATGAATGTAAATAAATATAAAGTGAAACATAATCTTTATATTTCTGAAGTTCCAGAAGAATCCGACCAGTATATTTTTAAATATTTGACAAAATGTCAAAAACTGAAAGTGTACAAATACTTTTTGGTAGATAGTGTATATACTATATAAAACCATTAGATAATACTACAAATCAACATCAAAATATGGAATAACTCGTTAAATAACAAACTATACACTCTTAAAACTGTACCCCTCACATAAAAGGCACAAGCATATCGTGCCTTCTATTACTTTGATATGAGAGGCACATAGAAAAAGTGCCTCTGATTTTCCAGAAAAACGTTAAGCCACGACAAAATGAGAGTCACCGATACGAAAGTGAAATTTGTCAGAGGCACGAAGTTCTATTTGTGCCTTTAAAATTGTTAGAGGCACCGAGTTCCATTTCTGTACCTCTCAAAATTCCCTGTCAAAGCGAGAAGCAGTACGGTGGCAAATACGCATGCGCAACGAAAAGTTTACCGTCATGCATCTGGATGTGTTTGGCGGTAGATCGGGATTTTCATGGCGTCGTACACTGTTGATGATGCAGCGTCGTACGCAGCATCGTTTTTATAATATAGGAATTAAGTTTAATAAAATGGAATAAGTCAATATTTTTGTAGCTCAAGACATCCCACCAGTTGCCCGTACTGGAAGGAAAGATGAGTCTTGAATAAGTAAGTACATTTCACTTGTATTTCTGTTCTCTAGTATGATTGTTTACATAATATAAAAATTACCTACTCAAAAAAACAATGTATTGTGTTTAGAAAATGTATTCCATATACATGGGGACACTCAAGATTAGGAAGGGAGCAATTTTATGCAGTTGGTCATAAGTTTTTCAGATTATTATATCTTAATATTTTTTAAAAAGGGCAGCTGTTACCGTACCATTTGTTTGCTTATCATCTCTGTGTATGGATTGTATGTATGTATTTTTATTGCGCTGAAAATCTTCAGAGAAGATATATACATAGATATTTTCATACTTCAATCCACATTAATGTTCCAAGGCCTTATTTATATGTATATTTATTTATAATTCACAACATTCTTGAGTATTTCTACTTTTTATGATGCTTAAAACTTACAATTTTGATTACTATTTTGTTTTCTAAAAAATTGTATGCTGCATTTTTCTAATTAAAACTTAAAGAAAAAAAATGTAGTATCTTAGTTTTTATTAGACAAAATCGACAAGTGATACAAATTATAAAATATGTGGATTTATTTTTTGTTAATTATAGTCCCAAAATAGCATAAACAGTGCAGATTAATTTTACACCTTGAAGAATTATCTGATAGTTAAAAAAATTATGGGCTTAAAAATAATTGCTAAAATTTACATTGTTTCTAACTTTATTGTAATTTTCTTTCAGAATGCAAGTTTTATTTATTTTATGGAGTTATACTGATTATTGCAATTTCTTTTGATAATAAGCTTTGCTCATTCTTGGGTCGCATATCATTTTTTTCTTTTTTGCTGATTGGCACAGAAAATTGTTCCTGGGATTATGATAAAATTAGTACTAACTTATACCAAGCTGTATTTCAAACTGGTGAGGATAATAATAATAAACAAATATTTTGTGACAAAAATTATGTAATTATTTTGTTTAAAACTTTATATTCTTTCAAAATATGGTCAGTGTTTGGTGAAAAATTGCTATTTTATTTATTTATTTATTTGTAAAAGTACTACAGTGTTGAATCCAAACACTTTTATTGAGTAAAAACTTCTGTCACTCCAGGGGGAAGGGGCATTGCACTTTTGGCCACTGAAATCTCAAAATTTCTGGGGGAGACATTTCAATGCTTTGGGGGAGTCCCCCTTGGGTCACCCCTTTAATTCAACACTGATTACTATGCCTACATTTCAGGCACATAATCTTTCGCATTTCAGTATATTTCTGCTTCTTGTTTAAAATGTTTAGACAATATTGCTCCTTCTCCCCAATTAAAAAAGGAAAGTAAATTGCTTCATCCCTCCAAGAAACAGGAAAATATGCTTCATCTCCTTCTCAAAATACATAAAATCTTTGATCAAATCAAAAATTTAACAAAATACATAAAATCTAAAAATTTTTTTTAAATTGTAATAAGAATTATTTATCTAAATTAGCAATCGCCAACCGCAGACCTTGCAAATCACCAAATTCATAAGTTTTAATCCTGTGGATGATTAGTATGACTTTATTGTACATACATATCCGTATTTTTCTTTTAATAATCAGAGAATTTCCATTTTATAACATAAAATGCATTTTATTTAATGAAAACAAAAATCTTTAAAACTTTTTTGATTGTAACAAAAGTAATTATAAAGTAATTGAAGATTATTTAAGTAAGCACACAGTTTTAGCATATTTGTTCATTTTTGTTTATAACTTCATGATTTTTTTTATTTTGGTGATGTTATTGCATGACTATTTATTTGAGGCTGAAACTGTACATAATTTTAATTGCTGTGTCAGATGAAATTGTTCTGTTATATGTTATTGAAAACTAAATTAAAATATTCGTTTGCTTTTTCATAGGCATTTATTTTTTAATTAGCAGAATTAGTAATAATATCAATTAATGTAAATATTCTAGCCTGCTAATGTAAAATTTCAAAATTGAGCATCTAAAACTTTATGGGTATAAAAATTTCTTAGATTTAAAAAAAAAAAAAAAAATATTAATTATAGTAAAATACAAGATTCAGTTTTTTTCAAAGGATCACCAAAAGTTTATCATGAATCTCACTTAGTGACAATTGATCATTCCCCCCCCCCTCCCCCCCTATCCTTCCTCATTTGGTCTAACTGTATCGAGAATGGAAAATTTTTGTATTTTACATTTTAACTAAGTGTACAGTAGATGGTCTATCATTCCTTTAAAACCCCTGGAAAAAAAGGAAAATGGAGGTTTCTAGGAATGAGTAGAAAGCAAAAATTACTCTATTTTCTTGGAGTTTGTCTGGAATTTTTTCCCCCCTCTTTAAATTCTTATTTTTATATTGGTAAATAAATAATCACTTGGTAATTTAGCACTCCCCCCCCCCCCCAACCTTCTCTGCAGACACACCAAAGTTTAAAATCTTTAAAAATAGATTTTAAAGTAGTGCCACATTTGTGTGTAGCAACATTAGATATATAATATATGTTTGATGTATGCTGAAGAATAATCTAATACTATTAACAAATATATGGGCTTAAAAACAGTTGTTAAAATTTTCATTGTTTCTACCTTTATTGTAGTTTTCTTTCAAAATGCAAATTTTGCTTATTTTATGGGTTATACTGGTTATTGCAATTTCTTTTAATAATAAGCTTTGCTCAATCTTGGGTCGCATATCAATTTTACCTTTTTTCTAATTGGCACAGAAAATTGTTACTGGGATTATGATGAAATTAGTACTTAATGTCATTTTCTTATTAGTACAAATACTAAGCTATATTTGAAACTGGTAATGATAATAAAAATGGACAAATATTTTTTTGAGAAAAATTATATAATTATTTTGTTTAAATTTTTATATTCTTTCAAAAGATGGAAAAACTAAGTATTAATTATTTATTAAGTACCTCGTCACCCAGTAGTAGACAACTCGAGACGGGCGTGACAGATTTTATTTCTCTTTTGCAGATTCTTTTATATCAAATTTTTGTATTACTTCGTATTATGTTTAGCTCTTTATTACTTAATACAGAAAGTTAAGATTATTATTTATTAAAATTTATAAAATGCTTAAAAACTTTAATAGGTAAACAATTGTTTGATTAATAAACGGTTCAGTTCTAAAAATATTTTGCCGCAGATTATTTTTTGTTGCTGAAGTATTCTTCACAGACCCGTGAAGAACTTTCTGCTACTGGGCCTGGTCTGGTCACATATGTCAACAAATGAATCTAATGGTCAGTGTGTAACAAAACGCTGCTATATATATAGTATTTTTTTTTTTTTTTTTGTAAAAGTACTGCTTTTTTTTGTAAAAGTACTGCGACCAGTGTTGAATTCAAACATTTTTCTCAAAGAGGAACATCTGTGACTGTGGGGGGGGGGGGACATCGTACTTTCTGACCATTGAAATCCTAAAAATTTCAGCAAGAGACATTTCAATGCTCTGAGGGGGGGGGAGAGGTAGTGAAAAAAGCAACAAATTTCGCAAAAAAATCATGAAAAAAAGGATAAATTTGATAAAATGGTAAATTACACCAAAAGATTGAAAAAAAAAAAAACGACAAATTTCATCAAAAGACCTAGAGAAAACGACAGATTTCACCAAAAGACCTTGAGAAAACGACAAATTCTGTCTGCATATCATAAAAAATGTGAATTTCATCAAAAGATCATAAAAACACAGTCTAGGTACTTCAAAACACACAAATTTGGGTAAATAGATTAGGAGAAATGACAAATTTGATCAAAAGGAATGAAAAAGGCACATTTTGTCAAAAGATTGCAATTAAAGGTAAAATTTGCAAAAAAATAGTGGAAAAAAAGACAAATTTTGCAAAAAAGATAGCGAAAGAAGCAGCCAATCTCACAAAAAAACTTTAAATTGGATAAAATGGCAAATTACATAGAAAGATCGCAAGAAAAACGATGAATCTCATCAAAAGACCACGATAAACAACCAATTTCACCAAAAGACCTTGAGAAAATGACGAATTTTGCCCAGATATTATAACAAGCACAAATTTCATCAAAAGATCGTGAAAACAGAGTCTAGGTACCTCAAAAAACACAAATTTTGGTAAATAGATTGTGCAAAACAAGAAATTTCTTCAAAAGATGGGGAAAAAAGGCACATTTCAACAAAAGTTCACAATTAAAATGTAAAATTCGCATAAAAATATCGAAAAAAATGACCAATTTTTCAAAAAAAATCACAAAAAAAGTTAAATTTGATAAAACGGCAAGTTACATCGAAAGCTCTTAAGAAAAACGACAAGTTTCATCAAAATATCCCAAAAAACGACCAATTTCACCAAAAGACCTTGAGAAAATGACGAATTTTGTCCACATATCATAAAAAAAGTGAATTTCATCAAAAGATCGCAAAAATACAATCTAGGTACCTCAAAAAACATAAGTTTTGGTAAATAGATTGTGCAAAACAAGAAATTTCTTCAAAAGATGGGAAAAAAGGCACATTTCATCAAAAGATCACAATTAAAGGTAAAATTCACATAAAGATAGTGAAAAAAATGACCAATTTTTCAAAAAAATCACAAAAAAAAGATAAATTTGATGAAACGGCAAGTTACATCGAAAGCTCGCAAGAAAAACGACAAGTTTCATCAATCGGCCCCAAAAAACGACCAATTTCACCAAAATACCTTGACAAAATGACGAATTTTTGCCACACATCATAAAAAAAGCAAATTTCATCAAAAGATCACAAAAACACAGTCTAGGTACCTCAAAAAACACAAATTTTGGTAAATAGATTGTGCAAAACAAGAAATTTATTCAAAGAATGGGAGAAAAAATGCACATTTCATCAAAAGATCAAAATTAAATGTAAAATTCGCATAAAGATAGCGAAAAAAACGACCAATTTTGCAAAAAAAATCACAAAATAAAGATAAATTTGATAAACAGCAAATTACATAGAAAGCTTGCAAGAAAAATGACAAATTTCAGCAAAAGACAAAAGAAAAGAAAAAATTTGGTCCAGGTATCATAAAAAACGTGAATTTCATCAAAAGATCATAAAAACACAGTCTAGGTACCTCAAAAAAACACAAATTTTGGTAAATAGATTGTGCAAAACCAGAAATTTGTTCAAAGAATGGGAAAAAAAAGGCACATTTCATCAAAAGATCACAATTAAAGGTAAAATTCGCATAAAAATAGCAAAAAAAATGACCAATTTTTCAAAAAAATCACAAAAAAAGATAAATTTTATAAAACGGATAGTTACATCGAAAGCTCGCAAGAAAAATGACAAATTTCATCAATCGGCCCCAAAAAACGACCAATTTCACCAAAATACCTTGACAAAATGACGAATTATTGCCACACATCATAAAAAAAGCAAATTTCATCAAAAGATCACAAAAACACAGTCTAGGTACCTCAAAAAACACAAATTTTGGTAAATAGATTGTGCAAAACAAGAAATTTATTCAAAGAATGGGAGAAAAAATGCACATTTCATCAAAAGATCAAAATTAAACGTAAAATTCGCATAAAGATAGCAAAAAAAACGACCAATTTTTCAAAAAAATTACAAAAAAAAGATAAATTTCATGAAACGGCAAGTTACATCGAAAGCTTGCAAAAAAGACGACAAATTTCAGCAAAAGACAACGAGAAAAGAAAAAATAGGGTCCAGGTATCATAAAAAATGTTAATTTCATCAAAAGACCGCAAAAACACAGTCTAGGTACCTCAAAAAAACACAAATTTTGGTAAATAGATTGTGCAAAACCAGAAATTTCTTCAAAGAATGGGAAAAAATGGCACATTTCATCAAAAGATGACAATTAAAGGCAAAATTCGCATAAAAATAGCAAAAAAAATGACCAATTTTTCAAAAAAATTACAAAAAAAAGATAAATTTCATGAAACGGCAAGTTACATCGAAAGCTCGCAAGAAAAATGACAAATTTCATCAAAAGGCCCCGATTTCACCAAAATACCTTGACAAAATGTCGAATTTTTGCTACAAATCATAAAAAACGCAAATTTCATCAAAAAAGCACAAAAACACAGTCTAGGTACCTCAAAAAAAAAACAAATTTTGGTAAATAGATTGTGCAAAACCAGAAATTTCTTCAAAGAATGGGAAAAAATGGCACCTTTCATCAAAAGATGACAATTAAAGGTAAAATTCGCATAAAAATAGCAAAAAAAAATGACCAATTTTTCAAAAAAATTACAAAAAAAAGATAAATTTCATGAAACGGCAAGTTACATCGAAAGCTTGCAAAAAAGACGACAAATTTCAGCAAAAGACAACGAGAAAAGAAAAAATAGGGTCCAGGTATCATAAAAAATGTTAATTTCATCAAAAGACCGCAAAAACACAGTCTAGGTACCTCAAAAAAACACAAATTTTGGTAAATAGATTGTGCAAAACCAGAAATTTCTTCAAAGAATGGGAAAAAAAGGCAAATTTCATCAAAAGATCACAATTAAAGGTAAAATTCGCATAAAGATAGCAAAAAAAAAATGACCAATTTTTCAAAAAAATCACAAAAAAAAGATCAATTTGATGAAACGGCAAGTTACATCGAAAGCTCTCAAGGAAAACGACAAATTTCATCAATCGGCCCCGAAAAACGAGCAATTTCACCAAAATACCTTGACAAAATGACGAATTTTTGCTACAAATCATAAAAAATGCAAATTTCATCAAAAGATCACAGAAACACAGTCTAGGTACCTCAAAAAACACAAATTTTGGTAAATAGATTGTGCAAAACAAGAAATTTTTTTAAAGAATGGGAGAAAAAAAGGCACATTTCATCAAAACATCACAATTAAAGGTAAAATTTCCATAAAGATAGCGAAAAAAACGACCAATTTTGCAAAAAAACCCACAAAATAAAGATAAATTTGATAAAACGGCAAATTACATCGAAAGCTTGCAAGAAAAACGACAAATTTCAATAAAAGACAACGAGAAAAGAAAAAATTTGGTCCAGGTATCATAACAAACGTGAATTTCATCAAAAGATCACAAAAACACAGTCTAGGTACCTCAAAAAAACACAAATTTTGGTAAATAGATTGTGCAAAACCAGAAATTTGTTCAAAGAATGGGAAAAAAAGGCACATTTCATCAAAAGATTACAATTAAAAGTAAAATTCGCATAAAGTTAGCAAAAAAAATGACCAATTTTGCAAAAAAAAATCACAAAATAAAGATAAATTTGATAAAACGGCAAATTACATCGAAAGCTTGCAAGAAAAACGACAAATTTCATCAATCGGCCCCGAAAAACGACCAATTTCACCAAAATACCTTGACAAAATGACGAATTTTTGCTACAAATCATAAAAAATGCAAATTTCATCAAAAGATCACAGAAACACAGTCTAGGTACCTCAAAAAACACAAATTTTGGTAAATAGATTGTGCAAAACAAGAAATTTTTTTAAAGAATGGGAGAAAAAAGGCACATTTCATCAAAACATCACAATTAAAGGTAAAATTTGCATAAAGATAGCGAAAAAAATGACCAATTTTGCAAAAAAAATCACAAAATAAAGATAAATTTGATAAAACGGCAAATTACATCGAAAGCTTGCAAGAAAAACAACAAATTTCAATAAAAGACAACGAGAAAAGAAAAAATTTGGTCCAGGTATCATAACAAACGTGAATTTCATCAAAAGATCACAAAAAAACAGTCTAGGTACCTCAAAAAAACACAAATTTTGGTAAATAGATTGTGCAAAACCAGAAATTTGTTCAAAGAATGGGAAAAAAAGGAACATTTCATCAAGAGATCATAATTAAAGGTAAAATTCGCATAAAAATAGCAAAAAAAATTACCAATTTTTCAAAAAAATCACAAAAAAAAGATAAATTTTATAAAACGGATAGTTACATTGAAAGCTCGCAAGAAAAACGACAAATTTCATCAAAAGGCCCCGAAAAGCAACCGATTTCACCAAAATACCTTGACAAAATGACGAATTTTTGCTAGAAATCATAAAAAACGCAAATTTCATCAAAAAAGCACAAAAATACAGTCTAGGTACCTCAAAAAACACAAATTTTGGTAAATAGATAGTACAAAACCAGAAATTTCTTCAAAGAATGGGAAAAAAAGGCATATTTCATCAAAAGATCACAATTAAAGGTAAAATTCGCATAAAGATAGCAAAAAAAATGACCAATTTTTCAAAAAAATTACAAAAAAAAGATAAATTTCATGAAACGGCAAGTTACATCGAAAGCTTGCAAAAAAGACGACAAATTTCAGCAAAAGACAACGAGAAAAGAAAAAATAGGGTCCAGGTATCATAAAAAATGTTAATTTCATCAAAAGACCGCAAAAACACAGTCTAGGTACCTCAAAAAAACACAAATTTTGGTAAATAGATTGTGCAAAACCAGAAATTTCTTCAAAGAATGGGAAAAAAAGGCACATTTCATCAAAAGATCACAATTAAAGGTAAAATTCGCATAAAGATAGCAAAAAAAAAATGACCAATTTTTCAAAAAAATCACAAAAAAAAGATCAATTTGATGAAACGGCAAGTTACATCGAAAGCTCGCAAGGAAAACGACAAATTTCATCAATCGGCCCCGAAAAACGAGCAATTTCACCAAAATACCTTGACAAAATGACGAATTTTTGCTACAAATCATAAAAAATGCAAATTTCATCAAAAGATCACAGAAACACAGTCTAGGTACCTCAAAAAACACAAATTTTGGTAAATAGATTGTGCAAAACAAGAAATTTTTTTAAAGAATGGGAGAAAAAAAGGCACATTTCATCAAAACATCACAATTAAAGGTAAAATTTCCATAAAGATAGCGAAAAAAACGACCAATTTTGCAAAAAAACCCACAAAATAAAGATAAATTTGATAAAACGGCAAATTACATCGAAAGCTTGCAAGAAAAACGACAAATTTCAATAAAAGACAACGAGAAAAGAAAAAATTTGGTCCAGGTATCATAACAAACGTGAATTTCATCAAAAGATCATAAAAACACAGTCTAGGTACCTCAAAAAAACACAAATTTTGGTAAATAGATTGTGCAAAACCAGAAATTTGTTCAAAGAATGGGAAAAAAAGGCACATTTCATCAAAAGATTACAATTAAAAGTAAAATTCGCATAAAGTTAGCAAAAAAAATGACCAATTTTGCAAAAAAAATCACAAAATAAAGATAAATTTGATAAAACGGCAAATTACATCGAAAGCTTGCAAGAAAAACGACAAATTTCATCAATCGGCCCCGAAAAACGACCAATTTCACCAAAATACCTTGACAAAATGACGAATTTTTGCTACAAATCATAAAAAATGCAAATTTCATCAAAAGATCACAGAAACACAGTCTAGGTACCTCAAAAAACACAAATTTTGGTAAATAGATTGTGCAAAACAAGAAATTTTTTTAAAGAATGGGAGAAAAAAGGCACATTTCATCAAAACATCACAATTAAAGGTAAAATTTGCATAAAGATAGCGAAAAAAATGACCAATTTTGCAAAAAAAATCACAAAATAAAGATAAATTTGATAAAACGGCAAATTACATCGAAAGCTTGCAAGAAAAACGACAAATTTCAATAAAAGACAACGAGAAAAGAAAAAATTTGGTCCAGGTATCATAACAAACGTGAATTTCATCAAAAGATCACAAAAACACAGTCTAGGTACCTCAAAAAAACACAAATTTTGGTAAATAGATTGTGCAAAACCAGAAATTTGTTCAAAGAATGGGAAAAAAAGGAACATTTCATCAAGAGATCATAATTAAAGGTAAAATTCGCATAAAAATAGCAAAAAAAAGACCAATTTTTCAAAAAAATCACAAAAAAAAGATAAATTTTATAAAACGGATAGTTACATTGAAAGCTCGCAAGAAAAACGACAAATTTCATCAAAAGGCCCCGAAAAGCAACCGATTTCACCAAAATACCTTGACAAAATGACGAATTTTTGCTAGAAATCATAAAAAACGCAAATTTCATCAAAAAAGCACAAAAATACAGTCTAGGTACCTCAAAAAACACAAATTTTGGTAAATAGATAGTACAAAACCAGAAATTTCTTCAAAGAATGGGAAAAAAAGGCATATTTCATCAAAAGATCACAATTAAAGGTAAAATTCGCATAAAGATAGCAAAAAAAATGACCAATTTTTCAAAAAAATTACAAAAAAAAAGATAAATTTGATGAAACAGCAAGTTACATCGAAAGCTCGCAAGAAAAACGACAAATTTCATCAATCGGCCCCGAAAAACGACCAATTTCACCAAAATACCTTGACAAAATGACGAATTTTTGCTACAAATCATAAAAAATGCAAATTTCATCAAAAGATCACAGAAACACAGTCTAGGTACCTCAAAAAACACAAATTTTGGTAAATAGATTGTGCAAAACAAGAAATTTTTTTAAAGAATGGGAGAAAAAAAGGCACATTTCATCAAAACATCACAATTAAAGGTAAAATTTGCATAAAAATAGCGAAAAAAACGACCAATTTTGCAAAAAAAACCACAAAATAAAGATAAATTTGATAAAACGGCAAATTACATCGAAAGCTTGCAAGAAAAACGACAAATTTCAATAAAAGACAACGAGAAAAGAAAAAATTTGGTCCAGGTATCATAACAAACGTGAATTTCATCAAAAGATCACAAAAACACAGTCTAGGTACCTCAAAAAAACACAAATTTTGGTAAATAGATTGTGCAAAACCAGAAATTTGTTCAAAGAATGGGAAAAAAAGGAACATTTCATCAAGAGATCATAATTAAAGGTAAAATTCACATAAAAATAGCAAAAAAAATGACCAATTTTTCAAAAAAATCACAAAAAAAAGATAAATTTTATAAAACGGATAGTTACATTGAAAGCTCGCAAGAAAAACGACAAATTTCATCAAAAGGCCCCGAAAAGCAACCGATTTCACCAAAATACCTTGACAAAATGACGAATTTTTGCTAGAAATCATAAAAAACGCAAATTTCATCAAAAAAGCACAAAAACACAGTCTAGGTACCTCAAAAAACACAAATTTTGGTAAATAGATTGTACAAAACCAGAAATTTCTTCAAAGAATGGGAAAAAAAGGCACATTTCATCAAAAGATCACAATTAAAGGTAAAATTCGCATAAAGATAGCAAAAAAAATGACCAATTTTTCAAAAAAATCACAAAAAAAGATAAATTTTATAAAACGGATAGTTACATCAAAAGCTCGCAAGAAAAACGACAAATTTCATCAATCGGCCCCAAAAAACAACCGATTTCACCAAAATACCTTGACAAAATGACGAATTTTTGCTACAAATCATAAAAAACGTAAATTTCATCAAAAAAGCACAAAAACACAGTCTAGGTACTTCAAAGCTACAAATCATAAAAAACGTAAATTTCATCAAAAAAGCACAAAAACACAGTCTAGGTACTTCAAAAGATTACATGTGAAAAGATTACATGTGAAAGTTCCAAGACAGGATTTCTGAAAATTGATTGATCAGCTTCCTGCTGACTGTTGATTTTGACCTTTAGTTACAAATGGGGAATGAATTTTATGTCTCTACTATATTTATGTTTACATACAGTAAACTATGTTAGATGGCAATTTGTCTGACACAGAAAGGATTTAAAGTCATGCTGAATGATTTTTGATACAGTAAGTTCTGCCAGAAGCAGAATATCATCTATAGCAGAAAATTTCTATGGGCTAGATATGTCTTGGACAGAATTTACTGTATGTCTGTTGTTTTATAGATCACAAGCATGTGATTTTAATGCTGAAAACAGATGATTCACTTTTTAATAACTCTCTTAATTACTTTCAGCTGGATATGGAAGTCGACAGACAAGTTACTTCTTTAATTGGTGACATGAAGAAAATTCAAGAGAGACTGGATATTCAATGTCTAACAAATTCCTGGAATAATGGAAACTGATACAACTAAACAGAGCTACATGGGGTGCAATAACAATGGTATATTAAAATTTATTTGCATTTAGTGCTGAATATATCTGTTCTAATGTTAATTTCATGTTGCTGTTGCATGCTGCTGAATTCATAATTCAACTATATTAGGCTCTGTGTTCACATCTTAAAATTTGTAACTATTAAATATTATTTTAGATACCAGAAAAATAATGAGATAACCATCTCATTCACACACATTCATTCAAAATGGAAAATTTCTCAAGACATGTCAAATTTATTATAAACATGATATTATGATTACATTATATACATAAATTATAATTCATGTAATCAATGTTATTAGATATCACTTTTTTTGTACAGTATTTTTTATTTTTTATATATTTTTTTTAATGATTCCTTGATTAGTATGAACAAAATTTCTATTGGTGCACTAAGCACAGAACAGGTGCCCTTATTCCATCAAAGTGGTGTGTAATTTCAGAATGTCAAAGAAAATTTAATTTGAGAAGTAAAACATTAAAGAAAAGTAAGAAATTTCTTTCTGAATTATATTTTTTTCTTTAAACAACATACTATAATTCCCCCCACCACACACACACACACACCACCAACACGAATCAGTGGAAATATCAAATTTGCAAAAATTTAGCAATGTTACTTCAAGATGTATTCCAAAAATCTGTGCAATTGATAGGTTTTCATTTAGCTAAATTGCTACTCTTGCAAGTTTAAAGCATTTAATTGCATTACAATATGTTATAAATCAAAACTTAAAATTACACCTAGTGGTAATTAAGCTATTATGGATAACCTAAAGAACTGTAGTAAGGCAAAGTTAAACTTGATTTTTCCATGTTTATCAAGTGTTACTCACTAAATTAGCTCACCTGTTTATATTAATGGAAATCCATGAAAATTAGGTAAACTCATTTTAAAATTTCATATCAAGCTCTAATATGTATTTCATAAAAATAATAAATATGAAACAATATCATTTTACATTGTTAAATTTTCTTTTTAAATTCATTGGTAAAAATATACAAATTAAAATTTTTCAATCTGCAGGAAAAAGTATTTAGGTTGATAGTTGAATGTATGACATGTACAATTATTTTCAACATCTTGACATACCTAGACTGACAGCTAGTCGACAAAAATTTCATTGTGATAACTTTATTGCCAGTAGCATCTTTTTTTTATCAAGTTCCATTATCTATGATATATTCTGTCGCGTTGTTTACATGTCAGATCTGATACTAATTCCAATAAGGTTATTAGGTTTGAGTCAAATGTGTCAACTTATTGTCAGTACAGGTAACTCAAGAGGCAAAATTTGGAAATTTAAGTCAAATATCTTTTAACTCTTTCCTGGGCACCTTTTCACTTTGTCAGAAAAGTTTCCATTCATAATTGCATCACAATATTACATTATTTATGTATATTAATTTTTTGAGAAGGTTGGTTATTGATTTATTACAATGTTTTCTCCTCATTCAATGTATGTTTAAATGGGTGCTGTAATATTGTAGGATTAGGTAGTGCTGTAATTGAGCGAAATCTATACATCATAAATCTTTTACTGATATTTTTGTTGAAATTAGCATGAGAAATTAAAAGAAGTTTTATACATACCTATGGCCATGATTTTTTAAAGTTAGGTTGTAACCATAGAATAATGTGCTCCACTGCTTTAGCATCTGGCAGATTTTTTGTTTAAAAATATTGAATTCAGAACAGAAAATTATGAATAACTATTTTATTTTATTTATGGATTTTCTATCATCGTATAAAGTAAAAATAACTACTAAAATTTATTGGTGAAAATTCACGATACCTAAATAGAAAATCAGCCATATGCGACAACAGGGCTTTGATTGCATCACTCAAGAAGTTACATATACCAGGAAAAACACAAGTGGTAGAAATTACCTTTTGAATTTTTTCTTATCTTTATCAAACAGTCTTTTTTTAATGTGCTTATTCAGTATAAATTCAATTTATTTTCAAACAGATGATTTAATTTAATAGTACATTGATTTAAAAGGAAGGAAATATTTACAATAAACATGCTAACTGCTCTTATAAATAACTAAATCTTTTGAAAATATTTCTTTAAAAACTTAACTCAAGGTAACAATAGCTGTCAACCTTTCAGTTTTTATTTTCTAAAACAAATATATTTTCCTTTATTAAAGAAATTATATAATTACTACCTAAAATCAAAACACATCATATTAAGTGTTATATATTTTATTTAATTTATTAAATATGTTTTTTTAAAAGGTTGATTGTTATGTAATGAGATTTTAATGTCCCTTAGTTGATGTAATTTCAATCATATTTCTTTAACTTTAATTGTTTTACACCTAATTATATCCAGTAGCTTTTCAACTATCTAAAGTTAAGATAAATTCTCTATTAAAATTGTGAATAGATTTAAGGTGGTGTTGGACAGGCTTGGTAAGTTTTTCACATGCAACAGTTTTTGATGGCTTTAACCATGGCCAAAAATCTATATTTATTTACATATGTATGTATCTATCTATATTTATATTTAATAAGTAAAATTTATTTGCTTTTAATAAAGAAAATGTTTCTAAATATGTTGTAGAAAAAATAAATTTAAATTTTTGAAGAAACATATTTTGAAGAGTAAACAAAATCTTAGACTTTGGAAAACTTATCTTTTGTAACTTTATTTAATAAATTTTAATGTGTTATTCAAAATTTGCAGGGATATTATATTATTAAGAAATTTATTTATAACCATACTTAGTGTATAGTTAAAATAATATTAAAGATTAGACATATTTAAGGATAAATATTAACATTTTCTGAACTTTAGACACTTTTGAAGAAAATTCTTTTAATCAGGTTGAGCATTCATCAATCATTCGCAATCTGAGAACTTCTATTATTTACCTCGCTTTTTGATTTTTCTTACCTTACTTTAAAGTACACATTATTTGTATTCTTGATACTATTAGTGTGTCTGCTTTGGGGGGGGGGGGGGGGGAATTGATATAAAAATGGTTTATAAAGATACATAATAATCATAGCATGCATTGTATTTAAATTCAAATTAACCTACTAGATATTATGTATATAATGTGTAAAGCATAAAAAAAAAAAAAAAAAAAAAAAAAAAAAAATTAACACATGTATTAAGTATGACACTTTTAAAAATCCTGCATTTATAACACTTAACTTGTTCCTTATAAATATAGCTATGTCAAAATGCATACTAAATAACTTTAGATTTTTTTACAAATTAAATATTAAAATAATAATAACAATAAATAAACAAAATGTTTAAACATAATTTTTGTGCAAATATTTCTGCATGTCCATTTCGAGATAAATTTCTGGGATTTGGAATTTGTTATTTTTACCTTAATTTTTATTAATTAAAAATATTTTAAGACATTGCTAATTACCCATAATATAATTAAATTTCAACATGAAGTATAGCAATAGAAGCTAGTATTAAAATTTGTTTTCTGAACAAACTCTAGTGCATCGCAGCAGATTGTGACTCTGGGTTTTTGACGTTTTAAACCCTTGTCATGTCACAAACCCTTTTTTGATGTCAAAAAACCAACCCTGGTGATGGATATGGATGTTTTCTATCATCTGTGATCCTTCTATATTGCATGTGTTCTTAATAAGACTGCTAAAATATAAAAGCAGTCATTTATCAATAATTAATTATTATTTGTATTATTTTTTAATCTTGACTTTTGTATGTAATTATATATTTTAATTCTAATCATGGGTCAATAAAATAAATTTAAATTGTTTTTTAGTTAGGCTTTTTATATCAAGGATTTGTTTAATTTAAAACTATATATATTGTATTCATATACAGGGTACATGATTTTATATGAGCGACTGTTTTTATGAAACAAGTCAGAAAACATGACTAGAAATAAGTTTTTGTATCAAAAATGTGTTTTTAACGGAAGCATGATGACATGATAAGGATATTTACAGAACTCATCCCTATGAAGCTTTTTTATTATCCAATGTGCCCATCTGCTGCTACCAGATAATCGAGAGTTTATTGTAGCAAATACAATTTTTTTTTTAATATGTATTTGAATTTATTTATGAACAAATATTAAGTATTTAATTATTTTTCTTATCAATTTCTCTCTAGGATATGTTCCTCAATGGAAGAAACCTGCAAATTTATTTTTTAAATGGCAACAAACTACTCTTCGGACCAAATATTTAGAAGACAATTCTGCTATAGAATGTGTAACTGTTTCATTATTATGTTGTATATTACAGTTTAAATTTAAATATTCTTACAGCATAGAATTAATTTAATGAATGAAGTGTATATTTTACAATAAAATATATTTGTATATTTATGTGTCCTGTATTTTTATTTTCATATATATTGTATTTTTATTTATTTATTTTTTAAGTTCTTAGGCATCAGCATTAACAAGAACAATTAAAGTTTATCTGTTCTTTTTTTTGTTTCAGAATATTGTTTTTTAATGATTAAATAACATGAGAGGAGGGTAGAAAAGATAAAGTCAAAGAATGTAAAAAATACTATTTAACATCCAGCACAAATTAAGCAAATAAATATTGTTGGCTTTATCCAAATCATCTGTTATGGTTTACTTTTCCACTTTCCCTACTTATGTGTTAAATCCAAGTATTATTCTTGTCTAATTTCTATGTATTAAGTAGTTAATTAGCAATGCCATTTTGTTTATTTTATTTAACATTGGCTTAAATTTGTTCTAAAAAAATTTTATGTTCCCCATTGAACAAAGTAGCTCTATATCAACATGAATGATATTTAGAGATATTAAATCAACAGCTTTTAATTTTTGTAGTGTAGCACATTATTTATTGCTAAGTTAATTGTTTACTGCATTACAATTATCTTATTGTGGCTAAAACTCATTTAAAATGTTAACTTTGGTAGTATTTTCTGAGAAGTGTTTTACTTTAATAAAAATGATGAAAAGCAAAATAAACTGTCTAGAACTATAAATTAAAAGTAGTATTTGCCTCATTTTTTTTTTTTTTTTTTTTTTTTTTTTTTACGAGAATATTAAATAATTATATTTAATTTAGTATGTATATTTAAGAATAGTTTAATGTTGAAATATTATTCTTCATTTCTCACATGTTCAAACTAAAAAATTAACAAAAAAAAAAAAAAAAAAAAAAAAGTTAATTTTTAGCTGAAAAAACATATTTTCAGCTAAGAATGTTATTTCTGGCATATTTTTATTAAATTATTGAAAAAAGATATCCATTTTTTTATCCCTTTATTGGAAACAAGAAACCTTTTAAACAAAATGTAAACTACTGCCTGTGAGATTTCTAATTTCTATAAATTACTATAAAATACAAAATGCAAGAAAATTTGATTATTTTGGGGGAAAAGATATAGTTTTTTATTTGCAAAGTGTCAAACTAAATTTTGATTTATAACTTCTAGTAAGATCATTCATTATTTATTATTATTTTTAAATTGGTGTCAGAGCTTAAATTTCTGTATTTCTTTTTTAGCTAAACATAAACAATATCATTATTTCTAGCATTATCAAATGTCACTTTTTAAAAGATTTTGATTTTTTGAATATTAATATTTTCAGATTAAAACAACCACAAACCATTTTTTTTCTATTATTAAACTTTAAAAATTAGAAAAATAATCATAAATAAACTTTGAAAAGTATCATTTGACATTGCTAGAAAGAATATTAATATTTCAAACTCAAAATAGTATGGAAGCAAGAAAAATTTTCGTCAGAGCATATTCCGCTGTTTATGAACAAAACATACAAAGTTAGGTTATTTTGAATTTTCAGCATTTTCTAGTGCAGGAAATTTTGCTTTTAAAGCCAGGGAACACTGAAAATTCAAAGTAATCATTTAGCACTGAATATTTCTGTTATCAGAAAAAGGAACCTTTTTAGCTCACAGGCTATCATAGCCTGAGAGCTTATGTGCCCGTCCGTTCTGTATGTATGTGCGTAACGCGATAACTCATGATAAAAATATCGGATCCACTTGAAATTTTGTATGTAGGTATATCCTGACAAGGCGCTTCCCTGATTAGTTTTTGGAGTTCATTCGATATGTATAAGAGGGGGAACGGGGGGCTCATGCCCCCCGTTAGTTGATATAAATGGGATTTTCATGCAGAATTAAGTTTTCGTTCAAAATTTAGATTAGGATCATTCTGATGAGGCGATTCCGTGACTGTTATTAGGTGTTCATTGAATAAGTATAAATAGGGGGACAGGGGTTCTAATGCCCCCCCCCCCTTAATTTATAGAAATGGGATTTTCATGCAGAATTAAGTTTTCGTTCAAAATTTAGATTAGGATCATTCTGATGAGGCGATTCCGTGACCGTTATTAGGTGTTCATTGGAAGTATAAATAGGGGGAACAGGGGTTCTAATGCCCCCCCCCCCCCGTTAGTTGATATAAATGGGATTTTCATGCAGAATTAAGTTTTCGTTTAAAATTTAGATTAGGATAATTCTGATAAGGCGATTCCGTGACTGTTATTAGGTGTTCATTGAATAAGTATAAATAGGGGGAACAGGGGCTCTAATGCCCCCCCCCCCCGTTAGTTGATATAAATGGGATTTTCATGCAGAATTAAGTTTTCGTTCAAAATTTAGATTAGGATCATTCTGATGAGACGATTCCGTGACTGTTATTAGGTGTTCATTGAATAAGTATAAATAGGGGGAACAGGGGTTCTAATCCCCCCCCCCCCCCGTTAGTTGATATAAATGGGATTTTCATGCAGAATTAAGTTTTCGTTCAAAATTTAGATTAGGATCATTCTGATGAGACGATTCCGTGACTGTTATTAGGTGTTCATTGAATAAGTATAAATAGGGGGAACAGGGGTTCTAATCCCCCCCCCGTTAGTTGATATAAATGGGATTTTCATGCAGAATTAAGTTTTCGTTCAAAATTTAGATTAGGATCATTCTGATAAGGCGATTCCGTGACTGTTATTAGGTGTTTATTGAATAAGTATAAATAGGGGGAACAGGGGCTCTAATCCCCCCCCCCCCCCGTTAGTTGATATAAATGGGATTTTCATGTAGAATTAAGTTTTCGTTCAAAATTTAGATTAGGATCATTCAGATGAGGCGATTCAGTGACTGTTATTAGGTGTTCATTGTATAAGTATAAATAGGGGGAACAGGGGTTCTAATGCCCCCCCCCCCTTAATTTATATAAATGGGTTTTTCAAGCAGAATTTTCAGATTTCGTTCAAATCTCTGAATAGTTTTGGAAGTTTAATGGTTAAGTATAAAAGAGGGGGATAACTCCTTTTAAATTATATAAATGCTAAATGGGTTTTTATTAAGAATTATCTAATTTGCTCTGAATTTTGGATATAGATTTTTTATATGATAAAGCATGTCTTTGATAGTATAGGAGGTTCAATGATTAAGTATAAAAAAAGAGGAAAGAAGAGAGCTGTTTCCCTTTCTTAATTTTTTAACGGAATTAACCCTTGAAAATATAAGGCTTTAATGTACAATTAGTATTTGTAGCCTGTGAGCTCAATGCCATCAGTTTAACTGGGCAGTATTCTTTATTTATTATTATTAGAGGGTGGAAAATTTTTTTCAAAATGTAATTTATATCAGGAAAGGATGTATAAACTTTAAAATGTAATAATTATTTTGTCATAAAAAGTCATTGATGGAGGACAATCCTTGAAACATTTTTGTTGTTGGAACCATACCTTTAAAACTATATAATGATTAATAAATTGTTTAATAAAGGAAGACACCCAGTATAAATTTTAATAATGTTTGACTTCAGTTATTTTTACTGGAAAGTAAAAATGTAAGAATAAAAAAAAGTGCCACTTTTACTAAGAGGCACGAAATAGACTTTCAAAGGCACATAATGTGCCTCTTAATTTCAAAAGCAGTGTGTGCCTCTTAATATTCAGAGGCACAAAAGTTAAAAATGTACCTCTTATATCAGAGGCACTGTTTAAAGATTGTGCCTTTTAATTTCAAGGGCACCGTGTGCCTCTAAATATTCAGAGGCACAAAAATTAAAAATGTACCTCTTATATCAGAGGCACAGTTTTGACCGTGTGCCTCTTAATTTCAAAGGCACCATGTGCCTCTTAATATTCAGAGGCAAAAAAATTCCGAATTTGCCTCTCATATCGGAGGCACAGTTTTAAGAGTGTATCAAACACAGAAGTTAGCAAAAATTGGATTAATATTGGAAATATAGTATTTAGCTCGTTCTCAATGACAATGCTAAATCGACACATTAATTGCGATTAATTTCTGATTAGAAATCAGGATAAACCTAAAAATGATTTCTAAATTGCCCGATTAATCGCAATGGAAAACATAGTTCAAAGGAAAATATTAGAAAAATCATAAGACAATAATTGAATTATCAAAAAGATAAACTTACACGATCAATCGCCATCATGTGAGATAATTTCAAATTTGCAAATATATATATATATATATATATATATATTCATCAATAACTGTATGAAAACCACGTAATTTTTCGTACTGTTTTCGTTTTACCAACATAAAGTCTAGAGAACTCGCTTTTTAGCACTTTCCAATAAAGTTGAAAAGTGCTTATGCATTCGGTTTGTCTGTCCGTCTGTCCGTCTGGCCGGATGGCCGGATGGCCGTATGTCCGGATGGCCGTATGTCCGCGCTCTAACTCAAGTAAATATACTCGGATTGCCATGAAATTTTAGGACGTTATTGACATTTATCCTAGCACGAACCCTATTGAAAATGAAGTTTCTACCATGATTAGTTTATCTACAGAGAGAATCAAAATTTCCAATTACATTACGGCCCATGGGGAAAAATCGTTAATATACTCGGATTGCCATGAAATTTTACCACGTTATTGACGTTTACCCTAGCACGAACCCTATTGAAAATGAAGTTTCTACCATGATTAGTTTATCTACCGGGCGAATCAAAAGTTTCCCATTACATTACGGGCCATGGGGAAAAATCGTTAATATACTCGGATTTCCATGAAATTTTAGGACGTTATTGACGTTTACCCTAGCACGAACCCTATTGAAAATGAAGTATCTACCATGATTAGTTTATCTACAGAGAGAATCAAAATTTCCCATTACATTACAGCCTATGGGGAAAAATCGTTAATATACTCGGATTGCCATGAAATTTTACCACGTTATTGACGTTTACCCTAGCACGAACCCTATTGAAAATGAAGTTTCTACCATGATTAGTTTATCTACAGGGCGAATCAAAAGTTTTCCATTATATTACGGGCCATGGGAAAAAATCGTTAATATACTCGGGATTGCTATGAAATTTTAGGACGTTATTGACGTTTACACTGGCACAAGTCCTATCGAAAATGAAGTTTCTACCATGATTAGTTTATGTACAGGGCGAATCAAACGTTTCCCATTACATTACAGCCTATGGGGAAAAATCGTTTCAAAGGAATTTTAAAGATGTCAAACATATTAAAATAGGCATTCTATAAAATATAAGGTGAAAATGTAGCTATTATTCATTTACAGGGCCACACAAAAGAATTCCATTAGATAATGGTAAAAGGGGAAATTGTGTGTGACATATTTAAAATATATTAAGCTGTTTCATGTGTAATAAAACTGATATATGTCACTGAAGCTTAATATAAATCATACGGTACTGTCTTGCATAATATGAAGTACATAGCATTTACAGGGCCATACAAAAGATTTCAAATAGTATATTCTTTCCGAAGTACCGTATATGTGTCCGATAATGGCTGATGGAGGGATGAAATGCATTTTAATTATGATATGCGCGTTTATATTTCGCTAAATATATGCACATTATATGGTGTGTATAAATGTTATAGTTTATACACAGGGCTACCCAAAAGAGCTCACCAACGTTACTGAATATGAGCGTAAATTATTTAAACGTGGTTCTTAAATAAGCTATGCATTTTTAAACTGAGCTTCATTCAATTTACTGAGAAATGTTTGCAGAATATAGATAAAAGGATATACAGGGCCACGCAAAGAATTCGGTACATGGAAGCCTATGAATGATAATTTATGAGAGTGTGATTTCAGTTGTTTTAAAAGTGTTTTAATTTACAATAAATTTTTGCCAAATGCTGACGTGTAATAAAGGTACAATGTAAACTACTGGGCTGAACAAAAGTATTCAAGTATGTTTCCATCTAATAGTATGAGTTGCTGAAAAAGAAATTTCATGTTACTGGGTATATTCTTGCTAAACTAAATTTTCCCATTATATCAACTGACATATGAAATACAGGGCTGTTCAAAAGTACTGGAATACATATTTGGGTATATTTGACTATACACTATTATTTTCCTAAATAACAAAGTTTTGTTAAAGATTTCATTAAGTGTTGGAAAGTGCTTCATAATCTATGCTTAACGCATGATTTTTCTTACTTGTTTACCTTTAAAGGTGAAGAAATAAATGCCAATGAAATTGACATCGTTTTGAGACAGTTAAACATATGTATATAATTATAAATTAAAATCGAGGCATAAATGTACATTTTTTTAAACGTATATAAATTAGTACATCTTCTATGTGAATCCAAATAAATTTTACTGAATATGAAAAAGACATCTTCTGAGTACAAAGTGTGTGCCATTTTGAAACAGAACTTAATAAAAGAACAGGGCATACTTTTTGGAGAAACTTATTGAAAACAAATTAGTCTGAAAACAAAAAATATGCTTCATCTTTGGTTAAAGAATGTTCATAATTCGTTCAGAATCATTCGTCATTCATTTGTGAAGGACAATCGTTGCTTCTTTATAATTTTAGTACAGATTGGTAAAATGAAGTTACGATATTTTCCCTATAGGACTCGCTAAACCACAGACGTAACATTATCCGTCATCTACATTTTAAAAGTAGTTCTTTTTTAGCAATACTTTAAAAATGTAGAAATTAATAATTTAATTATTAATAGCTTAATTGTTATTAAATAATATAATTTAACAATAAATTATATTAATATCGATTGTGCCTGAATTGCTTTTCTACTTGCTTGCATACGAAATAATTCTTATAAAATGTACTAATAGGAATGCATTTATGGGCTTTATGTTATTAGAATTCCAGTTAATAACAATTTAGAATGCAAAACATAAATTAAGAATATGCATCCGTCTCTTTAAATGATATCTATTACGGAAGGTGAGGTTTCAATAATTTTCTTCACACATTTTCTCATTTAATGTAGGTGTTTTAATATGGACATTTAAACCACTTTAAGTGCTATGGTTCTAATAAATATTTAAATGGCATTGCAAAACCACTAAGTCACTGATTAAGGAAGAAAAATGTGCGCTTTAGTAAACTACTTTCCTACATCTTCATTTATATATAAATGGTTGGTTAATTGCAGTGACGATATGATAACTTTAAGTCTTGTGAAATGGCAGTCGTAACTCTGCCGTTTAGCAATTCTTTAAAAAGTTAGAAATAAATAATTAATAAAGTAATTGCTATAAAATAAATTGATTTTATAATAAATTAAAATTACTTATTGTCTGCAGGGGAAATAATTCTTATAAAGTTTTCTAATATGACAGCATATATGAGCTTTATATGATTTGGGTTTCCGTTAATATATAAATTAGACTTCAAAGCATGAAGTAAAGTATATGTATTCATATGTTTAAATAATAATTATTATGTGAGGTAAGGAATCAATAAATTATTTTCACACATCATCCTCATTTGTATGTAAGTGTTTTAATATTAACATTTAAACTGCTTTAAGTGATAAAGGTTTCAGTTAATATACAAATTAGAGTGCAGAACCACGAAATGAAGTACGCTTCATCACTGCTTAATAAATAATAATAAAAAAAGTGGGCTTTAATAAATTACTTTCATCCAACCTCATTTGTATATAAATGGTTGGTTAAATGCAGTCACGATATTTTAGCTATAAGACTCGTAAAATCGCAGACGTGACTCTATCATTTAGCAATACTTTAAAAAGGTAGAAATTCAAAAAACGTCAATATTAAAATAGAAATTTTTCCAGTCGAACGCGAGGCCGAAGATTTCACGTCTAGGATAGATTTCCGTGAGAGGTTTCATGCTTTAGGTCAAGGTTAGGTGTCAAAGTTCCACAGGTCAAGTCGCGCATTCCTAGTAAACCCCCAGGTCATACATGTCAAGTGACTCGGGAAGAATCCAAGAAAGAGCGGGATACACTAAATATGCCATGGTGAACCTGGGGAGGTCATGCTCACGTTGACGAAATATTATTTTAACAGATAAGATCGATTTACCCCAAAGATTCCTTTGATTGACATTTTAACCTCTACTGCCAGAGATTTGATGCGCAAGAGCTCAGCTTTCCGTAGGATCTTTCAAATCGAATAGTATTTAAACCGTTTAATTGAAGAGTTATATTTCTATAGCGCAAGTGATAGACAACTACTGACAGGCCTCGCTCCCAAATATCTAGATTCAGGCTGAGACGCGAAAGATGATAATTTTCTTTTTTAGTTCATCCCTTTATTCGCTTCGACGTGCTGAAGAATATCCTTTGTGTTACAAATTTATTTCAAATAAAGAAGAAAATATATATCGCCTATGTGGATATTTATCTGGTTTATCTATCTGCTTACCTTCGTGTCATAAATTACCATATTATTTTCAATACATAATGGAGAAATAACTTCATTGAGTTAATATACAGCTCAATTTATTTTGAATGTACTTCTTTTTTGAAAAGAGAAAAAATAAGCCGAAAGAAATAGTCGATAATCTTTCAAATGATTTTTTTAAATATAGCTTAGCACTCATTTCCTTTCTTTAATATTTAAAAATATATTATTGTCAATATTATAGAATATAAAATTCAACTATTTTTTATTATGAGTAAAGATTTATGTGAAAATTGTCAAATAAGGACTTAGAAAAAAAAAATCTGTGAAAAAACGGATAAGCAAAAAAGAAAAAAAAATGCTAAACATACTCACTTAGAAAAAATATTAAATAAGTAAGAAAGATTGATTTACCAAGATAATTCCTTTGATTGATATTTTAACCTTTATTTCCAGAGGTTATGCGAGAGCTCAGCTTTCAATATGATCTTTCAAATAGAGAAGTATTTAAACCATTTAAATGAAACATTGTGTTTTTATAGCATGGTTCGTACTGGGTTCTGGACAAATCATGACACAAAGGATGATTATTTGCTTTTTAATTTTTCTCTTTACACAGATTTTCATTAAAGAAAAAATCAGATTTATTTCATTTATTGTTTATCGTCATATTTTAAATAGATTATTATTTTTATTACTTAACAAATGGTTAAATGGATTGCACTAATAGACTGTTCATTTTGTAAAATTAATATTATTCCTAAACATAAATTACTTTTTTATCAGTTTATTATTTTTTTTATATAAAAATAGCATAAGAGCTTTTCCTTTGACCTTACAAATCGAATTGAATTTCATAATTTAAATCAAATATTATGTTTCCATAATGTCAGAGATACACAATTAGTGACAGAATTTTGCTCCCAGATATCTGCATTTAAACTGAGGCGCTAACGATGATCATTTACTTTTTTAATTCATATTTTTATTCGCTTTGACAGTGGGAAAAAATAAACTTTGTGTTTGAAATTTATGTCAAAAAAAATTTTTTTTTGACATAATAATTTTTTTTTGGTCAATATGTTTTACATTGTGTATAATTTACCATTATATTTTTATAGCATGATGAATGATTTCACCAAGTTGAAGTAACATACTGCTCAATGTATCTCGAAATAATGTTTTTACAAACATAAATTATTTTTTATGTAAATTTTTTAAAGATGTTTTTAATATAGCACATCAATGAATTCCATTCTATTATTTTTAAAATGGAACTATTGGTTATTTCGTAAGACATAAAACTTTGCAATTTTATTACACAGTTAATGGTTCAGATCTATTTACACCGAATATGCCTTTGATTGACATTTTAACCTCTACTGCAAAAGATCTAATGCGCAACGGCTCAACTTTCCTTAAGGTATTTCAAATCGAATAGCATTTAAACCGTTTAATTGAAGTGTTATGTTGCTATATCTCAAGTAATAGACAACTACTGACAAGCCTCGCTCCCAAATATCTGCGCTCAAACTGAGAGGCGAAAGATGATCTTTTGTTTTTTTCTTACTCTATCTTTGTATCTCTTCGATTTGGTGAAGAATATTCTTTGTGTTACAAATTTACATAAAATAGAAGGTTTTCTTTCGTCTGTCAGTTTGCTTTAAGTTAGAAATTACCATAATATTTTTATTGTATGATTAACGATTAAGTTTTATTGAACTAATATAAGGAAGAAAAGGATTATGTAAATATGGGGCATATGTCAACAACGTGAATTAAATCTAATTAACTTCAGATTAAATTTTTCCAAAAATTTCCAATGACTGGAAGTAATAATATCTGTCGTTTAAACTTGAAGATCAACAAGCTATCTTAGTTTTCAATCTTGTCAATATATTTATTTAAGGTGAAACTAAAACTTTCTACAATGCTGAAGTAAAAACAAACTCCAAAAATTTTATTTGTTAGTTTAATTTTTTATCACTAGTCTAATGTGTGGAGGCATTAATATGTAGAGCTTTTAATACGATATATCTTTTTATTTAAATTAAAAATATAATCTGTTAGTTAATTGCAAGTTGATAGGTGTGGCAGTTGTGAACAAAAGTAGTTGCGAAGCAATTGTGAAGTAGAGTAACGCATGATACGTGTTTAAACTGCAGCAGAAAAGTTTGATTTAAAACGTACTATGCTTTTCAAGAGACAACCAAAATTTCCTAGAGTGAACAATAAATAATAGCCTGAATTCGATTAGATAATTGATTTTTAAACTGGGGTACACAATACATTTTCAGTGATCCGCAAAGATTTCTTATTCTAAAAGTTTTCTTAGTTTTCTTTAGAGTTCTACAAAAGAATTCGCATACATTTCGATTTATCACTGATGGGGAGTTCTCAACTCTGTTATCCGTTTCCTGAATTTTTAGATACACTGTAATATAACATAAATCTATTGATCATATACAGGGACGCACGTTTTTGAAATAAGTTTCAAAGAAGCAAAATTGTTTACTCTATTGAGCGAAGAAAATTTGTTACAGTATTCAGAATGTGTTGAAAAGTTCTTTATATTCTATGCCTGACGCATGATTTTTTTTTCTCGTTTAATATGTATTTAAAATTTTATTGTCTTGAGAATTGCATCAAATTCTTCTCTTGTGAAACTTGCAATAAAATCTGTCTATAATTCTTCATCTCTATCATGAGCGAAGAATATTTTTCACTGTCTGTGCTGTCTCCTTTTAACAATTTATGAATTACCATCTTTTTTTTTCGAATAGGTATTTCTATTTCTTTCTTCTGTCTTTACAAGAAGAAAGTACTGGATTCATGAAATATTCTACCACCAATTTTTTTATGTATTTATAAGTTTTTGAAGATTCTGAACACAATTTGATGCTTTTTAGAAAATGCCTGTGGGTCTGTCATGTATATGACAAAAGACTTGTGGGCACTTTATCTCAAGTACTAATGAACGGAATTTTACGAAACTTTAAAGTCAGTTATATCTTCATATAAACTAGTCCTGAGTAGTTTTTGGCGAAAGTCACCCAACAGTTGGCGCTGCTCTGCTGCTTTATTCCTTATTTTTGGAACAGCTGTATCTTAAGATCTAATTCAAGAATTTTCATGAAACTTCAGGTTCAGTTAGTCCCTGATATAGATTGGTTCTGATTTGTTTTTAGTGTAAATTGCGCAACAGATGGCGTTGTTATGTATTTTTTACGATTTTCACATTGGCTCTATCTCAAAACTAATCGACAGATTTTCATCAAACTTCAGATTCAATTAGAAGTGGACTTAAGCTGTTGCTGATTACCTTTTGATGTAAATTACTTAACCGGTGGCGTTTTTATGCAGCATTTCTAAGACGTTTTAGGTAGATTTCGTAAGAAATACTACCTATTGCAATCGCACCCGTTTATATATCTATCTATCTATCTATCTATCTATCTCTCTCTCTCTCTATATATATATATCACTTTTTTATGGACACGATAACTTTTATAATTCTTCACCAATCTCCACCAAACTTGTACATAAAATCAAAGGGGATAAAATCTTGGCTAAGTTCGTTAATGGGCAAAATCGGACCAAGGGGGTCGGAATAGGGGGCGTTTTTGTGAAAATCGAAAAAACGCCATAACTTCTTAATTAAAGTAGATATCGAATCGGTTTAAAGTTTATATTACTTCTTAAAAATGGGCCAAAAGTATATGCATGACAGATTTTTGATAAATTTAGAAGTGGGCTCAAGGGGCGAAAAAAACAGGGATTTTGAGAGAAAAAAATTCATAACTTCGACAGTTTTCAAGATATCAAGTCCAACTAAATTTTTTGTAAATGATCTTATAATTATCTAAAACTTTTGTATTTACAAGTTTTTGATAGGACCAACTTTTACCGATGAAAAAAATTAAAAACGAAAAGAAAAAGGGCGCTGAAAAAAGAAAAAAATCCTTAACTCCGTCAATTTTTAAGATATCAAATCTGAGAAAATTTATTTTACATCTGCTTAAAAATATCTACAAATTTTATATTGACAAGTTTTTCATAGGACCAATTCGTATAGCAAAAACAAATTAAACAAAAATAGGAGTTGGAGAAAAAACCTCAAATCCAAACTGCTTATATTCTGACTCATTTTTAAATTCATTTTTGATTTTAAACGCATCCAAATGGTAGATCCTCTTATTTAGAAACTGTATAAAGTGGTGCATTGGTAAATTTTCTGATAAAGACAGAATATATTTGAAAAAAGGCTACCAAAAAGGGTATTTTGAACAGAATTTCCGAAAGTCATCAGTACTGAAAATTGAAGGAAGTATTCAAATAAGAAATTGCGTTTTTTTCTGACTCGTTTTTAAATCCATTTTTGTTCTCAAACGCATCCAATTTTCAGATCCTCTTATTTAGGAACTATATAATGTGATGCATTGGTCAGGTTTTTGATAAAGACGGAATATATTTCAAAAAAGGCTACCAAAAAGGGTATTTTGAACAGAATTTTCTAAAATCATCGTGACTGAAAATTTAAGGAAGTGTTCAAATAAGAAATTGCTTTTTTTTCTGACTCGTTTTTAAATCCATTTTTGCTCTCAAATGCATCCAATTTACAGATCCTCTTATTTAGGAACTATATAATGTGATGCATTGATCGGTTTTTTGATAAAGACAGAATATATTTTGAAAAAGGCTACCAAAAAGGATACTTTGAACAGAATTTCCCGAAGTCTTAGTGATTTGAAAATTTAAATAAGTTTTCACATAGCAAATTGCGTTTTTTATGACTCGTTTTAAAATCCATTCTCGCTCTCAAACGCATCCAATTTACAGATCCTCTTATTTAGGAACTATATACTGTGACGTATTGGCCAGTTTTTTGATAAAGATAGAATATATTTTTTAAAATGCTGTCAAAGTGAGTATTTCGCACAAAATTTTCCGAAGCAATCATGATTATAGAATTAAGGATGTATTCAAACAACAAATCGGTTATTTTATGACTCATTTTTAAATTCAATTTTTTTCTCAAATGCATTCAATTGATAGTTTTTTGTTATTTAGGAGCTGTATAATGTACTGTTTTGGTCGATTTTTTTACTAAATTCAGAATCTATTTCAAAATATGCTATCAAAATGGGCATTTGAGCTGAATTTTTCTTAAGATGATTCTGATAAAACCAGTTTTTTCAGATGGAAATGAAATTAAAAAATTTTCATAAACGGCCAACTGAAGTTATTAAACTGGGTTTATCTCTAATCATATATATATATATATATATTGTTGAAATGAGCACTCTTCGAAATCTACCTCCGCCTATAGGCCCAGCCGACAGGGATTTTTTTAAGATATATGATATAGAAGAAAGTTTTGGGGATGGTACATCCGATTGGTTTTTAAAATGACTTTAATTATCAGTTTAACCTACCTGTTTAATCATTGTCTCATCTATTATCTGAGTTATAATTTTCATGATTATTCAATATTATACACCTTTAATTTTCCTTGTACATTTAAACACACGTCTTTTTTTTCCCAATTTAAGAATTATGATTTCACTTGTCTTTCTTCCGAGTTTTTTTAATTTTTTATTTTAATTATCTTCAGTGGCTCCTATTAGTTCACTGTATTTGTAAAGAGAATGAAGATCTTTTACGTCTGTTTTTTCATCCTCGTTTTTCCATCTTAAATTTATTTATCACTACAGTGTTAAAAATTTCTGTAAAAACGCAGAAAAAAAGCAAAATTCTCTGCAAATTTACACTAATTGTCTAATAATTAAATGTATTCGATTGCGTTTCTAGGTAATTATTTAATGAACATTTCCCTTATCTTATGCCGAATTCCCTGTAGGAAATTTCCAAGTCTTTGTTTAAAGTTTTTTTTACTTTTAAAAATTTTGTAATTCAAAATACGCACTTTTAAAATTCTTTTGCAACTCTATTATAAATAATAATAAGAAAATTTAGTTAAAAGATTTTTTTAACTTAGAATAATTTAGAAAAGGAAGAATCATCTCATCAGATTCAATTGGGAATTTCCCCCGCTGAAACATAAACACATACTTTGTACAGTCGAGCAATAGCTGCTGTTGTTCAGATAGTAAGGCGCTTTTTCATTGTCAAGGGGTCTCATGTTCAAACCCCAGGGTGGATAGAAGCAAATTTCGTTTAAGTTTAATGATACAATAGTTCAAATTTACACAAAAAAGTCAAGTTCATTGAAGCTCACTGAAGATTGAGAGATTCAATATAGTTTTAAAAACTGAATGAAATTATTATCACTAAAAGTAAATTTAAAGTCTTGGGAATTTTTAACGATGTTAATTTACAGAGTCTATTCTAAATTTATCGAATAATTTCTGTGTTATTTAACAGAATCTCGATTTTTTCCAATCCCTGTGATTTTGCATAAGACTTAAGATAATATATTAGCCGTGGATTTTCTGTAATTTCCCAAAAAATGTTTTGACAGTGTATGGAGTCTTCTTTTGTAACCGCTTTCGAACTAAAGTTTGTTCATGATCTTTTCTTCATTGGAACCTTAAGTCGGAGGCATTGCGTTAAGAGATACAGGATATCATCTAGCTTGCATCGGCATATTTTTACGCACAAAAACGATCTACCAATCTTAAAATTTTTAGCTAAACAATGTAATGATTCGTCCCTTAATATCCTTTTTTATTCCTATCTAAAACACTTTCTGGATTTTGGCTTGTGATAACACGTTTTCAGTGTTAAAAAATATACAACCTCTAACGTTCTGTGTCACTTTTAGGTTAACGCATGAAACAAAGTTGTAAAATCTACTAGTTATTATCATTTGAAATCATTTGATTTAAACTGTTTAACATGCACAAAAGAACATATTATTACGTTTATAAAAAAATAGGCGGCATATAAAAACAGAAAACAATTTATTGTTAACACTTTATATTGTTATTTGAGTTGGAGGTTCAAGCTATATGATACAATATTATTATTATTACATCACTATGTCATATTAGTTCCATACACCATCTCATATTAAACCCATTATATGTTTCACACAATTCTCTAATAGTTTGAAACTCAGGGTACTTTAAACGTGTTCCATATTTTAAAGTCTAAAAATTCATTCGTAATTTCATACAGAATAACAGCCCTATGATAATAATTTACTTAAGTTTTTATTTAAGTGATAAAAATCAAAAATTCGAAATTCTTCTTGCAGAAAAGTAAGATTATGCAATGTAAATGTTTTTAAATTTTTCTTTTTTAATATTGAATATATTCGCAATATATATAAGTAAATGTATTGCTTGAAAAATAACCACAAAGCCAATTTTATTCTATAAAAATTGATACCAGTTTTTGTGCGACTCACATTCACACAATTATCTGGGTGTTTCTAATGTGTTTCGGTTGAACCTAATGAATGTAAAAGAAGTGCAATGATAAAAATAAATTCCCAATTACTGGAAAATCTGAGATCTTTCTACGAAATTTGTTGCAAGGCAAACTGATTCTTGAAATTGTAAACGATATTAAGTACGTCAATATACGTCGAAAAAAGTCCCAAAATAAAATTCCAATTACTGATAAATCCGAGATCTTTCGCATAATTTAGTAATAAGCCAAATTATTTCCCGAGACTCAAAACAACATGAAGTACATTCCCAAAATTATTTTTATCGTTATCAAAGAATATATTTTTGGTCCTTGCAACAAAATCACCAGGCTACATTAGGTCTTTTTACAGAGCAGTTAAAAATAACGAAAGATTTAAAAACTAGAGATTGTAGCCAAATAACAGTTTTTTCTGTTTAAACATAAGAAAATACTTAATTTAATATGTTCATTTTATAAACAAAATTAGATTTTCAATTATAATTTTCCACTTTAAAATGTGAATATTTTCACTTTCGAAACTGCTTCCGAAAATAAAAGTCCTTCCGGCAATGCCGGGAGGAAGAGGTAGCTTTCATATACTTATATATTTATTTATTTATTTTAAGGTAAGTTACATTGTTCAAAAATACTAAGCTGAAATTAGTGGAAAAAATCTTATAAAATTAGTGATTTTATAAGATTGAATACTAGTTTTTGTCAAGACTGAATATTAATAGAAATTTTTAGAAATTAGTCATCTTTTATTCAACCTGGTTTTATTTTAAGCGATTTAGAGAGTCACCAAATTCCACGATATCATAAAGTGTATGCCATTTTAAAGCAACCTTGTGGATCGTTCAGATCAGACCGTTTCAAAATGTCAGCCATAAGCAAAATTCAAAGTGCTATAACTCAATCATTTTTTAAGGTATAGACAAAATAAAAAGTGTTCTGGAATCGTTGTTTTAAGTTCTAACACGTAAAAGAAAAATATTTTTCAACTTTTAATTTTTTCGCATTAAATTTTTAATTTAAAAAAAAATTAAAATGGCTACCATTTTGAAACAAAATGGTGGATGATGCTGGCCAACGAACTCGGTCGAGACATTTGTATGTACTATGTACATACCAAGTTTCATTGAAATCGGTTCATAAATACGCGAGTTATCACGTGACAAAAATCAGATCGTTTCAAAATGTCAGACATAAGAAAATTCAAAGTGCTATAACTCAATCATTTTTTAAGATATAGACAAAATAAAAAGTGTTCTGGAATCGTTGTTTTAAGTTCTAACGCGTAAAAGAAAGATATTTTTCAAATTTTGATTTTTTCATATTTAATTTTAAATTTTAAAATTTTTAAAAATTTTAAAATGGCCACCATTTTGAAACAAAATGGCGGATGATGCTGGCCAACGAACTCGGTCGAGACATTTGTATGTACTATATACATACCAAGTTTCATTGAAATCGGTTCATAAATACGCGTGTTATCACGTGACAAAAATCAGATCGTTTCAAAATGTCAGCCATAAGAAAAATTCAAAGTGCTATAACTCAATCATTTTTTAAGATATAGACAAAATAAAAATGCTCTGGAATCGTTGTTTTAGGTTCTAACACGTAAAAGAAAAATATTTTACAACTTTTAATTTTTTCGTATTTAATTTTTAATTTAAAATTTTTTTAAAAATTTAAAATGACCGCAATTTTGAAAGAAAATGGCAGATGATGCTGGCCAACGAACTCGGTTGAGACATTTGTATGTACTATGTACATTGTACATACCAAGTTTCATTCAAGTCCGTTCATAAATACGCGTGTTATCACGTGACAAAAATCAGATCGTTTCAAAATGTCAGTCATAAGCAAAATTCAAAGTGCTATAACTCAATCATTTTTTAAGATATAGACAAAATAAAAAGTGTTCTGGAATCGTTGTTTTAAGTTCTAACACGTAAAATAAAAATATTTTTCAACTTTAAATTTTTTTCGCATTAAATTTTAAATTTAAAATGTTTTTAAAAATTTAAAATGGCCGCCATTTTGAAACAAAATGGCGGATGATGCTGGCCAACGAACTCGGTCGAGACATTTGTATGTACTATGTACATATCAAGTTTCATTCAAATCGGTTCATAAATACGTTAGTTATCGCATGACAAAAATCAGATATATATATATATATATATGGTTATATATATATATATATATATATATATATATGTCAACATTTGAACGGAGGGTGGTTTTGGGGTCTGGGGGTCATGATCGGTGATAATATACCAAAATTTTCCGGAAGTGCTTTCCTCCGGACGGCTGCAATAGGTAGCTTTTTACTTTTTGTAATGAAAGCTACCTAAAAGTATCATACTAATAAAATCCACTAAAAAACTTGAAAAAGAAAAAAGTGCCCTTTGACTTAAGAATAATAATAAATGAAAAAAAAACATATTAAAATGCAAACGAGATTTTTAAATAATTCGTCTATAGGATTAAAATTATAGAGTGTGTGTTCCTCGGAAATTAATAGCCTCTAAAATAATCTATCTACAAAAATTTAATAAATAAATATAGTCACGCATATCATTTCATACAGTAGTATTAAAGTACACCAGTTAAAACTTGAAACGTACGAAGGTAAAAATAATTCGTTTTTTTCAAATTCAAGTAATGAAAGGAGTCATAATTCTCGGAATCATAAAACTAAAAGATTTGTGAATAAATATTTCAGACATAAATATTAAAAATATATCTATTTCAAATACAGTGAAACTTCCACTTAACGAAATCTCATCATTACACATAAACACTTTGTTATGGAGAAAATTCTTATGAAGAATATTTAAAAAATGGAGTTAAATAGAAATTAAATCAAATACATGAAATTTGTACAGTAAAACAGAAAAAAATACCCATCAAATGGAAGTATCTGAAATGTTTTAATCCAAATAGTATATTTTTTATGTAATGTAGCCATATGGGAAAAATTATACAAGAATAATGTATAAACAAGTCAGAAAAATCACGTGTTAAGCACAGATTATGAAACATTTTCCAACACTTCCTGAAATCTTTAAGAAAACTTCGTTATTTAGGGAAAAAAAGGTGTTATTGTTCATAGCGAAATATGTATTACAATACCTTTGCATAGCCCTTTATTTGATCTGCCAGTTGATGTATATGCTATGTAATGGGGAAATTTAGTTTAGCAAGAAAACGCGCAACAGGTTGTAATTTCTTTTTCAGCAATTTACACTAATAGATGGAAGCATACATGAATAATTTTGTTCAGCTCTGTAGTTTACCTAGTACTTTTATTACTCACCATAATTCAACTAAAATTTAAATCAAACTAAAATAATCTTAAAACTATATTACTTTCCTGCAAAGTTTACAGAATACATATTTTAGTGTACTTACACTGTAAAAAAAAATGTGGGATTTTACTAGAATATTCTTAGTATCATTACAAACATTATTAGAATTACTAGAGAATCTTTAGTAATTATCCGCTTTGAAATTCGCTACTAATAATACTCTAGTAACGTAACTACATTTACTCTAGTAATATTACTTACATTTGTAACTCATTTCCTGAAACGCTGACTTACAAGCAGGCTTCATGCCGAGCGCACAAGTCAGATGTATTTTGTTCAAAAAAAAAAAATCTAGCGAGAGAGTCAACGCCGTGAGCCGAGGCCGAGAGTCAACCTCAACGCTAGCCGCCATTATCGCCAATCATTCGCCTGTGATCTATCACATTGTTTTTAAGGTAAGCTATGCTTTATAATTTTATGTCATTAAAACTATTTATGATGTAAATTAGACTTAAAGTTTGACTTTTGATTTATTTATTTGTCTGTGCATGTTTTCTATTCTCCGCAGTTTGTTTGTTTACATTTTGAATGCGTGAATAATGCAATTTTGTTAGCATATTGCTGTCGATATATCAAATTCAGTTGGTAAGGATACATTATCAATTTATACTTGTACATATAACAAAGGTATAACAAAAGTTATTTTGAAGGAATGATAATCAGGAGTGGGGAAATACATAATTTTACTTGCCACTGGTGAATGAATTTTCAAGTTATCTTCCAAAATTGTTAACTATAGATTTGCCAAAAACTTTTTACTACTTAACTACAGTTTGCAACTTTTCAAACTATTGTAATGTTGTCATAGATGAAAGTACTATCCTTGCTAAAATCTTCTACAAAATTGGTGATTCTTTTTCAAAGCTGATCGATAAAATTTGAGGGGTTTTGCCGGCAGAAAGTAGTTATAACCAGTTTTAACCGGCAGAAACTTGCAACAACTGGCATAAATTCATTTTATGACATAATTTGAGACATTTTTAGTAGTATTAAATTGCTTATATACATTTTATTATTTAGGATAAATAACAAATAAAGTATTATGAGAGTTTTAATTAGTATTCGCCCGGGATCGGCCATTTTGATTCTTTTGCCGATTTTAAATTTCTGTATTTCTATTTATTCATTTATTTTTGTTCTTCTTAATTTTTTTTTAATATATAAACTCTGAAACATTTTTTACTGTAATTTCGGAATGTATATGTATATTTAAGAATGAATATTTGGCTTATTTAACTGCTTTAAAATTTATGTATTTACCATTTGCTAATTATAAATTCCTTCTCTGCCTTCCGCTATTTTTTTTCTTTTTTTACAAATGTTTGGAGTGCTGATTTTCAGTTTAAAAATTTGCTGTTGTTTACATTTAATTTCTGAATTGTTCAAAAATAAGTGTAAAGTGGTCACAAGTGATCAACAAAGAAACAAAATGACGGATTCCGGGTAAATACTACATCTGTTCCAAAAAATGTATAAAATTTGTATTAGAATTTGATATTTTGAAACTTTTATTGAGAATCAGTCATATTATTTACACATAATTGTGAATCATGAATGATATTTTAAGGAAGTAATCGTTATTAAAATTGTAAATAAATATCATTATTTATCAAAACGTTAACAAATATAATGCGAACTACAGTGGCTCACATAAGTGTTCGTACACTTAGGAATTTCAATGAAATAGAGCTCTATCTGTTAATTAAAATTAATATTTTAGAATGGGTATTTAAGAGTAAGATCTATGACTCATTATTAACAAAACTACATACAATATTTTAAAAACATAGCAAAACTTTATTTTGAAAAAATCACTAATCAAAAAATAACAAAAAATTTACCTCACAAAAGTCTTCGTACACTTTAAAAAAATCGCTATATATTTGTAAATATTGTAATACTTCGCTAAAGTTGTACTTAATAGGATATTATTTAGCACCACAAAAGTTTTTTAAACACCTGGGAATAGACTTAATTAGTGTTTTTGCAATTTCTGTATGAAAGTTGATGCCTTCATCGAACATTGCTGTTTTTACTTCGCTTTTTGTTTCAATACTGTGTTTTCGTGTTCTAACTTCCAGTTATCTCCAAATATGTTTTACTGGGTTTAAATTCAGCAACTGGAGGTGATGTTTTCAGAACTTGTGAACAATTATAAAGACGCCAGAGGCGAACGTTGAGAGCCATGTGCCTTGTATCATTATCCTGATAAAAAACAAAGTTGCATCTGTTATCCATATATTGGCCTGATAATTTTAAATTGCCTTTTAAAATATTGGAACAAAGATCATGATTTATTATGCTATCAATATATACCAAATTGCCTAATCCTGATGCTGATATGTACCCTTACACAAGGACAACTCCACTGACATGCTTAACTGTTCCAACAAAGTTCTTTGAATTAAATTCTTAATTTTTTTTTCTCCATACTATTATGCACTCATTGGACCTTGAATAGCATACTAGATTTCATCTGTAAATAAAACATTATTTTAATACGATTCGGGTTTATTTATCATTGATTTTGCTAAAGAAAGCCTAAGCTTTCAGCTTTTCGCCCTAACAAGAATTTTCCTACGGGCAGAATACCTATATAATGCAGCATGGCTTACCACTCGTCAAACAGTTTCAGGTGAAAATGAAGTAGAAAATGTTTCATTAAATTCTGTAGAAACTTTTATAGAACTTAAACGGGGATTTTTAAAGACTTTTCTAATTGTAAGTATTTGATCTCATTGCGTTAACTTAGATTGACGACCTTTTCATACCTAGTTTTCAATCCATTTTTTTTTTCTACAAATCCTTTTATCGCATACTTCACAATAGAATAGAATAAATTAACTATTTTTACAATATTTCGAATTGATTTTCTACTATTATGAAGAAAAATATCTAATTTCAAACGCTATTAGTCGTGACATTACGATTACAAACTACTTTTAATTAGCAAATAGAATATTAAGGACCAATTCTGCAAAATGTAAAGCCCAGTGATTTTTTAAATGTCAATATAATGCAAAAATAAAAATAAAACGACAAACAATATTTTTAATAATGAAATTATCCGAAAATGTTTCTGTGTACGAAGACTTTTGTGGCGTCTTCTTTCTGTGGCATCTTCCGTTTTCATTTCGAGATTTAAAGAAAAACCCCTTAATGTTAAACAAAAAGGTTGTGTGTTATTCAGAATAACTTGGAGATAATGTAAAAAATTTCTCGACTTCATATACGAATTTAATTTCAGGGAAATTTCTTTTTAGTACAAATTTTTAATGTGTACGAACACTTTTGTGAGCCACTGTATGTTGTGTTTGCAGCCATTTGTAAATCACTCCTGATAGTTAACAATTATCGCCTTTTATATTTTTTTAAAGTCATTAAAAATATTAATAATGTAAATTAGACTCAAAATTTGACTTTTGAATTTGTCTGTGCATGTTTTGTATTTTTATTCTCCAGAATCTGTTTGTTTGTTTACATTTTGAATGCATGAATAACGCAATATTGTTAGCTAAGTTTTTGTTTGAATCTAACGGCTTAAACATGGGTTATTATTGCTGTTCATGTTTATTGCATTGTATACATAGCACAGATATAATAAAGATTATTTTGAAGGAGTGATAATATTCCTTTTTTTAATCGGGGGAGTAAGTTTTGTTGTATTAAAAGTGCTAAAAAAACACAGGCATGGAAGTAACCCCAATATTAGAAACAATATTAGCACTGCAGATTAATCCACCAACATCAAAAGAAATTCTGGGCTTAAAAAACCAGAAATTTACTTTGTCTTTAGGTTTATGGTATTTGTTGAATCTTTTTTTATTTTCTTTATAAATGCTTATTTTGCTCTTATTTCTTTTGATAGAAATCTTAGTCTAGCACTATTAGGTCGCAGATAAATTTAAATTTGCTGCAGAGTGCAGGCTGATGCAAAAGATTTTGCTCCTTGGAAATGGCTTGTGCTGGGGGAGGGGGGGGGAAGAACTTATGAATGGCAGTGAAGGCAATAAATGAAATTTGAGATATGTCTGCGTCTGATTGACGAAAGTCAGTTGTTCTGCTACTATCAAGAAGATGAGATTTTTGTGCACCAGATTGTCGAAATTCGTGATATTTTTTAGCCTGATGGAAAAAATTAGTGATTTTTTTTTTTTTAGCCTGATCAACAACAGTAGTGATTTTGTTTAACCTAATCAACAAAAAGTGATTTTTTTTCAAGCCTTATCTACAAAAGTAGTTTTTTCTTTCGAATCTGATTAATAAAATTTGATTTATTTTAGTCAAACCAATGAAATTCACAATTTTTTTCAATCCTGACTGACAAAATTTGTAATTTTCAGGACAGGATCGACAATTCATGTTTTTTCCATATTCAATCGATGAATTTTTTATTTTTTGTGTCTGGTAAGCAAAATTTGAGTTTTTTGGTTGAACTGATTAATAAAATTTTTACCTAATTAAATTAACCTAATTAGATTAATAAAATTTTTACCTTTTTTTAACTACTGAATTTCACTAGGGATGGGACGAATAGTGATTTGGCCGAATACCGAATATTCGGCCAAATTTTAGGCCGAATATTTGGCAGCCGAATATTCGTCCCATCCCTAAGTTTCACGAAACTTGTAATTTAACTTGTGCCAGATTCTTGAAATTCATGATTCTTAACTGACTCTGTAGAAACTTGTAGTCCTTCCTGCAGCAAATTAAAAAAATTGCAATAAATAGACGAAGCATGTGATTTTCTGCAGTCGATCAACAAAATTTGAGATTTCTCTCTTCCTAATTAAGTAAATTAACAAATTTTTAGCACACGATTTAGGAAATTTGCAATTTTTAACTGGCTGACAAATTCAGTTTGCTTTAAAATTTGTTTAGTAAATCGATAAAATGTGCAATTTTTTTTACAGCTAATCAAACTCAAGATTTTCTACAGCTGATAAACAAAATTTGCAATTTTTTTGCTCATTTTTAACAATGGATTTTTTTTTTTTTTTTCATACTCAATCACCAAAATTTGATTTTTCCCACAGCTGATTAGTGAAAGCTTTTTTCCATGCCTGATCAACAAAATTCAAGATTTTTCTGTGCTAAATCAATAAAATTTAGGACTCGTCTGCACCTCATTGACAAAATTTTATTTTTTGTGTCGATTTAGAAAGAATTGTGATTTTTTTGTATTCATTCAACAAGATTTCCAATCCTCATTGACAAAATCGGCTGTTTTTCTGCACTCTGTTCATAAAATTCATGATTTTTTTCGCAGCAAATTGATGAAATTTACAATTTTTTCTTGTGTTCTATAGATAAAAATTGTAATTTACGCTATATCATTTAGAAAAAAAATAAAATGTTATAAATTTTTTTTCAAAAATGTGCCATTGTACAATTAAATGATAAATTCCAAAAAAGTTTAGAGTATCTGATTTTTTTTTTTTTTTAATTTATTTTGTTTAGGACGTTTTAAAATGTTGAAAGATACTGTGACCAACAATTACCCCGGGTGACCCTACTTCTGTGTTTATAGTTTCAACCAGGTAAGTGTTTACTGATTTTTTGACATGTTTTCAATTGATTTTTTGCCAATGTCTTTCCAATAGTAGGGATGCACAACCTTTTCAAAAGCAGGGCCACATCAATAACACGAAGAGAATTTGATTTCAAGCAGGTGATCTGTGGACTATAATCGGATAAAAATTATGGTTCCAGAGGGAAAGGGGAGGTTATCCATTAAAGTTTACTTATCCATTCAAAATATCCAATTCAGTTAGTAAGGATATATCAACAGTTTTTACGTTTGTATGTAACAGATATAGCAAGGATTATTTTCAAGATGTAATAATATTCCTTTACTTTATTCGGGTGAGTAAATTGTTTTATTAATTTTACAAAAAAAGTAAAGCATATTCCTAGAACAGCCAAGACACTTTATTTTGGCGATTTTTTAACATCGCCTAGAGATTTAAATTTTCCAGAAAAATTGAAGTGGCGGAAAAAAACAGAAAAGTTGGAAAAATTGATTTTCATAGTTTCTTCCAAATAATTATATATCCATAAATTATATTTTCTTAGGTAAAATTAAATAATAAACATTTTTTTTCATTTATTTGTATTAAAAAAAATATTTCCACCAGGGTTGGAAAAAAACCAGGTTTTTTTTTAAAAACCCCCCAAAAAACCGTTTTTTTTTGTTTTAAACCAGGTTTTTTTGTTTTAAACCGGGTTTTTTTAAAACATCCTTTCTTATGACATATACATGCATATTTACTAATAAAAACAGACGTTATTGGTTTATAAGCAGTGTAATTTCATTTAAAATAATTAAAATTTAATAATTATAGTAAATTTGTGCTGAATTGAAAAAATTCATTTTTCAATTTAAAGTTTTCGCAAACAGTTTTATGTTGAAAGTTTTAACTGTTCTACACAGTGAACCATTGATGCCCTGTAAATCTTTATAAACAATCTTTTGATTACTAATAATAAACATTTGCCCCAATTTAATCCCTGCCTTGGATGTAGTTTGATAAATGTTCTTTTCCACAATTATTCAAATAATAAATTAGAAATACTACTTAGGATTTTTTCTTTCTGAGTGACAATTTGAAGTTGACGTTTTTAGTTGTTAGATTCAGCAGATAGCAGAGGGGAAAAAAGTTATTTAAATGCTATAACTAGCAACCAGTCTTTGTTTTTAATTCTTCAAGATAATCTCCCAAAACAAAAATTTCTTTTACAGCTTGTGCAAAATCTCATCATTGTGTTACATTATTAATTGCATTAAATATTCTGCATTATTAAAAAAATTAAATTATTTTATCTTTGATCAATTCACATGTTTGAAGTTTTTTTTTAGAGCAATAGATATGTTCACCAATGTGTACTGATTTGAATCCTATGCATAAAAAAAATGACGTATACCCAATATATCTAATGCTTATTGCTGAAATAAAGTGTTAAAAGTAGAAATTATTTATATCTAATAATCTGAAACTCGTAAATTATAAAGAAAAAAAGAAAATGTCATTAGATTTCTTCTAAAAAACGAATTGCTTTTTTTATAGAAAAAACCAATTGGTTTAATCCTATGCATAAAAAAAACCTAAACCCACTATAAATAATACGTATTACTGAAATAAAGTTTTAAAAGTAAAAATTATTTATGCCAATAATCTGAAACACGTAAATTATAAAGAAAAAAAAAGAAAATGTAATTAGATTTCTCCTAAAAAAACCAATTGGTTTTTTTGAGAAAAAAAACCATTTGGTTTAATCCCTGGTTTAAACCATGGTTAAAACCAATTGGTTTAAACCGTGCCAACCCTGATTTCCACTTTATATGACTATATAACAAAAAAAAAAAAAAAATAAATAAATAAAGAAGCAAAGCCTGCTTTTAAAAGTTGTTTTTTTTGTTTTTATCCTCCTTTTCTCGAACTTTCAGAATAATATTCAGGCTTTATTTAATTGCATTGTTTGTTATATCATGCCTCTTTTGAAATGATTTTTCAGTTACATGTTTAATTATCAATTGATCTAATTTTGCCAATATCTCTGCAGCTTGGAATCAAATGAATATAAGTATTGTTTTTAAGTAAATGATACTAATTCAAAGAAACAAATCTTTGCAGTTTTGTCATTAATATGAATATCAGTATTAAAGTCCTCAATTGTTTTAAAAAATGTATATTTTTACAACATTGTACATTTACAATTTTATATCCTTTAAGATAGGGATGCACAACCTGTGGCCCGCGGGCCAAAATTGGCCCTCGATGGGTTAACGTGTGGCCCGCGAACTTCGTCAATTTACAACTGGAAAAAAATTGCAATTTTTGTGCATAGGTCGCAGAAAAAAATCCTAAATTTTGTTAAATTGCCGCGGTAAAATATAAAATTTCGTCAGTCACTTAAGAATCTCAAGTTTCGTTGATTGAGCACGGAAAAATCACGAATTTCATTGATCAATTGCAGAAAAATAGCGAATTTCTTTGGTGAGGCTCGGAAAAATTGCTGATTTTGTCCATAAGGCTCGGAAAAAATAACATATTTCGCCGTCGGGCACGAAAAAAATCGCAAGTTTTGTCCATCAGGCACTGAAAAATCGCAAATTTTCCTGATCGCGGGTCGGACGCGAAAAGTTGCGCATTCCATTGATCGAGTAAGAAAAAATCGTCTGCATTAAATTTATCGGCTACGGAAAAATCTCATGTTTTCTTTTCTCGGATTATCGCGTGAGAAATACGCGAATTTCGTTGAACCGGCTCGAAAAAAAATCATGAATTTTCTCGATCGGGGACGAAAACATTGCAAATTTACTTGATAAGGCATGGAAAAAATACGAATTTTGCGATGATGTAAAGAAAAATTAAAAATTTCTACATCGGCTGCGAAACAATCATGAGTTTTGATTTATCAAGAGAAAAAATTCATGACTTCCATCTTTTTGCGTAAAAAACGGCAGAATTCGTCAAAATTAGTTCAAGGTTTCGAATTTAGTTGTTTGGGAGCGGAAAAATACTTATTTCGTCAATTACAGCCGAAAAAACGCAAATGTCGACGATCGTACACGGAAAAATCACGATTTTTAGTCAACGGGGTCACGAAAAATTGCAAATTTCGTTGGTCAGACAGAGGAATATCAAGAATTTTGTCAATCAGGCTCAAATAAAATCGCGAATTTCCCCAATCGACTTCGTAGAAACCGAGAATTTCATCGATGACTTTCGTAAAATTCTCGAATTTTGTCAATCGGATTTATATTAATCATAAATTTAGTCGATAAGTCTCGTAAAAATAGCGAATTTTGTTGATAAGGTACAGAAAAATCATGCATTTCATCAATCTGGTCCTGGAGGAACGCAAATTTTATCGGTCTTGCGAGGAAGAATCACGAATTTCGACGATCAGTTATAGAAAAATTGCAGATTTTGGCGATCGGCTTCGTAAAAATCGCAAATTTTGTTGATCGGGGGCGGAAAAATCATAAATTTTCTCGATATTTTTCATAAAAATCATGATTTTTCTCAATTAGCTACGTAAAAATCACAAATTTTTTCGATCGGATTCAGAAAATGGTGAATTACGTCCATCAATGTCGGAAAAATCGCGAGTTTCGTCCATCAGAGTCAGAAAAATCGCGAATTTTTCCGATCAGACTCAGAAAATCGTCAATTCTGTCGATCAAGCTTGAAAAAATCGCGAATTTCGTCGATCATGCAATTATAAATCATGAATTTTCTCAATCAGATTTCTAAACTTCGTTTATTTCATCGATTGACTTTGTAAAAATCGTGAATTTTGTTGATCAGGCAAGAAAAAAATCTCAAATTACGTCGATCAAGAGCGAGAAAATTGCAAATTTTATCGAGCATGTGAGGAAAATTTGCAAACAATTTCATCGATCAGGTTTGTAAAAATCGTGATTTTCATCGATCGGCTTTGTAAAATTCGTCAATATTGTCGATGAGTTTCGTAAAAGTTATGAACTATATTGATAGATTTCGTAAAAAGTGCAAATTTGGTCGATCAAGCGTCGAAATATTGCAAATTTCGTTGATCAGGTGCAGAAAAATCGGAACTTTATTGATCAGGCATAGACGAATCTTGTTGATCAGCTGCTTCCTTTTCCTTCATTGATAAAGTTCACATTTTTTTCGGCACCAACCACTTATGTTTTTTTTAGCAATTTTAATAAAACAAAATTTACTCTCCTGAATAAAACCGAGGAATATCATTACATCTAGAAAATAATTCTTACTGTATCTGTTATATATACAAATATAAAAACTGCTGATATAGCCTTACAGATTGAATCTGATTTTTTAAGTTGGGTTAATGAACTTAACGGAATAACTTCCCCACTCTCCTCTGAAACCATATTTATTAGATTATATGGGCCACAGATAACCTCATTGAAATATCTCCGTGTTATTGCTGTGGCCCTCGATGACCCAGATATATTTGTAAGTGGCCCGTCTCTTGAAAAAGTTGTGCACCCCTACTTTAAGAAATGTTTGGTTTTGGTATAACCTTCCATTATTAACTCCAAAAAAGTTTTGATTTAGTTTTATTATCTGAATGAAAACAAAACTAAGTTTTAGTTTCGCTTATTCAGGTCTGCAACTAAAAAATAGCATAAGATTTATTGACTGTTAGATTTTTACTCACTGAAAACAGGAAAATATTTTTAAAAAAGTTTAATCAAACATAAAATTTCTCTTTTTATCTGAAATCTCCTATGACATCCTTGAGTAAGAAACCATATTTAATTTTTACATTTTGTAATTTCATATTTCTAAGAGTGGAACTCAAAAGTTATGAAAACAGATCACTACAAATAGAAAATGCAAGGAATTTAAGGAAACAAAACTTATTGTCAAGTTTGTGTGGCCCGTTAACTTCGATAATTTACTACTGGAAAAAATTACAATTTTTGTGCTTAAGTCGCAAAAAAAAAAAAAAAATCTTGAAAAAAAAATAGGAAAAAAGTAAAATTTCGTCAGTTACTTAAGAATAGCAAATTTCATAGATCGGTAGCGGAAAAATCGTGAACTTCATTGATCAGGTGCACAAAAATAACGAATTTTGTCGCAGTGGCTTGGAAAAATCGTAAAATTCATTAATCAGGTATGGAAAAATTGCAAATTTCGCGATGATGCACAGAAAAAATCGCGAATTTCATCCTGCCGTGTAAAAAAAATGAAGGTTGCGTTAGTTACTTAAAAATCGTGAATTTCATTGATTGGCTGTGATAAAATGAGTATTTGGTCAATTAATGGTGGAAAAATTGTAATTTTAGTCGATATGGCACGAAAGAATCATGAATTTTATCAATCATGCATGGAAAAAATGCAAATTTCACCGATCAGCTTTGTAAAAATTGTGAATTTCTTCGATCGGTTGTGTAAAATTTGCGAATTTTAATCTGATTAACCATGGAAAGATCATTAATTTTCTTGATCAGCTTCATAAAAATCGCAAATTTTGTTGATCATGCAAAGAAAAATCAAGAATTTCATCGATCGGCTTCATAAAAATCATGAATTTTGTCGATCAATTTTTTCAAACAGACTTGAAAATTCTTGAATTTATTGACCAACTTCGTAAAAGTTACTAATTTACTGATCAGGTGCCAAAAATTTGTGGGTTTTCTCGCTCAGATTGGTAAAACTTTGTCGATCATTTAAAGAAAAATCACAAATTTTGCCGATCAGCTTTGTAAAGATAGCAAATTTTGTTTATCGGTTTCGTGAATTTCGTCCATCAGCTTCGTAAAAATCGCGAATTTCGTCTATTGCTTTCCCCAACATGAATAATTTCGGCAGTCATCCGTGGAAAAATCTCGAATTTTATCGATCATGTGAAGAAAAATAGCTAATTTTATTGATCATGTGAGAAAAAATTGCGAATTTCGTCAATCCACTAAATAAAAATTGCTAATTTTGTTGATTTTGGTTGATTACGCATGAAAAAATTATAAATTTTGTTGATCCTGTGCGGAAACATTCTGAATTTTCTCGATCGACTTTGTAAAAATATGAATTGTAGTCAATCGGCTTCTTAAAAATCACGAATTTCATCGACCGTCTTAGCAAATCGTAATCGCAAATTTCGTCGATCGGCTTCCTTAATATCGATAATTTCGTCGAACGGCCGCAGAAAAATCGCAAATTTCATCGATCATGTGAAGAAAAATGGTGAATTTCGTCATTCAATTTTGTACAAATCGTAAATTTTGTTGATCGCCTTCGTAAATTTCGTCGATCGGCTTTGTAAAAATCGTGAATTTTGTCAATCAGTTTTGTAAAAATCGCGAATTTTGTCGATTGGCGTTATAAAATTTGTGAATTTTGCCGATCGGTTACAAAAAATCGCGAATTTTCTCGATCAGTTTTGTAAGGATTGCAAATTTTTTTGATCAGGCACAGATAGATTGAATTTTCTCGATCAGTTTCGTAAAAATTGCGAATTTTGTCGATTACTTTCGTAAAAAGCCCAAATTTGGTTGATCAGGCATGAAAAGCTGCATATTTTGTTGACTGGGCGTTGAAAAATCTGGATTTGCAGTGAAGAAGCACGGAAAAATCTTATTGATCAGCCTCTTTCCCTCTCCTTTGTTCATAAAGTGTACATTTTTTTTTCGGCACCAACCACTTTATCTTGTAGCACTTTTAATAAAACAAAATTTACTCTCTTGAATAAAGTCAAGGAATACTATTACATCTTAAGAATAATCCTTGCTATATCTGATATATATACAAACGTAAAAACTGCTGATCTATCCTTACGAACTGAATTGGATATTTTCATTGGCTAAGCAAACTTAAAGAGGCATCTCCCCCACTTCCTTCTGAAAACATATTTTTTATCCAATTATAGGCCACAGATCACCTTCGAAATTGAATTTTCTCCATGTTATTGATATGGCCCTCGACTACACACACATATTTATAATTGGCCCTTCTCTTAAAAAGGTTGTGCACCCCTATACTAAGTAAATGATTTTTATGAATAATTGCATACCAAAATATAACACCACCAAACATTTTATAAATAGCTGCTTTTAAGTTATTTTATGTATGTCTGGTTTGCATTTAGATTTTTTTCTTTGTTGTTGTTTTTGTGTTATTGGATAGTTGAGGAGCATATCTACATCAATCCTTTTTTACTTTTTCAATTTTGGCTGCAGATAAAGGCACTTTCGAAACCAGGTTTTGAAAGTGAAAGTAATTTAAAAAATATATATTTGTTACCAAGATAAAATAAATAAATAAATAAACAAGGAATTATTTTTACACTTAAAATAATTTTACACTTTTTGCAAAATTTTCTTCCAAACTATTTCTTCTCTTAAATTGAAAGTTTCATTGTTTACATCTGTGATGTGCGGATTTCAGGTATTTGTGCATTTGAGAGAGTCTGCTGTATAATCTTTATTGTAAAATTTTCTAGTTTATTTCTAACTGATTTTAATATTAAGGTATATAATATAAGGAGTATTTTTAGGTATATAGCTAGAAAAATTTGTTTCATTATTAATACATATTATCAGTGTTCTCGCTGACATTTGACCAACGTTAGTAATTTGGCTAATTAAAAATAAAAAACATTCGCCAAAAGAGAAAAGTATTAGCAAAATATTTTCGCCGTGTAGCCAAAAAAAAAAAAAAAAAAAACTTTAATCCTTTAATGTATTTTTTTTTTCAATATTTTCTAAAATAAGCCAAATTTCATAACTGTGACAGCGATTGTTATTAATCTAATTTCAACTATACGCTACAAATATAAAAAATATGTATATATTAAATATATATGCATATGTATGAAAAACAAAAAAGAAAAAGCGAAAATTGAGCATTAGCAATTTGGCGAATTTAATCGCTTGTTTACTCGCCAAATGAAGAATTTAGTCGCAATTTGGCGCATTGGCGAGCGACAGCGAGAACACTGCATATTATAGAATTTTTCAGTTTCACCATGTGAATAGGGTAACTTTGTCTTTTGTTTTGAATAAATTTTGTGTGTATTTTCTTTTTAAAATGTACTAGTTAAAAATAGAACTGTAAGAGGGTATTTTGTATGTATTTGGATACTCTGTATACTCTGCCAGTTTGTTGATTGCTTGATACTTGACCAGATTTTGACTGTATACTAGGCCAAAATTAGGGTTATGATTTTGCCAAATCAAAAAAAAAAAAAAAAAAAAAAAAAACCTGGGTGCGTTTTTAAAAATGTGAACTTTAAATTACATGGGTAATATATTTTTTAATATTAGTACACTAGTAAAAGTTTGTCACCGTTCATACCAAAGAAAGGTCTTAATTCTCCCAATGACAGTTATCAAAACAAATAATCATAACTTAATTTTCTAGAAATATGTGAAACTATCAGAAACACAAACTAATTTTTTCCATTTAGAAGAAAAAACATTGATATGTAACAGGGCTTTAATTTCCATGCAGGATTTGCATACAAAATTTTAAAATTCTTGCATAAAAGAATGTCAAGCAAAAGTCCCCCCCCCTCCATCCCCCTATACAAAAAAATTTGTAATTTTCCAAAAAACTTTAGCATTTGCTACTCTCGCAAATGCCTTTCGAACAACTTTAGTTTTTTACTGCAAAATAATACTTGTAATTCATAAATTTTTCGCACCATCAATAGATTTTTTTTTTTTTTCTAGAATTGGTTGACAAGTTTAGGTGCAGATTCATGGTTGCCAGTTGCCTCTTTGCGACTAAATTTTTTGACTTGTTGACTAATTTTCCACGGCTTAAGTTGCCATCATTTGGCGAATATTGTATTTTTTCTGAAATCCTCTGACGAAAACCCCCACTTTTATCTTCTTTCTTTTTTTTTTTAATCTGCTGACTAAAATTTAATGTCTGTTATCCTCTAAACAAAATCACATTTTGTCTGCAATCATTTTACTGTTAAAAATACCCTATTAAATCTCATCAAATTCACTAAGTAAGGAAATGAATATTTAAGTTTTAGCCAGCCTTAATAATTAAAGCTAAATTAATACACAATTATAATCTTTTTACCAAATATATTTATCAATAATATCAACAATATCTTTTTTTTTTCTTTTTTTTTTTTTTCAAAATTAAATTTATACTTCCTTCTTGAAAAATTGAGTTTCATCATATTGATAATATTTAGAATTATATATTAAAATACATTCAGAATGATATAAAACTAAAAAATTCTGAAATTTTCTCATAACATCTAAATTGAAAGTTTCATTGTTTACATCTGTGATGTGCAGATTTCAGGTATTTGTGCATTTGAGAGAGTCTGCTGTATAATCTTTATTGTAAAATTTTCTGGTTTAAGGGGAGATTATCCTTAAAGAATTTAAAAGAGTAATTTAAGGTATGAAGTTGAATAACACAACTTGCAAAAATTGAGTGTTAATAGTATTTCAATAATGTATTGCACTATTTCATTAATACAAATCAATGTTTTCTGTTACTTATTTAATCTAAATGGTAAAAATATGTTGATTTGACATTTGAAATTATCACAGAGAAAACAAAATAATCAGAAGTTTTTGTATATTAAAAATAACCCCTGAATAATATATTCATTGATTTGTATCAAATATGTATTATATTATTAATCAAAAGATTCTTCATAAGATTTTCAAAGTATCAATGTTGTATTGTGTAGAGCAGATTATGCTTTGAACATATATCTACTGAACTGTTATCACTAATGTTTAAATTAGAAATGATTAGTATTTTAAAATGTTACATTACTTTTATATAATATCCAAAAATGTTTATTTTATCAACAGATTTGCATTGTATGCAATGGGAAATGAATTTTAAAATAAACTTTAAACTAAAAAAAGCAATTTTTTTTCATTTTTTGAAAAAAAAAGAATGATTTTTTGCCAACCTACAATAGAAATCTCTAGTTGAATCATAAAAAACATGCAGTTACAAGTCTGAAAATTAAATTATATTTGTTGCTTTGTGATAATAATAAATTTTCACACCTGAATCTACCCCCCCCCCCCTCTTCTCTGAAATTATTTCTGGTTATACCAGAAATTTTCATTCTCGAGCTCATTACAGCTCATAAAACTTGAAATTTATGCTTGAACAGTGGAATCAGAAATAACGCTAGGTGGTACTGTTCCTTTTCTTTCTTTCTTTTTAAAATATACATATTTTAAAAAGATATATCAAATATATCTTTTTAAAATATCCCATTTTCATATTTTAGTGAAATTACAGTACAGGGTTCGTACTCATCAAGGAAATATGGGATTCCTGGGAAAATCAGGAGATGAATTTTAGGTTGTAAAAATCAGGGGTACTACAAAAAAATTCCCAAACCTGGGGAAGCCTACCAAAATTAGTCTATTCTGGAATATTGGAGGCAATTCTTATTGTTTGCATGCTTTATTATCATATGTAATATCAAAATGTTAATTGTTGATGTGGGAAAATTGACCGTCCCGTAAAATACATCAGGGGATTTTTTCTTGGAAAATGAGTATGAATGCTGAATTATTTTATGCTTGCACAAATATCAATTTTATATCTTAAAAGTTTCTTCCTTTCATTATCAAAACAGGTGGAAAGATTAATTGGATGTTTGGAGCAATTCCCATTTAACTGACTTGGATTATCTTCATAGAAAGTATATCAAGATTGCAGATCCTGCCTATAATTTTGATGCATTACATACATTAATAAAGTGACTACTTTCTTTCACCAAAGAGCAGGCAGTGTTCAGCAGCATCCCAACACTGTCTGAAGAAATCTTTATATGTAAAAAGTATTGTTATTGAATATTAATCATATATATCTTTTAATAAACATAATTTGTATGTTCAATAAATGAAGCGGTATGCCGCAAGTCAACTGAATTGTGTGTGTGTGTTTTTTTTATTGTGTATGTGACCTTTTATTTCAGGTAATAATGGACTGCCATTGACAAGTTTTTTTTTTTTTTTTTTTTTTTTTTCTCTCACCTCTGTTTAAAAATAATTATATTTTTGTAGACAAAATGCACCTGCTGCCAAACGTAGTTATTTTCAAAATGTTTAGCATATTAAATTATTATTGAATCTTAGAGGTACAAAGAAAATGCTACTATGAAATACATATACTGGGTTTAAGAACTTAGTAAATTTTATTTAAAAAATGTCTAAAACATTAATATTCTGTTTCAGAATTAGTTGCAAAAGTTTTTCTCTAATATCCACAACATTTTAAGAATTTTTATATGAAGTATAACAATCTTGACACCTGAAATTCTTTTATCCGTGTAGAAAAATGCAAATGAGTTAGTTTTGTGCATATGATAAAGACTGATTTTTTAAAAAAAGAATTGTGCTAGAAAATTATTTTTTAAATCTTGAAAAATCAGTAATTTGAAATAAAGTCTACAAATAACTTACTCCATTGTTTGCTTTATGATTAGAAATTATTAAATTTGAGAGAGAAATGAATTGTTACCTCTGTCTATATGTGTCAGCTTTATTCACAGACATGCTTTGACATATAGTATTATGTTTTTAATTTGCAAAAAAGATACTTTATTGCATAAATTTCAAAGAGCTTAAGTAATTTTGCACTAAGTAAAATTTTTATTTGAAGCTGATTTCTAAGTACAGTCAAACCTTATTAGTATGAACACGCTTAATGTGAATTACTTTTAACATGAATTGTTTTCACAGTCCCCTATAAAGGCAATTATAAAGATTTGATACTGATAACATGAATTACTGTTGACAAGAACAAAATTTTGATTTTCCCTGAGGTTCATCTTAACGAGGTTCGACTGTATATATGCATTAGCGATTTCTTAGAATTTAAATTTTGGACAAAAATTGTGAACTTTACTTAAGAGTCCAAAAAAAAGGAAAATGATATTTCAAGTCTACATGTTATAAAAGAATGCTGTTTTTAATGAAATGTGGTGTGTGTGTGTGGGGGGGGGGGTAGAATTTTTCTCTACATTAATGCTTTTATGTCTATTTCTGTGCAAAAATTCCATTTTTAAAGAAATTACTAAATATACAAGTATTGTTTAGTAAAAAGATATTTTATTTTCTGGATCTAAATTAAAAGATAATAAAAGAAGATACATATTTAAATCAAAGGAAATTATTTGTAAAATATATATTTGTTGCAAACATTTGTAGATAAACAACCAATAAAACAATTATTATAAATAATTAAAAACAGTTAAAAAGAATATGGAATATAGTAAGCGAAATATTTCTTAATATTTTATTTTACAAGACTAATTTAGTTTAATTATTAAAATATTTGTATACTAAATACAAATGCATTTATTACAGATATAGATCTATATTGAAAATTTAACAGAAACTCAAATGGAAGTTATATTAAAGGGTGATCTATATTTTATGTAAAAAAAAAAAAAGTTGATATTATTTATAAAATTTTGTAGCATAAAATATGAAAGGCATACAGAAAATTATTGCAGAGTATTTGGCTTGCTTAATATTTATTAGATATTTCTTATTCTTTCAAATTTTCCTAACTGGTATTAGCTTACCTGTTTAAAATTATTGTGCAAATCATGAGAAAAGTAGCTGTAACATTACTACAGCTTCTTAGAAGTGTTACAGATGTTTTCTTATAAATGCTCTAATATGAAAATAAAATAATAAAATATATAAAAGTTTTTGTAATTCTATTAAAAGTTTCTTAATAAACATGCTAAAAATGACCTGTAACGGCTGCTAACAATTTCTTAGTTAAGATACGAAAGAAATATCTGTAATTGTACAAACCATTTCTGAATAAACATCTGTAGTACTACTAGAAAATCTCTAGGCAACTGGGATTCCATAAACTTTTCTAGTAACCAATACAGTTCCTTCTTAAATAACACTACTGCATTAAACTTAGTAAACAGCACACAGACTTCCTTAATAAACATACTAAAAAATCAAGAGTAGTGTTACAAATACTTCTCTTGTACTTTCACTTAGAAATGGTTAGTAGTATTGCTAACCATACCTGTAATGGCTACTAAGAATATCTTAGTAACGATACAAGCGAAGTATTTGTAAAACTACTAACCATTTATTGGTAAACATCCTTAAAAAGGACCTGTAATGGCTACTAAGAATTTTTTAGTGAAGATACAAGAGAAATATCTGTAACACTACTAACCATTTCTTAGTGAAGGTACAAGAGAAGTATCTGTAATGCTACTTATCATTTCTTAGTATTCCAACTAAAAAAGCACCTGTAATGTCTACTAATGATTTCTTAGTATGTTCACTAAGGAAGTCTGTGTGCTGTTTACTAAGTTTAATGCAGTAGTGTTACTTAAGAAGGAACTGTATTGGTTACTAGAAAAGTTTATGGAATCCCAGTTGCCTAGAGATTTTCTAGTAGTACTACAGATTTTTTTTACAGTGTAGTAAATGCATATAAATTTTAATGTGTTTAACAGGGTGTAAAATCTCAAAAATTCATTTGAAACGATTTTCTCACATATGCCGTAATGTAACGGAAAACTTTTGGCTGTACTTATAAATAAATAATCAGACTGGAAACATCATCTGAAATAGGGTTCATACTACAGTAAACGTAAATAACTTCCAAAAAACTTCAGAACAATTCGAGTGTATTTACGAGAGTTAGTTATTGGCCAGACGGCCAGACAAATTGAAATCATAAACACTTTGGCCGAGTTGAAAAGCAATAATAAAGAGAGGAAAACTTAAGCTTACTGTATCTTTTTTTCCCCTCATTATTGTCGATTCTAACTTTTTAAGAAGTCTGTAATATTACTTTGTACAAGTTTTTTTCATTAAAAAAAATGTTCAATAAAATTTTCGCGTATCCCATGCAATTCATCTGTAATATTTTCGTGAAAATGGAATCCATTTTTTGTTATATCGAAGACTTCTCCCCACTGTCCGAGCCAGAGAATTTGTGTGAGAGCATGGCGATACCAAGTATATTTATCTTAGTGCGAAAAGATATTTTATTTTGCCCCAAAAATAACGGAAATGATGAATAAATAATTTTATTTTCACACAATCCGCGAAAATAAATTCATACATCCATCGCAACAGCAGTTTTTCCGTTTGAATGCTGTACACGCACGAAAGTGGAATAAACTTCGTTATACAGAATATATTTTTCGTAATATAGAGATTATTTCACATATTAATGGCGAATTCAAAATTAAGGTCAATATTTCAAGCAAAGTCAAAATTCATCAGAAAAATTCGTTAAGTAAAAAATTTCGTTAAATGGGGGATTTCGTTAAAAAGACATTTCACTGTATTTTTTTCAATTCTGTAATACCAGCATGTCAGTTATATTTCTCTCATTTCAATAAATAAATTGATCTTTTTAACGTCCTGAACTATTAACCCTTAAATGCATAGGATTGAACGCGTTCCAAAAAATGCGCAATTCAAAGAATCAGAATTCATACCAGAAAAATCTAAATAGTAAATTTTTCTTTATTTAATTACGAATGGTCTGTCATTAAGTAAAGTGAAAATTTCTCTTTTAAATTTCTGGTGAGAATACGGAAAATGTGAATACCCCCCCCCCCAATAAATCGGGAACACTTATGGTATCGAAAATGATACAATATGCATTTAAGGGTTAATGCTTTCTGGCAGAGAAAAGTTCTGTTCTTAATACGATGAATTGATTGACTGACACCGAAATTTACAAACCACTTTTTCGAAATAAATACTTGTTACTTTAAAGTATCATTGTAAAAGCAGAATTTTATTGAAATATTCTTGGTGGCTTGGAATTCAAATTAGATAGTACCTACAAGAGACTACCGCAACAGAAAGGGTTCATTAGTGATTTTTAAGAATTTTGTACTTCAATTGCATATAAGAGTTACGTATTTTAATTTAACAACTGTTCCATGATATTTATTTATAAGTGCTAGGGACCACAATAATATAAAAATAAGGAATATGTTTCAATAATGAACGCAACACTTTCTTCTATTTTTTTAATATTATATTTTAAATAAGTAATTGCTACTAAGTACTGTTTTTTAATTATGCTTAAATAATACACATATTGCAATTATTTTTGGAACGATAAACTGTTATAATTTCTATGCATAATTTTTAAAATTCTTTCCTAAACGACTTCATGTTTGGTGTCCTTGAGGTTAACTTTACCCAAAAATGCAAATAAGATGTCAAAATTAGTTGTTCGGACTGAAAATTTCCGACTTCTAAGTTTATTTTTTAGTGTAAATTCAAAGAATGCATAATTTCTAGTCGAGTGGGGTTTATTGTTTTTTTTTTTTTTTTTTTTTTTTTTTTTGAGACAGTTGAATAATTAGAATATATCGGAAGTTTTCTCTTTTTTCCCTACTGTACATGGCTTGTGAACATCAGCCATCAGCTCCCTGAAAAGTACTGATCGATCTTCATATTACTTTGATCAAAAATATTTCTAAATTTTACATGATTAAGGACAAACACAAGATGTGCCTGTACAAGATGTACCTGTACAAGATGTACCTGTACAAGATGCTACACTGATGCAGATCTTACCTTGATGATTGCAAAAATTTCTTGTAAAACTATGAGGAAATTTAATTATTTCATTACTCATTATCTAATATAAATAACGAAACACGGCTTTCATTATCTGAAAGGAGGCGTTAAATTATGACATAGTGTAATTTCTATTGAAAAAAAAAACATTCTTTACGTTTTATGTGTATTCAGAAATAATAAACATCAAAATTTTCACTTGAAAAACAATTTCTAAAATTTATCGCATTTTTAAAAATATTTGAAATACACGAAAATAAATTATGAAAACATACTACGACGGCAACTAATGTTTACTCTTTGATATTGTAAACTATGCTTCGATATTCATATTAGGTAACAAGTATTAACAAAGTTACATTTCCCATTTGTTAACACATGATTTTGCGACCTGTAAGGAAATATGAGGCAGCCACTAAAGCTAATACACAGTGTGAGATATGAGTCTACTTTAAAATTGTTGTGTCTAATACAGAAAATCTAGCCATTTTTGCAACTTAAAAATGCAAGTTAATTTCACTCCATATTACACTCTGTAATTGCTGTATAAGTATCTTACTTATACAGCATAATTTATAAGGGAATAATGTCAATTTTACGCTTACAACTTTATGTGAAATAACTGATTTGATTTTATCTGATGCGTTGAAAAATTCTGAAATCGAGTAGAAGAAAGTGAGATTTTACTATACTAGAATTAAAAATATTCTTTTAGGATAGTTTCCATTGAAATATGTATTACGTTAATAGAAAATGTTAGTACGGTAGCTAACTAGAAACATTTGGAGTATTTTGTCTCTATCTTATTAATGTGAATTTTGTTAATGGATACAACACCAAACGGTCATGACTGTATTTATTGACAAATTTTCAGAATGGTATTTCTTAATTAGATAAGTATAAAAGTTTCGTTCCACAAGAGTCTCATTGGTAAAAAATAGATTCAGTTTTTTAATAAGTTGTCCAAGTAAATCTGCTCTACATATAGGTTTACAAGTTCAAAATAAGATTCAGCTGGTAGAAGGCAACATTGTCTGCTGTAGATATTTCCATATAAACCCTGGAATTATGTGATTATGTTAGTAAAAGACACTGATTTTTTAAGATTTGTTTTTCATTTATTTACTAACAATGTTATTTATTGACAAAATACAAACAACGCCGTTAGAATGAACTAAAAAGATAAAACAAACTTGACTTTACAAAGACGAAACAACTTCACGTATGTTAAAAAGATATTCTTTACCACTAAAACATATTTTGCGAAGATCTTCTAATTAACATTCTCAAAAAAAAAGAACTTGAAAAAAATACCAGTAACGATCACGTAAATAAACTAATAAAAACAAAACAACTGTATATTACTAGACCATGACCCTTTTAACCCATCAAATTAAAAAAAAATAGTTCACAATGACCCTTAATCTGATCGAGAAAATATTATAAGCGTTTTCAATAAAAAAAATCTTTTTAAATATTGAAATAAATCTTAGCTTTTGAACACCTTTTTGACTTCTTGAACATTTTGTTTATGTATATTTAATTAACTTAGCACATCCTGTGAAACATTAACTTAATGCACCTTTTTTTCCTTCATTCATTCCCTCATTATATGGCCATCATTCGCGACCTTCCGAGTCCACGTCCTTTCACCTATAAAGCACCTCGTTAAGACTTTTTTCAACTCATTCATTTTTTTTTAATACGAAAACATGTTTTAGAAAAAATAAAACATATGCCTGTATGATGTATATCAAATGGGATAACAAACTTTTATGCATTGCGGTTATGCATTTAGTCATGATTGTAACACAAACTATCGTAACTTTCTTTAATGCATCCTTGACTTTCATGTTGCTTAAGTTTCATTAAATTCTCAAATAAAATTGCAATCATTTTTTTCATTTAAAAACACGTTTTTGGAGAAAGTACTTCTGCTGAAACCAATCAACTTTTTGCAATCTTAAATCCTGTATAAAATGTTTAGATACTATAGTTGAATTTAGAAAGAGAGAAAATTTAGAGAAATATACAGGGTGTCCGAGAAAGATCCGTACAACTTAAAAAAATTATTGAAAAAGAAACAGTAGGGTAACAGCGAAACTAATTAGGACATTAGATAGAATAACTCAAAAAGTTTTTTCTGCAGTATGTTTCTGACCATAGATGGCGCTACATGTCATGCAAAGGAATATTAAAGCATTTTAGTTATTTCAATGGCGGATCGCGTGAAGAAAGCTCAATGTGTTGCGTGGTTTATCGAAACAAAATCCGATACGCAAACACAACGGAATTATCGAACGACGTATCGGGAATCGCCATCATCTCGGTCAAGCAAATAAGGGATGGTCCCATTGCATGGCCGCCCCACCAGTGGCCGAGAGGGTCTGACCTCTCAACTGGTAGACGGCAGGTGCTGGGTTCGAACCCAATCGCGGCCGTCGGCCTAACCGTTCGGAGTTTTCGTGGTTTTCTTCGAACCTTGCGTAAATACGGGTTAGGTTCCCTTAGAAAGACCCCCACGAAGGGCATCCCTCCCCCTGGGCCTATATCCCTAGCGTAGATAATCGGCCGTCACAAAAAATACACCCATTGCATGGCCACCCCGGTCTCCTGACCTAACACCACTGGATTTTTTCTTTTGGGGTTATGTTAAAAATGCTGCATACCGAACGCAAGTTAACAGTCTCGAAGAATTAAAGCAAAACATCCAAACAGCTAGTAGCGACTCGTCAGGGAGTGCTGCATCCGATTTTTCACACCACTAAAATTTAACAGAATACTTCATGTTATTTATTTGACAAATTTTGTTTATTAAATAAAGCAGAAATAACCATACAATTTTAGTGGTGTGAATAAATTGATGCAGCACCCCCTGACCAGCCGCTACTGTAAACAGCTGTAGCTACTGTTGATGTTAGCATGCTGAAACGGTCGTGGATGGGATTGGAATATCGTCTTGATATTGTTCGTGCTACGAAAGGGTCTCATGTAGAAATCTCCTAAGGTAATAACTTAAGTTATAGGGAAAAAAAACTTTTTGAGTTATTCTATCTAATGTACTAATTAATTGCGCTGTAACCCTATTGTTTCTTTTTCAATAATTTTTTGAAGTTGTACGGATCTTTCTCGGACACCCTGTATAATTATATTGAGAAAAGTATTGTTATTTTTTCTTTTTAACGTACCTTGAACTATACAGCGAAGACGTATAGATTTTTTTCAAATGATTAAAGAGCAATTAAGTTTTAAAGCTAATTAAAGATTTATTTCCTTAATCGCAATGATATAGTCCACTTGCTTGTCTAATCATTACAAATAGAGAGGTGTGTGTTCAAATCTAGATTTAAGTATTAAAATAGCAAATAAAGCCTTTGTGCAAAAATGTTTAAAGATAAAAAACCAACGATTATAAAGGCACAAATAAAGTAAGAAAAGGTAGAAAACAGCCGTTTCGAATCTACTATGGAGATTCTTCATCAGTGCAAAACTTAGCGAGCTAGAAAAAGCAAAACTGAGCTCAGTTTTGCTTTTTCTAGTTCGCTAAGTTTTGCACTGATGAAGAATCTCCATAGTAGATTCGAAACGGCTGTTTTCTACCATTTCTTACTTTATTTGTGCATTTATAATCGTTGGTTTTTTATCTTTAAAAATAGATTTAAGTACGTTCGATTTGTAGTGGTTGTACTCTATTTCAAATAAAAGCCCCAGTCTCTTTAGCCATCGTGAGCAAACCAAAAAACCGTATCTCTCAATATTAAATATTTATTCTTGGAATAATCATACATATTATACTATCAAATTCTCGTTTTTTAACTAATATGTAGCGTACACCTGTGAATGAAGTAATCATTCGATAAGATTTTTCAACCACATCTGACATTGCATACTGAATTTTCTTTAAAAGATTTTGTTTGAAATTCCACTTAAATTTAAAATTGGAAACATGTGAAGATGCGAAAGAGTATAATAGAAGGAGTGGGGAAGCTAAGTGCGAATTCTTCGCACAAGTTCATTGGTTCTTTAAATAATTACACTGAAAAAAAAAATATGTACCGACTTCACTTATAATGAATAGCTATAGTCATTTTCTAAATCCGTAAATTAGAATTATCGATTTCCAAACTATGCGAATAGGATAAATAACTAATCTGAATAGATGAAATGATCTAGAATTTCTAATATCTTGTTTTCTAGGTGACGAAACGATATTGAATCGTTTCAGTAGCTTTATTTGTGGAATGGTTTCATAAACGAAAATTATATTAACTAAAACTAACCTCTTTTGTACGCATTTATCTGCAGAGATTTTTAAATACGTTTGACCAAACTTGAGAGTATAGAAAAACGCTCTTGAATGTTACTAGAAGACTCTAGAACTCTCTGATAATGTTAACTAGAATTTATAGGGATGACATGGAAATATTTTTTCTAGAACCACAGTTCAGATTCTAGATCCAGAACGATATTTTTTATGTCAGTGTATAGTTTGTAGATTAGATCATTTTATTTTTCAGAAAATCATCTCTTTTAATAATATCTGTATATCAGTCACACTTTATAAAGTTACAGATGAAATAGAATATATATGCATTTTTATGGAATACAAATTCAAATACAAATGTCCTCATAAACATCTTGTAAAGTTTGAGTGAATTGTATTTTCTAATTAAATAAACAGATTACATTACTATTTACCAGTTTATCATAATGGAAATGGTCATTGCAAAAACTACACAAGTCCACTTTTCTTCGAAATATGTTTCATTTTTTGTTGTTGTTGCAAACATGTTCTTGAATGTAGACATACATAAGTAGACATACAATAAATAGATTTATTGGTTTGTTGCCACTCAAAATTGTTGTTTAATGAAAAAAAAACAGCGTTAGTTAATATCAATATCAAGATATATTCTAATGACCAAGAACAGAGTAGTTAGAAAATGTGATGGAAAACGATTATGAATATAACTATGTACCTTACCAAATAGGTGTCGAAAACTACAGAATAGCACTGAATATTAAAATAATTGCTGAATATTAAAAATATCACTGTTTTCGAATGATATTCTTAGAAATTATTTTTTTTGCATAATTTTCCAATTCATCAAGAGATATATGTTACTGTTCGGAAATGATGGCATTCAAAAAAGAGTAATATTTTTTACCTGTGCGCATAACATAATTCCTTAAAACTCTTAATTTCTGGTGAATTTCCCGTAAGTGTATTTTTTACACTATTGAAAGTTGCATATCTAAATGCGCATACTATAAACGTTCGTTGTTCGAAATATTGTCACATATGTCTATTTTATGTATTTCTTATAATAATATAATACATGGTATTTGTATTTGACTTAAAATTTATCAGATAAAATATAAATTTATTTTCCCAGAAATTTAGACGTCTGTACGTATTTTGTACAAAATACATTGCATGAGAAGTTTTAAAATGTGAATTTGTGCAAGTATTTAAGGGTTAAAAAGTATATATGAATGATTTCTGTCTTTTTTGTCGAATATAAACTTCTTGTATAAATAAACCATTAAAAGTTATGATATTGGCTACATAATATGATAATACTATAAAAACCAATAGAGGCAAAATACTAGATAAATTATGTAGTTCTTTGATAAATTGCCAAAAAAAATCAAATAATATCTTAACCAATAGAATCCCTATTATAATAATCAAACAAATTGAATTAAAATGCAAGCTAACACAATTTAATTGACAGAGAAAACACAGTGGATGGCCAATGTTGCTAATTCAAATGTTATAACAATAGTAAAATTCACAAAAAGTTATTGAAATGCAGAATAGAATAAAAGTTAAAGAAAATATAAAAATACGTCACATTATGGACATATACAGCTGTAAAATAATTTATTTTATAATTCCTAAAATTACAAATTATGCATAAATATAAGCTATGATTGGAAGAATATCTACACGAATGCTGCTATAATACAAATTTTCTTACAAAAACACATAAATTCAAAATACTTCTATAGATTAATGATTGCGCAAATGCAGCATTTTATTGGAAGTTTAATATATAATAACTTATTGCATAAACAAAACATTAAAATATATGATATTGACCACACAATATGAAAATACAACAAAAACCATCAGGGGCAAATACTAGATAAATTACGTAGCGCTTTAATATGAATTGCCCCTCCCCCCCCCCCAAAAAAAATAGAAATAATATGTTAACAGTGGAAAACGTATCATAATAAGCAAATCAATTGAATTAAAATGCAAGGTGACAGTATTTAATTGACAGAAAAAACATAATCGATGTCAAAACTCTTGAATCAAATTTTATAACAATAGTGAAAATCACAAAAAAAATTATTGAAATGCATCATAATACAAAGATGTTAAAGAATGTATTCAATAATTATAAAGTTATAAATTATCTACACAACATCTTCTGTAACACAAATTTTCTTACGAAAATAAAAATATATATTGTATTAATTGTAGGATATTCAATCCAACTGACTGAAAAAACACCATAAATCCAAAGGTTTTGAAGTTTTTTAAATTATATTCCTTAAAATATAATTAAATCATAACCAGATACATTTTTAAGGAGTAAAATAATATATCTAGAACAGAAAAGGCCTGAAAATAACTAGCATTCGTGTAGAGAATAATTTTTATTGAATCCTGAAAAATCTTAAATCTTGGACTTCTGCAGTTGTTAAAATCACTGAGTGAATTACAACTAAAATCTTTAAAAAGAATTTATTGCTTTGTATGCTCTTATTTATTAAATACTCTACACGAAATTCTAAGTGTTTTTTCTCCATTTAAAAAGGCTTCTAAAAGAATAAGCGTCACGAAGACATTTGATACATAATAGCTATTTGTAAAGAAGATGGGCAGGCTTAAAGCCATTTTAATAAAACGCTTTAAATATATAATGTAACATAAAATAAAAACGCAAACCCATTTTCTATCCTCTTAAATGATTTACATGAATAGCTTATCCTTTCCGACAGCTCTTATTCAGTAACATCTCTATAACACATTTCATACAAATAGAGATGATACATAGCGAAAAATGTTATTATTATTATTCTATCGATGGAGATTTTCATAGAATACAGATTTAAATATAAGGCTGCAAAAATACTCGTAAATATAGTTAATCCGATTAGTTTTTATCTTGAAAAATAAAATATTTGTATTATTGTTCATTCTATTTATATGTAAAGTCTTTAAAGATTTTTACCCGCTTATAATCAAAAAATTTATTAAATTTGAACATAATCTAATCACTGCCTGAAAACATCTCATAAAGCTGTAATTAATTTTTTTCATTATTATTCGCCATAGTCACATGTAGACTATTTACAAACAGTTTTATTGTTTGTATTTTTTAATTTATTTAATACTCCATACGAAATTTAAAACGTTTTATGCCGTTGTATTTAAAATATAAGTGACATGAATCCGTTTGATACATAACAGCTGTGTATAAAAAAGATGAAGAGGTTTAAACTTATTTGAACTAAAACCACTTTTTTTAAGGTTGTTTCATCTTTTATATACAATAACTTATTAAATTTGATCACATAAATGCCTCAAAATATCTTGTAAAGTTATGTATTTTATAATTCAATAATTTATTTTTTATTATTATTAGTCATACTCATGTGTAAACTATTTTAGACAGTTTTATTACTTTGTATTCTTTAATGTAATAAATACTTTAATGCAATTTATTACATACATGAAGTTCAAAATGTATTCCACAGAATTAAAAAATGGACACGAAGCCATTTAATAATTAATATTTACGCCTTGAAAAAATAATGGACAGGTTTAAACTTATTTGAATAATACTTTTTGCAAATTACAATGTAATAGCAATATTTTTTATTATTATTCGTTATAATTATATGTAAATTCTTAAATAAGTGTTTTACTCCTTTTTTAAACTTTACAATACAAAGACTTCAAAAGATCTTGTAAAATAATAATAAGCTAATTTTTTTTTTTAATTCAAGAAATTCATTATTATTCATGATAAATACATGTAAAATGTTTAAACACAGTTTTATCCCTTTTGTGACTTTAATTTATAAAATTTGTTACACGAATTTCAAAATGCTTTTTCCGTGGTACTTAAAAAAGAATAAGTGACTTGAAATTATTTCTTACATAATAGCTATTTGTAAAAGGAAAAGATAGGGAGAATTAAACTTCTTTGAATAATACTTTTGAAAATTATAATGCAACGTAAAACAAAAACATAGCACACTTTTCTATTCTATAAAATGATTTAACAAAATTAGCCTGCCTGCACTACAAAAAAATATAAAGCCTTTAAGGAATTTGTTATTTAAGATCGGAAGCAAGTCACTGTAAATAACTCTAGCGTGATGTATGAGAGCACTAAAGGTATGCTTTTTCAGACTTGGAAAGGTCAAGTTCTGAAGGATGAATTGCGTGCTCGATCTTTTAATCTTTCCTCGCACGCATAAGCTCGCCATGTGCTAACATGCCACCTTTTTTTAACTACATTAGACGGTAATGATCTCTTGAGTATCGTGGATTCCAACCTTGGTAGAAAATTAATCATATTCTGATTAAATTAATGTAGTCACTCAATGTTGAAAATATCGCTTCTGGACTATCGTGGGTTTCCACCTATAAAACAAATTAATCACACTCTGATTAAATTATTACAAGAAAAATGCATTATTATTAAAAACATCGATCACCGAAATGTTGAAAGCATCGCTTCCAGAATATCATATGTTTGAACTTCCGATGAATATTACATTATGCATGAAAACAGTTACTAAATGTTGATCCTCGCTTCTAGAATAACATGAATTTGAACATCCAACGAAAATCCGATTCTGAATTAATATTGTTATTAAAAATTGAAAATATCCCTTCAGAAATACATAAAATCAGAACAACTAATTTAAATCTCACTCTGAATATACAGGGTGTATCTAAACTACTGGGCAAAATTTTAAGGGATGATAATACACATCAAAACAAATAATATTAAATGGGAAAGTAAGAGTCCCAAACGTCTTCCGAAGGAGATAGGCGCCATCAAAGTTTAGGGTCCAAAATTTGAAATGATTATAAAAAACAGAAAAATTGGTCGATTCGTTTCCGATTTTCACGAAAACTATTTTTTATGTCAGTATTGTTTTGAAAATAAATTATAAAGATAAATTTCAAAAAATGTCGATAGAGGGAGCTTTAGACTTTGGAGTAACGAACAACTATTTTTTACCGTTGTTTTTTGCATCTCATTTAATTTTTTTAGAAGTTTAGACATAAACTTAAATTTTGAGCTCAAAATCTGTGGTTAAGCAGCGCAAACGGAACTGTGTTCAATGGGAGTGGGAAGGCTCAAATTTCAAATGATGATAAAAAACAGAATAATTGGTCAATTGATTTGCGGTTTTCACTAAAACTATTTTTTATGTCAGTATTGTCTTGGAAATCAATTATAAATATTAATTTCAAAAAATGTCGATAGAGGGCGCTTTAGACTTTGGAGTAACGTACAACTATTTTTTACCGTTATTTTTTGCATTTCATTAAATTTTTTTGAAGCTTAGACATAAACGTAAATTTTGTACTGAAAATCTGAATCGTTGAGAGTGATTAAGTAGCGTTAACTGAACTGTATTCAAGGGGGGGGGGGGGGGGAAGGTTCAAATTTCAGATTATACAAAACGGAAAAATTGGTCGATTCGTTTGCGGTTTTCTCTAAAACCATTCTTTATGTCAGTATTTCCTTGAAAATAATATTTTAAAGATAAATTTAAAAAAATTCCGTTAGAGGGAGCCTTAAACTTTAGAGTAACCAACAACAATTTTTAACTGTTATTTTTTGTATCTAATTAAATGCTTGCACAAGCTTAGACTTAAATTTTGAGCTCAAATTCTGAATCATTGGGAGGGATTAAGAAGCGGAAACTGAACTGCGTTCAGGAGTTGAAATGTTACCCTACCCACCCTACAAACACAGTTCAATTTTTCGTTACTTAATTACTCACAACGATTCAGATTTTGAGCTCAAAATTTAAGTCTAAGCTTTTAAAGCATTTATTTAAAAACATAACGGTTAAAAATAGTTGTTGTTTACTCTAAAGTTTAAGGCGCCCTCTAACGGGATTTTTTGAAATTTATCTTTAAAATTTATTTTCAAGGAAATACTGACATAAAGAATGGTTTTAAAGAAAACCGCAAACGAATCGACCAATTTTTCCGTTTTTTATTATCATTCGAAATTTGAACCTCCCCACCCCCATTGCACATAGTTTAGTTTGCGCTACATAACCACTCTCAACGATTCAGATTTTCAGCTTAATATTTAAGTTTATATCTAAGCTTCTAAAAAAATTTAATGAGGTGACAAAAATAATGGTAAAAAGTAGTTGTACGTTACTCGAAAGTCTAAAGTGCCCTCTGTCGACATTTTTTTTTATTTGTTTGTATAATTTATTTTCAAGACAATACTGACATAGAGAATAATTTTAGTGAAAACCGCAAATCAATTGACCAATTTTTCTGTTTTTTATAATCATTTGAAATTTGAACCTACTCATTCCCATTGAACACAGTTCAGTTTGCGCTACTTAACCACAGATTTTGAGCTCAAAATTTAAGTTTATGTCTAAACTTCTAAAAAAATTTAATGAGATGCAAAAAATAACGGTAAAAAATAGTTGTTTGTTACTCCTAAGTCTAAAGCACCCTCTATCGGCATTTTTTGAAATTTATCTTTATAATTTATTTTCAAGACAATACTGACATAAAGAATAGTTTTCGTGAAAACCGGAAACGAATCGACCAATTTTTCCGTTTTTTTTTATAATCATTTCAAGTTTTGGACCCTAAACTTTGATGGCGCCTATCTCCTTCGGAAGACGTTTGGGACCCTTAGTTTCCCATTTAATATTATTTGTCTTGATGTGTACTATCACTCCTTAAAGTTTTGCCCAGTAGTTTAGATACACCCTGTATATGGCTAGCAAATTTCGAAATTATCCCATTCACTTGAATTACATCTGAAGGAAATTAATCATTTTTCTAATTAAATTCATATTGTAACTAAATGTTGAAAATATCGCTTTTTTAATTACATAGATTTAAACTTCTTAATAAAATTTATCACATTCTGATTAAAGTGTTATGTTCACTAAATGCTAAAAGTGTCGCTTCTGTAATTTACCAAGATTGTTTGAAAATCATTGATTTCAAATTTTTTTAAAAAAAGCAACCATACATAAAGTGAAAACTATAAGTCAACGTTATAACGCACAAATACTTAGAAACAAAGCCCCCAAAATTATTACATACGGCCATTTCAAGGATATTCAGATCACTTTCTTAGTGAAAAAAAAGTGAAATGGGTATAAAAGAACCCCTCGGTTATAGCCCCGAGTACTGACTGATTGAATTAATTGAAATTATGAACACGGGAGTTTAAATATAGCAACGAAATGACGCAACTTATCGAAAATATCTGAAAAAAGGGGTCTCTGCGCAGGATTTTCCCACAGTGGTAAATGAAAAGAACAGTTGATCATATCGTTAAGTAAGTAAGAAATAGGTTTATGAATATTGTAAGCTTCGTAAAAAAATTAAATCCAAAATTAAACTACATTTTTGAATAATTTTACATTTTTAATTAGCTTAATTATAGACTTTTTAAAGTACCGTAATTTCGGGTGTATAAGCCGCAGGTCAAACAATTCTTTTTCGACCCAGAATTTTTTAAGAAACAAATATAACTAGTCAGATAGCCGTAAATATTTGTCTTCAATCACCAAACAAGATTTCTGGGTCCAAAAAGAATTGTTTGATCCGCGGCTTATACTCCCGAAATTACGGTAAAACTAGTTTTTACTTTATATATTAATATTCTCACAAAGTTTTTGATTCATGACAATCAGTCATATTTTCACTAAAGTACAACAATCCCTAAATGTTTGAAATTCCCTTTCTATAATTTTTACTAATGATCATTTTATTATGATGGATTTAATGTGATTTAAAATAATAAAGTGACCACCATGTGATCAAACTAATGCGATCATTAAACATTGAGAATATCATTAATCTAATGTTTGATAATACTTGATGGAATGCAGTATATATCAAGATTGCAAACAATAAATCTTATTCTGACTAAATTCGTATAATTGACTGCATATTACAATAATAGTTCTCATAATGAGCAGGAATGGTGGTTTGAATATGATAATTTTACCGCTAAAAAGATTCATATAATGTTGATTTATTATATTCTGTAAACATTGTAAGTATCGTATTAACAATTTCTTACTTAATTTGTGAAATATTTAACCCTTGACTGCACTGTGTGTAACATTTAACACATACCTAAAAGCACTATAATTCTCCTTTTGTGCCATGAATTTGGCAAACATATTTAGTAATATACGTACATATATTTCAAAGCCAAAATTAAATTTTAGGATAGTCTTGTAAACTGTGTGGAATAAATTTATATCCAAAAAACCATCGATATAATTGTAATAGAATTTCATGTCAGTACTCAACTTTACACCAATCTTGCTGTTGCAGTACTGCAAGAAAGTTTTTGTTTTCAGAATGGCTATTGCAGATTTCCGAACATTTTTATCCGCTTATGTAAATAAAGTACATTAAATAGCGTTCTTAAAAATGCTTAAATTTAGCTGGAAAGTTAAAACTTTTGTGTTCTATTAATTTTGAAAAATAAATTCACGGTCTTTATTTTGTGTAATATATTTTTTATTGCATGCTTTTCATGAAGCTCTTGCATCATTCATTGAAAATTATTACATTCATTTCATGCAGTTAATTACAATTTTTCAAAAGCTTACAGAGACTTGGGATTGGATTTTTAACAATATTTCTGACAGTTATATACTCTTATCGATGTATTAATTTTAATGATATACCTGACAATTTCAGGCTTCGAATCATGCGATACACTAAATAGCATTGAACTGCAACAAAGATTTAAAACACTTAAAATTCCACAATTTAACAAATTTGTGATAGATTTAACATTCAAAATAAGTTATAATATTTATTATCAAATTAACATTAAAATCAAATTATAATATTTGAATAATATATGAAATTATACCTAAGTGTCATTTCTTAGAAGCAGCTATAGTAAAGAAATATATTACGAATTATTTCCAAAAATAATTCCTAAAAAAGGCAATTTTAAAGCACATTAATGTTTTATTTACACACGAAAATGCATTATACATTTAATTTATGTATCTATAGCAGATAATTTTATTTGAATATTCTGAAGTGTGCCCTGAATTTTCTAACACGGTTTTTTATTTATTTAAAGCAAATTAGCAATTTTTAAGATAAATTTCTTTAAAAAAAGTGCTTTACAATACGTGCCGACCTCCGGCTTTTTTAAAACGAAAATAGTACATTTTTAACCAGAAAATTTATTTAATTAAATGTGACTTTCATTAAATATGGTAGGCAATTGAAAACTACATAATTCCATACCCTAAATAAATTTCTGATTCGAAGTATAATTTTTTGATTTGAAAAAAGCCGGAGGTTGTCATGTATGGCTTTATGTATAAGGATGTGAATCACATATTACAACATCAGTGGGAACCCATTAATGCCTGAAATATTTTCTTCGTTAAAATTCAAATTTTGCATTATCCCACCACTTTTAACGCAAGAATAACTTTTATTTTAATTTATCGAGGAATTTGTCTCGAGAAAGAAAGTATTCATTTATCCTCCTTTTTACTGGTGTGAGATGCGCTTACTTGAATTTTTTTAAACTGTCCCAAAAATGGGACGCTAGGTACTAATGGGTTAAAAAGTTTTAAATGCTTTTTAACAATTCGATAACACTGTTGATTCTGGCAACTTTTAAGTGCCATCTCAGTTTTCTGCACTGTTATATAATACTACATATCTATACCAGATATATTCTCGATGATATTAATTGGAAATAAGAATTTCTAAAGTTCCATACAATGCGAAAATAATGAAAAAATTTAGTATGTTTTCTGTAATTCTTTTTAGTAAATTCCTGTCGTTTGTTTCAAAGATAGTAAATTGTTTTTTTCATAACTTCTTAATCAATTATTTTCCCGATTTCTAATACGAATCAATGCGTATTTGAATGTGTATTTAAAAATGCCATTTATATTGAAAAGTAAAAAATAAAAATAATGTAATTTAACAAATTATAACAACCATTTGGAAAATAATATTTTGTTCTCTGACATATTAGATTCAAAATCAGATGACGAAAGTTTTCGTGATTTAAGTTACCGGATTCAGACTCAAGTTTATCTAATGTAAATAGTCAGCAAATGATTTAATAATAACAAGCTCGAAGCAGCCGTGGTCGTTCGGTAGTTTCAGAGATTCGAGATTACTTTCCCGCTTTTTATTATCTTTGATTTAATCCATTTTCCATTTAAATTTGTCCGGTTTCAATTTTTGATTCTTTTTCCCAGCCTGCGACTCGGCTATTCGCGACGTGGGGTCGGGATCTTTAAACCTATGGCTTTCCCTTAAGTTGCAATAAGAGAGCAAACGCTAAAGGATCACGGGCGTTAAAAGAAGAAAAACTAAAGGATTATCGACGTAAAAAAAAGAAAAATATTTATAATGCGTACACCACAAGGTCCATTCTCAACTGAAAATAACAACTATATTCCAAATGGTTAAAAAATCATTTGAAATAAGTGACAGTATAATCGCATCAAGCATTATTATTTTCCATGACAATTTATTCTGGTATTTCTTTTAATAATTATAATAAACCTTTCTCAAAGATTATTCGAAACACTTCTGCAATGTATTTGACTGTTTAAAATTGTCAGTTATGACTGGCTCAAGACTTGAGTGCAAATTATAAAGCAAGAAAAACATGTGACTAAATTTTGAACGAACTTAAAATGTGCTCATTAAAAACTGCAGGCTTAGTAGTAATATATAATTTATAGTTTGAATAATGTAGAATTATTTTTTGCATCTCATTAAATGGTTTCGAAAGTTTAGACTTAAATTTTAAGCTCAAAATCTGAATAGTTGGGAGAGTGGTTAAGTAGCACAAACTGAACTGTGTTCAGAGGGCTCAAATTTCAAATGATTATAAAAAACAAAAATTTTGGTCGATTGGTTTACGTTTTTCACTAAAACAATTCTGTATTTCGGTACTATTTTGAAAATAAATATTAAAGCTAAATTTTGAAAAATACCGATAGAGGGCGCTTTAGAATTTGGAGTAACGAACAACTATTTTTTGTCGTTATTTTTTGCATCTCATTAAATGGTTTCGAAAGCTTAGACTTAAATTTTGAGCTCAAAATCTGAATAGTTGGGAGTAGTTAAATAGCACAAACTGAACTGTGTTAAGAGTGTTCAAATTTCAAATGATTATAAAAAACGGAAAAATTTGTCGATTCGTTTGCGGTTTAAAAAAAACTATTCTTTAAGTCAGTATCTTCTTGAAAATAAGTTTTAAAGATGGTTTTAAAAAAATCCGTTAGAGGGTGCCTTAAAATTCAGAGTAACCAACAACTAATTTTAACCGTTATTTTTTGTATTTAATTAAATGCTTGCAAAAGCTTATTAAATGTTTTCGAAATCTTAGATTTAAATTTACATTTTGAACTCAAATTCTGAATCGTTTGGATGGGTTAAGAAGCGCAAACTGGAGTGTGTTCTGGAGTTGAAATTTAACCCCCCCCCCCCCCTACGAACACAGTTCAATGTTGCGCTACTTAAATATTCCCAGCGATTCCTAATTTGAGCTCAAAGTTTAAGTCTATGCATTTGAAACCATTTAATGCGATTAAAAAAAATAATAACGGTTAAAAATCGTTGTACGCTACTCCAAAGTCTAAGGCCAAAGTATCAGCATTTTGTGAAATTTATCTTTAAAATTTATTTTGAAGAAAACACTGATTTAAAGAGTAGTTTTAGCGAAACAGCAAACGAATCGAGCAATTTTTCCGTTTTTTATAATCATTTGAAATTTGAACACTCTGAACACAGTTCAGTTTGTGCTACTTAACCACTCTCAACTATTCAGATTTTGAGCTCAAAATTTAAGTCTAAGCTAACGAAAACATTTAATCAGATACAAAAAATAACGGCAAAAAATAGTTGTTCATTACTCCAACGTCTAAAGCGCCCTCTATCGGCATTTTTTGAAATTTATCTTTATAATTTATTTTCAAGAAAATCCCGACACAAAGAATAGTTTAAGTGAAACCCGCAAATTAATCGACCAATTGTTCCGTTTTTTATGTTTATTTGAAATTTAGGACCCTAAACTTTAATGGCGGCTATCTCCTTTGGAAAACGTTTGGGACCCTTGGTTCCCTATTTAATATTGTTTGTCTTGATGTGTACTATCACCCTTCTTTTATTGTAAAAACAATTTAGAATCACCTGTATATTTTAATTCTTAAAACTGTAATAGGTTTTGTAAAAGTGCGGCATTTTCACCCCGATGCTTTGAAATACTTCACAAGTGAAAATACTTCCTTTTTGAAAATAACATGATAGAAATAAATTACTGATAAAATGCAATGTTTTACAAATGCAATGTTTTAGAGTGTCTTTATAGAAGAGAAATGACATACAGTGTGCATGTGATCGGAAGTCTTTGTCCAAAAAGTAGCGATTTATATTACTGAACTTGATGATTCTTGACTGGATGAATACACTTAGCCGAATTAGATAAGCAAAAAAGAAGATCTTGGTAATAATTCGAGTACGAGATTTTAAAATTCGCCATTTTTCCTTATATGAAGTCGCAGGAACATTGTCTACCGTATTTACTGCATGTAGATTATTTCATAAAATTTCATTTACACTTAAAAGAATATAAATAGTTTAGTATCTGTTTCCAGCTGATAACAAACAACGCTTCAAATTTTGAATTAAAATGATTTTTAAATGATCAAATCAAAATATCATTTAAAAAAAAAGTTGAATAAGGATATGAGAGGCGAATATGTTAATTTTGAGATGATGAAAATAATGTCGGGTTTTGATTTCACTGGAAAAATGTCAATGATCGAGTCAAAGTGGAATAACTTTGCTGTTTATCCTTTTGGAGTACCAAGGATACGAGCCTTAATTGATGACTGTTTTATAATAACAGATCTGCATTGTATTTTACTGCTGACATATACGATAAAAGTTTAATTTTAATAATTTCTACAACTGAGTTTTACAGTATTTCGTTTACTTCAGGTTAAATATCATTTGTTTAAAAGTTAAACTTATCAATATAAGATGAATTTTTTCATGTAACTAATTTCGTTGATTTATTGTAATTCAATGAAACAGTTCCTACCTAAACATTTTCTTCGTCGAAATTCGACGGATTTTACCTCGTTTTGAAATGATGGTGATAAATAATATTTGTGCAATAGCTGTTGCACAAATATATGTATATTTATACACATATATATTTTATGGATATTTTATATTTATTTTTTGTATACTTGCAAAACTGCATGTATACAAAATTTATTATGATTATTATATTAAATATTACATAATCACCATCGCAAAGAAGAATCATTATCTGTCATGGGATATCTTTGAATTAATTACGTAATTAAAGATTTTGTAAAATGAAAAACACATTAATTAGTATCTTTTTAAGCTTTGATTCGATTTTTATTACATTTCAAAAGACTTGACAATTTTCTGCAATTCTATGTAAATTAAATTTCCAACCATTCGGTACGGTAGTTTTTGCTCTGTTATATTCAGAGAAACAGATAGAATGACCAGACGACTACTGTAAGTCCTATGCATTTATATTAATACAAAAGCTCCTAATAAATCAAAAAGGACATTTTTAAATTAGTCAAAAACAATATATTGCAACGTTCACTTTATAGAAATTCAGTGGCTCACGACATTGATGACACTAAATGATTTTTCTTTCTTGCAGTAACTATATTGTAAAGTTGGATAAATGCTGGAGCAAATTGCTATCGGAACGAGAAACACTGAAAGCAACAACTTTTATAATCATGTAATAATAATGGGGGAAATATTTCTTTCTGTGTGTAAAAAATAAAAATTTATAGACAGCAGTATACGTAATTTATGACGTTTTTATTACACTGCAAATTCTCAATACACAAAAATAAACGCATTTTAGAACATTTTTTGTCGCCAAATTTATAACACATTAACCCTTTCCGGCGCAGTGTTACCACTCCGGCAACACCTAATTATGATGCCAAACATACAAATGGCACCAATAATATTTTAGTAAAATTTTACTTTTACAATGACAGCTTAAATCAGGGACTTCTTAATTTCTAAAAAGTCTTTCGTAAATTCCGGTGTCAGTCAGCCATTTCTCATTTTAAGAGCAGAACTTCTCTGTGCCGGAAAGGGTTAACGTATTGTGAATTAGAAAACTTCATATACAAAAGCTTTTTTGTGTTGTGATTGTATATTTAATATGTTGCAAAAATATTGTTACATAAAAATGCGTTCTTAACCCATTAGTGCCTAGCGTCCCTTTTTAGGGCCGCTTCAAAAGGTGCATGTAGCACTGTTTTTGACACCGGTAAAAATGAACAGCAATCTTTATTTTATTTAATTGAAACATTTTCGTAATTAATGAATTAAACTTAGTTCTTTTAAAAATAGTGATGTCAACCGAATAAAATTTACGCAAAAGGTGGTGGGTACGAATGGGTTAATATGTTAAAAAAGTGTTCTAAAAATAGCATTGTTATTTGTGTAGAAATAGTGTTGATAAAATTATTTTCTTACACTAGTGTTATTCTTAATAACACTTTGTCAACAAATTAACCACGCATTGCAAATACCACACAATTTCTGACACTATAATATAACTCTTGTAAAACACTTTAAAAAAACTTTCTACATGGTGCATTTAAAATTACACAATTTTAAAAATGAAATAAAAGACAGTTTGTTGTATAGAAAAAAAATTGCAGGGAGATTACTGAATAAGTTGACTAATTTTACCAATAAATATCAATTTCATTATTATTTCCAGAAATATTATGTAATCTTTAACGACACTTTTTGCACAAACATTTTCCGGGCAGAACACTCTCACAGCACATTCACAAAACAATCAAAAATGATTTTACTTAGAAGTGTTAATTATTATGTCCGATTTGTGTTGTAAAAATGTTTCACGAATTTGCAATGTAATCTTGTTGAATAAAGAAAACTATACTTAATATATGATTCACTTGGTATACATTTTTGTTCTTTATTACAATTGTTATATGATCTTTGTAATCAGCAGCATCCGTGCATTAACCCTTTCATTCCCAGTGAGTCCAAATGGCATCATGATATTCCTTATTTATTTTTCTATGTTTAAATCTGATATTCCAAATTCATACCAAAAAATTAAAATATAAGTACTTGTTTTTCTTAATAACAAACATTTCATATTTAAATAAACCGTAATTTATCATTGAAATTTTCTGGTGTAGCTTCAGATTCTCTAAACAACGGAATTTTTAGAACGTATTCTACCATGGGAATGAAAGGGTTAAATATATCTAGTTTTTTCAGACATTTGAAATTCACGAATACACATATTAATTGAATTTATTTTACTTTTCTATTTATTTAGACAGATTTGCTACAGGGATATACCATTTAGAAACAGAAATTATTGTTTTATTTTATCCTCAGAACGTTTTATCCTCTTTTCAAAAACAGAAGAAATGTTTTATGTAGCTTTCTTTACAAAAAGTAAAAAACTATCCAGACCTCGGGAGGAAATTTTTTATATATCTTCACCGATCATGACTTCCAGACCCCAAAACTACGCTTGGTAGTTCCAAAATATTTTTGGTCCTGACGAATGACGATTATGCTTTCGTTCTAAAAATTTCGATCATATTCATTTTATTATTTTTTTTCCATGTTTTAATGTGGTAATTTTAAATTAAATTCCGTGGTTTAAATATTGTTTTACAATTAATGGTTTTATATATCTATATATACTTATGTCAATATATATTATTTTTGTCATGCTTTGAATATCATATGTATGAACCGATAGTAGTAGGAAAAGGACAGTACGGGGACAGCCGGCGGTGGGACGGTGGGACCGTCCCACCGCCACCACCGTCCCTGCGGCTGTCCCACCGCCACCACCGTCCCGCCACCATCCCTCTTGGTCCCTCCTGCGGTACCCCCTGCGCCCACCGTGCATCCCCCTCCACGAACGCCCCCTAGTGGAAAAAAGGAACATTCTATTATAACAGGATAGGTGAACAACCTTCCCTAATTAAAAATATTATCAATCACATCTCAACTCGGAATCATACTATATGATGGAGATTAAATTTATATTTGAATTTTGAACAACCATAATTTTAATGAGTAGTATTAATTGAGTAAAAACAATAGAAAATATCAAGTTTTATAGAAAAAGACTGATTTCTTACTATTTTTATCAACTTAAGAGAGAAAACTTAAACGTACATTTGAGTTTTAAATGGTTATCATCTTAATGAGCTTTTTTAATTAAGCAAAACAGCAAAAAATATAAATTTTTATTTGATTTCTTAAGATTTTTATCAACTATATGATCAATGTATCGACTTAAAAGTTGAAAGTTAAAAATGCATCCTAGTTTTTCAACAGATATAACCTTAAGGAGTATCGTTAATTAAGTAAAAAACAATAGAAAATATCAAGTTTTATAGAAAAAGACTGATTTCTTACGATTTTTATCAACTTAAGAGAGAAAACTTAAACGTACATTTCAGTTTTTCAACATATATAACCTTAATGAGTATCGTTAATTAAGTAAAAAACAATAGAAAATATCAAGTTTTATAGAAAAAGATTGATTTCTTACGATTTTTATCAACTTAAGAGAGAAAACTTAAAAGTACATTTCAGTTTTAAGTGGTTATCATCTTAATGAGTATTTTTAATTAAGCAAAGCAGCGAAAAATATAAATTTTTATTTGATTTCTTAAGATTTTCATCAACTACATGAGAAGTGTACCGACTTAAAAGTTGAACGTTAAACATACATCCCAGTTTTTCAACAGCTATAACCTTAATGAGTATTGATAATTAAGTAAAAAACAATGGAAAATATCAAGTTTTATAGAAAAAGACTTATTTCTTAAGATTTTTTCAACTGAAACTTCAGAATACCAATTTGAGAGAAAGAAACTTAACCATGTATTGCAGTTTTGAACAACCATTTCCTTCACGAGCATTTTTAATTAAGTAAAACAACGGAAAATATTAAATTTAACCAATTTCTTTAGAATTTTTCAACTATAATATCAATTTAAGAAAGGAAACTTAAACATTTATCTTAGTTTTGAACAGCAATCCCTTAATGAACATTTTTAATTAAGCAAAAAACAATGGAAAATATAAATTTTAACCGATTTCTTTAGATATTTTCAACTTAAAAACGAAATTTAAACATACATTTTTAACATTTGAACAACTATTACCGGAACGAATTTTAATAATTAAGCATTTAACGAACGAAAATAGTGATTTTTTATTTTTATTTATTTTTTTTTTTTTAAGCAAGAAAGCCAATTGTATAAACTTTTACAGTAATTTGACATTTTAACATACTTTAAAAAGCACTAGTTACATAAGATTTCAAACTTTAGGTGACTAAATCTCAAGATATATTTTACTCGAAAACAAATATAAAATACATTTTTTAAACTAATTTCCTCAATCTTGCAAATTCAACAGGATTTTACCGATGCAAACATTAGAAGTGAACAACAAATTCTCTCCCCACCTCAAAATTCCTAAAGGGGAGAGTACAATAGGTTTTTCGACGTCACACTTCGTAAGGTTTTCATTCAAGAAAAATATCTTTTACGTTATAAAAGTTGTTTTCTTAGAAGGATATAAACTTGTGATTTTTGTTTTTGAACAATCATTAAATTAATAAATATTAATAATTAAGGAAAAACAATGGAAAATAATATGTTTTAAAGAAAAAGACGAATTTTATCGAATTTGATTAATTTTTACACTAGTATTTTCAAAAGCAACATGGAAATATCGATTTTTTTAACTGAAGAATTTAACGCATGTTTTAGCTTTAACAACAGAAACTTAATAAGTATCACAAATTAAACAAACAAAAAAAAAAAAAAAACGAGTGGCACTCGGGGACTGCCGCGGTAAAGCTATTGCATAGCATTTTTTATCAACTTATGCAATTATAATTATTTATTTATTTTTTATTTATGCAGTTTTTTTTTTTTTTTTTTTTTTTTTTTTTTTTTTTTTTTTGTCTTTGATATTAATTCAAGTTACACTTTTTGAGCGTGATGACCGATAACAATTTTTTTTTCTTTTATTGAATAAATGAGAAGTTAATATCGTTTAAAATATTTTTATTATCTTACAATAGATGTAGGTTAATCAGGAATTTTTATCATTGAAACTATACGTTTATGGTAGCTGAAATAAAAAACATAAGTTTGAGACTTGATATTCTCAAAATATCTGAAAAATACCGCGTCAATGTCTGCCGAAGTCTACCGAAGGATACCATGCCGAAGTCTGCCGAACTGAAGCGACGTTAGCCGGAGTGTTAGGTTTTTTTTTCTCGTTACGGAATTTCTAGATTCTTTCGCCGCGCTTAAAGCCCGCGATAAAAGCTATGCAATAAATTACCAAACAAAATTTGCCCGCGCTACGAAAATTAGATCGCGAGTTATAAGCATTTTAAATTTTCCGAACCTCACCGTGGGGGTCTCCTGTCACCAAAAATTAACACTGTCTCATAATAAATTACCAAACAAAATTTGGCCGCACTACGAAAATTACATCGCGAGTTATAAACATTTTAAATTTTTCGACCCTCACCGTGGGGGGGTCTCCTGTCACCAAAAGTAACACGGTCTCATAATAAAATACCAAACAAAATTTGGCCGCACTACGAAAATTAGATCGCGAGTTATAAGCATTTTAAATTTTTCGACCCTCACCGTGGGGGGTCTCCTGTCACCAAAAGTAACACTGTCTCATAATAAATTACCAAAAAAATTTGGCCGCGCTACGAAAATTGATCGCGAGTTATAAACATTTTAAATTGTTCGACCCTCACCGTGGGGGGTCTCCTGTCACCAAAAATTAACACTCTCTCATAATAAATTACCAAACAAAATTTGGCCGCGATACGAAAATTAGATTGCGAGTTAAAAGCATTTTAAATTTTTCGACCTTCACCGTGGGGGGGGGGGTCTCCTGTCAGTAAAAATTAACACTGTCTCATAATAAATTACCAAACAAAATTTGGCCGCACTACGAAAATTAGATTGCGAGTTACAAGCATTTTAAATTTTTCGACCCTCACCGTGGGGGGGGTCTCCTGTCACCAAAAGTAACACGGTCTCATAATAAAATACCAAACAAAATTTGGCCGCACTACGAAAATTAGATCGCGAGTTATAAGCATTTTAAATTTTTCGACCCTCACCGTGGGGGGTCTCCTGTCACCAAAAGTAACACTGTCTCATAATAAAATACCAAACAAAATTTGGCCGCGCTACGAAATTTAGATCGCGAGTTATAAGCATTTTTAATATTTCGACCCTCACCGTGGGGGGTCTCCTGTCACCAAAAGTAACACTGTCTCATAATAAAATACCAAACAAAATTTGGCCGCACTACGAAATTTAGATCGCGAGTTATAAGCATTTTAAATTTTTCGACCCTCACCATGGGGGATCTCCTGTCACCAAAAGTAACACTGTCTCATAATAAATTACCAAACAAAATTTGGCCGCACTACGAAAATTAGATCGCGAGTTATAAGCATTTTAAATTTTTCGACCCTAACCATGGGGGATCTCCTGTCACCAAAAGTAACACTGTCTCATAATAAATTACCAAACAAAATGTGGCCGCACTACGAAAATTAGATCGCGAGTTATAAGCATTTTAAATTTTTCGACCCTCACCGTGGGAGGTCTCCTGTCACCAAAAGTAACACTGTCTCATAATAAAATACCAAACAAAATTTGGCCGCACTACGAAATTTAGATCGCGAGTTATAAGCATTTTAAATTTTTCGACCCTCACCATGGGGGATCTTCTGTCACCAAAAGTAACACTGTCTCATAATAAATTACCAAACAAAATTTGGCCGCACTAAGAAAATTAGATCGCGAGTTATAAGCATTTTAAATTCTTTCGACCCTCACCATGGGGGATCTCCTGTCACCAAAAGTAACACTGTCTCATAATAAATTACCAAACAAAATTTGGCCGCACTACGAAAATTAGATCGCGAGTTACACGCATTTTAAATTTTTTGACCCTCCCCATGGGGGATCTCCTGTCACCAAAAATTAACACTGTCTCATAATAAATTACCAAAGAAAATTTGGCCGCGCTACGAAAATTGATCGCGAGTTATAAGCATTTTAAATTTTTCGACCCTCACCGTGCGGGGTCTCTTGTCACCAAAAGTAACACGGTCTCATAATAAAATAAAAAACAAAATTTGGCCGCAATACGAAAATTAGATCGCGAGTTATAAGCATTTTAAATTTTTCGACCCTCACCGTGGGGGGGTATCCTGTCACCAAAAATTAACACTCTCTCTTAATAAATTACCAAACAAAATTTAGCCGCGATACGAAAAGTAGATCGTGAGTTATTAGCATTTTAAATTTTTCGACCCTCACCGTGGGGGGGGGGGGTCTCCTGTCACTAAAAATTAACACTGTCTCATAATAAATTACCAAACAAAATTTGGCCGCACTACGAAAATTAGATCGCGAGTTATTAGCATTTTAAATTTTTCGACCCTCATCGTTGGGGGGGGGGTCTCCTGTCACTAAAAATTAACACTGTCTCATAATAAATTACCAAACAAAATTTGGCCGCGCTACGAAAATTAGATCGCGAGTTATAAGCATTTTAAATTTTTCGACCCTCACCGTGGGGGGTCTCCTGTCACCAAAAGTAACACTGTCTCATAATAAAATACCAAACAAAATTTGGCTGCGCTACGAAATTTAGATCGCGAGTTATAAGCATTTTTAATATTTCGACCCTCACCGTGGGGGGGGTCTCCTGTCACCAAAAGTAACACTGTCTCATAATAAAATACCAAACAAAATTTGGCCGCGCTACGAAATTTAGATCGCGAGTTATAAGCATTTTAAATTTTTCGACCCTCACAATGGGGGATCTCCTGTCACCAAAAGTAACACTGTCTCATAATAAAATACCAAACAAAATTTGGCCGCACTACGACATTTAGATCGCGAGTTATAAGCATTTTAAATTTTTCGACCCTCACCATGGGGGATCTCCTGTCACCAAAAGTAACACTGTCTCATAATAAATTACCAAACAAAATTTGGCCGCACTACGAAAATTAGATCGCGAGTTACAGGCATTTTAAATTTTTTGACCCTCCCCATGGGGGATCTCCTGTCACCAAAAATTAACACTGTCTCATAATAAATTACCAAACAAAATTTGGCCGCGCTACGAAAATTGATCGCGAGTTATAAGCATTTTAAATTTTTCGATCCACACCGTGGGGGGTCTCCTGTCACCAAAAATTAACACTCTCTCTTAATAAATTACCAAACAAAATTTAGCCGCGATACGAAAAGTAGATCGTGAGTTATTAGCATTTTAAATTTTTCGACCCTCACCGTGGGGGATCTCCTGTCACCAAAAGTAACACTGTCTCATAATAAATTACCAAACAAAATGTGGCCGCACTACGAAAATTAGATCGCGAGTTATAAGCATTTTAAATTTTTCGACCCTCACCGTGGGAGGTCTCCTGTCACCAAAAATTAACACTCTCTCTTAATAAATTACCAAACAAAATTTAGCCGCGATACGAAAAGTAGATCGTGAGTTATTAGCATTTTAAATTTTTCGACCCTCACCGTGGGGGGGGGGGTCTCCTGTCACTAAAAATTAACACTGTCTCATAATAAATTACCAAACAAAATTTGGCCGCACTACGAAAATTAGATCGCGAGTTATTAGCATTTTAAATTTTTCGACCCTCATCGTTGGGGGGGGGGGTCTCCTGTCACTAAAAATTAACACTGTCTCATAATAAATTACCAAACAAAATTTGGCCGCGCTACGAAAATTAGATCGCGAGTTATAAGCATTTTAAATTTTTCGACCCTCACCGTGGGGGGTCTCCTGTCACCAAAAGTAACACTGTCTCATAATAAAATACCAAACAAAATTTGGCTGCGCTACGAAATTTAGATCGCGAGTTATAAGCATTTTTAATATTTCGACCCTCACCGTGGGGGGGGTCTCCTGTCACCAAAAGTAACACTGTCTCATAATAAAATACCAAACAAAATTTGGCCGCGCTACGAAATTTAGATCGCGAGTTATAAGCATTTTAAATTTTTCGACCCTCACAATGGGGGATCTCCTGTCACCAAAAGTAACACTGTCTCATAATAAAATACCAAACAAAATTTGGCCGCACTACGACATTTAGATCGCGAGTTATAAGCATTTTAAATTTTTCGACCCTCACCATGGGGGATCTCCTGTCACCAAAAGTAACACTGTCTCATAATAAATTACCAAACAAAATTTGGCCGCACTACGAAAATTAGATCGCGAGTTACAGGCATTTTAAATTTTTTGACCCTCCCCATGGGGGATCTCCTGTCACCAAAAATTAACACTGTCTCATAATAAATTACCAAACAAAATTTGGCCGCGCTACGAAAATTGATCGCGAGTTATAAGCATTTTAAATTTTTCGATCCACACCGTGGGGGGTCTCCTGTCACCAAAAATTAACACTCTCTCTTAATAAATTACCAAACAAAATTTAGCCGCGATACGAAAAGTAGATCGTGAGTTATTAGCATTTTAAATTTTTCGACCCTCACCGTGGGGGATCTCCTGTCACCAAAAGTAACACTGTCTCATAATAAATTACCAAACAAAATGTGGCCGCACTACGAAAATTAGATCGCGAGTTATAAGCATTTTAAATTTTTCGACCCTCACCGTGGGAGGTCTCCTGTCACCAAAAGTAACACTGTCTCATAATAAAATACCAAACAAAATTTGGCCGCACTACGAAATTTAGATCGCGAGTTATAAGCATTTTAAATTTTTCGACCCTCACCATGGGGGATCTTCTGTCACCAAAAGTAACACTGTCTCATAATAAATTACCAAACAAAATTTGGCCGCACTAAGAAAATTAGATCGCGAGTTATAAGCATTTTAAATTCTTTCGACCCTCACCATGGGGGATCTCCTGTCACCAAAAGTAACACTGTCTCATAATAAATTACCAAACAAAATTTGGCCGCACTACGAAAATTAGATCGCGAGTTACACGCATTTTAAATTTTTTGACCCTCCCCATGGGGGATCTCCTGTCACCAAAAATTAACACTGTCTCATAATAAATTACCAAAGAAAATTTGGCCGCGCTACGAAAATTGATCGCGAGTTATAAGCATTTTAAATTTTTCGACCCTCACCGTGCGGGGTCTCTTGTCACCAAAAGTAACACGGTCTCATAATAAAATAAAAAACAAAATTTGGCCGCAATACGAAAATTAGATCGCGAGTTATAAGCATTTTAAATTTTTCGACCCTCACCGTGGGGGGTATCCTGTCACCAAAAATTAACACTCTCTCTTAATAAATTACCAAACAAAATTTAGCCGCGATACGAAAAGTAGATCGTGAGTTATTAGCATTTTAAATTTTTCGACCCTCACCGTGGGGGGGGGTCTCCTGTCACTAAAAATTAACACTGTCTCATAATAAATTACCAAACAAAATTTGGCCGCACTACGAAAATTAGATCGCGAGTTATTAGCATTTTAAATTTTTCGACCCTCATCGTTGGGGGGGGGGGGTCTCCTGTCACTAAAAATTAACACTGTCTCATAATAAATTACCAAACAAAATTTGGCCGCGCTACGAAAATTAGATCGCGAGTTATAAGCATTTTAAATTTTTCGACCCTCACCGTGGGGGGTCTCCTGTCACCAAAAGTAACACTGTCTCATAATAAAATACCAAACAAAATTTGGCTGCGCTACGAAATTTAGATCGCGAGTTATAAGCATTTTTAATATTTCGACCCTCACCGTGGGGGGGGGGTCTCCTGTCACCAAAAGTAACACTGTCTCATAATAAAATACCAAACAAAATTTGGCCGCGCTACGAAATTTAGATCGCGAGTTATAAGCATTTTAAATTTTTCGACCCTCACAATGGGGGATCTCCTGTCACCAAAAGTAACACTGTCTCATAATAAAATACCAAACAAAATTTGGCCGCACTACGACATTTAGATCGCGAGTTATAAGCATTTTAAATTTTTCGACCCTCACCATGGGGGATCTCCTGTCACCAAAAGTAACACTGTCTCATAATAAATTACCAAACAAAATTTGGCCGCACTACGAAAATTAGATCGCGAGTTACAGGCATTTTAAATTTTTTGACCCTCCCCATGGGGGATCTCCTGTCACCAAAAATTAACACTGTCTCATAATAAATTACCAAACAAAATTTGGCCGCGCTACGAAAATTGATCGCGAGTTATAAGCATTTTAAATTTTTCGATCCACACCGTGGGGGGTCTCCTGTCACCAAAAATTAACACTCTCTCTTAATAAATTACCAAACAAAATTTAGCCGCGATACGAAAAGTAGATCGTGAGTTATTAGCATTTTAAATTTTTCGACCCTCACCGTGGGGGGGGGGGTCTCCTGTCAACAAAAGTAACACTGTCTCATAATAAATTACGAAACAAAATTTGGCCGCACTACGAAAATTAGATCGCGAGTTATAAGCATTTTAAATTTTTCGACCCTAACCATGGGGTATATCTTGTCACCAAAAATTAACACTGTCTCTTAATAAATTACCAAACAAAATTTGGCCGCGATACGAAAAGTAGATCGCGAGTTATAAGCATTTTAACTTTTTCGACCCTCACCGTGGGGCGTCTCCTGTCACCAAAAGTAACACTGTCTCATAATAAATTACCAAACAAAATTTGGCCGCGATACGAAAAGTAGATCGCGAGTTATAAGCATTTTAACTTTTTCGACCCTCACCGTGGGGGGGGGGTCTCCTTTCACCAAAAATTAACACTGTTTCATAATAAATCACCAAACAAAATTTGGCCGCGCTACGAAAATTAGATCTCGAGTTATAAGCATTTTAAATATTTCGACCCTCATCGTGGGGGGGCACCTGTCACCAAAAGTAACACTGTCTCATAATAAATTACCAAACAAAATTTGGCTGCGCTACGAAAATTAGATCGCGAGTTATAAGCATTTTAAATATTTCGACCCTCAACGTGGAGGATCTCCTGTCACCAAAAGTAACACTGTCTCATAATAAATTACCAAACAATATTTGGCCGCACTACGAAAATTAGATCGCGAGTTATAAGCATTTTAAATTTTTCGACCCTTCCCATGGGGATCTCCTGTCACCAAAAACTAACACTGTCTCTTAATAAATTACCAAACAAAATTTGGCCGCGATACGAAAAGTAGATCGCGAGTTATAAGCATTTTAAATTTTTCAATCCTCTCAATTGGGCGGGTCTCCAATCACCAAAAGCTACATTATCCTACCTTATTTTATCTTAAGACGATTCTTTTCTAAACACATTCTATCAGAAATTTTTATTATGGAAACTATAGATTTATAGTAACTGAAATAAGAAATATAAGATTGAGACTTGATATCCTCTATATATCTGAAAAATAGCGCGTCAATGTCTGCCGAAGTCTACCGAAGGATACCATGCCGAAGTCTGCCGAACTGAAACGAAGTTAGTCGAGTGTTAGGTTTTTTCGTTACGGACGTGTTAGGATTTTTCGCGTTACGGAATTTTTGGATTCCATCGCCGCGCTCAAAGCCCGTGATAAAAGCTATGCAATAGCTTAAAAAAACAAAATACTGATTTTCAAGAAAAGACGAATTTTTATACAAATTTTCAACACTTTACCTTTCTGAAATTTTTATGTTATCAAACACCAAGTTATTTAAAATAGAAATATTATGCTTAATGTTTAGATAGTACACATGACTAATTCCACTTATTCTTTTCATATTATTAATTAAATTGACACATGTTTCGCTCTACACTTCAATGATTTCTGAATTTATACAATACTCACCACCAATTTTCTAAGATTTTTCGATTATACATTCCTCAAAAGTACATATTCGAAAGGGTACAAACACTTTACATATCTAAAAAATATCATTGAAGTAGCTGTATTTAATATTTTTAACACCAATTTTCTAAGGTATTCTAACATTTTTCAATTATACATTCCTCAGAAGTACATATTCGAAATGCTACAAACACTTTACATATCGAAAAATATCATTGAAGTAGCTGTATTTAATATTTGTAACACCAATTTTCTAAGATATTCTAACATTTTCCAATTATACATTCCTCAGAAGTATATATTCTAAATGCTACAATCACTTTATATATCGAAAAATATCATTTATCTACTAAGTATTAATCAAAATTATAATATGTTTTCACCCTACAGTTAAAAAATATCTGAATTATCACACAACAACATTTTTCAAATATAAATATTATTTTAACAGATTAAAAATGCAAAACTTAGACGAATATAATCTTTAATTTTTGTAATCATTTCATATTTCATACCAAACTATCTGAAATTTCAACCAAATAAGAGCAAATATTAGACTAATTTTTTATCATTAATATTGTTTAGACCTTTTCGTCATAACTTTTAAAAATGGTAATTATCCATTTTTGGGTTGATTATCGAAAAACTGTAACTGAAATTACATAAACTCAATGCAAAAAGACTCTGTTCTCACACAATTTCTTAAAATTCAACAAAGAATTGACTATTACTGCAATACTTATCTATATCAATCTCGATTCTCGATAATATATAGGTATTTTACCATTACACACTTACATCTCTTTTCAAACGTTTATCAGAAAATAAGTCAATCAAAGTCTAGTAGTTATCACACCTGTTCCCCCAAAATATTACTATCATATGAAACCGTAAAGAAAATTAATAGATATTTAATATTTAATAACCTCATACGTGAAATTACTGTCGAATGAGAATACTAATAATCAATAAAATCAATTGCTGAACAAAAAAATAGTACAGATTACCGAAAATTCAAACGTTTTTTCTACAAAAGTTACAAAAATTAACAAATGAATGACAAGTTTGAGAAATAACTAAAAAAATTAATGAACATATTTACAAATTTATTAAAATCACACCTTTTTCTGGATTACAAACTACAATTTCTTGAAAAATTTAACATCGAATTTATCAGATTTTAATCATTGTATTACATACACTCAATAAATATTCAAAATTAATCAAAAAAATAATTTTTTAGTCTCATCAATAAGCAGAAATTCTATATTAAAAGAATATTTTCATAATAGTACTTATGAAAATGAGAGTTTACAAACTCATTTTCATAATTTTATCACATTTAAACTTAATTTTTATACATAAAACATTATTTAATCAAATTTTATACTTTCTAATTCAGTAAAATTCGATACTTTTTAGTTTTTAAACCAATACCACAATATTTATTTACATCTAACTTTTATATTTCAGCATTACACAAGTGAGATAAATACTAACTTGGAACGATTATAGAGTTGAAGTCTATTGATTCTATTCGATTTTCACCTTATACACATTGCTCCTACACGAAATTTCTTACTGCTATAATCATCTATTGTATTAAAACTAATCTACTCATTTTATTAATCAATTCATCAGATGTTTCGTCTTGCACTTCTGAATTATCATCCATCAAGGTACTTAAAATACAAATACTACCTTTACAACCTTAATGATACATAGTATACATAACTAATCTTTAGTTAGTCCTTCCATAGTATTAATCAAATTATATGCTTCCTCTTGCACTTCTGAATTAGCGTCCATCAAATTGCTTAAAATATAAATACTATATTTACAGTTTTAATGATACATAGTGTACGTGACTAATCTTTAGTCAGCCCTTCCACAGTATTTTAACATTTCATAACATTTCATTGAATTTTAACATTTCATATTTCAAATAACCTATTTTCGAAACCAAACTATGTGAATTTTACCACAATGTTTATCATCATAGAATGATTTGTGTTTCACACTTTTCTAAAATTATCAGATATGTACTCCTCAGAGGAATTACTATCATATGAATAAATGAAGAAAAATTAATTTGTATTAAATGTACACGAAATTTTGATTGCAATATACCGTAATTTCGGGTGTATAAGCCGCGGATCAAACAATTCTTTTTGGACCCAGAAATCTTATTTAGTGATTGAAGACAAATATTTACGGCGATCTGACTAGTTACATTTGTTTCTTAAAAAATTCTGGGTCGAAAAAGAATTGTTTGATCTGCGGCTTATACACCCGAAATTACGGTACATGCATTTAATAAAAATAAATAAATAAGCGATTATTTATACATTAAACCTTTACTAAATATATATTTCTTTCATTATACAGATGTTTCAACAAGATGAACCAAAACAGCAGCAAACTTCAGAAATTAATGATCTGAATGATTCATCCCTAGCACATGTAGCGTTAACGAATAATACATATGTGAGTACTTATATGAGAAATAAGTACCGTATAAGAATTCGTATATGAAACGTAATTAGAGTAAATATAAATTGATTTGTCTTACTGCCTACACTTTAACAAATGCCTTTTTACCTATATTGTTGAAGAGAATCCTAATTGTTTGCATTTATTTCTATTACAGATGTGTTCTATTTGCTACAAACACTTCTTAAGCAAATGGAATTTAAAAGAACATACAAAAATCTATACAGGTGAAAAACCTTACACTTGGGAAGATTACCAAATGCGGTTTTCAAGAAGACGTGAATCAAAAATGCACACTTCATCATATAAAGATCGTCAGTTATATGTAAACTTAGTGAATATATTCAAAAATTAGTCAGACGTTTGAAGAATTTAGAAATAAAGGAAGATATTTAGACTATTTATCCATCATATTTTCATAACAGTTAATAAACACAATATCTCAAACTTAAAATTTCGAAGACCTACACACAGCTGAAAAGAAATTTTGTTACCCGTGATTTTTCGAACCAGCGTGAATGTATTGATATTATTTTGCAATGTATTCTTTAAATGCTCGCATTAAATATTCTTTTATATACATTTATCGTTGTGTTTATTTTTCTAAAACCTATTACATTAATGGAATACATAACATTTTAAGTGAAACAACACTTTCACAACTTAAAAAACGCATAAGAACATACAAAATAAGCAGATTTATGAAAAAAATATGCAAGTTTACAGAATAATTTCAAAGTTTTCTAGAAATACTAACAAAAATTATTTACAATATAAAAAAATTACAAAAGTGAAAAGAAAAACATAAATGTAAAACAAAAAATCACAAAGTGAAAAACACACAACAAAGTTTTTTGAAAAAAAAAATTTACAACAAAAATTTTTTTTACAAAACCCAAAACTTCAAAAAATATTTTTTACAAAAAAATTTTTTTTCAAAAACAATTTTTACAAAAACTTTTTTTTACAAAATAAGTTTTTACAAAAGTAAAAAAAAAAAAAAAATCACAACGTTAAAAAAAATGAAAAATTTTAGTTAAAAAAGTGTAAAAAAAATTGCAAGAAAAGTTGCAAAAATTTCAAAAAAAAGTTATGAAAAAAGGTATCAAAAATTTTGTTCTTTTTCATACACTATGCAATGGCGAAACCATTGTATTTGTCTAATAAAATGCTTGTAAAAGTACAAACTTAAATTTTGTGCTCAAAATCTGCATCGTTGTGAGTAATTTAGCGGCCAAAAATTGAACTGCGTTCGAGGGATGGGGAAGGTAACATTTCAACTCCTGAACACAGTTCAGTTTGCGCTTCTTAACCCCTCCTATCGATTTAGATTTTGAGCCCAAAATTTAAGGTCTTAACTTTTGCAAGCATTTAATTACATAAAAAAATAATAATAAATAATAAAAAAAAAAAACGGTTAAAAATAACTGTTGGTTATTCTAAAGTTTAAGGCGCCCTCTAACGGATTTTTTTTTAAATTTATCTTTAAAATTTATTTTTAAGGAAATTTTGACATAAAGAATAATTTTAGCGAAAACTGACCAATTTTTCCGTTTTTTATAATCATTTGAAATTTGAACCTCCCCACCCCCATTGAACACAGTTCAGTTTGCGCTACTTTACCACTCCCAACGATTCAGATTTTCATCTCAAAATTTAAGTTTATGTCTAAGCTTCTAAAAAAATTTATGAGATGCAAAAAATAACGGAAAAAAATAGTTGTACGTTACTCCAAAGTCTAAAGCGCCCTCTATCGGAATTTTTTTAATTTTATCTTTATAAATTATTTTCAAGATAATACTGACATAAAGAATAATTTTAGTGAATATCGCAAATCAATTTACCAATTTTTCCGTTTTTTATAATCATTTGAAATTTGAACCTCCCCCCGCAATTCAGTTTGAGCTACTTAACCACTCCCAACGATTTAGACTTTGAGCTCAAAATTTAAGTTTATGTCTAAGCTTCGAAAAAAGTTTAATGAGATGCAAAAAATAATGGTAAAAACTAGTTTATCGTTACTCCAAAGTCTAAAGCGCCCTCTATCGACATTTTTTGAAATTTATCTTTATAATTTATTTTCAAGAAAATACTGACATAAAGAATAGTTTTAGTGAAAACCGCAAACGAATCGACCAATTTTTCTGTTTTTTATAATCATTTGAATTTTTGGACCCTAAACTTTAATGGCGCATATCTCCTTTGGAAGACGTTTGGGACCCTTAGTTTCCTATTTAATATTGTTCATCATGATATGACAGACCAGCATGTTAAGTTTGTAAAAGACCATTTGGGACACCCTGTATAATACATACCAATGTGTCGACTGAATTCATTGGCCAACTTCATTCGTCATCTTGTTTCAAATTGGCGGCCTTTGGGGAAAGCTTTTATGTTTATACTAATGAGCATAAAAATAAATAAACATAAAAATTGTAAAAGGGTTCGTTATGAAATGTTTGATCTTGATACATGAATTTCCGAGTATTTTTTGTTTAGTTTTTACCTTAAAAAACGGCTGAGATATATAACAGTTTGAATTTCTGACGTGGGTGACATTTTAAAAAGTCAATTTGTCTGCGACAGTACTCGTATATGTCAACGATTTCGATGTGAGTGTGCATGTACACATGAATTAAGATTTCGACCAAGTTCATTGGTTAGTTTCACCCATCAGGTTGCTTTAAAACGACAGGCACTTCAAGATATCGCGGAATTTGACGACTTTGTAAAACTCTTTAAACAAAATCAACTTGAATAAAAAATGACTAATTTCTAAATATTCCCATTAATATTCAGTATTGGGAAAAACTAGTATTGAATCTTATACAATCGGGCTCCACTAATTTGATCTTCGTATCTTTAAATAATATAACTTGATTTAAAATAAATTAAAAACATATAGCAAGAAATATATAGCAAGCTGATTCGCAAAAAAAAAAAAAAAAACTGACACATCTCGCAAAAATTGAAATTGCATTTTATTCCACTAATAGGTCTGCCATAGGTATATCTTGAAACACAAAAACTTTTATAAGTGTAAATATATGGGAAATCCCTTTTATACACTATTTGTCCTTTTGTGACCAAAATAAAGGGGTGGATTGTGTAGGGAGGTAAAGTTTTCAAACCCTCAAAACCTCATCATATGCTCTTCTTTCTAGCACTGGCCGGAAGGACTTTTTCTTTTATTTTACAAAGAGATTTCTATATTTATTGCTTTATTTTAAATTTATTGCATTATTTTAAACTGGCTGACCTTCCCGGTGGCGTTGCCCAAGGTCATGATAATAACTTTAAGGAAACTTCAAGCTGGAATGATTATTATATCTTACATCTTATTCCGATATTGTGTATACACTTATCTTACGTCCTTTTCCGATAAATTTATATTTTTAAATAAAAAATTCGTGAATAAATATCAATGTTTTGTGGTAAAAGCTCAAATCAGACGGTATTCTCTTGTTTTTTTTTCCCTTATACAGGACGTTTCATAGTTAAAAATAAACTTTCTTAAAAAAAAAAAAAAAAAAAAAAAAATGCAGTATTTTGGCAACATTTTGGCAATGGTACCTGATGTCTTATCTTAACCCGCTAGTACATGATTTTTTATTTTTCCTTTAAAAATGTATTTGATTCCTTAATGGGCATATATTAAAGAAACATACAGAAAAAATTATCAGTCTTATATTTTTCAGCACTTTGGATATTTTTTAAATGGTTGCCAAATTGCAACATCATGCATTAATCGCAAGCATACAATAGTTGTTGCAAACAAATCTTGCTTAATTGTTTTTAAAAATAACGTTTAAAAACATATTCTTTTGGAAAAGGTTTTTTTTTTTTAATTAAATTTTGGATTATATATACCGGGTGTCCCAAAAATGACTGATGGATTTTAAAATTCAATAACTTGCAAACGGTGACAGCTATTTAAAAAGTTTTTGCAGGAGGGTTATGTATAATGTCAGGAGTTTTTTTACCGTAACTTTTTATTTTAGTTCGAATTTCAAACAATAGGAGACGCTGACGACGATTGAAGGCCAGGTGATCAGTGCTGAGTGAAGCGTCGACCTGGCCTTCAATCGCCGTCAGCGCCACCTATTGTTTGAAATTCGAACTAAAATAAAAAATTACGGTAAAAAAAACTCCTGACATTATACATAACCCTCCTGCAAAAATTTTTTAAATAGCCGTCACCGTTTGCAAGTTATTGAATTTTAAAATCCATCAGTCATTTTTGGGACACCCGGTATATATATATTTATTAGAAATCTATCAATAGTTAGAGAAATGGAAAGCTTCAAAACTTCCTTTATATTTGTAACTGATAAACAACCTATGGTATTTTTAATGAAATAAATCTAAACATATGGTCAATACGAATACGTAAAGAATAAAGTTACTAAGACCTTGGGGAGGAGAGATCGGTATGTGTACCACTTTAGGTGCTGAGAAGCCCACATTATTCTCACCAGTTCTAAATTTGAAAAACTGGTGGTAAAAAAATAAAAATTAAGTAAAGGGCTCTCGTCACGAAGGGGTTTAGAGACAACGGTAAATAAACGATAAGGAGAGAAATTTTATGGCAACACTCTGCACTAGAGTATTAAATAACTAAATGGAGTAAATTACTGGCAAAGAATTCTATTAATCTATGCATAAGCAATTACACGTTTTATTATTTAAACACGATCATTATGAATGGAAAAAAAATCATAAGATTTGAAAATTTCCAAACTGAGGGAAAAGCGTCTGGGCCGGGAGTCGGAATCTGGGCCTTTCCGACTTAATTCGTAATGTGTCACAAGCGGAATAATCTAGACGATATCGCAGCTCACATTTTTTTTTCATACGACCTCTATTAAGCATCTTACTCTATTAAACGATGGATACTTAATTATACTTTACATTATTTTAGCACAATATGATACTGCTAGATAAAAATATCTTTCGAGTTTTAATTTTTTCGCCAATGTGACAAAGCGTCTCAGCCGAAAGTAGAACCCACTACATTTCTGCCTCCAAGATCAACCACTTGATCTCTTGAGACGACGAATTTTGGGATGCCACACTGTAAAAAATAAATGTGTAAATTTACACTCAAAAATGTGTAATTCGATGATACAAAAACGGCATGTCTATATGTGTAAATTTGTGTGTAAATTGCTAAAATACACGCCAAATGTGTAAATTTAAAAATACACATTTTAATGTGTAATTTGATGATAAGTCTAAATGTGTAAAATTATCTGATAACACCTGAAATTGAGTAAATTGCAGGGAAATACACATATTTCTGTGCAATATTTTTACACATATATCTGTGTAATATTCAGTTTTTGCACATTTTTCTGTGTAATACTTTTACACATATATGTGTGTAATATTCAGATTTTGCGCATATTTCTGTGTATTAGGGAAATACACATAATGTTGTGTATCGCATAATGCACAGATTTGTGTATAATATTCTGTTCTTACACATATGTCTGCGTAATATGCAAAATACATAATTTTGAGCAATATTTAAAATACACAAATTTTTGTGTACATAGTTTTATCCTATACTTTGGAGTGTAAAATGTGAATTAAGTGTTTTCATTATCGAAAAAAAAAATGCATGAAGGACAAACTCGTATGTTTGGTGTGTTCTTTCCTTTTAACAGATTTGTAGTCTAAGTAGTTGAAAACATGATCAAAAATCACTGTATGCTCAATCTGATAAAAAAAAAAAAAAAAAAAAAAAAAAAAAAAAAAAAATGCAATTGCTTCTGTGTCTGCAATTGAATTTGGTGTAAACATTTGAATTTTCCACCTAAGTTAAAACTATTTCTTCTGATATCAAATGACACCTTTTTAAAGTTTTTATTTATTTTTCTTGTAGTTTTTAAAAGCAATACGCTTATAAAAAGTCTTCAATTTAAAAATCACAAACGAAAGCCATGAATTGAAATCTATGAAAAGCTGTCTTTTTTCATCGGTAGAAAATGAAATAAGAAATGTATTGCATGTAACATAAAGAAAACTCGAAGTTTTATGGCAAAATATATTATAAACAGATAGTATTTAAACCGAATAATTATTTTAAAAGCTATATAATGTTGAAACTGCAAATATTTACTCTAATGTTAGAATATGTGTTTTTAAACATGAAAAAATGATTTAAAACACAAAAATAATAAATTATTTTTTCCACATTTGTAATAAGCAGAAAATAACACACTTCTTACACATATTATTAATTTTCAAGCATTAAATTGTGAAATAAATGAACTTACCTTTGAAAAAAAAATATGTTCTGGGCTATCTCTAGAAGTTTTAATTTTATAAAATTCATTTTAGCAATAGGATCTAAAACTGCACAAGTGATCAACTAAACTTTGATATGAAAAATTAACTCTGTATCGTCGTATGTTGAGAATTCTAAGAACATACGTAGCAAAAATGCTATGATGGATGACAGCAGTAATAAATAAGACCCCCGATTATGGATGTATTTCAATACAAATTGCCGTTTTTATGATTTCGTTTTTGCTCGAAAACGCATCAAACTGGCAAATTCTCTTATTTAGAAGGTATATTAGGTCCCGTGCTTGTCAATATTTTTATAAAGAACGCAGAAAATATTGCAGAAAAAAAAATTCTGTTAAAGTCAATGTTTTGAGACGAATTTTTCGAAGCGGGAGATCTGGGAACGAAAAAAGGGTCATACTGAGGAAATAATAGTTTATAAATCAAATTCTAATGAATTTAACAAAAAATAAAATCACACGATATCTTATAGATCTCTTTAAAAGTCACCTCAGCAAGTTTCGTGTTTTTACTTCTAAAAGTGAGTCTGAAATTGTATCAGAAAATTTCGAACTGTTGAAGGGGAAAAAAATTTCAAATGCACCCTTAATGCTCACTGGTCATTTTGACTTTAGTGTATATCGCAGTTATGCAACACGGTAATACAAAGATGTAATTCACTTTACATTATGATTTGACTGAAGCAAAATTCATACTTAAAAAAATTTTAGTTATTAAAAATAATTTTAATAATTCATTGCCGAAATTAAATTTTTATTTATAAAATTATACATTAAAAAATAATAACTCTTGCTATCTATGATTATTATTTTTTTAAACAAAGCTCATTTTTCAGGTCTTATATGAAAGTTTTTGTATGACTTTCCAAGAATCTATGTTGCCAGAGCCAATATCCCTCTGATATCATCATAAAATAATACAAGTGGATTTATAAGAATTTACTATAGTGGCTTTAAATGAAATGTGATAAAAAAATTTCATATAATTGTCTGTTAGAAATCCATATAATCTTACTTATTTTTACCAGACACAGCTAAAAATAAAGAAGGAATACACAGTTAATCATTTTTTATGTGAATGAAGTATAAAATTGCAGACCATACATAATATAAAGTCACACTTTGGTATATTATCATTAATATTTTATTTACAAGATTAGAGAATAGTTATAAATAAAAAACTTATTTTAACGCTCCGCCTACCAGACAGTTCCGATGAATCGGCCAACAAAAATTAGTTAAAAATTCCGTAACATTAAGGTGTAAGAAAATCATGATTTAAAAAGTAATAATAATAAAAATTGGATTTTTGTATTCAAATCATATTTCTTTTCAAATCATATTTTTATATAAATCGGATATTTTTTTTTCTCCAGCATTGAAATATTGAATAGATATAGGTTTAGGTTATAGATTTTTAAGATTAATAAATTTTAGGTTATTAGACCTTTATTTACAAACATAATCTATGTTTTTACACTTTAATTAATAAAATTTAATTCTTAATTAGTAATTACAAAAATTATAAAAACTGTAAATTAGTAATTTCATTAATTAATGTAAAACTATACAGTTATACACATTAACATTTTGTAATAATTATGTAAAACTATATTAAAAAATAGTGATTTTACATTTATTAAAATTATCAGTAGCTGCATTTAATTTAAAATTGATTACAATCCTTAATTAGGTATATAATACATATTGTAATGCTTTAATTACTAAAACGATAATTCAGTATTTACCATTCATTCTAAAAAGTAAAAGGACAGGATGCTTATACAGATATATACGTTGTATATGTCACATATATCATATGTACACTGAAAAAAATGAAATACTCAAAAATGAGCACATCGATGTACTCAAACTGAATTGAATATGTTTGGAACAAAAATGCTTTCTCAATTTTGAAACATCACATGTTATCAAATCCAAACAAACGTAATTTTGTACCCTGTAATTGTTTAATTCATTCATGGTGGCATAAGATATGCTTATTAATGTAAATATTAAATTATACGCAGTAATTTGAAATAATTTAAAAGTGCTTGCAAAAAATGCAGTTACAAATGTAACTGCATTTTTTGCAAGCAAGTTACAAATGTAAGTTACAAATGTAATGATTAATTACATTTGTAACAGTTACAAATGTAATACAGTTACAAATGTAATGATTAATATATTTCTCCTCATTTAGATCTATTTTTTTAATTCATATTTTTGTCAAAATGTGACTTTACAGCATATTGGTCTATTTCTTGACACATTTGATGTGATGCAACTTGTAGTAATGACATAAAAATTTAAAAATTTATCTAAATATACCCAATTTATCTAGGTTTTTTATTTTGAACACTTAATTATATGTTTTGTAAAGTTCTTGCATTTTTTTAAAAGTTTCTAATCAATTTACATTTCAGTCATAATGTGACGTTGCTACAGAGGTTACAGATATGATATGACCACCACGGCTGGCAGTGACAATATAAAGACTTTTAAATCTCCTTTAGAAGATAAATTTTAATCTTGATTTTTGGAGCTGTTCATGGGCTTGCAATTTATTTGAAATACGGGGGGGGGGGATCAGCTCTGGAGGAAAGAGCATGTTACAAATAAAAAGAATATTGCCCAGTTACACTGATGGCATTGAGCTCACAGGCTACGCATTCCGTTCGAAAAATAATTACGAAGGGGAAACAGCTCTCCCCTTTCCCCCTTTTTATACTTAATCATTGAACTTCCTAAACTATCAAGGACATGCTTTATCATATAAAAAAATCTATATCCAAAATTCAGAGCAAATCGGATAATTCTTAATAAAAACCCATTTAGCATTTATATAATTTAAGAGGAGTTATCCCCCTCTTTTATACTTAATCATAAAACTTCCAAAACTATTCAGAGATTTGAACGAAACCTGACAATTATGCTTGAAAAACTCATTTATATAAATTAAGGGGAGGGGCATTAGAGCCCCTGTTCCTCCTACTTTTACTTATTCAATGAACACCTAATAACAGTCACGGAATCACCTCATCAGAATGATCCTACATCTAAATTTTGAACAAAAACTGTTAATTCTGCATGAAAAACAGATTCATAGCCATTAAGGGGAGGGGCATGAGCCCCCCGTTCCCCCTCTTAAACATATCGAATGAACTCCAAAAACTAATCAGGAAAGCACCTTATCAGGATATACCTATATGCAAAGTTTCAAGTTGATTGGATATTTTTATCATGAGTTATCGCGTTACGCATGCACGAACGAACATACATACATACAGGACGGGTGGGCAAATAAGCTCTCAGGCTATGATATCCTGTGAGCTAATAAAAAAGAATATTGCCCAGTTAAACTGATGGCATTGAGCTCATAGGCTATTCGCAGTAATTGTATATTACAGATTCATTTTTTTTTTCAAAGAATAATGCTCCACGAAAAACAAACTTAAGACAGGAATTAGTTCCCCTATTTCCAATTTATATTTAACCATCGAACTCCTAAAAACTAAACAGGGATACGCCTTATAAGAATGAACCTGCACAAAAAACTCATTTATCTAACTTCAAGAGAAGAATCTCCCGTTCTCCACTTTTATAATTAACCTTTAAACTCCAAGAATATTCAGGAATTTGTCTTATTTAAAAGAGCCTATTTTTAAAATTTGAAGTAAATCGGATAATTATGCATAAAAGCGCATTTATCTAATTTATGGAAGGTAATCTTCCGTTCCTCCCTTTATACTTAACAAAAGAGCTCCAAAACTTAATCAGGAGAGCACCTTATCATAATGAACCAATAATCAAAACTTGAAGCAAATCGGTTAATTCTGCATGAAAAAAATTTATTTAAATTAAGGTAAGTAGCTTCTCGTTCCCCACTTCATACTTAACCAGTGAATTCTCAGAATAAATCAGGTAAGTGCTTATCAGAATGAACTTATATAAAAAATTTGAAGTAAATTGGTAAATTCTGCATCAAAAACCCACTTATCTAAACTGATTACCCCACTTACCCCCGTTCCCTTCATTATACTTAACCAATGGATCCCCAAAACAAATCAGATAAGCACCTTATAAGAAAATTTGGATATAAAACTTGAAGTAATTCGGTAAATTCTGCATGAAAAACCCATTTATCTAAATTATGGGGTCTAGCCTCCCGTTCCCTCCTTTATACTAAACCAATGAATCCCCAAAATAAATCAGGTAAGCACCTTATGTAAATGAGTCTATGCACAATAAAATAATAATAAAAATAATAATAAAATATGAAGCAAATTGGCAAATTCCGCATGAAAAAGACATTTACTTAAATTAAAAAGGGTAACAAAACCCCATTCCCCCCTTTTATACTTAACCAATAAACATACCAAACTAATCATGCAGGAGTTTTATCAGAATAATTTTATATCTAAAATTTGTATGAAATCTGATAATTCTGCATGAAAAACCCAATTGCCTAAATTAAAGGGGGGGGGGTCTAATCCCCGTTCTCCCTTTATACTTAAGCACTGAACTATTAAAACTAATCAAGAAAGCGCCTTCTCAATAAACCTGTATACAAAACTTTATGCAAATCGAATATTTTTATCGTGAGTTATCGCGTTACGTACTTACATACGTACATACATACATAATGAACCTGCAAATACATTAGTTCTCAGGTTCTGTTAGGCTGTGAGATAGACATTAATTGTTTCAGTTTATAACTACTGTTAAAGTACTTTACTTATACAATTAATAACTGAAATTAAATATGCACCTTAAAATGTATTATAGTTTTTTTTTTTTTTTTTTTTTTTTTTTTGTATTTAAATATACACATTTAGTCATTGTTTTTTAAGATTTAAACATTTATAATTATATTTAATGCTTCAATTCGTGTTAATACAGGTATTTTCTACATTTACACACTTAAATGTGTTTATCTACCGATAACAACTTGCAAATTCAATGTCATAAATTAAATGCACATAAAAACAGGTAATGTTTTGTACAAAATGTGTATTTTTTGTAACAATTCTGAGATTTTTGAAATTTACACATTTCTCCGTGTATGCATAACTATGCTTAAATTGTAATAACACTCCAATTCATGTAAAATCATACCCTTTTCTGCATTTACACACTTGTCTGTGTTTATCAAGTGATAACAAATTACACACTTGTTTTCATCAGCTAAATACACGTAAAAACAGGTGCATTTTTCATTCAAAGTGTGTAAATTTGATAACAAGTGTGTAATTTTAACATATTACACATATATGTGTGTAAAATTAGCTAATTTACACATTTATTTTTTAGAGTACACCCGGCTAGCTCAGGTGATAAGTAATTGGTAATTGATAATGGTCCTGAGTTCGATTTCCAGCATGGAAATACTTTCACTTAGTTAGAAAAGCCACAACTTATAAAAGGAATTATTATTATATTAATAAAACTTATAATATCAGATTTTTGCTACTTTTGAACATTAATTTAAAATTATTTATTAATTTAAATAGTTTAAATTATTTACACTCGAAGTTTACGATTTGATAAAAAGGTCCAGCGTTGATGTTAAAAATTAAGGTCATTTTATGATTCAAACATAACCATCTTCTCCATTTTTCAGTATCATTTTTTTTTCTTTTTAGAAATTTACGATTTCTGAAAAATGCGGATATTATGGATAAAAAAGAAGGCAAGTTTCTGATTCAATACCAAAGAATAACTACATAGAAATCAATTTCAAAATTTCAAAACACAACCATCTCAGATTTGTGTTATCTAACCTAAAACATTTCCTTAACCCATTAGTGCCCAGCGTTCCTTTTTAGGGACGCTTCAAAAGGTGCATTCAGCACTGTTTTTGACACAGGTAAAAAAGAAAAGCAATAATTGTTTTATTTAAATGATGCATTTTCGTGATTAATGAACTAAACTTAAATCTTCTAAAAATAGTGGTGCCAACCAAATAAAATTTACGCAAAAGATGCTGGGCACGAATGGTTTAAGCATGTTCCCGGTATTCCACCCGAAACTGTATAACTATAACTATTTAATAACATTGTTATTTATAATCTCTCTGAGTATAAGATTCTTTTCAAATAGTAATTAAACACATAGTAAATCATCATGGATTATCTTCATTCATATGATTAACTATTTTTGTCACTTACCACCTTTATCATCTGACCTGTTCATATTATGACACAATAACAGAACGTATTTAATTTTTTGTGCGTGTGAATGAATATTTCTTAGAAAATCCGTAAATTATGAAAAAAAGTATATTTCTTTTTTTTCAGTCAATTTTTTTTTTTTTTTTTTTTTTTTTTTTGAATTTATTATGATTTTACTATCTTCGTTAACATTTTATTTGGTGTTTGACGTAATTTTTAAAGTGCATAATCATTCATATTGAACAGATAAGGCATAAACTATTGAAATTAATTTTGTATATCCCTCTGGTAACATAAAAACTCAAAAAGGATATTTTCCAAGATGGTAAAAGTTTTAAAATAACATTAACTAAAAATTTTTAACTAATTATTTTTGGTTCAATTAGCAGTACAACCAAAAATTTATTTATCAGATTTAATCTTAATTTTGTATTGGGGAAAAAAGTCGTACACTTTTCACGTATCTTAATGTTTTATGAGAAACTTTAAACAAGTTCAAGGAAATCTGCAATCCCTCAGCACATATCAAATTTCATAAACGTGCCGGGACAATTTTTTCGAGATTGGAAATATACTAAAATAAATCCTAATTTGTATGCATACTTGCGGCTAGGGTATAATCTCTTAGAAAAAGAAAACCGAAATTTTAAAACTATCTCAGGCAGATTCCTTTTAAACGATATCTATTAGAATTTCATTACACATTAGTATGAAAGGATAAAGATTATAAAAAAGAAGAAATTGCAAGTAAACGTGAAATAGTTCGAGTTCCATGCAGATAAGATGTTAGTAATAAGTACTGAGAACAACACAGCAGACTTTTGGTAATAAAAGGAATATTTTTAAAAAATTTTGCGTTTTATCTAAAGTAACAATCACTGGCATTCTATGAACTATGAAGCATTGAAAACGATGAAATACGTCAGAAATTGAGTGACTAAGATCTAGTAATAAATTAATGGTCTCGAGTAGAAAAATCCTGATAATAATATAATTTTTATTTCTTGGTTTAAGGAACACAATTTAGTTTTAAGAACAAAATGATGCAGATAACCTGTAAATACGATGAATACATCAAATTATAGAAAACCTTTTCTGGAGTTCAATAAAATATTTTTAAACAATATTAGTTATATTTTAATTGATGCGTTTAGATTTCTATAAAAATTAAAGCCATGGAACTTTGTACATTTTTTTACCTATACAGTGCGTTTCAAAAAGAGTGAATCGATTTCAAATAGTCTAGCTTCATTCTAAAAATGTTCGAAACAAGCAATTTAACCACTCAACTGATCAATATTTTGAAAAGACTTTCAAATATTGTCTATTTTTTCATGTCTTTTGCAGAATTTTTAATCTTTTATCACTGGTTTTTCAAAACAAATTCAAAACAATTTTTGCCTAATTGAATCAAAAAAAAAAAAAAAAAAAAAAAAAGGATTAACTAATGCAGAATTTACAATAAAATTTTACTGGTGAGAATAATAAAGTACGATTGGAGTACGGATGCCCGTACATGGTACGGGTAAATCATAATTGGCAAAACAGGGAAGCGGTTAAAGGCCAAAGGGAAATAACATATTTTTTGCTTGCTTAATAACTATTTCAATGGGTCATATTCTGTTGATGCATTGTGAATCACCCTTTGTGAGTGATTTTTAAAGGGATTTTTTCCCTATAAAATTGAAGTAACACTAGCTATGCACAAAGAATACACTGGCATGTTTGCCTATAGGAACATATTTCACAATAACTGGTACAAATAAACTTGTCGATTAACTGGTTGATTTCATGGATGTTTATTGTGTGAATAAAAAGTGTCACATAGAAGTGCAGTTAAGCAGTGGAACAAAACTTTTTTTTGTATTATCTTTAAACTGTTTTTGTTTACAACCAATTTTTGTTTACCGGACAGTTACTGACATTTGTAATTGAATAACTTTTTAACATCTTGTATATTCTTTGATTTGTGTTTGGGATTCTTTATTTTGAGAAAAGAATTGAAAATATTTTCTAGTCAAATGTATCGTTTCAAAGAAATAACCTTTTAAATGATAAAATATTTTTTTAAGTACATTTTTGTTAATCCTGAAGTTTAATTTTTTATTTTTTGTACTTTAAAAACTGAAAAACACATGAAAAAATATCAAATTTTAAACACTGTAAAGTAAAAAAATATGCATATTAAAACTTATTTATTTAATGGTTTTAACAATTAAAAAAAATACATATGAGTCCTATAATATAAAACTTACTTTCCTTGGTGCATGGTAATTAAATTTTAATGGACTATATCTTTAAAAATGTTTTGCTCGTTTAAAATTTTAGAAGCAATAAAATATATATCTAATGAAAAGTGACTTTTTAAGTTTATTTTTCTATAGGAGCTAGTTTTATTAAAATACTATTAATGCGAAAATTATTTTCTTCAATTCTGGATTTGAAGATCTGGTTTTCAATTCTTTTTTGTCCGTATGTGTTTGTCCTATCAAAAAGTTTTTAGTGTAAAAGTTGCAGATAATATTAAGAAGATTTATAATACATTTAAGTGTATTTTCTATCTGGTAAACTGACGAAGTTATGAATTTTTTCTTTTCCCCTCCCCCTCTTTTGTTTTAATTTTGTTTTCATTCTTCCTTTTTTTAAGAATTGTTCCTATGAAAAACTTGTTTATACAAAAGTTGTAGATAAGGTCAAGAAAATTTAGAATACATGTAAGAGGATTTGATATCTTGTGAATTAATGAAGTTATGATTTTTTTTCTTATCAAAATCTTATTTTCTTTCTTTAAGGTCATTTTTAATATAAAAAATCCGCCATACATAAATTTTTGGCACTTTTCCAGGAATAAGAAGTAATAAGAACTTCAAACTAATTTGATTATATTAGAATCTGTCTTTCTGTTTTCTCAAAAATCCTCCCTATTTTCCAAGATTTTCGTTCACTTGAATTTAGATATTAGTTTGGAAGAGATTTGTGCAGAATTATGGAAGTTATTGGCCCATAAAAGGGTGATATATATTTTTTTTCAATTTTAGACCTTTTGTCGAATATTTAAATGTATACTTGTTAGATTTTTCTTGATCTTCAGGAATATGAAATATACATATCAATGAAAATTGGCTCATTCTACCGCTGATATATTTCTGAATTTTCACGATATTTGACTGGCTTTTTTTAAAGAGTTCCTCCATAGAATTGACTACTGAAAAATGAAAAAAATACATATTTGTTATCGTGCGAGCATGTGCTAATAAAAAATATTTCATACTAGCTGACCCGCCCGGCGTTGCCCGGGTCCGTAATAATAATGCCAAACGAACTTAACATTTTTATGATTTTATCTTTAACTCGAAATACCTGTAAATACACTGTTAAAAATTTGACCCTTTTGATGCATCGTCACTCCATCGCTTTTATAGAAAATGATTACTTCATCTTATTATGGAGCATTCTTATAGGTCAAAAGAGAGATATTCTATAAAAGCGGGGGAGTGGTGATGCAGCAAAATGGTCAAATATTTTACAGTGTACATTATATTAAATACGTACCCCCCTAACTGTGTCAAAAATTGGTTTAAAAAAAACTAATATTTAGCTCCATAAATACCCAAAATGGGCAATGGGAAACACAGGAGGGAATATGTGTGCAACGATTGCGTGATTTTCGTGTTAAAGTGTTGATATTTATCTTTAAAATTACTGTTAAGTAACTTAACTAAATACTTTTTTCACATAGATATCCCAAGTGAAATATTTTGAACTTCAAACTAATTATATCACTCTTAAATCCGACTATACCGTGAATGAAATCGATTCTCGATGATTAGCTAAAATGTTAGTATATAGTATTATAATTTCAGAGCCATTTTACAAAAATAGGTGTATATTTTTTATCAAACATGCATAATGTTCATTCTGTGAACAAAATCCTAACCGTAACCTAATTGTATTGTAATCATAACTTGTCTGTAACCTAGCTATATCTTAACAGTAACCTAACTGTAACTTAAATAAACCATAAATGTAACCTGGCCGTCACCTTATCATAACCTACCCATAATCTAACCACAACCTAACCGCAAATTAACCTTAACCTAACTGTAACTTAACCATGACCTAACTGTAACCTAACCGGAAATTAAATATAACATAAGGCTCACCGGAACGTAATTGCAACGTAACTGTTACCTAACCGTAACCAAGTTACAATTTAACTCTAACTATAAACGAAATATCTTAACCATCTCGCGCTAAGTACTTAGTTTCACATTCCACCGCGCATTATGTTTTGTAGAACATCCGAATTTTAGGTTCGGATTGGATTCATGTTCATGGAAATTATTTTGTCTTCTTCGGATACGGTTATGGTTGTTTGGAATATTTTTGTTCAGTTTAGATTCGGTTCAATTCAGATTTCGTGGGGTTTTTTTTCCTTCGAGTGGGATTTTTAAGTTCGGGTCTGGTTGTACTTCCATGGAAATTATTTTACCTAGTTCCAATGAGGTTATACTAAACTGAAATATTTTTGTTTGGCTCAGATTAGGCTTGGTTCAAATTTCGGGATTTTTTTTTAGAAATTTTTTGGTTCGGATTGGGTTTATGTCCATGGAAATTATATTGTCTTGTTCGTATCTGGTTATAGTTATTTGGAATATTTTCGTCGGATTCAGATTTGGTTCGATTCAGATTTTAGGTATTTTTTCAAATTGATTTTTAAGGTTCTGGTCGGATTCATGTCCAGGGAAATTATTTTGTTTTGCTCGGATCCGGTTTTGGGTCTTTGGAATATTTTTTCGGGTTCAGATGTCGTCCAATTCAGATTTCGTTTTTTTTTAATGGAATTTTTAGGTTCAGGTTGGGTTGCGCATCAACGGAAATTATTCTGCATTGTTCGAATAAGGATATGCTTCTCTGGAATATTTTTGTCAGATTCAGATTTAGCTCAGTTTTTTAGGTTCGGATTAGATTCAGGTTCATGGAAATTTTTTGTCTTGTTCAGTGCCGGGTATGGTTCTGTGGAATATTTTTGTCAGGTTCATATTTGGTTCGATTCAAATTTCAGGTATTTTTTTAAAATAGAATTTTAGGTTCGGATCGGGTTCATGTCCACGGAAATTATTTTCTCTTATTCGAATCCGGTTATGGTTCTTTCGAATATTTTGATCGGATTCAGATGTAGTTTGCATAAAATTTCAGGTCTTTTTTCAAATGGAATTTTTTAGGTTCGAGTCAGGTTTATGTTCACGGAAATTATTTTGTCTTGCTCTTATCGGGTTATAGTTCTTTGGAATATTTTTATCGATTTCAGTTTTCGTTCTGGTCATTTTTCGGGTTTTTTCAAAGAAAATTTTTAGGTTCGGGTCGGGTTGCATATACACGAAGATTATTTTTCCTTGATCGGATTGGGGTATGCTTCATTTGAATATTTTTGTGGGATTCAGATTTGATTCGGGTCAGATATCAAATCCATAGTATTTTTTTTTTTTTTTTTTAATGGAATTTTTAGGTTCTGGTCGAGTTTATGCTCATGAAATTTTTGTCTTGCTTGGATCGAAGTATGGTCTGTTTTTTCTTCTGGTTGGGATCGGGTTATGTTAATACGCCTACAAATTATGTTTTGCTATAATTCTTTTAGTGACTATGTTTGATATATAATTTATTTTGCTATTTGATAATTTATTACTGTGTATGAATCATCTGCCGATTCCAGCAATTGTACGTGAAACAGCCATTTCATTTTTGTTTTAAAAACAAATTAAAGTCTTAATAAAATATTAACTTAAATAAAAAGTATTCAAATTTAATCAATGGTTTAAAAAAACTACTAAAAAAGCCTCATATATACATATACATATATTTACTGTTAATACATAAAAATCGTCTGCAGTCAGAAATCTATATTTTAGATTAATATTTATTACTTAAGTTTTCATACATGATTTTAAAAGAATGTTTTCATCATTATATTTTAAACTAGCTGATCCGCCCGGCGTTGCCCGGGTCCGTATTAACAATATTAAACGAACTTGAAATTTGTATGATTTTATCATTAACTTGAAGCATGCAGAAATGCATTTTCTGAAATACGTCGCAGCTGACTGCGAAAAATCGGTTTTAAAAACAACTAATATTAAGCTCTAAAAATACTTAAAATGAGCAATGAGAAACACGGGAGGGAACATGTATCCAACGATTGATTTAGTTTCGTGTTAAGTGTTGATATTTACCCGTAAAAATCACTGTTAAATCATGTAACTAATTATTTTTTTCGCATAGAAATCCCAAGTGAAATATTTTGAATTTCAAACTAATTATATCACTCTTAAATCCGACTATACCGTGAATGAAATCTATACGCGATGATAAAAGATTGGTATATAGTATTATAATTTCAGAGCCATTTAACAAAAGTGTATATTTTTAATCAAAGCATGCGTAATGTTGACTCTGTGGACAAATTCCTAACCGTAAACTTTTGTACCATAACCATAATCTGTCTGTAACCTAACTGCCATAATATGTCTGTAACCTAACTGCGACTAAACAGTACCCTACCGTAATATAATAAAATATAACATAAATGTAACCTAACCGTCACTTTGAAATATCAATATAGAAGCATCATTTAAGATTTTGCTTGAAAAATCGTTTGCACTCTGAAATCTAGATTTTAGACCAACATTTGTTATTTAAGTTTTCGCGCATGGTTTTAAAAGAATGTTTTCATAAATATATTTTATATATTGACATAGAGTTATTATTATGTTGTTAAATTATAAAAAATTTTTCATCTACGTTTTAAAGTATTAAAAAGTTCTGAAAAAAAAAGAAAACTTTTAGTAATACAATTTTTAGTTCAAATCAAATGTTTTCAATATTTATTTAATTTTATTTTGACATTTAATTATTTCGAATTTATCAATTTCAATTATTTTAAAAGCAAACATTTTTTTAAAATAAATAATATAATAGAAAAAAGTCCATTTTAAAAAATTACTATTTCTTCGTAAAATATGCTTCAGCTGTAATTCATTTCTTTCAATTCGTCTTATTAATACAAAATCCCTTCCACATACTTTTGTTTGGGACATTAAAATTTGAGCGATAAATGGTTTAATATTGCAACCCTTTTTTCTGTTTACTTCACCACCACCTATCTTTTTCCTCCATGGTTTACAACCGCTGTGATAAAAAATCATCATTTAAACTGACAGTTTGCCAGTCTATGGATTTTAAAGGTCTTTTCCAGCTTTTTTAATTATTTATGCGAAAATTTATGCAACCAACCAACCATAACTAAATGACGGGGAAAAAAGAAGAAAAAGGGCGATTTTTTATGAGAGTAATCTTTGGAATTTAATTAATTACTCAGTTAATAAATAGAATTTCGAAATTCTGAGCTTCAGGTGCATCAGGAGAGATATTGGGCTACTCTCAGAAAAATTTTGAGCTTCGTACGTACCGTAGTTTTCGCTAACTATCGCAGACACACACACACAGACAGAGCGATTTGTTATTTTATTAATATAGATATTTATTTACATGCAATTATTAAGTCATAAACATTTTTTCATCTACGTTATAAAGTATTTAAAATTACATTAATGAAGGAAACTTTTAGTTATACAATTTTTAGTTCGTATCAAATGTTTTCAATATCTTATTTAATTTTAATTTGATATTTAATTATTGCTCATTTTAAAAACGAACATTTATTTTAATAAATAATAATAGAACAAAGACCATTTTAAAAATTTTGTATTTCCTCTTAAAACATGCTTCAATTGTAATTCCTTTCTTTCAATTCGTCTTATAATACAAAATCCCTTCCACGCCCTTTTATTTGGCACATTAAAATTTGAACGATAAATGGTTTCATATTGCAAATTTCAAGGCTTACTTCACCTCCACTTATCTCATTCCTCCATGGGTTTCTTTAATTCTGTCTCCGCTTTCTTATCACTTCTGCGAAAATTTTTACACAACCAACCAACCGTTACAAACGAAAGAGAAAAAAATGGGAAAAAGATGATTTTTTTTATGAGAGTGACCTCTCGATTTTAATTAATTACTCAGTTAATAATTGGAATTTCGAAATTCTATAAAGCTCAGGTGCACCAGGAGAGATTTGGGGCTACTCTCAAAAAAATTTTGAGCTTCGTACGTGCTGTAGATTTTGCTAGCCATCGCAGACACACACACAGACACACACACAGACAGACAGAGCGTTTTGTTCTTTTATTAGTATAGACAACTGCTCACATTTGATAAAATGTTTAATATATTTACTTTCCAATTCTACTATATTATTTCTACTAAATTTTATAAAATTTTCAGCAACAGCTGTGAAATTGTGTTCAAAATCCTACAAGTTATAAACAAACTAGATGGATGTGCCAATCTTAAAATCTCATACATGCATTTTAAACTTTCAAAAATTAGTCACACATGTTAATACATACTACACGAACTTTGATTTTCATTTTAAATTTCTGCTTCAATCAATTAATTATTGGAGTAAAAACGAATTAATGTGAGTTGAAAATATTTAAACATACGTTTAAATTTTATTTTGGAATTCCGATGCATTTTTTAATCGGTTTTTATTTGTTTTATTTTCATAGTTTATATTATATATATCCATGATGGGTAAGTATTACGATGGCCTCCAACGACTAGTTTTATTTGAAATTTTAATGCTTACAGAGTAATGTTTTTCACAGAATGACCCAGCTGTAGACACATATTTTAAGAAAAAATGAGTAAGCAATATTTATAAGTAAAAAAAGAGAATTTCGTGACTAGAAACCTTTTACAGGTAAATCATTCGTAAAAGAATATAATATTAATTTACATAAATGACAGAATCAAGGTGCTCCGATGTCTTAAATCACACATTTAATTTATTTTAAGAATTTTTCAATAAGTTTTAAATCAGTAATACTATAACATTAATATAAGTATCTAAGATAATCATTTTCTTAAATGGAAACTCCTATTATTGTGTTAATTAAATACTATTATGATACTCATACACATTTGCACGGTATTAGCGCAGTAATGTTAATTAAGAGTTACAGAAATTGCATTTTGAGGGAATGGACTTTAACATGGTTATCTTTTAAAATATATCTTGCATTATAATCAAAATTGTTTATTACAACATACTTTTCTCAATGAAAATGCGCTTTTTTTCGATAAAATACAAAATCGATACCATGTTAGAATTAGATAAAATGTTTCACAACTAATTTTATAAGATCTCTTTATATAAGGTACGTTCCATCTGGTGCTCCAGCTGGTTCATTATTTCCGTAAAACTGTTTAAGAAGAAATTTCCTGCAAACATTAGCTAAGTATGATTATTTTTTATATTATACAAGTTGTTTTCACTTTTGAAGTGTAATTACCATAATACAGATCATATGTAAGTTTTTTTTTTGGTCAGTGTATTTACCCCAGAGCAACTCCTACTGTAAATGATCTTATCAGATTATTTTAATTGCTTAAACCTTTTTTTGGCATTATAATAGAACTAGAAATGGAAACACGCTCATGGAATTACGCTGCTACATGTAATCCATTTTAGACCAGAAGACTACAAAGATACATCTTCCAAAAAACGTATGGTCAAATTAGATTTCATTGTTTAGATATGCGATTACAGTAATTTGTTAAAGGGTAATTTAGCGCTAAAGCTGTTAACATGGCTTGATTCTAAATTAATTGCAAAAGAATGAGGTAGTGATGACTTCCAAAAAGAATATTTCTGCATCCTCAATCCTTGGTAGATGAGAAGCCCTGACCCTATCGATCAGAGACTGGTCACATAACTGGTCTATCGATGTTGATTTCGTGCCCAAAGCACCTCCATTATCGTGGAGCGTGCTTAGAGACTCTGATCTCTGAACTCCGTACAACGTGCCTAACTCAGAGCTCCAACAAACTGACGTGACGCCGGCATCTGATAACACATAGATCCACCATACTACGTACCACTTGCTGAAATAAACATTTTTCTTTCGAAAACACTCAATACGGGGCTCCATGGCGAATAACCTTTAAGTTTTGCCCGGGGCCCCTAAACAGCAGCCTAGCATTTAAACATCATAGGCTGATGACGTGATTCTTAAGTTGACACGTAATGCTACCGGAGATAAGAAACTATACAATGGCAGATTTCAAATGCATTAATTTTAAAAGGCGAATCAGCGGCTAAAACAACTCTGTTTTAAAAATGAAACCGTTACTATCAAATTCAAAAATTGTAATTTATTGCCTATCGTACAGATTGAGAGTGTTTAGGATAAACTTATTGTAATATTTGATAAACCCGAAAAACTGATATTTTTTTTTCTTTTTTGTGAAAAAGTTTTTGATTTTAAAGAAAAATGTAAAATTTACAAATCTTGCAGAACATAACATAGTATGGAAAGCAGCGAAACTCTTTAAAAATTCAGTAGAACAATAATAAAAAAAAAATTAAATTGATTGTATAAAATATACTTTCTGAAAAAGTGACATATATCGATGCCAAATTTTGCAAATTCATTATTTTGGAGGAATAATAAGTAAAATTATGTCGATTTATGACGACTTGCAAAAAACATAATTTAAAGGCCATGCACCGCATAAGGCAGAAAAAAAATGCGTCTAGGTATTAAAAAAAAATAAGAAATGAAAGAAATCACAACTAGAAAAAATTAATAAACAGACTCAATTCGAGGAAATGAAGTTATAAGATATGAATTTAAAAGAATGATTTATTTAGGAGGGATAAAACACTGGCAATATTATTAAATAAAAGTAAAAAAAATCATGTATTAAAAACGCTCTATAATAATGACAAAATAAGTAAAAAATACTGATAAAAAATATTACATCATGAAAAAAAAATTAATGACGATAAAGAAGAAAGGAAGACTAGAAAATATACAATAAACATAAAACCGGATATCGAAATTTAAGTGTTAAAATAATGTTATTTATAAAATCTATTACTAGAAGAACAAAAAGGCGTTTGAGAAACGAGAATCATTGAAAAAAATATTTCACATCTAAAGTTCGAAAACCTTCAACATAGTATAAATAATAAGAAATAACAAAATATTTCATAAAAAAAAGAAAAAAGAAAAAAAAAAAGAAAATGATCCAATTATCTAAAGCCACTTGATATTTAAATAGTTCTAGAGTAATAATTTACCTTTCAGCTGTAAATGTGGCTGATATATCCAATTATAAAAGATTATACTGTAATGACCCCTAAGGATGCTATGCATTAATACAATTTTTAAAGTGGTATTGAACTTTTATTTATTTATTTATTTTTTTTTTTACTTAAAAATAATTAATACAAGAAATGAATATGAAAATAAGTACGGAAAAGTATTTTATTTTTACCAAATATAGAAGAAATTTAAAGGTAAAATTACAGGGTTGAAAGAAAATAAGAGCATATTAAAGTATCATAATACATGATAAGCTTAGAATTTTGTTAGTAATAGGGAAGTACTAAACATATGCATGATAGAAAGTTTTTGTATTAGGTAGAATATTACTTACCCTTAAATAACATTTTCTAACAGGTAGAGTGCAGAGAATAATGGCTAAAATTTAATGAGCGATTTTAAATTTGATAATTTCAAACCAAAAATATTGCGCCAAAATTGGAGAGGAAGTAAAGAAGCATAGTTTGAGAAGAACATTTCAAATTTCAGTATCAGAATTGCACCTTAAGCATAAATCATCTGCATTTAATAGCTATAAACGGTTGTGGCTCATGATTGTTTTTTTTTTTGGGGGGGGGGGGAGAGAGGCTGGACACTAAACACATGGTGGATAATAGCACCCTTCTTTTTACCAATTTTTTTAAAGAAATTTTTATTTTATTTAATGATAGAACATCTGTCAGTAAATGAGACAAAAATTTTTATGAAAATAGAAAGGTCACAATAAAAAAATTTTGAAGTAATGAATATAATACACCAACAGTGTCAGTCACGAACTGCCATTTGCTACAGGGAAGACTGGGGTACATGTGAACTTGGGGCAGGTGTGAGCTTTGCCATTTTTCACTAGTTATTATAGGTTTTTTTTTTTTTTTTTTTTTTTTTTTTTTTTTTTTAATAGCAAAGATGGTAGCACCTGAAGACGTATGGTAAGAAATTGAAGCTCTTCAACATTTTGTTTGTCCCCAGGAGCCAAAACATTGTTTATTGATTTCAAAAGTAAAATCTCAGCGCCAAATTGCTAAGAGAATAACTTTACATATATTTTACTTTATTTTTAATTTTAATGTTTTTACATATGCTATGAATACTAATAACTTTTTTTGATAATTTTTTTCTTCTAAAATTTAGAAATGTTAATGATTTGTCATTTTAACTCTAGTGGGAATGTGGGGCACTTGTGATCAGTCTTGTTGGGGCCGATATGTACAGTTCATAAGTTCCCCAATAATCATTCTGTGATTCTGTCCTTTCAGTTATCTTAAGAAGTAATGTAGCCCCGATATCTATGATTTTCTTGAAATAGAAAACATTTTCGTCATACAAAGTTGATTTTGTATTTAAACTTCTACAAACACATATGTCAGCAACTAAATAAAAGGAAACAAGCTCGTTTACATTTATTTGTATTTTAAATAAATTTAATATTTTCTAAAATGCAATAAGTGCTATGGATTATTTATTTAAGGGTTTTCAGTACTATTTTTTATGCATCGTTAATACAAAAAAGTACTACGTTAAGCAACTTTGCAATTTTTTCTATTTTATTTGTTCCAAACTTGCAGTATTAGTTTAATTCCAATTCTAAAACAACTACCTCATTTGATGCTTTGAATATTAGATATGATCTTTTAAGAGAGTAAAATATTTAAACCTATAACTACCGTAAAATCTCGATTATAAGCTCCCTCCCGCACTCTTTCAAAAGCAAAAGAAATTAAATTTGGAGGAAGTTTAATCAGAAAATACATTTTTGTCCTTAATTTCGAGATAAATAAGGCAAATATAGGGATGGGAATCTTTCGCATTCCGACAGATTTTCTATAAATTTTCTATGCCGCTTCCCTAAAATCCCCTTGAAACAAAAACTCTTGGCGAAATTTAAATGCTTTAACTATTTTTTCAAGTTTACTTCATTATTTGTTATTTTATTGCAACAATATTTTATCAATTATCAAAGTCTCCCCTCCCCCCAATCTACTTATTTTCATTTTATACTCACTTGTTTTTAAACATTTCACCCAAAAACTGGAGAAATATACATATATATTTTTCTTTATGGTGAATTTAACAGATAGTATAACTAATGGTTATGGTAACATATTAATATATAATAAAAACATGTCAAAGGGTAATTTTTCCTTGTGTTCACATGTGCCCTACGTGTGTTCACAATTACCCTACAGTTGTGGCACATTTGAACAATTTTTTGAATTTATAAAACTATTTAAAAAAGTAAAAAGAGCAATAAAGGTAGTTTAAAAGGAATACCATATGTAATATATATATATATATAAATATATATATATATATATATATATATATATATATATATATATATATATATATATATATATATATATATATATATATATATATATATATATATATTTACTATACTGAGTAATCTTTGTTTATAGAAAATAACACAGCTATGAGAAAAAGCTATGTTTATACGAGCTGTTTTCACGTGCCCCAGTCTCCCCTACATATTTCTATACTACAAATGTTTTTTAAATTAAATCTTTACCGTTTTAGTGCAGCTAATTTCCTTTTGCAGAGATATAGAATGAATTTACCATGTTTAGTGGGAAGTGCTGTATCTATATTCATAACAAAAGTGTAATTTAAAGGAATCGTTTAAAACGTTATTGCACTAATGTTAAGAGGTTGGGGCGCACGGGTCCAGAGAACGAAGTTCTTACTTTCTTGAAAATTCCTATGATACTTTCTGGATTCGATTCTACATCCGAACGTGGTTTCATTTCACAAAAGTGAGAATACGATCCACTCAACAATTTGTGTATGGCTAAGGACATATACGTTACAATCCTGTCCCATAATCAAAGGTTTAATAATGGAATTATAAATAACGAGGAGGAGTCATATATTGTGTGTTGTCTATCAGTTGCGAGTGTAGTAAATGACGAGGTTGTCACAAGTTGACTGCTGTTTATTTTAATCGGATCAACAGTGTCTGATTACCACCGGTAAAAACTTGACACACCGGTAAACTTAAATAGAAATTTTCGTCGTATTTTAGTGTCTTATTGATTGGGGGGGGGGGGGATTTTCTTCATTATTATGATAAAACAAACTCTATTTTTTTTTCTACTGTTTGTTTTCTTTCTATCTTATGTCAGTTTACACAAGCATTATAATCTTTTCACTGACATTGACAGGAGGTTGTATTAATTGTCACAATGTAGCGGAACTATTACCGCCTAAATAAACTCTTACCAGTAAAAAAGAATATAATTTTTTTCTGTTATTTTTATTGAAATTTTGAATTAATGAGGCGGTCAAATAAAGAAAAAATTTCTACACATATTTACTGGTGGAATTTTGCCGCTGTGGTAATGAAACCCTGAGAAAGCAGTTGCAATTGAAGCTTCACTATTTAAACCTCCTCAGTCCTGAGAGAAATATTATGAGAGACCACAAAAAACAGATAAGCATTTTTATAAAACATCTCGAAAGATTATTTATTCTATATATTGACGTTGATGATACGACGCATTTATTAAAAAAGTCAAAAAGTAATTTTAACAACTCTAGAATGAGTTAAATTAATTAAAAGGCTGTTCTTTACTGTCTCCTACAGGCGACAGCAGGACTGAAGATGTTAAGGATATATCAGTTTCTTTTCCTAATAGTTCCATGAGTTTAATCTTAACCCTTTGAGGCGCAGAGAAAATTCATTGCTTAAGTGTTGAAATTAATAACTGGCACCGGAATTTGAAATCAACTTTGTTTGTAAGTAAGAAACAGCTACATTTCCCTCATTCAATAAATCGATTTTTTTTAACCGAAATTCCGGTGCCAATGTGGCGTTTGGAAATTAAAATTAAGTGCTTTCATAGATATACCACCGCTCCGTAACGGGTTAAATAGCCTTCCGTTAATACATGCTCCAATAAGCGAATACGCAAAGAAATAACACCAATCTGAAAAAAAAAAAAACTACTGTCTAAACAATTTGTATAAAACAAATTGTTTAGACAGTGGTTTTTTTTAGATTGGCATTATTTATTTTTTTTACCGACTGTAAATAACTTAAATAGCAATCATTTATTACAAAAATAATCACACTACATAAAAACAATAAAACTGTAATATGAAAATTGAGTAAAACGTACTACCATATTACTCACACTCCACGCAGGAACCATGCGCAAATGCAGATAATGTTTTGAAATAAAGAGTTATTTAATGTTTGCAACTTTGAGGATGACAGTTAAAATTTATTAAAATAATATTAATTTATTAGCAGAATTTTTGTTACAGTTAAACTGTAAGAATAGTTTATAGTAAAAATATAATAAAATAATGCATCGTTAATAGATAAAGGCTAAAATTGCATTAATTATGTAAGTTTATGAGAAAGTAACCATTATCAATAATCATTACCATCTAGGCCTAGCATTACCAACTTTACTGACATTCCAAGAAAACACACGCACGTATAAGAACAGGGTCAGAAAACAAAGAAACTGTTATGATATTTTTTCATGGTACGTGATAAAATCTACATGAAATAAACTATAAATGTACATGACGGAATTTGGAAGAGTTTGTCTCTCTCTCTCAAAAATAAATAAATAAGTATTTTCATATTCTGCAAAAGTTCATACACTTCAAAAATAATTCGGCAGAGTTAAAAATTTAAAAACCAAAGGTAAAAATTAAATTACAATTCCAAGCATGTTCTGACGTATCTTATATTTGAAACAACTTATGTATTTATCTTCATTTGATATTATTTTCAAGATGAGATGAAAATGTATGCTTTTGTGGACAGCTTTTATTTTAGCGCCAGCATGCGGCTTATTTTATTTAATCTGATCAAGCGGTTAATTTGTTTTAATATTTTTTAATTGGTCTGGGCAATCAATTGCGTATTGTGATAATTTTGCCATCATTTGCTTTACATTATAGTTGCAAACAAATGCTTTTAATTGAGATAAACAAATTAATGCTTGGAATTTTTTAAAGCCCAAAAGTCATACAATGGAGATACATGTTTTAAACAAGTTTCATTCGAAACTACATATTTTTTTCCAAACCGAGATATAAGAAAATTAATTAAGCTACATTTGGAAGTACTGCATCAGTCATAAAAATAGCAACCGTTGCAAATTTGGCAACATATTTTAAAATGTGTCACCACGAGTGAAATATCAGCACTAAAAAAGTTCGTAAAGAAATAAATAAGAGTTTGTCAGTATAAACAAAAATTAAAACGCGATTCATTTATTGTTGTTTTTTTCCAATAAAGAAACATAAAAACTGTCAGCAAGTTTAATATATTGCATCATAAACAGTAAAATTAGAGAATCACACCGAATTTTTAAGATATATATGATTTTATAAAAAAATAATTAAGCCCGGAAAAATAACTTAACTGTTTTGATAAAAGAGAAAATTGGAAAAATTCCTTCCTGGAATGAGACATTTCATTCGCTGTTTTCTAAAATGGTTTTTGTCCGTTAAAAATGCTTTCTACTTATTAATTATCTTTTTGATGTCATTACAAACAGGTCATAGAGGATGTATTTTTAAACACATTTCTGTATTTCTTTTGCGTCTATTTAAATTAAAATGCAGTAATATCTCCAGTTTAACGTCTATGAATGATTGGAAATTTATCATTAACCCAAAATTTGTATGATTATTCTCGGTATTCTGAAAATTCGTGTAATTATTTTTTGGTTCCTAAATAACATAGGAATTGAGTTCATGCTCTATATGTGAAATGTAAGTTGTGAAGAACTTAAAAAACGTCTGGAGAACTTGAAAAACTTTTTTAGAGTGTGCGACTTTTCGGTTTTTGAATCAATTGACTGGTTTCTGTAGGCTTTATGTTATGTGCATTTCTATGTTTCGTGCAGCATTATCTATGATATTCTCTTTTATTAAAGCCATCAAGAAAATTTAGAAAAAATTGCCAATCAATACAAAATTGGATAATGTTGAAAGAGTAAACAGTACAACATATGTGTACAGTTACGTTACAGTTTAAATATAATGATCAAATAACATGCGTTTTTTTTTTTTTTTTTTTTCAACAACATTTCAAGATTTTTAATATACACCCTCTACGAACATCATTGCAGCAAAAATTAAAAAAATCAGCAAAATGTTGTTTTTGATTCAGAATCTTAGGGGAAAAAGTCAAATAATACCTTTGCATTTATTTAAAGCTCTCTCATGCTTTGCTATTATGCTGTATTGTAAAATTAATTATATGCAAATATACTAAGTTGATGTTTCATGGGTTTGTCACAACCGTTATTTGAAATATGACGTTCGTATTGTTTTCAACTATGTATAGTTACAGGTTCCGTCTTTAGCTTAATTTTTTTTCCTTCATTATATGAAGAACAAGCAAAAGCGCTTGTCAAATGGTCGTGACTATATACTTTATACTCATGTAAGAGCCTTTGCATAAATTACTAGTATTTATATTTAGAAGATGTGTAATAACCTACTGTCATTTAAATAGTCATGATTGATGAGAATTTGCACAAGTTCATTTTTATCTGAGAAGAGTAATAAGTAACAGAATTCTTTTAAAGGCGATTTATATTTTGAACTATTATTGATCATAAAGTAACTTAGAATATCATTGCACGTATATCTGTAGGCTTCTGTAAACATTAAAGAACTCTTTGTTAACCAGGTTTGTATTAACTTTGTAATAAATTGTTTAACTTTTTTAATTGCTGTATACTCAATACGACTGTTAAAAAAATAATGTAACACTCAGCGAATATTATAAGCATTGATAATGCATTAGAAATAATTGTTATGGCGATATCTCTGTTTTAGAAGAAATGACATTTGTCTGAATCATGTTTTTACCATAACTTTTTATTCAATGAAACAGATGATTCCATTAAGTGGCAAAATAACGTTATGATTTGAGTGTTGTTCTTAATTATTTGATTTATAAAAACAGTGATGCATTGTGTTGCCAATTGTCAACAAATTAAATTTTCTCTCCTTATCATTTATTTACCATTGCCTCTTAGTAACTTTGCGTAGTCATTTTGACATTATATATTTAGGTTTAATTCATTAAAAATACCATTAATGAATTTTTTTCAGTTAGAAAAAAGTAAGAAAAAGTCATGCGTTAAGCATAGATTGTGATGCCCTTTCTAACACTTCATGAAATCTTTAACAAAACTTCGTTATTTAGGGAAATAAGGGTATATAGCTAAATACAGTCAAATATGTATTTCAATACTTTTGAACAGACCTGTATTTGATCCGTTAGTTGATATACATATTATATAATGGGAAAATTTAGGTTAGCAAGAAAATGCCTAATAGCTTGAATTTTTTTTCAGAAATTTACATTAATAGATGGAAACATACTTGAATAATTTTGTTCAGCCCTGTAATTTAGCTTGTATCTTTATTACTCGTCCGTTTAAAGCTAAAACTTATTTTGAACTAAAACATTCTTAAAACAACTGAAATCACAATCTCATAAATTACCATTCATAGGTCTCCAGGCACCCAATTCTTTGCGTGGCCCTGTATATCATTTTATCTATATTCTGCAAACATTTCTTAGTAAATTGAATGCAGTTCAGCGTAAAAATGCATAACTTATTTAAGAAGCATCTTCAAGTAATTTACGATCTTATTCAGTAACGTTGGCGAGTTCTTTTGGGTAGCCCTGTATACCAAATGTAGCATTTATACACACCATATAATGTGCAAAGTTTTAATGAAACTTAAACGCGCACATCATAATTAAAATGCATTTCATCTATCAGCCAACATCGGTTACATATACAGTACATCGGAAACAATATGTTATTCGAAATCTTTTGCGTGTCCCTGTAAATGCTATGAACTTCATATTATGCAAGACAATATCGTATAATTTATATTAAGACTCAGTAACATATATCAATTTTATTAAATATAAAACAGTTTAATATATTTAAATATGTCGCACACAATTTCCCCCTTTACTATTATCTAATGGAATGCTTTTGTGTGGCACTGTATATGAATAATAGCTATATTTTCACCACATATTTTATAGAATGTATATTTTAGTGCACCTCGTAAATGCATATAAATTTTAATGTGTTTGACAGGGTATAACATCTTTAAAATTCCTTTGAAACGATTTTTCCCCATAGGCCGCAATGTAATGGAAAACTTTTGACTCTTCCTGACTAATCATAGACTAATCATGGTAGAAACTTCATTTCAATAGGCTTCGTGCTAGGGTAAGCGTCAATAACGTCCAAAAATTTCAGGGCAATACGAGTGTATTTACAGGAGTTATAGAGCGGACAGATGGACAGACGGACAGACAAACCGAATGCATAAGCACTTTTCAACTTTAATGGAAAGTGCTAATAAAAAGGATTTGTCGAAGTTTTTATTTTTCCTGCCAAAAGATGGATTTCTAACAAAAATAAAAAATATATTTAAAATGCAAAATTAGAATCTTGGAACCAATCAATTCCAGTTTGCTTATTCAAATACCAAGAAAGGGACATTTTCCGAAAATTCAAAGAAATTGAATACTCGTATGCAAATTGCTAAACCATAGTTCATATTAGTGCTTGGAGCAAATATGAAGGTAACTCCTTTTATTGAGCTTCATTCAAAACTTTTTTACTATCGAATTGGCATATTGAAATTCATCTGTTTGTGCATTCTCAAATTTTAGAACAAATGTTTCTAAGTAGGATTTTTCAATGGCGTAGGCTTTATCTGATGATCTTAGAGACACTCCTTATTGTTCTATCTTAGATGCAGCACCCATCATTTCTTCTTCAGTAATTCGATTTTTCTCAATTTTCCTTTTGTGTTTTCGAAGCATGCTGATTTTTTGATGATTTTTGAAATAGGAAAAAAATTCCTAAATTGTAAATATATGTTATTGTAATATTTGCATACTTTTTGCTACATAATAGAGCATTCACTCTTTTTAAATAAAAAACTAAAAACCGTAACTTAAATTTTACGAAACGTAAATAAAGTTTTGTTGAAATAATTATAAAAAACAAATACTTGAGCATACGCACCTAAGCGAAATCAAAAATGTGTTCATGCATGACAGTATTTTATCCAACAAAATATACTGGTATTCAGATAAAATGCATATTTTACAGTACTAAATAACATAAATATCATAATACTAAACACAATATTCATTTTTTACAGAAAAAAAGAAAAGCAAGATGAAAATTTACTTTTTAGAATCGAAAACAGGTTTTGCCTTTACCACCTAACGCTACAATTGCTTATGTTAGTTATAAAGATTATTAAGACAGAACAAGTATCGTTACCGATTTAGCCAAAGTTAAAAAAAATATATTTTTTTTATTTTGTTTTTAAAATTTTGAGTTCCATTTCATCCTCAGTCTCCTCTAACTCAATTTTAATGCAAGTTGAATGAGCCAGGTAATGGTTAATGTTTATATTTAGATTTAGATTAAAAAGAAAAGTGGCCGATACAATAACTAATTATGATATATTTCAACATTAATATAGTTTCTGTGTTTAAAAGTTTCTGTTATCATTTATTATTTCATTTTTTAAAATTAAGAAATGTTAACACATTTGAAAACAATAAAACTTTTTATATTACTATTGGGTCATTCCATGTCAACTGGCCTAGGGGCTCCCACTCGACCCCCTTCGATTTTTATGAAATTGATACAGAATATACATGTGGATATATGATGAACATTTGGAAACTGTTTAGTGCAAAAAATTGTATAGTTCGAGCTCCAGGGGTCCATTTGTACCAATCACTATTTCATGGTTGGAGAAAAAACGGCCAAATCATGAAGTTTGGCATCATATTGCTCATGATATATGAAACCTTACTTATTGAACATAGGTGATCTAGTACAACGTTTTGTGCTAAAAAATGTAATTGCAGTATTAAAAATCACGAATCAAAACTATCGTGATTACTAGGCCTTAAAGTAGGCCGTACGGCCAATCTTGTTGAATTTTACCCTTACTTTAACATGCTGTAACTACTGCAAATACTATTTTAAAAAATTGTCGCTTTACAAACTAATTACCTATGGATATATCGTAAAGCCGCTGTAGTTGTTTTTTGATTGCTTAAATATTCATTAAATTATCGATGTTCAAAATCTAATAAAAAATTAAAATCGTCGATTTTGCCCCATATTCAAAAGCGTATATCTCAAAAGGGACACTTTTGATTTGGTTACAATTAGTACCACTGAAAAGAGCATATCTTAATTTATAAAAAAAACTTTATTTCATTTTGGGCCTCTTAGATACAGAAGGAAAATAATAGAATTCAGAAACCTGTTGTACGAGATAATCCAAATACATACAAGAAAGGTATATATTACGACAGGGTCTTTCAACATATTTTGAACCATTCTTTTTTATTACAATGATTAATGTACATAATAATTATAACTTTTTCTGGTCACAGTTACTTCCCCTTTACCATTATGAGTGATTTATAACCGCATTGCCAATGAGTTATATCCAATTACCAGGCAAGAATAGCTCCTGGTTGGGTATTGCATGTTTTAAATTTTGAATGCGGGTACCTAACGGGATTTATAGATTATTATAGACTAAATGTTTTGATTATTTCAAGCTCCCCTTATGTTGATTCTTGATCCCCAATCTATAAGCACATTACTCACTGGTTCAGTTTGTCAAATTTCTTGTTGATTGCGATTGCAACAGATTTCGGTAAATTGTATTGCTAATTTTTGTTTTTATTGGAAATGGAGCAGTAATTATATGCTGTTCCGGAATCCAACAGAGGTCTTGTCTAGTGGGCTAATAAAATGTTTTCGAAGGTCCACGAGGGTGCATAAAATTTTTTAAGACATCGTTGCTGAGATTTTTAATACCAATTCTTCAATAAAATCTTCAATTGTCATCTGCTTCATTTCTAACGTGTCATGATCTGTGTGAACCCATTGTTTAAATTCAATGGCGTCTTCTGGATCACTATCTTCGAAAATACTTTCCAAACTTTTTAAATCATCTGTTCCAGGACATTCTTCGCAGCGATGAAGCATACAATCTTTAAAATTCAAGTCACAAGCTGTTTTACTTATAAGGAATTTATAATTTACATCAGTTGGGCAGCTTGCTAGCATCAACTTCACATTTTGATGCATTTTACAAGCAGATTGGGAATGTGAACCTGCTGCAACGACAGTCACACACCATTTTGGTTTTAACTCGCAAAATTTGGAGAATCCGATTTCCGGTCCATTACTACTTCGATAGACTGCAAACATTTCTTTCAAATTGCTTAGTAATAGATGCTTCTGCATCTGAACTTTCCTTCCATCTATCCGAGCTGAGATGAAATATTTTATTCCTGGACATATTAGATTAAATTCTTCATCTTGAAAAAAATTTAATACTCTTTCTTTTATGTTTTCTGGCAACTTCTTATCAAACTTTGCTCTAGGTAAAGCCAATATTCCGATGTATGCTTTTAATTTTCGCGCTGCTTTTACCATTCTTTCTGAAACTTCAAACTCTTCCATAACTTCTTTTATTGTCCAACTTTGAGGTGCCATTGTTAATATTTGTATTTCTTCTGGACGTTTTGACAACTGTAACTTCTCCTTCAATTCTTTAATTAGCTGTTTGTAATCTAAACAGTCTAGGCATTGGTTTCATGTAGTAGGTTGTCTTAATTTACATGGATCTATACAGCAACAATAGCAATTTTCTTTGAAATCACATCTTCATTTTCATTTATTTTTCGCTTTGCATATATTTTAATATCTCTTGTTGTTTTAAAGGATATAAATCAATAGCTGTTAGACTTTTGTTCAACGTTTCTGTTACATCTATTTCATCTTGCTCCAATTCGCTTGAAGAAGAGGACAATGTTGTTCTTATTTTTTCGAATTCTTTTCTGCATGATCTACATATTTTTGGGTCTGGTTTGACATTTTTCTTAGTTTCTTAGTTTCTTAGTCTGTCAAATGATTAGAACTTTCTAAATTGATGGACCACAAAGATTTTCGTATGCCATGATTGTCTTTAGTGAAAGGATTACAGCATGTTCGCTGAAGAAATTCAAATTTATGCAAAAGCAATGTTTCGTGATGAAAGCATATTTGACAATTTTCATCAAGATGTAATAAACTTCGGTAATTAATTAACTCCTGTTCTTCAGAGGAAAATTCTTTAAAAAGCTTAAAACCTTTATGTGCACAGTGAGTCGTCAAATGGCACTGCGAATTATCACCACAGCCAAAGCTGAATTGACTCTGATCATAATCATGAGAATCCATAGAGCTAAAATCTTGATACAGAATGTTTTAACAGTAATGTAAAGCATAAACTGAAAGAGAAAGGGAATATTTTTGTATAAATCTTGTTAAACATGCAATACCCAACTAGGAGCTAGTCTTGCCTGGTTATTGGATATAACTCATGGGCAATGCGGTTACAAATCACTCATAATGGTAAAGGGGAAGTAACTGTGACCAGAAAAAGTGATAATTATTATGTGCATTAATCTTTGTAATAAAAAAGAATGGTTCAACATATGTTGAAAGACCCTGTCGTAATATATACCTTTCTTGTATGTATCTGGATTATCTCGTACAACAGGTTTTTGAATTCTATTATTTTCCTTCTGTATCTATGAGGCCCAAAATGAAATAAAGTTTTTTTTATAAATTAAGATATGCTCTTTTCTGTGGTACTAATTGTAACCAAATCAGAAGTGTCCCTTTTGAGATATACGCTTTTGAATATGGGGCAAAATCGACGATTTTAATTTTTTATTAGATTTTGAACATCAATAATTTAATGAATATTTAAGCAATCAAAAAAAAAACAACTACAGCTGCTCTTTACGATATATCCATAGGTAATTAGTTTGTAAAGCGACAAATTTTTAAAATAATATTTGCAGTAGTTACAGCATGTTAAAGTAAGGGTAAAATTCAACAAGATTGGCCGTACGGCCTACTTTGAGGCCTAGTAATCCCGATAGTTTTGATTTGTGATTTTTAATACCGCAATTACATTTTTTAGCATAAAAAGTTGTACAAAATCACCTATTTTCAATAAGTAAGGTTTCATATATCTTGAGCAATATGATGCGAAACTTCATGATTTGGCCATTTTTTCTCCAACCAAGAAATAGTGATTGGTACAAATGGACCCCTGGTGCTCCAACTATACAATTTTTTGCACTAAACAGTTTCCAAATGTTCATCATATACTCACATGTATATTCTGTATCAATTTCATAAAAATCGAAGGGGGTCGAGCGGGAACCATGCCAAAATTTAAGACACTTGACATGGAATGACCCTATTATTAGCATAGTCGTATCGTATTAGCACAATTTTTGTCCCACATTGCAACTGTTTCTGATATTTAAAACAGAATTTTGACGGTTTGCTCTCCAATCAATCTTCTCTTGGGCTAATACCAGAATACCGTAATTTCGGGTGTATAAGCCGCGGCTCAAACAATTCTTTTTCGACCCAGAATTTTTTTAAAAATGAAAGTTACTACTTAGATCGCCGTAAATATTTGTGTTTAATCATTAAATAAGATTTCTGGGTCCAAAAAGAATTGTTTGAGCCGCGGCTTATACACCCGAAATTACGGTAAACATGATGTAGCAAAATAATAATTGCAGAAAAAATATTTAAAACTAAATGGGTAAGAAGTATTATGATTTTTATAAAACTGATAACGGAATGAACTTCGTTTATGTATTTTTTCAAATTTTAACTAAATTAATTATTCTCATAACATTATGTGTCGCATTTTTTCCAATTTTCGATCACAAAAATTCATTTTTTTTTTTTGGTTTTATGCTGAAAATTAATATACGTTCTATTTCGGATCGAAAATGCAAAATATTAGTGTCCGTACACAGTTCATTTCTAGAAGTAGGTGTTCGTACATGTAATATTTCGTTCACTGATTTTTAGTTTTTCTTAGAGTGCATCCAACTTTTAAACTAAAAATTTTTTTTGATAATACTATTATCAAACTTGTTGCTCGATAGCGTTTCCGAGAATCAGTTGCAGCAAAAGAAATTTATATTTTATAAACCATTCTTTAAATCTCGAAAATATATTAAATAATAAAGAACGCTTTAAGGAACTATGCGTAACTGAAAAGAGATAGTGTGTCTTTTTGTTAGCTGTTGTATTACATTTTTGTCTGGTAAGAAAATTTTTCATTTTTTTCTGTATATATTTCACTTATCTTTCTTTAAAGATTTATAGTTTTTTTTTTTTTTTCAAAATGAAACACTTTAATATTTTAAGTTTAATTTAAAAAGAAATGAAATTAAATGCAAATAATTTCTTTTTCATTTATTAATATACATTACATATTTTTAATTCAACTTTATGGCCGTTCTCTTTTAACTTTATGAAGTAAAATAAAATAAAATAACACTTCTATCTGCAATTATGCTTCCAACTGTTTCAGAAATTTCATAGGTACGTCAGATGTAATTTTTTTCAAGTTCTCTTGGAAATCTCTGATGATATTTGCTGTATTTTTTAATTGCGTGTATGTTATTATCAGTAGAGTTATGAACAAAAAAGGTGAAGAGATATAGTGAAATGTCTATCATTTGTGAGTGAAGTAACTGAGGAGGTTGTCAGAAGATGGTAGCTCTTTCTTTTAATTGGATATACAGTTTCCCATTGCCGCCTGTGAAATCTTCCACCAGTAAACTTGACCAAAAAAATTTTGTCTTATTTTGGAACCTTATTATTGTGAAATTTCTCTGACAAACATAATAAAATAATTCTATTTCTTTTTACTGGTGTCAGTTTTACCAAATTATTATAATATTTTTACTGACCTGATTGTCTGACACAGATATCTGACACACATATGGTCACAATATGGCGTAACTATTATCGCAGAAGTAAATTCTTACTAGTAAACGTGAATATCAGTTTTAGATATTATTTTTGATTGAAAAGTGTCACTATTGAGCTTTTAAATTAAGAGAAAATTTATGTATATTTTTTGCCGCGGTGGTAAACCCCTGCAATAGCGGTTACAGTTGAACTTTCAATGTTTTATATCTATATCAGTTCCTCTTTCTTCATAGTTCCATGCTATTACCAAGCACTCATGGGAATTGCAATGTACCTCTTCATCGCTTGGTATCGCGGATGTTTTTTTTTTTTTTTTTTTTTTTTTTTTTTTTTTTTTTTTTTTGCATCTGACCACCTTTTTAATATTTCTGTGGTTAAAATTTCACGGTTTATGTTTCCAACTGCCTATATTCTCTTGGAAAGTAACGGTCAATTCATAATCCGAAGGCAATGTAAGCTTAGTTATATCATTAGTAATCTTAAGTTACATAATGTTGTTCGCGTTAAAGCTCCTGTCCTCGTCACGAAAAGCGCTCATGAGCTATATGCTAATATTATATTGAGGCTATTTGCTAATATCACGTTTGTACTTCGACATTTTTTTAAAACTTAAATTGATAGCTGAGATGCATCTCTAAATTGCTCTTTTTTTAGTTTTTGATTTGGGTTGCAGATATTTTTTATAATATTTTTTTCTTACTTTCACTTTCGAAACGAGTTTTGAAAATTATAGTGCCGTTATAAAAAATATCTGCAATCAAAATCGAAAAAAGGATTTGGTTTGGTTTATTTCATGTCGGCATTATCTACTCTAGTGACATAGGCCCTGGGGGGAGTGCCCTTCGTGGGAACCTAACCCGTATTTACGCAAGGTTCGAAGAAAACCACGAAACCTCCAAACGGTTAGGCCAATGACCGCGATTGGGTTCAAACCCAGCACTAGCCGTCTACCAGTTGAGAGGTCAGAACCTATCGGCCACTGGTGGGGCCTCGAAAAAAGTGAAAACGGGGCGATATGGAGAAGTACTTCAGCTATCCTACACAAAAACTAGTCGGGTGTGACAATCCTAAAACTTTCTTCTATCTTATGCACGTTAATACTTCCTGAAAAATGCAGCATAGCAACGACACCGGTTAGGTGGACAACACCTAACTGGTACCACAAAATCTGCTTAGCAATAAGTTATGTCAGCTTATAACTGAATCTGAAGTTTGATTAAAATCCGTGCATTAGTTTATCAGATAAGCTATTGCAAAATTTTTAAACAAATCTGCACAACAGCACCACATGTTGGGTGATGTACATCAAAAAACTAATCAGAATCATTTTTTTATCACGTACTAACTTAATCTGAAGTTTGATAAAAATCCGTGCATTAGTTCTTGAGATACAGACATTACGATATCATGAAGCACCAGATGTTGAATTATATATATCAAAAACTAATCAGATCTAGTTTATATCAAGGTCTAACAGAATTTAAAATTTTGCAAAATTCCATTCATTAGTTCTTGAGATAGAGCTATTGCGATAATCGGGAATAATGCACCATGGCAGAGCCACCTGCTAAGTGATTAACATCAAATCATATTCAATAGCATGTTATATAAAGTACTAGCTAAATCTAATATTTTATGAAAATCCATGCTCTAGATTTTGAGATATCCTATTGCGAAAATTGTGAATAATGCAGCTTAGCAGCGCCACCCGTTGAGCAATTTGCATCAAAACGTAATCAGCACCAAGTTATATCAAATACTAACTAAATCTAAAATTTTTATGAAAATCCATCGAATAGTTCTTAATATGTGGCTATTGTGGAAATCGTAAATAATGCAGCATAGCAGCGCCACCTGTTGAGCGATATATATCAATAACTAATGAGATCTAGTTTATATAAAGGTCTAAGAGAATCTAAAGTTTTGTGAAATTCCGGCATTAGTTCTTAAAATAGAGCACCCACAAAATTTTTTTCATATACACATAAACAGACTGACAGACAGATAGACATTTTGTAGAAACATATTTTTCGGATTCTCTGACCTCTGAAACATGTAAATCCGTCGAAAACCGGATTTTGAAAATTTTCATGAATCCAATACTTTTTTCTTGTAAAGTTAAAAGAATGTAAAAAAAAAAAAAAAAAAAAAAAATTACAAAATGTCGAAATGCAGACGATATATTAGCAAATAACTTTGCCCATACGCTTAGCATTAGCTCACGAGCACTTCACCTGACAGGGACGCCCATGTGCAGCCGGCAACCTAAGGGCATTGAATATATATTATTTACTGTACTGTACTATTTACTGCCAAAAACTAATGAGATCTAGTTTATATAAAGGTCTAAGAGAATCTAAAGTTTTGTGAAATTCTGTCATTAGTTCTTAAGATAGAGCACCCACAAAATTTTTTTCATATACACATAAATAGACTGACAGACAGATAGACATTTTGTAGAAACATATTTTTCGGATTCTCTGACCTCTGAAACATGTAAATCCGTCGAAAACCGGATTTTGAAAATTTTCATGAATCCAATACTTTCTTCTTGTAAAAAAAAAAAAATTACAAAATGTCGAAATGCAGACGATATATTAGCAAATAACTTTGCCCATACGCTTAGCATTAGTTCACGAGCACTTCACCTGACAGGGACGCCCATGTGCAGCCGGAAACCTAAGGGCATTGAATATATATTATTTACTGTACTGTGCAATTTGAGTAAACCAGATGTAATTAATATAGCAGCTTAAAATTTCCACAATCTTTTTTGAATCACTCTGTATATTTGAGGCACAGAAGTTTTTTTTTTTTTTTTTTTTTTTTTTTTTAATGTGATGTACAAAATAAGAAATGGGGAGAAATGCCGTGAGGCTATATATGTAAATATTTGTATCATACTTTCTTGTTCATAGTAAGTAAAAAAGTAAATTTTGGTTTTAGATCACTGGATTCCCAATGATTTTACTGGAAGGATTTATAAAAAGAAAAATCTCTCATAAGCTTTAATCTTAAAAATCTCCCATGATTGATTAGAAAAAGCATCGTGATTCATCAGAACAGTAAACGCATAGAAAATCGTCTCGAGGTAAAAGCACACTAACGTCAGACTAAAACGAAATGATATTTGTTTTCCGTATTTAAACATATTCAAGTGTTAACAAAAATGTCAAAATTTAAAGTAGAAGTAGGAAATCATATGATAAACCCACAGTCTAGCGAAAGCTACTGAAAGCGGAAAGTCACGTTGAGCTTTCAAAAGATTGGGAATGAAAATCATTTATTAATTTTCTGTGGGAAACAAACGCCGCTCCGTAAATGTCACTGAATGAATGGAAGAGCAAAATGAATAAATACACTGGAATCTCTGGGAGAAAATCGAATGGGTTGAGTTGCGCTGTCATTGATCACTGTGATCTCTGATTTTTTCCCGCCGCCACCGGAGTCTGACGTCATTTGTGATGTCTCTAGCTTGTCTGTGTCCCGCGGTATCTTTTCTAGTTGACCGTGGAAGGTAGAACTCCCCAAAACGGAAGCTGTTGCACGGCGGGGACTAAAAATCGATTTTTTGTATGGGCGGGGGATGTTTTCAGTTTCGTTTTTTTTATATACCTCAGGAAAGAAAAATTGATTGAAATAGAGATAGGACGGTTCGTTTTCAGTATCGTAAAATGCTTGATTTACTTTTTACAATTTTTTTAACTATAAAACTATAAAAATGAATCCCAGATTTTCTATATATATGACAAAATAAATTTTTTAAAAAGAGCAACAGTGAATATTACTAATTAAGTTTACATAAATTTTTGAAAACGAATGTTGTATTAATATCATAATTGATTACGCTGTTGCCAGGGCTGTTAAGAAATAGGAACCGAAACGAGAAAAAAAAAATCTCAATGTCCTGGAATTATGGAAAATTCTGAGCACAATGTGTTAGGTTTGGCATTTGTTCAGTCAGCGGTCAGAAATAAGAACTAATTAATCCTAACTTTGCAGTTTTTTAATAGTTATGTTTAGTTTCTTGCCTGAACAGGTATCCAGCTTAGATTTTTTTTACACTCCATCCAGGTGTTTGAGTGTGCGTTTAATACTCCAATATAAGGGGTTTTCACTCCATCCATGGGTTTAAAAGTGTTTATGAATTCAGTTTGATTGGCCATTCCTCTCATTGTCTGCTTCACTGTGATCTAATTCACGTAAATGTACTCAATTTGCTATCACATTTTTTTGGTATTGAAAATGAAGTGAGTAGTGCTTACAGTTTGTGTACACGGGCACCCAAAATAATTCTATTAGATTAAGTCCTAAGGGAATTTTTTTTTCAAAATATGTTAATAATATCAGATTATTTCAAATATATTGAAATTGATATACAACACTAAAGTGCAAAAAATATTTAGAATAGAATATGGTGAGCACGGCATTTAATATTCCTTTATAGGGACATAAAAATAATTCGGCTGCCGCTAATGTTTACGAGCGATAATTTCTGAAAGTGTGCTTAAAATTGTGGTATGCGTTTTTAAATTTAATGAAATTTTAAAAATTACCCGGTAAGTAAGAAATCTATATGTTAAATACAGGACTACACAAAAGTATTCGAGTACATTTCCGTTTATCGACGTTGTTGTTGTATTTGTATTTGTGACATCCAATTATCAGCACTAGGGATATGGGTCCTAAAAGAGGGGGGGGGGTCCCTCCGTGGATGGCCTTTCTAAGGGAACCTAATCCGTATTTATGTAAGAAATTCCAAGGTTCGATTTAAACCACGGAAAACTGCGAACGAATTAGGCCTACGGCCGCTATTGGGGTCGAATCCAGCACCTGCCGTCTACCAGCTTCGAGAGCAGAACCTCTCAGCCACTGGTGGGGTCCGTTTATCCACGGAAATTGCCGAATGGGAATTTTCGACTGTGCTGTACGTTTCAAAATTGAACTAAATGTTTGCCTACAATCTAGTTTATATATGTACATAAATCGATGGATTATAGCATGCTAATAAATATTTCGGATATTATTCCGAATGCAAATAATGACTGCTGAAACTTTTCGAATTTTGATATGAGTTTTCCAAATTGTTAATTTAGTCATCATCTTTCATCTTATTAAACGGATAAGTTAAGTTACACTATTCTAAATAAGTTGGAAAGTTTTCATAATCTACTCTACACGCATGAATTTACTTTTTTGTTAATTTTTCTATCAGTGATTGGCGCATAAGTAATGATAAGTAATGGAGCCGATGAACCCCGTCTACTTCAACTGGAGTTGTTTGGTGCGGAGGCACTGGCCACACTATCCTTGCTGCCACTCTTTTTAGATCATAAAAATATATATTAAAAATAATTTTAATACTAACATGTTATAGCGTGAAAAGAATCTTTGAAACAAAATTATTCTGTTTCTGTTCTCTAAATTGCATTAAAGTTTTAAAAAAAATTCCCTGACAGGATTTTAATTATAAAAGGTATTTAAAGTATTTATAAGATTAAAGTACTTATTAAAATATACAGGGTGATTCCAAATTTTTTTTACAATAAAAGAGGGGTGATAGTACACATCAAGACAAACAATATTAAATAGGAGACCAAGGATCCAAAACGTTTTCCTAAGGAGATAGCCGCCATTAAAGTTTAGGGACCAAAATTTCAAATAAACATAAAAAACGGAAAAATCGGTCGATTGATTTGCGGTTTTCACTAAAATTATTCTTTATGTCGGCATTTTCTTGAAATTAAATTATAAAGATAAATTTCAAAAAATGTCGATAGAGGGCGCTTTAGACTTTGGAGTAACGAATAACTATTTTTTGCCGGTATGTTTTGCATCTCATTAAATGTTTTCGTAAGTTTACACTCAAACTTAAATTTTTAGCTCAAAATCTGTAGTTGGGAGTGGTTAAGTAACACAAACTGAGCTGTGTTCAGAGAGTTCAAATTTCAAATGATAAAAAAAACGGAAAAATTGGTCGATTAATTTGCAGTTTTCACTAAAACTATTCTTTATTTAGGTATTTTCGTGAAAATAAATAATAAAGATAAATTTCAAAAAATGCCGATAGAGGGCGCTTTAGACTTTGGAGTAACGAACAACTATTTTTTGCCGTTATTGTTTGCATCTCTTTAAATGATTTAGGAAGGTTAGACTTAAACTTAAATTTTGAGCTGAAAATCTGAATAGTAGGGAGTGGTTAAGTAGCACAAACTGAACTGTGTTCAAGGGGGAGGGGGAGGTTCAAATTTAAAGTAATTATAGAAAATTGAAAAATTGGTCGATTCGTTTGCGGTTTAAAATAAAACTATTCTTTAAGTCAGTATCTTCTTGAAAATAATTTTTAAAGATAAATCTCAAAAAAATCCGTCAGAGGGAGCCATTTTTTTTTTATTTCTAATTAAATGCTTGCAAAAGCATTTTGAATGTTCTCGGAAGCTTAGATTTAAACTTAAATTTTGAGCTCAAATCCTGAATCGTTATGAGGAGTTAAGAAGCGCAAACTGAAGTGTGTTCAGGAGTTAAAATTTAACCCTCTTTCCTCCTCGAGCACAATTCAATTTTTCGCTACTTAAACACTTCCAACGATTCAGAATTTCAGTCCAAAATTTAAGTCTATGCATTTGAAAGCATTTAATGAGATTAAAAAAATAACAGTTAAAAATAGTTGTACGCTACTCCAATGTCTAAGGCGCCCTCTATCGGCATTTTGTGAAATTTTATCTTTAAAAATTATTTCCAAGAAAACACTGATTGATCAAGAAAACTGCTGATTTAAAAATTAGTTTTAGCAAAAACCGCTAACGAATCGACCAATTTTTCCGTTTTTTACAATTATTTAAAATTTGAACCCTCTGAACACAGAAGTTTGTCTACTTAACCACTCCCAGGTATTCAGATTTTGAGCTTAAAATTTAAGTTCAAGTCTAAGCTTACGAAAGCATTTAATAAGATGCAAAAAATAACGCCAAAAAAGAGTATTTCGTTACTCCATAGTCTAAAGCGCCCTCTATCGGCATTTTTTGAAATTTATCTTTGTAATTTATTTTCACGAAAATACCTAAATAAAGAATAGTTTTAGTGAAAACCGCAAATCAATCGACCAATTTTTCCGCTTTTTATAATTATTTTAAATTTGATCCCTATGAACACAGCTCAGTTTGTATTACTTAACCACTCCCAACTACAGATTTTGAGCTCAAAATTTAAGTTTGAGTCTAAGCTTACGAAAACATTTAATGAGATGCAAAAAATACCGGCAAAAAATAGTTGTTCGTTACTCCAAAGTCTAAAGCGCCCTCTATCGGCATTTTTTGAAATTTATCTTTATAATTTAATTTCAAGAAAATGCCGACATAAAGAATAATTTTAGTGAAAACCGCAAATCAATCGACCAATTTTTCCGTTTTTTATGTTTATTTGAAATTTTGGTCCCTAAACTTTAATGGCGGCTATTTCCTTAGGAAAACGTTTTGGACCCTTGGTCTCCTATTTAATATTGTTTGTCTTGATGTGTACTATCACCCCTCTTTTATTGTAAAAAAAATTCGGAATCACCCTGTATTTTTTAAATTAATGCGATGTTTTTTTATGTGTAAAATTGAATTTTAATTTGGGACAGACTGAACACAATTTTGGCTACTAATGGTAATATCAATTTTAACCCGATCAGGACGAGCATCATCTTTTACACGAATTTTATTTGCTTGGCACCACTTCTTGTTAATTATTTGACTTAACTGAACAAATTGCGAAAATGTCGCAATTAAATAATTTCAATTCTACTTTGCTTTATTACTGGTGTCAAACTCAAGTGCTTTAAGCACATTTTGAGGGTGCATATATACACCTACGCTCCCGAACGGGTTAAGTGAAAATAAAAAAGTTCCTTATTTAACTCTAGTTTAATTTTAATAATATGTAAGAAAAAATATTCGCTTTTATGAAAAACTCAACTGCTTTTAACAGAATTGAATAGATATGCTTTGAGTATGTATAAAATGTTAAGTAGGTGGTTCAATAATTTTTTCCCCGGTGTATATAAAGTATATGAACTGCGATGGTTCATATGGAATATCGAAGCCTAATGTCTTAGATGCCTATATGCTCAATATCAGAACTATAGTTGCTATATTAACATAGATTTGGAGGCAGGGGTGAAATTTTAAAGACATATTTTTGAGGGGAGGAGGGGGGATTATGGGGTTAGATTTTTATTAGTAGATAATATGTGGCTACATCATTATGATCCCGAGTACAAACGACAATAGTCACGTCTCATCCCCTGTTCAAATCTAGCTCCATAAACAAAAGACCAGCATTTTATCCTCACTACCCTCATCTTCAAAACTATCTGAATATCAGTTGCGAATGCCTGAAATGTCTGAAATTGAGCATATAGGCATCCAAGACATTAGGCTTCCATATTCCACATCAAGCATCGCAGGACAAATATTCTATACACTAGGAAAGATAATTATTGACCCCCCTCCCTTCGTAGTAAATGTTAATAAATTCTTAGCACCATCTTGAATAATAAATGTCATTAATGTTATTAAGCAACTATTTCTATAAATAAACTACATTATACTAGATTGAAGTCACCTACAGGGGTTGGACAAAAATATGGAAACACCTTTTGAAATGCATGTTTGAAAAGAAAGATTGATTTTAATGAACTATGTTGATGGCACTGGAGTTTTCGCCTACTGACGCCAACTATACAACTTCGTAAAACGGCTGCACCGTTCAGTCGTTTTTGGAGCACTGTTATGTGAGATTATCATTGCATTATGTCAGAGTTAACAGACTTCGAACGTGGACAAAATGTTGGCGCGCGTATGGTGGGTGCTTCCGTAAGCAAGGTAGCCGAAGTTTTTAGTGTTTCAAGAGGTACTGTGTCGAAGATTTATTCCGCATATTTGAAATGCGGAAAAAACATCATCCGCTAAATCTCAGCGCGGACGAAAGTGTGTGCTGAGTGATCGTGACAGACGATCATTAAGGAGATTATCGCGAAAAATAAGCAGTCCACAGCTGCAAAAGTTACTGCTGAAATGAATGTCGTGTTACCAAATCCTGTGTGTACCAAAACAATTAGAAGGGAGCTTCATAAATAGGGAATTGGTGGCCGTGTTGCAATTGAAAAGCCATCCATCAGTAATGCTAATGCCTGTAACAGGAAAAAGTGGTGTTTAAGTCATAAAGCCTCGACTATAAAGCAGTGAAAGAGCGTAATATTGTCTGATGAGTCTTCTTTCACACTGTTCCCCACTTCTGGCCGAGCTTACGTCTGGAGAACGCCATCTCAAGCCTATAATACGGACTGCTTGTTGCCAAGAGTGAAACATGGCGGGGTTCGGTGATGGTTTGGGCAGCCATATCTTGATACTCTTCTGGCCCCATGATAACTCTGTAAAGGCGGATTACTGCTCAGACTTACGTGAACATTTTGGCCGATCAAGTCCATCCAATGGTACGAGCTTTGTTCCCCAATGATGATGGTATCTTCCAAGGCTACAACATCCCCGTTCACACAGCACATTGTCCAGGACTGGTTTTCTGAGCACGAGGGTGAATTTTCGTATTTCCCCAGGCCACCAAAGTCATCAGACTTGAATATTATCGAGCCTTTGTGGTCTACTTTGGAGCGGAAAGTGCGTTCTCGCTATCCACCGCTAACACCATTATCTGAACTTGCCACCGTTTTGCAGGAATAATGGTAGAATATTTCCTTGACAAACATACAGAAACTGTATTTATCCATTCCGAGGTGACTGCAAGCTGTTTTGAATAACAACGGGTACCGTACACAATACTAGGCAAGGAAACGCGTTTTTTTTAAGGTGTTTCCATATTTTTGTCCAACCCCTGTATATCTGCCTTTAATATAATTTTGCATGGTAATTATAATGAGTAATTTTTGTCGCTTCATGTTCACTTAAACAAATACAATTAAAGTAGATAATAAATTATTACATGACATGTACGCATAATCGCAAATTGTGGAATTGAGTGTAATACTTTCCAAATCCTTTGTCGTTTTTAAAGAAAAGTTGCTGTATTTTAGGATAAGTTCATACATGCATTTTTTTTTCATATGATATTGTATTTTATACTCTCATAAGTAAAGGCAACAGGATTTTTTTCTGTGTGTTATCCGTACATATATTACTCTGCTAAAATGATACATTTTTTAACATTTGATGTTTTTTTGTAGGTCAACTGATGTCACAAATGGAAGAAGGTTAAATTCTAAAGCGCAAAGATTGCAAAACTCTAATTAACCTCGGTGGTATGCGATGATGTACTTTCATTATTCAATATTTTCATATTAAATAATTCAAATAATGATCATTTCTAATATGAAATATTTAATTGTCAATAAGTTATTCCGAAAGAGAACTTTTTCTTGCACACTTGTCTTAAATTGCGATTTTTTCCCCCTAAAATCGATATATATCAGAATTACACATCCGCAAAACATTTATTTCGTTATCTCTCAAAATTAAAATATAAAAAAACAAAAATAAAAAAACCCCGGGAAATAACTATTTTATTTTTTTTAATTTATAGATCATTTAAAAACATTTGTAGAACATCTGCTATTTAAGTTATTCTTACACTTCCCACATGCATTTTTATTGCTCATATATCCCTGGAAATATTCCGGATTTGACGTCTCTGTAGTTTACACACGACATAACGTTTCATAATAATTATTCACCCTCACGCTATCTTGGGCATCATGAGTAGACGTGAATACAAAGTTTCAAATCAGGAATTCTGACTGCGGATTCATAAAGTGGCTGGAAGAAGTTCACGACAATTTTGAAATCATTTTGGGTAAAAAGTGCATTTGTTGGATTTTAAAATAAGTAGCTAATAATATTCACTTCATTAGGAATGTGGTGCTGACCTAGATCTTCACTAAATGCTTCTAACCCCTAACGAATTAGGAAGATACCATCTATGTTAAAATGCCCTCTTGGTCTTTCTAAGTTCTGATATTGAATAAATCATCATATTCACCATGCATAACTTTATTTATATTCACTATACATACATTTGATATCACGATATCAATGATCACTAAATGGTATTAGTGATTTCGTCGATTATTGAAATGGCTGTATACGGTTGGTACATACACATACTAATTATATTTATAAATAAACATTGTATGTTACGCTCTCCAGCTGCCGGATATAGCAACCATGCTATAGATTTTCTTTTCTTTTTTTTTTTTTTTTTTACTTCGTGAAATATCGATTAATAAAATACCTCACAATAAGTATAAACGCCTCACAAAAATATTCTGTTTTACACTCATTTACAAAAGTACAAGCTCATATGTACAGGGCATAACCTCTTATAGTTGACCAATAACCTTTTCCTAAACTATTAATTGTTTAGTTTGCGAAAAGATTTGAAATGGTGTTCACTAATATCTCACATTTAAGTTATTTTTTTAATGTTACGAAATTTAAAATTTTATACAGTCTTCAGGTCCCAGATCCTGAGAAACATCGCTTTTAATGAAGCAAAGCAATTCTCATTATTTACAACAAAAACATTTCAGTACAATATATATATATATATATATATTTAGAGCCAGGAAAGGGGGAAAATTCATAAAAAATAATTGTAACTCGATATAATTTTGTCGTATAAAAATGAAATTTCTTTGTTTTAAAGGTTAGAATGTTTTAAAGGCTAAATGTTTTTTTAATATAAGTTATAGGACTCAGGGAACATAGAACAATTAAAATTAAATTACTTTCACAAAAATAATTTTACTGCCCTAAATTGCTTTTAAAATTAAAGAGAATGATAGAGAGAATTAACACAGTTTATTACAATACAAAATAAGCCACTTAATCATAATCTAAAGTTTGAACGCTTTTGCTACATTAGTTTTGACAAAGTTATCTGATAGATATTTATTCTTTTTGAATTTGTTGACGGTCCCCTATGAAGTTTCGGGAAAACTTCTCACGGAAATGTATGAATTGTACTATTATGTTTACATACTTAGAATTTCAGGATAATTCCTCATGTATTTTTCTAGATATTTAACAAAATGTCTAAAATCGCAAGTGGCCGGTCACCTTTGATCATATAATGTACATACATGTACATTTTGAACATACATAATTGAACTTAAGTGAGCAGTTCTAAAGCTTGAAACCTCGCAACCAAGACGGATCAAATTTTCTATAAGTCATATTTTAAAATTATCAAACAATTATTATTATTATTAATATTATTATTGCGAATATCGCTGCAAATCTCAGACATGTCTAGAAAGGTTATAAGTGCTTTTACAAATTATCTTTTTTGTTTTATGATTTAGAATAGAAATTTTGATAGTAATTATCCTTAAAGACTCGACATTTTAGTACACGTCTCAAAATTTTAAACAAATTTTATAGTTTTACATTTTTAATTCCGATTCTCACAATTCATGAAGTTTTCAGATGCGAACACTTCTATAATGATCTGATCAGTTCAGATACTTAATTTATAAACTCCGTAACTTCGATAAATTTATTACACTAATGTTATTTTACGAGGTTTTTGTTACCTTTAGTATTCAGTACTGAGTTACTTTTTATTCGCTAAAGAGGATTATATTTCATAATGAACGGGGCGTGTTCTGAAGATAAAGCATTATTCGGTCTAGCTCACTTTTAACTGAAGTGTGAAAATGTCCTTTTCAAGCGGAGGGAATCGACAAGCATTTGTTGACACGGTTTATTGCATCATATATTCAAGGTAATATAACCTTATTCCAAACAGACACTTTCTGCATCATTTAATCACCTTCTAAAAATACATCGTTTGCATAATTTCTACAGTACCAAAATGGTTTTACGTAGACACTACTATTGACACCATTAAATTTTTTTCGACTGCACTTCTTACAAATAATCTCTCCCAATGTGCATATTCAAAAAATTTTGAAAAGTTACAGAATTTACTTCTGATGAGCATAAATATGAATATAAAACGTTTCCTTCCGAACCTCAATGTAGCGTCCGTAAAAAAAAAAAAAAAAAAAAAAAAAAAAAAAAAAAAGATGAAAGGTTAACATTTTAGGCGATATATCTTCAAATGACATTTTAAAAAACACGCTTTTATAATAAACAAATTGTCAAATTTTGGCGAAGAAAAATGATTAAGGAGGAATTGTTTTATTGACTTACAATAAACCTACAAAATTAGTTAAATAAAATATGCATTTTATATTAGTCTAACTCTCAAACAAAATATTTTCAACCTAAAGTGAACAAAATACTATTTCTATAAAACTCAGTTGTCAAAATTATTAAAATTAAATTTGAATCATAAACGTACCGTAATTTCCGGTGTATAAGCCGCGGGTCAAACAATTCTTTTTCGACCCAGAATTTTTTAAGAAATAAGTGTAACTATTTAGATCGCCGTAAATGTTTGTATTCAATCGCTAAATAAGATTTCTGGGTCCAAAAAGAAATGTTAGGTCCGCGGCTTATACACCCGAAATTACGGTAATCAGTAAAATATTATAAAGGTCGGTTAGCATGATGTTATCAATTGAGGCTCGTACGCTTGGTATTCTGGAAAAAAGCAGCACTCTTAAAGGAAGGAGAATTTATTCCACTTTGATACGATCATAAGCTTTTTGCTCTGTGAAATCTAAAGCCGACATCATTTTCACTTGCAACAACTTTACATACACACATCTCATAACCGTATTCACGAAATAATACTAATTTAAATATCCTTATAAAATAATTTTAACTCAAATCTTGAAATTACGATAGCCAGTAACATCTTTGCGTTCAATTTATAGATCATTTAAAAACATTTGTAGAACATCTGCTATTTAAGTTATTTTTACACTTCCCACATGCATTTTTATTGCTCATATATCCCTGGAAATATTCCGGATTTGACGTCTCTGTAGTTTACACACGACATAACGTTTCATAATAATTATTCACCCTCACGCTATCTTGGGCATCATGAGTAGACTTCAGAGGAGTAGCTTCTTTACTCCAGATTCTGATCTCACTAGGGAAGTGCACGAAGTGTGAGTCACCGATTTTGACAAAAGTGGTATCGTTGGAAAGATCTCGTCGAGAGCAGCAAAAAATTTAATGGAACTACCCGTCGCAAATGAGTCGTTATCGAGATATCAGACAATATATGTGGCGCAACTAGCGCATACTTAATGGGGCACCGTAAAAAATTTTAGTCTCGATTTTAACTAAAGTGGTATCGTGAGGATTAAAAAATTCAATAGAATCACCCGTCGGAAATGAATTGTTTTCGAGATATCCGACAATTTGTGTCACATTTTTAATACACACTTCTAGGAAACTGCATTAAGTGACAGAAATTTTCGGATATCACGAAAATCGCTCATTTCAGATGGTTTGTTCCTTTGAGTTTTTTTACTTCTCACAATGATATCTTTGCAAAGACACCATTTCATTATAATCAAGAAAACATTTTTTTGCGGTCCCCCATTAAGTGTACTCTAGTTAAGTGACATAAATTGACGGATATCTCGATAACGGCTAATTTGCGATGTGTAGTTCCATTGAGTTTTTTACTGCTCTCGATGAGACCTTTCCAACGATATTACTTTTGTCAAAATTGGTGACTTATACTTTTTGCTCTTCCCTAGTTAATGCAGTTTCCTAGAAGTGTGTATTAAAAATGTGACACATATTGTAGGATATCTCGAAAACAATTCATTTCCGACGGGTGATTCCATTGAGTTTTTTAATCCTTACGATGATATCTTTTCAACGATACCACTTTAGTTAAAATCGAGACTAAAATTTTTTACGGTACCCCATTAAGTATGCGCTAGTTGCGTCACATATATTGTCGGATATCTCAATAACGACTCATTTGCGACGGGTAGTTCCGTTGAGTTTTTTGCTGCTCTCGATGAGATCTTTCCAACGATACCACTTTTGTCAAAATCGGTGACTCACACTTCGTGCACTTCCCTAGTCAGTATCAAAGATTAAAAATTGGTACAATTTATGTTTTTTAGACTAATTTGCGTTATTTTTTTTTTTTTTTTTGTTTCAGTAAAGAAAATTATCCTTTTAATACCATTTCATCACAAACGATATTCTTGACGTCGCATTTTTTTTTTCAGTTTTTATGAGAAAGTGAAAACAAAAAGATGCAGTAATATATTATTTCCCCTTTAGTTTTAATAGAAATGGAGTCAGTTGCCACAATTGCAAAATTACTATTAAAAACTATATAAAAATGAATACTTCTAAAATAAATTGAAATACAGCTTTTAATCAAATTGCATTTAAAATTATATATTTTTTCCTATACGGTGGAATAAAAAGTGAAAATTGCAATGTTTAAAAGTTTTGCTATAGCGAAGAAGTTTTGCTAAAGTTTGCTATAGCGAAAATTGTAATACCGAAATTTCATTTGAAATTTTAGTGTGTTGGCATTCGCACAATGCCGACAGCGTTACGCACAGATGTATCTGTCCTTTATAACATAAATACTCTTTTAAGGACTTTTTATACTCTTAAAACTGAATTAGCTTAGCTTAAATAAATACACTTTAAGACTGTAGTTTATCGCATTTATATGTATATATAATGAAATTTAATCGTCATATTATACGGTTTAAGACCAAAATTTAAATCAATTAAAGTTGTTTAAAAGTGAATATTAATGTCTCGTTCTGAGTACTTTCAATCGGCTTTCGACATTTCAGTGTAGGAGACAACTGTTGTCACGGAAACATCGGCTTATTCAATATCGAAATTTATGCAAAAGCATACTACGTTACCTTTAAAAATGCATTTTAAACTTATCCATGCAAACTTATTTAATGAAACAATGTAAAATTAAATAATTGAAGCAACACCCAACTCACAAATATTACATAAGCTTACATAAATAATAATAAATTATGCATCATCATTAAGATTCGAATTATTAAGATTTGAAGATTTTATTATTATTCATCATTAAGATTTGATTAAACACTCTTTTAACAAGCATTTTCTAGTTGCATGAAATTCGCCTTCGTTTGGCAAAGATAAACTTTAAATGAATAAATCGCGTCCTTTTGCACCAAATACTCCAAAGTATTGCTTTATTTATTTATCATCATTATTACTATTATTATTATTTTACAGATCGTGTACTGAAATTCCTCAGATAAACTTAACTGATCCTTTTTAATACGCATAAATATTTTCATTTACATTCTTTCCCCAAAATATTCTGACTGTGCACTATAAGGAGACTTATCTGGTGGGGAAGAAAAAAGTAGAATCCCATGTTATCCTAGTAAACAAATATTTATTCCTCTTCTTCATTCAAGTTTGGAAATTTCAACAATATTTCTTTTTCAGCACGTAAGTTGGAAGGTTCTTTATTCTTTTATAAGCTCCAAGTTTTTGTATATGAGTTACAGACGAGTTAAGAATATTTTTTATACTTTTCGGACCTTTTTGAAAGTTTAACACAAATTTTAAATTACTCATAATTATTTTTAAAATATACTAAGCTTATAGAGTTATAAAGAAACTTCATATCTACGTGCTCAAACAACTGTATTGTTGGAATTTTTTAATTTGAATGGACAAGAAGCAGAGGTATTTTTTTTTCATAGGACAACATGTCCTACACATGTTGGGACAACATGTCCCAACAAGTCCCGTACAGGTTTCTTGTTAACTGAAAGACTCACAACCATTGTAAATCAAGTCTATTTTGAAAAATAAAAATGAGATAATCTATTTAGAATATGCATAACATCTGTTTCATTCACTCCCACAGAGAAATAAGTATGTAAACAGATGCTATTTACAAGAAAGCGTGTGAAAACAGACTTGGTTCACTGTGGGAGTAGATAAAACTGATTTCATGCGCCTTCTAAATGGAATATCTATATATTTTTTCAAAATGGCCGTGCTCTAATATGATTGCGAGCCCTCTTCGTTGTAGTTCCGGTTAAGTTTAAAAAAATACACAGTGCTCATAAACTGATTTTACAATATAAGAAAAACGACAATCCCATCCACACTGTAAAAAAAAAAAAAAAAAAAAAAAAAAAAAAAAAAAAAAAAATGTAAAGTTACTAAGATTTTTTTTTTAGTAGATTTGTATTCCAAGAACTTTTAAAGTAACAGTAACAGGAAAAACTCCTGTAACCCTCTTCGGTTACATGAAATTTTGCTGTTATCGTTATCTGAAAAGTTATTGGAATACAAATCCAATAGAAAAATCTTATTAACTTTACAGATTTTTTTTTTTTTTTTTTTTTTTGTACAGTGCAGCTAGATAGTTATTTTTCTAGAGAACCACGCTTGCAATTAGCTCTGAAAAAATGCCGTGCATTTTATTTTAGGCTGAAACCGGATTTTCTGACATAACTATAACAAAATTATTTTAGCCGTATTTAAAAAAAAAAAAATAACGTAGCTTTATTCTAAATGTAATGTCACTGCGGGAAGAAGTAAAAATGCATTGTATTTCCGACAGTGACACCGTAAGCATTGTCTGCTACATTCTGATTTATGGAAGGTTTGTTGTTCGTTCAGATTTGTTTAAATGCTAATGGTAGGTTATTTACAGTACTTCTTGTTATGGAATCTATTTCCACACAAATTACTTTATCTTTTAGTGAATAAGTAAATTGCAAGCCTGATTCCTTAAGCATTAATTATTTATTTTGAAGGGTTCTATCTCTTCTCTTATTTTAATAAAGTACTTTGACAATACTCTGTTTTACGTTAATCAATGTTGAATTACAAATTATGAGTTACTGATAAACATCATCATAATAAAATTTGGTTAGAATAATTTCCAAACAAAGCTGCAGCAAGGTTGATACGCAAGATGCCCCTACAACAGTCGCTGTCGAGCTTTATACGTTTCAACAATGAAGACTTCTGATGCGCCAATTATCAGTAGAAAAACTAATTCTCCAAAAGCGTCAGAGTTCCTCGGGTGTTGCTCCCAATCGTCGTCGTTTTATATTTCGAAGAGTTGGGACTGCAATTTAGCAGAAGTTTGTGAACCGGAGATTATATTTCTTATTTAATTTAAATATTTAATTACTATTTTCATTTTATTCGAAATAATATCAAAATAATGCTAAATTATCACATAGATGAGAGATCGAATTCCAGTGCTGCTGCTCCTAAACGTCGACGCTTCACATTTCGAGCAGATGCTTCTGCTAGTTAACCCTTTCCGGCGCAGGCTCTGCACATAAAATAAGAAATTATTGATTGACACCGGAATTTTAAAACAACGATTATAGAGATTGAGAATTCCAAAATTCACGCTTTCATTATAAAAGCGCAATTTCTTTAAAATATTTCTGGTGCCGATTGCAAGTTTGGAATTAAAATTATGTGTGCCCGGGAGTGGAAACACTGCGCCGGAAAGGGTTAACAGAATTTGCCAATCAGATATCTTACTTCTTATTTAATTTAAATATTTAATCATTAATGGCATTTTAATGAAAATAATCTCAAAGTAAGTTCAAATTACCCCCAAATTGTAATAAATATCATTGGCAATATTCGCTGCATAATTCCAAATTATACAGCAAACATTTAACCTTTCTCAGAAATCAATGTTGAAAACTGATAAAGTAAAGGGATGCAAGAAAAGGATATAACAATCCCATTTATGCATAAATGTGGGCCAACGTATTTTTTTTTTTTTTTTTTTATAATTTAAACCAGGTTAAGTTAATAACACAAAAACAATTTCAGAAATTCTAGTTATCCAAAATAGCAAAATGTGTACCGAGTTAAATATATTAAAATGTAAAAACTAGCACACATTTACGGTATTATTTTCGCTACTCATCTAGAGAAAATAGAAAATCCTTTTTCCTCTGCAAAATGTTTCGGAGAAAATCTAAATGACAAGAATTTCAAATTGCAAAGAATCCACTCAAATACTAAAATGTGAATAGGATATCCTCATACCAGTTCCTGAACAGAAGTGTCATTCTTTGTTTTTTATTTATATGAATGGGTTCCCTGATGCTATTTTGAAGATGCAAATAAAGTAGCCTTAAGCAAAAGAAAAAAATATTACAACAGTATAAAGTATTTCGAACAGAGTAAACATCTGTTTCATCAGCCTACACTGTAAATAAAAAAAAAAAAAAAAAAAAAAAAAAAAACATGAATTTTTTAAACTACGGAAATTTATTATAATCATGAAGGAAAATATTCGATGACCAAGTCACCCAATATTCCGAAAAGCGTTCCTTTATTTTTAGAAACCCCAGTAACCAGTTTATTTTAAAAATGTAAATAAAAATTTATAGAAATAAAATTTTATTAGCTGCCCGTAAATTTCCGAAACGTTTTTGAGTAATTTGTACAGTGCATTGATCAGGTCTCTATTCTTGGAAAATCAGTTTTTCGGATCTTTTCTGTAAGAAAAAAAAATGCAGAAACGTTGCCTCCGTTTTAAAGATATATTTTTTCTGACCAATGAAAATGCTCTATAGGAGTTAATGGAGCGTTCTCATTTGCCAGAAAATAAATGGCTTTTAAAACGGAGGCAACATTTCTGCATTTTATTACAGTGTATCAGACCTCAACTAAATATTTTCGGCTCTGTTAATGAAATTGTGCATGCAATTGCAACAAAAAATTGCTAGTTTTAATTTTAATGCTGTTAATTCTATATATTTTTCACTTAAGCATGTTTGCACAGCATGAAAATATTAATTTGAAACCTCATAACATCCGAAAAAAAGTTTTCTGGGTAGAGAGAACTGATTATGTACTGTAAAATCTACTCGGAATCGTTTTCGGGCGGCTAATATTTTATATATATATATATACAGGGTGATTCCGAATTTTTTTTACAATAAAAGAGGGGTGATAGTACACATCAAGACAAACAATATTAAATAGGAGACCAAGGGTCCAAAACGTTTTCCTAAGGAAATAGCCGCCATTAAAGTTTAGGGACCAAAATTTCAAATAAACATAAAAAACGGAAAAATTGGTCGATTGATTTGCGGTTTTCACTAAAATTATTCTTTATGTCGGCATTTTCTTGAAATTAAATTATAAAGATAAATTTCAAAAAATGCCGATAGAGGGCGCTTTAGACTTTGGAGTAACGAACAACTATTTTTTGCCGGTATTTTTTGCATCTCATTAAATGTTTTCGTAAGCTTAGACTCAAACTTAAATTTTGAGCTCAAAATCTGTAGTTGGGAGTGGTTAAGTAATACAAACTGAGCTGTGTTCATAGGGATCAAATTTAAAATAATTATAAAAAGCGGAAAAATTGGTCGATTGATTTGCGGTTTTCACTAAAACTATTCTTTATTTAGGTATTTTCGTGAAAATAAATTACAAAGATAAATTTCAAAAAATGCCGATAGAGGGCGCTTTAGACTATGGAGTAACGAAATACTCTTTTTTGGCGTTATTTTTTGCATCTTATTAAATGCTTTCGTAAGCTTAGACTTGAACTTAAATTTTAAGCTCAAAATCTGAATACCTGGGAGTGGTTAAGTAGACAAACTTCTGTGTTCAGAGGGTTCAAATTTTAAATAATTGTAAAAAACGGAAAAATTGGTCGATTCGTTAGCGGTTTTTGCTAAAACTAATTTTTAAATCAGCAGTTTTCTTGATCAATCAGTGTTTTCTTAGAAATAATTTTTAAAGATAAAATTTCACAAAATGCCGATAGAGGGCGCCTTAGACATTGGAGAAGCGTACAACTATTTTTAACTGTTATTTTTTTAATCTCATTAAATGCTTTCAAATGCATAGACTTAAATTTTGGGCTGAAATTCTGAATCGTTGGGAGTGTTTAAGTAGCGAAAAATTGAATTGTGCTCGAGGAGGAAAGAGGGTTAAATTTTAACTCCTGAACACACTTCAGTTTGCGCTTCTTAACTCCTCATAACGATTCAGGATTTGAGCTCAAAATTTAAGTTTAAATCTAAGCTTCCGAGAACATTCAAAATGCTTTTGCAAGCATTTAATTAGAAATAAAAAAAAAATGGCTCCCTCTGACGGATTTTTTTTAGATTTATCTTTAAAAATTATTTTCAAGAAGATACTGACTTAAAGAATAGTTTTATTTTAAACCGCAAACGAATCGACCAATTTTTCAATTTTCTATAATTACTTTAAATTTGAACCTCCCCCTCCCCCTTGAACACAGTTCAGTTTGTGCTACTTAACCACTCCCTACTATTCAGATTTTCAGCTCAAAATTTAAGTTTAAGTCTAACCTTCCTAAATCATTTAAAGAGATGCAAACAATAACGGCAAAAAATAGTTGTTCGTTACTCCAAAGTCTAAAGCGCCCTCTATCGGCATTTTTTGAAATTTATCTTTATTATTTATTTTCACGAAAATACCTAAATAAAGAATAGTTTTAGTGAAAACTGCAAATTAATCGACCAATTTTTCCGTTTTTTTTATCATTTGAAATTTGAACTCTCTGAACACAGCTCAGTTTGTGTTACTTAACCACTCCCAACTACAGATTTTGAGCTAAAAATTTAAGTTTGAGTGTAAACTTACGAAAACATTTAATGAGATGCAAAACATACCGGCAAAAAATAGTTATTCGTTACTCCAAAGTCTAAAGCGCCCTCTATCGGCATTTTTTGAAATTTATCTTTATAATTTAATTTCAAGAAAATGCCGACATAAAGAATAATTTTAGTGAAAACCGCAAATCAATCGACCGATTTTTCCGTTTTTTATGTTTATTTGAAATTTTGGTCCCTAAACTTTAATGGCGGCTATCTCCTTAGGAAAACGTTTTGGACCCTTGGTCTCCTATTTAATATTGTTTGTCTTGATGTGTACTATCACCCCTCTTTTATTGTAAAAAAAATTTGGAATCACCCTGTATATATAAATTCTTCTTTAAATTTCGAAGATAAATTCTTTTGTGAGGTTTCTAACTATAAAGGAATGCTTTTTAGAATCTTGGGGGACTCAGAAAAGGGTTATATACTTTCGTTCTTCATTATGTTACATTTTCGTAAATTAAGAAACATCGGTATTTCTCTACAATGTATTTGAAAAAAAAAAATGGCCGGCGAATTATTTTTATCATGGAAAAATTTGAATTAAAAAACAACAACAACAACAACAAAAAAAAAAACAATATTTATAAAAATTACTGGGAGATTCAAGTTGAGTCTTCAAAATGATAGGTGAATGTCAATGTTTTAAATTGAAAACTCAAATATATTTCTTACATTTAATATCTTTTTTTAGACTGTCCACTAAAAGCACCAAATACATATTTACATAACAAATATCAATTATGTATTGGAATAAAAAAAATTAATTACCGTGATAACTTTTGTACGGTTTTTTTTTTTTTTTTTTTTTTTTTTTTTTTTTTTTGCTCATACTCGGAGTTAATAGCCAAATAAATTGCCAAAGAGTCTGCTAACTACAGCAGTCTATTATTTAAGTGGTTTGAGTGCTTATTTCGATTACACGTCTATTAAATTTTTGTATTATTTCTATCACTTTATTTATATATTTATTTATTGGTTAAGTTTTAATTTTGTTAAACGATATTAGATTAAAATTTTTTTTAACTATTTAGTACAATTCTCTAAGTGCAAATGGTTTCGTAATCAAGATGAAATCAATATATATTATTAAAAAGCTTACATGCTTGAATTTATATAAAAACCATAACTTTAGTTACATTTTCCCGGCAAATTCTATTAAAATTATATATATATATTTTTCTTTATTCAGTGGTGTAGTAATTGCAATTGTGCGATGTTTAGAAGTTTAACGAAATACCAGCAAACGTGAAATTTATTGGCTAAGTGTTGTCATTGTCGATATGACGTCAGCGGTACTCACGGATACATTTTTACTTTATAATATAGATCCTCTGATAAACTAAAAATGTTTATTGAAACACAATCTTCATTTCTTTTTATGTTTTACAATAAAATGTATCATATGTAACAATTTCATTTTTGAGTAATTACTATTTTTAAATACATTATCATGGACACTGTTTTTTTTTAAATGAAATATGTATAATATAATTTATATCTGGAGTATCGTGGTTTAGATTTTATTGTATGGTATAAGTGCAATAAACATAAGTTGAACAAAAGTTTTCTTCAGAATATTTACAGGTAATAGCTGGGAACGTCCACTATTACTATTGTGACCATTCGAGCAAATTTTCAATAAGTAATCCCAAATATTTTACTATAAAATATAATGTATATAAAAATTGATATAACGAGTTAAATACCACTGGGGTCTACCCCCAAAATATAAATTAAATTTGTAACAAAATATATTTTGTTTGTTCTATATAGTAATTTAAATTTTTGTTACTATTGTGAACAGAGTATCATAAGAATAGCAAAATTTTGATTAATTACAGACAAGTAAAATGTCTTTTATTAAAATTTAGATATATGTTACTTGAATGAAACAAATGGTATCTAACTGGTTATATGTCAATTTTAATCTTAATTATATTTTTAATGAAATAATTGGGATTATTTATGAAATTTTTCTCTAATTCTCATTAAATTTCTGAATGGACGGACGACTTCGAAAGTTCCAAATACATAATAAATATAGAAATATTATGCCGATGGGAAAACACTGGAAGAAAAAATAATTTTTAATTCACAAAAATATTTCAGCTGAATGTAAATATTTATGCTTTAAGACGCAATTTTATAAGTGTTGGTGTTGTATTATAAATATTTCATATTTTTGTGTCAACAAATGTGACATTGTGAAATGAAAGAATGGTTATTTACTAGGAAACAAATACAGAAAACTAAATATATAAATCAAATTAAAGTATGAGACTTAAAATGGATTTATTTAAAGCTATAAAAATTACTATTGGTAAATTCTAAATTGCCCATTTCCTTATTCATTTTGAAATCTATAATCAAAATGATTAATGTAAGATAAAGAAAAAAAAACTTTAAAAAAAACGCGGACAAAAGATGTATCTAAAATGTAACATTCATCCTACATTCCAAATAAAAATTCGAACCTTTTTTTTACCACTTGATCTTTGAAAAAATTATCTTGACCTGAATTTGTGATGCAGCAAGTACTTATAAAATTGTTCTTCACAACATCTTCAATTAAATATGCCAAGTTATTGATCAAGCATTTCTAAAAAAATTGACTCCACCCAGATTTTCTTTACTGTAATACAATCTATGATAACATCATTTATTCCAAGCACGCAGTAAGTTTAGAAATTAGCCAGAAAGAAAAATATTACTTTTTTTTTTTTTTTTTTTTTTTTTTTACCTAGTTTGGATTGATTTGCTTGCGTGCAATTATTTTACAATGTTAGAAAAAAAACGCTCGTGCAAATATTTAAGACAGAAAATAGTTATTAGAAAATGTAGAACGTAATCTTGACGTATATATCTGTTGACACGTATAACTTAAGATTACAGTACGAAATTAAAAAAAACTTGTCGTATTCAAAGTCTAGAATTATTCAAATAATTTTCTAACATTGTATTTATTAGGCTTATATTGAAAATATTTGTGAAAAACTTCACATATTGTGAAAACAGGGGAACAATCATGCACCAATTTATTGGAATTTTTTTTAATGAAAATTCGAATATGGAAAATATTGCCATTTCATTCAAAATATAGAAACCATCATTGAAATAAATGCTGAAATTTCAATCAAGAAATAGCCAATTTCCATAACCAGTAAAAACTAAATTCCATGTTAAAATATGAAACATATTACAAAATAAATCATCAACAATTTGATTAGGAAAACCGTCAAATTTTATTAAACAGTGGCCGATATTTATTTTAGCCAGTTATTGTAGCTCAGTCTTTGCAAACGCGCAAGCTAAAATATATTAAAACAATTTTTCATTAAAGGTTCATTCTTTACTTTACAATTGTACTAAAGGAATAGACAATTCATAAAATGTCAAGTTCAAGTATTTTTTGCGATTAAAGGATTCCGTATAATAATCATATGAATTATTAACTGTATTATCAAAATAATCGTTTCTAAAATATTAATTAAGACTTTGTAAAAACTGTATAACGTAGTGTTGAGTATAGTTGTATATACTAGAAAAGTATGAATGGGTATACTATAAATGTTAAAAGATATATGGAGCATAAAAAATACCGAATATTACTATTCTCTACAATTCCATTTTAATGTAATCCAAATGTTTTTTTTTTTTCATGAACTTAATTCGGTACACACATAGTGCACATTTAGACTTATTTTGGCTTTTTATAAAACTAAAAAACTTTTTACAGTGTAGCTAAAATAAAACCCTTGTTCAAAGTTTAAATTTGGCATTGTGCTAAATGCGCTACGAAAGGAGGTGGCAGAGTTCAAACTTCGCCTTGGTTCGTGCCCCGTTTTTCCAGATAGGTTTTAATTAACCTGTAAAGACCAGGGAGACTTATTGAAAGATCCACTCAATGCAAAATACTCGCGAATCTCATAGTATTTATGAAATTAATTCTAATTAAATTACTATGTTTTTAACAATTGCACGTTTATTGCGTTTATACTGCTACTGGGTATTTTATTACACAAATGTCTCATTAAAAGCCGCTATCTAAGCTTTAAAAGCCGATGATGGTACAGAGAGTACGCCACCTCTGTCATTATGTATGTCCAAACCGTTCGTATCTTTAATTGTTAATATCTAGGCTAATTGGCAACGATTTTTATTTTAAATAATTATCAACAATGCTTTATTACTTCTTCTACGATAGGTACCTCCAGCACTCAACAACAGTTTTTTGAATGTCTGCAAATCGAAATTTCTGTGTAACGGAAAAATTTTAATTTTTTCATAATTTTAGTTTTTGTAGATTCAGAAATAAATGGGAGAAACATATTTTTGCACTTCATTTTCGAGGACAACTCTAAAAATATAATACAATATAAATCATAAATCATACATATAATATATATAATCATATATATAAAAATCATATATATAATAAATCTGTAGATATTACTAAATTAAAAAGAATCCGTTGCAAAAAAATCTTAGTATATATAATCCATATTTATATTCCATCGAAAAAATGAGATTCTATTCATCATGAGTAACATCAATGTTTTTATAGAGCTAAAAAAATTATAATACTTTATTGCTCTTAAATTTATTCTATAATGTTAAAGAAAATATCAAAGCGTGGAATATGTTGAACAGAAGCAAGCCTTCATGACATTTTACCATATACGTGCTAAACCCAAATATTTATTTTTACTGAAGTAAAAATCAATTTAACGGAATCTACCACGCAGATTCCTCCGTCGAGAAATATTATTCTTTCTGGGCCATTAAACTATGGAGTATCAATTAATGACGGTATGATGGTTATAAGTATTGACTTAGCATTGTGGATTTAAGTCGGCAGCACCTTTCATCTTCAACGAGACAGGTTCATTGCATAAGTATATTGAAATTTGATTTCTTCTTGACTCTTCAAAGGTTAAGTCTTATGAAATATTAAATTCAATGTAAAGAAAAATATAACCAAGATTTTGATTACTTCTGTGTGCTAGGTTACTTTTTTTTTATTCTTTTTTGGAGAGCGAAGAATAGAAATCAACTGATTGCTGATCTTTCAATGATCGAGGTTGCTAAGCATCAGTTTTTAAGGAAATAATGGATGGTAATAAAATTTCGTCGATTAAAAGTTTTCCTTGACGGATAAAATTTTCATTGAACAAGTACTTTTTCCCGTTTAGTTAAAAAATTAAAACTTTTTTTTTAATGTCTGTGATTTTTCTTACAAAATATTCTAGGGTATTTTAGTTTTAGTTTGAGAAAAAGAATAGAGAGCAAATGATCTATCGGAGAATTATGTTGCTATGCATCAATTGTAAATCATGGATGATAATAAATTTATGTAAATTGAATATGTATCTTTCCTAATGAAAAACTTGATTCAGAGTTATTTATGCTGATTAACAAGAAAAGGTGGTGATATTTTCATAATTTTAACTGATTTTGATAAGTAAGTCTTCTGTAATTGATTGCTTGCTATAGAAGTTCCATTTTGAACATTCATTTCTTTAAAAATTTTGTCATTATATACGTTATTTTTTAACAAGCTTTTGATTATTTAAATATGCTAGGACAGATCTTATTATTGTTTTAGGAAAATCTAGAGCAGAAGCTGGGAAGGGAGGAAGGGGGGGGGATCTTTTTGAAATGTGTGTGAAAACTTCTCAATTTAAGGGGGAAATTGCCTATGGATGGTCGGAAAAATGTGTTTTTAAGGATTTCGTTCATCTGACAAAGCAATAATCGTCTCCCTACTCTATCTGTCTGTCTGTCACTCGAGTGCGTACACACAAACTGTATAAGTCAGAAGTTTTAAATTTTGTGTACTCAAAGTTGAATAGCTCGTGTCATACGACAAATCATAAATTGTTGAAAAAATCCATTACTTTAATTAAATTAATTTTTTCGTATCATTCGTTTATTTTTGTGATTTAAATTTTAGAAGAGCACCTTAATTTAAACTTTTTTTTGTAGATATCATAGCTTGGAGGTAAAACATTTCGCTAGTAAACAGAAGGTTCTTAGTTTAAAACCCGGTTCTGAAAAATGAAATTTTCATAACACGATGAATTTAATTAAAAGGAATTTCATATTTTTTGCCAATTTAAGGGTTTATTATGCTGTGATAAATAATCAATGACATTCATATATTTTTTTTAACTATTGCGATTTATTAATGATTCAGCATTTTAAGTTTCATTTAAACATTTCTTTTCAGAAATTTAAAATTTTATTTATGTTCCACTATTTTTTTTTTTTTTTTTTTTTTTTTTTTTTTCAATTTCGGATTTTCAAAAAAATTGGAATTTTGGGTTTCATTTAAATAATTTGATTTGAACATTTTTAATTTGATTAAAATAAACAATTTCTTTTTATAATTATTTTAAAATTAAATTTGTTGGTGCTATTATCTGTGTAAGAATATAATAATTTCAAATTAACAGTTCGGATTTATTTAATAAAGTGTAAGTTGTTTCGAAAGAAATATTAAGCAAAATCCTCTGTGCGATCTGCGATCTTACTTACCCACTTGTTTGCATATTTTCTCAGATAAGCTCCGGGTTTTTCGCATTTTATTTATTACAGTTTGAAGAACATAATTAAAAAAAAAAAAAAAAAAAAAAAAAAAAAAGATGATTTGGCTATGATGATTTAGCTAGTAGGTGAATGTTCTGGCACGTGCCAGTATACTTCTAATCGGTCAAAATTTGATAAATGACCAGAGTCGTTAGCAATGAATTTTCGTTAAGGATTACAAAAGTAAGTATTACTGTTTCGAAATCCAAGAACATTAAGGTTGCTGGTCACTCACGTTTTAAATTTCCCTCCGTAATATTAAGTTTAGGGCGTTTGATGCATTCTTATATTCAAAGTATCTCCTCAGGAACTTAATATAACTTTTTCTTTGTGTGTTCCCTTCTTCAAAGATCTCTTTTTCTCTTTTTTTTTTCCTCAAAATATTTCTAAAATCTATGTTTAATTTTATATTTTATGTTTTGAAAACTGACGAACTGAGTGTAAAATTTTAAACTTTACATGAAGTTAAGAAATATAAAATTTAGAAAAAGTGACATCTTTTAAGAAGGGAACATTGAATGAGTAGGTTAAAAAAATAATTTCCTAAGGTGATAATTTAAATGTAAGAGTGCAAATTTAAGGTATTTTAAATAAAAGAATGCATCAAACGCTCATAGGCTTTATATTACGGAGGAAAAATTGGAACGTGAGTGACCAGCAGCCTTAAGGCCTAAATTTTTATAATGAACAAAAAGAAAACCATTTGAAAAAAAGGTATTTTTCTAACCGCTTTTTTCGCACTTTGGCGTGCTTTTAAAAATGTTAATTTTTTATTATAAAAAATCTCAAATTTGTTCACGCTCAATAATTTATAGTATCGTTGATTAAAAAAAATGTAGGAATATTGGTTTACTAGTTTTTATGTTCTAATCTATTTCAGTTTGAAAAAAAAAAATTGTGTAAAATTCAATTTTAAGATCCAAGTTGAACGAAAGAAATCTAGATAAATATAAGACAATGCTAATTGCTTTAATTTTATTATATTAGGACATAAGAATTGAGAGGAACATAAGCTGTGATAAGATGACTGAGATTAATTAGAATGTTTTTATAAACATATATATATGGAACATATGTAAATAGGAATTGAAATCAGTAAAATTAATTATATTAAATGAAAAGTCATTACATTTACCATATATGTTAAATTTTAGGATTTTATGGATGTGGTTAATTGACGTTTATGACGGCCGATTATCTGCCTGAGGGATATAGGCCCTAAGGAGAGTGCCCTCCGTGGGGTCTTTCTAAGGGAACCTAATTCATATTTACGCAAGGCTCGAAGAAAACCGCAGAACAGTGAAGGCGACGGGCGCGGCTCAGTTCGACCCCAGCACTTCCCGTCTACCAGCTAAGAGAGCACAACCTCTCAGCCACTGGTGGGGTGTAATTTGTGAGGTAAAATATTGATCTTAACATCCGTAAAATTTAATACTAGAATTATTTGAATGAGTAGTACTAAGCTCTAGATTATAAGAATGCGTTACAGCAAGACATATAAAATTATTATCATCAACACAAAGAATAATTGTATCATCTATATATCTGTATAGCAATATATTGTTGATAATGAAATTTCTTTCATAGAAATAAAGATATAAATCTGAAAACATTCTCAATGAAGCAGCTCCCGGTGGTATGCCCTGAATTTGTATAAAAAAGCATTGTTCTGGAAAATATGATTATGAAAGTATCTAAGGGTTGTCAATATCAATATTGACAGGGAAATTTATTAAAGGGAAATATTCTATAAATAATGCATCAAGAGTAGTGTTTCAATCTGTGAGAATGATATTATTAAAAGGATCTTTGAAATTTAATGTGTTAATATTGTTAACGGGTTTATTTTATCCATGAATTCAATACTATTTTTAATACAATGACTGTTTTTTTAACAGATAACTCATAAATTTATGTAAGGATATTTAAAACTAATTTAGTAGCACGAGTATTATATGTATTGCATTCTGCAGCAACTGTATGAAATGTAAGATTATTTTTGTGAATCTTTGGAATCATTACTAGTAGTAGGAAAATAAGAGTTTAAGCTCAGCCGGCGGTGGGACCGTCCCACCGCCACCGTCCGCGTCCCGCCGCCACCACCATCCCGCCACCATCCTTCCTGGTCCCTCCTGCGCCCACCGCCACCCTCCTGCCCCCCCCACCATGCATCCCCCTCCTCGAACGCCCCCTAGTGGAAAAAAGGAACATTCTATTGTAACAGAGAGGTGAACAACCTTCCCAATTCAAAAAATATTGTCAATCACATCTCAACACAGAATCATACTATATGATGAAGATTAAATTCATATTTGAATTTTGAAGAACCGTAATTTTAATGAGTATTATTAATTAAGCGAAACAATTAAAATTTCAGTTTTCAACCATTTTATTTAGATTTCTTCAACTACAAGATGAGATTATCAATTTAACACAAGAAAGTTAAACATATATTTGAAAATTGCTTGATAGACATCTTAATGAGTAGTATTAATTAAGTAAAAACAATAGAAAATATCAAGTTTTATAGAAAAAGACTGATTTCTTACGATTTTTATCAACTTAAGAGAAAAAACTTAAACGTACATTTCAGTTTTTCAACAGCTATAACCTTAATGAGCATTCATAATTAAGTAAAAAACAATGAAAAATATCGATTTTTATAGAAAAAGACTGATTTCTTACGATTTTTATCAACTACAAGATCAATGTATCGACTTAAAGCTTAAAACTTAAACATACATCCTAGTTTTTCAACAACTATAACCATAATGAGTATTGATAATTAAGTAAAAAACAATGGAAAATATCAAGTTTTTTAGAAAAAGACTGATTTCTTACTATTTTTATCAACTTAAGAGAGAAAACTTAAACGTACATTTCAGTTTTTCAACAGCTATAATCTTAATGAGTATTGATAATTAAGTAAAAAACAATGGAAAATATCAAGTTTTATAGAAAAGAATGATTTCTTAAATTTTTTCAACTCAAACTTCAGAATATCAATTTGAGATAAAGAAATTTAAACGTGCATTTCAGTTTTTAAGCGGCTATCACTTTAATATCGTCTTAATGAGTTTTGTTAATTAAGCAAAACAACGGAAAATACCGATTTTTAAAGAAATACACACACACACACATTTGAATCTACGGGGCATTCTTCATTACGTCATATCCAAACTAAAACTTTTTTCTGCAACCCCTCCACTCATGCATTCCAACTAGGGGAAACACACAATAGGGTTCTGACGTCACAACTTGCAAAGGTATACAACAAAACTTATTTTGAAAAAAAAATGTGAAAAATGTTTTTGAAAAAAATTTTTTTTTTGTAAAAATATTTTTTGAAGTTTTGGTTTTTGTAAAAAAAAATTTTTGTTGTAATTTTTTTTTTTTTAAAAACTTTGTTGTGAGTTTTTCACTTTGTGATTTTTTTGTTTTACATTTGTGTGTTTTCTTTTCATTTTTGTAATTTTTTTATATTGTAAATATTTTTTGTTGGTATTTCTAGAAAATAGTGAAATTATTTTGTAAACTTGCATATTTTTTCATACATCTGCTTATTTTTGTATGTTCTTATGCATTTTTTAAGTTGTGAGAGTGTTGTTTCACTTAAAATGTTATGTGTATGTATGTGTGTGTAACCTATTTTATTAATGTAATAGGTTTTAAGAAAATAAACACAACGATATATGCATATAAAAGAATATTTATTGTGAGCATTTAAAGAATACATTGCAAAATAATATCTATACATTCATGCTAGTTAGAAGAATCACGGGTAACAAAATTACTTTTCAGCAGTGTGCATGTCTTCCAAATTTTAAGTTTGAGATATTGTGGTAAGTGTTATGAAAATATGATGGATATATAGTCTAAATATCTTCCTTTATGTCTAAATTCTTCAAACGTCTGAATAATTTTTGAATATCTTCACTAAGTTTACATATAACTGACGATGCTTTATATGACGATGTGTGCATTTTTGATTCACGCCTTCTTGAAAACAGCATTTGGTAATCTTCCATAGTGTAAGGTTTTTCACCTGTATGGATTTTTGTATGTTCTGTTAAATTCCATTTACTTAAGAAGTGTTTGTAGCAAATAGAACACATCTGTAATAGAAATAAATGCAAACAATTAGGATTCTTTTCAACAATATAGGTTAAAAGGCATTTGTTAAAGTGTAGGTAGTAAGACAAATCATTTTATATTTACTCTAATTACGATTCATATACGAATTCTAGTATTTTTCATACTAGAATGTAAGTACTTTTCAAGTACTTACATATGCATTATTCACTAACGCTACATGTGCTAGGGGTGAATCATTCAGATCATTAATTTCTGAAGTTTGCTGCTGTTTTGGTTCACCTTGTTGAAAAATCTGTATAATGCAAGAAATATATATTTAGTAAAGGTTTTAATGTATAAATAAGCGCTTATTTATTTATTTTTATTAAATACATGTATATTGCAATCAAATTTCTTCTACGTTTAATATAAATTAATTTTTTTCATTTATTCGAATGATAGAAATTCCTCAGAGGCGTACATATCTGTAATTTACAATCTTTGTATCAATGTACAATCTCTGTATTTAATCTGTACGTAATTTTCAGAAAAAGTATGAAACACAAATCTTTGTATGATGATAAGCATTGTGGTAAAATTCACATAGTTTGGTTTCGAAAATAGGTTAATTGAAATATGAACTGTTAAAAATTAAAGATTGTATTCATACATACTATGTATAATCAAAAACTATAAACATTTTATTAATATTTTAAACAACTAGATGGATGATAATTCGGAAGTGTAAGATGGAACTTATAATTTGATTAATACTATGGAAGGTCTAACTCAAGATAAACCATGTATACTATGTACCATTGAAACTATAAAGATAGTATTTATATTTTAAGCAACTTGATGGACGTTAATTCAGAAAGCGCTGAAATGTAGGACGAAACATAATTTGATTAATAATATGAAAGGACTAACTCAAGACTATGTTTATTTATTTATTTATTTATTTATTACTGCTATTTATACAATAAACTGTTAACAATATACATTCCTATCAATTAAAAAATCGACACTTAAAAGAATACATATTTACATGATGTAAAATCAATTTCTAGATAAGGTGTCATACTTTGAAATATTCAGTTCTAAACATTCAATTTTTCGAAGTCTCCAATCTGATCTTTGACTGATAAATTCTTCAAATGATTGGTTAATTTTTGAATATCCATCATTGTAACTAAGCAACCTTCTTCATTTTTCTCAGGATGAAAAGTTAGAGTTTCAAACACTTCGAAAGCTGGTATTTCATGTTTTATTCTTTTAAAGTCTACAGTGGGTAAAGGCATTTCACTGTTAACAGGAACAAGACGTTTTTTAATATGGTGTGTACGTAAATGTTGATTTAAATTTAATTTATTATTAAATTTATGTTTACACTGATCACATGTATGCTGTAGGTTTTGATGCACTTTCAAATGACGGTTTAGTCTATTTTCATTTGAAAATGTTTCCTTTCATTCATTACAATTGAATTGAGGTCGATTGTGAATATGCATATGCTGATTTAATCTATAACGATAGCTGAAGATCTTCTCACACTTTTCACACTTAAACAGTGTACGATGTTGGATTTGATGAATTTTTAAATGGTGATTCAACTTATTTTCACTTGAAAACAATTTCCCACATTCATAACAATGTAATTGTGGTCTATTGTGAATATGCATATGCTGATTTAATCTATAACGATAGTTGAAGTATTTCTCGCACTTTTTACACTTAAACAGTGGACGATGTTGGACTTGATGAATTTTTAAATGGTGATTCAGCTTATTTTCACTTGAAAACGATTTCCCACATTCATAACAATTTAATTGTGGTCTATTTTGAATATGCGTATGTTGATTTAATCTATAACGATAGTTGAAGGATTTCTCACACTTTTCACGCTTAAACAATTTTCTGGTTGGATGTGTTTTCATATGAGTTATTAGAGCACATTTCCTATTAAAAGATAATTTGCAAATTTCACATATAACAGGTGATAGAGTATCATACATCATCATATGCTTTTTTAATTCGCACTTTCTTGAAAACAGTTTTTCACAGTCCTCAGAAGTAAAAGGTTTTTCATTGGCATGGATCTGTATATGTTCTTTTAAATTCCATTTAGATGAAAAGTTTTTATCACGAAAAGAGCAATTCTGTAAGGGAAATTAATGTAAACAGTTAGATATCACTCTAATATTACAAATAAAAATACTTATTGAATATAGGACAAAATATTTTAATGTAAATTTAACCTAATTATATATAGTGTATGAATTCTAGTATTTAACATATAAGTAACTTACATATGTATTATTCTTTAACTTTGTATGTGCTAAGGTCGAATCAGTCGGATCATACATTTCGGAAATTTGCTGCTGTTTTGCTTCATCTTGCTGAAACATCTGCGTAATAAAAGAAGTATATTTATATACTTAATAAATGCTTAATATATAAAAAATATTTTTTTAAATTTATTTTTATTGATACATATATATTGCAATGATATAATAAAACTTACTTTATTCGTTAACGAAGAAAACGGTTTTCACTTGCATTAAAATCTGGAAATTAATCAGAGTTGTGCACCTGCCAACTTCCCTCTCAAGTCTAACAGTGGGAATGCAAAATGCTGCGCTGCTTTTCGAAAATTCATATTGCTGTTAATCGTTTATGTCACGTGACAATTTGCGCATGCGTACAAATAAGTTTTATAATAAATTGCTAATTTGATTAATAATACGAACAGAATAAGTAGAATCAGTCATGTATACTATCTAAACTCTAAGCAGTATTTATATTTTAAATAACTTGATGTTTGATAATATGGAAATTTCAAAAAGGTGAGGTGAAACATGCCAATTTGATTAAAATGTGAATCGAATAACTCAGAGAAGTTTTCACATGTCAAGTTTCTGAAACAGTAAGAAGTGACTTTTTCAGTTTCTAGAATAAAAAAATGCATACTATTTGTTGAAAGATGTCGAATGTAGTCAAGACGTGAAAATATAAATATGAGCATTTTAAAATGACATTCAAACTTTTAAAAATAGTTAGTTTGGCAAGATATTGTAATAATATATGTAAACAAATGTATTTCAAAGTTGAAAATTTGTGTAAAAAATTGTCTTTTTTGAAAATCGATATTTATTTTCGTTTAATTAATGATACTTATTACTTTTCAGTTGTTAAAAACTAAAATATACGTTTAATTCTTCTGTTAAAATTCATATATCCATGTTGGAGATGAGAAAAAATAGTCTAAAACTAAAAAAAATTGATTAAATTCGTCTTTTTCCTCTTAAAATTATTATTAAACTAGTGTAAAACTAATAAAATTTGTTTAAATTCGTCTTTTCCCCACTGAAAAACTAATATTTCTATTATTTTGCTTAATTAATTACACTCATTATGACTTCCAAATTTTAATTTGGAGATGTTGTGGTAACTATTATAAAACTAGAATGGATAAATAGTTTAAATCTCTTCTTTTTTCTCTCTAGGTGATACTTTTTCTTGAACGTAAACATTTTGTTGTATACCTTTGCAAGTTGTGACGTCAGAACCCTATTGTGTGTTTCCCCTAGTTGGAATGCATGAGTGGAGGGGTTGCAGAAAAAAGTTTTAGTTTGGATATGACGTAATGAAGAATGCCCCGTAGGTTCAAATGTGTGTGTGTGTATTTCTTTAAAAATCGGTATTTTCCGTTGTTTTTCTTAATTAACAAAACTCATTAAGACGATATTAAAGTGATAGCCACTTAAAAACTGAAATGCACGTTTAAATTTCTTTATCTCAAATTGATATTCTGAAGTTTGAGTTGAAAAAATGTAAGAAATCATTCTTTTCTATAAAACTTGATATTTTCCATTGTTTTTTACTTAATTATCAATACTCATTAAGATTATAGCTGTTGAAAAACTGAAATGTACGTTTAAGTTTTCTCTCTTAAGTTGATAAAAATAGTAAGAAATCAGTCTTTTTCTATAAAACTTGATATTTTCCATTGTTTTTTACTTAATTATCAATACTCATTATGGTTATAGTTGTTGAAAAACTAGGATGTATGTTTAAGTTTTAAGCTTTAAGTCGATACATTGATCTTGTAGTTGATAAAAATCATAAGAAATCAGTCTTTTTCTATAAAAATCGATATTTTCCATTGTTTTTTACTTAATTATGAATGCTCATTAAGGTTATAGCTGTTGAAAAACTGAAATGTACGTTTAAGTTTTTTCTCTTAAGTTGATAAAAATCATAAGAAATCAGTCTTTTTCTATAAAACTTGATATTTTCTATTGTTTTTACTTAATTAATACTACTCATTAAGATGTCTATCAAGCAAAATTCAAATATATGTTTAACTTTCTTGTGTTAAATTGATAATCTCATCTTGTAGTTGAAGAAATCTAAATAAAATGGTTGAAAACTGAAATTTTAATTGTTTCGCTTAATTAATAATACTCATTAAAATTACGGTTCTTCAAAATTCAAATATAAATTTAATCTTCATCATATAGTATGATTCTGTGTTGAGATGTGATTGACAATATTTTTTGAATTGGGAAGGTTGTTCACCTCTCTGTTACAATAGAATGTTCCTTTTTCCCACTAGGGCGCGTTCGAGGAGGGGAATGCATGGTGGGGGGCATTAGGGTGGCGGTGGGCGCAGGAGGGACCAGGAAGGATGGTGGCGGGATGGTGGTGGCGGCGGGACGCGGACGGTGGCCGGTGGGATCGTCCCACCGCCGGCTGAGCTTAAACTCTTATTTTCCTACTACTATTACTACATAAGGATAATTTATTTTTTATGCCTAATAATTTATGATAACTTAATGTATGTTTCTTATTTTTTAATTTTCTATCGTAACATGGTGGAATTTGAATATACTATTAGAAGTAATTGCAATAGTAAGAAGGTGATGATAGTAATATTTGCAGATGAGAGCACAATTGTTAGCAGTCATATCTACATATGTAATGATTAAATTGTTTTGAAGTGTTTGGATATGGGATTTAAGGGTAAAGAAAGAAACTGAATTTTTAGCAATATGTAGTTTTTGTAATCGTTGTTCCAAAAGAACAATCACATTATGCTTTCAATCGATCTATATATATATATATATATATATATATATAAGATTGTGTTAAAATGTGCGTCCAATGTTTTGTGCAATATTGTTTTATAATGTTAATGGTCTAATAAATATCTTTGAATTATTTTTTTCCTATTGTCACGAAAAATCTGACTCTTTGACAAGGCTTATGGTTCAAATCACATTCCAATAATTTGCTAATTTTTTACCTGATCTACGGGTAACCTTGTATATGTACATACATGTGTGTGTTGGTGTGTGTATGTGTTCTCGCTTATGCGCTTACATAATTTATGTTATCTTATTTGCCTTCTTTTAAACTAATACTAGTTTTTACTTTCTGGGAAACAATTTATCACTTTAACATGCTACCATGCATCAGCATGTCTCACCATTGACACACGACCATAGGCGTAGAGTTTTCAAAATTATTGGAGGGGCTCATTCAGTGACGTAGTCGGGGGGGGGGAGGGGAAGGGGGGGAGGAATCTGAACCCCTTTGGAACGAGGAATTAATTATTTCACCGTGAATACAAAAACATTAATTTCTAAGACGAAATTTCAAAAAATAAGGGAAAATTCCGTTTTAGACAGGTTTTTCGTTTTAGCAGGTAACTTTTTCAGGAATTAATTTAGTTATGACAATGGAATGTTTCAGATTGAGACAGTATCCTTTTATAGACTGCTTTCGTTTATAGAAAAGGTTATATATTTATAAAGTGAAATCTGTGAAAAAGCAACTGCAAAGGATCAAAATAATAGGTTTGACAGGTCCCTGCAGACTATAATAAGTATGATTGTATGGTAATCCTTCCATCGGAGTCCAGATGAAAAGTTGCAAATATTTGTTATAGACATGTTCCGTTTTGGCAGGTTTTAATATACATATAACAAATATATATAGATATAGATATATGTAAATACATCAAAAATCGGAACTGAACCGGACCTGTGAACCTACCTCGGACCTACTGTGAATCAGAACTGATCTTAATCAGAAAAATACTGTAGTACCGTTGAAAACATTACGTGGAAGGTACTTCTACAGTTTATGATTTTGAAGAACACTTCTAATTTTCAATACACCTTCTAAAGCAGAAACCAGAAACCAAACAAATGGAATTTTACGCCTTCTAATTCCGTCTTAGTCTTAGTAGGTTTCACTATACATATATATAAACATGAAGAAAAATTCTAGACACCCCCTTTCCTTTCTGAAAAGAAAGCCCCGCTACATTACTAGGTTTATAATCCAGGCATTACGTGCTCAAAAAGAACAAATAAATGCAAGTTTTGGTGTAGTTTTGATTTTTGGTTCCCTTTATGTTTTTTGTGTCGCTGAACACGAATCTGGCATTATCGAACAAAATTTCTCCCCGAGAACACGTTTTTTTGACAAAAAACGAGGATTTTTTTCGTTTTTTCTAAATAACTTCAAAATTATGCATTTTACATAAAAGTCATCAATGCATAAATTAAAGAGCACAAAATTTCCTACATTTTATGTATTTAAAGTTTTTTTTCTCTGATCAATGGTTTAACCGTGAGAGAGCCGCAAAAATGGGTGTGAAAAGCAGAAAATTCTGAAAAACGTGAATTACAGCACCGTACGTCGATGAAACATGAAAAACAACCATTTTACGCAAATTTTCCCCACTTAATAATACTAAATATATTATTATTGACTATATTTTATTAATCTGATGTTCATTGTTTCTTTCATAACTAAAAAATAGATAAAAATGAGCATATTTGTGATCAAAATGTTCATTTGCTATTACAAAATAATAATAGTAATAATTTCTTAATTTACTTTTAAATAATGTAAATAAAATAACTAAAACAGGCTTTAACATATAAAAGCTGACACGGATTCCAGTTCTTAAAGAGCTAGAAGTTCAAAATGTGGGTGTGAAAATTGAAAACCCCCGGAAAATACGAATTATGGCACTGTACATAGATTTAACATGAAAAATGATCATTTTTTAGCAAAGATTGACTTTAAATGATACTGAAGATATTATGATCGACTATATTTTACAATGAAGTTGCTAACAATAAAAACGACGACTCATTATGAATTATTATTTAATAATAAATAATTATGTACATTAGTAAGTACATTTACTTAAAAAACAAAGTTCTATTTTCGCTTTCTTTTATTTGAGGATCCCTGCTTTTCACCGACATCTACAAAATAGAAAATAGACGAATGGAATTAGTGGGTGTTTTTATAACTATCAATATTATACATAAAAGTTTTTTTAATAGTAAATATTTGATACTTTGCGACATAACTAATTCCCCTTCCATTGGGTCCTCTGATTCATCGTGTGGGCAATCCATTTTCAGATCGGTTTCAGAGTCTAGTTCATCCTCTTCGTCTTGACACATAACTGCGATGTTTTTGCAGTTTCCCGAAGCAAATCTTCTATCTGATATCTTCGCAAATAATTTTTGCTGCTGCTTCAACCACTCGTAGTCTCTCATCTCGATCAGATTTACATGTTTGCTGATACCATGCATTAGTCAGCATCTTCCCTCTTATATTCTTGAAACACACAATGGATTTTTTTTTCTGATTCTTTGTGATCAGTATGTCGTCTCTCCATATCTCTCAATGAGGTTAAACTTTATAGTTCTCATATTAGGTTGATAAATCCCTGTAACCTGTTTCATTAGCTCTTCCATGGAGAATTGACACTCGTCATCATGATTTTTAAGGTAATCGTATGTACTTTGCATTGCTCTGTCGATTGCCTCGGCAAACGTACCACGTTTCTTTTGTTCTTGGACCCTCGGCCTCCTATAAATATATTTAAAACATTTGATGTGGTATTGAACATCTGCTGCGATAAAATCATTCACTGGTTCGATGCGCTGAATTATAGCCTGCCCATAATCATCATTGCGAGCTCTTTCTGCTTTCAGAATTGTACGCCCATGTGTCGCACACTGTATACAGTACTGCGTTCGCTTGGTGGATTTTTCGCTTGTGTTGCAATGAAATCTTCCGAAATGCACAGTCCACATATAAAACAATTAGTTCGAAAATTAAACTGAGGAATTGATGATCTTAAAATTTGAGAAATGCTAGCACTTTGTTCCTCAACTGTCTTCACATAAGCAGTAATCATCCGTTCATTTACGTATGCTTTTCTACACTTAACATGTATATCTATACTGAGGTTTTCCCCTTTAGGAAAACTGCTTTCCATCCTTTCTTTCTGTATTTGCCTTGATTAACGCTGCAATACCTCGACTAACTTTCACTGACTCTTGACTTCTCTTCTAAGGGAGAGTCACAAATAAAACACAGCGACATCGTGCAAAATCACTTTAGCTGTTCACTATATTCACGAAGACACAAACAGTGAATTACTAAATTATAAGTAAGCAGTTGCATATGGAAACTGAGAGGAATGTGTCCTCCTGATAAGCTAGTGATCTGTGCGACGTATATTTCTAACAGAGGTGAGACTGGCGGGGAAGGGGGGGTTAGTATTCTACTGAACGTGGCCATAGGATGCGGGGGTGGGCGCTTGACCAACGTTATTTCACACTTGTACCCCTTCAATCAAGAAGGAAACAATTAGTTAACAACAATGCAATTAGTTAAACAATGGGATCAGTTAAAGACTATTTTAGTTATTTTATTTACATTATTTAAAAGTCAAATTAAGAAATTATTATTATTATAATTTTGTAATAGCAAATGAAGATTTTGATCACAGATATACTCATTTTTATTTATTTTTTAGTTATGAAAGAAACGATGAACATCAGATTAATAAAATATAGTCAATAGTAATATATTAAGTATTATAAAGTGGGGAAAATTTGGCTAAAATGGTTGTTTTTCATGTTTCATCGACGTATGGTGCTGTAATTCACGTTTTTCAGGATTTTTTGCTTTTCACACCCATTTTTGCGGCTCTCTCACGGCTAAACCATTGATCATAGAAAAAAAACTTTAAATACATAAAATGTAGGAAATTTTGTGCTCTTTAATTTATGTATTGATGACTTTTATGTAAAATGCATAATCTTGAAGTTATTCAGAAAAAACGAAAAAAAAGCCACGTTTTTTACACGTTTTTTGCCAAAAAAACGTGTTTCCGGGGAGAAATTTTGTTGGATAATGCCAGATTCGCGTTCAGCGACCCAAAAAACATAAAGGGAAACGAAAATCAAAACTACACCAAAACTTGCATTTATTTTTTACCAAATGCCTGGACTATTAGCTCAAAAATTCTTTTACGTGTAAACAAGAGGATATTAGTCGTTGGGGACCAGCATAATACTTTACCCATTATGGCTATGGATAACATAAAATATGAATATAAAATATGTGTAAACTATTTATAAAATGCGTCGTAATTCTTAAATAAAATTTAAACGTATATTTAAATATTTTTAATACATAGTAATGTTCTACTACGGAGTTGCGGGTCTACTTCATTATCCCATCGACCCATTTCGGCAAATTATATAAATCGCCAAACTACTCGTAAATTACACAAATTGGCATAACTTTTTATTTAAATAAAGAAAAAACAAGTAAACTGGTAAAAGTTTAATAAAAATACAAGTAAAACGTCGAAATCAATATCACTTGATGACGTAACAAACACATGTAACTCGTTTAAAGTCAAGTAAATGTGACATTTACCATAAACTATTATTGATATTTAATTTTATATTTAATAAGTGATCATCACATTGCTAGTTAAGCGTAGAAAGCAACAAAGTGCAAAATGTCCAAGTCGAGGATCGAACCCGGAACTCTTGGAATAGCACTCTCCCATTTACGTGCTCTACTATTTAAGCTACGAGGACGATGCCCAGCTTGGCATTCTCACTCATTTGTTGGTAAGGCTGCAACTGCGGCACAAGATGGAAACGTTCTCATGAGCACACAAACCTGTGGCATAACATGAGACATACAAAGAGACACAGCAAAGGTGAACATATATTTAATTTCAATTAATTTTTTCAATAAGTGAAAATACGCTTGAAATGATTGAATATTTAATAAGTGGACCATCACGTTACTAATTAAGAGTAGAACCAACTGGCTCTTATGCTTAACTAGCAATGTGATGGTCATTTATCAAGTATTCAATCATTTCAAGCGTATCTTTACTTAATTGAAAAAATTAATTGAAAAATTAATTAAAATTAAATAAATATTTAATTTTATAGTTAAGCGATAGTTTTTTGGTCGACAGGATAATCAATTAATACCGAACTGCATAAAAAAATACTTACAACTTTAAATGACAATCCTGTTAACTAGCAGTTTATTGCGTCGGATTAATCGTCTCATTTCCAATTTTGAATGAAATACAGGGTCAAGAAAAAGCGAAAAGTGTTGAAAATCGGATTACAAATATCGCGGCAAGTCATTATCTATATTTTTAAATATTAATTTCATTTTATTATAATTTTTTTTAAATAAATTTCATGGAAAGGGGAACGACCGAACTGGGACATTCTAACAAACATTTAATCTAATCAGGATATTTTGAATTTTATGAAATTTCAAATCTTTCAGATACTAAAACTCAGTCTTGTCATTTTTAAAGTACAGAATCTCTGAAATTACATAATGGTATAGTATAAAACTATAAAAAAGGAATTTTTTTAAATGTCCTTCATTAAGTCATAATTGCTGTTATGTCTATTTTAAATCATTTTTAACATCATTAGATTTAAATAATAATAATGCAAATAAGCTTAATGATAGCTTTTTATACATATAAAAGGAAAAAATAGCAATAAAAATAAACAAAGGAAAATTTATAATTGAAATAAATGGTCAAGCGCGAACATTACTCACACTCAGAGGAATCCATACAATAAATAGATGAAATATTAACTGTTTTATTAATAAAAATCGTTGCTAAAAGAATGGTAAGACTATATAAAAAACTATATAACGTAGAGTCGAGTATTACTGTATTACTAGAAAAGTATGAATATGAACAAGTATACGATAAAAGCCCAAAGAGGTTGACACGACAAGAGGTCTGTGCGAGCCCGGATCTGGCCCGTAGTCAGGCGGAATGGTTCCGAATATTCTAATGGGCCGGGCCAGGAAAAAAAATTGAACGGGCAATAAGGGCAGGGCCAAGCCGATGAAAAAAAAATAGCGGGCCTACTGACTTGTTATGAAGATTTAAACAAAAACGATATAATATGAGCTTTTTTCAATGAATATGTCTTTAACGAGAATAAGTATAAATGTGCGTCGCGAGCCGATACTAATTTGACAACATCAATACTGAAATGTAACTTGTACATCGGAGTTACTTTGTGTCTAACCCATGCTTAATAATTTTTAGCTCACTTGTGACGCGCCAAAATCATTACATTTTTTTTTTTTTTTTTTTTTTTTTCCATAGTCGAGCCGGGCCGGAACTAGACTTAATTGTTCTCAAGGTGTGTAGGGCAAACAGCGTGTTTTATGAAAGTATTAATAGCGATAACGAACTTACGTTAGCGTAATATTTGGATATATACTTCTTAGTAGTTCTTAAATTCATTTTTCAACAACGCGAATGGTTGGTTAGTAATTTTTAGCTGTAAAGGTATAAAATTAACAAGCCTGACAATTGAAGGGATTTGGAATCGAATAGCGTTTTCTATTTTTATTTATTTATTTATTTTTGGTAAATAAGATACTTGTTGAAATATAAGAGATTCTTGTCACGTGATTCCAGATTTTTCTCCCTTCCCATGCTCGCTTCTGGAAATTCGATTCAAAACGCTAACCTTGAGCGTATTTTCTTAAATTGCTTGTATAAAAAAAAAAAAAAAAAAAAAAAGATAACGCTATTCGATTACACAGTTTCTGAATGAAAACACCTGCTATTCATAAGCGTTTCCGAAAAGAAATGAATTAAAAAATGTATCAAAAAGTAGGTCCTTTGGATTTGAGGAAGTCTTTAACAAAATGAGAAATATTTTCTTAAAACATCTTTTTATTATACAGCTTCAAAAGTTATTATGTTTTTGATTTTCTTTTTTCTTCTTTTATTCTAAATTATATTATTTTTTTTTTTTTACTGAATCTTTATTTGAATGTTGAAAGTCTAAGAATCTAATTAATCATTAATGTTGCTATTTTTTTTTTTTTTTTTTTTTTTTTTTTTTAATAAAATATGCTGTAAAATTATCCCATAAATATGTGTGCAGTATTCTTTAAAGAAATTTTTATTATACAATATTTTTTTTTTTTTTTTTTAAATATTTGAAATTGTACTGGGCTGGGACTGGTTTCACTTGTATCTATACGATCCGGGCTAGAAATGTAAAAATATAAACAGGCCGGTCTGGTCCGGGCTCGAACCTGGAAATTCCTCTGTCACGACCAAGAAAAATTGAAATTCGGGCTTAGCAAGAGTTAGCAAAAGAAGGAGGGGGTGGGGGTAGTTCTTACTTTATTAGGTTGCAGTCAGTGGACAAAAACCGTCCCGAGTTCAAATTTCGGGCCTGGCACAGATCCGTAAAAACTTTTAATCTGATTACTTATGTAACACAAAAATAAATTATTTAAAATAATAAATAAGAACAATTGAAATAGTCGAAATTGTGTCAGACCAGATCGGCCCGCGGCCGGGCTTGTTTTCACCGATTTCTGTACGAGCCGGGCCTATAAACATAAAAATGTAAACAGACCGGTCCCGGGCCTGAAAAATCCTTTCGACACGATCAAGAAAAACTGAAATTCAGGCTTAAATTGAGTTTGCAAAAGTAGGGAGAGGGGGATGTAGGCTAGAGATCTACAAGAGTCGGGCCTCGGCCCAAAGCCCGAGCCCGCCCGGTCCGCGGACCGGGTTCAAACCGATTTCCATCAATGGTATTCGAGCCGGGTCGAACTTAGTCACTAATCTTTTCGCGCCGGGCCGGGTCTATCTTATTTTTTTTCGTACGAAGCCATGCCGGATTTCATTCTTCCTAGTCTTCACGGACCAAACTAATCAGTTCTGGTTGAATCATTCCGTATGAAAACCCTTTTCTCGACCTGGCCATGTCTGTTCAAAAATCAGTAAAATTTGGCTTGGTCTAAAAATTTTTGCAAAAGAGGCATATACTTTTAAGACCTCTTTATTTTACAATATTAGAATTTATTCTTTTTAAAGAACCGTAGATTTCTACGCTTATTAAAATAGAATCAAACACGTAAAAAAAAAAAGCCTGGGACGGAATTTTTTTAACCCATTAGTGCCTGAATTTTTTTTTCAACTTAATATTTTGCTTAATTATAGAAAATGGTATAAAATGAACGTAAAAAATAGAAAAAAAATTCTAGGTTAAAATATATTTATTTAATTTATAAAAATCTAAACGTCCCAATTTTGGGACGCTAGGCACGAAAGGGTACAGGTTTTTCACATTTTTGGATCTTGATTAAAATTACTTTTTTAAGATAAAATATCATTAAAAATAAAGGAATAACAACCTTTTACTAAGATAAGACATCGAAATACATTTATAAAGTAGAAAATATATTTAAAGTTATTTAGAAAATAATAAATTTTTGTTACTTTGTATGAAAGACAACGAAACATTTTTCATGCAATCCAATGTTACATTTGCTATACTTTCTTGTGACCTTTTTTCCAGTTTCCACATCGTAACTGTGTTTTATTGACTTCAACATAGTGATTTAAGCCATCGTATCTAACTGAATCTAGTACTTTACATCTGCGTATTTTAGCAATAGGTCTCCCTGGTCCAGGGAGATTGTTCGTTGACCGTTGGAAATAAGTTAAGCATATTTCTCGTCTAAAGGCCAGAAGATCTAGTGGTTTCGAAGAAGAAGATGGGCATAATCTATATATTTGCCAAGCATTTTGAAGTGCACTTTCCATCTCGAATACAAATAATGGCCACCACCATTTCTTAGAGCGTATGGAACAACGATATGCATTTAAATTTTGGTCCATACGATCTGTTCCCCCCATGTACTTATTATACTGAGATACTACATTAGGTTGATCAATTGCTATTATTTTTTTTCAGCGTTAGACCAACGTTTTGCTTTTACTACAGGATCAACGCCGTGCACATTAGAACCAATAGTAACCACATTGTTATCTCTCCATCTCACAATTATCATATTTTTCACCTCATCTAAATAATATTCATGGGCACCTCTATTCCGTTTTTTGAAAATTTTAGCATCTTCTAGAGGACAGTCTTCAGTTCGATTGGTACGTATGGTCCCCGTTGCTCCAATATGTCTTTTAGATAATTCATCAATAAGAGCAGGACTAGTAAATAAGTTGTCGAAGTAGAGGTCATAAGGCTTGTTTGCAGGTAATTCAGATATTAAATCTAATACTACAGATCCTCCCATTCCTAATCCATGAATGTCTGTAACAGTTCCAGCTCCCTGGTATGTTTCAAATTGAATTAAATATCCAAGTTTTGTATTCAGAGCCCAAACTTTATAACCAAATATAATTGGTTTACTCCTGATGAATTGTTTGCATGTATGTCGGCCGTAATATGGTACCATGCTTTCGTCTACACTTAATTGTTGCTCCATTGGATAGTAGAGTAAAAACTTCTCATTTAACAATGAAAAATAAGGACGCAGCTTTGACATTTTGTCTTTCTTATCGAGTTTGTTGTTATCTGCAAAATGTAGGTATTGCAATATTTGCTCAAATCGATTTCTGCTCATTGAAGAACTTATTGCAATATTATTTACATCAATAGATGGATCCCAGTACAATCTTCTTCTGGGTAAATCAGCATAACCACTTGTTAAAAGAATGGCAGTAAAAGTTCGGAGTTCTTCACAAGTGACTGTAAATGTCATGCATCCTTTCTGCTTAGCATACATAATGCTTTGCTCTTGAATAAGTTTAAACAGATCATCATTAAAAAATAATTCAAATAATGATGTTGGAGACCAGTGAATGTTCAAAAAATTTGGAGTGGTTTCATTCCAATCTGGTATTTGACGTACTAAATCGTCATCTTTCCACTTTCTTTCGCTTTTTTTCTTTTTACGTTTTTTAGGAGGTAACCCTTCCTCTTGGGGATTTTCAGGAGATGAATCTCCGACTATTTTTGATTCCGAATCCTTGTATCTCAATTTCACCTCGGCTGAAGCACTTAATTGTGAACCAGATAAATTATCAATAGAAATTTCATCTTCAGGACCAATGTCTTCATCCGTTATATTACCATTTGTTGGAGGAGTAATTATAATGTCCGCATTCATGAACTCTTCATCATCAGACAATTCCTCTAATAGAGCCAATGCTTCTTGAACAAACAAACTGAAAAAAAAAAAAAAAAAAAAAAAAACATTATTGAATTGATAATTATTTTTTAAATTTATAATTTATAAACTTTTACTAAATGAATGGCTTAAGGGTCAGGAGGGGGTTCCTTCCCCCTTATAAGAATAGAAAATAGATGTTTATAGTAAAAAAAATAACCCAAATTATCTAAAATCATTTTGTAACAAAGAAATATTTGATGCATAAATAGTAACAAAAGAAATAAGACTTGCATTTATTTAATTTTGAATTCCTAATTAAAAATTATTTACATATTAGAAATGAGCAATCACTAATATAGTATATATATGCATATAAATATATACATATATTAGTACATATGTTAATAAACTCAGGATGTCAAATACTAAAATAATATAAAACATATCGTTATGTTATGAATTTTCACTATGCCAATCAGTGTTGAATTCAGACCCTTTTCTCCGAGAAGGACTTCTGTAGCTCCGGAGGAGGGGGGGGGGGGTCCGGGAGAGAAATTGCATTTTTTGACCACTGAAAACTCTAACCCGCCAAATTTTCTGGGGGGGGGGTGAGCATTTCATTGCTACCAACGGAATGTCTCTCCCCCCCACGCTACCCCCTGAATCCAACAGTGATACCAATGGCTAAGAGTGTCGCGGAAGGAAGGTTTTTCAATCAAGCCCCCCCCTTTTTATAGTAATAATAAAAGAAATTACTATATCCAAATAATAACCAAATAATATTAACCATTTTGCAACAAAATAAATATCATTAAACATCGATTGAATGCACAGACAGAAAGGAGAAAAACAGGCCCCCTTTCGTGCCTAGCGTCCCAAAATTAGGACGGTATTGGAAGGCTAAAATTCGAACAAAAAAGTAAAAATCTGAAAAAATACAGAAATACGTATTCTAAAGTAATGTTTTATCTTTAAAATAATACCATTTATAAAATAATTGATACGAAAATAAAAGAAATATATTACCTTTTATTTCGCGCCATATTATTCCAGGAAAATCCCGCTTTCTGCAAAAACAAACGGTATTTTCAGCCTTTTATTCTTAAAGATGTGCTGCCATCTATGAATAAGTATTTAAAGCGAATACTAAAAATAATCTTTACAAAGTTTTGAAAATATATCATTGTAACTTTTGTATTGGGATTTTTTTAAATAAAGCGTCCCAAAATTAGGACGCCAGGCACAAATGGGTTAAAACTGAAAATTGGAAATTTCTTTTAAGCTTCTTTTAAACTGTTCATCCGTGCAAAATGAATACAACAATATGCAAAAAAGAAAGATATTAAACATTTACACCTGCTAAAAAGGGAAATTATTATTTTTTTTCCAATGCGATTTCGTCTTAGAAATTTTTACTTTTACCATATACCATTTTTTAGATTTTTATGTCTCCATTGTATGGAATATGGATTAATAATACTAATGATAACTGAAACATTTACATACAACAAACAAAGGTTCATTAAAAGCAAGCCTATGACACTTCTGCATATGAAAAAAAAAAAAAAAAAAAGAGAGAGAGAGAGAGAGAGAGAGAAATAAAAATAAGTTTTTTTTTTTTTTTTTTTTTTTTTTTTTTTTTTTTTTTTTAGAGCTCTTTCGTAAGAGTAAAGATCAATGTTCTGTAGAAATTCACTCGGGCCGGGCCGGGTTTGGGCCGAAATTTTAACTTTTTTCTGAGCAGAGCCGAGCTCGGGCCTTGTTTTTAGCAATTATATCGGGCCAGGTCGGGCCGCTAATTTTCTTCTATGGAACCGCGCCGGGCTCGGGGTCAAAATTTTAACTTTAATAACGAGCCTAACCGGCCAATTTTTTTTTTATGGATCGGGCCGGGCTCGGGGCCTGGAAATTTTGGCTCGTGCAGTCCTCCAATGTAGGCTATTTTTTTATAAGGTTGCTGTCAGTCGAAGAAAACCGTTCCGAGTTCAAATTTCGGGCCCGGCCCAGGTCCGTGAAAACATTTAATCAGATAACTTAAACAACACAAAAATAAATTATTTAAAATAATAAATAGGAACAATTGAAATAGTCGAAATCGTGCCGAACCAGATTGGGCCGGGCCTAGAAATGTAAAAATATAAACAGGCCGGGCCAAAATAATTTCCCTTTCGGCCCGGAACCGGACCTGAAAATTCCTCTAGACACGACCAAGAAAAATTGAAGTTCAGACTTAACCTGAGTTTGCAAAAGAAGGGGATGAGGGAATGTAATTCTCCTACTTTATTAGGTTGTGATCAGTGGAAGAAAAATGCCTCAAGTTCAAGTTTCGGGCCCGGCACAGGTCTATGAAGACTTTTAATCAGATAACTTTGAAAACAAAAAATGGATTATTTAAAATAATAAATAGGAACAATTGAATACTTACTGTTTATCGGAACTATTAAATGCTTGAGACGTATCCATTTCTGCAAGAGACGGCTTGGTAACTTTAGACAATGTTAATAGATATTTGTCCATCTGAAAATTTTTTCCCTATTTTTGATTCGACACTATTGAACTGACAGTTTTGGTTTGGTCAGTAGCAAAACTCCTCTTTACTCCCCCACCTGCCATCTCCCGAGTTCTTGGAAGCTTCAAAATCAAGACCTTTTTATCCAAGGTCAAAAGGCCCCTTCTAGATCTAGATATGTTTGAGAAAACGCAACGTATCGGACACAGTCTACTTTATTTATTGCCCTCTATGTAGCACGAATCAGAAAATGTGATACATCCTGGGAACCATGTTCACCGCCCAAAGAATAAATTAAGAAAGAAAAAACTCCATGGAGACTGCTTCGTTTCACCCAAGCAATATACGGTGGAAGTTTTTTTAGGCTGTTTTTGTCGTTTGTAAAGTATAAAAATAAATAACAAATTTAAAGAAAGATTTTTTTTTTTTTTTTGGAAAACAATATACGCTGAAAAATTCTATAAAATTTGAATTTTTTCTATAATGGTTGAAGCCAAAAAATACAGCCCATCTGGAAAACTTATTGGAGGGGCCCGAGCCCCATGGGCCCATACAATTCTACGCCTATGCACACGACTAATTACGAAATAGAACGATGCATTTCATCAATGATACGCAGCCAATTTAGAATCGTCACTTACGCTGATAATTAATTTTACCTATATTATTCCCCTCATTTGATACAGAAACTCAATCTACTTTTATTTTATTCTCTTTCTCTTCATATGGCTAGAAAACCCTATGTAATTTGAAATCGTTTTAGCTGGTATCCTGGCCTGAACATATTAAAATTTTTCATGAATACATTTTTTTTTAAATATTATTTAGGAAGAAAAATCTGTAAAAAGGTCCCGAAAGTCTTATTTTTATTCCTTTTTCCTATAAATGCATTTTTTGAAAATGCATCTTTAATAACATAAAATTTGCAATTCACATCTTGTAAATAAAAGTTATTTTGTGATTCAGAGAGTGTTCACAGTTTGAATTACTCTTTGAAGGTCAAATCTAAACAGTTTTCACCTCTTATCTATCTTCTAAAACCTCTACAAATTTAAGTAAAGTATCTTTCAAGGTCAGAATGAGCTGCATGCATATATTTTTTCTTATTATTGAACCACAGAGGGACAAATGTTTTTTTGCTCTTGGGGGTTACATGACGTGACCGCCCTTGACTGTGACCCATGGTAACACGTTTTATTTTCTTTACTCGAAATATTCCGATTCTGATAATCTTGTCACAATGATATACCTCGATCACGATTCATTCTGTAATGAGCACTTCTGGTTTCCCGAATCGAGATTGAAAATTTATCAGTCCACAATCTGTGGAAGTTACTTGACCAGTAGCTGGGCACGAGTTAACAGTCTGTTCTCTTTCCAAGGTGTTGTCCTTTCGGTATCTCAAAACCTCCCAAACGTTTACGCTCGAAATTGTTTACGTTATTTACTCGAGAGAATAGCGAGTCTTTCTTTTTTAGTATCATGATTCCGTCATTAACGTCTCCGGTTCAACCGAAGTTAATCGTGATTTAGTAAGATCGCTTTCAAGAAGCAAAATGGCAGCTTGATGGGGAAGGGGGGGGGGGGTATATAATTTAAATCCAACTAACGTGATAAGCCTTCCATTCCGAACTAAATATATGCGTTTTTCTCTCGCTTAATCTACAAAATATTACATACAATCAGGGAACATATATTGATGTGAAAGCAAACAAAATACATAATATATAAATTCAAGATAATGTGATACTTAGTCTTTTTAAATGAAATTTGAAAGCGAGTATTGTATGAATTGTACTTTATCGTGTATTGGAGATTAACCTGGAAGTCCTTTCATACATGGTACATCATATAATTTTCGTTAGACTTTAATTTATTAACTTATAAATAACTGTTTGAAAGTAAACAATAACTTCAGAGAAATTATATTTAACATAGATATTTAATGTTTTATATTAAAATTACGGATTTACCTTGCCTTATTCGGTATCAATTGGTGTGCTTTTTTTAATTATTCCGAAATTCTTGTCAGACGATCTTTCAATTAATTCTGGTGTAATTTGATTAGCGCATAACGCAATGGATGAGTGATTCCAATTTGTCAGTAAAACGGTATCTAACCGTTATTTAAAAAAATAGACAAGAAATTAATTTATAGCCCAACGGTGAGGAAATAGGTATTGTTATGGAAAATTGAACTTAAAATCTACTTTTTAATGTTCCTTGATTATCATTTAGTAAATTAGCTCTCACGTTAATGTAAATGAAAATTCGCGTAACTTATGTAAATTTTATTTAAAAAATTCTGTATCAAACTATAATATGTACTTTCGAACAATAACTCATAAAAAATAGCATTGCAGCGCATTATTCTATTGCTTACTTATGTAAATTACGTTTAAAAAAAAATGGCTGTGAATCCATTGTAGTTTATCCTACTGAATGTTGCAGTTTCGTTTAGCGCACTAATATCGCGCGATCATGTAATTGCACTAATCGAGAAAAACCTATTTATTACAATGTGAAATATATTTTCTTGGGAAAAAGAATTAACCAAAAAGGTCATTCCTATTTCTCAGAATATCACATTTGGAATATCATTGCTAAAATAACAATGAAGAAAATGGTATTCAAAATTGATATTTGAACTTTTGAAGGATTATCAATGAATGAGTAGAAATTACCTTTGAAGTGTAGTTTACGTTTTTAAAGATTGGGAAATAAATGGTATTTCCAAATCATTAAGATAAAACACCAACAATCATGTCAGAAATATTTATTTTAGTAACCATTAGAATAAATCTCTGGGTTTTCTTTTTTTTTCTTTTTTGTGTGTGGGTGTGTGTCTGTGTGTGTAATTTACGTTTGGTGTAATATGCATTACTGATAATTTATTTAATGTAAAAATGAATTTTTATATACATATTGTAAATTGATGTATCAAAGTATTTTTTTATGTATTGTGATGTACACCCATTATAAAATTCTCCATGAAAGTATGTTTTTATGATGCATGTATGACAAGCTGAAACAATCATTTATTTTTAAACATTTTTAACCGACTTCCAAAAAGGAGAGGAGGTTATCAATTCGACGCGTATGTATTTTTTTTTTTATGTATGTTCACCGATTACTCCGAAACTATTCAACCAATTTCTGTTATTTTTGTTTTAAATGAAAGACGATGCTCTCGAATTGGTACCACTTCCGTTTCATAGAAATTGGTTCTGTACTTTTTTAGTAATTAGGCAAAAACTAATAAAATTAGTGATTTTTCGCTAATTTAAAGTGTTGAATACGTTCGCTGAACGCAGTGTAGATAGCATGCCCGAGAGGTCTAAGGCGTGCGATTGAAGTTCTGTTTCTCGAAAGAGAGCGTGGGTTCGAACCCCACTCCTGACATAATTTACATCCATGTAAAATTTACAATATTTTTTCCGTATTAAAATTTTTATTATTAACCGGCTTCAGAAAAGGAAGAGGAAGTTATCAATTCGACGCGTATGTATTTTTTTAACCGACTTCCAAAAAGGAGAAGAAGTTATCAATTCAACGCTTATATATATTTTTTTTATGTATGTTCACCGATTATTCCGAAACTATTTAACCGATTTCTGCTATTTTTGTTTTAAATGAAAGATGATGCTCTCGAATTGGTACCACTTCCGTTTCATCGAAATTGGTTCAGTACTCTTTTAGTAATTAGGCAAAAACTAATAAAATTAGTGATTTTTCGCTAATTAAAAGCGTTGAATACGTTCGTCGAATCGAGTGTAGACACCATGGTCGAGCGGTCTAAGGCGTTACATTGAAGCTCGGTTTCTCGAAAGAGAGCGTGGGTTCAAACCCCACCTCCGACATAATTTACATCCATGTAAACTTTACAATTTTTTTCCGTATTACAATTTTTATTATTAATAGTGCTCTCGATTATACGTTTATACGCGTATACGTATAATACGTATTATACGAAATACGGATCAACTATACATATAATACGGCATCGGCGGTTATACGTATTGCACAAAACAACATATACGGTACATCGTATATACGGATCTTATCCAAGCGGTTAAACGTATAAACGTTTAAACGTTTTTCATTCAAGATATGAAATTTGATGTTTCAATGCTTTTCTGCGGATTACAGACATTGAGAAATATCCGGTTGAGTATCCCCATCGCGATTCTCTGTTTAAAAAACTACGATGCGTTTACTTAACTACTACTTGTTATGCAGGTACCTAAAAAATCTGAATACGTTTCTCAGTTTAAATTTTGGTTTCTTTCCCAAAAAACTAAGTTATTTATTATAAATTGTCTTACATTAGTTGTGGATAGAATCAAACTAATCTTTGGAAGAGCTGTGGCTCAGTACTTAGTTCTTTTATATTTTCTTGTATCTTAACAAGAAGAAAGTAATGGATTCGAGAAATCTTTCGACTGGTTTACACTTTTTAAGGGTAAGATAGTCCGAAAAATATGTTTTTACAAAATATCTGTCTGTGACTTTATCTATATGTGGCATGAATTTTGTTCCACCAGTTGCACAGAATGAGTTTTCAGCAATATCATCATCACATAGCAGGCAGTAGGCTCTGTCATTCTTTTTCTCAGCGTACCGCCACACCCAGCTTTTTCTATTCATTTCTAATTGTAATCTAAGCAGAACTGCGTCTATAAATGCTCGTTCTTCTACTCTACGAGATACTTATACTAAGTGTCTGCGTCACGTGACACAATGGTTTTATTTTTCACCATATGTAAATTGTCTTACCGCGGAGGAATTTTAAAATAATTTACATATTTGGTAATTTTTATTATTTTCTTTTTTAAATAATTTAATTATTTTGTCCTCCCAGAATATTTTATGACTTATTTAATGAAAATTAGAAGAAACCTAATTAAACATTGAGTATGTTTAGAGTAACTTACCGGTCACTTACCGAAGTGACCAATGTTACCAACCGATTGTAGGGTAGTATGAAATGAAAATCAAGACGAATTGTGACATCAGCTACAGTTCAACAGGATAGTTTTCATTGGTGCCACATTTCGGTTTCGTACTGCCCTACAATCGATAGGTAACATGGGTCACTTCGGTAAATTGCACTGAACATGTATGTTAATTAAAATATTTATAAAGGGAAATACCAAGATCTTGGTTGGAATCCAGATAGTAGATATTTCACTGTTAGTGAAGCGAGATTAGCCAATCAGGAGTCTGATCTTTTGTGAACTTTTTGCGAACTGTTTTAAAAAATATACGCTTTTCATTGCTTGATCTCGTATGTATAAGACATACTATCAGGGCCGTAGCTAGAAGTGAACCATAGGGGGGGGGGGGGCTCGAGAGAATGTAGGGGGGGCTCATATTTTTTTTTCTCTTTCTGACGCTGAAAGATAAATTAATAACTATTCACATTGTAGGTATTATGTTTCTAATTAAACTGTTGTACTAACTTCATTTTATGCTAAGAAAAGTATAGGATGATGAAAATTTTGATTGTATAACTGGTGCAAAATGAAACATCATGTTAACTTCATATGTACATATAAAATGAGGGAGTGTTGACACACTTATTTTAGATACAATTTAGTAACTCTGAAAAACTGTGAAAGGGTCTCAAAACTAAATTAGATTTTTGATCAGAATTTCATTTGAATTTTTGGAACAGAAATTAATTGAGTGACCTTAGAATCTTTTCCAGGGGGGGGGGCTCAAAATATTCTAGGGAAGGCTGAGCCGCCCATAGCGCCCCCTTAGCTACGGGCCTGCATACTATGCGGATTTCTGTCGTAACGATACCGATTTCCAAATTATTCTCCATTCAGCGACATAAGACTGGTGAAGTCCGCTATTTAAATTAGATACGATACGGCGAATATACGTATACATTAAATATACGTATTCTTAAATATACGTTTAGTTGATACGCCTTATACGTATCCGGATACGTTTAAACGTATATTCGAAAGTATCCGTATAGCAGAAAAACGTATTATACGGATATACGTATATCGTTTAATCGTATACCTGCTATACGTATCCTATCGCGAGCACTAATTATTAACCGGCTTCAGAAAAAGAAGAGGAAGTTATCAATTCGACGCGTACGTATTTTTTTTATATATATATATGTTCACCGATTACTTTGAAACTATCCAACCGATTAATTTGGTTTTTGTGTTAAATAAAAGAGACCTCTCTCGAATTGGTACCACTTTCATTTCATTGAAATTGGTTCAGTACTCTTTTATTAATTAGGCAAATTTTAATAAAATTGATGATTTTTCGCAAATTAAAAATAACATGGACTTTGAATAAGCTCGCCGATTGGAGCGCAGTCATTATGACCCAGTGATTTAAGGAGCCAGATTTAAGCTCTGGTGCTGGAAAGAGAGCATGCGTTCGAACCCCACTCCTGACAAAATTTACATCCATGGATAATTTACAGTATTTTTTTCCGTATTTTAATTTTTATTAACTGATTTCAAAAAATCGTTAACTTTTAACTAAAAAGAGAAAAATAAACTTTTCTACCAAAAATTGAACCGACTTCAAAAACTACTACAAAGTGAAAAATAATTTTTTTTTACATAATAGTAATATGAAATTAAATTAAGAGCATAGTAGTTACCATGGGTATTATTATATTTATGTACATTAATTTGATTTTTTGGAGTCGGTGCCAGCCAAGCCAATTTCAAAAATTAAATTAAGTATCCAATGCAAATCCTAAAAGAATAAAGGGACCGACTCCAAAAAATCAAATTAATGCACATAAATATAATAATACCCATGGTAACTACTATGCTCTTAATTTAATTTCTTATTACTATTATGTAAAAAAATTATTTTTCACTTTGTAGTAGTTTTTGAAGTCGGTTCAATTTTTGGTAGAAAAGTTTATTTATTTATTTATTTATTTATTTATTTTTTTATTATTATTTTTTTTTTTTTTTTGCAAATTATGATTTGCTTGTACCACATACTGGCATCGCTATTCCAATCATGATTTATTATTCTCACCAATAAATTGTTATAGTAAATTTTGCATTGTTTAATCCGAGAATTTTTCTGATTCCATTATGCAAAAATTTCTATTTTTAAAAAACAGGTGGTAAAAGATTAAAAATTCTGTACAAGTCAGGAAAAAATAGGCATCAGTGTTGCCAGATGGGCTACTTTTTTTAATTCAAATTCTTGATTCACACCACTTTTTTGAACCAGTAAGATGCGCCTTATTTAATGCCTTAGTAATTACAGTGAAAACAAAGGGAATTTTACCGTTCCATAAAAGTGGTGCCAGTCAAGAAATCTGAATTGAAAAAAAGTAGCCCACTGGCAACACTGATATGCATTATTGAGAAGTTTTTTTCTTTTTCAAAAATATTGAACAGTTAAGTGGTTAATTCAAGTGGAAAATTTGTTAGTTCTTAATTTTTTCTTAACAAGTGGAAAGAGAAATATTATTCTAGTAATCTGAAAATTTTGCCTCTGAATCTACTTTTTACATAGAAGGGAAACATTCGTTTGGGTTTCAGGTAAACGGCATGTGCAGTGTTGCCAGTGGGCTACTTTTTTTTCCAATTCAGATTTCTTGATTGGCACCACTTTTATGGAACGGTAAAATTCCCTTTGTTTTCACTGTAATTACTAAGGCATTAAATAAGGCGCATCTTACTGGTTCAAAAAAGTGGTGTGAATCAAGAATTTGAATTAAAAAAAGTAGCCCATCTGGCAACACTGGGCATGTGGCAAAATACTTTTCAGAAAACTTCTTTGAATGTTTGACGTAGTATAATAAATAAGAATACATATTTGATGACAAATGATGTTTTTTTAAATTTGTTTCATGTTTTATTTATTTATTTTATGATTAGAGGGATTCTTGTATACAATGATTACATGTCACTATCCTTTTCTCTCTTGAAAATTTTAATTATTTTATTGTCGAATAAATACACTGCTCAAAACAATTAAAGGATATTTGAAGTTTTATATAAAATAAAGATATGAACGAAATTTTTTTTGCCGAAAACAGAAGAAGAGAATCACAAATGCAAATTTTTCTGGTTTTCAAACTGTGGAGTATGCAAATTTTGAGTTCGACGTCAAAAACGTCGCTTCAGCGGCAGCGAATGAAATTTGACTTTCAACTGGATAAAAGAGAATGAAGACAAGGATGATCGGCATTCAGTGATTGCTTTGTTTCGATGAGTACGATGTCTCAGCGAAGTCATTTGACAGATTCAGAAGCTTGGAGAATTGTTGGTAGGTTGGAAGGGGGCCAAACTCAAGGCGAAGTAGCGCAAGCCATTGGAGTGTCAAAAAGTGTCATTTCCAGGATCTGGAACCGTTTTTTGGAGAGTGGATGTGCAGGCCGAAGACCAGGGCAAGGTCGTAGACGGGCAACAACGCCCAATGAAGATCGGTATTTAGCGTTAACATCTCGGAGACACCGAAACATGAGTGCTACTCTTCTCCAACAACACCTTCGCTCGGCTACAGGCACCACGATTTCACTCCAGACTGTCCGTAACCGGCTCCATGCTGTAGGTCTGTATGCTCGCCGACCGATGGTATGTGTTAGATTAACATCAAGGCATTGTCGCGACCGCAGGGAGAGGGCAACCGAGCATGTCAACTGGAGGAGAAATGAATGGAGCAATATTCTGTTTTCTGACGAGTCCCGTTTTTCTGTGCATCCGGATAATAGGCGTATTTTCAGCTGGAGGGACCGTGGCAGTAGGAATAATCCTGCGTTCGTGCACGAAAGTGTCAGATTTGGCGGTGGAGGAGTGTTGGTGTATGGTGGCATCTCCATTGACGGGCGCACTGACCTCTACATTATTCGAGATGGAGCTCTGACTGGTCGCCGATATAGGGATGAGATCCTCAGACCTATTGTAGTTCCTTACGCTGCAGCAATTGGAGATAACTTCGTTTTAATGGACGATAACTGCAGGCCACATCGTGCAAACCTTGTGGAGGATTTCCTTTTCGAGGAAGGAATCGTTCGAATGGAATGGCCAGCGTGTTCTCCAGACATGAATCCAATCGAGCACGTTTGGGACGCTCTAGGAAGACGAGTTTTTGGCCGCCAACAACCCCCACAAACTCTCCAAGAACTGGAAAGAGCTCTTCTGGAAGAGTGGGACAGAATACCCCAACTCGTCATTAATAGCCTCATTGAGTCCATGCCTCAAAGGTGTTCAACGTTGCTGGCCACCCGTGGAAACCATACCCTCTACTGAAAATGATTTTCTTTAAAGAAAACAACTTTTCTTATTCTTTTTTTCTCATATGCACAAATTGTGTTTTTTCCTTTTGTACACAAATGCGCAATAAAATGCATTTTTTTCTGCCAAATATGTGTAATTTATTCTCATATAACCTACTATGTCTGTCGACCATGTATCAATCAGCTAAAAAGTTTCCCAGATACAAAATCCACCTAAAACTGCAATATCCTTTAATTGTTTTGAGCTGTGTATATTCTTCATTAAACCATTTTTTAGCCTGAATGTGCCATTAGGGGCTATTCATAAATGATGTCACACTTTTTTTCAATATTTTTGACACCCCCCAGCTTTGTCACAAAGTGTCACCACATTACCAAACCTCCCCCCCCCCTCTTGTCACATATCCCGCTATATTATATATATACATATGCTTGTTGTACTGCGTTAAACATATACAAAGCACTGCGTTATACATATTTCAATTTTATTTTTAAACTTTAACTATGTGTTTTAATGACATTTGTGAGCATAACAATAAAAATTATTCGTGTACTTATTTTGTATGAAATAAGATTAAAGTTTACAACAAAAATCATAACTAATATGCAATAATAATAAAATTCAATTTGAAAGAGCAATTGAAAGTAGCTGTATTTTGGAATTTGAAATGGAATTTAATATTACTTGACTTTAAATTTTATTTTTACTTCAACAACACAAAATATTTTATTTTCAAAGTAATTTCAAAATTCAATCTGCTGATTTTTAATGCTTTTATTTTAACCAAAATGTGTGATGTCACATTTCTTCTTACCCCCTTACATCCCCTTGTCACAAACTGTCACAATTTCACGACCCCCCTCCCCCATTCATGCGTGACATCATTTATGGACGGTCAATTATGGCAATTAAATGTAGTTATTTTTTGAATTACTTTTTAAATAAATATTGTCTCTAGTTTTTCAAGTATCTTTCGTTACAACAAAATCATGTGAAGTGACTTCCCCTAATAAAAAATATTCCGCCAGGGAAGGCCATCCCCTGGCACCTGAAATTAAAAGAGAAATAATTTCAGGTGATAACCATGACTACATATGTTGTCACTTGTCAATAATATAACATATTTTAAAATAGCAAATAAAGCCTTTGTGCAAAAATGTTAAAAGATAGAAAACCAACGATTATAAATGCACAAATAAAGTATCAAAAGGGAGCAAATATCTGTTTCGAATCTACTATCGAGATTCTTCTTCAGTGCAAAAACTCAGCGAGCTAGAAAAAAAAAAAAAAAAAAAAAAAAAAAAAACTGAGCAAAGAGACAGAGAGACGCAGGCTTATATACCCGCTACGGGAACGATCCCGCCTAAAGGAAAGCAACCAATGAGAAGAAAGCAGCCTGAACAACTGGGTGAACAAGTAGCGACATCTACCGGCGAATAAACGAAACAAAAACTAAAAAGCGAGGGGGAAAAAGAGAGAGATTTAAATTAAAGATTTCCAAATGCTAGGAAAATAAGGAGTACTTGATAAATCATTGACTAAGGATTGAGAATTTTTAATGATGTGGTAAGCTTCCCAAAAATTAAGATCAAGAATGGAAGGACACTTATGGATGATGGTGGTTGAAGAAAAGTTAAATTTATGTTGTGAAGACCAACAATGTTGAGCATTAGAAGAGCGTTTTAGCTCTTGATTTTTGACATATCTTTTATGTTCAGTTAAACGAAATCTAAGAGCACGTTTAGTCTGGCCAATATAAGAAAGACCACATTGGCAAGAAATTTGGTAAATACCCCAGTTATCTAAGCAATCAATGGGTTGCTTAAGATTTGAAAAAGCAATTTTATTAACACGAGAAAAAATAACATTGAAATCGAATCTTTTTAAAATTTTAGCAACTTGCTGACTGATTTTGGGGGAAAAGGGCAAAACAACTAAAGTATTGGAGTTCGAATTAAAGTTTTTTCTTTCAGATTGGGTGGATTTTGTCAATTTTCTATGAACTGAATCTAGAAATTTAGGGGAATAACCACGATCAACAGCAATAGCTTTTAGATAATTAAGTTCTTCACTGAGTAACTGAGGAGTTGAACAAATATTGGAAGCCCGGAAAACAAAAGTTTTAAAAGCCGCAACTTTCTGTTTAGGAGGATGAGAAGAATATATGTGAGGTAGAAGACTGACCGCAAAAGGTTCGCGAAAGACAGTAGTCTGAAAATTATCTTCATTGCGAATAACAAGGGCATCCAGAAAAGAGAGGCAATTGTTCGATTCAACTTCAAAAGTAAATTGAATGCAAGAATCAATAGAATTCATTACAGAGAGAATATGATTTATATCTGAATTCACTTCAAATAAAGCATAGATATCATCTACGTAACGGACATAAAACTGAAATTTTAAGATTTCAAACAATTTTATTTCAAAATAGTGCATGTACAAATCGCATAAAATCGGACTAAGAGCATTATCCATAGCCAAACCGTCAGTCATACGAAAGAAATTGCCGTTACATACAAAAGTATTTTGAGATAAGCAAGCACGAGTGAGATGAATGAGCTCCTCAATTCCGAAAAAAGAAAAATGAAATTCCCAGAGCCTTTTCTTTAGGCAATCTAAAGCCCCTTAAAAAGGAACATTAGGAAATAATGATGAAACATCAAAAGAAACCATCATGTGGACTTGTGGCTTAAAACTGTGAAGTTTCTTAATAAATTCAAAAGAATTCTTAACAGTGAAAGAATTACTGCTTGAGAGAGGAGAAAATATGGAAACAAGATATTTAGCAAGTGTATAAGAAGCCATACCGATACATAAAAGATGTGTCAAAAATCAAGAGCTCAAACGCTCTTCTATTGCTCAACATTGTTGGTCTTCACAACATAAATTTAACTTTTTTTCAGCCACCATCATCCATAAGTGTGCTTCCATTCTTGATCTTAATTTTTAGGAAGCTTACCACATCATTAAAAATTCTCACTCCTTATTCAATGACTTATCAAGTACTCCTTATTTTCCTAGCATTTGGAAATCTTTAATTTAAATATCTCTCTCTTTTTTCCTCGCTTTTTAGTTTTAGTATCGTTTGTTCTCCGGTAGATGCCGCTACTTGTTCACCCAGTTGTTCAGGCTGCTTTCTTCTTATTGGTTGCTTTCCTTTAGGCGGGATCGTTCCCGTAGCGGGTATATAAGCCTGCTTCTCTCTGTCTCTTTGCTCAATTTTGCTTTGTCTAGCTCACTGAGATTTTGCGCTGAAGAAGAATCTCGATAGTAGATTCGAAACAGCGGTTTGCTCCCTTTTCATACTTTATTTGTGCATTTATAATCGTTGGTTTTCTATCTTTTAATATAACATATTCTCGCTGAACTAAAAAAAAAATTATTTACATCTTCCATTGTTGATTTATAAATTGAACACATTTTATTTAATAAAACTATGTTTTGTTATTCATGTACACCAAGCATGTTTTGTAATATTTACTTCATTTTGTCTTAACTAAGTATAGAATTATGTAACAAAACATTTGTTTGTTTACATCTCCAGTTAAAATACAATGATAAAATTAACACCTATACAAACCTGTAAGCACAAATAATGGAAAGACTATATAACTACGCATAAAAAGCTAAAAAGTATCGAAATATAAATCGTGAATCAAATAAAATGTCTTAGTTTTTTATGGAAATTTTTATACTCAAAGCGTAGCGTTTTCCGGTCACTGTTAAAATTTTGCAGCAAACTGTCCATTCATTCAACCGTTTTTACAAAAAATAGATTTCATAGCCGTAATTTAATTCTATTTGGACCATATTATAAACAAAAATATGACCTAAAAAGAGGTAAATTACGATTAAAAAACGATTTCTTATAAAAACTGTCCAATGACTGGACAGTTTATTGCAAATTTTTAACAGAGTAGAATGATACAATTATAGTAAATTACAAGTTTAACTTTTTGAACTCCATACTTTCACATGTTTTATATGATATCTATATAGAAAAAATAAAGTTATGTTAGAAATTACAGATTTTCTCTTAAAATCTGCACATTGCTATTAGTGGAAATCGCTTCTAGAAGCAAATATGCTGAGCTTTTGATAACAGTTATAAGTAACGAGACATTAAAACCAGTTAGCACATTTATTATAAGTGTGTTTGATATTAAATTTAATTTTAGGTGCGGTCATAATTCTATAAATAGGTAGCACCTGTAGTGCTCGTCTGATCCGTCCGTCTGTCCGTATATAACAATGCAAAAATTATCCAACTTTTTGCTTCGAAATTTAATATATATAATCGTTGTAGAATTTTTTGAATCATTTCACATTTTATAAAACTGAATCAATCGAAACTGAAAAAGATATTAGTAAAAGTTTTCTTCTTTCTATTAAATCATATCCTACGTAAATAATTCAACGATATCCCATAACAAGTAATGATTCTAGGTATCATGGTGATTACGTTTTATTTAAGACATTGTCCTATTAATTTCGTCTTACTGAATTTTATATATATGTTATGGTCAATTTTATTAATCGGTTATTATTAATAATAACCAAATGATGTACTAATAAAACGTTTAATATGATACATTTATGATAATTTATCAAATTAACCGGTAAATTTGATTACTATGCAACATTCATCAAATTTACCAAAAGGCGCAGTTATTATTAATAATTGCCGATTATTATTAATAAATACCGAATTTATCAAAAAAGCTGGTTAATATGATACTTTTATGCGAATTTATCAGATTAACCTGTAAATTTGATTAATTTGCAACATTTATCAAATTTACCAAATGACGAAGTTATTATTAATAATTGCCGGTTATTCTTAATAACTGCCGAATTTACGAATTATAAAAAAAAAAACCGGTTAATATGATACTTTAATGAGAATTTATGAAATTAACCAGTAAATTTAATTAATATGCAACATTTATCAAATATATCAAAAGACGCAGTTATATTATTAATAATTGCCGGTTATTATTAATGATTACCGAATTTATCAAACAAACCGGTTAATATGATACATTTATGAGAATTTATCAAATTAATCGGTAAATTTGATTAATATGCAACATTTTTAAATTTAACAAAAGACGCGGTTATTATTAAAAATTACCGATTATTATTAATAATTACCGAATTTATCAAACAAACCGGTTAATATGGCACATTTATGAGAATTTATCAAATTAACCGATAAATTTGATTAATATGCAACATTTATAAATTTACGAAAAGACGCGGTTATTAATAATACTAACCGATTATTATTAATAATTACCAAATTTATGAAAAAAACCGTAGCATATATGATCGGAATAAATTTTCTATTCATCCATCTTTCCATAAGAATGCAAAAACTATTGCACCAAAATCTGAATATTTACAAAACTAGTTATAGTATGAAAACACCTCAATTTACAAGTTTGACATGCAATTTCCAACTTGTTAAAATACAATATCAAATTTGCATTAAATAATTTAGGCTTGCCTTTGTTATAGTCGATTTCAATCTTGCTGTTACTGTAAGCAAAGTCTCTATCAAACTTTTTTTTGACAAAGATAAAGAGGCAGCTTGTTATTTCTAAGACAATCGTGGACAATTTATATCTGGGGACGTGTTTGTTATTGCACATTGTTACTATTATCGTTGAATTTAAATCTATAAAAATAGATTTAATCTTAAAGCTTTTATAAAACTCAATCATTTATAAAAACTCAAACAAATAAGTGTAGTTTAGTAGAATTAAGCAATATCAAATAAAGAATTAATTGCTTGCCCTGCCATGCCATATTAACTTAAGCCGTAAATGATTTTAAACATAAATAAATGTTTAAACTCTTTAACATCTGCCATGAAATTATGGACAGAATTTTGTTCAAAGCAGAATTAATTTCATGAGAGTTACTTTTTATCGTAGAATAATTTCAACCATAATTTTTAAATCAGAAATTTATATTTTATTTATTATTATGTGCATTAAAATTATTATTATTATTATTATTATTATTATTATTATTATTATTATTATTATTATTATTATTTTACTTAACTAAGGATGAAAGTTTTCGTTTGCTTGAAAATAATTTTCGTTAGTTAACAATGAACGAATTGAACTTACTTGCCAGAAGGCCAATTGCCACCCCTGTTAAAAAAATATTCTTCGACTTATTTAATGAAACAAATTCTGAAAATAAATTCTGATTTTTATTTGCATTTGGATTTGGCTATATCAGTCTCAATAGTGTTGGAAATGGTGAACTTCAGATAATTATTTTTAACCATTTAATGAAACAAATTCTGAAAATAAATTATGATTGTGATTTGGATTTGGCTATATCAGTCTCAGTAGTGTTGGACAAGGTGAACTTGAGATAATTATTTTTTATCATTTTGTTTAAATATTATTCTGAATATATTTTTAAATTTAACATGTTAGTTATCAAAATAAGCTATCCGCTGCTAGTATATTTTCAAATGATATAATAAATTAATTCCCAGATTGTTGCTTTAAACAAATAAGTACTGTAATGTGTAAAATGGAGCACTTACTGCATTAATTAATCCTATTTAGATACTAAAGATGGCGACACTGCGCTTTTATATATGCTCAAATATATATAATTATATTATGCATATATAATTATATTATGCTCAATATAATAAAATAGATCCATTATTTGTTACGATTTTGTTAAAATATCCTTATTAACAAGGTATTTTTTATCTATTTTATTTTTTTACCTGGATTTTAAAATATATTTTTAGTTCTTCTTTTTTAGATTAAGATCTATATGTCAATATATTTTGGTATATTTTATATCTTAGTTTAAAAAAATCTAATTACTAACGATTGAAATAATAGATAGCGCGCCGTATAGTATATTCGTATTTATTTTTCTTAAAGTAAATTTTCATCGATATTAATTAAAACTTGAGTTTATTATAAAATAATTTAAATATTTCCATTAAGTTCATAATATTGTTGTTTACTATTGTTTTGTAATTTAATACTATTAATAATAGTTATTTTAATTGCATATTATTAATTATATCTTTTTGTTTTCTGATATAACTTTCTCTGTTAAATGTCAACTATAACTGTTGGCATGATGAGATTGCAAATTTGAATTTATTTTTTCTCTATCACATAGTGCAATTTATCATGTAAGTTTATCTTTATGATAATTCAATTATTGTTTTATTATTTGTCTAGTATTTTTCATTGAAATATGTTTTGCATTGGCGATTAATCGGGCAATTTAGAAATCATTTTTAGGTTTATCCTGATCTCTAATCAGAAATTAATCGCAATTAATGTGTCTATTTAGCATTGCCCTTGAGAACGAGCTGAATACCACATTTCCAAATTTGTTCCAATTTTTGCCAACTCCTCTGTTTGATATAGTTTGTTATTAACGAGTTATTTATTCCATATTTTGATGTTGAATTGTAGTATTGTCTAATGGTTCTATATATATATATATATATATAATACCATTAAAAGTAGACAAGATTCACCAATGGATTTTATCAACAAAACAATAAACCAAAACGAAGAATTAAATTGAATTATAGTAAACAATATTAACCATTTGAAATTAACCATTGAATTTAATAACTTATAGCACATTGAACATGGAAGGAAAAAAGAATAATATGAATAAAAATGAAATTTGTAGAACCAAAGCAGAATCTTCAGGTCCCAAATACTTTGGAACTTCAAATGGAGTCAGGGGCGTATTTAAGTAGAATTCATTAGGGGGGCGTAAATGACGATTTTGCCGACTAACTTAAAATATATATGTTTATATCTTTAAAAGTATGTTTCTGTATTTGTATATATGCATCTACCGGATGTCCTAAAATTGACTGACTGATTTTAAAACTCAGTAACTTGCAAATTGTGGTAGCTGTAAAATTAAATTCCTACAAGAGTGTTATGTAAGAATGTAAGATAGCAGGAGTTTTTTACCGCGATTCTCAATTTTAATTTAAAATAGCGGGGATAGATGATACTTTTAGCAACAGGCGCTAAATCTGAGCCCTTTTGGCCTCTTTTCTCAATTCTGGTGTGAAAGAAAAAGATTAAATATATGCAGTGGACTCCTAATAATAAAATTACATTGGTAACTGAGAGTCATTTCATATATTTAATCTCCTTTTGTCGCAACAAGACTGAGAGTGAAGAGAAACAAAATATCGGCCCCCAATTTAACAACCATTGCTAGCAATGTCATGTATTTCTTCTATTTTAAACTTAAGTCGAGAAACGCTGTAAAAAAACACTTCTCACATCTTACCTAACCCTTCTGCAAATATTTTTTAAATAGTTGCGACCATTTGTAAGTTATTGAATTTTTAAATCAGTTAATTCATTTTAAGACACCCTGTATGTTCTATATAAAATTCAACATTAATAACCCACCGAGATTAACTCATTAGTGCCTAGGGTCCCTTATTAGGGACAATTACAAAAAGCACTTTTCACACCAGTAAATAAAAAGATAAATAAGTACTATTTTTTAAGAGACCTCAATAAATTAAGATCAAAGTTATTTTTCTTTTAAAAGTGGTGGGAAACCCAAAAATTTCATTTTTATTGAAGAAAATAATTTGGGCATTAATAGGTTAAATTTTTCACTTTAAAACATCGAATATTTTACACTTATTGAGAAGACTATAAGATAGATTTAAAGATGGACATTCTATACTACCCCTTACGTTATATTACTATAAATATTCCAGTTGCGTATTTTCATATTAATGAAAATTTGTTTATTTTATTGCTGATAGTACAGCAGGAAATTCGAATCCAAATTAATTAAACAAGTTGAAATTTTTAGTAAGAAGTTACTTGGAATTTATTTACAGTAAACTTATTTATATTAAAAAGGATTAAATCAAAATTTATTTTATTACTCTTCCTAGGTCGGGCTGGGATAGGAACTTGCTTTTTTCCTGAAAGATCGGATCAGGCCGGGCCTAATTTATTTTTTCCGTACCGAGCCGGTACTGATTTCATTCTTCTTAGCCTTCACGAGCCAAAATATTTTGTCCCAGTTTTGAGCCAGCCTATATGAAAATCATTGTCTCGGCGTAGCCAGGTCTGTTGAAAGATCAGTAAAATTTGGCCTGAGCCAAAAATTTTTGCAAAAAAAGCATACAGTTTAAAATCGCCTTTATTCTTCAATTAAATATAAAAATTTATTCTTTTTGAAGAATCGTAGATTTCTAAGCTCATTAAAATGTAGTAAAATGTATAAAAAAGTATTTGCCTATGGCGGAATAATGTTTTAAATTGAAAATTGCGTCCATACAAAATTAATGCAATAATATGTGGGGGTAAAATATAATACATTTTTATACCTGCTTAGAAGGAAACATGTCTATAACGATTTTTTTCTTTCCTATGCGATTCCGTTTTAGAAGATTTTACTTTATACCATTTTTAAGACATTTATATCTCCAATACATGGAATACGGATTAATAGTATTAAGGATAACTGAAACATTTACATACAACATACAGCGGTTCATTTTAAACATAAACTACGTCATTTCTATATAAATGAAGATCATAAACGTTAGAAAAATTCCAAGGTATTTTTTTTTAATCAGAACTTCTCCATACAAGTAAAAATCTCTATTTAGTAGAAATTCAATCGGACTGAGTTGGAATTTTGCGGGCCGGTTTCGGGTGAAATTCCAACTTCTTTTTAGGGCCGGGCCAAGATTTTTTTCAAACAGGTCGAGCCTGAAAATTATGGCCCGTGTGGATCTCTATCTCTAGTCTCTAAAAGGGATAAAAAAACATTTTATTCAACAGACAGGTCAATTTTTCAATAATCGGCTTTAGACGTAAATAATCGACTAAATGATTCAATTATTCAACCCATTTCATTGAACTTTACCTATGTCACATCAGCTGCGGATATCTAGAAGATAAACAAACACCATCAGACTGAGAATCAGCTGCACGGATCATCGCCACATCGAATTGACGGCTGAATTTTCAATATTCGCATGTTAAAATGCAACTGGTCTGCCAAAGTCATTCTTAGTGCCACCTGCAGACCTGATTTTCGTCAATGATCGATAGGTTTATCATCAAATTTTCCTGTATTAGAGCCAGAATTTCACTATGGGCCAGAATTTTCAGGCCCAGTCCCGACTCGAATGATAGTTATCTTGGACCGGCCTATCCAATGTAAAAATTTTAAGTTTGGTCCGTTTATATTTATAGTACACAGCCCCGCCCTGCGCGATCTGACCCGATTCAATTTCTGTAAGAAAAAAAAATCACGATTTTGTCTTAACTACAATTAAGATTCCTTTAACAATATTGCATGCATATTTATATAATAAATTTACAGTATATCTTACAGTATATACAGTATATTACGATGCGTTCGCACGAGAGAAAGTACATAAAAGCAACATTAATGACTACTTTTCCCAAACGTTTCAACATTCAAATAAGGATTCATAATAAATAAATAATAAAAATAATAATAATATAGTTTAGAATACTTTTGAAGCTGTCTAATAAAAAGTAGATTTGTGAAAATATTTCTCCGACATTTATTAAAGTTTTCCCAAAACAAAAGGGCTATTTTTGGACACACTTCTGAATTCATTTATTTTCGGAAATGCATAAGATTGGCAGGTGTTCTCATTAGAAACTATTCAATCGAATGACGTTATTTATTTTTTGGTAAATGCAATGCATCTTAGATAAAATAGTTTTAAAGAAAGCGTTTTGAAACGAATTTCCAGTTCCAACATCACGAAAAAGGAGAAAAACCTGAAGCCATAACAAGAATCTTTTATTGTCAACCTTATATATATATATATAAATTACTATTGGATTCAAAATCGCTTCAATAGTCAGGCTTGTCAGTTTTAAGCCTTTACAGTTAAAAGTAATTTAAAAATGTACTGTTGAGCAATACATTTGACCACCTTACGATATATTTCCAAACATTACTTTAACAGAACATTATCGTTTTTAATTATTTTACAAAATATGTTGTCTGCGCTATACATCCTGAGAACAATTAAGTACAGTTCCAGCCTGTCTCGACTTCACTGAGAAAAAAAGCAAGCTTGATTTCAACACTGCACGAGTCTGCTAAAGAAAAAAGAAACTCAGCTCAGGCACCATGCCTGATGCCGACTTCTATGGTGGACATGCAACATTTCTGTATTGATTTATCAAACTAGCATCAGTTCATGACGAACATTTACACTTATTCTCCCGAAAATCATATTCATTGAAACTAGCCAATATTTTACCAGTTTTGCTTACTCTTTTAGATCGGGCCGGCAGGCCGACTAATTTTTTTTTACCGGCTTAGCTGGTCCGTTTAATTTATTTGCTGGCATGGCCCGTATTTTTCGTTTATCAGCCCGTTGATAAAAATGTCTTAACTATGCCGACTTGACCCGTTTGAAAATTGTCTTTATTTCGACTGGCCGACTGCGGGCCTCGGATCAAGCCTGGGCCCGTGCAAGTCCCTATCTTGTACCCTAAGATATGAAAAAATAGACGACTGGGATCAGGAAAATACAGTGATAAACCTTCCAGTTGACCACTAAAATAGAGTTTTTGACAGTTGTTTCCACCAAGTTATGGCTTTGGCAGATCAGTTGCATTTTAATATGATAATCGAGTTCTGTCCAATCCTAGAATTTTAGCCAAACTCAATGAGGCCTGTATAGTGGCTTTCCTGTCCAATAAGAATGAAGAGCATTTTTACTCAACTTTCCTTTCGTCCAATAAACAGTGTTTTTCGGACGGTACATAGTCGCCGAAGTGTGATTGTTGCCACTCCTGGGTTAAGTCCATGCACACGAAAAAATATGAATATCTTCACCGAAGTCGTCATCATCTTTAATGCTGGTTGATCTACTAGAACTCTACTCATCTACTGCAAATTCTCAAAAAAAACTAGTCTTTCACGAATTTTTTTTTTTTTTTCAAATTATTTTCAGCAGTCACGAGAAGTCGAAAAATGGTGAGGCAAACTTCGGATTTTCGGAAGAAATCCTTTAGAAAAATACTAAGGATTGGTGTTTTTTAGTGTATGCTTTAAGTAAAAACATGTAAAATTGAAAAAAAAAACGGGTGTTTTACAATTGTATTGATTGATACTGACTACCTAGAATTTGCCGACTGTCATCGAAGTTGCCGACATTAGGGGGGCGAGACGCCCCCCTACGGCCCCCCAGTAGCTACGCCCCTAAATGGAGTGTGTGGTTTCATCTTCGTATTTGCCATGAAAAAGCAAAACAATACGAATTTGGGACTACCATCACACAAAAACCAAATTATTAAACAAGGAACAAAGATATTTTACAAAAAGGAGTTGAAAGTAAGTAAAAATAATAGTTATCCATAACAAACAAAAAAGATAAAGCTGAATGGAAATATAATTGAACCGGAAAAATAATTAATAATCGATATTAACATAAAATTAAATTAATAAAATGATTAAAATTAGAATTAAGAGATAACATTCATATTAACATATAACTTAAAATACATTATTGTTACTTTAATCAGTAACATTTATTGTGACTTTACATGGTGAAAACTCATTATCTTAATATAGGATAATAAAAATTAAAAAATAAAATGAAAGAAAAATAAATAAAAAATAATAATAGTAATAATATTATTAATAATAATACCAAAAATTATATCAATAACATTAAAAATAATTTGATAATTAAAATATAGCTATTTAACTATAGATAATAACTAGACAAATATCCATATATTGGTGTAAATTAAACAGTTTAAAAATTATGTTAAAATAAATAACCCACGCTCAATATTTTTTTTTTTTATAAATAATTAACCTTTGCGTTTTTATCCAGACAACACCACCCTCCTCCGTACTCTAACATCTACCCACCCAATCAACCTATATATATATTTTTTTATTACTTTTTAACATTTTTAATTTTTTATTATTATTTTTATGTTTTATAATTTTTTTATACATTTTTTACGCAAAGAATTAATTATAATATCATGTAATATCTAATTATAAATTAAAGAATATATGAATTTTTTAGGATAACCATTATTTATAGCATCATATACAAGCTTTTTAATATTAGTATTAATTAAATGGGTAGAACATAGACATTTTATTCTATATAAATGGTTAAGTATTATATTACGATATACAGAATTATGAAGACATGATTTAAAATTAGTAAAGGTATTAACTTTAAAATTAAATACTTTCCTTTTGTCATAAATATCAGTTATAAATTGGTTCTCTTTTAATATAATTTTAATATCTAAGAAATTGATTGTATTATTAAAAAGTAGGTTTTTTGAAAGTTCTAGATTAGAAGGATAATCAACAGGGAATTGAGATATACAGGTGTTATCAGTATCAATTAAAATTACATCATCTATATATCGATATAAATGTATTGTATTATTTAAATAATGACGTTCATAGTAATATAAGTATAAGTCAGATAATACACTAGATGTACTACCACCTTGTGGTATACCAACATTTTGAATATATATATTGTTATCATGCATGATAAAATTATTATAGATAATGAAATTAGTTAATGTATGAAAATAATCAGAATCGATATTATGTGATATGTCCAACTCGTGTTGAAATTTTTTAAAAAGCTCATTTATGATATTATGTAAATCCGATAAATCTATATTATTAAATAAATCTTTAAAATCATAGGTAGTGATATTTTTTATACATTTAAGATTTTTCATAATATGGACCAGTTCATAACTATTTTTTATGCAATGTGTATTATCACTTTTTTTTTGTAATATTATATATTTGATTAAGAATTACTAATAGAAGTTTGTTAGCAGCATTATTATAAGTATTGCAACCAATTGTAACAGTTCTGAATTTAACAGGATGCTTATGAAATTTGGGTATAAGGACTAGATAAGGATATTTAAAGTTAGTAGGGTTAATGTCTAATAATTTATAGAATCCTTTAATTTTACGATTATTGGCAAGTAAGTTATCATTAATTTTTTGGAATGTGTTATTATTAGATATACTAGATTTAAGCAGTTGATAATAATAAGATTTACAAATAATGGCATAATTATTAGGAGATTTATCAACATAAGTTATTACAAAGTTTTGTTGTAATTTATTGATTTGCTTAAACAGATGCTGTGTATTTACATATTCTAGGTGTGAAACATTATATTTTAAGGACCTGGTTAATTTATCGATAACTAATATTTTCCATTGATTAAAATATTCAATGGGTTTATTATAATAAATTGCAAGTTTATAAATAAATATATCTATATCATATGTAAATTGTTTTATGATAGATTTAATGTTTAATTTGGATGGAATTCTGTACTTGGTCCCATAACCCATAATTCTTCTATGTTGTAAATCATCTACAAGATTAAGATTACCAGTAATAATATGTCCATGATCTTTATTTATATATTTTTGTAGAGAGGGGTCATTGCATTTACAGGGTAAAGTACTAGCATCAAAAGAAGATTTAGCGAAAGAATTATAGTTAAAAATCGTTCAGCCAATAGAGATGGGATACTTAAAGGTTTTAGAAATATGAATATTATTAATAGGAAATTGACAGTTTTTATCATTTAATATGGAATTAATATTGATTTTATTAAATAATGAATTAGAAAAAGTAATTACCATTTGAGTATTAGTTTGTAGATATTTAGGTTTTTTTAGTAAATTTATATTGTAAAGGTTGACACGAGTCATAATGAGATCATAAAAAACATCTGAAAAATGTTTAGAGTAAGTTTTACTGAGAAAAATATTTAAATATTGTACTATATGTTTCTTTTTTATTCCAAAAATATATTTACGTATTAAAAACCAATTGTAATTTTTTAAATAATTACGATGCAGATTATTAATTTGTTGAATTATAATGTTTTTAGGAGTAATACTAGAAGATGAACCTTTTCCTCTTTTGTTACGTGTAGTTTTAGGATTTATAAGATGATTTAAACTATGATAAATGGGAGAATAATCTGTAGTATCATTTATAGATGAAAAAACTTTAACAGATCTTTTAAAAACTTCACTATTAAGACCATAAGGATAAATTGTATTATAATATTTCATATATGAAGACTCTAAATAGAGACGCTCAGATTTATTTTTCTGTATATATATATATATTGGCGGTATAGTCCTAAGGATACTGCCATGTATGAAAACTTCCTTGCCGGAAGGCCAATCGCCACCACTATTTCAAAAAATTATGCTTCAACTTATTTGATGAAAGAAATTTTGAAAATAATTTAGGAGAAGAAAATTATGCTGGAAAAGCCGGAAAAGTTGGTCTACTGACATGTAAGTTGTCTTCCGTACTTTATACGTTTGCTGCGCCTTTTAAAAAAATGTAATGGATTTTTTTTTTTTTTTAACCCGAAAATATTAAAATATTTTGGCATATTAAAAGGAGATTAAATAGAAAATTCACCCTCGTCGTTTACTTTTTCCAATCTTATACTTTAGTTCTTTTCAATTTAATATCTCGGATACAAACTTATATTATCTACTTACTTATGTACTTTTCTTATCATATAAACTTAGCAGAATTTTTAAAGTTAATTAAAAAAAATCAGTGCAGCTTGGAAAGAAATGTTATATTAGATAATAGATTTCAAAATATTTACACCCTGTCCTATTAAAAAATCCTTCTGTCAAAGGTGTTCGTGTAATAACTGTTAATTATAGTTATTAATTTATATTGAAGCCCAAGCAAAGAAACAACAACAACAAATTGCAAACATTACGAAAAACATTTAGACACGATAATAATACTAAGCTTTATTACAACTTCGTGTCATTTATCCAGTAGTTTTCAAATCTATTAGAGTTAAACACGTTAAAATGTAATTAAAACTCCCATAAGTTATTTAATGTAAACGCCTTTCCTCGCATTTTTCCAATTATTTATTTCTATTATTATTTTTATCGCTATTTTTTTTTTCTAGAAATCCCCATTATTTAAGTGAAATTTCCAGAAATCACGGCATAAACAACCTTTCAAATGTAATTTCTGTTACCTTTTTCGATTTTATTTATTTATTACACACAATAAATTTATTCAAAGCAGGAAATAATCTCTGAAATGTGGATTTAAGAATCTATTAGAGAACAAAACCGGTAAAGTAACATTTGAATTTATTTGAGTCCATAAGTATTGCTTGACAAAAATAAACAAAATTAATGAGGAAAAGACCCTGAAACCATTTCAGAAATTTTCTTATGATTCCTTGGATTTGAAGTTATGAGACCTTGTAACTGTTCTCAAGAAATGTCACAGATTAAAATGTGCTACTTATTTTGAAAGATTATTTGTTTTAAATATATAAAGTCCAATTGAAATTACTAATTGTTCCAGTCATTTGGGAAAAAATAAAAATTATTCATTTTATGCTAAGTACATAGGATAAGAAATTGTGAAATAATGTTATATATACAGGGTGTTGACAGACAAATTCAAGGGGTAATAGTAGGATTTCAAGAGGATGAAAAATTAGCATAAAGCATGGAGTCGCAAACTACGTATTCAACCAAAATTACAGGGTCAGCAAAATTACTCAATTTGGGTTGATGGTAATAACTTTCTGAAAACAGAAATATATTAGAATAAAACATTTAACAGACTGTCTTTCTCACTTTTTTTGTAAATATGATATAAAAAAAAAGTGGTAAAAGTTTCAGATTAAGGCTCCTGCCCCAGTCAGGCGAAGTGCTCGCAAGCTAATGTTAATCCTACGAGGGGGGGGGGTATTTTATAATATATCCTTTGAATTTTGACATTTTAAAATATATTTTTCAATTCGGTAGCTGAGGTGCATCTCTACATCGCTCTTTTTTTACCTTTTCCGTTTTTCGGTGCAGATACTTTTTGTAATGATACTTTAATTTTCAGAACCGGTTTCGAAAATGTAACTAACTTTATTAAAAACATCCCAACCAAAATTGAAAAAGTAAAAAAGGAGCGAACTAGAGATGCACTTCAGATATACAATGCAAAAACTAACTAACTAAATAAATAAAAATTTCGAAATGCAAACGAGATATTAGAAAATAACCTTCTCATAGGATTAACATTAGCTCACGAGCAGTTCGCCTGAAGGGATAATGGGAGCTATTGATCCCGAGCCCTTACTTCAGTCGAAACTCTGGGCTCGACTTGATAACGGAGTAATAAAGAGGTGTTCAAGAATCATTTAACCTATTAGTGCCTAGTGTCCCTTTTTAGGGACGATTATAAAAAAGGTAATAAAGAACTTTTCACACCAGTAAATTGAAAGATAAATAAGTACTATTTTTTCAAGAGAAAAATTCCTCAGTAAATTAATATAAAAGTTATTCGTGTTTTAAAAGTGGTGGGAAACCCAAAAATTAATTTTTAATGAAGAAAATAATTTGGGCATTAATGGGTTAACAAACTTTAAGGTGTGGCAAAGCAACAAAACTTTTTCGCTTAGCAAATATTTTTGAGTGATTAATTATCCCTTTATTCAGCAAAAAGTACAGGGTGTCTCAATGCAATCTGATCGCAGATTTGCGATCCCAACTTTAACAAAAACCGAGATGCTTCAATGAAATTGGAAAAATAACAGATGTTTCTTAAATTATAAAAATGTACTATAATCAAGGAAAAAATATATACAATAATCTCTTCCAAGTTACCGAAAATTCCGAAAAGATTTCCTTTACAGATAAAAACCTCAGAAAACTAATTGTTTTCGAAATTTGAAGAAGAATTTCTGAAAATGAATTTTTATTATCTGCCTCTAATTTTCCGAAATGTTTCTGAAAGTAAGCGTTTACAGTGTAATAATCCGTTTTGTCAAATCGGAATATCACTTTTTCCGATGCTATGAATTTTCTGATAAATATTTTGATATTCAGAAAACATTTTTAACAGACAAACATACAATAATAACAGCATTAACAATAATATGAAAATTATCATTATTTTGTTACAATTGCTCCCTCAGATTCCGTTATGCACTTAAAATGTTTACTTGAAAATTGACAGAATTTGAAAAAACGATTTTCAAGTACAATGAACTGATTAACGCTTTATCTTCGGAAGTATATTTATTAAGAAATTGTTTCGCCTCAATAATTATCGCCTTTAATATCTGAAACCATACTGGAATTTTTAAATTATAATAATGTGAAATTTAGATATGTTATTTTTTTCATTAAAACTGATTGAATATATCAGTAGTTTGTAAGATATTTACAAAAATAACCAGATAATTTAACAAAAACAATTCTTATGAAGTATCACAAATCATATAAAAGCAAAATATTTAATTGTATTATGATTCTCTCTATAAATTTAAAGACTTTTGTAGTTGAACGTGATTCATATAGTTGTTTACTTAAAAAGAAAAACATATTCATGAAAATGATAAAAATATTTCCACATTTTGAAAGTATTTAGCTTCCGTTGTTTCTCTACGCTATCTAAATTTGAACGCGAAAAGTTTATTGTGTGGACAGAAAAATAATCCTTCATTATTAGACCGAATAAATAAATTTTATATTAACCTATTCAAGTCCGATTCGTTTTCATTTTTTAGCAAAAAATACTTTTACATTAATAACATTTACTATCCAAATAGATTAATTGGAGTTTAATAAATATTTCATTGTCTGAAACATAACGAATGCTGTTCTTTTGCATACTATTCAATTCATAGTCATATGACAATAGGGTAAGGAACAATTTTTGGGAGATGGTTAGAAAATATTATATTGCACCATGATTTAACTGATATTACAACTTTTTAATACTTTTCGTGCTTTATTACACATGATTTTTTCAGGAAAGTAATATGTAGGGGGAACTGGGGTACATTGATACATGGGGCACATTGATACACCCCCTCTACCGCTCACAGGGTCATTACAGGAAGTTTCACAACTGCTCCAAAATATGATGCTAGTGTATTCAACTACACACAGAAAATCTTGGAATGATTCAGTAGTTTGATGAAATGGGACGGGTGACTTATTGTTTTTGTTGTTCAAAAATAAATATGAGTTGTACAATTGAAATGCTATTATACAACTGTTCCAGTATTTTCAACCAAAATGAATACTCTCCCTAGTAAGTACAGCTACTCTTTATCAGTTCTTCATTATTTATTGTTAGATATATTGTGAAATGTTGGATTTGAGACTCATTTTATTCAAAATCGCTGTATGGGGCACATTGATACAGTCTATGACGGGGCACATTGATACAGCCTAAATCCTTTAATAGTTCATATTTTCATTATCTTTTATTATTTTTTTTACCATACACTCCTTAATTCAACCTTTTTTTTCACGAAAAATTTCTAATATTAGTTTTTATTGAAGTGAAATAGCTCTAATTTCTTTATATTAGAACATTTTATAGTATTTTTGAAAACAGAAGATGTAGGAACTTACCCAGCATCTAGTGCTAGTAGAACTAATAAAAGAAAAGGACGCCATTCTGGCAAATCTCGAATTTATATCGATTCTCCAGAGAAAAAAGTATTTTCGACATGCGAAATGTTAAGTAAGAGAAACAAACTGCAGAACAGAAAATGATACTTATATTATAAACAGAATTTTTAATATAATTATCCTTTTTTTCTGTTTATGAACCGATTTATAAACAGAAAAACTGGTAATTTTTTCATCTTTCATAAGAAAAAAGATAATGCTGGGGTTGAAGTGCTAGATATGACAAAGTTACCACAGCCAACAATCAGACAAGAAACAGCCAGAACATCAGGTCATAATATATTTAATTTTGATTGCTTTAATATTGCTTAAAAATAAATTGTGGGTGATTTGAATTTTTATAAATAAATATAAAATGGTTTTCTAATTCATTTTCTATGAAAAATATGCATTGGTATTATTTTGTCGTCATTTTTCTCAAACGTATCAATCTGCCCCGGGGATGGGGCACATTGATACAAATGACTTTTTTTGATTTTTTTAAAATTACATGCAAAAATACTATATAAAACAATGATTGTACATTTTTATAACATACTACACAAGTTTTGCTGTCACCTCATGGAATAAAAACTTGAATTTTCTACTTTCTTGACACCAAAAAAAATCTTAGAAAAAAACTGTATCAATGTACCCCAGTTCCCCCTATTTTAAATTAAAGAGTGAAACATATGTTTAAATTAAAAGAATCGTTAACGATGTAAAGAGAATTAAGCAAATACTTATTACTATTGTTATTACTAAATACCTAAACGTTAATAAAGGCATATAATAAATTCATAGACACATACTAACATTACTACATGTAAACAGTAACAAAAGAATTTGTTCAAACAAAATAATTCTCAAAGAAAAGATATGTAGGGGGATCTGGGGCACATTGATACACCCCCTGTACTGCTCACAGGGGGTGTATTACAAGAAGTTTCACAACAGCTCTAAAAGGTTGTGCTAATGCACTTAACTACACACAGAAAAATTTATGATGATTCAGCAGTTTGATGAAATGGGACGGGTGATTTATTGTTTTTGTAGGTCAAAAGTAAATTTCAGTTGGACAATTGAAATGGTATTATACAAGTATTCCAGTATTTTCAACCGAAAAGAATACTCGCCCTGGCAAGTAAAGCTTCCCTTTATCACTTCCTCATTTTTTATTGTTAGATAAATTATGAGGTGTTGGATTTTAGGCTCATTTTTTTCAAAATGGCTGTATGGGCCACATTGATACAGTCTATGTCGGGGCACATTGATACAACCTAAATTCTTTTCTAGTTCATTTTTTCATTACCTTTTGTTAATTTTTTTTACCATGCACACCTTAATCCAACCACTTTTTGCCAAAAATATCTAACATTAGTTTTTATTGAACTGAAATAACTCTCTCTCTCTCTCTATATATATATATATATATATATATATGTGCGTGTGTGTGTGTATTTAAGAACATTTTATAGTATTTTTGCAAACAGAAGACCTACGAATTTACCCAACATCTAGTGCTAGTAAAACTAACAAAAGAAAAGAACGGAAGCTTGGCAAATCTCGAATTTACATTGATTTTCAGGAGAAAAAAAGTATTTTCGAGATAAAAAATGATAAGTAAGAGAAACAAACTGCAGAAAAGCAAAGGATAATTATATTGTAAACAGAATTTTCAATGTAAATTATCCTTTATTTTCTGTTTATAAACCGATTTATAAACAGAAAACCTGGTATTTTTTTCATCTTTTCTAGGAAAGATAATGCTGGGGTTGAAGTGCAAGATATGACAATATTACCACAGCTAACAATCAGACAACGGGCAGCCAGAACATCAAGTCATTATTCATTTAATTTTTATTGCTTTAATTTTACTTACAAATAATTGTAGGTGATTTGAATTTCTATAAATAAATATAAAATGGTTTGCTACCTATTTTTCTATGAAAAATATGCATTAGTGTTATTTTGCCTCCATTTATCCTAGACGTATCAAAGTGCCCCATGAGGCGTATCAATCTGCCCTGGAGATGGGGCACATTGATACAAATGACTTTTTTTTATTTTTTGTAAATTACATGCAAAAATAATGTATAAAACAACGATTGTATATTTTTATAACACACTACACAAGTTTTGCTGACACCACATGGAAAAATAACTTGAAATTTCTGCTTTCTGGGCACCAAAAATTTTTTTAGAAAAAAGGTGTATCAATGTGCCCCAGTTCCCCCTACTATTAATAGTAAACCAGACCCAAAGGAGTCAAAGTTTCTTCACTGTTACTTAAAAGTACCATCAGTGCATAAAGGGTTAATTCATTGTAAAATTTATTATGAAACGTTTCCAAAAATTACGGGGAATTAAAAAATATATATTTTTATAAATTCTTCTATAAATTAAAAAAAAAAAATTTTGAGTTTTCTAACACTTTTGGAAATCTTGGGTGACTCGGAACAAGCAATTGTATGTTTGCGCTCGCAATTATAGTACATTTGAGGTTACATTTGATTAATGAACATCTTTAACTTTTTATTCTACAGTTTTCGAGATTTCTAAAGATAAAGAAAGATTTCCAGAATCATGGGTAATGCAGGTGAGGTTACTGTATATTCTATTTTGTGGATACTTTTCGTCCTTGTTGATTCTGAAACATTTGTCTTCTTTTAAAATGTATCTTAATTCTAAATTAAGAATTTTGTTCTAAAATAAGGGTGTCCCAGACTCATTTTAAAATAATTTTTATTTATTGAATCAAACTTTGATATTTTTGTGATGGTTAATCATAGTAAAACTTATCATATATATTTTTTTTTAATTTTAAATACAAAATTTATTAACAAAATGGTGTAATTTAAAATCGTTATAATTCGAAATATTATTAGTAGAATTTAAATTCTTTTTCATATAAATGAACAGAAATATACAATCTTTAATTTTGATTCAGCATTTTTGAAAATATTTGTTTAAATAAAAATTGAAAATATTTAAAATAAAAGTTTAAAAGAAAAATAATATAATTTTTTAAAATAATATTTTGAAAAGTAAATCTTTTTCTTTATATATATTTTTGGAATCAAAATTAATTTAAAACAATTGAAAAAGGCATGTTCCAAGTTTGAACAATTCAGCTTTAAAGGTTCTTAATTTACAGCAATTTAAATAGGAGAAATGTTGAAAAAACTCATCATGTAGAAAAACACATTTTCCAAGAAATCATTTGCATTACAACCATTTCTCCAAAGCTAGATTTTGAAAACAAACCAAAACTTAAAAAATAATATTTTATGTTCAAATTATGATACAGCGAAACCTCCAAATAAAGGACCCTCCGAATAAGGGACACCTCTATTTAAGGGACAAATTTTCTGGTTCCATAGCTGTGCCTTATTTGGTAGTTTCACTGTAATAAAAACTCCGAATAAGGGACACCTCTATTTAAGGGACAAAATTTCCGGTCCCTTATTCGGAGGTTTCACTGTATATAAACATGTTTTGAATGTCATTTTAAAAAGAAAAGTGTAAATAAATGTTTAATGTAAAATACCTTTCGAAAATTTGAAAATTTTTGGGTTCAGGGCCCTTTATTACACGAAATTGCATAATTTATAGAGTAGTGCAATTTTCAGAAAATAATCAAATGAAAATAACAATGGATAATAATTTTTAAGTTATGCTCTCAAAATACCATATTTATTTTTAATGACTTTTACTTTTTAAATTATTTTGTAAATGACCAATAAATGTATGATGATAATATTTCGAATGGTATTTAAAAAAAAGAAAAATTTTATATCTAGTTGCATAATGATACAATTAATGTAGTTAGATATCGCAGGATTAACTAATCTATTTTCGAGGCTAGAAGCAGTATTTATAAAAAAAAAAAATATATCTCCCTGATTTTCAGAAACGTGTTCCGATATTATAGTTTATTGTAAACTAAAAACTGAAGTCTTTAAAATCTGAAAAAATGCACAGCATATTTGTATACATTTTAGTGACGTTTTAAAATCATAAACTGGTGTCCAAAAGTTAAGCATAATTGGTAAGTAAGTAAGTAATAAAAGAAATATAAATCGAAATGTGCTGAAACTCCAGGTGTGTAAACAAAATAGTACGCGTCATATATTTTCGCGAAAAGTTTTCCCCGAAATCGAACAGGGGACCGTCAACAAATTGAAAAAGAACGAAGATCTTTTGGATAACCCTGTCAAAACTAATGTAGCAAAAGCGTTCAAACTGCACATTATGATTAAGTGGCTTATTGTAATTTACTGTGTTTATTTTTATAAGGATAGCATGTATACTCGTAGACAAATTAAGGTTTTTATAAAAACAGTCCTAAATTTTTTGCTTATAATTTCCAGAGTTCTTAATATAAAATAATGTTCTTTTCTGAAAATATGACAAACAGCATTGTACACAATACCCTGTCATCAGAATTTTAAAATAATAAAACTTTTATGAAAAATGAGTAGGTTTAGTAAATAATTTTTCATTGCGCATGCGTCAACGATATCAAAATTTCATTTGCATATTGTGTTAGCTAAATGTATAGAGCAACTTCTGTAAAAGTTTCAAAAACATAGCTTGAAAATTCTGAAAATGATCGTCTATAGAATCAACTCAAGATCCTTATTCCTAAAAGGAAGCAAAAAAATCAGGGGTTTTATCCGTGCAATATTGTGTAGGCACCAAACAATGAATATGGATACAGCCCCTCATCTTTTTGCTTCATTTAGGGAATAAAGGATTTTGATCTCATTCTATCAACGATAATTTTCAGAATTTTTAAGCTATGTTTTTCAGACTTTCACAAAAGTTGCTCTATACATTTAACTAACATAATATGCAAATGAAATTTTAATAGCGCTCACGCATGCGCAGTAAAAAATTATTTTGTAAACTTGCTCATTTGTCAAACAATTCTTATTATTTTTAAATTCTGATGACTGGGTATTGTGTACAATGATGTTTGTCATATTTTCAGAAAAGAACATTATTTTATATTAAGAACTCTGCAAATTATAAGCAAAAAACTTAGGACTGTTTTTATAAAAACCCTAATTTCTCTACGAGTATACATGCTATCCTTATAAAAATAAACACAGTGCATTACAATAAGCCACTTAATCATAATGTGCAGTTTCAACGCTTTTGCTACATTAGTTTTGGCAGGGTTATCCAAAAGATCTCCGTTCTTTTTCAATTTGTTGACGGCCTTCTGTTCGATTTCGGGGAAACCTCTTCGCGAAAATGTATGACGCGTACTATTTTGTTTACATACCTGGAGTTTCATCGCATTTCGATTTATATTTCTTTCATTACTTACTTAATTACCAATTATGCTTAACTTTTAAACACCAATGTATTTACATTCTTTTAAAAAGAGATTCCACAACTCTGGCCGTGATTCACATGATTTTGATGAGAGTTTTATGCTAAAATGAATTCGATATCACTTTCGAATTTTCTACTTTATATTTATTGTCACTTATACGTTTAAACTTTTATATTTAAAAAAGTAAATAATGTAGTAATAAAGTACCTGCAGGTGCACTCCGTAAACTTCTAATCGGGTGACCGTTTTTTTCAGGTCACAAGCATCTGAATTTGGTCACCAAATTATGAACAGGCTTCAAATTTTCTAGGATGATACGAACATTAAGTTTTAAAAGATGATTTTTGACTAAAGGATGGCCATTTAGTGGACGAAATGGCGGATGAAAAAGGTAATTTTTTCTCAGATTATTTAAACTTTCACTTATTCAAAAAAATTAATTAATCAATAATATATATATATTTTCGTGGTATTAACTCCTGCAAAAGCAATTAAATTTCTGTTTTTAAAAAGTAAAGGAATCGGTCAAAAAGTTCTGGAGTAAAGAGGCCATCCACTTCCAAAATATGGTTTTGATACAAATAAATGTTTTTAGTGTTAACATGTTACGTTCAACGAGCAAAAGAGACTGTAAGAAATTATAAAATTGCTGAACAGCTTTAAGACAACGATCTACATGCATGAAGAATCGAATCAACTCTAATAATTTGACACAAAAAAAACTATTTTCCGCTTAAATGTATCCCATGCAATTAAAGCTTAATTGTATAATATGATTAATTTCATTCTTTTAATTTTTTTCAAAGTAAATATTCTGATTTTCATTCCATATAGATCAGAACAAATCCAAATATTATAGCCAAGCAAGATTGTGTTTCATAAAAATATCAAAAGCAGTAAAACGTATCTCTTTTCAGAACAAATGTGTTAAAAGAAAATCATGCGGAAACACTGATTAATGTTTTAAATGCGTAATCAAATCAGCAGTTTACCCTTGAGAACAGAAAACAATCCCCTTACGCCCAAATTTCCCGGTAGTAAAACAAATAAAAGAAGAACAAATATAAGTAAATGACTAAAACAGGAGCATGGAAAATTTCTATTATTTATTTTGAATACATATAATACTGCAACAAGAATAAAATGCTGACAAACTCGATCACTAATCAAATTGGTGCTTGTTTAGTGCCAAAACAGTTAGAAGGAACTAGATGATCAATCAAAAAGAAATATTTGTGATCAGTCAAGACTAATTTCTACAAGGGAAACTTATATATGTAGATTGTTAAAAATGCATAGAATGCGGCTCAATGCTTATGGGTCTAAAAAAAAATAAATAGATTACAAGTAGTTTGATTTGACATCACCGTAGTTTCAGGAAATCAGGGATCCCGGAAAACACATTCTCATAAAACTTCCGCATGTGCATACACTTGTGTGTTTATGTAATGTGTTTGTCCTTTTTGTCGCATCGAAAAGTATACAAAGTTATGGACAGAACTGATTCAAACTTAGTTTATAATTTCTTGGCTAAGAAAGTTAGGTCCCAAAAGAAAATGACAATATTCCTCTGGAAGGGGAAATTGTGATAGCGATTTTTTCAATTTCTTGTAGTTTCACTGAAAAAACTATGATTTTTTTCAACAAAATTTTATATTTATTTGTAGTATTATAGTCGATGTTTATGTAAAAGTTTCAAGAAAATCACCCTAAAAGTGGTACCGTAAGAGCAAATTCAGGTGTGAATTTCTTTTGTATCATTGGAAAGTGTAGTTATGGAAGCAATTGAACAAAACGCCATATGTTTTTCATACCAAATGAATATGAGAATATTTTAACAGACAGGAGGAGTTATAGCAATTTTCTCAATTTTTTGCAGCTTAAGGGAAAAGTTTACAAATATTTTTAGACAAAATTTTCTATTTAAAAGTATTGTAATAGGCTGAAATTTCTACAAAATTTTGGAGAAAATGGCCTGAAGGTTGCGCTGTGATAGAGAATTTTGCTCAATTTTTGGCGAGACCGCGGTAACTGCTGACAAAGAAATCATACTGAACCACCAAGTGTCTATTCTATATTTAATTTGCATATTTGTAATAATCCAACATTTTCACGTTTTCTGATATTGTGTTCGTTGATTAGACGTCATTACGATTCTGCCCCCCCCCCTCACCACACACACACATAATTTTGAAATATTTATTAACAAAAATCTTGAAGTGTGATAATAAAATAAATAAGAAATCTGTTAACTATTCTTTTTTTTGTTTTTAAAATGAATAATTACAAAAAAAAAAATACGCTTTTTGATTTATTAACATGCATGAGGTAGAAGAATGTTTTGAGATTGATACATCATTTTTTTTGTTACTTGTTAAACGTAAAAGCATAAAATTGTTTCGTTGGACTATTGAATTGCTTATGACTGAAAGCAGTTTTATATAGTCTTTTTTCGATAAATATTATTACATCAGACTATCATGACGGCATTATCAGGCTGGTGCATCCAGAAAATCTGTTTAGATCTTCATCTTTGATAGCATTTTCCTTGATATTCTTTGAATTTATTGAAAAATGGGGAACACTGTTCGATTTCTTATTCTGTGAATAAGATCATTTTTCCCATTTTATGCTCTGAGAATAAAATTGAAATTACACGTGTCAGAAAGGGGCTACTTTGATTTTAACTCTGAACATTTTTATATGGATTTTAGGCCTCAGCAGTTTTATATTTGGAAACGTTTTACTGATATATAGACGGAATTTGTAATTTTACATCTAAACACGATTATTCTATTATATATATAAATATCGAATTTAAAAATTTAAAAATGATTATGAAGAAACTGAATATTACTAGAATCTTTTTAAACTTTCCTGACATAAAATCTAGATCTCATCTAGACATAATTTCTAGAGTATTTTCGGCATTTTATTTCTTTTCCCGCATGCCTATTAAATTTAAATGTTGCGAAAATTTCAAATATTTTGAATCAGTATTCGTTAAGCAATCCTGCGAGCAATACCATAAATTGTACTTAGAGATAAAACTATATAAAATTTTTCAGTTGCTGAAAAGCTACATTGTAAAAAAATAAATAAATAAATTTACTAGGCTAAAGTTCTTGGAGACTGGGATTCCTAGAAATTTTTACGTAATGGTAACAGCAAAAATTCAGGCACCAGAATCGGTTACATGAATTTTTGTTGTTATCATTACGTAAAATGTTCTATAAATCCTAGTTTCCTTGAAAAATTTTAATAACTTCTCACATTTTTTTTTTCTTTTAACAGTGATTACAAGTGCTTTCGTTCTTTGTCTGTCATTTCTGAACTACAAAATCTTTGAAACATAAATTGATATCAAAAGTTTAGAGCTAAAACAGCTTTTATTTAATGTAAAAATATATATCACTGTAAAAAAAAAAAAAAAAAAAAAAAAAGAAAGAAAAAGAAAATCCGCTAAATTTACGGCAAAAACTGCTGGTAGCAATGTTGCGAGCAGTTTTTCGCGTAAAAATTGCAAAATTAGATGTAAAAACATCACGAGTGGGCTTGGGATGGCTAAGCACATCAAAGAGCGGGAGGGGGGGGGGGGGGAGAGGCGACTTCGGGGCAGTAGAGACCTTTACTAGAAAAAAGACCTTTACTTTAAAAGATTCCAATCTTAACCCGTTACTATTTATGACGGCCTATTATCTGCACCGGATATGTAGGCCCAAACGGAGGGGGTGGGTTACCCTCTAAATATAGGCCGACGTGCACCCAGCGTAAGATTCGAACCCAGTACCTCCCGTCTACCAGGTCAGAGCAGAACCTCTCGACCACTGGGTAAGCCAATCTGAATCCGGATTTTCTTTAATAATTTTCTGCTTTTTTGATGAAATTAAAACAGACTTCAATGACTTTGCGTGAATTATAACAATATCGCAAATGTTGGTCGTTATGACTCCTAAAATGCTTGCACAAGACCTTTAAAAAACTTTTCAGAAAACTTCCGAAAATGAATTCAAAAAATTCATAAATTGAATTTTTTTGTAACAATATAAAGTTTTTTATTGATTTAAAATCCATTATTTAATTATCTAAAAGGGCAGTTATAAAATCATTTTTGATTATTGCGGAAAAGTTCCGAGGTACAACATAGCTCTTGCGATAAAATAAATAAATAAATAAATAAGTAAATTGCATACCAATGGGTGTGTTGTAACTTTTGGATGCTGATTACTGATAAAAAAAAAATAACGAAAAGATTCCATCACATACGTATATTTAGAATGAAGAGAAATTCTTTATATATACGTGGTAAAAATATTTAGACTTAAAAAAGTAAATTGGTGCAGCTGAAAGTATAACATAAAAAAGGAAAGAAAAAGAAAAGAAAACTTTTTGTTATTGAAAGAAATTGTTTTATTTTTGAAATCAGCAATAACTTAAAATTCCGTTATCAAAATTAAAATAATTTTTACTAAATATTTATTTTTATAAATGCTTTATGTAATTTTTATTTATAATATATATATTATGTATTATATAATATATATTTATACGATAGTATACTATACTACATACTATATATTTATACTATATATATTATTTATTTTTATAAATACTTTTGAGTAATTTAAACTATTAATCGTGTGAATATTTAAAATTTATCTGACACTTTTTAATTTTAGAAATAATAATAATAGATATTAAAACCCAAGTATTCTCTAAGTAAAAGGAAAGAAATAACGATGAACATGAAGAAAAATGAAATCTAAAGTTATAAGAGCATCGACTTTTTTCTACTCTAAAAGTATAAGACGAAATATAAATTGTGGCTCCATCTGTCGAACATTTGTTGAACTTCGTAATGCAACTTTATTTATTTTAAATCATTTTATTCAAGATTTGGGGCATAAATTCAATGGCATATTTTAACGGAATTTGACTCAAAAATATTTTAATACTTACTTTCATAAAATAATTCGCGCTAACCTTGTATTTTTCTATACTGTTTTCCTCCAGAATGAGAAACCTTGTAGATTGTTTGAAGAAATGATCTTGCTTCAGCGATTACTGATGTTGGTATTGTTTATTAAGCCCTTTCGCACGAGCATTACGCATACGTGACACATCAGGTGGTTAGAATTCTTCATTATTCCGATCTGTTATTTATTTCTATAAACTTTATATCATTTAATTAGGACATTTGCTGGATTCAAATAGGTAAAATATTCTGTTTTTAAAAACCGGTGACAGAAGATTAAAAATCCTTTTAACCAGGCTCGTTGTGAAAGGTTTAAGGTCGATTAACTAACTGAAATTGTCCTTCTCTTGGAACAGAACCTAGATTTAACCAACAAGAAAATTCTGGAATCAGGTAGTGCACTTATAATAAGTAATAAAACACAGCGGAGATCAATAACATTTTTTAGAAACAGTTTCTATTTTTCTTCTAAAATAGGAACATTTATTATTATCTGGAGGAAAAAACGTATTTTTAAAAATTTATTTCTATTTTGAAAAAATAAAAATAAAGAAATTCTCCTAATTGTGAATCCTAATAATAAAGCTTGCGTCATAAAACCAATAAAATAAATGAATAAAATAACCATTATCCATATTAAAATCATCAAAATACTCATTAAATATTTTATTTGAAATAATTAACAAAGAGCATTCAATTTTACTAGAAAGGAATGTTCAATAAAATAGCACTAGATGGCGACACCAGAAATTTTTCTTTTTTGTTTGCATTCCTGTTTCCTTGCGTCTACGCGTTATTATTAACATTTTTGTACGTATAAAAAAAAGATCTCAAAATCAAAACTATCAGTTATAAGAAAATTATTAGGAATACAAATATAGGTAACGAATGTATAACGCTGTTAAAAAAGTAAAAAGGGACAGAAAAAGGAAGAAAAAAAAAAGGTATGCATTTAAAGAAAAATCTCTGCGGATATTTTCATTCACGGTATAATTTCTGGGGAAATTATTTTTTCCCCTTTTTTAATATTCAATAGTAAAAACTTAATTTCTGTCTTTGTGTATCTCGATTTCTGGAATAATTTTTGCGTGTTCAAAATTTAATCATCCTAAGTAATAATAATAATAATAATAATAATAATAATAATAATAATAATAATAATAATAATAATAATAATAATAATAATAATAATAATAATAATAATGAAATAAAATAAATAAATAAAAAATAAATAAAAAAAATGAAATAAAATAAATAAATAATAAATAAATAAATAAATAAGAAAAATGAAATAAAATGAATAAATAAAATAAAAAAGAAAAATGAAATAAAATAAATAAATAAAATAAAAATTAAAAATGAAATAAAGTATAAAAAAATAAATTAAATTTAAATCTAGTGTCTTTTTTATCATTTTTCAAACAGCGTATTTTTTAAACGTAGCAAAACTAATGCTTTTGCAGAGTTAATATGTGTGTTTAAAAGTTACCCATAGTGATGTGCACTGAATCGGACAGCCATCCCTCATTCAGTTCATAAAATAATTGATGTATCTAACTTTTTGCAGTTTATTTAATTCTTTTTTTGCTCAGTATGCAAATTTATAAAAGTGTCAACAATTTTGTGGTACGAAAACATAAAAAATATTTTTGATGAATAAAATTTATTATAAAATTCTTTTTTTAAGTAAAAAATAATAAAAGACTTTATTGTTTCCAGTAAAGTCTGTTTTAATTAAAGTCAAAAGAATTTTACTATTTCCAGATCTAGATGCTAAATAATACCATTTTTTTTTTTATATCCTGATATTTACATATCGATATCAGCTTTAATAATATTAATTATTTTCAATCATTAAATCTAACTTTTTTATTCGGATTATCATATTTAAAAACTTATAGTGACTGATTCAATCAGTACATTTATGTAAGGAAAATATTTAATATATATATATATATATATACATATATATATTGCCAATAAACTATTTATTAATTTTTAAAATGCTCTTCTGCTTGCATTCACTAGATGGCAGCACTAAAGTTTATTCTGGAGGAATACACTCGATAATGTAAAACATCTATCGAAAACTTTGAGTAGTAATTTTTGCATTTTTTTAAATACAACGTTTGTCCTTAAATAAAAAGAAAATTTGTGTTTGATCTGATATTTGTAAAGTTTTGATATTTGCATATTAAATCGTCTTAAATTGATAACATTAAAAGTCAAGAATGTGTTCAAACTCATTAACTTGATATTTTAAAATTATTTTCTTTTTTTTTTACGATACTTCCGTTTTTATGGATTGTATCACAATAATTTTTATTTTTGTCAAACATATAAAATATGCATACATACAGAAAAGTCTATACAAAAGTAAACTAACATTATGAAATAATATTGCAGTAAACTCTCTCAAAGGAATAACCAAGAAAATTTTCCGTAGTGTACAATATTCCGTTTTAGACAAATTTTACTCTGTTATTGATTCCTAGGGACTTGGAAATCTTTCCGACTTACGCAGATTTCTATCTTACACAGTGTCCGCCTTACAGAGAGTTTTTTGTATATATATATTTTTTAATATGGACATTTCATTTAGTACATCAAAATAACCACAGGCACAGATATAGTATTTGCTTATATTTTTACTTTTATTTGTAAATTATGTACCCTTGAACACCTGGTTTACGATGTAAGCTTTCTTTTGCATACATCTAGTCACTCTTTCATTAGTTTGTCCATAAGTCGTTTCATACAACTACACAATTTTACTAGTATGTTTTGTTTCGTTTGTTTATAAATGGTGATTATGTAATTTTTGGTCTGTTTCATATGTTTGAATGGTTTAATTGTGCAGTAAGTTTATATACATATATAAACATTATGAAATATTACAAATTATCATAATTACATTATATGAATTATAAATTAAGTTTTAAGATAAAATCGAAAATACAAACATTGTAAGTTTTAATTTTTGAACTGTACTTATACCTAAAGATTTAGGATAAGTGTCAGACATTTATAAATTAAATGTTAAATAAGATTCAAACATAAATCTGAAATTTGGAAATATATTAATGTGAACAGGATATGCCCCTAGGCAATAGCTTTAACATTCTCGATGGTAGAATTGCCCTGCAAGATGTATTTCGATCATAAAGGTCGTCTTTTTGCAAAGGGTATAATAGAGAGGCATTTAAATTTAAAGGAGAATTTGACCCATTACAAATATCCTCGCCTGAATCAGTGTTTAAACCTAATATTTCTTCACTAGAAACCAGGTCTCTAAATAAGGTACCCTGGAGTAATAACGCCACGTTAAGGTTCTACCAATTTTCACGGCTTAGTTTTAGATTGTATTTTTCAAACAAATATAGGATCTGATAGAGATATTCATTGACTATCTACATAAAATAAAATAATTTAACAGATATGTATTCATAAAATGTAATGGCGTTTTTTCTTGACCAATGCTATTTGGCGTTAATACCAGCCTATATGGGTAATAACGCCATGCAAACAAAACCATAAAATAAGATGGAATAATGGCATGTAGATTGCCCAATTCTAAAAATACAAACTCTACAGCTCTAGAAATTGACAAATTGCAATCTAAGCTATTGAAAATGCACATTTTTTTTTGTGACTCTGAAAAAAAAGAAAGCTGTGGTGGTGGCGGGGGGAGGAGGCAAAAGAATATCAGATTCTAAGCCACGTTTTGTTTTAAAATGGCCATTTTGAATAGAATTATTAGAACATTAGAATGCACGGATTATTTGAATTAGTATTTATATTCCCATGTATGCATTCTATGCGATAGAAAATATTGATTTTTTTGTGAAAGTGAAAGAAAAAGGAGTGAGGGGGAGCTTCAACAGAATATAACACCCTGTGTCTCTCTTTGCTTAAAAAGTCCCGCTTAAATATGATTATAAGAAACATTGCATGGTTTTAACCATTCATAATGTAATATTTTAATCATGTGAAGTTTTATAATAACTAGAGTTATATGTATTAAATATTTTTGTTAAACCTTAACTGCTGTTAACGTCTCACATACCGCTTAGTTTTTCAAGTTTCAGAGTTTAACTTGCAATTTTTAGTTTAACTATAGATACCGGGAAAATTTTATTTAATTTGGAGTCCTATTATTATCTCAAGAAACTTTTGAATAGCTGAATTTTATTTATGATAGTCCTGTATATAAGGTTCAATACAAAAATAATATTCTAAAAGTTAATTTAACATTTTATTCATCGTTATATTAAGCGGTCTGACAGGCCGCTCACAGTAAGTTATGCGACAATTTTTGTCACAGCAGTTAAGGGTTAATACTATTATAGTAAACTAGTAAATAGTTTTTAACCCATAACTCCACACTAATGCGGATTCTCCAAACCTACAGTTAAGTTGTCGACGTTTTAAAGAGCATGCCTTAATATATGTTTAATAAATTGAATAAAATTTTTGATTAAAAAATATTATCCCAAAGAGATATCTTATTCAATTTTATACATAATTCATATGGTTATATATCATTATCTCTATATTAGCATCAAAATTAACCTTTAACTGCTGTTAGCAATCTGACACTGTACCCCCTCCCCCCCCCCCCCCCCCCAAAAAAAAATAGCGTTTGAGTTGTGTTTTCCAGTTTAACTATAGTTACAACTGAAATTCTCTTTCGTTTGGAGTTCTCGTAATATTGTTAGGAATATTTGAATAGATTAAATTTAATTAGTATTAATTCTGTACGCAGGAACAGTATTCTATAATTTTTAATCATAGAAGAATTTTAACCTTTAACTAATGTTACCGGTCTCGTAGACCACTATTTTTCTTTTAATTTTTTAGTTTAACTTGTAGTTTTCAGTTTAACTGCAAACACTACCGAAATTTTGTTTCATTTGGAATTTTAGTACTATCACCAGAGACTAAATAGGTGAATATTAAGTATAATACTCTTGTATAAAAAGTTTAGTACAAAAACACAATCCTATGAGTTATTCCCGCCTTTTATTCATCTTTCAATTTTGTGGTCTCACAAACCGCATCACATTCATACGTTACAATTTCTGTCACATCAGTTAAAGGTTAAATTTATAAAGTTTTGAAAAAACGAACGCTGAGAAAGCGGACAGTTAAAATTTCGAAATCAATTGAACAATCCAGTGGAAATTTAATAGAAACCTGATTTTGAAGCTGTTCGAATTTGAATCTCGAAAACATTTTGATATAGTTTTATTCACAAGAGTTAAAAATTATTTTTTACATTAGTAAAAAAAAAAAAAAAAATAATAATAATATAATAAAAAATAAAATAGAGAGATTATTTTTAAGTATTGGGCACGCCACCTTAATCTTAACATTTCAACAATGATGATAATGCTGTCCCATATTAATATATAAACCCCCTTCGGGTATAGTTCGGCCACTGTTGGGAATCAACCAGGGTAATAACGCCAGGGATTGGCGTTATTACCCCGAGATACTTATTGCGCAGTAAATCCTAAACTACAAATTATTTCGAGAAGATATCCAAAATCTTCTACAACAATTTTAAAGTCCATGAAATACACTACAAATTTATGTAATAAACAAAGTATTTCTGGATAAAAAATATAGTCTTCAGATCAAAAACCTTATCTCGCAAATTTTAGATCAAACGTTAATTTTAGTTGCTTGTAAAAACAATAAGACCTAAAAATGAAACAAATTAACTTGAAGCTGTTTTTTGCGATTTATATGACTCAAAACCCTTCTGCGCAGAGCACATGGGTGTCATTTACCTCATTATTTCATAATTATGCAAAATATAAGCACTTGGCGTTATTACCCCGCCTGGCGTTATTACCCCAGGGTACCTTACTAATATGAAGGCCTTCTTTTAAAGACAAGTGAATCAGAGAAATTGTGTTTTACAGAGGTTTTACAGAGGCTAATTAGCCATATTTAACAAAAAAAAAAAAAAAAGAAAAAAAAAACTTTTACTTTTTGCATATATTTTCTACTCTATCATAGTAAGAAAAGTGAAAAATTTGAGGCAGTTTTTTGAATTAATAATTTTAGATATAGAGTCTTAATATAAAATATGCATAAATATAAACTATATTTTTACCAAAAAGTTAAATTTAATACCTGCAAGTCATAATGCACACACACACACACAATATATTTAACTCTCTCAGTTCTCAGACAAATTTTACGTGACACAATAAAAAATACTTTAAAATTATTATAAAATATCTCCAAAGACGCATTCGTTTATTTATCAATGCTTCTAATATGCACACATCTATTAAAAACGTCTGTATGTAATTTTAACAATTCTAGAAGCATTTAAATGAAATTAAACTTTTTTTTTTTAGTGTCGCCTCCAAGCGACTTCAGAACTAAGGAGGTTATATGTACATATACATAATAAAAATTATAAATGTTAATATACAAGCCTGGCTGCATAACAGATGCACTAACAAAATAGAATAATAAATTGCAGGAATAAGCAGAATAGAATAATAAATTGTAGTAAGGTATCCTGGGGTAATAACGCCACGTTAAGGTTCTACCAATTTTCACGGCTTAATTTTATACTATATTTTTCAAACAAATATAGGATTTGATACAGCAACTCATTGTCTATCTATAGAAAAAAAATAATTTAACAGATATGCATTCATAAAATGTAATGACGGGATTTCTTGAACAATGCTGTTTGGCGTTATTACCCACCTATGTGGGTAATAACTCCATGCAAACAAATCTGTAAAATAAGATGGAATAATACCATGTAGATTGTCCATTTCTAAAAATACAAACTCTACAGCCCAAGGAATTGACAAATTGATGACAAAAAAAATTTCTAAGCGATAGAAAATATTTATTTTTTGTGAAAGTGCAAGAAAAAAGAAGTGTGTGTGTGTGTGTGTGGGGGGGGGGGGGGTAGGCAAAAGAATATCAGACCCTGAACTTCTTTTTGCCTAAAAAGGACCGTTTAAATAAAATTACCAGAAACATTTCTCGATTTTAACTGTGTTTATCTAAATCAGTATTTATGTTCACATATATGCATTCTATGCCATAGAAAATATTCAATTTTTTGTGAAAGTGAAGAAAAAAGAGATTGGGAGAGCATCTACAGTATATAAAACCCTGAGCTTCTGTTTACTTAAAAAGTCATAAAAATAATTAAAATATAATTATAAAAAACATTGCACGATTTTAACCTTATTTGTAATCATAATGTAATATTTTTATCATGTGAAATTTTCTAATAACTAGAGTTATGTGTAATAAATATTTTTGTTAGCACTGTTATAGAAGTTTTTAAAATACTTTTTAACCCGTAAACCCCACACTAAAGGGGATTAGCTCAAACTTAAAGTTAAAATATTGGCGTTATATTAAACATTCTTGTATTTTTTTAAAAGTAAATAAGATTTCCCTATTATCAATATCCCTGTGAGATCCCTTATTAAATTTTAGACGTAATTCATGTGGTTTTATTTCGTTTTCTCCATATTAGCAACAAAATAAAATTAACATTTAACTGCTGTTAGCGCTCTCACTAAACGCTGATTTTTTTTTTTTTTTTTTTTTTTTTTTTTTGGGGGGGGGGTGTCAAATTTTAGATTTTAATCTGTAGTTTTCAATTTAACTATGCGTACATATGAAATTCTCTTCCGTTTGAAGTTCTCGTACTATTGTTAGAAATATTTAAATAGATTAAGCTTAATTAAACTGAATCCTGTACTAAGAGTTTAGTGCATAATTAGTACTCTATGAGTTGATCATTGATCACTGATCGCCTTTCAACCTTTAACTAATGTTACCGGTGTCACAGACCATTTCTTTTTGCAATTTTTATAGTTTAACTTGTAATTTTCAGTTTAACTACAAACACCATCGAAATTTTGTTTCATTTGGAACTTTAGTACTATTACCAGACACTTTTAAATAGGTGCATATTAATTATAATCGTCTTGTACAAAACGTTTAGTACAAAATACCATCCTGTGAGTTAATCATGCCTTTTATTCATCTTTTGATCTTACGGTCTTACAAACCTTTTCACGTTAGTTACGTTACAATTTATATCACATCAGTTAAAGATTAAATTTTGAAAAAGAGAACGCTGAGAAAGAGGACAGTTGAAATTTAGAGTTCAATTGAACAATCAAGTGGGAATTTAATAGAAACCTAATTTTGAAAATGTATGAATTAGAATATCGAAAACATTTTGATGTCGTTTTATTTATAAGAGTTTAAAATAGTTTTTACATTAGTATTAAAAAAAAGATCAATTATGGGTATCGGACCCCCCCCCCCCTTCCTTTTAATCTAACCATTTTAACAATGACAATAATGCTGTCTCATACGCAAAGTAAAAAATAAATCCCTTTTCGATGTAGTACCGCTACTGTAAGGAATCAAACGGGGTATTAACGCCAAGAAATGGCATTATTACCCCGATATACTTATTGCGCAGTTCATATTAAACTACAAATTATCTCGCGAACATATCCAAAATCTTCTACAACATTTTGAAAGTACATGAAATGTACTACAAATTTAAATAGTAAACAAAATATTTCCTGATAAATATATAGTCTTCACATCACAGAACTTACCTCGCAAATTTTAGATCAAGCATTAACTTTAGTTGCTTCTAAAATCAATAAGACCTACAAATGGAACAAATTAACTTTAAGCAGTTGTTTGTGTTTTATAAGACTCAGAACTCTTCTGTGCAGAACCCACATGTGCCATTTTCCGGATTAATTCATAATTATGCGTATTATTAGCATTTGGCGTTATTACCTCTCCTGGCGTTATTACACCATAACACGTTACATAATAAGAAGAAAATAGACACAGCAATTATTTTTGAAGTTCAAATTTAAATTTTACCAATTAAAATGCAAATATGCGTTTCCATCATAAATTCATTTCTGTAACTCTTAGTAAGTTTAAATGTAACATTAAATATAGCGATCATGCTGCAAAATAAAAATATTTTTTAAAAGGATAAAAATATAAGGTGTCTGAGTTAATAAGATCATAATAAGGTTCTACAATTTTTAGGGTTTAGTTTTAGAGTCTTTTCCAAACGAATATAGAATCTGATGCAGCGACGTATTGATTATGCATACTAGAAATAACATTTTAGCAGATATGAATTCATAAAATGTAGTGACGTGATTTTCTTACCTATGCTATTTGGCGCTATTACCCAAATAGGTGGATAACATGCAGCACCATGCAAACAAAACTATAAAATAAAATGAAATAACGGCATATAAATTGTCAGTTTCTAAAGATACAAACGGTACAGCCCTAAAAATTGACAAATTGTATTTACTTACCATTAATTGCAATATCAGTGTACCCTAATAGCCACTTAATATTTTATTCTTCTGATATAATAAAAATAGCAGCATTTAGGATATACAAATTTCTCTTTATCATTTTTAATTTTCAACAATGATAATAATGGTGTCTCGTGCGTAAAATAAAAAAACTAAAAAATGTAAATGGATACATTTTGCGCCGTACATTTCAAAGTATAAGCTACCTCACGAATATATCCAAAATCTCCAACAACATTTTGAAACTACTTAAAATACATTACAAATTTATGTAATAAACAAAGTATTTCCTAATAAACATATAGTCTTCACATCATAGAAAAACACTTACAAATTTTAGATCGGGTATTGACACTTCCGTGCTTATTCTAGCGATAAGTTTTACAAATGTAACAAATTAATTTTTAGCGGCTGGGTGTGTTTCAGATGACTCAGACCCGCAGAACCCGTAGTGCCATTTCCCGAATTCTTCCATAAATACATGTAATATTAGCACTTCGCGTTATTACACCAGGGCACCTTTTGTGCTTTTTTAGTTCACGATTTCTTTTTCATTGTAAGACTAATAATATAGCTAAATTTACAGAAGCAACAATTAAAAATCGATATAGTTATAATTTTTTATACTCAGAGTGACACTAAAATGCTTATCATAACATTAAAATACTGTTTAAACTCAGGAGTTACGGTGTAACTGCAGGGTGTCGACGGATCAATGAAAAAAGAACACTAAAGGTTAAATGCAAATGTACGGTATTTTTTTAAAGAAAAGTTCGTGTTACATCGTTTTTAATTATGCGGATAAATAAGGCGAATTTTTCTATAAGGAAGTGCTGGTATTCTCCCTTTTTTTTACTAATGTGTCGTCATCCTGAAAAATCTATTAAATTGAAAATGCATACGCTTGTTGATGGATCAAACTCCGTATGCTTAGCATATACAACATATCCAAACTCCCAGTAGTAAAATAGTACAGTAAAGGTTAAAATGTCTGTTTTTTTTTTTTTTTTTTTTTTTTTAATGATGAAAGTGTGCACATTCTTAAAGTCTTCAGGATATGGCCTGCTGGAACCACTTTCACTTTTAACACTCTGTCTACCAGAAAGGTCCAATGGAACCGTCAGGTAAACGGAGGGTTAACATCAGAACTTTGCTGTTTGAACTCATAATATGATAAAAGATGCTATTTCTATTATTAAAAAATCAATTATATTATAAAGAACTCAAATGTATTGTTAAAGAAAGTAGTAGTAAGAATATTTTTCAATAAACATTGAATTTCATTTATCACAAAAATGTTGATAGACCATATTCTCAAAGTTCACACATTTCACACAGTTCTTAATTGCATATGATAATACAAAATAGCATCGACATTTTGTTTTCGGCATCATTTCTCATCATTCATCATTTATGTAACTTTAAAACATAAATTAAGAGTACTTGCAAAAGTTTTAATGTTTGAAAATTACCCACTTCACACACGACAGATATATAGTGTTTCATTGTACGCATAGTGCAGTGTGTCTCAAAAGTCTAGGCACACACTGAAATAGAATAATAAAATTGGAAATAAAAATATAGGGAATATTTTTACATTAAATATTATAAATGTAAGAGAAATTAAGCGTAGGCGAGATATTATACTGGTTTCATCAGCATTATTTAATTAAATAAGCGCCTTTTTTTATTTTTGTGGAAAAAATACTGCCTGAAAAGTTTAGGTTTAGTCGTAAAAAAAAGTAAACTCCTCCTATTAACTCCTCAACGAATTACCGTAGAAGAAAGTTACTCATACCAAACGATTGTAAATAAATCTACTTTTAAATGACGTATATAAAATTAGCTTGGGGCCAGCTACATATTAAAACGAACTCTAACTTAATTTTTTCCAATAACGATAACCAGTTTTAACAAGATATTTCAAATCTTCAGTTCATTAAAAATCGATATATTTATAATTTTTTATACTCAAGAGTGAAAATAAGATGCTTATCATAACGATAAAATTCTAGCCTAACTATGCCTAGACACTAAATTTCGAATCATTTGAATGATTTTGAATTATAAATATTCAATATTTAACGTCTCTAATATTAAATTACATTTTTGCTATTTTTATTAATACCTCCTGAAATTATACTTCTAATATACTAATTTGTATGCAGCAATAATACTAAAATACCCAAACATAAATGAATTGAATTTGCAACTTTTATAATATTATGATATGAATTGTGAAGTTAATATTCGAAAAAATTAGGAATAGAAACCTACAATTTTTTGATGGATTTAGATTTATTAACTCCTCCTTTATGAAAATCCAAAATTTCAAAATTGTCTTCCAAGTAAAACTGTTGTTAGTTTTCGTTTTTTCAAAAACTAAAACAAAATCACTTCACCTTTTTTCATTCACGTATAAAAACATTTCATATTTATTTACTTAGAAGGTGTCACAAATAAAAATTAAATTAAAGAGTTGACATGTTTCGGTTCATTAATAAGAACCGTATTCATAACATATAAAATCAGTAGAAAATTAAATGACACTGGATATAAATATAATTTAAAAATCAAAACAAAACATTGCGCCCGCTATGATCGTGAATATAGCCATTGCCAACGCGGCATATAAATATAATAAATTTTGACCATATATTAAATTTAAAAAGTAAAAAAAAGTAAAAAAATTAAAATTAAAAAAGTAGAAAAACTCAATGACTCTGGATATAAAGGTAATTTAAAACCCCAAAACATAAAATATTGCGCCCTCTATGATCGTGAATAGCCAATGCCATCGCGGTTCCTCCTATTAGACTCATCCTTTAAATATTTATTAAGTAATTCTAATATTTAATTCTAATATATAGTAATTTAACATTCCGAGTTTGTGGTTAGAATTACTTAATAAATATTTAAAGGATGAGTCTAATAGGAGGAACCGCGATGGCATTGGCTATTCACGATCATAGAGGGCGCAATATTTTATGTTTTGGGGTTTTAAATTACCTTTATATCCAGAGTCATTGAGTTTTTCTACTTTTTTAATTTTAATTTTTTTACTTTTTTTTACTTTTTAAATTTAATATATGGTCAAAATTTATTATATTTATATGCCGCGTTGGCAATGGCTATATTCACGATCATAGCGGGCGCAATGTTTTGTTTTGATTTTTAAATTATATTTATATCCAGTGTCATTTAATTTTCTACTGATTTTATATGTTATGAATACGGTTCTTATTAATGAACCGAAACATGTCAACTCTTTAATTTAATTTTTATTTGTGACACCTTCTAAGTAAATAAATATGAAATGTTTTTATACGTGTCTTCCAAGTAGTTTTCAAATTATGCTTAAAAAAGGGCGGTCATTTACGATAGACGTTACTGGGTATTTTAAACCCTTTGTGGCGCAAGGCAAATTCATTGCTTAAGTGTTGAAATTAATGACTGACACTGGAGTTCGAAAACAACTTTATTTGTAAATAAGAAAAATCTATATTTCACGCATTCATTAAACCGTAAATTTTTTTACCGAAAATCCAGATGCCAATGTGGCGTTTGGGAATTAAAATTAAGTTGTTTCATAGATATACCACCGCGACGCAATAGATTAAACTTCTTATGCTATCCTGTAATCCAATAATCTTCAATGACTGCTTGAGGGGTGGCGCCTAAAATGTCTCGATCAAGAAGGGAGCTCTGGTTAACAATCGAGTTCCGGACTTCAATTTGGATACAGTCCCTAAAACATGCTCATCTTAAAATAATTAATTTCTTGGGAACTTACGGTACAAATTACACGAAAGTTTGTTTTTAAATATATAAATGGTGTAGAGCAGGGCTGTCCAACCTGGCGCCCGCGGAACACCAGTAAAATTTTACAGAAATTTTTGCCTCTTTAAATCTCCGAATATCGCCGATTCAGTAAGGTCTTCATTTCTGTAAGATTTTTCTGGTAACCCGAGGGCGCCAGGTTGGACAGCCCTGGTGTAGAGTTTATTTATGCTATAAAAATCGGGTACAGCTACTGAAAAAAACAAAGTGTTATTTTTAATATGTAGATCGCTCCCTACGTCAGTTTTATTTACAGCATTTAAAAGTAGACTTTATTTTCTGCATTTGGTACCAGTAACTTTCATCTACGATAATTTTTTCTAGAGTTAGAAGGGGTGTTTACTTTTTTTCCACGACTGTAGATTATCAAAGCGTTAATAAATGTTTGTAGTAATTTTACATTTACAATTACCAACCAATCATTTCTCTTGACTAACGCTTTTCCCTGAGAAGTAATGGATAAAATATTCAACTTCCGTTGGTTATGTAAGATGCCGAAAGCTACGGAATTCACAAAAGCGGAAATTTTAAGAATATTTAAGTTGACATTGAAAAAAAAAAAAAAAAAAAAAAAAAAAAAAAAAAAAAAAAAAGAAATCTAGAATGTTAAATCGTTCTAAGCGAGTATATGCAGAGCACTTGCTGGAACTTTTGTCAGTATTTACTTATAATAGATTAATTTATAACACAATTTTTTAATCGGTAAAAAATTATCAATATAAATGTGTTAGTACTTTCTTATTTCTTTGGCGCTTATTAAGTAAGGAAATTTTATGTATTAAAAGCAATGGATAACCATTAAAAGATCATTAGAAATGAGTATATTTTTGGTTTAAAGTTTTTAATTGTATTCGTTAAACTTAATTAGCTGTTGTTACATGCATAAAACAATTAAAATTTTAAAAATAAAAAAAAAAGTTACAAAAATGGACAATATCTTCAATTTTAATAGAGGAAAAAAAACATAAAGCAGAGTTCCTTGTAGAATATTAAAAGAGTTCTTTATAATACGGAATATGGAATATTTATGACACACATTTTCTTAACAGAATTTATGTAGGTTAAATTTACGCTCAAATGTATCAAAAAACATAAAATGCACGTTCCTTATATTTGATTAGTTCTTATTCTGATGATTAGGTTTTGTTTTATTTATACGCAGAATATTGTTACAAAATCTACAATGGTATGTTCACTAAGCACTAATCATTATTTAAAAACTTATTTACCAAAATGTATATTTTTAATTTCCATTTATGCTTAAAAAATAATATTTTTAATTGATTCGTTAAAAGTGTCTTGATCAACCATGTTTCTCATTTGATAAACATTCAGTTGTTATCTGCAAAGATTTTTTTAAATCTGAAACGTCATTGTTACGTAAATTCAGGGTTCGCACAGTTCTACCTCTAAAGTTTAAGAATATTTTCAAAGTGTTTCACTGTAGAAAAATGTAGTAAAATCTATGAATGAAGGTGGGGGTAGCGAATATTGTGGTTTAAAAATTAAATGTAAATTTTCTTATTTTTGATAGTGGTGCCAGTGTGCTTGGAAATTCCAATGAGTGTGTGAACCTTGCGTAAATTACGCGAACTTAATAAAGTAATGCGAAAGTCAAAGAATCTTACTCACACACACATGTAAGTTCTTTTAAAAAGAAAAAGGATTTTGATTTTAGTAAAATTATTTCCTGTCTTGTTAAAAAAAGGTGAATTTTTTTTTTTTTTTTTTTTTTTTTTTTTTTTAGGTACAGCAGCATTGTTTAACCCTTTCGAGACGAGCGCATCTTTTACAGAGTTTTTAATCTTTTATCACCGGCTTTTTAAAACAGAAATTTTTGCCTAAATGAATCTCGAAAATTCTCGGGTTAAATAAGGTAAAATTTATAGTAAAATTTTACTGGTGAGAATAATCAAGAATTCTGAGCATCTTAAGCTACACGTATACCTATCGCTCGTCCTCAAGGGGTTAATTCGTATCTCCTAAATAAACGTGTAAACAAAGTTTGTCTGTGATTTTTTTTACAGTAATGCCCTATGCGATGAAGTGTAGCCTTGTAGCCACTCCTAGAGAAAAATTGCGGGTTAAAGATCATATCTGGAAAAATTACAGGAGATACCACTGTAGGAGATACAATCAGAGCTTCAATGATAGTCTCATAGATCCTAATCAATTTAGTAGAAAAAAAATTATTGTTGATATGGATACGATAAGTAGTTGCTTTTACAGACCAAAATATCTGACATAGATACAAGATTTTTTTAGGGAAAATAACTAATTTTCTACCTGTAATCTAATTATTTCTAACTATTGTATACCGTTGATTATTTTTCTCGAAAAAAAAAACATAATTTCGATATTTTTGTTTATACAGTTGACTATCGGATATAATTTCCTTATAACATTGATGATTCTTTTTATTTTTCCATTGAAATTTTGGTCGTATCTCCTAGAGTTTTCGAGATATGATCACTAATTGCGTAATTTTTTTGTAAAGACACGTCCAGGTACTTCATCGTGTAGCTAATAGCCGTTTTATTAAACCCAGACACGACATTCAAGGTTATAATTATGTCATTCTCCGAATTATTTGATGCGAAACACAATCATCTTGTAATTGTTCATAAATTTTGCCGATCATAAATTTTGTCATTCATAAATTTTGCTCATAAATTTTGTCATTATTTTGAAGATCAGAAATATTAATAATGTCATTTAGAAATAGTTTTAAAATGTTCAAATTCATCGACGCGGCAGTTTCTACCAGTAATTTTCATTTAATATATTTCCATATGTTTTACTTAACTACGCTAATATTTAAAAATATTAGCAATTCAATTAAAAATATTAGTAATTCAGTTTGGTGACATCTTCCAAGGAGTTTTGAATCTTTAGGAATGTTACGACCTTGAATGTTCCCCGTTGTCTTATTATTGTTGATTGTTTATTTATTTATTTATTTATTTTTCTGTTTTAGGATCATCAAAAGAAAAGAATTCTTCACCAAAGATTTCTTAGTATTTCGATTATTGAATGCAATGACTGGCATTAGATATTGATTTTAAAAATTTAAAGTATTTTTCTGTGTATGCTGCGAACTCATCTAATCCTGTGTGCACCGTAATTTTTAAAGGACTGTTTGGATGCTAAAATGAATTAAAATACACGGTACACCAAAAAGATTTAAACAAGCTTTATTATTTTTTATTTTTATTTATTTATTTATTTATTTATTTATTTATTTATTTATTTATTTATTTATTTATTTTGGTATTTGTTATAGGTAGGCATTTGGCAGAAATCATTTGTTTCCTGATGGACCTGACCAATCTTACCTCCTATCTGTTCTGCATCTGCACTCCTGGGACTTGTCCATTTTAATATTGGAGCCTTTGTCGAGTTTCTGGCAGTCATAGTTTCCGTTGCTGCAAAGAAGCAGGCCTCCGGTGTGGCGATGGGGTCTTGAATCATGATCCTCAATTTTTTCTTTTTATCAGTGGCCTTCTTCAGTATCAATTCACCGCTGTCTGTCGCGAAAGAGCTTTGTGCTTTTGTTTATGAAATGTTTTATATGTTAATGATTTTTTTATGTGCCTTCTCTGTCTGAGGACTGTAAATTTTTGTAACGATTCTCCGCATACCGGGAAACTTATTTGTGGCTCAAATAGGGTCTGTACAGGATCCTAGAAATCTGGTGATCCTGATCCACTTAGGCATAAAATAAAATGTAGATTGCAATAGCGCTCAAAATAACGTGTATTTAAAATAGAGATTATTCTAAAAAAAAATGCAACGCGGCGGAGAACGAAAAACGACATGGAGGGAGAAAAGATTTCATGGCGGAAAAGAATATGAGAACGGAGGAGAAATAAAAGCACAAACAAGAAAGCAATGAAGAAAAAACGCCATAAATAATCCTAAAAAATAAGTTAGGTAAATGTGTTCAACTGAAAAATATCGCATATTTTCTTACAATCTTGCAAAATTGTACTTTATTCTAACCCCCTGAAAAAAAAGACACTTCGTAAAATGTAGTTACTCGACCCCTTGCAGGTCTCTACTTTTCAGTAATTTTATTCAGTTCAATGGTAACTATAAATTAAAGCTAAAAATATGACAATGATACTTATGAAAAAAAGAAAGAAACACGACTTTGGAAAAATCGACTTTTCTAATCCGATGTTTATGAATACAGTTGTCTCGTTTGATATACAATTGTCTCGAAGCTAATAGCCATTATGTGGGTTTTATGGTAAGAAAAAATGAGAAATTTTTGATTTGGACTGATAATCAATATTTTACATTTTCGGAACTGAATGCAGTTTGCGGAAATTTTGTAACAGAACTACTCCTTGCTCTCAGAAATTCGTCAACAAATTAAAAAAAAATAGCAAGAGGTCCTAAGATTAGCACGGCTCACTTAAAAAATGCACTGTGCATATAAAAAATATCACGACGCATACAAACTCTCAATGTCTCAATACATTTTAATCTCCAGATCGTCTCAGGTAAATATATATAGAAAAAAATAGGGACAGTTGACCTATTTTTTACAAAATGATATTTTATTCTTCCTTAGAACCTATTCTTCTTATTGAACCTAGAATAAAGTTTCATATATCATTTTATTCGTTATGCAATCAATTATCAAATTAAAACTACGACATAAGCGATATAAGTGATATATACAGCTCATATTCAAAATATTAGAATAATTACCTTTTTTTTAGAAATTGAAAATATCGTTTGGTAATTTAATGTCTTTTAATGAAAATATGCAAACGATATTTTTTATTAAGAACTTATTGTTAATTAAACTTACTTGTTATCTTAAATTTAATATCATTTTTGAAAAGATTTTTTTCAAAAAAAATTATTTTGAAAAGTCAAAATATTAGAATATTTATTCAAGTGATTCAAAATATTAGAATATTTCACATTAATTCTCCTTTAATTATTACCAATTCTTAACTGGTGGCATCATTGATTAAATTCAGACTATTTTATTTAAAATAAGTATTCTTTTTTGCAGTTTGTTTCTTTTTCGTCTTAAAATGGGCCGTGTGAGTGATATTCCTGAATCTACTAAACTTCGTATGGTTGATTTGTATCGGTACGGTAAAAATCAATGTTTTATAGCGAATTATTTACATTGTTCGCAATCGAGCGTTAGTAAAATACTAACACAATATTCAAAAATTGGAAAATTTCAAAATAATCGCCGAAATGGTGGCCGAAAACCAAAAACATCTGCTAGAGATGACAGGAAACTGAAGCGTATAGTTAAGAAAAACCGTTTTAAAAGTGTGCGATTCTTGCACCAAAAATGGAAAGAAGAAGGGGTTGAAGTTTCTAAATCGACAACATTAAGACGTCTCCATAAATTTAAATTTGAATCTCGTGTACCAAAAACAAAACCTCTCATGACTGCAAGACAAAAGCGTATAAGATTGAATTGGTGTAAATCAAGACGTTTATGGAGCAATGAAGATTGGAAAAATATATTATTTAGTGATGAAAGTATGTTTTGTGTTTCATATGGTAATCAAGGTATTCGAGTTTGGAGAATGAAGCAAGAAGCATTTGATAAAGAATGCCTTAAACGTTCCGTAAAATTTGCTGCTAGTGTCATGGTTTGGGGTTGTATGAGTGCAGAAGGACCTGGAAAGTTATGCATCGTCTACGAAAAGGTTAACTCTCTGATATATCAAGAAATTTTAGAATACTACATGATTCCATCATCAGAAGATTTATTTGAAGATGATTTCATCTTTCAACAAGATTTAGTGTCCCCGCATACCTCGGTGTCAACTAAGAATTGGTTCCGCCAACGCAACATTAAGGTACTTCCTTGGCCACCAAATTCACCAGATCTTAATCCCATCGAAAACTTATGGTGTATAATGAAGAAAAAACTTCAAGAAAATCCTCCTTCAAGTAAAACTGAGTTAGTGGCACGTATAAAGTCTATTTGGGCTAATATTGATAGAAATGTTTGTAAACACCTTGTATATAGTATGCAAGATCGATTGTACGCTGTTATGAAAGCTAAAGGGGATGCTACAAAATATTAACTACCATTTACTTCATATTCATAAGGTAATATTGTTGCGTAAAATAAAATATTCTAATATTTTGAACCAAACTAAATTTTATTCTAATATTCTGGTGTTTAAGGAAGCTGTATACCTAATTTATTGTGCTGTATTTTATATTTTATAAATGTTAAAATCTTCATTCCAGATTTCATTTATAAGAAATTTAATTGCATTTACTTAGTATAAAAAATAAATAAATGACAAATAATTTTTTCTTATTACTTTTTCTCAATTATTCTAATATTTTGAATATGAGCTGTATAAGAAACTTGAAACATGATTCATTTTAATTATGTGAAAATAATGGGCCAAGGCTTCCCACATACGGGAGGCTTGACATACTTTCACTTTATATTGAAATATTTGTTAAGAAAAATAAAAACAAAAGCATAAAGACTTTCTGCATTATAATTTAATCATTATTAAAATTATTTGAGAAAAAGCGGTGCGTAAACAAACCTGTTTATATGGAATGCAAGAACAGGAGAAAAATTCCGTTTTAAGCACCCACTTTTTGTGGCATTCGATTTTGCAACATATGTCACTGCATAGGTTTGCTTCATCTCATTGTGTTCATTATGGTGAAGTTAATGTACATACCTTCCTCCTAAAGTGTTTTGGTCAATGCTATGTTCTTTTGCAGACACATGAAACACATTTGCTGCTTACATCCATTCTAGTCTTTCGTTCTATTTACTAACTATGGGTGCTATTTAAATGATAAAAAAGCTCCTACCGATTTTCGAATTTATGTTTCATTAAATAGTTTCGTGTTTCTATATCAATTTCCTCCATTTTCCTTTAATTTATTTTTTTTTCATTTCTTCTACTCTCCCTTACCTTCAATCCTATTTCACTGTAGTTTTTCTGATAAATTTACATTATTTTAGAAATATAACTATAAACTCTAAATCAAATATAATGTATAGTAAAAAAGATTTCCAAACATACTAAAATAAGAGAGATTTGACCATCTGGTTAACCCACACTTACATTTATTTGATCACGCATCCCCACTGATCACTTTTTAAAGTGATCTGCGGTGTGCATTGTTGTCTTTAGCCTAATTTACTGTACAATCGTTATATCTGGAATGAAAGGTCAAAATGTCCCGCATTACTTAAAACTACTTACTTAAATTTTTATGATATATTTTATCTGAACAAGCCTTATAACGTGTTTCCAAATATACACATTTTTTAAGCTGAAAACGCGTCACAATTATATTTTCCTTACCTGTTTATTTTATAGGTAAAGAGTTGAATAGGTAATTGTGAAGCGTTTTCAGCTTAAAAACTCTTCACAATCGACTTTTCCTTATCAGTTTCAACTATCTGCATAAAATAAAGATTGTCCTTTGATCATTTCAATAGCTTTGGTTGCCATTTATTGTAAAAACTCTGAAATTCTTTTAAATATGAAAATTGAAGGGTGGATAAAGCCTAACCTATGGCCAAACCTCTCTATTCTCCTCATTTAATAGAAATAGCATTTCGACTAAAGTTTCTGCTTTCTTCTGTTTTGTGCTAGTGAAATCATCTTCATCCTAAAATTGTATCAAATTATAGTTTTTATAATGAACATCATCTCTAATCCTTCAGATAGAACTTATCAAAAAAATGAAGAATAAAAACTAAATAGAATAAGAATATCCTGGCAATATCCCATACACGGAATTTACATTGGAAATATTTGTAGTGAAAATATTTGGATTTTAGAATATATATTTACAAATTTATCTAATTATATATTTCATTAGCATTCGTATTTCACCAAGAATGTTTCGCTCCACTAGTGGCTGAGAGATTCTGCTCTCGAAGCTGATAGACGGGAGGTGCTCGGTTCGAACAAAATCGCGCCTGTCTTCCTAATCGTTTGGAGTTTTCGTAGTTTTCTTCGAAACATGCGTAAATACGGGTTAAGTTCCCTTAGAAAAAACCCCCACAGAGGGCACATCCCCGAAGGGCCTTTTAGTGCAGATAATCCTAATTAACATACACAACCACCGGGAATGTTTCCATTGCTATGCCATTTTTTCAAACCTTTTGGCAAAATACTGTTCTCTACAAATTAAAAAATAAATAAACATTAACAATGGAAGTTTATTGCCAGATTAACAAATAAACCAATTGTTTCTTTCTTAGAAGAGAATGTAAGACACATATATTTAAGAAGCAACGAATAAGAAAGTTTGAAATTACATCCCCACCTACAGCATGAGAAACACATTTTTTAAGTGTGCAAACAATCGAAACTATCCTCTGATTATAAATTACATGGCTAATTTTAGTATAAATAATAAAGATTTGGGTTGTACTTTAAAGTATTTAATGGTAGTACACTGTGAAAAATGACAGCTATATTTCAATCCGCAAAAGATACTATAATCTGTAAATAAATTATAAAATACCTTCTTCCAATTCATCGAAGACTCAAAAAAGAGTACAATTACCTTTAAACACACAGAAAATTCTTTATTTTCGAAATTTAAAGGCGAATTCATAAAAATAAATCTGTATTAGCTGCGCGGCATTGTTTGGACACGTTTATGACTAAGTGTATACAGTGCAATAATCAGTTTTCTCAAATCGGAATGTCACTTTTTTTGGAGGTACCATTCGCAGGTAAATATTTTGATATTCAGGAAAATGTTTAACAAACAAACATACAATATTAACAGCATTAACATTAATATGAAAATTAACATTATTTTGTTAGAATCGCTCGCACAATTTAGTTATGCAGCTGAAAATGCCTACTTGAGAAAAGATCGATTTCTAAAAATCGATTTTCGAGTACAGAGAAAAGATTGCATTGTAGAAGCTATTCGGATACGTTTCCGAAAAGTACTAGCAGCCAATAAAAATTTATTATTATAAATTCTTCTTTAAGCCCTTGGGGATGAGCGACACGTATACGTGCCTCAAAAAGGCTCAAGAATCTTTATTTATCCCCAACAGGAAAATTTTACTGTAAAATTTGTCTTATTTATTCGGAGCATTTTCATGATTCGAATCGCGAAGGGGTTAAATTTCGAAAATAAACTATTTTCTAAATTTTCTAAAGGTAAAGGAGCATTTTTCGAAATATTCGATGACACTGAACAGTTTATTATATATTTGCTTTCCTGATTACTATACATTTTCGCAGATTGAGAAAAATCTGTCCCTTTTCATAGTGTAGCTGCCAGGTTATTATTTTTATTATTATTATTTCAAATCAAATCAAATCAAATATTTCATTTATATATAAAAAAGTAATTTAATAATTATACAGAAAAAAATCATTAAATATTTTTGCTGGTTCAGATTACACAGTTCGGGATGGGAGTGAGGGAAGGAATGGTCAGGGTTGAATTCAAACGCTTTTCTCCGGGAGGGATTTTTGTAGTTCCGAGGGGGGATTTCACTTTCTGACCATAGAAAACACAAAATTAATAATTTTCCGGCGGGACATCTCATTGCTTCAGAGAGAGATGAACCTCCCCATTGCCACCCCCTGTGTTCAACCCTGGAAATGTTGACAACTATGAATATGCATAATGACTCGTCGTGTAAAGAATTATAAATTAAATTAAATGTTCTTTTTCTTTCTTAGCATAAGTCTCTAACGATTTTGCTAGATTATAGATGAATTATTAAGAAATTGTCGATTGTAGATTATTACTGCATCAATTAATTAAGGTAAATTAACAAAGAACTCTCTTTCTACCTTTTATCTTTAGAAGGAATTTTTAAAAAGAAATTTACCTTGAATTATTCTAGTGATTAATGAGAGGATTTAAAACAAAAGGAATTCAGTTGTTCAATTATCAAAGAAATAAAACATACTTAGTGTCGCCATCTGTTGAGTTATTGAACTAATAATTTTCATGAAGGGTATTTACGAGAAAGATATTTTTTCATGTATGTATATATATATAATATATTTATAAGTATAAAAACACAGACATTCTAGATAAATATGTTTTATGATAAATTTGAAATTGTCACCATTGTTATTCTCAATATAGCAGTATTATAATAGATAATAAAAGTAATTATTTAAGGTGTTCATTTTAAAAAGATTAAAACATTTTCGAAGAAAAATAACGAACTATTTTAAGCGTAAGTAGAGAAGTGACAGTAATTTTTTTTTAAAATTTAAGATAAAAAAAAAAAAACAATATTACATACAAGAAGGAACTTGAGAAAGAAACAATAAATACATTTTTCTCCGATTAAAAAGATTAAGAACAAAGCTACATTTTTAAAATTAATTATACTTAGAATAAGACATTAAAAACACGCTGCAAACAAAATACATTTAAATTAAAATTCGGATTTTTAAATCCCTTGCTTATTGGCTAATTTAAATTAAAGAAAAAGAAAATGAGAGAGAGAGAGTTGTACATAAAATTAGATAATATTCGACACACATTGCATTAAGTAAATCCATCTGAGATGAAAGGTATAAATAAAATAAACGGGGATGCATAAAAAATCTAATAATAATATAATTATTAATATTTATAATAATTCTTATTATAAAAGTGTAAAATAAAACTTAGAAAAAATGAAATAAAAATACGAAGAATAAGAATATTTTCTTTTAATAAAAATAATATTTTGACACTTTCGCTACTTGCATCCGCACACATGGATTAAATATACATACGGAGATGAAGTTACTTTGTGTATCTAATTTTAGATAGGTTTCCATAATAACATGTACACATTCCTTTAAAGCTGTGTTACATCGTTTTTCCTGGATATTTTTTTTCTTCTTAAAGCATGATTCTGTTATAGTCATGTTCCAGATTCGTAAGTTTTACAGTATGAATATTTCCTTTAAGTCTCAACCCTGCAGTAAAGAAAAAAAATACTGAGAATATTTATGCAGTTTACTTCTATTTTTAGATATCCATTTCCTTTTCAAAAGCTATAGTGAAGAAGTTAGTCTTTGAAAAAAAAATCTAACAATATTCAAATATTAAAGAGATACTAGACCTAATAGAAGTGAATAGAATAATTAGTATAGCGAAATCTATCATCGATATAGTACATTGAAATTCAAGTTATCTGTATGAAAATAAATTAACTATTTTATTTCTCATGGAATAAAAATTGTTTCAAATGAAAGCTTTTTTTTTTTTTTTATATATATAAAGTAAGTGTTAGTAATTGTATCGAAAATGCGATTTTTGTGTCGAAACTTTCATATTAATTTCAGTTATATAAAAAAATGACAATACTTTGTTGAAAGATCATACATATCGCTGACTAATGGTTAATTATTGAATTATTAGTTTTAGAGGTATTTTTCAATTTCAGAAATTCAGGAATTTCAAATGTTGCTTTTCGTTACGTAAAAATCTATTTACTTATGAAGTAGCTATTTTCTAAAAAGACAGAAATGTAAATTGTTGGCTCGTAATAAGTTATATAAAAGAAAGCAAGAAAGAAAAAATCATGCGTCAAGCATAGATTATGACGCACTTTCCAACACATTCAGAATAATGTAACAAAACTGCACCGTTTAAAAAAATTAAAATATTGAGTCTCATTTCACCAATAAAAATGTATCTTATCCACAATGGTGCATAATATGTTGCAGATTAAGTGCATAAACTTCCATTACATTATGGTTTACTTAGCTTATTCATCGAAAAATGTGTTATGTCTTATATGCACATTTAATTGTTTCCAAATTGAATTTACTTAATTACTTTAAAATAATTTCATTTAACCAAACATGAAATGTGCTTAGACAAAACATTTTGTACGAATTTCCGATAGCGATTTTTTCTTCATTTAAGCTTCGTTTGAAATTGTAAGAATCCATCAAATATTTCACAAAATAATTCTAAGGAAATTGCGCGATGAAGTTATTTGGTGTAGTTTATCATTACTATATTTGGCAAGTAACGATTATTTCATAGTTTCTTCATTCTTTTAAGATTAAAGAGATATCAGTTGTGGCTAAGGGCGGAAATCAGAAACCTCAATTTAACTACTTTATGAAAGAAAGATTTTTTTACACGGAAATAACTTTTGTGGCAAAAACTTTTCTTTATATTGATGCAGTTGTTCATTTTTTATTAAAAACTGCATCCACGTTATTTTTTTCTAAAATATAGTTTCATTTAGTTGAAAATATGTTTTAATGTAAAAATATTCACTAAAACTTCAGACTTCCCTTTAACAATTCACCAGCGTCCTGTATATCTCTTTTCACGAGGGCACACGTGTCGTACGTTTTAAGATACATTTCGTTTAATTATGCAATTACAAATTAAAGATTTGTATAGTAGCAATAAAAGAAGTAAGTTAAAAAGCATTTAGACATTCAATAGAAAAATTAAATCTTAATAATATCAACAAATGCAAAAATATCCAGAAAATATGCGTTTGCAAAAAATAAATGCCAGTGTCGAAACAATAAGAATATTCGTGAAAAGAAATATCAAGCATGAAATATTACAAGAATGCAAAAATAAGAATATTATTATCTCTAAAAATCTATTATTTTTAAGAAAAATTGTCCAATATTCTTTATTTTTCGAAATTTATTTTATGTCAGAAAAAATTTTCACACTGTACAACATTTTAGTTTTTGAGTCTTAGCATACTCCGTACTCTAGTTACTTTGTACTTTTACCTTTACCAATATAATTTTTTAGCTCCTAATTGTTCTTCTCTGTCGCTGTTTGAGTCACATGAATGAAATAATTCTACTAAATATTTATCGTTTGACTGTGTAAAATAAAATAACTCAGTGTAAAACCTGTAAATTGTAATATTGTAAGAAATTAATTTTTAAGAGGTATTCAATAAAAATAGCATTCAACAAACGTAGGAATTGAAATTTGAGCGTGGGAATTGTAGGGAAGGTATTGCTAGATGAATAGCAGTGACCCTTTGTGACAAACGTCTGTTGCACAAATTTTATTTAGCTGTCCCCACTTATAATACAAAACGTTATTTTTACTTATGTAATCACGAAAATGCTTTAATTAAATTGGGAACATTTTATTTTACTTTGGTACCAAAATAAATTATTTGCGTATCTTTTGGAGGTACGTATATGCACCCATGGTCTCGACGAGATTAAGAAGTATTGGTGTCGTATGTGCCAAATGTGAAAAGAATAGCAGATTTGTGATAAAATTTACATCCATGAACAGATAATCTTTCCTTCATGAAAAATTTACGATATTAAGTAACTTGACATTTTTTTTTATTTTTATCTAAATGTTAGGCGTAACTTTTAAAAATAGTCGATTGCTGACTGATTGTTGGATTTTCTTGCCTTGATTTGAAGTTTGGTTTAAAATTCCTGATATTCTTTTATGACAATTTCGTTAGAGGAATTCATCATCTTTTAAAAATTTGCTTTTATATATTTAAAAATTAATTAATACTACACATACCATAAATTTTATTCGAGTTTTGAAAAGATATTTCAGACCAGATTTTTTATTTAAAAATCTATACATATAATAAAACAGTAGGACCCGGTGTGTCTGTACATTGAAGATAATTGACAAAAATGGAGTCAGGGCGATAAAAGAAAACCAATGAAACACAAAAAAAAATTTTTTGAATTTTTTGTCTGTCTGTCTGTCTGTCTGTCTGTTTGTTCGAGGTTATCTTCGTAACTACTGAATGGATTTTTATGCGGTTTTCACTAATGAAGAATGCACACTCCCGGGCAGTGTATAGGCTTTGTTTCATCAAAATCGGACAACAGACAAAAAAGTAACAAAAAGAAACAAAAGAAACTATTAGGTGCGCTGCTCACGTTTTTTAGTACATAACGTTTTTTAGTACATATAAAATCCAATAGATGTCACTGTGCGATTTTAAAACGCGCTATCGTTATGTTTTCGCCAGTCTACTTAAGTATGAGAAAGTTTCAAGCTGGCTGTCGTTCCATGTGGTTTAGTCGGTAGAACGTCAGTGCGCCATACTGATGGCCCGGGTTCGATTCCCAGCATGGAATTTTTTTTCACTATGTTGGCATTAACGCCTATAAGCAATTAAAAGAATTTGAAATATTGTATTCAAGGCGAATTTTCTCTCTGGGAAAATTTCCTTGCATTAATATGTCAGTGTAATTTTTTTTTCGATTTAATTTTTTTTTTCGAAACTTTGTTTTTCTTAAAAAATTACAGTAAATATTTGATATTTCCCAACGTTTTTTGAATGATCGACTTGCTTTTTTTTTTTTTTTAATGTATGTCTGAACCTTATCTAACTACTTCTTCAAGATTTCTTTAGATAAACCGACCAGCGTAGCGGGCGAAGGCCGCTAGTTTTTTAATATTTCTCCCCCCCCCCTTATTGCCGTGTGATTTATATTTCATTTATTTTGTGAAAAGAATTCTGGTTCGACTCGACACATTTTCATTTAGCATCTGTCAAATGACCGGTTGTTGGTAAATATATACTGTCTTCTGAATTTTAAAGAAATAACAATATCATGATATATCTACATTAAATCCCAGAAAACTACCTTGCAAACATATAATTTAAAAGCAGCATCAAGATGAAATCGACATTGTAATGGGAAGCACGCACGGGATAGAAAAATCTTTTGCAACCACAAAGTTAAATGGATGAGGGAAAGTATCAAAATATCTATATTAAATTGGTGAAACCATTTTGCAAAGTGAATCTTGTTCGGTGAAACGCTCGATTTATAACGAAACGTTTTGAACTTTTTTATATCAAATCTATGTGGGTACAGTTGTACAATGTCTGTCATTTTTTTTATCGTTTCATTAAAAACTCCAAATTTAAAAGGGAGGGGGGACGCGCGCGTGCGTTCGTTTGTTCGTTGGTTTGTTTGGCTTGTTGGTTGATAGGTTGGTTTGGTGGTTGATTGGGTGGTTGTTTTGTTTGTTTGTTTGTTGGTTGGTTGGTTGATTGTTTTGTTCGTTCATTCGTTTGTCTGTTTGTTTGTCTGTCTGTCTGTCAGTTTGTTTGTTTGTTTGTCAGTGAAACGCTCGATTTATAACGATTGTGGTTGTTTTGTCTGTTTGTTTGTTTGTTTGTTGGCTGGTTGGTTTCTTCGCTCGTTTGTTTGTTTGTTTGATGTTTTGTTGTTTTGTTGTTTTGTTTGTTTGTTTGTTGTTTGTTTGCTGTTTTGTTTGTTTGTTTTGTTTGTTTTGTTTGTTTTGTTTGTTTGATGTTTTGTTGTTTTGTTTGTCTGTTTGTTGGTTTGCTGGCTTGTTTGTTTGTTTGGCTAATCTGCGGAAGTAAAGAACCGATTTCGAAAGTAATGGTACCAAAATGATGATGTTCGCCCGGATTAAAACACAGGGTATATCTTATGTCGATGCCTCAAATGTCAAATCTAAAGGGGGTGCAGGAGCAAAAAGTTTTAAAAATACTATTTTTGTGTTAATGAAGGGACTACAAGAATGAAATTTAGCATGATAGTTACTTATAAGATATAAATGGTCTCTAGCATTTCCTTAAAAATTCGAAATTTAAAAGGGGGGGATGTACGAAAAGGCATCCTACTCTGTTAAAAATCTGCAGGATTTGCTTCATCATCACTCCACCGCTTTGATAAAAATCTATTATTTGACTATATAGTAAAGCATTCTCATCTATACCTATATTATAAAGAGGAAAAGTTTGCGTATAGGGGCTAATCTCCCGAACTACCGAACCGATTTCAAAAGTAATGGTACCAAAAGGATGGTGTTCGACCCGAATCAAACATAGGCTATATATCCTATGTTGATGCCACAAATCCAAAGGGGGTACAGGAATAAAAAACATACTAAAAATTCGATTTTTGTGTTACTGAAGAGACTGCAAGCATGAATTTAGCATGGTAATTACATATATGATATAAATTATCTCCAGCATTTTCTTAAAAATTCGAAATTTGTGCGAAAAGGCGTCCTACACTGTTAAAAATCTGTATGATTTGCTTCATAATCACTTCACCGCTTTGAGATTTTTTAAAACTTTCCGACGCAATGGTCATTTCATACCTTTTCCAGTTATAAGCAGAAAAATGGGTTGTATTAAAAAAAAAAATTAAAAATATTTTTATTTGATAATCGAGTTTATACAAGTGGTATCATTTCACAAGAAAATATTTTTGTTTAACTAAATTTAATAAGTTTTAATCACATTTAATATTTTACCAATCACAAATACAGTCAGACCTCGCTATCACGTCAACCGGTTTTTACGTCACTCAGCTTATTACGTCAGTTTTTGAAAGTCTCGATTTTCTGTATACGATTTTAATGTAAAGAAACTCCGGATTTTAAGTCGTTGAATAATTTTCAACTTTGGGTATCCCGACACTTTAGTTAAAATTATCCATTTTTCATAATCCATCTTACAAGCACGGAAATTAAACGGGGAGAAATGTCTTAGTCAAAATTTTCACAAAAGCATCTAAAATACCCATTGACATAAAGGAGAAACTTATTTAAAATTTACTTAAAAAGACCCATGAATGAAAAAACTTAAACTACGAATGACAAAATCAGTGAAGCCGAGATATCTTTTTGCACGTTCTCTCTCCTCCAATCCACGATTACTCACTCAATGTGTTCCACACTAAGAGTGTAATACGTGTTCACTTAGTGAATGTTAAATAATTCATTTCTACACTTTATTCATAGTGTTTAAACTGTTAACAGAAAATTGACAAGAAAGCCTAAGACAGTTCATAATTGTTTCAAGTTTCAAACATGCTGGTTTCATCCAAGTTCATCAGATCACGAGTAAGAAGGTAATGAAGAAGACATCCCTATTCCAATATTTATTTAAAGAGTTGTTAAATCGTGAAACATAACGGGTGGTGATAATCGATTTTGATAAGGATGTCACCATATCACCATTTGCAATGATTTCTAAAATTTTAAAAGTGAAAAAGATAGAAATTTCTTCAGACACTGAGATTGAAAGTGATATGGAATTAGAACAAAACAAGCCTCCAACTTCAAACAAAGCATTGCATTGCATTGAAACGATAAAAAAAAATTACCAAACATCTATTTCTGAAACAACGGATATTGTTCAAAATTCATTATATAACATAGAAAAAGAATAGTTAGAAGCACATCCAGGGATAAGCAAACCGTAATCATTGGTATTTCATGTAACAATAAAAAATAAGCTATCAGAAATCTGATTTTTATTCTTTTCAATTTTGTTTTTATGTTTATTTTGTTTAGTAAAAATGTTTTATTGCTTAAAAATTCAAGAATAATTCTGAATTTAAAATCGTCGTAAATGAATTAAAAATGCGCACATTTTATAAACACATATTCCTCCAACTCCGGTTACCGCGACGCTCTGCTTATGACAATACATTTTTCTGGTCTTGAGAGTGTCGGGATAGCGATTTTTGACTTTTATTCAGTATTTTTTTTCAGTTACCGGCATAAAAAGAATATATTTTTTAATTTAACGTCTTAAAATAATTTCTTATTTGCTGTTTTGTGTATGTGCTGACATGCAATCGAGACATCTCATGCAATTGAGAAATTCCACATAATAGATTTGGCTCTATCTTTATTTTAATGGCGAAATTTTTTTTCAAACATAGTTATTTTCTACGTCTTCAACAAACTACTAATTTTGTGCTTTTATTATTTTGATGCGTTAAAAAATACTTGCGTTATCTTTAATCTATTGTGAAAAATGCATACCATATTTAACTAATTTTAAGTAATTTTTATTGAATAATGATGATTTTAAACGTATGTGATTGTGTTCATATGAAAGCAAATATAGCAAAAAACGTTACAAGAATAAAAAATTCCGCGAACAACTTATTTTTAAGTACATCTGCCTAAAATGTAAACAAAATTTCATTTTTATTCTTATACATGAAAATCCAGATAGATCTTTTACAAATCGATAACAGATGCAATTCTGTTTTGAGAGATATGGAAATAAAGATTCAGTCGAGAAAAGAGGCGCTAAATAAAATAGCTAACGTTTCTTGGTGAAATTTTTATATTGATATGTGGTTTCAGTTTCTTTATGTGGGAAAAAAGGCGTTTCATGTGTATAAGGCAAAATTTATGAAAGTGCATTTTGTAAGATTTTTGCCTGAAACACATTTAAGAAAACCACAAAGTTGCAGCAACAAAAAAGATACCTTTCATTTTTATTTTTAATTTTGTTGTCATTGTCACAATCTTTAAGGAATTTTTTATAACATGTTAAAGACTTTTAAAATATTTTGCCTCTTCTAGTTTTTGTACAAAACGTAAAATATAATCCGAAAGTAACGAAACCAAAATAATAATAATAATAATAATAATAATAATAATAATAATAATAATAATAATAATAATAATAATAATTATAATAATACTATTCAGAAAGCTAGTTTTTGGAAAAATGATTCCCCCAATGTTTCCCAGTTTTATTCAATTACTGAAACTAGTTGACAGTAAATCTAAATATTAAATACAACAGAGGAATGCCTTAACTGAAAACATCATTAACAGTCTAAAAAGAAGGCACGATTGAAGTCTGCAGATATTTGGATAAAGACAATCCAAATTTATTAATTTTTGACATAATCACGATGCCATTTCTATTAGTAAATGCATAAAAGTTTTAGATACTTTTTGTTCAGATTCTATTGATCATATTCAGGGCTGCACTAAAGGAATCGTAATTAATACCGTCAAATATTAATAAGGTATTCAAAAACTTTTTTTCAAAAAAAAAAAAAAAAAAAAAAACTAAAAAATAGTGGTTTTTATGTGTCTTTTGTTTCTATTTAGAGAATATGAAAAATTATACATAATAGTTTTTTCCACATTTGGCAAACCCGAGGTGTATGACTCAGCGTTGATGAGGATTAAGAAATTTTCAAATAGAAAATCTTCACGAACCATGGTCTGGAGATATAATGAAAACAACAACGAAGAATTGTGCATCAAGAATATATTAAGAAACACTTCCAACATTATCAATGTAGTGTTAAATGTTGTTGAGATAAATGAGCTAACTAAACAAATTAAATAATTGAGTAATTATAAATGTATTTTCGATAATTGCTGTTCATAGCCGGCATATAAGTTTTTTACTGGCCTGCACAGAAATTTATGTATATTTTACAAGCATTCATTATTGCATTAAAATATAGTTCAGACGGAAAATGGATAACGTTATTAAAACACACACATTAGACAATTCACTGCAATAAACGGTAATAATTATGAATGCTTTCGTACAGCTCTGTATATGATCTGTACAATTTATACACGCCTCTTATTAGGTACGTTCGTAATTATGTAAGTACGTGGCCCCTATAGTCCGCCCGTCTGTCCGCAAATAACAATGCCCCACCCCCCCCCCCCAAAAAAAAAAAAAAAAAACCCGAATCATTTAATATTTAAAATATGTAATTATAAATTATATATTTTTGTCCAGTCATTTCATATTTTATGAAAATCAGATATATAATTCAATTAAAGGGACAATAAAAAATATTCTGTTATATTACGTTCAATGCGGAAAAATAGTTTCAAGTGCATTTCATGATGTTGCACTCTTTCAAACATAATAAAATTCATATGCATCTATGAAATATATACTAAAATATATATTCTCTATAATTTGTGGATCAAAGAATAATTTTTATTAATTCACAAGGCCACACAAAAGTATTCTATTACATAATGGTATAGAGGGTAACATTGTTTAGCGTACGTTTTAATTATATTAAACTATTTCACATTTTATGAAATTGATATAAGTTACTGAGGTTTATTACAAGTTAATTCCTGTATAATAAAAAGCATTGAGTATTTACAAGGACACATAAAAGGTTTCGTATACTGTACTGGATCCGAAATACTCAATATTTTAAAAACTTTGTTATAGTACGAACGCACCCCCATTTGTTATGTTTGACGTGATAATTTTCGCCTTGTTATGAAAATATTTAGTTAATTTTAAAATATATCTGAAAATTTTTTCAAAGGAGTTATTGCTTATAGTCAGTCCGTTGCTGAATGCTTTTTTGTGTCTGTAAATGAAGATAAATGATACACATTCCATTATCTACAGAAAAATTGTTATAGTTCATTTTATTAACGCATATAAATTTCATTATGTTTGAAGTAGTGTAACATTATTGAAATTCACTGCAAGCAATTTTCCCCTGTGTATCATAGTATAATGGAATTATTTTGTACACCATTGTAAATGAATTATAGATGCAACTTATTCCATATTCTACGTAAAGATTACTGTAGTCCACACCAGTGAGGAATATTTATTACATTATGTTTCAAGTATTGTAACATCATTAAAATATACCGCAAGCTATTTCCCCCAACGATCATAATGTGACGGAATTTTTTTTAAGTGCCCCTCTAATAAAACTATAATATCTAATTCATATTAAAAAAGGAACATGCTAACTTAAATCGCACATATCAATTTCTTGGAAATTCAATTATATTTACGAGAGTTAGAGCGCGGATAGACAGACAGTCAGACAAACCTGATTCAGAAATACGTTTCAACTATACTTTTCAGCCTTTCAACATTTTCAACTATGTTGGAAACTGTTAAAATGTCTTAATTAGATAACAGATCTTAACAAATATTAACAGATCTTAAGTAGATCTGTTTTTATATGTTAGATACAAGAAACTATTCAAACTCAAATATGTACTAACAATGTTTATAGTTAACTCGAAATACGAAAAATTCCATTATTATTAATTTTCATCCATCAGTTCAAAATCTATATTTACACACAAAACTTTTTTTTTTTTTTTTTTTCGTGTTTTCTAAGAAGAAATCGGCCTTAACTGTTTCATCGAGGAATTAAAAAGTCAGCAAAGAAAAAAAAAGTTTTTGCTTTAAGATTTTCTTCCGTTTTCAACACACACACACAAAAGAAAAAAAAGAAAAAAAAAACATACGTATATCCAATTAATATCGCTTATATTTTAAATATTCTGATTTTGTTATGTTTTGTTTCTTCATAAAATTTTCCCAATTATTATACAGTCTTGGGAAAAAAATACCCCTCAATAATTCAGCTGCACACCAATGCATACAAATGGGACAATTACCAATCGATAAGTAATAACGTCGGCCAATTAATGCTATACAGTAATAACTTAACATTCGAGAGGGTTAGGTTCGCAGATATCTTCGCGATTGTTCAAAATCGGCTTGTGCGTAAAAGGTGATAATGTTTTAATATTTTGATTCAATGGAAAAAATTAATTGAAACGTAAAAATATTTTTATTAAGCATTAGAAAGTGCATGCTATAAATAAACGAATAATTATAAGCATAAGCCTATTGTGAAATGTTTAATTGCTAGTTTATGACTGAAAAAAATATTGATATATGATGATCGGAAGAAAAGATCTTTTTTTTTAATTTCCATATAAAGTTGTGGTTTCAATTTCCTTTTAAAATGTAACCCTTCACTGCACCGTGTGCTACATCTGCACATGCCTAAAAACAATATAATTCTCATTATGTGCCATAAATTTGGTCAATATGATCGCTGTAATTGATCCTAAGAATGGAATAATACTTATTTTGTCGGTGTCAGATGGCTGCATTTGACAAAAATTTAGAATTTGTAATTTGGAAAAATGAAATATTAGATGAAGCTATTAAGGCAAAATTCACCTTTATTATTTTCATTGAACATTTAAAAATATTAATATAAAGATAGTTACAGAGTGTTAAACAAGTAAAATTAATTAATTTAAGCCCATTTAATTGCAAAATACAGCCATACAATCTTTTAAGGGTGTATTCGAAAAAACGCTTTTCTACCTTCAACATCTCGAAATTTTCCGATAGAATTTCAGACACATTTTTAAAAGTAGAAACATGAAACTTGCTCAGGGGATTCTTGAAGGGACGTATGAGGTGCACTGTAAAAAAAAAAGGGTCGATCTATTAAAAAAACTTTAGTGATCTTTGTAATTACTAAAAAATGTTTAGTAATATTAGTCGGTTACAAAATATCTGTAAGAATTACTAGAAAAAAGTTAGCAACGAATAGAGTTAATAGTTTTATATTTTTAATAGCTCTTACTAAAGTACCGTTGGTGTGGCCATGATAGCATAGTGGTTATAGTAAGGGACTCCAGGCTAAAAGGTCCCGGGTTCGAGACTTGCCACCGCTAAATACGCCCCGAATGTATGTAGCGTCTCGTTAATAAAGGGATTATGAAAATCCTGTCGGAGCAGGTAGGAATGTTTGGTGCTGCCAGCTATTGCGGTTTTGCCGAAAATTTTCCGCTTCAGAAGTCTGTATGCAGCTCGAAGGAAGCTCCTGCCCTTCGGGCGCACGTAATGGTTATTAAAAATAATTTTGGAGCTATTACTAAAATTTGCTTGGTGGCTCATACTAAAAATTTTTAAGTTAGTTATACAAAAAATTCTTTTGTTCAGTTTACAAAAGAAATGCTTGTTTCACTTGCAAAAAAAAAGCTTGTAATGGTTACTAAAAAATTCTGTGTAATACAAATTTACTAAGAAATTTTTAGTAACGTTTTGAATTTTTTTATTTTTTTACAGTGTGCCGCGTGATGTCTTTTTACGCTCAATTCATTAGAATTTGAGTTATATACAATTACCTTATCAACATGACCTTTTTTTCCGTTCCCAGATCATCCGGCTTAGGAAAAATTGGTTCGAAATGCCGTTTTTCATTGCTTTTTTGCAATATTTAATGCATTTATCAAAGAATCGATTATCACGGCACCTTGTGTACTTTCCAAATACGAGATTTTGAAAGTTTGGTGTATATGAGAGCAAAAATGAATTCAAAAATAAATCGGAAAATAAGCAGTTTGAATCGAAATACACCCTTAAAAAATCTAATTGTGTATATAGAGCACACCCACACCATAAAATATAAAATTTTAGCTGAAAATTTGAAATTATTATTATTTTTATTATTTTTTCTATGATTGGAACGATATATTGATTTTAACCCTTTAAGCATCCTGCGGAACTTTACATGCAAGTTTAAAAATTCATAAAATAATTGTTATAGAATATATTGATATGGAGATTTGTATTTTATAATCTTAGCTATTTATTTATCACATGCAACTGAAAAAATTAACATTAATATCAATTTTGAGTTAAATAAGACTTTGAATTCAAAAATTCCCCGACAGAAAAACCCGGTTAGGCCACTTAAAGGGTTAAATATATATATTTTTTTCATAAAAACAGAGAAAATCATGTAGTGAAGTGTTAAGATTCCTTATTAGTGAAGGATCGTATTTAATTGCCTTCTCAACAAGCTATAATCGAAGTTTAAATTTCTCCATACAATTTTTCCAGAAAGATTTTCAATTGAAGTAAAATTTTTGAATTTAAGAAGTTGAGATTTTTTTCTTTGTTAATTACTCGAAATTACTGATTTTTTTTTTTTTTTTTTTTTTTTTTTTTTTTTTTGGGGGGGGGGGGGGGTGCTGAATACAAAGGGTGTAGTTCTCTGAACTTAGGCTATACAATAATCTATGGCTTTCGAGTGTCAAATGATTTATGGAATTGATTAAAAAAAAGAGTAATTTGTAAAAAAATATTGGACTGCCTGTAGTCTTTAAAAAATAACTCAATGCTATGCTGAGCTTTAATTTCTGATTTGTATATTTGAAGCTTTTAGAAATCCATTTCTGTTTAAATATTTATTAGTTTTCCTGCATATTGCTTTGAATATCATAGAAAATATTAAAGTTATCTATAATTTAAATATGTAATTGACCCCCGAAACAGAATTATGTGTATCATTAATTAATAGCTGTTCTTACTAATCGGTTGCTTCTAGTCACATGTTTATTCGATATTTTCGGTACATTTGGTAGGCGTATCATCTCTCTCTCTCTCTCTCTCTCTTTCTTTCTTTCTTTCTTTCTTTTTCTTTTTCTTTTTTTTTTTCATCACGACTGCCAAAACATTTTTATTTCGTTATCAATGCTTTAATCTTTTAAGTTGACGCGATAGGCTTAAAAGATACTTGTTTGTAATAATAGTAATAATAAAAAATCATTCAAATCTTTTATAAGGAAAATAATTAATCATAAAACACTCATTAAGCTGCTATGAAAATTTGAAATACTATATAAGTTTTCGAATATCTCAAGGAATAATACTTTGTTACTAAAACAAATATACATTTTTTTGACAATTCAAGCTTTGCATTTTAATAAAAATAATTTTTTTATAAATATTCATCGGAAATATTTCTTTTACAATTGAATTTTTTTCACTATTCCTAAATGTAACTGGATAAATGATAAATAATAAAACCCACAACTTAAGAATTATTAATAGTTTAACTGTTACAGTTTAAATCGATAAATAAATTGATTAAGAATGTGCTCTTATAAATATCTATATGCATTAGCAGGCGTGTTGTTTTCTCCACTATAATTAAACAAATGCCATCTCAATCAATTCTCATAAATAGAAATTAATATTGCAAAATATCCTCTCACAAACATACCCAGCCAGCTGCGGCCTTTTTAATCTTCGTTTAATGCCGAAATACATTCAGCTGAAAATAAAGTGTAATTATTTTTCTTTAAAATTATCATTGGAGTATTTTCATTATTTAATAAAGATTCATCCAAATTTTTACACAAATGTAATATCGTAAAATATTTAAAATTAAAACACAAAAATTCGATAATAGAGCTTCATTGCAATTAGAAGAATTTAATATAATTCAATATATTAATTGAAAACTGTAAAAAACCCGCTCAATAATCGGATTAAAATGAAAAACGCACTTTATTATTATTTCTTTTTTTCATTTAAAATGTTAAAAACAAGAAGAGATGAAAAAAAAAAGGTTGAGAGATAACAAAAAAAAAAAAAAAAAAAAAAAAAAAAAAAAAAAAAAAAAAAAAAAATCTGATAAGGATTCAAGTTTAAAACATGTCGATTCTTAGCATTTTTTAAAGCTATTTCAGTGTTTGAAAATTGAATAAAAATATTGAATAAAAAAAAGAATTGATAAATAAAAAATATCATTAATATATTTTCATAATCCTGACAATATCAGAAAACACAATCAATTTTTAATTAAACAAAAATTAAAAGGAATTGTGCAATATCGACAAGAGTTAAGAATACGGAAATTCCTTAAGCAGTCAATATATTGAAAAACGATAAAACTATTAGCGGATTCATATTCGCAGCAAGTGACAAGGTTCGGAACAAAAATGGATTGCTATTTTCCATTTTTTGGTAGCTGTTTCTTTTACTTCGACAAATTAAATAAAATTTTTACTTTTTCCGCATTCTACAGGAAGTCGATGAAGAATAATTTTTTATTGGAGAAAAAAGTATTTTTTAATTAATAGCTCCAGTCATCGTTAAAATGACTTGTTTAAAACGATGCAACTTTTCGCGTGTTTCAGAAATGAGTTTTGAGAATTGTGACGAAAATGAAGCAATCGGATATGGGAAAAGTGAGATTTAAGTAAATTTATAAATATTTTAAATTTGTGTTAATATTTTAATAAAAATAATTACAAATATAATAAAAGTGACAAAAACTTGCGAAATTATAGCCTGTTTTTCTGAATTTGGTATTTCAATGCAGACAATACATGGTTATCTTATTTAAATTTATCTGAATTTTTAAAATAGTGGCCTAAAATACGTAAGTAGAGTAAAAAGGTAACGCGACTACTACACATTAAAATTCATTTTATACTTGTAAAATAGTTATTTAAAAGAAAGAAATTTTTACTTCTACAGGAATTCCAGTGCTATTTCATAAGAATAAATCAAGGGTTTTGCACATTTTGTACAATCTATAGAAGGGGAGGGGAGGATGTTCAAAACCATAGAAAAATTGTATTCCTATTTTAAATTGTTTTTCATTATTTGCATATCATGGAACTATTAAGTAAGAGGAACTGATATTTCTATAAAATAATGAAGTTTCAACTGTAACCGCATTCGCAGGGGTTCGTTAAAACTGCGGCTAACCAGTAAATTTATGCAGAAAATTCCTTTTTATTTAAATGCCTCAGTCATGGAACATTTCAATCAAATGTAATGGAAAAAGTGATGTTAATTTTTACTGGTAGTAAAAACTGGTTACTTAGGCGGTAATAGTTCACGCCACATTTTGACAACCAAGGCAACTTCCTGTCAGTGGCAGTGAAAAGATTATAATACCTGGGCAAAATAACACCAGTAAAAATAAATAGATATTTTTTACAATATTTGCGAACTCATTTATTCATTTCCAAATTAATATAAAACCTCAGCAGAAAATGATGTTATAAGCGACTCTAATGATGCCTGAAGTTATCCACAAATTAGCAGAATGCATCCAGCAATTACAAATCAGTTTGTATTTATGAATACTCACTGTTTTGAAGAAAAGTATAAATCTGTAGTCTCATTAAAGCATATCCATGTGCATAAAAGTGTGAGTGGTGAACAATATGGCAAAAAGCATAAAGACATGCACAAGTCTAATAGGGTTATCAAATAATTGCAATTCAGCTGTCGTCTAAATTTAATATTTTGATAAAAAGTACAACTTAGTAATTGCATTTATAGCCAAAGAAGACATAGCCAGATTTATAGCCAGAGAAGAAAAAAGACGAATGATAATAAGAAAGGGTATTAGTAAATCACAAATAAATCAGAAAAAATCATCTAATTACTTATATTTAGAAATTGAATGTGTCTTATAAATAACATACAAGGCTTCAAATTTTACATGAAAGCCATCTAGGGTTGCCGGATTGCACATTTTCTTTGTAATTGTACGTTTTCTTAATACATTTTAAGCCTGTAGTACGATGTACGTTTAAATGTGTCGCGTCTTACGATTTCTTCAATTGTTCTAACACATCTTATTTTATATTTAAATAATTTCATTTTAGTTTGAGTGAAAACTTCGCCTTTTGCTGAAAATAAGTTACATACATGCGCACCATTAACTGCGCATTCGCTGTAACATCAGATCATCTGAACTTGACCGTATTATTATATACTATAAGTATTGTCTGTATAAGTTATTTAATTTCGTATATCTGTATCTTAAATTTTAATATTTTGTTTGATTTCTTATTTCTTTTAATGCTTAACACTTTACTATTAAACGGTTCTCGAATGTTTTCAGGCGCTACGATTAAGGGGTTAAATACAAGCATTTATATTTCTAGTGTATCAATTGCTAAAATTTACATGATTATAATAGATTTATAGGATGTTTTCCTTTGGAAGTTTTCGTTTTTACAATTCAATCCTTTTTCATTCTTAACCCCTTAACGCACAGTGTTGCCGGGTCGGCAACACCTAAAGTTCCCCCTGTTTAGAGACACAAAAACTCCGTGAATATTTTAAAAACTACTCTAATGGCTACTTTAAATCTTTCTTATGAGTTCTAGATGGCAGCACCACAGAGATCAAACTCTACTGTTTTTAAATAATAGCTAGAATGCTTTACTGTAATACGCGCTTCACAGCAATGCTCTTCTCACTGCGCTTATCAATGCTTTACTTATGGGAGGTTACCACTTCGGCAAGAGCTGTATAATTAAAATGGTTAGTGCAATCTTTACAAAACAATACCTGTGTACTCCTCTAGGCCTAAATAAATTGCTAATTTTTTTCTTTAAATTGCAACTTTAAAGAGAAGTGCGCCGGAAAGGGTTAATGGGTATAAGGGTGCAAAATTAATTAAGCAATATTAACAGAATTATGTTGTACAAATGCAGTTAAAGAATAATGATTAAATGAATTAATTAGTAAAAACCACTTTTTAAATAAATTCATATAATTTAGTATGGTATGAAAAAGGACGATAGCTCGATGGAACCAAAATTAACTAGCGTCACTCAAAATCTTCCATCTTTTTTCTGAGATAAACCGACAACTCTAACAATCATCCAATTAGTTTTCATTACTTATCAACTCTCCTAGAACCTTGTTATACATAGTATTGAAATATATATTGATTATTTAGATATGAAATATGTGTATACAATAATGTTATGCTGAAATCAGATTTTTTTTCTTCATACTAAAGAAATGAATGAATATTAGAGAAAAGGAATTGGTACTTAACAAGAAACAAATTTCACCTAATCTTACATTATTTGGCTTTAAACTACAATTATTCGTAACACCATTAAGCTCATTTTTTGGGAAATAATACAAGATAGCATCAGTAGTAATTACGTTGAACAGAATCAAAGTCGTTCTCCCCCCCCCCCCCCCCTCCACACACACACACACACATTTCCTTTTAATTCTTCTTTTAGCATTTTTATAATTTCCGCGACATTTTTTTTTCACTCTTTAGCAACGCAAGATATTTTTTCTTCACACATGCTACTAAAGAAAATATTATCAATTTTAAAGTGATGAAGAAAGAACTGCGTTAAAACCATTTCTGTTGATTTTAAGGAGAAAATCATGTTTCAGACAAAAGAGACAGTATGTTTAAATTTCTTGATAATGGATTAATTACGGGAAAAATGAAAAACTCGGTAGATTATAATTTAAAATCTGGGATTTTTTTTTACTCGAAAAGAAAAAAAAAAAAAAAAAAAAACAAGAATCATTTAGCTAGAATTTAAATTCTGAAAAAGAATCTCCCCACACTTAAAAATAACATTCTTTCGAAATGCTTAAAATTTAATTAATTTCAAACATCATTAAAAAAATTAATTAAATGCCAGTAATAATGATAAGAAATTTCTAAATTAATTTTAAACATTCGTAATTCTTGTAATATCGTATATTGGTTCAATACAAGATGCTTCCATATATTGCCAAATATGCTTTGACAAAGTTTACAATACTATGATTCTAATAATGAAATTATGTAGTTGACACTTTAAAAAAGTGTATTCTTGTAAAATAAATGGTTTTCTGCAGATGTTCCAGATAAAAGTTTTCTGCATCAAATCCACTATTTATTATTTTTTTTTTCTAAGAGTAGAATAAATTTATAGAAAAATTCGTCAGATGATAAATAAAGATATATTCCATCTAATCGTACAGATTAAGTGCGGCAATCTGAGTTTTTGATAAAATTGAAACGTAAAGAAAGAAATTTGTAAAAAAATAAAAAAAATAAAATAAACTGAACTTCAACGTTGCGTAAAAATATTATTATCTACAACGAAGTTTTTCTCTTAAAAGAAACAATATATAATGAAGCCGAACTCAGTGAACCAAACAGAAATACTAGTGGTTAAACGGGTATTAATTTTTATTGTGTACGAAAACACTGACAAAGACATTCTTCCTACCAGAATATTTAAAAAGACAATAGCCGAAAAACCGTCTATTTAGATTTAACTTAGAAGAATGAAGAAGTAACCTTTTTTTAATCTTTCCCCTTACCGAAAACAAAAATACAGTTTAGCATCTAAAATGATTTTTCAAGCAGCTAAACGGTAAATCTCAAACAAAGACTTGTGCAATTAAATTGTATTCTGACCAGATAACCTTAATTGTTTGTAAAGTTTTGTGAATGACCTTTGTATTAAGTACCGCATTTCAGCCAATCTATCGTTATCAAAAGTTCACTTGCCATCCATGCTTCTTGTAATATTGTTACACTGGTTTAGTACGAGATACTTCCATCTATTGTCCAGTTGCGCTTTGACAAAGTTTCAAGATTTAGCTGTGCGCGTTCAAGAAATGCTTCAAGTGATTAAGCAAAACAATGGTATTTGAGACAAAGATTTCAACTTGTAACATACACGCGACTGCGCTTTGAACCATTGTTTATGACCCAAAACTGGGGATATGATTTTAAACGCTGCAAAATATTTTCGTTTAGGAATGAATATTATTATAAATTGCCTCATGATTTTAATGAGAATTGTCTTTTGCTGCGATAAAAATATGATTAAAAACAGCATAAAGTGACATTAATGTTATTTCAATCGTGAAATTTTATTATGATCTATGGAAAATTAGGCCGATCTTTGTATGTTATATTTTTCCTTTTAAAAATATGTTGAACGGTAATTGTTACCTTTGTATCGCCGATCTATTAATTCAAGAATTTTGGAGATTAATGACTATTAAGCATATAGCGGAAGTTCTGAGTTGTGAGATCTTTGATTATCCACTAAGCAATGAGATTAAATGATTTCAGATCTGTGTAGAGTATATGGGATGTGGCTTTGTTGAGCTAAACTACTTGGTAAGCCTCCCCCACTCTGCTTGACCCTGACCCTGTGCAGTATACACTATTCTATGCTTTTTCATATTTTCACATTCAAATATTATTTCACTGATGTATTCATTTTGTATTTGTTCTGATTGTTTAAATATATTATTTTCTCCTCGAAAATTCTTGTTTCTCACAGTGCAGTGCACTAAAATTAGGTTTATGTGTTTAAAAAAAAAATCGAAAACTAAAAAAATATATATAATTTCGTTTAATGATAATAATTTATGACACGAGTAAAAATCTTTTTAGTGAATATTTGTAATTTAAAGGAAATAATTTTGATAAAAAGGAACATTGTAAGTTACTTTATAAAATATCTGATGTCTATGAAAACCTCACATACTACAGAAAGGATCTTTCTAGTCAATGACATCATTAACAATTTACAGTTGCTAATATTTCATCATAATAATTATAATCTTAAAACAAGACCGAAAATAAAAAAAAAATACATATTTTCTAAAGACTAAAATCTTGAAATTTTAAAATTTATTACGTAAAATATATTATTTCAAAATCTTACAAAATTTTAATAGAAAAATAGTATTTATAAATCGCATATTCCATCAAAGTTTTAATTCGGAAATAAAATGGCTCACTTGAATTGTATAGTCAAATCGGATATAAAGTATGTTCCATTTTTCTAATAGATGACGTAAAGGCTAAAGTCGGACGACCGATGATTTTCACGCTTGTGGTTTTCGAATGAACAATAAACACCAGCGCTACTACGGCTGTACCAGTGTCCCGTTCCAGTCGAAATACGCAACCAATTTTATGTTTCGATGCTTTCAATTTAAACACGATCGATATTTTGCAAAAAGTAAATAATTCCATAATTTTGTATCCCTTATACAACAAATTAAAATAGACATTGTGTACAGACCGTACTGGATTCATTTTATGATAAGTGACAGATTAATTACCTTGCATTTCTATTTAAAGCATTCAAAATTGTAGAAATTACTTTTTTAATACATATTAAATGGAAAATCTGCTGTATATTAAGAAATACAAATGACTGCAGATATTTTTAAAATGGTTATAATTGTTATTCAACTTTCAATACGTTAATGTTTCTTCCTTGTTATTATTATTACATAAAAAATAAATTGATAAAAAAATGCTATAGAGTGCCATAGTAAAATAAACAACTTAGTTACAAAAATGAAAAATAAAAATGACGAATTTTTTAAGTGTGACATTTTCGTTACATTAACTAGGAAGCACATGCTACCTCTACATGAATGAAAGCAAGATCCCCCACCCCCTTTTTTAATCTGCCAGCCCTGCTTCTGCTTTTCCAGTAATGTTGCGTGCTTTAGTCTAATGAAGAATGTTTCATATTTTCAATTTTTCTTTTTTTTTTTTTAAATGCATTTAACAATTTGATAAATATAATTGTTATTAACTTAGTTGAAACTTCGTCAAATCTGATGAGACATACAAAATTAAAAAATAAATTGAATAAAAATTTTCTTTCCATGCGATAAGCAGCCAGAGCAAAAAATAATGAATCTATGATACAGAAAAGCCAATGTCAGCGTTTAAATCACAGTTGGTCTGCACAACGTAGAAAAAAACAAAAGCCGCAAGAACACAGGCAAGTGAGAGTGACTGGAAGGAAACGCGAGATTTCGATGTGAAGCTTTTCCTATTTTTGAGTGCAACGCTTTCTCGGCGCTCATCTGAATAGATCAGAAAATTACTATACCCTCAAGAGAGGCCATCCATGTCGTTGTTTTTGAAAACCGCGCATCGGACATTAGCCTAAATATTCTTACATGTATTGTCATACATACTTTTGAAAAGTGTCTCCATAACCTTTAAAACGTATTATATACAATATTTTATAAGAGTGTAAAAAGCATAGCTTTTTATTTGATTTTTGGATAGTTTTGTGCCAAACAACCGGCATTTGCTTTAAGTTTTGTTATTACTTTTATAATTTAATGTTAAGTGCTGCTGAAAATCATAGTTTACTTGTTGAAGCTTACGGTGAATATGCTTTTTCTAAATGTATGTGCAAAAAATAGTTCAAGCAATTAAAAGAACGTTTATTTGTTGTTTTTGTTATAAGATTTTTTTAAATTTTTTTTATAAGACATACGTTTTAAGAAAAAAACTCGAACGTGTAGTGGTGAGAAGGGGGGGGGGGGTGAACGGGCTTTCAACTTTCTGTTACCACATTTCTGTCGAACTGTTTTTATTTGAGAAATCACTACTATATAAAAACAAATCTTTTAATTTGCGAAAATTTTGCAATGAATATGTATTTGTTTGGCTACATTCAGGAAAACTATCATGAAAATAAACTACTTTATTAGCAATAAGTTAGCTTTTTATTATGAACGAACATTCCTTTTGTTCCATTTACCGATTTACAATTTCCGCTGGAGACGACGTTCTTTTCTTCCTTTTTTCTCAAAAATGGGTTAGGAAACAATAGATGCCATGTTTCTTTACCTTTCGTTAATATTTTCTTCCATGTTTTATTGCCCTCTGAAGTTGGGGCTTTGTTTTCCTTTTGCTTGTTAAAGTGTGAAAGAGTTCTTCTTTCCTTATATTCTAATTGTGGATAAGTCGTTTTTAATTTTAAGGTACAGAGCAAAAACAGAGATTCAACAGAGAAACAATGCTTGTTTCAGAAGATGGGACAACATCAAATGATTTCTTGTTTCATAGATTTTTTTTAGAATGTCTTCTTTTTTGCTTTAAAGCTTTAAAAGATAAATGTAAATTTTATAAAAGAGAAACTTTCTACGTATTTTGTTATTAGTCAAATGAAAACGTGTAAAGAAAGATTTTTAAAGCGGGTGTTTATTCATTTGTAAAGTAATTTAAGTATGTCAAATTATACTTTTTAAAGTTTTGAATAACGTTTTTATCTCGCAATAAACGAATGCAAGTTACTTATTTGAAAAAGTAAAATGCAAGCATATCCGTAATAAAAAGTCGTTTTTTTTTCTATCTGTTACTTTTCTCAAATAAAAATAGTGTTCAAATATCACTCATGTTGGATTGGAATTTATTAATAAATGCAGAATGAATTCTTTCGTATATTTTGATAGTTTTTAAGTGAAAGTTAGATTTTTAAAATTAACTCCACCGCTTAGTAAAAGTAAGACTTCATTTACAAAAAGTATTTCTAAATAACTTCATCGAAGCAAAAATTGTATCTTTTTAAAATTAAATCGATTGATCTTGTAATCGGAAAGCTATTTTTCTTAATTGTCGTTTTATACTGTAACTGAAAAATAATGCAAAAGTGAACTGACGATATTCATATTTTACAAGGTATGAAATAATCTGAACAAAGTTCAAGCTGAAACAAGCAAACAAATAAGTGTTTATTTGATAAAATTTAGAGCTAACATTTTGTCATGCCTGCACTAGAAAAAAAAATGGACCACACTAATATACGTTGCTTACGCTTTATGATAGTGGTCACCAGTAATTATCATTGCGTTTTATCTTTTATCTCATCGATCATTTCAAACATTCGTGCCTTCAAAATGAATTTCAGTTTTGAAACGGGGAAAAAAGGTCTGTCAAAGCAAGTTTGGGAAAGTATGGTTTTTATATGATACTATGGAATCTTTACAACAGTGTGGATACTTTGTATTTTACAGTTACGATAGTTATTTAGCAATGTTACATTTAAAAAATAATTTTTTTCAGTCGATATAAAAATTAGTTGAAAATTTAATAGAATATAATAATTTTTAAAAAGCTGCCAAAAAGTTTGTGCACGCTGGTGCATTGTAGCATAATATGTTTTGTATTTATGTATGCATACAGATATTAAATAAACCAATTTCAGCTGCAATTATTTGCAACTCTTCCATATAACAAATTATGTTTAAAGTATGGAAGAATAAATTTCGAAAAGAGAATTGTGTGAGATTTTGCATAATTATGCTGTTGGACTTGAATGATTTTAAGTGAATTGTACAAAATATCATGACAGATAATGTATTATACAAATATAATCTTTAACATTGTTCATCTCTTATGTTAGACCAGATTAAGCGGCTGATACATTCATTTATATTTGACAGTAATCGGAGATGTAGAAAATGACATAGCTTAAAGACTGTTTAATGAAGTAAAATAAGAGATAATTAGTTTCGAATATTAACAATAAATATATTTAAATGGAAAATGTAATAGTATCCATCCGTAAAAAGTTGAACGACCAAAGAAATGTTTTAAGTCAACCGAAATCAAACGACAAGAGATGCATTCGCTATTCCCGCAATACAAATGAATTATCACGTGACACGTGTTTAAAAGTGAGGCAGTTTGGGAGAAAGAATGTCGCTGATGCGTTAAAGAAAATATCTAAAAGCCCTAAAAGAGCAACAGCATTTTAAAAATTCGTTCAAAAAGCCCCATGGCCATCATCTGAAGAAAATCAAAATTTTATAATGGCTAAATCCACACCCGTCATCTACTTCTTACTTTAGACGCATAAAGTTTAAATTTATCATCGAAACTGATCAGACACTAACAGAAGAATTTGAAAATGCCAGAAAGAAACTTTTACAACTCTTGCGCTAACTATATTAGAATTCAATTTTCACCGAGCACAAAATTTTAAGACAGAGTGATAAGTAGCATAATGTGCATAGCATTCTTCAGATAAAGCACCTTAAAAATTCAATGGCTTGGTGAAAAATATAAGTTGACGAATAACTTAAAAACGATTTGATGATATAAGAGTATTATTCATAACTTTTCTTGGGGCTTATCGGAACTACATGCACAATTAACATTTACAGAATACCTATTAGATATTGGTTATAGATCTCATGAAAAGAAATAGCAGTTCTGAAAATCTGATGAAAAAGGAACTATTGCTGAAAGAAAAAGTATAATTGAAAGATTTAAATCTAAAAGAGATTTATTATTAAAACCCCAAAAACAAGGGCGAGATAATAGTAATGTGGGAAATCGAAAAATGACATGTTTTAACCCATTAACGCCCGAATTATTTTCTGCGCTAAAATTTAAATTTTGTATTTCCCACCACTTTTAAAATCAAATTAACTTTTATCTAAATTTATCGAGTATTTTGTCTCGTGAAAGAAGGTATATATTTATCTTCCTCTTTACTGGTGGGAAAACCGTTTTCTTGCTGTTTTTGTAACCGTCCTCAAAAGAGGACGCTGGGCGTTAATGGGTTAAAGATGCTTGCTGTGACCGCTAGCATAACAGGTTTTTATAAGCTGATATTAATACATGATGTGTGGATATTAGATAAATATATCTGCTTTTCAGAATTACTAAACCTAACATACGACTCTATATGAAATTATAGAGTGATTGAAATTCAACCCGAAATTTGAACATTTATACACTCATCGAATATAAAATTAATCAAAAAATAGCAAACAACGAAAAATGGTACTGATTCACATTATGATAATATTCAATTAATCTTTTCAAAAATGACCGATAAAGATAATAAATAAGTTTAATGTACAATAAGTTCTTAATAAAAATATCGTTTGCATAGTTGCATTGAAAGACATTAAATTATCTAACGATATTTTCAAGTTGTGAAAAAGTAATTATCCTAATATTTTGAATATGAGCTGTATATGATCTTATATTTATGCTTTACCACCAAAAAAAATTATCACTATCGTTCAAGTGCTTTATGAGATAAAGAAAAGTATGATTGAAAAGAACCTGAAAAGTACGATTTTCAGGAGACACAAAAAACTTAGATACTTCTAACTTGTGTGAAGTTCTTGCACATTTTTATGAAACACATGAATTAACGTACATATAAATGCTTGGATAAAATTTAGTTTCACATAATAAATAAAGTAAGGTTTTAACACCTTGAACGGCGGTGGGATAAATTATATCCCACTTAATTTTAATAGCAAAATGCCACAATGACACCAGAATTTTGAAACGAAAATTTTAATTTTATCAGGTACGTGAAGAAAATCTCTGATATAATTTGAAATAAATTTGTTTTTAAATTCTGGTATCAATAAATCATTTCAGAATTTTAAGAATAGAAGTGCTTTTCACCTCACAGGGTTAACGCTTATCGGTTTCTATGTCACTTACCACATGACTTCCGAACTGGTATCTATTACACGAATTTTATTCAGCTTGCACCACTTTTTTATAAGAAAGATTCCTACTTGCACTTTGATATCATGTGCATATTACAAAATTTATTTAAAAGATATAGTGGGGCGAATATAATTATAAAATAGGAATAAATGTAAAATGTTAGCGTAAAATTAATGTGAATGGACATCGATTTCGAGTTGGTATATTTCCCTGTGAATTTATGATTATTTTTAACACTAGAACCGCGGTGACGGGTCATTTTGACCCGTACCAAATGAATACATGTTGATTCGAACCAGAAATTACTTTATTAAACAGTTAAGTATATGTTCCACAAACATAATTAAAGTAATTAATAGCCTTAAATAAAATTTCTGATGTGAAATATTTTTCTAAATTTACAGTAAAATTTCCCGCGGTTCTTGTGTTAATGGTCAGAAAAGAACGGGCATACCAATGGATTCGGGAAGGTTTAAAAGATTTTTTATACCATCAATAAAACAAAAAAAAAATTCACTCAATTAAAAAAAAAATTCACTCATGTCTTTTTTTAAGTGAAATTGGCAAACAATATGTTTTCGTAATTCTAAACACAGAAACGTCCATATTCTTTCAGGTGGAAAAAAATACTAATAGCAATTACTATTCAGTATGATTGTGTTAAAAATTTATCTTCGTTTATTTGATAGTTTATTTCAAGTTTATTCCGTCGGGCTGTTTCAAATAATAGACTAGAATCATTAAAAAACTGTTGAATGAGTTAACTGAGTTAGCCGCTGAGTATATCGTCCAGATAACTGAATTTGAAGAAAAGTAGCAATAAGAGTCTAAGGTTCAATGTTCGTGTCCCTGGTCGCACGCATTTTTACTCCGTTTTAAAAATTACTACTAGTATAGTTTATTTATCAATCATTTTATTGCGCTAAAATATTAAAAGAAATTCGAACTCCCTCCTCCACCCCTTACAGCAAGCATTCTGGCAATTAATTTTCCGTCATTTCGCTGCATTTTGCGAATGCCACATATCGTGACGTCATGACTGTGACATCTATGACAAACATATCCCCATTGGTGAAAAAAATTTTAAATGAAATTCCAAATACAAAAAAAAAAAAAAAAAAAAAAAAAAAAAAAAAAAAAAAATCCAACTTTACACTGTGTTAATCTTACGAAACCTTTTTATTTTTATCAAGGTAATTTTGCTTCTTTGGAATAAGAGAATTTTTTTATTCACGGAAATTATTTCTGCACAAAACTCTTTGGTGAAGCAGTGCATCACTTTCTGACTGGATGTCACAAGTCAAAATAACGTAAGTAAATTATCCTGGTTTTCGCTTAACAATGCTGTACAGGTAAACACTATTTTAACAAAAATATCATATATTGCTATTAAAATATATTTGTATGCAGTATAAATTACAACCCACATACACAATTAATCGTAATTACTATTTGATGTTAACATAAAATCAGATTCTGTATTTTTTTTTTTTCTATAAAAACATTTAAGTACTTAATCATACGAATTCCGAGTTCAGCAAATTTATTAAACATTAACTGCGCCATAACTTATAATCTTTCTCTTTATTCGGAAAATTACACTTAATTTCTGTTTCTGAAGCGAACAATATTTTAACTTGCCCTCAGAAGCTACTTCTATTAATCAGTTCAAAACCATAAAAAAGAAAGAAAAAACGTTGGAGGTTAGATATTTTATGAGAGCATAGTTATCTGACCTTCCCTTTTTCTCTAATCAAAATACTAACCACTCGAATGTTGGATATATATAAAAAAAGACTTGCTTATGAAAATGTATTCAAGAAAGTTGCACATATCCATTTCATTTCATTTCCCTCCCTGTCATTATTTTACAAAAATTGTTGGGGGGACCGCTGGATCTTTTGACTTTGATATAGTGTTTAAAGCTAAAAGAAATGTAGTGTGGGAATGAAGTAAAAAAAAAAAAAAAGGTGCGCTCAAATAGCTTATTTATTTATTTATTTAGCTCTTAGTGGATTCTGAATAGGTAGGTATGTACTTATGAATGAATAGATTTAGGAGGGAGACATACAAATAAAAGGTGTGGTCTCTAACTATCTGAAACCTGTTTCATTTTGCCGTGGGTTGCAGAAATGCTAAAATATTTTCATCCCATTCTCTTAATTCACACCATTCTGTCTTTGCATACAAAATTTTGAAATGGGAAAGATCATTACGTGAGTGAAGAATTCCATTCAAATTTGCCTGTAAATTCTTATTGCTCTTTCTAAGGGATTTTTTTTTCATTTTACATTGCGTTATTTTCCATTGCTCAAATTACTCTTGTAGCAAGAAAAAAAGTTTATATTTACAACACTTTTCAAAATATTTAAAATGAGCATGAAATTTCAGTCTGTCGGTTTCTTTGTTGCAACCCAGCAATTATAAAAATAATTATATGCAAATAAAAATTAAATATGCCACACGGGCTAGTAAAAAGTTTCTCATTGAAAATAGTGACATTAACATACATTTTAATGGAGAAAGGGAGAGATAAACAAGCTTATGCTTCCAAGATTTTTTTCCGAATTCTGTAAGTGGATAGAAATGCTAAAATCGTAAAAGTACTTTTTAACACTAGAACCGCGGGAAATTTTACTGTAGATTTAGAAAAATATTTCACATCAGAAATTTTATTTAAGACTATGTAACTTTATTACTTTAATTATGTTTGTGGAACATATACTTAACTATGCAATAAAGTAATTTCTGGTTCGTATCAACATGCATTCATTTGGTACGGGTTAAAATGACCCGTCACTGCGGTTCTAGTGTTAAAAAGCCTTGTCTCCAACCTAAAATATTTGAGATGTTTTCATCTGACCTCAAAGGATGAAATTAATATTTTTTCGAAGAAATTCATATTCGTCATGTTGTCCCACATATAGAGTAAGATGTGGAGCAAATGGAAAGGGGGTAAGATGATGAATAGTTAGCAATACTTATCAAGGTACCTTTGAAACTTTATTCAATGCATTTTACAACCTCTTCCTCATTCGAAACATACTGAAAATTGAAAATTCAAAAGCAAAAATCTCATCGCCTTGCTTTTTGCCTGACTTGATCTACATTCCAAAAAAGAAGAAACAGCATAATCCCAAGACTTGCACATGAAACATTGGAAGCATAATTCATAATTTGACTTGTTCCCCGCTGACAATTCAGTCTTTAATGTCATAAACTTCCAAATCATTATCTGCGTCAGTATTGAGATGACGGACTTCACCTGACTCTGTTCGTTCTCGCGTTCTTGTTCCCATCGCCGCCGGTATATTTGTTCGAACTAGGTTCAGAGGTCTATCGTTCATTGTAACCAACCTACCATGCATATGAATTTTACGTTTTGAGTTGTAATTTGAGAATATTTTAGTGAAGGATTGAGATAAACTAACAAGGGTTAAGTAATTCCTTTTTTAGGTCTATTGTGAGGTACAAAAATTACAACACATTTAAAAATTGAACTTCTGAAGTAATTACCGTAATTTCTTGCGTATAATCAGCGGATCAAACGATTCTTTTTGGACCCAGAAATATTATTTAGTGACTGAAGATAAATATTTACGGCGATCTAACAAGTTACATTTCTTTTTGAAAAAATGTTGGGTCTAAAAATAATTGTTTGATCCGCGGATTATACGCAGGAAATTACGGTAATCACAAGTTGCTCTGAAGGGAATGTTCATAGTGATTTACGTGAACATTAGCAAGGGTATTAGGTGTACCATGTGAGTTACAGCTACGTCTGACCTAAAGGGAGAAAAATTGAATTTGCCATCTTGCATCGCCTTAAATTATTACTGTATTTTTTCCAAACTTTAAAGGTATTTTAATGAGTTTTGAAGATCAAATTTTCAAAAGATGTAATTGGGGCATTTTAAATTTGAAGAAAGAGCTGTAAAGTTGAAAAACATGCCATAATAAGCATCGCATTTTTCATAGATAGCAGCTTAAAAAATCTCGAATAAAAGCGTTCTAAAAATAGTTGTTCTCAATTTTAGGCTTTACTATACTTTTTAAAACAATTAGAAGCAATTGTTACTCGTCAAGTTCCGCATGTTACTTGCATTGTTTACGTGTTACTATATAATCTTGAAAATAAATCCACTTTCAGCCAGAAAAGGCCTCTCGAAATAAATAAGAGGCAATATCATATATCACGGTCGTACAATAGTATGTTTGATATGTAGAACGCAGAAAAAAAGTGCACCTCATTCACGACCCCCAAGGGCAAAGGGACACTTCTGTAGTAGCCGATATTATGTAACAGCAGTTGACACAATATTCAATAAGAATGCATACACTAGTTCATCATCTCATTAACCCATTCGTGCCCACCACCTTTTGCGTAAATTTTATTCGGTTGGCACCACTATTTTTAAAAGAATTAAGTTTAGTTCAATAATTACGAAAATGTTTCAATTAAATAAAATAAAAATTGCTGTTCTTTTTTTCCGGTGTCAAAATCAGTACTACATGCACCTTTTGAAGCGTCCCTAAAAAGGGACGCTAGGCACTAATGGGTTAGTTGGAGCTGCCTTATACAAATTTCATTTCAAATGCAATAAACATTAATATAATAAGTTGAAAATGGTGTTATTCAATTGGAGTGAAAAAACTTCTTTAAAAAACCATAAAAAAGTTAAATTGCGCATGGCTTTTCGAAAGAACTTAGTCTTTCTTGGTCAGGCGAGAAAAGACGTGCGTCTACTATGAATGTAGCTACATTTTAGTCGTACCGCTACATTCATAGTAGACGCACGTCTTTTCGTGCCTGACGAAGAAAGACTAAGTTCTTTCGAAAGGTCTTGCACAATTTAATTTATTTTATGGTGTTTTAAAGAAGTTTTTTCACTTTAATAAATATTAGATTATTCCGGACAGGGATCCCCCTATCCTGTGGATGAAGAAAATACATAAAAATTCATTAATTTAAAATATTAAATGTATAGATTGGAAATACAATATTTATTCAAAATCATTGATATTTATCTGTAGCTTAGACAATATTATATGTCTGTTATTTCATACTATCTGAGATATATACCATTTCCTCTTGTTTCTTTTGAGAGGCTATTTCTGGTTGCAAGTAGGTTTATTTTCAAGACTGAACAAAATTGGCAAATGTAAATAACACGTTAAACTTTTCTAGCAATCGCTGATAAGTGTTGTAAAAAGGTTAGTAAAGTCCGAAAATTGAGAACAACTATTTTTAAATCTTGTGAAATTCCAGCTAATATTTCTTGTAGAAGATGCAAACAACTATTTTCTTCACTGACGAAGTTATGAAAGTTAAACATTATGTGTTTTCGACCGCTCTCCTCTTAAAAAAATCTGTTTACACAGAAATATCGGATATTGCCAAGGATATGATAATGTGTGAGATCACAATCTAAAAGGACTGTAGCGCTTCCAATGTTTAAAGGAATCACTAGAGGTCTTTATTTTACGATCAACCAAGAAATTGCGCTCTCACTTTTCATCAGGTTTCTCCCGTTTGTATCTATATTGTAAAGGCCAAACATATCTGTGCGTAACGTTTAATCCATACATGCGAATGGCAACATTTTGTTGCAACAAATTCAATTTTAAAACACACAAACAGTTAAATACTTGAAAATCAGTTAATCTGTTATGGCTGTATATGTGTCAAGTCCGTAACATTTAACCAAAATTTTAACATGGCCTTTTAGAAGTTATTCCATTGATTAAAGTAAATAAAATCTTCCTTAACGGACAAATATTAATTTCTTCAGACCCCAGGATTTATTTATACATATTTTTCAATTTCCGATATGAAATTACACTAATAGACTGATAAATAAGAAAGATTAAAAAGAGAAAAAAAATATTTATCTTTTGCACATAAAATTTAATGATACATGAGGACTTAAAAAGTACATTTTTTGATTAATTTGTTAGGATTTTTTTTTATTTTTTTTTACTCTTTTGCATTCCAAAAAGATTAAGTAAATATAAATTAAATATTTTTTATCACTAATGGAATCTACAAATAATATCCTAATGCACAGCAAAGTTACTTCCGTTTTCATTTTTGTAAATTTCGTGCATTTCTTCTGCAAACAACTTTTATGGAACACGTAACTCGCTAAAAATGTGCTATAGAAAATCGAATTGCTATTTTTTTAGTTATGCTATCTATTAGGCTCCATTTAAATCAATTTCTTTTTTTAAACATTATTTATGTACGTGAAAAACAATTGTAAAGCTGTTGTATTCTATAGGATGCATCCTGTCTGAAGAGGTTAAATGGGGGAAATATTCATTTGCGTAAAGCGTTTAGTGAGATTTCATCTTCAGTTTAAAAATTGTTCTACTACTGGGTTTGTAAAATCGGAAAGACCCATTATTGAAAGCGAAAATTTAAGGGGCGTTAACCCATTCGTGCCCACCACCTTTTGCGCAAATTTTATTCGGTTGACACCACTATTTTTAAAAGAATTAAGTTTAGTTCATTAATTACGAAAATGTTTCAATTAAATAAAATAAAGTTTGCTGTTCTTTTTTACCGGTGTCAAAAACAGTGCCACATGCACCTTTTAAAGTGTCCTTAAAAAGGGACGCTAGGCACTAATGGGTTAAATCGAGACTAAACTGTATCAGTAAAATTAATCTAACACTAGACCTGCCGGCTATTTTATTGAAGTTTTATAAAAAGTGTTTCACACCCGAATTTTTATTTAAAATTATTTAACTTATTTAATTAGCCTATTTTTCTGCTGCGCATATTTAATAAATCCTATCAAGAAATTTCTGGTTCGAATCGGTTATTTTATATTTGGCAGGGGTCACAAAGAGCCATAATGGCTGTTCTAGTGTTAAAAAAATAAACTAGTGGATAAAGTTTTAATTTATATCATGAATTCTCCGATTTCCTTTTACGGCATCTACAACTGTATGGATTCTTTATGTAGACTAGAGTTGAAGCAGTGTTGCCAGATGGGCTACTTTTTATAAATTAAGATTCTTGATTGACACTGCTTTTTTGAAATGGCAAAATGCGCTTTATTTAATGGCGCATTCATTATGGAGAAAACAAAGGGAATTTTACAGTTTAAAAAAAATGGTGCCAAACAAGAAATCTGAATTTTGAAAAAAGTAGCCCACTGGCAACTCTGAGTTGAAGAGCCATAAAGGAATTCTCCGATTTCCTTTTACGGCATCTACAACTGTATGGATTCTTTATGTAGACTAGAGTTGAAGCAGTGTTGCCAGATGGGCTACTTTTTATAAATTAAGATTCTTGATTGACACTGCTTTTTTGAAATGGCAAAATGCGCTTTATTTAATGGCGCATTCATTATGGAGAAAACAAAGGGAATTTCACAGTTTAAAAAAAATAGTGCCAAACAAGAAATCTGAATTTTGAAAAAAGTAGCCCACTGGCAACTCTGAGTTGAAGAGCCATAAAGGAATTCTCCGATTTCCTTTTACGGCATCTACAAATGTATGGATTCTTTATGTAGACTAGAGTTGGTTGAAGAGCCAAATAAAGCACACGATTGAAAGTTTTCAAGCAAACGATTATAATAAGAAAACAGTAATATTTTTCTTCATACTATGTTTTTATTATTTGGATTCTTGATACCTGTTCTATCTGCCATAGTACTTTCTTTAACCACTTAATAAGCGCATTAAATTACGGTTTAAAAATTCAAATTCATTATTGCCACCACTTTTTGAAAAAAAAAATAATATTTATCTATTTAATGACAAATAAATGATACAAAAATAAATCCAATTCATTATTTTATAAAACTAGTGGGAATCAAACAATTTTGAATAAAAGCCGTGAAACTTGCAGCCCGTCGATGTCTCGGGAGCGACAATTAACCCTTCAAAATGTGCATTCAGCACTATTTTTGATACCGGTAAAAAAGAAAAGCAATAATTATTTTATTTAAATGATGCATTTTCGTGATTAATGAACTAAACTTAAATCTTCTAAAAATAGTGGTGCCAACCAAATAAAATTTACTCAAAAGATGCTGGGCACGAATGGGTTAAGTGGTTAAGAGGACGCACTACTTATGAAATCATCTCTTCAACTTTGAATAATAGTGTAATAATATGTGATGGCACAATACTTAATAGTAATATTAAATAAAATTTTAAAAATCTGTTAGAACAGTCTATTTTACGAAAATTCATTTAAAAAATAATAAAATCTTTTTAAAAATTTCTACCACTTTTATAAATATGAATATTTTTGCTTTTTTTTTTTTTTTTTTTTTTTTTTTTTTTTTTTTTTTTCCACATTCATTAGAATATACTGTATAAAACTGTGCATGGATTTTTAGCTGCATGGGATTTTACATTTAATATGATTTTTTTTTTTACTTTTGAGTACATTAAAAAAAGAAGGGAATTCAACAAACTCTCAATTTAAATGTATTTTTTTAAATAACTATAAACTTAAATGTTAAATCCGTGCTCAAAATATTGAATATATTATGAAAAAAAAAAATCAGTTATTTATCTAAATTAGCTAAAAAGCCTTAGTATTTATCGAAAAATGAGGTTATAAAATTATGAACGGGAAGAAAAATCAATTTAAAGTTTTCATTTGTATGGGTAATTGCCTTGGATTTATGAACATAATTTAGAATATCTCGCAATTTTGATTGTCGTATAGGTAAAAATGAAGTGTCAAGATATTCACAATTAAAGAAGCTTTCGGTTAATATTTTAAAAAGGAAATCGATATTTTGACCAATTTTAAGGGACTGTGCCAACACCCCCTATAGTCAAGGCCTTCACACCGTTTCAAAATGGCCGATCGCGATGTCCGACTTCCCACGTCCATAATATGAATTTACACAAGCTCACACAAATTTGCATTTCTTGTAATTTTCAAAATTTTTAGCAATAGTGTTTACTTTTTCAGTTAATTGAATGTGTAATCAAGTAAATAATTGTCATTTCCTATAAATATAAGTTGTAATTTAAGAGGGTTACTTATTGTTTAAAAAATATACTAAAAAGGACTTAAAATACAAATTTTTATAAGAGGCGAAACTGCATTAGATTTGAGCTTTGGATTTTTAAATAGATGTGATTTAATTTAGAAATAGAATATTTCTTTTACATTATCAATATCACACTATTTTAAATAAGTAGGATTAAAAAAAAAAAAAAAAAAAAAATCTATATTAAAGCATCAAATGAACTTATACATTGAAGAAAAGAAAGAATGAAAATAATAGAAAGAAAAGAGAAAAAAAAAAACTCAGCAAAAAAACTTAAGGTTAAAATTATAACAGTACATCATTTTTTCTAAAAAATATATTAAAATTTATATTTTAAATTAGCTTCATAATCCTGAAGCTAAATTCGTTTACATGACCGGAATTTGATGACTTGATTAAAAAAAAAAAAAAAAAGAATTGGGAAAAAAAAATGTACTAAATAATATGTTGTGTGAGAAGAGTTTTTTCATTTCAAATACCCCCCCCCCCCACACACACACACACACACTTTTCACACTCACTCCCATGTGTTTTATTTGTTTACTTTTTTCTTATTTGATGAGAATTATTTAAAGACAGAATGCTAAGTGTTATCTCATTTACTTATGTCATTGTCTTAATATCATTATTATGTAATAATTTCTGTTATACATATGTAAGATATAAAATGTTTTTTATTAAATCAAAACAAATAATAATAAATAAATAAGGTATATTTTATTTGCTTTCTAGCTTTAAGTTTTTTATTATTCAGTATTTCCTTGTAAGATTGTTTAATCGTATAAATTAATATTAAATATAATATCAAGTGGCATTGGAACAAAGAAAAAAAAGATGCAACAACTTATCAATTTATAAACTATTTTTAAATTAATATTACTATTCTAAATTATTAGTATTATTGAAGAAAGCATCTGTTCCTTATTAATTTATAAATTATTTTTAAATTACAATTATTATTATAAATTATTATTATTAATATTATTGAAAAAATATGTCAGTTGCCAATCTATAAATTATTAAAGTATAAATTTTAAAGTATTATTATTATTAAGGAAAAAAATGTGTTCAGTATCAATCTATAAATTATTTTAAAATTATAATTATTATAAATTATTATTAAAGAAAAAAAATCTTTTCCTTATCAATCTATAAATTATCTTTAAATTGCTATTATCATTATACATTATTATTATTATTATTATTATCAAAGAAAGCATCTGTTCCTTATTAATTTGTAATTTATTGTTAAATTACAATTATTATTATAAATTATTATTGAAAAAAATCTGTCAATTGCCAATCTATAAATTATTAAAGTATAAATTTTAAAGTATTATTATTATTAAGGAAAAAATGTGTTCAGTATCAATCTATAAATTATTTTTAAATTATAATTATTATAAATTATTATTAAAGAAAAAAAATCTTTTCCTTATCAATCTATAAATTATCTTTAAATTGCTATTATCATTATACATTATTATTATTATTATTATTATTATTATTATTATTATTATTAAAGAAAGCATCTGTTTCTTATTAATTTATAATTTATTGTTAAATTACAATTATTATTATAAATTATTATTGAAAAAAATCTGTCAATTGCCAATCTATAAATTATTAAAGTATAAATTTTAAAGTATTATTATTATTAAGGAAAAAAATGTGTTCAGTATCAATCTATAAATTATTTTAAAATTCTAATTATTATAAATTATTATTAAAGGAAAAAATCTATTCCTTATCAATCTATAAATTATCTTTAAATTGCTATTGTTATTATACATTACTATTATTATTATTATTATTAAAGAAAGCATCTGTTCCTTATTAATTTATAAATTATTTTTAAATTACAATTATTATTATAAATTATTATTGAAAAAAATCTGTCAATTGCCAATCTATAAGTTATTAAAGTATACATTTTAAAGAATTATTATTATTAAGGAAAAAAATGTGTTCAGTATCAATCTATAAATTATTTTTAAATTATTATTATTATAAATTATTATTAAAGAACAAAAATCTATTCCTTATCAATCTATAAATTATCTTTAAATTGCTATTATTATTATACTTTACTATTATTATTAAAGAAAGTGTCTGTTCTTGATCAATTTATAAATTAGTTTTAAATTACTATTATTGTTATTACTAAAAAATATCTACTAATATTAAAGAAAAAAAATCTGTTTCCATAAAAATAACTTTCAAATTAAGAGTATAGAAAAGTATAGTAGAAAGAAGGAAAAGATAATTGTCAAAATATCAAAAGCAATTTAACAGCTGAAGCTAATTAATATGCTAATGAAAGCTGTAATAGCAATAAACAAACTCTTTGAATATTTTATGAATTAATTTAAACAGCGCACCCAGATTACTTATAGTAAACTATTTTTAAACTGATAGCGAGAAAAATTATATAATTTAATAAGTAAATTCGGATTCAAACTAATAAACTGGAATTTAGAAAAATACTTAATAAACAAAGAAATAAACAATTGCTAAAGGGCAGTAATTTTCTGATAAAGATATATTACATATAAATAATAACAAAATCCCGTGAGGAAATACTGAAAGTTAAAATCAACAGGATAAAAATTCAGATGAGAAGCAAAATTATATTTTTTTTATAATTATTTTAAACAAAATACTAATTTACCATAGATGTAAATGATTTGAAAACCACTGTTGCAATAGCTTGATATAGCTTGAAAACTAAATCGGTAATCACTAATCTTACAAGTGTGTTTAACAGAAATTATCTTTAAAGCTTTGTTAAAACAATGATATAAGGAAAACAGATAACACTTACTTTTAGTCTTTATAATATCCAAATTTTGTACAACGCAAAACAAAATAGAAAATGGCGAAACGTCAAATTGAAACATGTCGTACTAGCACTGGACTGACGCACACTGACTAGGTATTTGCGAATAAAGGTCACCGGTAAAAGGGGAGTCGGACCTTCGGACTGTAGGGGCAGCCATATTGAAACTTCTGGAATTCGCTGCGGAGGCCTTGACCATAGGGGGTATTGACTGTGCCCCCTTAATTAAAAATAATAAAGAACTCTTTTGTTTATTTTCAATTGTGTATTTCAAAATACATGGAAATATTCCTTTTGTTCTGACTTTCTACAATATATTTTACTTTTTTACTTCCTAAAGTTGATAATGTAACTGATTGACGGCTTATTATGTTCTACATCAACGCGCAGTTTGTCGGCAGTCATACTGCACTGGGTTGGACAGTATTATTCTGCTCCAAATCTGAGGGATTATGCGAGCTTACATTATGAATCTGCTCATAAAACAATGCGTGTTATCATTTGCAGCCGTTGAAAGTCTTATGTATGTTCTTATTTATTCAATGCTAGATTTGAAAGTTAAATGTATATTTTCATGAGAGTGGCTCTGATTAAAATTTTCAGTTTGAAGAATTTTTTATGCACTTCATTTTTCTTTTTATTTAATTTAAAAAAATTCTTGCTAAAATGAACTTCAAAGTTTCTTTTTTTATGTAAATTATTAAGTTGTATTAGTCATAATATGACACATAAATTAAAAATATGTGAACTTTTAGAAAATATAGAATCAGTTTAATGAGCAATAATGCATCAGTTATAATAAGTGACACATGTTTTTGTATCACATGAAATAAATGCAAAGTATATTCCTTAAAACAAAATGAGTTATCTGGGAAATAAAGTTATTTTTAAAGGTATTTTTACATGTATTTTTAAAGATAGATTTTTTTTATTTCGGTGCGCGCGTGTTTTGGGGGGTTGAGTTAAATTAGGAATCATATGTCATAGCACACATTTTGTACATCTTATTTTATAATGAAAAATGTTAAATTTATTCAAAAAATGTGGGACAAATAGCAAAATTTATTTTTAAAGAGTCGAATAGTTAAACACTAACAGAAAAGAAAATATTTTTTGAAAGTATACATATGTCATTAATATAATAAAGCATACTAGAACCCCCCCCCCCCACACACACACACACACAGCGAAAGCTTAATTTTCTCCACCAGCGTATTATTTTTTGTCGTTTCTGAAATTAAGAGCAATTTATAATTAATAAAACTAGGGGAGCAAATGCAGGCTTCTAATATTTTTGAACAGCCCTGTATTTGATCTGTCAGTTAATAGATATACTATAGAATAGGGAAGTTTAGTTTAGCAAGAAAACGCCTAACTAATGAAATTTTTTTTTAGCAATTTATGCTAATATATGGAAACATACTTGAGTATTTTGCTCAGCCCTGTAGTTTACCTAGTACCTTTATTACACGCCAATATTTTGCTAAAATTAAGTTCTTACAAAAATACTCTTTAAACTACTTAAATCACATTTCCAAAAATTATTATTCATAGGCGACCCTGTATCCATTTTTTTGCGTGACCCTGTAACTCATTTTATCTGTATTCTAGAAATATTCCTTAGTAAACTAAATGCAGTTGAACGTAAAAATGCATAATTTATTTAAAAACAACTTTTAAGTAAATTACATCCATATTTAGTAACCTCCCGAGCAAAGCTTAGTAAATTCCGAGCTCTTTTGTGTAGCTCTGTATATCTAAATTATGTAACTTTTAGCATTTATAACGCCTTATAATGTGCATACATTTAATAAAACTTAAAAGTGCTTATCATAATTAAAAATGCATTTCATTCATTTACAGCCATCATTCGTAATATACAGTTCTTCGGATAGAATATACTATTTAAAATATTTGCGTTTCCCTGTAAACGCTATGCATTTCATATTATGCATGAAATAATTCAGCTTCAGTGACACATATCAATTTGATTATATTTTTCCATAATGAAAATGTGTCGCAAACAATTCCCCCCTGAGTTGTTATGTATTTTAATGAAATAATTATGCTCTGTAAATGAATTATAACCATTCTTTTCACTGCATATTTTACAGAATGCATATTTTAATGCATTTCGTAGATGCATATAATTTTGAATAAGTTTGACCGGGTGTAATACCTTTAAAATTCATTTTAACCGATTTTCCCCCATAGGCCGTAATGTAATCGAAATTTTTTAACTGTCCCTGTAAATAAACTAATCATGATAGAAACTTCATTTTCAATAGAATTTGTGCTAGGGAAACGTCAATAACGTTAAAAAAATTCATAATAATCCGAGTATATTTGCGAGAGTTAGAGCGCGGCCAGACGGACTGACAAACCGAAAGCAAACACTTTTTTAATTTGTTGGAAAGTGTTAAAAATGCACTTCCAGCAATCACCTCTAATATACAGTATACCTTGAACTGTAAAAATATAAACGGGCCTGTCTCGGGCCGAACTTATGATTTTTACACTTGCCCACGCTGGGCCAAGAAAGATGTCATTCGGGTCGCGCCGGGCCTGGAAATTGCAGACGGTGCAGACTTCTAATACACTTAAACACTGTCCTTTAAGATTTGCACATTTATAATTATGTGTAACACTCCAATTCGTGTAAATTCACGTAATATTTTACATTTACACGTAATATTTTACTTTTGTGTGTCTATCAACTGATAAAAACAGACAGACTCACAGTCATAAACGAAATACTCATAAAAACAGTTAATGTTTTGAACAAAATGTGTAAATTTTATGACAAGTGGGTAATTTCCGAAATTTACACACTTTTCTGTGTACACATAATTATGCTTAAATTAGAATGACACTCCATTTCGTGTAAATCCAGGCATTTTTCAGAATTTACACTCTTTTCTGGGTTTATCAAGTAATAACAAATTACACACTTAAATTCAGAAGCTAAATACACACAAAAACAGGTATTTTTTGGAAAAAAATGTGTAAATTGTATTACAAGTGTGTAATTTTAGAAAATTACACACATGTGTGTGTAAAATTAGCCAATTTACACATTTATTTTTTAGAGTGTAATAATTTCAGAGTAACCCTCGTATACCTGATAGTTGTTAAACGACAAATGAAGAGTTTACAGATTTTCTAAGAGGAAAATGCAGATTAAATAGAATACACAGTACTCAATGAATATAGCGATTACAGCGGCTATAACTATTTAATCGAAAGGAATTTATCGACAAGTATTACACAGAATGTAAAAATTCAAATTTTGTTTACACACTTTATATATGTTCTATGTGATTCTCATTGGTAACACGACAATATATAAACTTCCTTTTTGTTCAAACGTCAGATATCATCTTCATCTGCTGGTGGCATTTTGGAGCATTTTGCGTGTTAGAACTTCACAATTGTCATTTCTGTCATCAGTGTAGCGAAGATTTCGTCAGTGGTACCGTCACGCTCCTCTAAAGTCTAAAAACAGACACATACGGTATCAAATGTTTGAACAAAAAAGGATATTTTAATGGGACCAAGGGGAAACACTAGAATATTTATAAAGTATGTAAACAAAATTTTGGACTACCTTTTAAATTCTGTGTAATTCTTATTGATAAATTCCGTTCTATTAAATAGTTTCAGATATTTGCAATCGCTATATTCATATTGAATTACCCTGTATATATCAGGAAAGTATAGGCAAGGTATACTAATGCCCTTATTTTGAAATTCAAAGAATTTCGAATAATATTTTCTCTGTAATTGAGACTTATTTGTCGTATTCTTGCTAAATGATGTTTCTTTAACCCATTAATACCTGAATCAGAGCTTCCAACTTCTACGCCTTTTTAAATCATCTAAACATGTTTGGAACCAGAAAAATGTTTTAGTAAAATGTATGCCAAATTTATTCCGTGTGGTGCATTATTATATATATTGTTAATTTTTAAAGCTAATTTCTCCTTCTAGTGTGTTTATTTGACCTTAAATAGGCGTAGAAGTTGGAAGCCATGCTGAATTATTTTCTTTGTTAAAATTCAAATTTTGCATTTTCCCACCACTTTTAAAACAAGAATAAATTTTATCTTAATTTATTTAGGAATTTGTCACCAGAAAGAAAGTGTTTATTTATCCTCCTTTTTACTGGCGTGAAAAGCTCTTAATTGATTTTTTTTTTAAACTGTCCCAAAAATGGAACGCTAGGCTCTAATAGGTTAAACAGGTAATGCATTTTTAATACAATGATTTTCTTTGCAATTTTAAATTTTGGATGTTATGTACGAAAAATGATACATTAGTACTGGAAATAAAAAGCGAAAGAAACAAAATAAAAATGCAAATAGAAAGACACTTCCCAAAAAGTTGTGTCGAGCAATAGGTCTTGTGCCGAGACAGTAAAAATTACTTGAAATGGTATCAAATTGGGAACTTAAAATTGCTATTTTAAAAATAAAAGAAAACCAAATTTTGCAGAATTTTCTGGTACGTATTGATTTTCTTAAACCAAAACAACTTTCCGAACGACATAAAGCTAATTCACGAGTACAATCTAGTTCTTTATATGTCGCAGCCATGGAACTATTAATAAAGAGGAACTGACATATCCTTAAACCTATAAAGCTTCAATTGTAACCGCTTTCGCTGGTGTTGATTGCAGCCGGTCCAAACTTCCACCAGTAAATGTCAATAGAATATTTCTCTTTACTTAAAGGATTTATTAATGTAAAATTTCAGTCATAAATAATGACAAAAAGTGTTTTTCGCTTTTTCTGTTGGAAGTTCACTTCGGCGGTTGTCAGGCCTTGCGTTTTCGCCATAGTGTGACAACCTAGACAATCTCCTATCAATGTTAGTGAAAATTATTATAATTATATGATTATATTTTTGAAGTAAACGGCAATTAGTAAAGACAAATAAAAAATTCAATGAAATTTAAAGCGTAATTACTCTTGAAAAAAACCGCTAACGTAAGACGAAATTTTCTTAATAGAATGCAGTGGTGGAAGTTTGTTTCGTCGACAAGAAGAAACTGTTGGTCTAACGTAAAAAATCAGCCTTCGCCTTGAGTCAGCCTTCCCAGTTACTTCACTCGCTACTGTTAGACAATACAGTATATGTCTCCACCTTTTTATTCACAACTCCACTGTCACAGCCTCCTATATATATATATATATATTTTTTTTTTTTTACCAATATGTCCAAAAGATACTCATTGCGATAAATTTGTATTGCATGTGTTAAAGAAATGTACTACGGCGATTACTGTTTGGAAATACTGGTAGATAACGCATAGGAGACTGTAACCATTGGCCTTTAAACATTTGCTTAAAATGTAAAAAATTGTCAAGCAATGATTTTTCCACCTGAGTGTGGTTTGATGATTTTGACGGTGACAAATTGGTGATCGTTTAGATTTCAACTTGTGCGCAATTAACAATTTTATTAATCATTTCCTTTATAAATATCATTTAATAATTAATGTTAAGCAGAGTTTCATACAAAGTATGCATGAGTATATTTTATAAACCGTTTTAAGTATAATTTAAAAGGAAATAATAACGAAATATATTATTCGATTTATGGCTAAATAGCGTAGGTATCTTTTTACATTAATTAATTCATGGTTACGAATTTATATTCCACTCCATTCTTTTTAAAAGGATTTTAAAAAAATCAACAGACAAATTAATGCCATTTTGTATTTTATATCCCATAATTCTATAATAATAATGATAGTAACAATTAAATAAATAATAAAACATACATTAAAAAATATTAAATACATTTTTATTTATTATTTATCTTGTCCTTGAGTCATATTTTTTTTTATTATTTAATTACATATTTTTTTCAAACCCGAACATTTGTCCGTTTGAGATTTAATACTCCTGTAATAAAATTTTATCGTCTCCGATTGTCAAAGCTTGTATAGATATATAAAAGCATTACAATTTACCAAGTCAAACACTAGGTAACTTATATTGTGTTCCTCATTAATACTGACATCCTGCGAAACTTTCTCTAAAATATTCTAAAGATATTCTCTACTCTTGAAATAGAAACCATTGCCTCTCATTTGTTGGATCATTCTACTTTACGACCTTTAGTTCCTGATTGTTTTATTCAACGCTTGCTTTCACTTCTGATTAGTTTCCCTTTTTGATACTAGATGGCAGTACTTCATCAAACTTTAAAGCCGATTTGAGCGGAGAGAAAATGTTTAATTTTTTTTTTCTAAGTGATTTATGTGAATAGGCTACTTTACAGAAATTCATCGAATTAAATTTAAGATAAGAAGCATTGAAAAGTGTTTATAATTAAAAAATATTTACTATTATAAGGGAAAAAATTAGAATGTCTTACTCTCGGTGATTGAAATAAACGTTTCATTTAGTTGAAGTTCTACAAGTCCGTTCTTTAATAAATAAAGAAAGAAAGAAAGAAAGAAAAAAGAAAAGTCTACGATCAACAACGCAAAACTTTTAAACATATTTAACCCTTCGCTGCACGATTTATTCTATTTTTCCTAAAAAAATTATTTTAAATCTATATATCGGTCTAATAATAATAATAATAATAATATATATATATATATATATAATAAAAAAAAACAATTTTCATATTTTGAGCTGGAATTTAATATTTTATGCCGTGCACCATATATACATAATTAGGGTTTTTAAATATTGCATTGCTATATTTTACAATTCAATGGGATTAAATCACTCATACTCAACTTTCTTTTGACGCGGCGCAAACTTAAGTTTGTGACGTTACTCGGGCCGCAACATATTTATAAAAGATTATAAAGAAGAAAAATAAATATATTCGGCTGACGTAAATAGTATAATAAAGCATTATAAAAAAGTTAATATTATCATTAGGTTCTAACTTTTGCTGCTGAAGCAGTGTTTAAAAAATTAACATCATTATTTCCAAAAAATCATCGTTGTAGATATTTATTGAAAAGTTTTTGAAATATGCTGTGAAGGCTTTATTTTTTGGAAATAGATGCGTAGAAGTTTTTTGGTAGCAATACGTATTTCAACATTATTAGAAATTCCCCTCCTTAAGGGGGTTAAAGGTGTGATCAAAAGTTTTAGGTCACTTCGTAGTTTTAGATAATGGAGTAAAATTCAAGTTTTAGAAAAAATGCTAAAAAATAGTTAAACACATTTTCTTCAGCGACTTTAGAGTTGTTTTAGCTATTTTGTCAACAAAATTTAACTGTAATAGGAGGTTATACGAATGAGACAACTGTTTTTGATTTTTGATTGGATATTTTAATAATATACATTAAGAAAAGTTATCAAAGTTTCTTATTTGCTGGATAATCTATTTCGTTGGATTCAAGAAACCTTTGGAGAAACCAACCAGCGTAGCGGATGAAGGCGCCTAGTTACTTATAAATTGCAAGATAGATTTTGTTCTGCCATGAAAATACAGGGGGTGGACAAAAATATGGAAACACCTTTTGAAATGCATGTTTGAAAAGAAAGATTGATTTTAATGAACTATGTAGATGGCGCTGGCGTTTTCGCCAACTGACGCCACCTATACAACTCCGTAAAATCGCTGCACCATTCAGTCGTTGTTGGAGCACTGTTATGTGAAGTTGTCATTGCATTATGACAGAGTTAACAGACTTCGAATTTGGCCAAATTGTTGGCGCGCGTATGGTGGGTGCTTCCGTAAGCAAAATAGTCGAGGTTTTTAGTGTTTCAAGAGGTACTGTGTCGAAAATTTATTCCGCATATTTGAAATGCGGAAAAACATCATTTGCTAAATCACAGCGAGGACGAAAGTGTGTGCTGAGTGATCGTGACAGACGACCATTAAGGAGGATTATCGCGAAAAATAAGAAGACCACAGCTGCAAAAGTTACTGCTGAAATCAATGTCGTGTTACCAAACCCTGTGAGTACCAAAACAATTAGAAGGGAGCGTCATAAACAGAAAATTGTTGGCCGTGCTGCAATTGAAAAGCCATTCATCAGTGATGCTAATGCCCGTAACAAGAAAAAGTTGTGTTTAAGTCATAAAGCCCCGAATATAGAGCCGTGGAAGTGAGTAATATGGTCTGATGAGTCTTCTTTCACATTGTTTCCCACTTTTGGCCAAGTTTACGTCTGGAGAACGCCATCTCAAGCCCATAATACAGACTGATTGTTGCCAAGAGTGAAACATGGCGGGGGTTCGGTGATGGTTTGGGCAGCCATATCTTGGTTTTTTTTTCTGGCCGCATGATAACTCTGTCAGGGTGTATTACTGCTCAAACTTATGTAAACATTTTGGCCAATCAAGTCCATCCAATGGTACAAACTTTCTTCCCCAATCGTGATGGTATCTTCCAAGACGACAACGCCCCCGTTCAAAAAGCTCACATTGACTAGGCTGGTTTTCTGAGAACGAGGATGAATTGTCGAATCTCCCCTGGACACCACAGTCACCAGACCTGAATATTATCGAACCTTTGTGGTCTACATTGGAGCGGAAATTGCGTTCTCGCTATCCACCGCCAACATCGTTATCTGAACTTGCCACCGTTTTGCATTAAGAAAGGTACAATATTCCCTTTGCAAACGTACAGGAACTGTATTTATCCATTCCGAGAAGTTTGCAAGCTATATTGAATAACAACGGGTACCGTACACCATATTAGGCAAGGAAACGTGTTATTTTAAAGGTGTTTCCATATTTTTGTCCAACCCCTGTATGTAGTGCAACAGTGGAGCACTTAAATGTTTATCTAGGTCCGCATATAAAAGATGGTCTGAACTCATGCGGCCCGCGGGCCGCAGGTTGAGTATGGCTGGCTTAAATTAATTAATTTTATCCGCTTAACACTATTTTCTGTACATCATTATTCATAAGTATTCAGAAAAAAATAACAAAAGTAAATTTTAACTTAATAGCTTGATCGATTTATTTTGTTTCCGAAGAACAAATTCCAATTTTATTGTCAAATGCAGCCATCTGACATGAACAAAATAAAGGTTATTCCATTATTTGGATCATTCCTGATCAGTTACAGCGATCATTTTGGCCAAATGCACGGCACATAATGAGAATTATAGTGTTTTTAAGTATGTGCCAGATGTGGAACACGGTGCTTTGAAAGGTTAACAGACTCATATTTAAACACGAAATATGAATTTGGTAGACTTGAATATTGAAGTGATTTGGAATTGAACAACGATTTTATTTTCAATAAATATATTAACACTAGCGTACCCGACAGACGTTGTCCTGGCACCGACTGCAAAAAAATCAAATAAATGTACATAAATATAATAATACGCATGATAAATACTACGCTCTCAATTTAATTTCTTATTACAATTATGTAAGAGAATTATTTTTCACTTTGCACTAGTTTTTGAAGTCGGTTCAATTTTTTTTATAGAAAAGTTTCTTTTTCTATTTTTAGTTAAAAGTTAACTATTTTCTGAAGTCGCTTAATTGAAATTATAATAGAGGAAAAAAATTATTATAAATCATACAAGTATGTCAGGAGGCGGGGTCGAACACTTTATCTCTTTCTTCGACAACCAGAGCTTAAATCTGGCGCCTTAGACCACTCAGCCATTCTGTCCGCCCTCTATTCATAGCGAACTTATTCAACACTTTTAATTAGCTAAAAATCACTAACTTTATTAGTTTTTGCCTAATTATCAAAAAAGTACTGAATCGATTTTGATGAAATGTGAATCTAAACCATTCTAGAATCTACTGGAACACACACAAAAAAATTCATTAAAATCGGTCCAGTCGTTTAGGAGAAGTTCAGTGACATATACACGTACAGAAGTTTTATATAAGGTACCCTGGGGTAATAAGGCCACGTTAAGGTTCTACCAATTCTCACGGCTTAGTTTTAGATTGTATTTTTCAAACAAATATAGGATCTGATACAGCAACTCATTGACTATTTATATAAAATAAAATAATTTAACAGATATGTATTCATAAAATGTAATGGCGTTTTTTCTTGACCAATGCTATTTGGCGTTATTACCCACCTATATGGGTATTAACGCCATGCAAACAAATCTATGAAATAAGATGGAATAATTGCATGTAGATAGCCCAATTCTAAAAATACAAACTCTACAAACTTAGAAATTGACAAATTGCATTCTAAGCTATTGAAAATGTTCAATTTTTTGTGAAAGTGTAAGAAAAATAAAGGTGTGGTGTGGGAGGGGGGGGGGGATGAGGCAAAAGAATATCAGACCGTCAGCTTCTTTTTCCTTAAAAAGGACCGCTTAAATAGAAATATGAGAAACATTGGACAGTTTTAACTGTGTTTATTTGAATCAGTATTTAGGATGTAGCTCGGACACTGTAGGGAATCAACCGGGGTATTAAAGTCAAGGATTGGCGTTATTACCCCGGTATAGTTATTGCGCAGTACATTTTCAATTACAAATTATCTCGAGAAGATATCCAAAATCTTCAACAACATTTCAAAAGTACATGAAATGCACTACAAATTTATGTAATTAACAGAGTATTTCCGGATAAAAAGATAGTCTTCACATCACAAAACGTATCTCGCAAATTTTAGATCAAGCGTTAATTTTAGTAGTTTGTAAAAACAATAAGACCTAAAAATGAAACAAATTAACTTGAAGCTGTTTTTTGCGATTTATATGACTCAAAACCTTTCTGTGCAGAGCACATGGGTGTCATTTACCTGATTATTTCAAAATTAAGCAAAATATAAGCACTTGGCGTTATTACCCCTCCTGGCGTTATTACCCCAGGGTACCTTATATAAAGATTTCGATTCATAAGCGATTCTCAGACGACTTTTACGGGGTTGTGGCGTATAGAAAGTAGTTTGAAAGTGCCAATTTTGACAGGTTTTTCTGAAAAATCCTTTGCCTTTATGTAAAATTAGAAAACTCGTTTTTGTAGTTTCTCTGTTATAGATTTATGTGTTTGGGGATAAAAAGGAAATCGGAAGTGTATCAGAAAGTTGGCTCAAATTGTCAGCTTTGATAGCATTTTCTGATAGATCCTTTGCATTTGTCTAAAAACTGAATGCATCCTGTTTTTGTATCTTTTTCTTTGTACTTCTTTGCCAAGATAATGCGTTTGGAATTAAAAATGAAATGAGAAATGTGTCAAAAAATTGGCTAAAAGCACCAACTTTTTTAGTGTTTTTTGATAGGTTCTTTGTTTTCATCTAAAAATAGAAAGAGTTACTCGTTTTTACGGTTTAATCTTTGTTGTTTCTCTGCCAGTTTTATGCATTTAGAAATAAAAATGAAATACGGAAATTTGTCTCGAAATGCCGATTTATAGTGCATTTTCTGATAAATGCTTTGCTTTTATCTAAAATTCAAAGCGTTACTCATTGTTATAGGTTTCCTTTTTGTAGTTCTCTTTCCTTTTTTTTTCTTTTAGAAGTAAAATAAAATTGGAAATGTGTCAGAAAGTAAGCTCAAAGCATCAATTTTGATAGAATTTTCTAATAGATCGTTTACCTCTATCTAAAACAGAAAGCTCCACTCGATTTTGCAATTTTTTCTTTGCAATTTCTTTGCCAGTTTCATGCATATAGGATTAAAAATGAAATCTAGAATGTGTCAAAAATTTGTCTCGAAACGCCAACTTTGACCGCATTTTCCGATAGATGCTTTGCCTTTATCTAAAAAATAAAAGCGCAACTCATTTTTACAGTTTTTCTTTTTGAAGTTCCTCTTCTAATTTTCTTTCTTTTAGAAATAAAAATGAAATCAGGAATGTCTCAGAAAGTAGGCACAAAGCTCCTACTTTGATAGAATTAATTAATATATCGTTTGCCTTTATCTAAAACAGAAAGCGTTTTTGCATTTTTTTTCTTTGCAGTTTTTTTGCCGGTTTTATGCGTTTAGGAATAAAAATGAAATCGGGAATCTCAGAAATTTGGCTCGAAATGCTAGCTTTGACAGTATTCTCTGATAGATACTTTGCCTTTATACAGGGTGTCCCAGAAATATTCGGACAAACTTTAAGGGGAGGTAGGGGACATTACTAGGATTCACAATTGTATAGCAACCCATGGTCGGAATCGCGTTCCTGACGACGTAGTGACGACACAAAACACAAGAAAGAAAGGATACGAACTGGGTGAAAAAACATGTTTTTTATTCTTAGTGCTGTAAAAATGCCGGGACATCGCTAGAAATCGCTGAGTAACTTGTTGCATGCATCATAGCAGTTGTTGGGGGAAGTTCCGGACATTCGCGGTATTTTCTAGAGAACATTAGATCTTCCATGTACCGGAGATGTGCTTCCATGCATCCCGGGCCTGTGTCGTAATTTCGAACCACTACTTTGATGACGATCGTTGTCTCTTAAATGTTCTTTTTTCTTAGTTTTCTATGGTGTATTAAGGATAATAAAGGTGTTTTCTCTTCATATTCGTGCCTTGCCTTTTTTGTGTTTGTTGTCACTACCGTGCCAGGAAATCGTTTCCGACCATGGTTTGCTATGCAATTCTGAATCTTTGTGATGTCCCCTATCTCTCCTTAAAGTTTGTCCCATTACTTCTGGGACACCCTGTATAATAATCGACAGCGCTACTCTTTTTTGTAGTTCTTTCTGTAGTCTCTTTCAGTTTTACGCGTTTAGAAATAAAAATGAAATAGGGTATGTGTTAGAAATTAGACTCGAAATGCCAATTTTGACTGCAGTTTCTGACAGATCCTTTGTCTTTATTTAAAAACAGAAAGCGCTACTTTTTGCGTAATTTCTCTGGCAGTTTTATACATTTAAGATTAAAAATGAAATCGGGAACGTGTCAGAAATTAACCAAGTTTAATTTGAGAACAATATTAGATAAAAAAAAAGAAGCTTTTACAATTTTAAAGTGCGCATGTATTCCAATAAATAATTTAAAGTGCTGCATTCGGATGCAAAATCCCCCCGCCCCTTTTTATTTATTTATTTACTTGGAAAGACCACTTATTTCACTGTTTTCGTATGCAAAAATCAAGATACTGAAGTATACAGGGTGTCCCAAAAATTATTGCCCAAATTGTACGCAGACAGATTCATCGTTGAGAGTACATAAATAATGTATTGGACACATCCATAGCAGTATTTGCATATCTTTCCAGACGATAATGTTCTCATCAGGAAAGACATGCAAATACTGCTGTTAATGTGCCGAAAAGTGTTTTTTTTTTCCCTTGCACCAGCTGTGATGTCATGCTTTGTTTTTGTTTTTTTTCTCGTAAACAATGGATCGTACCGGTACAGTTCGGTGGGCATTTTTATGTGCTCCCAACGACGAATCTGACTGTGCAGAGTTTGGGCGTTATTTTTGGAACATCCTGCAAAAAGACTTTGCACATTGGCGAAATTTCTTAAAAGGTTGGACAAAATACGGAAATAAACTCATTCTTTTTAAGCATAGGCACAACTGCACATAATAGTTGATGCTGCACACAGTGTCCTTAAAATTTAGATAGCTCATCTTTATTGTGTAGGGGCATGTAGGTGGGATGCGGTAACATTTTATAACCACACGTAATAAATATTTTCAATCAAATTATTTTTCATTACAAAGACGTACGCATTAAACAACAAATATAGAGAATCAAAATGTTCAATCAAAATTTTTCATGACAAAAAAAATATGAGTAACTTAAAAGTAATAATTACACTGTAATAAATAAGGATCGACCGAAACAGGTTTTTAAGACTAAAACCAAAATAGAAACAATTTTGGTAATCTTCCTGTTCTCGACTGTAAACAAAAACGTTCAAGAAAATTTTTAAACAATTGATACATACATAAACATACATAATTATTAATTAATTAAACATGTTTCATGTTCTAGCGATATATAGTTCTATACATGATTTTGGGTAAATACAAAATGGCATATATTTTACCTCATACTTTTGTCATACTGAATATACATAGAAAATTGACAGTTTTGTTTAAAATTAGTAGTCTTTTTATTAACGAGAGATTAAATTTGTATTGTAACTATATTTGTATATTACAAATAAAGAAACCCTCTAAAATGATTATTCTAATATTTCCTTCCCTATCTTACTACAAAAATTTGAGATCTCCCCATCTGTAAAAACAAATTTTAACTATATAGGATATTAAATATTAATTGCTCCAGTGAGCTTTTGAATTTTTAGAAGAATGCTATTTCTTAATTACACAAAATAGTTTGAATTTTACTGTGATATTGAAATTACATTTTTTCCAACGGTTAAACATCAAGTTTCATGAAATAAAGACCCCTGGTTGTTTAGTACATGAATTCTCCATTCTGACTATAAAAAAGTTTTTGAAGAAGACACAGGAAAGTAGAAAAGAGACCTAGTTTTAGCCATGATCCCAGGGAAATTCACCATTAAATCTAAAGCAGTAATTGCTCCGGCTGGTAACTTTAGTTTTCAGCTTTTCTAATCATACTTAACACCATAAGAGGTTTCATCACTCGGGCAAAAGTACACCCTCGCTAAAATTAATCCTGTGGAAGACAAGTATTTACATATCCAACATACATTTAAAAATTTTAAAATGATTCATTTTGCATTCTACAGCTGAGCTCGATCTATAGGAGAGCCATTTTTTAAGTACGTTTTCGTCTTTGTTTACAGTTTTTTTATATTATTATTGAGATACTTTCACTTTCGGAACCATACACGAAAATGAAAGTATCCTCATAAAGAAAAAATGCAACAGAAACGAAAAAATTCCGTTTTGTAGATTGACCTAAAATATACTGTTAGAAGTCTGCATGGGTCCGGGTCGGGCCGCCGGAATGGTTCCGAATTTTCTAACGGGCCGGGCGACAGAATTAGAATAATTTTTTCAACCGGCTGGGCCGACAAAAATAATTGAACGGGCCATATGGGCCAAGTATGGACCTACTGGCCCGTTATAAATTTTTAAGCACAAGCGATAAAAAAGTCCTTCCGGCAATGCCGGGAGGAAGAGGTAGCTTTCATATACTTATATATTTATTTATTTATTTTAAAGTAAGTTACATTGTTCAAAAATACTAAGCTCAAATTAGTGGAAATAATCTTATAAAATTAGTGATTTTATAAGATTGAATACTAGTTTTTGTCAAGACTGAATATTAATAGGAATTTTTAGAAACTAGTCATATTTTATTCAACCTGGTTTTATTTTAAGCGATTTAGAGAGTCACCAAATTCCACGATATCATAAAGCATATGCCATTTTAAAGCAACATTGTGGATCGTTCAGATCAGACCGTTTCAAAATGTCAGCCATAAGCAAAATTCAAAGTGCTATAACTCAATCATTTTTTAAGATATAGACAAAATAAAAAGTGTTCTGGAATCGTTGTTTTAAGTTCTAACACGTAAAAGAAAAATATTTTTCAACTTTTAATTTTTTCGCATTTAATTTTAAATTTTAAATTTTTTAAAATTTTTTAAATGGCCACCATTTTGAAACAAAATGGTGGATGATGCTGGCCAACGAACTCGGTCGAGACATTTGTATGTACTATGTACATACCAAGTTTCATTGAAATCGGTTCATAAATACGCGTGTTATCACGTGACAAAAATCAGATCGTTTCAAATGTCAGCCATAAGAAAAATTCAAAGTGCTATAACTCAATCATTTTGTAAGATATAGACAAAATAAAAAGTGTTTTGGAATCGCTGTTTTAAGTTCTAACACGTAAAAGGAAAATATTTTTCAACTTTTAATTTTTTCACGCTTAATTTTAAATTTTAAATTTTTTTAAAAATTTAAAATGGCCGCTATTTTGAAACAAAATGGCGGATGATGCTGACCAACGAACTCGGTCGAGACATTTGTATGTACTAGTGATGGGCGATTTCGATTTTTTAAATCGATTTAATCGATATTATGGTCAACTCGATTTAATCGATACTATAAAATTTTTAATCGATTTCTCAGAAGATATTATTTTTATTTTGCTTCAAAAGTTGAAGATAAAGCAGTCGGATGTGCCAATCTCAAAAAGTCTTCTATCTCATACATGATAAAACTTCTAAATGCACTAACACATTGTCAATGTCAAATTTAAATTATTTATGCCCATCATGAAGATTTAAAAAGTATAGGTTGAAGTATGAACCTTTTAAAAGAAAATAAAAGCATTGCGTTTTCCAAACAAATCGCTGAATTTCGGTCCACCCCCTTTTAGATGTCTGTAACCGAAATATATGCAATTCAAAGAGCATCACAGCGACACCTGTTGTGCAGTATACACTCAAGCCTAATAAGAATCTATTTATGTGAAAGTTTAACAGAATATGAAATTTGATTAAATTCCATGCATAATTTCTAAGATATAGCTATCACTAATATCGTGAGAAATGCAGTATAGCAGAGCAGTATTATATAACTTACACAAAAACCTAATCAGGAACAACGTATGATAATATCTAAGAGAATATTAAGTTTGATGAAATTCCGTTCAGGAGCTCTTGAGATATGATCAATAAAATCTTGTAGATCCTGAAAAAGCGGTTGAATTCAGGGGTTAGCCCGAAGAGGAACATCTCCGCCCCGGAACTTTGAAATGTCTCACGAAAATATTGAAGCTTCATGTACAAGAGTCCCCCCCCCCCTTCTCTGAAGTATAGAATGCCCCTTCAAGGAGACATAAAAATCCCTCCCAGTGAAAAATATCTGAATTCAACACTGCTGATAAAAGCAGCATAGCAACGCCTCCTGCATAGTTATTTACACTGAAACCTAATAAGCACCAAACTTATGAATGTGAAGCTTGATGAAATTTTCTGAATTAGTTTCTGAGATGCAATTATCGCAAAAATCAGGAAAAATGCAGCGTCACCAGCCGTTAGATTTAAATCAAAACTTAATCATTAACAATTTACGTTAGTATCAAACCGAATCTGAAGTTTGGCAAAAATACGTGCATTAGTTCTTGAGGTATCTATCTTGCAGTAATCATGAAAAATACAACATAACAGCGCCACCTGTAGAGCGATTTTTACCATAAGTATTCAGCACCAATTTATATGAAAGTCTAGCTGAATCTAAAGTTTCAAGAGGTTCCAGGCATTAGTTCTTGAGATAGAGCGCCCACAAAATTTTGTAAGAGACAAACAAATAGACAGTCTGAAAGACAGACAATTTATAAAAACAGTAAAATGTGTTATATTTAACAACATATTCGAATTTTGTAAGCATTAGGTTATTATTATTTTTTAAATAACATCATACAAACAAAAAAAAGCAAAGGTTTTTTTTTTTTTTTTTTTTTTTTTTTTTTTTAATAAGCAACATATAATGTCTAGAATTATATATGGGTGTGTAAACATGTTTAATAATCTACATAACCCTCTCCCCCCCCCGTTTTTACATAAGTTAATGGGAATTGTCTTTTTTCTGTAATTATCTTCTTTATAGTTTTTTCAAAATAATAATAATATATATATAATAAAAAAAAGAAAGTCTATCAAAATGCAGAAGATTCTCTCCTTTCCTCGCCCCCCCTTCCCCCCACGGAGGGCATCTTCTGCCCTTTGTATCTATATCCCTCGTGTTGATAATCGGCTGTCATAAAATAAACCAAACCTTTTCTTGTCTACCCTATTTAAATCCTCTATCTTCACAGTTTCCTTTTCCCCCGCCGAAAATCTTGCCAGTCCTTTGAGTCAAAAACAGACGCAAAATCACTGACCAATCACATTACAAAGTGATAAAGCCTAGATGAAAAATCGCAAGACTATTTTGAATGCAAGTAGTAGATCGATCTTTTGTAGTAGATCGATCTTTTGTAGTAGATCGAATCAGTACAGAACCTTGTGTAGTAGATCGATGTCAATGTCGATGTCAGAATCGATTTTATTTTGATTTACTAAAATTGAAATCGCATTTTGAAATCGATTTTTAGATACAAGTAGTGTTGTTAATTTTTTGATATGCTTGAAATCGATGTACGTTTCAGGTTGAATCGATCTTTCCCTTTCTATTGTTTTAATGGTAGCAGTAAAAATTTCAAACTCAAATATTAGGCGAACCGTTGATTTTAGAGGGGTAAGACTTAAGTATGTCAAGATATTCTAAGGTATGGTCAATCGAATAGTGATGACCATTATACCCTAGCAGCACATAGGGGGTGGGGGGGGCAGGGGGGCAATATTCAATACAGGTATGGGTGGGTCATGTGACATATCGTTGCAAAGGTCTTGGCCTGGGCTATTCATATCTGTATATCTCTTCATAATATAGTTCAATTTTCAGACTCCAGGGGGCATTTTTAAGCTTTTTTGGGGTTTTTCCCCTTCCCCCACTTTGTAGTGTATCATTTTATAGGTCTTGACTTGTAGACCTCAAATATCTTGAATTGATTGGTAGAACTGATGTAAAATTTCGTATAAGAAAGGATTACCAAATTTTTTTTCAAACCAGATATTTCTAAAAGTAAAAATTTCAAACTCAAATATTAGGTGAACCGTTGATTTTAGAGGGATAAGACTTAAGTATGTCAAGATATTCTAAGGTATGGTCAATCGAATAGTGATGACCATTATACCCTAGCAGCACATAGGGGGTGGGGGGGCAGGGGGGGGGCAATATTCAATACAGGTATGGGTGGGTCATGTGACATATCGTTGCAAAGGTCTTGGCCTGGACTATCCATATCTGTATATCTCTTCATAATATAGTTCAATTTTCAGACTCCAGGGGGCATTTTTAAACTTTTTGGGGTTTTTTCCCTTCCCCCACTTTGTAGTGTATCATTTTATAGGTCTTGACTTGTAGACCTCAAATATCTTGAATTGATTGGTAGAACTGATGTAAAATTTCGTATAAGAAAGGATTACCAATTTTTTTTTCAAACCAGATATTTCTAAAAGTAAAAATTTCAAACTCAAATATTAGGCGAACCGTTGATTTTAGAGGGGTAAAAGTTACTGATGTCAAGATATTCTAAGCTTGGTCAATCGAATAGTGATGACCATTATACCGTAGCAGCACATAGAAGGTGGGGGGCAGGGGGGGCAATATTCAATACAAGTATGGGTGGGTCATGTGACATATCGTTGCAAAGGTCTTGGTCTGGGCTATCCATATCTGTATATCTCTTTATAATATAGTTCAATTTTCAGACTCCAGTGGGCATTTTTAAGCCTTTTTTTTTACTTTTTCCCTTACCTCAATTTGTAGTGTATCATTTTAAAGGTCTTAAATTGTAGACTTCAAATATCTTGAATTGATTGGTAGAATTGATGTAAAATTTCGTATAAGAAAGGATTAAGGTTTTCTTTTCAAACCAGATTTTCCTAAAAGTAAAAATTTCAAACTCAGATATTAGGCGTACTATTGAAGACTTACGGATGTCAAGATATTCTAAGGTATGGCAATCGAATAATGTTGACCATTATACCTTAGTAACATATAGGGGTGAAGGACGGGGAGGGACAAAATTCAATACAGGCATGGGTTTACGGGTTTTCTTCAAATTTTGGATATATTTTCATTCTAATAAGGTGCTTTTCTGATTTGTTCTGGGTATTCATTGGTTATGTAAAATGATTTGGGGGCTACTGTTCTTAACCGTTTAAACGCCAATGTTCCCAAAAGGGAACATAGGATTATTTGCAATGCAAAACATACATTTTCCAATATAATTACGATGTTCTTATTTTTCCTATAAAATATAAGGTTGATTTTAACTTTTGAAAAAAAAAAGATGTTTAAGCATTTATCACAGGTATAAAGAGTATGCAAATTCCTTAATTTACATAAACATATAATTTTTGTTTTTATCATTTCTCTATATTACTCACATTTGACCACTAGGAATCTAAATGTTTTTGGAATTCGAGAAAATACTCAAGAAGAACATTTTTAAATTTGTATGCATAAATCAAAACATTTGAAGTTGTAATATGAGAAAAACAAAATTATTATTACATTGCGATATTAATTCGGTTTGTAAACAGTTAATTTAGGCAAATGGTTTTTTTTGTGCAGAATTAACCGATTTGTTGCCGATGATAAGTTATGCGCTGCCCGACCATTGAAGGTACAGTTATCCATTAATCCGAACTTAGGTCGCTTCCAACTTCTTCGGATAATCGACGCTCCGCTGTATTTTTATTTCTTTGTTAACCAGAGAAAAGTATGTTGTTTCACTGTTAATTATTCTTATGAAAACAACATTTTTTTTCTGTTAACTGCTGAAAATTTGGTAAACGTTAAAAAAGAATAATATTTTATAAGATGTAAATGAGATGAGGCGATATATATTTTAAAAGAGAAAAAAAAGTTTAGTCACATATTTTTTTAAGCAGAATTTCTGCTTTTAAATTGATGGATAATTAATAATTAGCATGTGCTGATTGTGCAATTAAATCATCACAGCTATTTTGAAAGAAAATTTGCAATATTTGCGTTTCCCATACCCTTATAGAAGGTCTTAAAAAGACTGAATTTTTTTTTTTTTTTTAAATAAATTTAGAGCTTTCAAAATTTTATTCATATGCGAATTTTTAAGAAGAATGACGTTTAAAGGAAGTAAGGCTCCGTTTGTTTGGTTGAAGGAGTATGTAGAAAATACATGTGTTTCGGATTAAAGTATATATATATATACAAATCATTTCTCCCTTTTATTTTTTTATCTAACAGAGATCTTTCTCAAAAAAATAAAGTTAAATATAATATAAAATATTATTAAAATTGTATCTAAAAATAATAAAAGATAAATCCTTATTATTCGACTCCAAAAGCTGTAATAGCTTACTTCTGTGCCTCCCTAAATGGGAGTAAAGGGTGTGAGGTGTTACGGCTCTGCTGATTAGCCAAGTTTTAGAATTACTAATTTTGAGCTTATCTGTGTAAAATCTAAAAATATCGAAATATCAATTTTAGTATCGATTCTAGAATTTAGAAATCGATTCTTATTATAATCGATGCCACTTTATACGATGTCGATTTTAATCGATTCTCAAAATTCCCAGAATCGCCCATCACTAGTATGTACTATGTAAATACCAAGTTTCATTCAAATCGGTTCATAAATACGTTAGTTATCGCATGACAAAAATCAGATATATATATATATATATGTATATGGTTATATATATATATATATATATATATATGTCAACATTTGAACGGAGGGTGGTTTTGGGGTCTGGGGGTCATGATCGGTGAAAATATACCAAAATTTTCCGGAAGTGCTTTCCTCCGGACGGCTGCAATAGGTAGCTTTTTACTTTTTGTAATGAAAGCTACCTAATATGAGCTATTTTCAATGAATATAGCTTTAACTAGAATAAGTATAAATATGCGTGACAATCCGATATTAATTTGACAACATCAGTATAGAAATGTAACTTGTACAGTGTAGAGATCGGCATCGGACAGTTACATTGTGTGTAGTCCGGGCTTAATATTGTTTAGCATACTCGTGCCTGGCCGAGATCAGGATTGCATTGTTTTTCTACATGTAGAGGAGCCGGACTATAGACGAACTAGAGTTAATTGTTATCAAGATGTATAGGACAGACAACATGATTTGTAAAATTATTCATAGCTGTAAAGAACGTATTTTAACGTAATCTTTGGATATATATTTCTTGGTGGTTCTTAAATGGGCTTAAAAAATCTCTTGGTGTATGGGGGAAGGGGGTAATCATCCTAGAACCTTCATTTAAAATAAAGTTCGGGCTAGTGTAAACGTCAATAACTTCCAAAAATTTCAGAGAAATCCGATGATTTCGAGAGTTAGAGCGCGGACAGACCAAAAAAAAAAGCATAAACACTTTTCAACTTTGTTGGAAAGTGTTAAAAATATTACTCTCGATATCCATTAATATTCGCATAAACAAAATGGTCATCGTCAAAAACATGACTGTGCAAGTTTACAGCTCACTTCAATCAGTATTTTTCGAGAAATTTATTTTTCAAAGATCTAAAAGGCTCACATTTGCTTCCTGTTTGACTACCGCTCAGTGATACATAAGGAAATTGAAAACAATAACCATAAAATGTATGTGGAAAATTGTCTTAAATAAAATGCGAGAAAATTTCAAGTAATGTTCATAAACTAAATCTATTCCGGTGCTTCCGGAATACAAAGAACTCAAATACTATGAAATGGGGTGTTGCAATTAAAACAAAAATCACAGATGATATGATTTTTGATTTAAAAACGAGGATCTTTCGAGATTTGCATTCATAAACTGAAGAAAATCACCATTCCAAATCAAAAGACACATTTCATTTAATATTACTGTTCGTCCAACGAAAGTAATTCAGATCATCATGAAACTGATCTGTAAACATAATATGACCTCAGAGGTTAAATTTATTTTATTGACGAAGATACTGAACTTTAATAACTGCAATCAAATTTTATATAAAGCACAAACAGAATGTATAAAAATTAGCTGTAGGTGCAAACATTTCATATAAAATTATTTAAAGAACATTAAAATACCTTAAAAATATGTTAAAAATTCATAAAAATCCAAAACCTTTTCTCGCCAAATTACACGACCATCTCCACCCGTTATTTAAATGTTGCTATTTCTGTTTGCATTTATTCGTCAAGGAGATGCCATTGTAATTTAAGGGTGGTATGGAAGATAAGTTGAGAGGAAAAGTTATTCAAATTGAAAAAAGACAAAACATGCCTTCATCTATTTAGGCGCAATTATTTCCAAACCCCATAAATGTCATATGATAACGAATCGTTACGAACCATATCTTTATTTGAAATTAGATCAAGGGATTCACTTATCTATATGTTCTCGTATTCGCTTACTGGTAATTAATTGTACGAAAGGTAATTTTGGATTTTTAACATCTGATTTTATAGGTTGAATCTTTCTAAAGCAATCTGTGTTCTATTTATTATAATATCTGCTTCATGGTCTTTTATAACATAGTCGGTGGTTTACTTAATCTGAGATCTGCTTCATGTTATTTTATTACTAAAAGCCATTTTCCTGATAATAATACAGAGTACTTCACTCTAAGCAGTACACAAATTTTCATGCAAAGTTTTATCAGCAATGAAAGCATTGTATATAATTTCATAAGAATTACATTTTTTTATACGAAACGTGTTGAGAGTACGAAATGTACTGGAAGTGCAGAGTAATTCGGTCAGTGACATTTAAGTACAGTTTGTTTTCGGCATTTATTTTTCTCTTTGATAAATTTAAAAATAATGAAGATATTTAAATGTAACTGCATGACGACAGATGCTCAAAGCAATCGCCATGTACGTCGAAAAATGAAATAACCATCTAATCCATATTTGAGAAACAACTGGGAGAGATTATGGTATTACCGACCAAATTATGACAACTGTAATCAACAATTAGAGCATTTTATTGTATCATTATATTTAACACAGAAGAAAATGAGTTAGCGCAAAATATATTTATAATATCATCATTATTTTTAAAGATATGAAAGTCAATTCAAATTAAGCTTTGCTTGAGACATCTACATTACCTTGTTGAGACTAAGTCTACGGACGCTTAAATGATATCTTAGGTCTAGGACTTTTAAATATAATTAATTCGTGGATTTATAGCTGCATAAAATATCTGTAGAATTAAGTATGAAGAGATACGTAATAATAGTTCAACCCTAATTCGATAATTTTTTCCACATTATTTTGTGATTATGCATAAGGAAGGGCAAATGAAATTTTTCCTTTATAATAATGCATGTAAATTTAAAATAAATGTATTTCTTCGATTTAGAAATGTATAAATTATTAAATTTACCAAAAGAAAATAAGTATGTGTATTGTAATAATGACTGTATTTCTCGAGTTAATTATTTGAAGTGACACGTAATCAAAGTTTAATTCATTACCTGATATTGTGTTTCCACATTATTTTCTTGTGACTAAATCTACGGCAACTCGAAAGGAATTTTATGTCTATGGCAATTCATCATGTTTTAGCAGAACAAAAAGTGGAAATAATCAAGACTGAAAACAAGACATTCAATAAAAAAAATGTCTGTATTTCAAGAGTTCTATATAAAGTGACACGGAATCAAAGTATTATTCATAATCCGATATTGTGTTTCCACATCGTAAGAGTCAATTGATCCCTAAAAGTAGCTTTATTTAGGAGGAATTTTTTCAGCCAAGGTCTAATGAGCTTGTTTAGGTGCCATTAATGCAATGAAACGTAATGATTTGGTACTGAAAGCTAACCTCTTTTTTGACTGATGTCTATGTGTATCTCCTGCATCATGTCTAACGACGTTTTCTTGGGACTGAAGCTGTCAAGGTAACTCTTGCAGCTTCATTTTCAGGCTGAAAGCTTTTGTAAAAAGCGAATACAAAGCGAAGTTCATTTTTTCAGGTATATTTACCGACCACTATCTGATAACAAAGAACGAGTACTAAATGTCATCTGACAACGACAGCCTCAAGCAGGAGTATTTTTTTTCTCTTTTGTACCTATCCACATCTCGAATAACTCGTTCACTGAAATCCCACTAGGCCTGAGGCTTTTTTACTTTTCGACGTCTTCTCAATCTGCAAAAAAAGAGAAAATATCTTATGATGAACTGGAAGCATTAATTTTTATGTTAAACGCATTTTTCTACTTGCATTTTTCTTTGAGCAGTTACTTTTTCGTCATGAAATATTTTCCAAATTATGGAAAGGGGTTAAATTGCAGTTGATTGTCATGATATAGCGTGAAGATAATCTTATTATAAATTCCAACTAAAATCAGAAGATGATGTTCTATAATCATAAAATCGGGATCATTCATTTTTTTCAACCTTGAAAATAGAAAATTGCTTGCACACAGGTTTTAAAATGATTTATATGTTTGAATATTAAATCTGTTTTAATAATGGAATGCTATTTGCATCAGAAATATCGCTTTTAGTTTTACCTATTTTTTAAAAAATATATATTTCATAGCATAGTAGTACTTTTTCCCAGCATATGTTCACATTTTAGGAACGATCCGTAAATATTTTGAGCCGAAATGTCTGTACATTATTATTTTATAAAATTGTTTTAAAATAATGTATTTTATTTTTTAAGAAGCAAAAACCTTTCAGCAATCCGTTTGCGTGATTCGCACCAATGGCTAAGTGTTAGACGTTCATAAAAGGGAAGATTCATCCCAAGTAAGGACCCACTATTTCAGAGATTTTAATATGACTTTGAAGTGTTTTGGGTGATTTTCTCTTGAAGTAATTTGAATAGGAGTAAAATTTTTCGAAAAGTTCTCACTTTGAGTCATAACCCTCCTGCAGATATACCAGTCGATTCATCCAATATTCGAGTGGTGCAGGTTCGTAAAAATTGCTTTCGCTCGTCATCATGTTACAACTGACATTAATAAATGAATTTATCACAACAGTAGTTGAACCTATCATCTTTAATCTCTACAAAGAAATGCGGGTTTTTTTTCAAAATACCGAAACAATTTTGAATGTGAGAGGGGTTTTTGCTTGTTTCGTAACCTATGCAAATTACCTCACAAGATACGAATGACTGGGTTCTAATTCTCTAATTTTTTACTTGTAAATAGTTTCTCAAGTAAATTATTAGATTCATAGAATGAGTGTAACAGTCCAATAGAAAAGGCTTAACATATTCAGTGGAAAAGTTTATGGAAATATAAATCGGATTCCTCTTATATATATAAAAACTTACTTTTACTTCTTTTCTTATAAGTAAAAACTATTCTCATAGACACTGGTTTTACAATGTTTAGATGTTAAAGTGATTACTAAAACAGTTTGTATAAGTAAATTGTGATAGAAGTATTTTTGCTAACATTGTGAGATTTGTTTTTTCCTGGGCTACTAAACACTCATAAAAAAGTCAATAAAGTATGTTGCTGTTTCATATTCTGATTTATTTCATGAATTGGTCCATTATGAAAGTGCCTATGTATAGTTAACGTTACATAGAATTAAGGAAGGAAATCGTATTTGGTATGAAAATGTTTTTCATAATCAATAAATACAATGGTTTCTGTATATCAAAAACTAGTTATATGAGTGTAAGATAAGCGCTTACATGATATTGCTGTCCATACTTTTCTGAAACTGAATGTTTTAAAACTACTTAGACTAGAACATCTTATAAACAAGTAGTTTGTATATTATGTTTAAAACCATTTGAGATACCGCTTATATATTACATGTCCCATTTATTTTTAATTCTAAACTTCCAAGTGGCACACAGACTTTTTAAATAAGTGTTTACTTTCAAAATGTAATTAATGAAACTTATACATTTTTAAATCAACGTGTTCGTAAATTCTAGTGGCATTTAATCAATTCCCCAGAGCTTTCGAAAAATAATTATTTTGCCCCTTAAAGGGTTAAATAAAAAGTGAATTAAATGGGAGATTACGCATCATTTTAACTTGACATTGGTTTTAATACTGTTCATCTTTTTGTTTAAAATCTTGAAATTTTACGCAGAAAATTCTTTTTAAAAAATCTAACAATTGAATATTTATAATCTAGAAAATAGTGGATTAACCACTACATTCTTTTTCAGTGTTAATCCACAACAAAGCTAATAGCGCTCAGTGTATTGAGAGCTGTTTTTGAAATATAATTTCCAGAATATATTATTGAATCACAAGGTGAAATTCCATTTATAAGTGCTTAATATAATAACCCAATATCACTTTCGCGGCACTAATACATAGAAAATCGGAAACCTACGGATATTGAAGATGTAAGTAGTACCAAACATATTTTAAATATTAATAATTTATAGTTATAGTGAATAGAACAGAAAAAAAAACTTATAGTTTTTTCTGTTTGTCATTTAATGCTGCAATATTAGACCGCTTTCAAAGAGACCGAAATTACTGCTAAATATTGAACTATTGTATTGGCCATATTGCACCTTCATTCTTAATTACGTTGCTTATTCTAAATTTATTTTTATTAATTGTTAATACATTTATTAAAAATAAATTTATTTAAAGAAAAAAATGCGGAAGTAAGAGACACGCAGTTAAAAAAGAAAAAATAGGAAATAAATAATGTTTTCAGTATACCTGGCACAGGGGTAATGCAAAGGAACTCCCGGGGATTGAATATGAGATTACTAATGCTGTATTTTGTCAATTCTGTTGTTGATCTTTCATCTTTATTTACACTACTTTATTTTCAACAATACTTTTACAAAAAACAATTTTTATTTTACTTAAAAGACAGGGTAATAACTAAAATGAATTTGAAATTTAAAAAAAAATTGAGAAAGATAGTTTGTGATTCATCGTCACAGAATCTTCCAAAGTCAGAATTCCCGGAATTGAATTTAGGCATGATGTGCTGAGTTTTTTGCTTAATTTGTTGCTTTTGTGTTTTTATTTTTAATTGCGTCAATTGAGCTTCAAAACTTTTTTACTAGAAACTAGAGTTTATTTTCATGAGATTTATACTGTAATAACTGGAACGGAACTCTAAGAAAACAAAGCAAGAACAAGATAATGATCGCGATTCCTTCTTAAAGAAATAACGTCACAGCTTTCCATGCCCAAATTCCTGTCGTCTAGACTAGACGAAATTATAGATAAATACAAAGTGTATTTAAGATATTTGTTGCTATTTATTTAAGGAATTTTGTAGACTACTAGATTTTTAAGAAATTCGTTTGCTGGAAGTGATTTTCCAAGAACCCCATTAATCTTAGACGGATTCAGTTCCAGAAAAGACAAGTATGCGTCAAAGATTAACCCCTTGAAGGTTCCAGCAATAATGTCTCTTTAATATTGTATACTTACCGAAAAAATTTTAAAATCTTGTTTTAAAATATGAAAAGGCAATTTTTCAAAATTTTGCCGCCAAAGTTAAAAATATAAAATTTCGTTAAAAGTTTTTGGTGAGAATCTCGCTTAAATTAGGTGGGATAAAATGTGTCCCAGCGCCGCTCAAGGGATTAATATAGTGTGGATCATTCCAATTTTTCACTCTAGTGATTATAAGAGTGGACTTAAAGAATTGAAATTTAAAGAAATTTTGATGTTGTATACTATGAATTTACCTGAATTAATGAAGCAAATATTATTACTTAACCGTCATACATAGCATAGGATAAATCTTGCAATCGTTTTGAAAATGGAAAAAAAATGACGGATTTACACGTTTCAGACACTGATGATTCCGAAAAACATATTTTTAGAAAAAAGAAATTGCCATTCGTCTGTCTGTCTGTAAACGCTCTATCTCCCGAAGAAATTAAGATAGAGACTATAAATTTGGTGTGCATTTAATATGTAATAATGGAAAGAAGTCTATAGAATATCAATAACCTCGATTATCCGGAACTATATTTTTAGGATTCTCGAAATATTCGTTTTGATGAAAGGTATATAAAAAATTTGGATTTTTTAAATTTTAAGTCGTAGCTGTAAAACACAATAAAAATTATAAATTTTGTACAAAGAATGAAATAGATTGAACAATTAGTTGTTAAGATATTTATAATCCTATTTTCCACACTCCTCGATTTTTCATGACCCTGTATTTCATTCAAATTTTAATTCAAATAGATATTTTAATTAGAAATGAGACATGTCATCCGTGTCAATAAACAGTAGAGTTAATAGGTTTATCATTTTTGGAGTTATAAGGACGTTTCTTTTACTACTTGATTATTACGTCGACAAAAAACTATCGCCAAACTGTAAGATTAAATGTCAATTATGGCTTATCGTAAATGTCGCGTGCACTTGAAATTAAATACGTTACATGTGTTTGTATATCGTAACTGATTTTTAATTTGACCTTTTATTTATCTTTTTATTAATCTTTTATTAATTTATTTGTTATTTCGTTAGTTAAAATAAAAATTATGCCAATTTGTATAATTTAGGAGTATTTTGACGATTTATATAATTTGTCGAAATGGGTCGATGGGATAATCAAGTAGTACCCGCTATTCCGTAATAAAGCATTACTATGTATTAAAAATATTTAAATATACATTTTAATTTTTGGGGGGGATTTCAATGCATTTTATAAATAGCTTATACGTGTTATACTTTCATACTTTATAGTATGCATTGCACATCCATAATGGGAAAGTATGATAGTGCCCCCCAACGACTAGTTTTTTATTCTGTGTAATTTTAAAGGATATTATCAATCGTTTTTTCTTTGACCAAGAAAATAAAAAAGAGACGTAATTTAAACATTTTTTTCACCAGAAAATAGACCGATAACGTTCTAATTAGGAAAATAATAGGCATACCAACGCCTATCAATTATCAATACTTCATGGCCTCTTATTATATTACGTATTGATTGGTCATACGCATTGGAAACAAAATTTTAGCATCATTAATGAAATTAAAATAATTGATAGTCCGATATAAGTTACTCATTAGAATTCTAACAATCTTCCAAATTGACGTGCTTAAATTTTTTATAATTTTTAATGATGTGTTTTGTGATGTCAATGTAACGCGCCATTATGATTAGAAACATGCCTGCATGTCTAACAGAATCTAGTGATAGCAAACGATTAATCATTTACAAGAAAAGGTATATTCAAAGAATGTTTATCGTTCCTTTAACCCCTTAATTGATTCCTTTTTTTAAGTGCAATAAATGGAAAATATGGGTTTATACCACTTCTTTTTAAGCTAAAATATTCGTAATATTTATTCTAAACATTTCTTCCTTTGAATAGTATGCTATTCCATTCAAAAAAATTAGTGGTGTCAAAAAGCTTTAAATGAGAAATTAAGCAAATTCGTCTTACCCGAACGGTGTACGGGTAAATCAGTTCAGTGGTTAATAGAAGTATGATATAGCTAAAGAAACTGAATTTTTATTATAATATATATAAACAACTAATTTTATTAAATTTCTTGTGGAAGATTTTGCTGTTTTTTATTTCATTAGATTATCTATCGATAATATTTATGTTTTGTTAAGATGTAATACTACTGTCTGTCTTCTCGAGCACGATTGTTGTTTTTTCTAAACTATTATTGAAGAATCACGTGACTTGAATATTGTATAATTAGCACCACAAGAAAAATAAAATGCCAGTAAACTGAAATATAAACATCAATGACAAGTGCGTTTTTAATGGATAAACAAAAATGTTCTTTTTTGTTTAATTTTATTATTACGTTGCACAATGTACAGTTTTAATATGTAATATTAAATCACTAAAAACAAGATAAACGTAATTTTTTCTGCAAACTTTCAGAAAACTCAATAAAATTAACATTCAAAGTTAATTCAAACATCTTATTTAATGAAAAATTTCATAATTAAAATGTTTAAATTTACTGAAGAAGTTAATAAACATACACAAGTGACATAACGTTAATTTTCTCTATTTCTATAACTTTTAGTTGTTAAATTTCTAATTATATATATTTTTAATTAAATATTAATTTATCAAAATGCAATTTAAATATGTCTAGCATGTATAATGATTACATTTTATTTTATATGCAATTTTTGAAATTATGTATCTTTTTCTTTATATGTGGGTGAATTTGTATGGAAAAAAAAATAAAAGAAACCTTCAAAACACAAAATATTTCTTAATTTCTCAACAACTGCAGTATACTTCATTTAATATTCAATGCGTTTGTATTATTGGTTTGACTTTATCTTTTTGTCCATGTAGATATCCAATGTCTATGCCTGAGGCAAAATTACTCCCAGACATTATAATTTTTTTACAGCACAACTTTCGACGTTCTTAATTTTCTTTTAAAAAACTGCAAAGAAAAAACGAACCAATAATTTTACTATATTTTTCTCTGTTTCTTTAATCAATATTCTCTACGTACCAAAAATTCAAGATTATAAGAGAACCTCTTATCCCACCTACTGCCGATAAGCACTCACATTAAATATTAGTGTATACGTATGTGTATGTATATAAATTTCTTGTGACCATACCGTTCATTTAAAAAAAAAAAAAGAAAAGAAAAAAAAATCTATCCAAGTCATCCTTTTTATTTTTTCTTCCTCAAATATCAAAAGGACGGTAATTAAGGATATTTAATAATGCATAATAAATTACGTGAAAAAAATAGCGGGGAAGGAGAAACAACATGCATAAAAAAATTCCCTCCCATTGTTACTTCAGCGATATCGCTTGAGAAGGGGAAAATTCAATATCTACACCCCCGCTCCAGCTCTACATTTTCCAAATACTGTGAAACGGGAACGCTAAATCTTCTCCCTGTCGTCTAAAATTAAAATTCTTTTTTTCTTTTTTTTTTTTTTCAACCATTCTTTGTAAAGTTTCAATCCTTTTTTCCTCACTCCAGTTTTTTTTAAAGATACACATTCATTTTTCGGCTGATGATTCAGCCCTTGTGCCCTTTATCCCTCAAGTGGGGGAAACGGCTGAAATTTATATGATAGGTTTATAATAGGGAGAGAGTCAAAGAGTTTTTTATTTATTTTTTTTTATCTGAGTAACAGGGAGGTTGGATGGTGAATTTCACGGTAGAAATGGGCAAAAACCCACCCTAAATATGGCAGATGGCCTTATGTCATCAAATTCGACGTTCTCACATGCGACATAGGTAATAAAAATTGAAATGATAGAACAGTGACCACGTCCGCAATGAAAATTCTTCAGTTTAATTTCTGTTAGACTTAATATTGTAATAATATCTGAAATGAGCAAAATTTATAGTAATGAGTACAATAAAATATGGATGCTATAGAGAAATATTCTTATGCATTGCTCCATCTAAATAGTATAGAAATGTAAGAAGCATATATGACGACCTTAGAAGCCAAAGAGTACAAGTGACAAAAATTCGATTTGGAGTAAATTGAGTTTAAAGATAATTGACGTTTAATTTTAAAATCAATAATAATTGACTGATTTGTAATAAAAAAACTGCCGCTGGTTTCATTGTGGTCTTCAAACTCTTATTTAAGTAAATGTAGAAAGTAGAGTACATTTTTCATTAAATTTATAATTAATTCAGATTGATAATTATTTGGCAAAAGTGGTTAATCTCTACAACTCAGCACATAATTATAAAATCACTTATATTTGTTTATCCGAAAAAAGCACAGTTTCAGGTAATCTGTGCACATAGTTCATTTTTTTTCAATATTTTTACTTATACCCCTTGGCTTGTGGGATCCTCATGCATTTTCATTCATGATAATCTCTGTGTTTGAAAGTAAGATATCTCAAATCAAACAACGAACTAAAAAACTCAATAATTCATTACTTATAACATATATGTATACAACATTGAAATTTACATATGTTTAGAGAATGTTTACATGAAATTTAAAAATAGTTATAATTAATTTGGCACTGCATTGTCTCAATCACTAAGAGAGCTGAGGAATTTTGCATACGTAAAATTATTGCACTTGCCGGCCGAAAATTACTATGATTTTAACATCACTTTCTATTCTCTAATTTCAGCTCTATTCTTTCAATTTTACATGTATTCAAAATAATGCAAAACTTTATTCTTCCACCATTTTTCTCATTTATAAGTATTCCATATTCATCATGTATAGATTTTAGCGTCTCATTCAACTTAAATGCGATTCTGAAATAACCATGTAACATTAAAATGTATAGTTAAAATGGTGTTATGAATGAATAGATAAAATTTTCAATGGTTTATCATTTGAAATTAACCAATTATCTGAATCCTTTTTTTGCTTACAATAAATTGAAAATATGGGATTAACAGCGCTTTTTTTAAGCTAAAATATTTGCAATATTTAGTCTTAACATTTTTGCCATTAAATAGCATGAAATTGTAATTACAAAATTTAGTGGTATCAAAAAGCTTTAACAGATGGACCAAGCAAACTCTTCTTGCCCGTACGACGTACGTGCAAATCAGTTAACCCTTTTCGGGGCTGTGGTTTTATAGATATACCACTTAATTTCAATTCCCAAACCCAACATTGGCCCCGGAATTTTGTTTAAGAAAATTACGGTTTATTGAATACGTGAAATATAGCGTTTTCTTATTTAGAAATAAAGTTGTTTTCAAATTCCGGTGTCAGTCATTAATTTCAAAACTTAAGCAATGAACTTGCCCTGCGCCGCAAAGGGTTAAGTGGTTAAAAATCTTATGCACCCATGACATAAAAAGTGTATTTTGTTTGGACTGTATTTTATTTCGACTATTCCTTTAATTTTTTTTATGAGAAAGACAAGTAAATATGTTTAATTATTATGTAGTGAGATACAGTGTGTCCAGCAAATAACACTCTGATTTCAAAATTAAATTTCTCAAAAACAAAGATCAATAGAATTATGTAGTAAACGGTTTGTTTATCAGGTAAGCTATAAAAATCTTATACAAAAGTTTCGAACGGTAAATATTTTGAAAAGATTGTGTTCTGATTGCAAAGAATACTTTGATTTGACATTTTTCTTGCTTTAGATTGCTGCCAGAGAATGTGTTTTTCGGCTTAAAGTGCCATATTTCATAGTTTTTTTTAAATTAAATTTTTGAAATTTCGAAATTTTAAAAATTTACTTCGAAATTTTTTAAAAATATTCCACTGTAAGCTTAAAAATTATTTCTCTGCAGGCAATCTAAAACACGAAAAATGTCAAATCAAAGCATTCTATGCAATCAGAACGCAATTTTTTCAAAATATTCACTGTTTGAAATTTCTGTATAAGATTTTTACAGCTTACTTAATGAAAAATCCGTTTACCGCATATTACTACCGATCTTTGTTTTTGAAAAATTTAGTTTTGAAATCAGGGTGTTATTTTCTGGGCACCCTGTACGTAAAACAGTATTAAACTTTTCCATTTCTATAAAATATGACTAATACACAAGGATTAAGATAGTGAGGTTTCTTAAATTTCCGTTTTACTTTCGGTATAACTTTATTTTTCTCAGATTAGGTGGCCTTAAATCTTAATACGAAATTCAAATATATATTTATTTAACCCCTTGGGGTCTAGCGACCGGTATACTTGCCTCATAAGGTGTTCAGAATCTTTGATTATTCTCATCGGTAAATTTTCATTTTAAATTTTGCTTGCCCCACCAGTAGCCGCGAAGTTCTGACCTCCAATCTGGTAGACGGTAGGTGCTGGGTTCGAACCCAATCGCGACCGTCGGCCTAACCGTTCAGAGTTTTCCGTGGTTTTCTTCGAACCTTGTGTAAATACGGTTAGGTTCCCTTAAAAAGACCCCCCCCCCCCCCACGGAGGGCATCCCACCCCATAGGGCCTATATCCCATAGCGTAGATAATTGGCCGACATACATACGAACTAACTAAATTTTGCTATTTAATTCGAGCATTTTCCCGAATCAATTAGGCATACATTTTTATTTTTAAAAACTGATGATAAAAGATTAAAAAAAGAAAAAAAAAAGAAGAAAAAAAAACGCTCGTTCCGAAGGGGTTTATAAAACTAATTAATTGGATTTTTTAAACAAAATATTGTGCTTATTTGCATATGATGCTGTTTGCATTCTTCGCATCTTCCACATGTTTCATGCTAAATCAGGTTGAAAATGAATTTTCTAATTCTGTATCAGCCGATAATCCTGCATATGAAACAGAACAATTTTTTGAATTACGAACCTATGGGATAAGTATAAAGGGAAAAATTTCGCAATTTTAAATAATGGGAGAACCCTTATAACAACTTTACACATATCTTGTAAGTAAATGTCAACGAAAATTTATTATATTCAATTGGGAACTATGCCTTTTTTCAATTTATGTTAAACAAATGCTTAGGGGGTCGTCTTAACACTTAAACTGTTGTTTCGGTAAAGTTTATTCTAGGATATTAAACGGGAAGTCATTTGGTCACGTATTTTAACACGTTCGCTGGCAACTACGAGAATACTCGTAGTCTGAGTAATGTTGAATCTCAGCATTGGCAGAAAACGTGTTAAGAATTATGAAAATTTAAATTTTAGAATTGATATGTTTGATTCATTTGTAATCGCTTCAATACATATTACAACGCGAGTAGTCTTTTAAACACAATTCAAAAACTATTTGGCGGAGTGAATTGTAATTTTGCTTCGCATATTTGAAACTTTTATAACTCTAGTGTTATAAAATAATATACTTAAAATTAATATTTTGTTCTACAATTAATTAAATATATACATTATTAAAATAAATTTTGGAAAAAGTATGATAAATAACCTATGATTTTTCAAACAGAAATCGAACTGTAGAAGATTCAATTATGTAAATACAAAATTATAACTCGTTCCGCTTGGTGGTTTTAGAATTATGTTTATAAACTAACCACAATGCAGTATATTTTGCAACGATTACAAATGAATTATAGGAGTTCAAAATTGTAAACCTTCATAATTGTTAAAGCACTTCACGGAAGGATTTTCAGTTTTTGTAGCCATAGTAACATTTGCCAAAAGATATATATATATATATATATATATTTGACCAATAATACTAATTATCCATGTTATTGTAATGATCCCTGTTATAGTAACTTCGTAAATCAAGATCATGGTCACATTATTACTGGGGATATTAATATCGTTGAAAATGATTCTTTAAGAAATTTAATGGCTAATGGTACTAAATATCGTGTTCCTTCATGTACTAATATCAAATCAATCATTAAACAGTTTAATTTAGATTTAGATCTTTTTATTTATAAAATTTCGATAGACTACAATAAGCCTCTGGAATACTTCACTGAATGGAAACTTAATGTTTTAGATAAATTAAATATTGAACTTTATAGGAATATCGACACCTTCAACTTAAATTTTAAACAATTAAATGATGAAATAAAAAACTTTCAAAATAAATTTATCATAACATATGTCGATAAATCTCCTAACAACTATGCTTTCATATGTAAACATTATTACTCTACATTATTAAATCAAGCAATAAATTCTAGTTCAAAATTCATTAAAACAGATATTGATACTATTATTAAAAATAGACATATAGCTCAATATTATAAATTACTAAAATTAAAAAATCATAATTATAACTATCCTTACATTGTGGTTATTCCAAAATTCCATAAAATTCCTATAAAGTTTCGTACTATAACTATTGGGTGTAATACTTATAACAATAATGCAGGTAAAGAATTATTAACAATACTTACAAAAATGCTAGATATTGCAAAAACTAATAATAAATTCTATAGTATAAAAAATAGTTTACATCTTGTAAATAATATCAAAAATTTACAAAACATTAAGTACATCAAAACATATGACTTTAATGATTTATTTAATACAATTGATATTGCAGATATGTTCAGGATCATAAATTTATTATTCAAGGAATATAGGAATTCTCTAAACATACATGTATCTTTATCTTACTTCAAATCTTTAACCAAATTTATTCTTTATCATAATTATATATTATTTAATAATACAATATTCAAACAAATAGTCGGTCTTCCACAAGGTGAGATTGTATCATCCATCTGTGCTGATCTCTACTTACATTATTATGAACGTAATACTTCTATTGTTAATTGTTTTCTATACAGGTATCTTGATGATATAATAATTTTATATTCTAAAAAGTCATCTAACTATTCGCTACCAATCAAACACCACAAAAATTTAAAATACAGTTATAATGATATGCATAATAATACAATTAACTTTCTTGACCTTAATATTACGCTTTCTGATAGTAAAATTCTATTTGATATTTATGATAAACGTAATGACTTTCCTTTTAAAGTAAACCTCTTTACTCATTATAATTCTTGCCTACGTAAATCTGTCTATGTCAATATATTACTTAATTTTGCCCATAGAATTAAAAATATTTGTTCACATAATTTTAAAATACATAATTTAAAAACTGTACAAGAAACTGCTATAAGATACGGTTATCCTTTACATTTGGTTAAAAAAATATTATCTGTATAAACATTTATTTAGTATTAACTGTCTATTTTCTCTTCAACCAATATTACCATATGATGTTATTGATAAAAACTCCTATAGTCTTTAACATATAATAAGTTATTACATGATCTTAAAAATAATTAACACATTGCGTAAAAAAAATGTTTAAAAAAAATTATAAAAAATAAAAATAATACAAAAAAAATAAAAAATACAAAAAATAAAAAATATGAATAATAGGATGGTTGGGTGGGTTAGATGTTAGATGTTAGATTACGGAGGAGGGCGGTGTTGTCTGGATAATACGCAATGGTTAATTATTATATATTTAATAATAAAAAAAATAAATAAAAATAAATAAAAATAAAAAAAATAAAAAATAAAAAAATAAAATAAATAAAAATAAATAAAACTTTACACATAGTATTAAAGTTTACGTTTACCTAAAAACTAATATGCATAACTTAAAAATGATCAAGTTATTGAGATAAGCTATGGTTGTCTATTGTATTTGTCATTAAGAAATTATTTGTAAAATATTAGAATAGAAATTATTCTTGGAAATTCTTAGCTAATAAATAATTTATTTTTTTCCTATAATAGAGGGCAGCACCATAAGCATATAATTTAATTAATATATTAATCCTTTAGATGGCAGCACTAAAATAATTTTCCGCTAGAAGTTGTAGTAATATATTCTAGTTAAGTAATTAATATAGTAATATTAATAATTGATTAAAAATAAAAATATAATATTTCTAATAGTAGCATCTATTTTTTTTTTCTAAATATATTATGAATTATATAGTATAATATATGTTTTACTAATTTTTACAATTATTGTTACAACTTTATTTTATTATCTATGTGATTTATACTATGACCATAACCGTGACTGTTAGTAAGTCACATGTAGTTTGTATCTGATTGCACTACAAATCTTGCTAGGATATGGGTAATGGTAAATATCTTAGTATATATATCCTTTTTTTTATGGAATAATGTATTATTGTTATTTTGTCATATTGATTTTATTTTCTTCTATTTGTATCTCTCTACTAATTTGTCATCTGAATAGCTTCCAGCCAGTCGGGTGTATTGTGAGTCGAATTCTTAGCTTTCAGCACGACTCATAACAGAAACTGGTTGGATGTTTTTGCTTTTTTGTTAAACTATGCACCCCTGATGAAGTAGTTTAATGAAAAAGCCTTCTACTGCCTTTTTATCCATTTATCTTTCATTATTTTGGTAATCTGCCTTCTATTTAACTTCAAACTTCAACTGTTTTCAATAAGATGATTGTAAAAATACTGGTTTCATTGGTTTATTGTATGGTAATATATGAATTACTCTGGTTATATAATGTCCATTTATCCACATATTTCTTAGTAATTTGGTAATCTGCCTTCTATTTCTCTTCAAACTTCAACTGTTTTTAATAATATGAATGTAAAAATACTGGTTTCATTGGTTCTTTTATTGGTATTGTCTAAATAACTTTGGATGTATTTATAAAAGTATTTATATATATATATATATATATGATGTAAAAATTTGGATTTTGTATTAAAAAGTTTCAATGTGTTGTACAATTTAAGTATGACGAAGAATCTCTAATGTAATGTTTTAAATATAAATGGAAAGAACACACAAGTTCCAGTTAAACAGCTATTTCAACCTAGTTTTTACTTTTTCTGGGACCATTTGATGATTATTGTCTCTCTCTCCCTCTGCTTGCTTCAGCTGTACGTTTAGTTTTTGAAAGAGATATACAAAGTTAATTAACCTATCTTCTATTAAATAATGATTACTAATAATTTATTACTTTTAATTTAAAAAATATTTCACAGTTGTATAATAATAACTTAATTCACTATTTAAATGGTGATTATTTAATTGAAAAGGTCTTCATTAATTTTCGAAGATATAGGTGGTAACTGCGGACGACTGATTATTTTTCATATTTTACCATGCTACACTCTTGGTTCAGGACAAATTAAAATAAATAAATAAATAGGAATCATAGGTAACGAATTAAGCTCACCCACAAGTTTTTGTCCTGATGCAAGCGAATAACAAAACATGTCGTCGGTACCATGTCAAACTATCCAATGGGAAAACAGTGGATTACTTTTTTTTAAATTCAGATGTCTTCATTGACACCAATTTTTTGAAATAGTGAAATTCGCCGTTTATTTAATGGTATTTTATTAAGGAAGAAAATAAGGAGAATTTTACCATTTCAAAAAAGTGGTGTCAATCAAGAAATCTGAATTTAAAAAAGCTAACCCGCTATTTTCACATTGGATAGTTTGACATGGTATCGACGATGTCGTAGATCAACACATGAAAGTCATTTAAATACAAAATGTCAAATAATAATTTATACAAATTTAAGAGCTATACTCAATGAAATCATTCCTCCAAATATCTGCGCATAAATATGTCATTTTAGCCTTTTGCACTCGAAAGGTGACTCTCACTCACCTCTAGTGTTTCAGGTGTCCCTCGTAAATCGAGACTCAAAATGCTTTGGACACCACTAATATCTTACAGTTTACTTCGCCATCTTTTATCACAGATTGTTCGGCTATTAGATAAAATGAAAAGAATTAGTTTAAAATACTGGTGTCCAGAGCATTTGGAGCATTCATTTAAGCGGGACACTAGTGGACAGTGAGAATCACCTTTCGAGTAGTGCAAAGGGTTAATCTGATTTATTTTATGTCTGTGAATGTCGAATTTACCATTACTTTTGACCCTTGTTTTTAAATTCCTTTTAAAATAAGTCTTTTATAAATGATTTATCCTTTCAATAAAATAAATCATAGAAATACTTTAGTATTTTACAAAGAATACTGAATAACATTAATATATATATAAGCTTAAATTTTGGTGCATTTAATGCTGTTCAAATGTAAAGCAGAATAACGTGTGAATCATCTCAAAATTTCTGGAATAAATGTGTGTGAACTTAAGTTAAACGATAAATATTAGTAGAAATAAATCTGTATTTTTAGATTCGGAGGTTTAAGATGACAGACAGTGAACAAAAAGCCTATTATAATTTAAAATAAATTAAAATATAAGAATATGAACCATGATGTGTTATTAAAATTTCGTTTCATATGTAGAAGTTTATTGCAAAAAATAACACTAAGATTTTATCTGGTAGTATTCTGAGTTTTATAATTTTAATTACTGTTTTAAAATGTGACAATTGAATCCAACATAATCTAAGAACTTGATGAACAGAATACCATTTCTAAAAGAGTATTTCAATAGCTTTGAGTGCATTCGTTTTTTATTAATATGGTAATTTTTCCATCTAGCATGTCGTGGCTTCTACTTTAAGTCTAAAACAGTAAAACAGTGATGGAACTAAGATAATAAAAACTAGAAATACATAATCATTCGTCTCTTCGAACACACTTGTTGAGTGGTAAAAAAGTTAAATGATAAATGCCGCAGGTAAAAATCCTTTTAGTAAGAGAATAATTGACAGCTACAGGTTGTTTCACCGTCCTTCCGCCCACTTTAGTAGTTTTGATTGGCGTTGCTTAAAACATTAACTTTGTATTATTATTTTTGCACATTTCTTGAAACATTTTGTTCACTTTGAAATGTCTTAGTGAGTTTTCACATTCTGGAGGTTGAAATGAAATCCTTACAAAATTTATTGGATGTCGAATACGCATCTCTCACAAAAGAGAAATGACTTCTGGAATGAAATTCATGCATTATTCTGTTATATTAACAAAACTGTTAAATAATTTTCGGAAACTGTAAAAATATTATATCAAAGATTGGAATGGAGGAAAAGAATTAATATCAATTGTCAGAATGAGTATATTTTTACCCCAATTTTTTTAACATAATGTTTATCTTAATTAATCGCAGAAAAATGTTCCAAATTCTATGAATAAACGAGGTGAGATAATGCGATTGAAAAATGTAATGACTATTTTGTAATCTTAAATAGTGGTGCCAGAGTAATTAAAATAATGTGGACTTTGTAATAAAGGTCTGCACGGGCAGACATCTCCAGTTCCAAGCCCAGCCCAGTGTAAAAATTAAAGGTTCAGCCCAAGCAAGGCCCGAGCAAAGTTAAAATTTCGGCCCCGAGTCCAGCCCGAAAAAAACATTAAAATCTTGGCCCGAGTGAATTTCTCCAAGACATTGATTTTTACGTCGATTATGTTAAAAATGTGTCTCTTACGATTAGTTCTGAGCAAAAATACTTACCTTAGCCTTTTTGCATTTTTTATAATCTTCATTTTTATGGACGTTCCGTAGGCTGCAATACCCATATACATACAGGGTGAGTCATAAATATCGAAACAATAGGCTATCTCCTTAAATATTGCCCCTAGACCCATACTTCCAATTGCAAAGTTTCATAAAAAAAAGTGAATTTTTTTATAAGATAAGTTGCAACTCCATGGGGGGTCTATTTTAAAAATTACGAAAATTAAATTTTTATACGGCCCCCAGAGAATAAAACTTCCAATTAGAAAAATTTTCCTTATCTATTCCTGAATTCAAGAAAAAAAATTCATCTCAATATCTTCAAAATTCAGAGAGTTATGACAATTTTAATAAATCGTGAGGTTTCAAGGGATCAGACACAAATTGAAATGCGTGTAATTGAAGAAACAATGTTGCTGTAATGTGCCCAGGAAACATTTATTTTATTTATTTATTTATAGAGTTAGAATTTTGAATGTTTTGTGATGGTTAACCATATAATTTGTAAGCAATATCACATCATAACACTTCTTAATAAAATATTTTTTTCTAAAAATTTAGAATAAATTAAAATTGTCATAACCCAAAATATTATTTGTCGCGTTGAATTTTTTCCTTTTCATTAAATAAAAATGTCTAATTTTCAATTTTGATTCAGCATTTTAAACATTTTTTTTAAAATAAAAGTATTTAAAATAACAATGTAAAAAAAAAAAAAAAAAAAAAAAAAATGCAGTTTTTTGTATACAAATCATATTTTTAAAAGTAAGTTGTCTCAAGTGAAAGCTTTTTTCGGCGCGTTGGGCATTTTCTTTAGGTGCCTTAGTAATTATGTAAATACGTAGCACTTAAATACATAGATGATGTAAATACGTAGACCTCTGTCCGTCCGTCTGTCTGTTCGTCCGCATATAACAACGCAAAAACTACCAATAAGAATCGTTTAAAATTTAAAATATATAATTATTACATAATTTTGTCGAGTCATTTCAAATTTCATGAAAATCAGATGCATAGATCAATTACAGGGACAGTAAAAATTATTCCGTTACATTACGGTCAATGGGGAAAAAGGTTTCAAATGCATTTTAATCGTTTGAAATTTAAAATACATAATTATTACATAATTTTGTCTATTTATTTCAAATTTTTTGAAAATCGGATGCATTGATCAATTACAGGGGCACTCAAAAGTATTTCGTTATATTACGGTCAATGGGGAAAAATGTTTCAAATGCAATTTAATGGTGTTACACTCATTCGAACATAATAAAATTGATACGCATCTATGACGTACATATTATAATATACATTTTGCATAATCTATGGTGCAAAGAACATTTGTTATTGATTTACAAGGCCGCACAAAAGTATTCCATTAAATAATGGTACAGGAAGAACATTGTTTGGTGCGCATTTTAATTGTAATTAACTATTTATAATTTTATGAGATTGATATATGACAGTGATATTTTTTAAACTTCGTTATCGTACAAACGCACCTCGTTTGCTACTCTTCACGTACAATTTCCAACTTTTTTTTTCAGATGTTAAAAAATGAGTTATCTCGCGGGACTGTTACCGTAACTGTCGGTTATTGACTTATGTCAGTTTAAAAATGATGAATACTGAAATAAAAATATTTGATGCAGAACACTGCATTTAGTTAAACAAAGATTATTAAACAAAGATGGGCTCCTAATGTTTAAATGCTTTTTTAAAGTTTCTAGGTGATTATCTCTGCCCTGTATAATTTGTATAGTTTTGATTTCAGTTTCGATTAACTTTTTCCATTCTCACCGTCTTTAATTACTGTTTAAATGCGGCAGTTGATTTAAACCTCATTTTTTTTATCAGATCGATTTCAATTTTTTTCATTGTTTTGACCCTGTCAACTTCATATTTATCTTGTTAAAATTACTACTACACGATGCGTAAAAAGTGCCTCTAATTACAGGCGAGACACTATTAATATACGGCTTTAAAATTGTTGTAAAGTAAACAGCTATCATTTCTATGAGAAATTTTGTCGCCTGCGAATGACCCTCGAACACATCAGGAGGCGTTGTTGTTTGCAACAACCAATAGGCGACTGACGATGAAAAACTTGAAAAATTGATGATGGAAAATTTATTTATTGAAAAAACAAATTTAATGCTTTGAAAACTGACGAGTGGCAGGCAATTTTTTTCGCTTCACATTTTTGTGTGTAATGGAAATTTCAGAAATCTAAAGATTTTAGAAAATCTTACAAAATTTACATTTCATAGGAAGTTGTTTCCATGACAACGACGACTTGAAAGCTAGTTTTTGGAAACAATCCAAATACAAAAACACAACAAGAAAATTATTATCTTTCTATTTAAAATAGAAATATGATTTAAACGCTATTTTAAGTGGAAAAGACAGGGAATAATTTAACATTGAATTTCTTTTTTTTTTTTTTTCGAAAATTTAAAATTTTTGTGTCTTGGGTTTTTAAAAGCTTTATTTTAAAGAAGACAACCACTGATATACTAATTTCTGGATGTAAATTTTATGTCAACCAATCGTCTCGATGTTATGTCAAGTATAAAAGTTTTCCTTTTGCAACTAACAATGAAGTTAATCTGAACTAGCAGCATGCCGCAATACACTAACAGCGAATATTTCGAAATGTTAATGATTTATGCGGTTTGTAATCGCAATAGTAGACAAGCTGCGGAAGAATATCGACGTCGTTTCCCGAATTCTCGGCATCCTACAAGTAGCTTTATTTATCGTTTAGTACAAAGAATGAAAAGAACTGGATGCGTGCACAGACAGAGAGCTCCAGGTAGGCCTGTGTCCAGGACACTTGATACCGAGATTGACATTTTGGCCTATTTTGCGTGTTATCCTCATGCGAGTACGCGAAATGTTGCTGCAGAATTGAACATTCCACAATCAAAAGTCTGTAGAATATTGCAAATAAATAATTGGCATCCGTATAGTATTCGTGGAGTCCATGCACAGGCAGAATCAGACTATCAACGGCGTCTAGATTTCTGTAATTGGGCATTAAATCAAGAGGATAGCACCCCCTCCTTTCTCAGAAATATTCTCTGGACAGATGAATGTTGTTTCAAACAAGATGGAACAATTAATCGTCAAAACGATCACTTTTGGAGCGACACAAATCCCCATTTTAAAGGAGAGGTTCGTCACCAGTGGAAATATTCCATAAACGTATGGTGTGGAATTTTCCAAAACACTTTGGTTGGTCCCATATTTTATACTAATACTTTGACTGGTGATAGGTTTTTAAATCTAATTTTAAATGGAGTTGTTTCCGATTTTATGGAAGAAATGCCTTTGGCAGTGCTTCAACGTATGTGGTTCCAGTTAGATGGAGCCCCACCTCACCATGTTTCTGAGGTAAGGAACTGGCTTAATCGAGAATTTCCCAATAAATGGCTCGGTTTAAAAGGACCTGTAGAATTCCCTCCTAGGTCGCCTGATCTCACACCATTGGATTTTTTTCTATGGGGCCGTTTACGCAGGACTGTGTACTTGACTCCTCCGGCAAATTTGCAAGATCTTTGCAAAAAAATTGAAGACGCCTGCCACTCTATTACTCCAAACGAATTAGATAGAGTACACAAAAATATTATTCGAAGAATGCAGCTGTGCATTGGTGTCGATGGTGAACATTTTGAGCATTTACTTTAAGAATGTAAATTTATGTTCTTTTTTAATGATATTTTTTCTTATCTTACAATATTATTCCCATAATTTCAATTTTAATCTATTATGTTTTATACACCGAGCAGGTGTAATTAAACACTGTAAATGTCTTAAATCGGCCACATAAAAATTAAAATTTTTCTTCCAAAAATTTATTTTATTAATCTACTTTCCAATGTTAAAAAAAATAAAGCATATTTTTGATACGATATATGGCATATTATCATTAATTTCTTTATTCCCTTTTATGAAATATTCTATTAATTTTTTTGTTAAAGGTAGAAAACGTAATGATTCCTGCTTCATAAAAACATATGAAGAGCTTAGATTATAAAGGTGGAAAGGGGATAAAATCAATGTTTAGAAAAAATCAACTGATATATCATATAATTACAATATTTGTATTATTAAATGCCTTCTTTATTTACTGAACTTTCTGTAAATATTTCTTTCAAATAGGTTTTTAACCTTTAACGCTCGCCCCCAAGGAGTTAATCACTGTAAGCAGACTCATAGGCCATTGCTTTTTTTTTTTCATTTTTTAAAGTTTAACTTGCAATTTTCAGTTCAACTACAAACACATTTTAAATTTTGTTTAACTTGCGAATCAATTATCCACTTTAAAACAAGAACAGCTTTTTAATGAATCTTTGACATATTTAATTTAAAAGTTTTAAATTGAAATTATTCAATTGAATTTCTTAAAAGATGTTTGGTTCGAACGTATTAAACCTCCATCAATTAAATACACTTATAACGGAATTGTGGTGTTAGGCATAAAAAATACGCAACAGAAACGTTATACTCTTAGACTTTAACATTCGAATAAATATTTTTGTTTTTTAAATGCCGTTTGGAATAAATAAACTACTCGGATGTAGCAATCTGAACACTTTAAAGATACGAAATTGCGTGCATTAGTGCTTCATACCACTGAAATATTGTAAATTATACAAAATTCAGTATAACAGTGCCACCCGAAATATTATTGATACAAAAATGTAAACAAATCCAATTCATGTCAAGAAGTAACTGAATCTGACTTTTTATGGAAATTCCTGTATTAGTTCTTAAGATAGAGCTACTTCAGAAATCGTAACAAATACAGCGTTGCAGCGGAACTATTTACAACAAAATATAAACAACATCATTTCATACCAAGGTCTAACTGAAATTGAAGTTTGATGATATTCCTTCCATTAATTCTGGAGATACAGCCATTGCGGAAACCACACAAAAGCCTGTACAGTAGGATCTGCTAAGAGTTCACACCAAAAACTAATCAGCACCAATTTATATCACGAACTAAGTAAATATATTTTTTTTATTAAATTCCGTGCATAAGTCTTGAAATAGAGCGCTCACAAAATTTATGTCATATACAGAGATACAGGAGCAGTGACATACAGACAGACATTTTGTAAAAATATGTTTTTCAGTATCTCTGAGCCCTAAAACATGTGAATAGGTCGAAAACCGGAATTCAAAATTTTCATGAATACAATACTTTCTTTTTGTAAAAATAGAAGACAGTAAAAAAAAAAAAAAGTTTAAAACCATCATAAATTTTTAAGCTGAATAGTAAAAAGTAGATTTTTGAAAATATTTCTGTGTAATTTATTAAAATATATTTCCAATGATTCCGTTAATAGAAGTGCTATTAACACTATTACTATTTTTACTAAACTTATTGCCTGCGGCAATAAGTTTTTAAGACACTTTTACTGGAATTTAATTAATATCACTTAATTTAATAACACTTTTAATAAGTGTTTAATAAGACGGTCCGGCCAATGGGTCGTGCCACTTACGAGGCTGGTGCCAAGCTCGAAATATTGCAGACATCTAGCATACTTCAAGCAAGTTTGAAGCAAAAACCTATACGCTTTTATTTCATATCTAAAAGTTAAAGTATTGTCTTGGATCGACATTTAATAATGCGTAAATTTATGGTCGATCCCTAAGTTGTATTTCAAATGAACTGATATCGCTTCTCTCAGAGGTATGGTTAAGTGGTGTAAGTCACGAATTTTGGAAAATTTTGGATTTTAATATCTTTCAGGGATTTGCAGATATCGAGATGATTTTTTTTTGTTCAATTCAGGAATGGATAAGGAAAATTTTTCTAATTGGAAGTTTTATCCTCTGGGGGCCGTATAAAAATTTAATTTTCGTATTTTCTAAAATAGACCCCCCATGGAGTTGCAACTTATCTTATAAAAAAATTCACGTTTTTTTATGAAACTTTGCAATTGGAAGTATGGGTCTAGGGGCAATATTTAAAGAGATAGCCTATTGTTTCGATATTTATGACTCACCCTGTATACATATATATATATATATATATATATAATTCTTTATAATTTATGTATAATCTTTATTTATGTATATATATATAATGAATTTCTGTTGTGTATAAATGTTCCAGTTATTAATATTATAAATCAATATTATATTGGAGATTTAAAAATCTGAAAATTCGTAAATAGTAAAATCTTCTAAGATGGTATTGCGTAAGAAAGAAAAAAATGCTTTATAGAGAACCTCCCTTCTTAGCAAATGTAAATGTATTATATATTCTTTTCTTACGTATTAATACATTAATTTTTCATAGAGCAACACTTTTTTTCAATTTAAGACAGGTTTCTGTCTAGGGCAGATTCTTTTTCACATGTTATGCTATATTTTTAACTTAGCTATAATTTAATAAGCATAGAAGTGTAATATTTTTAAAGTAAATTTTAATATTTAATTATAGAATAATTGCAATTTAAAACTGTATGTATTTTTTGCAAAAAAGTTTGGGCTAGACCAAATTTTACTGAACGCATCAGGCCATGCCGAGACAATGATTTTCATATGGGCTGGATTAAAAAACGGCATTAAACATTTTGGTCCTTAAAAAATAGGAAGAATGAAACCAGTCCTGGCTCTGTACAAATAAAATTAAATTAGACCAGGCACAGCCTGATTCTTCAGAAGAAGTAATATCCGAGTCCGACTCGGCTCGCCCGGAGAGAGAATTGACGAGACCTTAACCGAGTGCCGTGAATGAAAATAGGTCTCATCCTTGCCCGTGGACCGTTCTCGGGCCCAGCCCTCGCAGAATTCTATTTTGTAAGTTTTTAAATAAAAAACGAAATATAAAAAAAAGGCAAATGTAAAAAAAACTATAAATTACTTTTTGAAATTTTAAGTACTTTCAACGACATATTATAAGAATTACATATTGTAATAAACTACATATATTAAAGTAGGAAAAAAAAATTCCACCATCTTTGAGTACTTAATTTACATCATGTATAAAAATCTCGAAACATTCGAACGATTGTAATTTTTTTTTTTTTTTTTTTTTTTTTTAACATAAACATTGAGAAACTTTTGGCGTGATTACGAAGTTGTCATTTGAACAGAATTTTACAACTAAACATCCATATTTTGGCAATAAAATTAGACGTAAGCTTCCGAAACATTATAGCTTTCAAAAGTTGATGAGAGATGTTTTGTTTTTAATATTATACAACAATTAGTATTGCAAACATGAAAGAAATGAAAGTGTGTAAATGAAAGTACTGAAAATGTTTTAAGTAGGGGGAACTGGGGCACATTGATACACCCCCTGTACAGCACACAGGGTCATCACAGGAAGTTTCACAACAGCTCCAAAAGGTGATACTAGTGAAATTAACTACATACAGAAAGTTTTGGAATGATTCAATAGTTTGATGAAATGGGATGGGTGATTAATTGTTTTTGTAGGTCAAAAGTAAATTTGAGTTGTACAATTGAAATGGTATTATACAACTGTTCCAGTATTTTCAACCGAAAAGAATACCCTCCCTGGCAAGTAAAACTACTCTTTATAAATTCCTCATTCTTTATTGTTAGATAAATTATGAAATGTTGGATTTGCGAATCATTTTATTCAAAATGGCTGTATGGGGCACATTGATACAGTCTTTGTCGGGGCACATTGATACAACCTAAATCCTTTTCTAGGCATTTTTTCATTACCTTTTATTTATTTATTTATTTATTTTACAATACACTCCTTAATTCAACCATTTTTCGTCAAACATTTCTACTATTAGTAGTTACTAAAGTGAAATAGCTCTAATTTCTTTATATTAGAACATTTTATAGTATTTTTGCAAACAGAAGGCGTACAAACTTACACAATATCTAGTGTTAGTAGAATTAACAAAAGAAATGGACAGCAGCCTGGCAATTCTCAAATTTATATCGATTTTCCAGAGAAAAAAGTATTATCGACATGAGAAATATTAAGTAAGAGAAACAAGCTGCAGAACAGTACCAGATAATTATATTATAAACATAATTTTTAATATAATTATCCTTTATCTTCTGTTTGTAAACCCATTTATAAACAGAAAACTTGATAATTCCTTCACCTTTCCTAAGAAAGAAGATAATTCTGGGGTTAAAGTGGCAGATATGACAAAGTTACCACAGCCAACAAACAGACAAGGAACAGCCAGAACATCAGGTCATTATACATTTCATTTTGATTGCTTTAAATCGCTTACAAATAAATTGTTTGCGATTTTAATATCTATAAATATATATAAAATGGTTTGCTAACTGAATTTCTATGAAAAATATGCATTGGTGTTATTTTGTCTCCCTTTTTTCCCAGATGTGTCAAAGTGTATCAATCTGCCCCGGGGATGGGGCACATTGGCACAAATTACTTTTTTTGATTTTTTTAAAATTACGTGCAAAAATAATATAAAAAACAACGATTATACATTTTTATAACACACTACACAGGTTTTGCTGACATCACATAAAAAAATAACTTAAAATTTCTGCTTTCTAGACACCAAAATTTTTTTTTGAAAAAAGCTGTATCAATGTCCCCCAGTTCCCCCTACTGAATAAAATGATTTTAAAACAAAAATCCGGTATTAATATTGAGGCCACTGGTCTACAGATTTACCAGTCTCATGCCTATTATAAATCTATTAAGTATTTCAATCTTTCTATATGCAGATAGTAGTTTTGACAGGGATGAATAATCCAACCTTTAAGACAAAAAGAAATGGATTAGTAACTACTTCTCTAGCTTAAAAAAAAGACTTTATTTAAATGGGGAGGAATTGAGCCCCATAAATCCCTTCTTTCTTTCTTTAAATAATATTCTCTGCTTCCTGATTGGTTTCATTGATTGCGAGATTATAAAATAGAGTTACAAAACAAATGTATTTGATTGCAATATTAAGCAATTTATTAATCAAATTAACGGAAAGCATCTATTTATGAAAATTTTGTTCTTATCACATTCTAGTGAGACCAATTAAAAAATAAAATTTTGAAACTTTGACTTCCAATTAAGCCAACATATTGTATACACTATAATCATTACTAAAATTGCACTTTTAGCAATGCTTACATGGAGTGTCCATTACTCAATATTGACTGATCGTAATGAACACTGCTCTTAAAACCTTTAAAAGAAATGAAATTTGTAAATGGTTAATGTTTAATTAGTATAAAAACCTTTTAATTAGTACCAAAACAAAAACATACGATTTCGCTAGAAAACAAAGATTATATAAAATTTAGGTAACTTTCATTACAAAAAGTAAAATGCTACCTATTGCAATCGTCCGGAGGAAAGCACTTCCGGAAAACTTAGGTACATTTTCACCGATCATGGCCTTCAGATCCTGAAACCACCCTCCGTTAAATGCTGACACACACACACACACACACATATATACATATATATGAGGACCCCAGAAGCCAAGGGGTACAAGTGACAAAATTTCGATTTGGAGTAAATTGAGTTTAAAGATAATTGATGTTAAATTGGAACATCAATAACAATCGAGTGGATTGAAATAAGAAATTTCTGCTTGTTGCATTCTGGTCTTTGAACTCTTATTTCAACAACTGTTAAAAAATAAAGTACAATTTTCTTTAAATGTATAATTAATCAATATTGTTTGTTTTTCGAAAAAGTGGTTTGCCTCTGTAACTCAGCAAATAAAAAGAAAATCACTTATATTTCTTTACCTGAAATGAAAAAAGCATATTTTTAGGTCGTCTGTGTATTTAGTTTATTTTTTTCAGTTTTGTCACTTATACCCCTTGGCTTCTGGAGTCTTCATATATAATCACTTGTTCAGAATCAAAAGTTTATGTTCCCTCATTTTATAAACAAAAACATTAAACAATTAATATATGATGCGATAAATCATGGTTTTCCTAAGAAATTCATTTACTCTTTATTATACAATTAATTCTTTTATTACTTATCATTAGTAGTAGGATGCTTTTTGTAAGTTACTTTTAACATATTGCGCATAAAAAAATATATCAATAAAAAATATAAAAAATAAAAATTCCACAAAAAAATAAAAACTATAAAATGTTAAAAAAAATGACTAATAGGTCGGATGGGTGGGTAGATATTAGATTAAGGTGGTAGGGTGGAGCTGCTGGAAAATATATGCACAAATGTTAATTTACTTTAAAAAGGGGGGTGTTGGCGGTAGGAAAATGGTGCAGTGTAACAACAATATAGTGTTAATATATTATTTATGGTAATGTATTATTATAGAATCCCTTGTTTATTCCTCTGGCTTTAATATGTAATGTAATTTGAGGCTGATGAATGGTTGATCATTTAATATAATATTTTATTATTTTTACAACATTTAAAATTCTTATTTTAGTTATCAAAATAAGCTATCTTTTGATGGTATATTTTAAAATAATATAATAAATTATTAATTCGCCGATTTTTGCTTTAAACAAGGGTTGGCACGGTTTAAGCCGGTCGGATTTATCCATGGTTTAAACCATATGTTTTTTGTTTTTTTTATTATTTCATATGGTCACTTTTTTATTATTATTATTTATTTTTTTTACCGAAAAATACTAAAGATATTTACTTTTTTTTATTTTTTATTTTCTTTATAATTTCAGACTTATAATTTCATACAGCGGGCCTTGGTCATTTTTATTTTTTTTCCTTTTTTTATTTCTTTTTATTTCTTTTTTTATGTATAGGATTAACTTTTTAAAATGAAATATGATTTTTTTTTTCAATTACCTTAATAATCTACTGTATGTAGGTTGTTTACAAATCGATACCCGGTTTAAACCAAAAACAAAACCTAGTTTAAACAAAAAATAAAAAAGTTTTATGTTTTTTTTAAAAAAGACATGGTTTTTTCCAACCCAGTATTAGACAAATAAGTATCGTAATTAGTAAAAATTTTGTTTTTACTGAGTTGATCATTTTTTGCATTATTTTATTGTGTTTAGAAACTAATGATGGCGCCACTGACGCTCTTGTAGTTAATTTGTACTTATTTTACATGAAGCCAATATTTATCGATATTAATCGATTTAAGTAATCCTATAATTATAAATTAAAACTTGTTATTAGTATTAAATAGTTTACCTATTTTTATTAAGTTCAAAATATTTTTTTGGCTACTTTTGTTTTGTAATTAATTATTTTTTAAAATAGTTATTTTTATTATCTATTATTAATTAAAACTATTTGGATTGTGTGTTAACTTCGATGTTAACTGTATAATGTGACTGTATGCAAATTGTGATTGCTATCACATGGTAGCAATTGATATTTGTAAGTTTATTTTTTTTTATAATTCAATATAGTCTAAATATTTCTCTTTGACATTGTTTTTCCATTGAAATCAATTACTTCAATTATAGTCTTATTTTGTTTTACTAATATTTTTTATTTGAAGTCCGTTCTCTGTTTGATATAATTTGTCATTAACGCGTCTTTTCCACAATTTGATGTTGATTTGTAGTGTTATCTAATGGTTCTCTCTCTCTCTCTCTCTCTCTGTATATATATATATATATATATATATATATATATATATATATATATATATATATATATATATATATATATATATATATACATATACATATATATATATATATATATATACGTATACATATACAGGGTGTCCGAAAAGTCTGGAAACGGCGGAATAACTCGAGAAATACATATGAGATTGAAAAACGTAAATATACGTGTTAAATATTTTTAAATAAGCTACTCTGTGATACCAAATTTGACCTTCGAAACCGACCCCCTGGGGGTCAGAGGGGGTCCAACTTTGAAATCTTAAATTATAACCCCCATTTTTTATTGCAGATTCGGATTCTACGAACAAAAATACGTAACTTTTGTATTTGATGTTTATTTCAAATCTTCGTTTATCACGGTGTAATCGAGCATATTAAATCGATACATATTTCCGCTTTTCCAACGGGATTTTCCCTAATCGAAATTGATTGGGCAGAATTTTTGACGTCAAATTCCTCGTCTTTTGTAGGAATAGCGTTTCCTGAAAATCACCCGTGGCGATTATTTCAATAGTGCTACACTGTTAAAAATTTGATCCATTTCCTGCAGCGTCACTCCACAGCTATTATAGAATATCTCTTTTGTGACCAATGAGAATGCTCCATAACACAGTAAAGTAATCGTTTTCTTTAAAAGCGGTGGAGTGACGATGCAGCAAAAGGGTCAATTTTTTTACAGTGTACTTTACTGTGTTATGGAACATTCTCATTGGTCATGAAAGAGATATTCTATAAAAGCTGTGGAGTGACGCTACAGCAAATGGATCAAATTTTTAACTGTGTAGCACTACCGAAATAATTGGCACGGGTGATTTTCAGGAAACGCTATTATTGCAAAAGACGAGGAATTTGATGTCATAAATTCTCCCCAATTAGTTTCGATTAGGGAAAATCCCATTGGAAAAGCCGAAATATGTATCGATTTAATATGCTCAATTACACCGTGATAAACGAGGATTCGAAATAAACATCAAATACAAAAGTTACGTATTTTTTCCGTAGAATCCGAATCTGCAATAAAAAATGGGGGTTATAATTTAAGATTTCAAAGTTGGACCCCCTCTGACCCCCAGGGGGTCGGTTACGAATGTCAAATTTGGTATCACTGAGTAGCTTATTTAAAAATATTTAACACATATATTTACGTTTTTCAATCTCATATGTATTTTTCGAGTTATTCGACCGTTTCCAGACTTTTCGGACACCCTGTATATATATATAATATAAATATATATATACATATATATATATATATATCTGATCTTTGTCATGTTGTAATTGTCGTATTTTTTAACCGATTTGAATGAAACTCGATAAGTACATAGTACGTACTAATGTCTCGACCGAGTTCGTTGGCCAGCATCATCCGCTATCTTGTTTCAAAATGTCCTTTTATTTTGTCTATATCTTAATAAATGGGTGACTAATAGCACTTTGAATTTTTAGTGTGGCTGACATTTTAAAATGGCCTGATATTTGTCACGTAATAACATGCGTATTAATGAACCGATTTGAATGTAACTCATTATGCACATAATACATACCGATGCCTGGATCGAGTTCATTGGCCAGTTCCACGCGCCATCTTGTTTTAAAATGGCGGACAATTAAAAAATAATAATAATTTAAAATTAGATATAAAAATTGAGAAATTGAGATTGTTTTTCTTTCATGTGTTTGACTGTTATACAAAGATTCCATAACATTTTTTGTTTCGTCTGTATCTTAAAAACTGGTCGAGTTATAGCACTTTGAATTTCTGTGTGACTGACATTTTGAAATGATCTGATTTTTGTCACGTAATAAGACGCGTATTTATGAATCGATTCGGATATAAGTTCGTGAGTACATCGAGAATAACAATATCTCGACCGAGTTTGTTGGCCCACTTCCCGCGCCTTCTTGTTTCAAAATGGCACCCATTAAATTTTTTACAATTTTTTTTAATTTAAAATGAAGTGCCAAAAAAAAAATTAAAAGTTGAAAAATATTTTTCTTTGTGTATTTGACTTTGATACAAAGACTCCAGGGCACTTTTTGTTTCGTCTATATCTTAAAAAATGGCTGAGTTATAGCACTTTGAACGTCCAGTGTGGCTGACATTTTGAAATGTCCTGATCTGTGTCATGTGATAACACACGTATTTCTGAACCGATTTGGATGTAAATTGGTGAGTACATAGAGCATACCATTGTCTCGAGCGAGTTCGTTGGCCATTTTCATCCGTCATCAGTTTCAAAATGGTGGCCATTTAAAAAAAAAAAAGAATAAAATAAAATAAGCTATAAAATATTAAACATTGAAAATGATTTTTTTCTTATGTGTTTAATTTTCTTAAAAAGAATTCGGCGCATTATTTGTTTCGTCTATATCGTTAAAAAGTCGCTAAGTGTTAGAAATTTGAATTTCTAGTGTAGCTGACATTTTCAAACGGTCTGATTTTTGTTAAGTGATAACACACATATTTATAAACCGATTTGGATATAACTTTGTGTGTACATAGTACATACAAATGTCTCGACCAAGTTCTTTGGCCAACTTGATCCGCGATCTCTTTTCAAAATAGCGGCCATTAGAAATTGTTAAAAAAGTAAATTTTTAATGATGTCTCCCCCCCCCCCCCCAAAAAAAAAAAAAAAAGGGGGAAAGAAAAAAAGAAAAAAGAAATTGAAACAAGATTTTCCCCCTGAAGGATTTGACATAGATACATGGATTCTAGATAATTCATTTTTTTTGTTTTTATATTATCAAAAACGGCTAAGATAGAGCAGTTTAAATTTTTAATGTGGGTGGAATTTTTAAAAATCAATTTGTCTGTGACAGCACTTGTATATATCAACCAATTTCGATGTGAATGTGCATGCGCACTTGAATTAAGATTTCAACCAAGCTCATTGGCTAGTTTCCCCCATCATGTTGTTTGACTGGAATTTCATGATATCGCGGAATTTGGCGACTTTATAAATCGCTTTACATAAAATCAGCTTGAATAAAACATATCTAATTTCTAAAAATTCCCATTAATATTCAGTATTGACAAAAACTAATATATTGAGTCTTATGTAATCAAGTTCCACTAGTTTTAGCTTCGTATGTTTGAATAATATAACTTGATTTAAAATAAATATATAAATAAGGAATTTGAAAGCTACCTCTTTCTCCTGGCTCTGGCCGGAAAGACTTTATTATGTGAGACCTGTTCATTAAGATTTTCACTGAATAACGGTGGAACTTTTCTGTTTTCATTTTTGGTTTGTTTAAAATTGTCGAAAATAAACAAGATTATAAAAACATACAAGGCGGATTTATGAAATATAGTAAAGGCAAAAATTATTATTTGCGTTTTATGAGCCAAAAACATTGAAGGGTTTACTAGTACATGTACCTTAAATAAAGTAACATAAAGAAACATAAATAAAAGAAATAAAATCGACCATTAGTTACCTTTTATTGCATGTTTGTCTTCGTATTGTTGATAAATATTAAAAATTCCACAGTTATTCAAGATGTAATGAGAAATGGGGAAAAATAAGAATTAAAAAAAGACTTTTCGCAATCATAGAAATCAACTCTAATCTTTAATTTAACCATTCTGTGCGTAACAAAATGTTACAAGTGTCAAAATAACAATAGTGGCCAAAATGTGATTTTCATAATTCACCACATTATGAAATTCAACTAATATCACTTAGTAACTCCACCAAGTCAAAACTTACAATTATTGAGATATTTACACCTCATTAGAAAATGGGACATCTTCTATTCAATGCGACACCATGGTGACTTATTTTCAGTGTCAGGGGAAATTTCTTTCTCGTTAAGAATTCCATGTATAGCTCAAGCTGCTTTCATGTTTTGGTCACATTCAGGCCAAGATAGTATTAGTTACTCAGCTGTTGTTTAGGGGAGAGTGGGGATACTTGAGCATAGGGGATACTTGAGCCACCCCCTTTATCTCTACAGTTGTTCAATTTTTCTTTCTAAAACTGGCAACATGGTAACATATTTATAGTTCTGAACATGTAAAAAAGAAATCATATACCTTGGTACCATTTTTAAAGTATGGTGATTAACCCTTTGAGCTCTGCTGGTAGAATTTTCTACCACAAAATTTTAATTCTGAAATGTCACAACGACACCAGAAAATTCGACCAAATTTATTTGAAAAAGGTTTAATGCATTTTTTCGCGTATATTGTAAATCGGTTTTTTTCTTTGCAAAATACTGGTGCGAATGTGACATCTGGCTCAAGTATCCCCTCCATGGGGATACTTGAGCCACAATGTAAAAGAAAAAGTAAAAATTTATTAGACATAGAAAAATAGTTCAAAATTAATTGAAAGTGGTTTTCAAATGAAGAAAAAATATCAAATTTTCATTTTCAATATTTTATTTTATTCTAAGAAATTCTAAAAAATTTTAAAAAATTAAAATTTAAAAAATGGCTCAAGTATCCCCATCTTCCCCTACTATAAAAAGTTATTTTAAATGAAATGGACGAATGATTTTCTGTAACGGGTGTTTCAGCAATATTGCTCGAGAAAAAGGAAAATTCTATGGTCGTTGTAGTGTGAATAAAAAAGATATATTTATATATGAATGATAAAAAGCGAGAGGAAGACTATTATATAATAAAAATAACCGTATAATAATATTAATATTAATGTAATTAATTTTTTTTAAGTTTAAAGAAAAAATTTAAAGGCATGGAAATCAAGATCTTTAAAACTTTAAATTTCTGCCACTTTATATTTTCTTAAGTGGCCGAAACTGTAGTATATTATTAAAGAAATATGTCGACTATTCATAAATTAAGAGTTTCAATGTCATTATTTACGCTCATAAACTTACGAAAACAGTATGTATATGTATAATAAATAGATGCATAAAACATTTTGTAAAAACTTCAATAAAAATATTTTAAAAATAAGGAACGTAATTTTTTTTTTGTTAAACTACAATTAGAAAAACTTTTATTCGCTTATCGATGTACGGATTTTTGATAACTGTTTGTTATTAAATATATGGGAAAAGATATAGTTTAATTTAAATAACATATTTTTTCTTCTTTTGTTAGTAGCAACAATGCCTTCTTTGCAGCATACAGGTGCACATGATGTTACACATCAGCTCACAATATTGAAACTAAAAAAAAAAAAAAAAAAAAAGAAAGAAAAAGATTTAATATAGCTTGAGAATGAGGTGAAAGCAGTGTAAAATTAATTTAATGTATTGATGCATGATATGTCATAGAGATAAAATCTATTTCTTCCCCATCATAATAAATATATATGAGGATCCCAGAAGCCAAGGGGTATAAGTGACAAAATTGAAAAAATTGAGTTAAGTGCACAGGGTATCCGGAAATATGCTGTTTTCATTTCAGGTTAAGAAATATAGGTCCTTTTCTTATTATTTGGAGAGTTATAGAGATAAACCACTTTTTTCGAAAAACAAACAATATTGATTAATTATACATTTAAAGAAAATTGTACTCTATTTTTTAACAGTTATTGAAATGAGAGTTTAAAGATTAGAATGCAACAAGCAGATGTTTCCTATTTCAATTTAGTCAATTGTTATTGATGTTCCAATTTAACATCAATTATCTTTAAACTCAATTTACTCCAAATCGACATTTTGTCACTTGTACTCCTTGGCTTCTGAGGTCGTCATATATATATTTCTATATTAAGAGCATTATATTTGTACATTTTCTAAAACAAATAATAAAATACTAAATTAATACTTAATATAAATAAGTACAAATACTAAAAAAATATTCTAAATAAAAGATTTGATTGGAATTATAAATATTGCATAAAATCCCTATGGATTCAAATTTAATTAATTAGTTTTAATTGGAAAAATACTTCTGAAATTTATCAAATAATTGTGTAAATTTTCCAATGTAGTTTCAAAACATCACGAGAGATGCTTTAGAAGAGGAAATTTTCGTAAACTCTTATTTTGAAATATAAAGTATTAAACCGTGTTTGTATTTTTAACATTCTTATTCTCTTCATGGGTTTTACGAATAACATCTAATTAAAAAAAATATTCAAATTTTGCTTCTCGTATCATCTGATTGTAATTGAAAATTGGTTTAATTTCTACAAGACATTTTATTCAATATAATGAAAACGCGTTAAGGGAAACTGCCAGGATTCTATTTTAAATATGTTAAAATCAAAATTTGGAATATCATATACATTAAAGTGCCGTATATACACGTTTTTAAGTCGAGGAATTTTAGATAAAATTTGGGAGTTGAAAATGGGGGGTCGACATATAGACGATGTAGTGAAATTCTTTTTTTCGCAGATAATTTGAGAATGGGCAAGACTTTTAAGTAATCACACATGGGTTTAAGTTAGAAACAGAGATAAAAGCGCAGAATGATCATTTCCCTCGGGCTGACTCAAAACAGCTCAACAACAAAATCCCTGTAATTGTTCTGCACACATTTTCTCTTGGGATAGAATTTTCCTCGGTACAGAAGTACTATTTTCAGAATTTTTTATCTCCTTTTGTAAACGAGATCAACTTGAGAATGCTTCTATATATCTCTCCTGAAAGTCCTACAGAACACAAAATTACAATATTTTAGCAGTCTGATAAGAAGTTGTTTACTCTTGTAAACAGTTCTTGAATAGAGTTTTGAAAGATTTTTCCTCTTTTTAAACGTCATTGGAATGATGTAAATAAGTTTCAAAATAGAAATAAGTTTCAAAATAGTTTAAGCTTCTACGGTTTTACATAATTATACAGCTTTGAAACGTTGAATTAAAAAAGTCTGATTAGAAACGAAAAAAAATTACGATTTTAATGAAAATTTATTATTATTTTTTTTTTTATCTTCGATTACAAATTATTTTTCAACAGTCTACATTGAATCACATACTACCAGAAATGTGGTTCGACTCATACGAGAATTCATTTTTTTTTTCAAAATTTTTCTTAAGAATTGGTGGGGTCGACTTAAACACGAGTTTATACGGTAATTTATTTTTTATTGCAATCATTCCTGGACAGGTCGAAAATGGCGTCCTGCGATGCTGCTCTTTTTTTTTTTTTTTTCGTCTTGTCATCTTCTTCCCAATCACTTTATGATGTTCGTTCAGTGACCTTTGGAATACGTAGTTTTATCATTAAAAAAATATCTTAGTGAATTCTGAAAAGGGGAAAAACAAGAAGTTTACACAGCGTCTCTTAACAAAGCATCTCCAGCGAAGGACGTTTCTCCCTTTCTAAATAAATCTCTTTTGTAAAAGACGTTTACTCGTTTACGTCAATCATTCTAAAAGTCAGTCAACAGTTTAAAAACTCTTTTTAAACATAGCACTTCTTTCAATTTCACGAGTAATTTTTTGTGATGGAAAATAAATTAAATGCACTATAGTTATTAGAAAAATGCATTTACAACTTATAATTGAAAAAGAAATTAAAATAGAAGAGTATGGAAAGATTTTTTTTTTTTTTAATTGCTGATATAGGAAACATTTAAAACTCACATCTACATTTAAGGTAAAGCTTGTCAACTCTTATTCTTGATTCTCAGTTTGTATAATTGCTCTTTTTTAATAAAGTAACTTTTTAACCTGTAATAAAAATGTAACACATAGCATTAGCATAGAATTGCATAATAAGTATCTAGCTGTATAATTAATGTCACAAATATGTTTGGAATATATTTTTAGCGCTGACATATATTATTTCTGTTGATTTTTTCAATCATTCTGCCTTTTTTATTTAGTTTCACTGATGCATCTTTTTATATATTTCCATGGCTGCTAACTACTACGCCTATTTAGAGTCAAATAAACATGTTAGAAACAGAAATTTTAGTAAATGATTCACAATGTGTGCTGTAATGCATAACATTGAATATATTTGACATACATTTTACTAAGACATTTTTGTGGTTCCAAACATGTTTATATGATTTAAATAGGCGTAGAAGTTGGCAGCTCTGTATTTCGCATTCTTTTTGTCGGCATTATAACGATAGAGGTAAATGGTATTTAAAAAGCAGGGCTCGCACCGTTTCTAAAATTTTCACACTTTGCTACCAGTATTTTAAAACAGAAATCTTCCTGGAAGGTTCCTATAACATCTACAATAGAATTATACAATAAAGATTACCGTTTTAAAATTGTGGTAGGAAAGCATGAAAATTTTAGGAACTGTGCGAGCCCTGAAAAAGATATATAAGCAGTAAAAACCAAATAAAAGTATATAACTAATCAAGAAACTGATAAACAACTAATCAAAAGGAAGTGAAATTTACTGCTATGATAATATAGGAAATGAAGTATCTTTTGTGTTAAAAAGAGAAAAATTAACAGTTTATAATTTACTATACATATAAAAAAATTCTGTAGAACGCCAAAAAATGTACTTCTCCTTTATGTAACTGAATGAAAAATATATTTCCCACGTGATAATAGAAACTTTAAAAATAAAGCCTCTTTATAAAAAACTGTTCATGTTTCTTCCTTTTTGTTTTGCTTTCCCCAAATGTAATTGTACAACTGAAATTTAGCGTGAAAAAATTGAAATATTTAGAATAGGGAGGGGTAGAGTTACTTTCTTTCCTTGAGATAAAGGACGTTATATATTCTTAAAATAGTTAATTGATATTGTAATATTGACCATCGGAGGTTTCTGCAAAAAAAAAAGTACAATCAAAATATATGTTTTAGTATAGTAAAATACCTAAAATAATATATTACATTCAGTTTTCGCTCTCACTCTCTTCCCAAATTTGAAAAATGTTTACTATAATTAAATCGAAAGAAAAAAAAATTAGGTTCCTATGATTGGGAGAAGTTTCATCAAAGTTGTAGGCACCTTCCAATTTTTCTCGAAAAGCAAAATTTTATTTATTAGACAGCAACAAAATACAAACAACATTTTATTTTTATTTTATTTTACTTTACTTTATTTTTATTTTTTTGCTTTCCATTAAATCTATTTTCGATTGCTCTAGTTTTTTTCCAATACATGTTTAAGTTGTAATCAAAACAAGTTGTTATCAACCAAAATAAGTGCATGTTTTCCTCCCATTCGTTTGTAAACATAGAGAGCTTTTTTTCAGTTCCCGCAATTTTTTCGAGCAATCTTAAACTACTTTGTGATAACAAAACTTTTTTCTGTTATGTGTCTGCAAATTGACCACCATCCACAAATGAAAACACCAAATTCAGTACATGAATCAGAATATGTATGATGACCCCAGAAGCCAAGGGGTATAAGTGAGAAAATTGAAAAAACTGAGCAAAGTGCACAAGCTATCGAGAAATAAGGCCGTTTGTTTGGATAAAAAGAAATATAAGTTATTTTATAATTACGTGTTGCAGTCTAGAGGTCAACTATTTAAGCTTTTTAAAATACTTAACTACTAGACTCTTTACTCTCTACTTCAATAAAAAAAAATTCGTATTCCACTTTTCTTTAACAGTTATTGAAATAATGGAGTTATGAAGAACAGGAGGGGACGTATAATGTATTGCTTACGAATTGCAAGTGAAGTAAACGAAGCACTTGTCATAAAATGGAGGTTCGTATTTTTTATCTGATCAGCAGGTTCTAAATACTGCTGGAGCAAATTTTCACCAGTAAATTTTGAATAGAAAATTTTCAATTATTTAAGCTACTTTTACATGAAAAATATATCTTATAAATATGGTTTTGTTTTCCATTTTTTTTAACTGGTGGCAGTTTGCCAACATATTATAATCGTTTTCACTAACACTGAGAGGTGGTTGCATAAATTGTCACAATATGGTGGAAAAGCAGGGCCTGATTATCGCCAAATTAAACTTCCACTAGTAAAAATGAATATCTGTTTTTACCATTATTTAATACTGAATATTTCCATTAATAAGATGATTTAATAAGAAGAACATTCCTACTTAAATTTACTGGTGGAAGTTTGCCTCGGCGGTAATGAACATCAGCAAAATAAGTGACAGTGGAAGCTTCGCTATTTTAACCCTTCACTGCGTAGGGCAAATTCATTGCTTAAGTGCTGAAATAAATGACTGATACCGGGATTTGAAAACAACTTTATTTGTAAATAAGAAAAAGCTATATTTCACACAATCAATAAACCATAAATATTTTTACCGATATTCCGGCGCCAATGCCACATTTAAGAATAAAAATTAAGTGGTTTCATAGATATACCATCGCGCCGCAAGGGGTTAAGGCGATGCCAGTTCCTTATTATTAATAGTTTCATAATTGAAATAAAAGTTCAAATACCGCTGAGAAATAAGCAACAGTTTCATAGTTTAACCCATTAACGCTCGAATTATTTTCTTCGCTAAAATTTAAATTTTGTATTTCCCACCACTTTTAAAAGCAAATTAATGTTTATCTAAATTTATCGAGGATTCCATCTCGTGAAACAAGGTATATATTTATCTTCCTCTTTACTGGTGGGAAAACAGCTTTCTTGCTGTTTTTGTAACCGTCCTCAAAAAAGGACGCTGGGCGTTAATGGGTTAATTCACTCAATTACTATTGATGTTCCAACTTTGAACTCAATTTATTTCAGATATAAATTTTGACACTTTTATTCCTTTTCTTCTGGGGTCCTCATATACATATAATCAAGAAAATATTAAATGGTTTAAGGGATTAAAACAGCCTTGCATCGGCACTTTGACTGGTAAACTGGCATGGCAGGTCAGTCAAACATCCTTGCAAAACAAACAATTATACTAAATATGAGTGTTTATTTTATTTTTTCGTTTAACACTGTCTAAATTAGCGATGCACAACCTTTTTGCCAGAAAATCGTTTGACACCAGAATATTTCAAAAGTGACGTTTGTTTTCTTTCATAGCAAAGTTTCTGTCATTATTATGAGCAAAATTATTCTGCATAAAATTACTGGTATCAGTTTGGCCCGCGGGCCACAGGTTGTGCACCCCTAGTCTAAATGTTTGTGATAATAAGTAAGTAATATGTGCAATAAAAATTATATTACGTATATATTTCCCCAGATTTTATTTTTAAAAAATCCGAACGATTTCATAATAAAAATAGGATATTTCTGTTTTCTAATAAAGAAACTTAATTTTTCAGTAAAAATTCATAAAGATCATAATATATTGAATGTTTGTGAATTTTATCAACATCCGTATCTATTATTATAATTTCTTTTATAAGTTTAGATGTTTTAAAACAAATACACTATGTATATAAGCATAAAAAGTTAAAGCTCCTTAGATTTAATAAAGTTTATAAAAAATATATCATAGGAATAACCAATGTATTGTGAAAAAAAAAAAAAAAAACTAAAAAATATTACCACGCATATGCATGATATTGTTTATTTAGAAATTATAGGCTCTGTTATAAGGTTTTATGTATTACATATTTGCATAAATTATAATTTTTGGGATTGCCTTAGTCCATTTTAATTTTTTCTGTCTTAATTTTTTTTGTTATTAATTTACTAGTTAAAATAAATTAAAATATTGCAATGTCCATGTGTTTAATTTTTTTTTCTGTCTGAATGTGTTTCATTTTTTTCTGTCTTAATTTTTTTGTTAATTATTTACTTGTTAATATATATTAAAATTTTGCAATGTCCATAGCATTTTATTTTTAATATGTTAAAAATATGTTATTTTCTATTCAACTATGTTTTAAAATAATATTTGCGCAGTGCTAAATAAATAATTTTTTATTTCAAAAGCTTTATTTATTGTTTAGAAAAAAGTGATGACGTGAAACCGTATAAAGCATGATAAGTATAATTCTATTTTATTTTTCATTTTATTTTTAAGTAAATGGCTATTGCAATAACAATGTTTGATTTATATTTAAAAACAAAAAGAATGATATCTCTTTTAGAAACATGTTAATTCTAAAATTCCAAATTCACCCTGCATTAAAATAAAATTAAAAGAAAAAGAAAAAGAAAATCACACTCAATATCTTTATCATTAAATTTTTGGAGCCCATCATAGCCGAGAATTGAATCACGGGCTTTTTTTTAAACCCAGCGTATTATACATTACACGAGTGCAATAGTTCTTCTAACTGTTCCCTTTCTTCTCTTTGGGGATTCGATTGCTCCTCCTTATGTCACTTTCTCTCAGAATTTTCTTGATCGGTCTATTGTTAATCAATGGCTTCATATAAATTGTATATCAGTGTGAAAAAAAGTAAACACCCCCTACTAATTCTGCAACAAATTATCTTAAAATAAATTTGCTGTTATCAAACGATTGGAAGTAATGTCTATTTTTAAATAATGTATATAAAATTTGCTTAGGAGGCCATCTACATATCAAAAGAAAACAAAACTTTATTTATTTCAATAGAAAGATACAATGTTGGCGCCATAAATATATTATAAAACCTTCAATTAGCCTAAATATAAACTTGCCTAAAATTCGTACTTTTAGCGTATGAGGAATTATTTTAAAACGAATAATTTTAAGAGTTGTATAAATATTGAAGTTCTATACTGGAAGGTTATTGAAACGTTACAGATTGACCAAGCTACTTCTATTTATGTGTTATTTCTTGTCAATATGACCAATTCACTCATTTAGTATTCTTAGGCTATTGTTATATGTATATCATTAAATCATCTTCAATATTCATTTTATAAAGCTTACAAGTAGTGTGGAGTTATATATATATATATCAATGAATATATCATGATATATATCTGATATTTATTTTCACAATATCATGAAGTTTAGTATTTTTGATATTTCCATATATTCCATATCAATTTTCAAAATACAGTAAAATCTCTGTGTAAGGCGGAAATAAATCAAAATCCCTGCAAATTCACAGACATAGAGCAAAATATTTTTAAGACGAAATAATGCCTACTATACAAAATCTTCTCGTTCCCGATCGATTCCGCCTTAGACAGTTTACTGTATTGTGTATGATATTTCGATATTTCCAGTCAAAGCAAGTATAAATAATTTTTTTTTATTGTTGTTGATTGTGTACATAAGAACTTTTGCTTCGACTGCCCGTTTTGAGCTTTCCGAACATCCCCGACTTCCATAAAAAATCTTTTCCTAGTTTTACATTTGAAGCTGAATTTTTAATAGTAAAATTTAAAAACAATGAATATTCACTTAAAACAGCTATTGAAAGATAAACTGTATAATTTAGAGAAATCATTAACTGACCCATAACATTATTACAATCAAGATTTTGAATTTTTTCACTTTAAACTACACAACAGGTTAGAGATCTTCAATTTTTCAATAAAAACAATGCATTTTGTGTATAACTTTGATGTATAAAACAGAAAAGTTTTCGGAAATTTGATAATTAATATGATATTTATTTATTTATTTGAATGTAAAAAAAAAAAAAAAAAAAAAAAAAAAAAAAAAAAAAAAAAAAAAAAATTGTGCTTGTCTTCAATTTTATCAAATCAGTGGGAAAAAATACGGCTAGAACATTGTTACTTTCTTCTACATTTACAAGAAAAAATTATCGTATTCATGTAAAATTTCGAATTCCGGTTTCTGACAGATTAACACGTTTAAGGGGTCAAAGATTCCAAAAAACATGTTTTTACAAAATGTTTGTTTATGAGTTTTGTGACTGTCTATATGTGACATAAATTTTGTGGGCATTCTATCTCAAGAACTAATGCACGGAATTTGGAAAAAATTTATATTCAAGTGGTCAATGGCATAAATTGATGATGATTAGTTTTAGGTGTAAATCGCTCAACAGGTGCGCCCCTTTTGATCGATTTACTCACTTGTTGACACCTGCGCTGCTATGCTGTATTTTTTAAAGATAAACGCAATAGCTCTCTCTATCTCGCTGTATCTCAATAACTAATGCACGTATTTCTATCAGACTTCAGATTCTGTTAGTCCTTGACATGAATTTAGGTTGTTTACATTTTGGTATCAATCTCTTAACAATTGACGCTGCTATGCTGCATTTTTTCATGATTTTCGCAATATTTCTATGTCAAGAATGAAAGCACATAATTTCATCAAACTTCAGATTCAGTAAATCCGTGATATGAACTAGTTCTCTTTATATTTTGGTGTAAATCGCCCAACAGGTGGGAGTGCTATGCTGCATTTTTCCCGATTCCTGAAACAGCTCTATCTAATGAACTAATTCACGAATTTTCATCAAATTTCAGATTCAGGTATAGCTTGATAAATATCATTGCTGTTTATGCTTTGGTATAAGTCGCATGGCATAAGTAATTTTTAAATAAGATGCGAGTTGCTTCCGATTAACAATTAACATTCATTTGAAATAAAATTTTCAGTAAATTCTGGTTTGAAACAGACTTAACTTAGTCGCAGATTATACGCCGGAAATTATGCTACATATGATGCATTTATAAGCTTAGGTAATACCTAGACGAAATCGTAACTACAACTTTCGCATAATCGTTATAGTAGAGGTCACTTTAACAAAGAAATACCAAATAAATTTTTTAATTAACCTGCTAATTTTGAAGGAATTTTTCGGTTTCTTTTTGGTTTGGTTGGTTTAATGGAATTTATTTTAGATTTGAAAAATATGATACTATAATTTCAGCTTTTGTGTTTTTGCGTTTCAAAATCTTATAAAGAACAAATACATTTCTACAAACTGATTTTTAATTTTATAGTTTTTTAATCTTTTTTCTTGGTAACGGTAATTTTGGTCGCATTCTTACGGTACTTCACAATCAGTGAACAAAATATCTGAAAATTCATAACCCACACGCAGATTTACAACAAAATTCACATATTTTCCCTCAGTAATTATTTATAAATCTCCCCCTTTTCTTACGGATGAAACTGTAGGGCGTTTTCTGTTTTCAGGAAGAGCTCAAAATCACGGGAACAGAAGCTCTAATTAGAATGAACTTTAAAAAATAAAGAAAAAAAAAGGTTTTTGAAACAAAGAAATTCAATAACAAAAGTGAACAAACACATGTACTTCATCCAAGTCTAAAAAAAAATAACTCTTTTTTTATCTGCCATACGGAAGAAAAATTTGCCGAGTAAAAAAATGAAAACAGTGTATTATGCGGGCATTCGCCCAAGAAACGTACCTAGGAATGATCTTTGTTGAGTAATGGGAAAAAAGTGTGACAACATGGAGATATTTTCCTGCCAAGATTCCGCAATTATGAACTGTTATATCAGCATATAAACAAAGCAGGAAACAATCATAGCTATTCACTGAACCCCCTTTTATCATTTTTCAAGAGAGTGACTGTAAAAGTTGCGAGAAATGTGATAGGTACAGGAATGGTTCGGCTTGTTAATATTTTGAATGAAAAGTCAAACAATGTAAATGATCAGGTAACTGAGAAAAGTAATGTAAATTAGATTTTATCTAAAGGAGCTAAAAAATTAGCGTGTTTATCGAAATTTTGTGCGCTATGTGTACTTGGTAAAAGGACAAGTATGTGAATTCCTTGCAAAAATTGAAAAATTGATTGTGAAAAGTAAATAAATAAATTAAATAAATTAAATTATTTTTTTGTTGTCACAAGGTTAAATGAAGGGAAGTTTAACATATATGTCGATACATTGAGATTTTTCTTCCTACATTCCGCACTCATCAATTTTCATATCAGTATATAAAAAAGAAGGGGGAAATCGTATTTGTTCCCTGAAACCTCTCTTACCTTTTCAAGAATTTGATTCTGAAAATTGAAGAAACATGGCAGCATAGCTGCCAACGAAATTTTCTTACCACTAAAATTTAATAGAATATTTTAGATAAAATAATTGCCGAAATCTCACGATTTTCAACAATGAAACAAGATAAAAAATTCTATTAAATTTTAGTGGTGAAAACAACCCGTACACGTTGGCGACTATGGTGATATAGGTACATGAATAGTTTGGGTTGCTAATATTTTTGAAAGAAAAGTCAAACAACCTAACTGAATAAATGAAAAAAGTTATATAAATTAGATTTTATTATAGTAGATTAAAAGAAATAAAAAAAGATTTAATTTTTTTAAACTGCATTGTTGTAAAAGTTGATAAATTACGAATGCGAATGTTTCTAAAAAAGTGGAAAGAATATACGTAAATTCTCACCAGAGAAAAAAAAAATCTTTCTTGAGTAACGGAGAAAATGTGTGAGAACGTGAAGATGTTCTCCTCCAAAATTCCACACTTATAAGCTGTTATAAGTTAATTCCATGGGTTTTTTTTTTTTTTTTGTAGTGTAAGTCACTAAACTGTTCACTACTATGCTTGTTGGCCATTGTTATTTCGAAACATTTGCTTAGTGTTATTAATTAATGAGGTATCTCCAATAAAATAAGTCAAATTTTTTCGTCCTAAAATATTAGTAGCCAAAAATCGTAGCATATGACTTACACTACAAGTACGCATGGCAATAGCCTATATGAACATATAAACAAAACAGGGGAATGTTCTTATATATACATAGAAACCTAATTTTTTAGGGTTTCTTTCATCTGTTGAAATCCTATTTATCTCACTCCTCTGTCTGCCTGTCCATCACAGAATCTACAAAAAATTTATGATTCAGGGACTTTAAATTTTGTGTACTTAAAACTAAATACCTCGTGTCCCGCAACAAACCCTAAAATTTTTAAAAAGTCCATTACTTTACTTAAATTAATTTTTTCTATGTCATCCGTTCATTTTTTCAATTTAAATTTTAAAAGAGAACCTCAATTTTATATTTTTCAGGTAGATGTCATGGCTTGGAGTTAAAGCATCAAGCTAGTCAACAGAAGGGTCTTAGTTCGATCCCCTGTGCTGGAAGTTGAAACTTTCGTATTAAGATGGATTAAATAAAAGGAACTATATATCGGAATTTATATATCGTATAAAGGAATATATAAAGGAATTTATATATCGTATATATATATATATGTATATGTATATATATTATCACTGACTTTCAAATTATATATTTTGGAATTCAATTTTCTTTCTGTTTTAAAAATTATTGCGATATATTAATGATTCAGAATTTAAAATTTCGTTTAAAATTTATTTCGTTTTTAGAAATTTAAAATTTTATTTATATCTTCACTAAATTATTCAAATTTCGAATTGTCAAAAAATTTAGATTTTGAAAATTTGGATTTTATTTAAATGATTTGAACATTTTTAATTTAATTAATATAAATAATTTCCTTTTATAATTATTTAAAAATTAAATTTATTTGTGCTACCATCTATGTAAGAATTTAATAATTAGAAATTAACATTAAAGATGTATTAATTAAAAGATAAGTTATTTTGAAAGAAATATTAAACGAAACCCCCTGTGCGATTTGCGATCACACTTACTCACTTTTTGTTTGTTTGTTTTAAATAAACAACTCAAAGTATTGGACAAATACGGTGAATAAGGGAAGGAAGAATAAAGTGACCAGTGAGGGCAAAGTGGTCATTTAAGTTTTTCCGCTGTAGAGTGTCTCGAGCCTCTACCACGCAGGAACTGGGTGAAACAGTCATTACAGGTGGCCTTGTTGAGCTCAAGCCAATTGGTAGGCCTTCCCACTTATCTGAACCTGTTGTTAGTATTTTCTATGATTTTGAAGCGGAAGATTAGATTTTTCTAGTTTTGAACCTTTTTTTTTTTTTTTTTTTTTTTTTTTGTATTTTTGATTTTAGAAGTACAACTTCTTGATTATAGCTTAATAATATGTAGTATTATAATTATTTGCTCTTTTGTCCTTTGGTCGCGTAAAGTAACCTTTTAAGGGATACAATATCTTTGAAAATATTCCTTCAATTTTAAATAATATTGTAATATGTGTGGTGGCACAATGCTTAATACTAAAAATTAAATTAAATTGTTATTTTTATTATTATTATTTTGTAAAACAGCCTATTTTACTATAATTTAATTTTTTTATTTAATTTTTTAAAAATCCTTACTATTTTTATAAATATGAATATTTTGTCTTCGATATTTATTTCCACATTTATTATAATATACCATATAAAACTGTGTATGAATTTCTAGCAGTATGAGATTTTATATTTAATATGAATTTTTTTCTCTCGTGTATATCAAAATATGAAGGAAATTCAACAAACTTTAAAATTAAATATTTTAAAAATGTAACTATAAGCTTGAATGTTAAGTCCTCACACAAAAATATTAAATACCCCAAGGAGAAGAAGTAAAAAAAAAAAAAATTTCAAACCTCTATCTAAATTAGCAAAAAAGCCTTATTGTTTATTGAACAAACAAGTTATAAAAATATGAACACGGTGAAAAATCTGTTTAAAATTTTCATTTCTATGAATAATTAAGCTGGATCTATTAACAAAATTTGCAATATCTCACGACATAATTGTCATATAGGTAAAAATGAAGTGTGAAAATATTCACAATTAAAGAAGCTTTCCGTTAATATTAAAAAAAATCAATATTTTGACCAAATTCAATGCTCTGTACCTCCTTAAATGATGCATTTTTGAAAACGCTAAGTTACGTAAATTAAATGTCAGGCCACAGTTTTTGTAATGTTATTATTAGGGGCAAAATGGCAACAAAACAAATTAGTTAAATGGCGAGATGGTTACTATGACTGAAAACGATATTTTTAATCATTAATTATAACCAAATATTTCCCAAAAACATTTTCTTTGAAAGAAAGAATGCATGTCGGGGCAATGGTTTCTGCCGAATGGCATTCTCTCGACAATGACAGTGTGTATGTCTGTTAAAGGCACTTGTATTCCTCCATTTGTCATATTGATACGCATTACTATTTATTTCATCTTATAATTCTGTAATACTTAAAATATTACAAAACATAATTCTTATTCATAATGTGTGTTACTTTAGCTTGTGCTCATTAAAAAATATACATCATGAATCAATTTGATTTGTTTATTTATCTATGCTGGCCACTTTACTCAACCTAGGCTGGCAAAAAGTCATTATATAGTTTTTCTTTTAAAGTGATGTGTACACTTTAAAATATTTTTTAAAAGTAACATAACAATTGAAACTAAAATTATTACAGTTAGTACAGGTATTTGTTTCTAGAACTTTACTGAATAAAAGGTATCAGAAAAAATCATCAAACATTATACAGGTTACTTTATCTTTCTTTACCCTACATGAATGGTTCGGTTTGTTAATATGTTTATGAATAGCTTCATTTCTTCATCATGTAAAAGCAAAATGTTAGTAAAAATTTCTAGGTGCAATTTGGTAATGTGGAATTAAAATTAAGTGGGATACATAATATACCACCGACCTTTAAGGTGTTAAAGAAGGACGATATATCAATCAGGCATGAGAGTGTTCCGACCCAAATGACCGATTACGACCAATAAATTTTTAAAGTATACTTTGGTTTATAGCTTCACAGAAATTCTGTCATTAAACAATACCAGAATTTTTAATAAAATTTAGTGGTACAAATCGGTCATTTTGGTCGGAGCGCTATCATCCCTGATCAATATTTCAGAAAACCCCTACAATACATCACTGAAAAATATGCAAGAATAAATTTTCAAATGGACTAAACTGATTGATTGAAAATTGGTGGAACTAGAAAGTCCACTGATTTTGGGAATGTTGTTCTCAAAAAACGTACTTAAAGTTTTTGTTATTTTTTACTTACTGCGGTGCGTTCTATTTCTATTGCTCCAGAAATGCGCTTTTATTTTTATATTGATCTCAAACAAATAAATATGTTTTCCTTGTACATAAAAAGTACATTAAGGGACCAAAAATAAAATAAATAAAATAAAAACTAAATTCTTAACCAGTCAAAGTGCTGTTACCCCTAAGAAATATTTACCTCTACATGCATTAGATTATTTTTAAAGCATTTTTGCTCTGTTTTAGCTTTTGTAATTTATCTATAAAATCGGTAATTATATAGGATTATTTTGTAAGAGGACCATAAAAGTTTCCAATCTATTGAAAGGTCATGAAAAATTCTGCCTTTTATTGATATACGATTGTTATAAATTCACCATAACAAGTTAAATAATGAGATTTTCTGACATAAAATTGTCTTTGTAATTTAAAGTTTGAAAAAGTATTATGAATCATAAAATTAAGTAATATTTTTATGTATAACCTCAAGATTCATATGTATCAGGGGAATATTCCCAGATATATCGTAAAGTAATACTTATTCAGGGAACAGATTCCGTGTTTAAATATCCCGAGCATAATTTACGAAAGTATTGGTATTAAAAAAATAATCTTCCGAGCTGTACGAAACATGAACCTGTATCCTGACAGAAATATATAAAAATATATGTATATATATATATATTCACAGCAAATGCTTTTCAAACTTTTACCATAACATTATTCTAATTTTTTTACTTGATGTTACTCTAAAACAGCTTCAACTGCATACGTATAAAATATGAGAAAAAATATTTTCTCAAAGCCCTTTAGTCGTATTTCATTCGGCATCTGTCGTTAAGAACGTAAAAACAAAACTTTAGGCGAAGTTTGAAGAATGATAAAGGATGATACTGAAGGCTTTTAGTAAAGTGAAACGTTGTTTTTCAATAAAGATACATTGCCTTAATCTGTCGGTATGTTTTTTGTCCTAACTTTAGTAATTAATGATGAATAACAGAAAGTAAGGCAGGAAACTTGCATCAAAAGTCTTTACCATGACAGATCCTGTTTATCCAGTTCATCTTAAAGAGATCACTTCAAATGAACGAATTACCTTAATTTTGTGTCTGAACTAGCCATAAAAATTTTATATGACTTTTATACGATGCATTTCCTGAGCAACTTCTTAATTTTGAAGACTAGGAGTTTTATTTATTATTTATTTCAAAAAATATATACCGTAATTTCGGGTGTATAAGCCGCGGATCAAACAATTCTTTTTGGACCCAGAAATCTTATTTAGTGATTGAAAACAAATATTTACGGCGATCTAACTAGTTATATTTGTTTCTTAAAAAATTCTGGGTCGAAAAAGAATTCTTTGATCTGCGGCTTATACACCCGAAATTACGGTAATTTAGATTGTGATATTTTTAAATTTTATCACAATTTTTTTTATATATGCTCTTGTAAAAAAAATTAGCTCGTTTTCAGATGCGCACACTACTGTGAAAGACATTGTCGGCTTTTCAAAAAGGGCACATGATAACCAGGGCCTGATTAATGCAATGGCCTCCGAGGCCTCGGCCCTGGGCCCACCAATTTCAGGGGCCCACAAATTATGTGGTTGATTTTTTTTCAGCCTTAATCAAATACTTTTCAAATAATATTGTTTTATAAAATATGAAACGTAAAACTTAAATATTTAAATTATTTAATAAAAATTTTAGAAGCTTTTAATCTAGGCACTTTTGCTTGAAAAAGTGAATGACCAAGAACCGAACATGGACTTCACTCACGCTTAATAAATCCCGAATGGTCATTACTTAAATAAACCTGCTTTTTTGTGAAAGTGATGCCGGGAGTGGGGAGGGAGGGGGGCCCAACTTTTTAACAGGCCCTGGGCCCAACTTCAGCTTGATCGGGCTCTAATGATAACAGTATTTAATTGCTTTGGTTTTAAAAATTGCACGGATTGGAAATTAATGTCGCAAGATTTTAAATCTATAAATGTTCACAGTAGCTCAAAATAATCAAATCATGTATATAAAGATACATAATTTGTAATGTTTCATAATGGTTTTATATAAATATTTCTTCATTTTTTGTTCCTGTCATTTAACAATTTGTTGTTCCTAGTCAAAATTCATAATATTATAATCGTGTCGCAAAGCTTAATTTATAATTTATATATTTAATACAGACGATAATTTATAATATTTTATAATGACTATATATATATTTAACTACATACTACAAGTAGTACTACATACTACATACTTCTTTAAATATAGACAAACTTTGGAATCTGCGTCTGGAAATTTTAGAATCTGTTTAATTACTAATCTTTTCCAGAAGGTACTCAACCTATTGGCATGTTAAAGCTGTCTCTACTAACAGTCTCAAATAGCCCTTCTTTAGATTTTGACTCATGCTAAGAATTCGCACATTATGAATAAATTTAAAATTAACTCTCCCCACCCCCCCACCCCCCAAAAAAACTTTTAAATAATTATTTAATATGTCATATACGCATTTTTTCTGTTTTGCGTTTTCAAATAAATAATTTTATTTGAAACCGTTTTATTAAAAAAAAATGGTAATTGTGTTGATATGTATGCGTATGTGGGGAAGGGGGGTGCCTTGCTACACAGAAGATGAATATAGTGTTTGAAGGTCTCTCTTTTAAGATATTTCGGCCAAAACTGGCCAAATATGATGCTTAATCACATACAAATGCTGAAGATGAAACGGTTCGGCTTAGGCTTGGGCTGACGTGGATTCTATATGCAAGTCTTCCGACTCGTGCCCAAAGTTTAATATACACTGCTCAAAACAATTAAAGGACATTTGAAGTTTTATATAAAATAAAGATATAAACGAAATTTTTTTTTCCGAAAATGGAAGAACAGAATCACAAATGCAAATTTTTCTGGTTTTCAAACTGTGGAGTATGCAAATTTTGAGTTCGACGTCAAAAACGTCGCTACAGCGGCATCGAATGAAATTTGACTTTCAACTGGATAAAAGAGAATGAAGACAAGGATGATCGGCATTCAGTGATTGCTTTGTTTCGATGAGTACGATGTCTCAGCGAAGTCATTTGACAGATTCAGAAGCTTGGAGAATTGTTGGTAGGTTAGAAAGGGGCTAAACTCAAGCCGAAGTAGCGCAAGCCATTGGAGTGTCACAAAGTGTCATTTCTAGGATCTGGAACCGGTTTGAAGGTCTCTCTTTTAAGATATTTCGGCCAAAACTGGCCAAATATGATGCTTAATCACATACAAATGCTGAAGATGAAACGGTTCGGCTTAGGCTTGGGCTGGCGTGGATTCTATATGCAAGTCTTCCGACTCGTGCCCAAAGTTTAATATACACTGCTCAAAACAATTAAAGGACATTTGAAGTTTTATATAAAATAAAGATATAAACGAAATTTTTTTTCCGAAAATGGAAGAACAGAATCACAAATGCAAATTTTTCTGGTTTTCAAACTGTGGAGTATGCAAATTTTGAGTTCGACGTCAAAAACTTCGCTACAGCGGCATCGAATGAAATTTGACTTTCAACTGGATAAAAGAGAATGAAGACAAGGATGATCGGCATTCAGTGATTGCTTTGTTTCGATGAGTACGATGTCTCAGCGAAGTCATTTGACAGATTCAGAAGCTTGGAGAATTGTTGGTAGGTTAGACGGGAGCCAAACTCAAGCCGAAGTAGCGCAAGCCATTGGAGTGTCACAAAGTGTCATTTCCAGGATCTGGAACCGTTTTTTGGAGAGTGGATGTGCAGGCCGAAGATCAGGGCAAGGTCGTAGACGGACAACAACGCCTAATGAAGATCGGTATTTAGCGTTAACAGCTCGGAGACACCGAAACATGAACGCTACTCTTCTCCAACAACACCTTCGCTCGGCTACAGGCACCACGATTTCAACTCAGACTGTCCGAAACCGGCTCCATACGGTAGGTCTGTATGTTCGCCGACCGATGGTATGTGTTAGATTAACATCAAGACATCGTCGCGACCGCAGGGAGTGGGCAACCGAGCATGTCAACTGGAGGAGAAATGAATGGAGCAATATTCTGTTTTCTGACGAGTCCCGTTTTTCTGTGCATCCGGATAATAGGCGTATTTTCATCTGGAGGGACCGTGGCAGTAGGAATAATCTTGCGTTCGTGCACAAAAGTGTCAGATTTGGTGGTGGAGGAGTGTTGGTGTATGGTGGCATCTCCATTGACGGGCGCACTGACCTCTACATCATTCGAGATGGAGCTCTGACTGGTCGTCGATATAGGGATGAGATCCTCAGACCTATTGTAGTCCCTTACGCTGCAGTAATCTGATATAACTTCATTTTAATGGACGATAACTGCAGGCCACATCGTGCAAACCTGGTGGAGGATTTCCTTTTCGAGGAAGGAATCGTTCGAATGGAATGGCCAGCGTGTTCTCCAGACATGAATCCAATCGAGCACGTTTGGGACGCTCTAGAAAGACGAGTTTCGGGCCGCCAACAAGCCCCAGAAACTTTCCAAGAACTGGAAAGAGCTCTTCTGGAAGAGTGGGGCAGAATACCCCAACTCATCATTAATAGCCTCATTGAGTCCATGCCTCAACGGTGTTCAACGTTGCTGGCCGCCCGTGGAAACCACACCCCCTACTGAAAATGATTTTCTTTGAAGAAAACACCTTTTCTTATTCTTTTTTTCTTGTATGCACAAATTGTGTTTTTTTCCTTTTGTACACAAATGCGCAATAAAATGCATTTTTTTCTGCCAAACATGTGTAATTTATTCTCATCAATCAGCTAAAAAATTTCCCAGATACAAAATCCACCTAAAACTGCAATATTCTTTCATTGTTTTGAGCAGTGTATATAAGTATATAAGCCCAATATATACATAAGTATATTAGCCCAAAGTTTTATATATATATTTATATATATATTCGCGAAACGAAAAAACATTGCTATTTGACAAACGAATATGTATAAATTTCTCATTATGTTTAATATGCTTATGCTTAATATGTTAGTTCTTCATGTATTTTTCTTAACGCATTCGCTGCCGGTCACGCGCTAGTGCATGAAATTCTCAATCATTTAACACAGAGGGCGGAGTTATTGGCAGTATTGTTAATCTCTTTAAAATCAACTTAAAAGATAATTAAATGATTGTTGATGGAATATAAGGCGAAATGTTCTAATTTCTGAAGCCTTCTATAGTCAGTTTTAATTATATAAAGAAACCACGCGATATCTATCGTCTTGAAAAGATATCTGTTTGAAATCCTTTTCCAGAATTACTGAAAAACAAATCTCATATCTTTCAGACATACTTGTAGAGTGTAATTTTAAAATAATAAGAATTGTCCTTTTTTAGGTTTCTGCTAGTGGTGGAGCACGAAAACCTGATTTGTACATATTTTATTTACACATTTTATAATTTAAACAGATTTTCGCTGACATGCACATAAAGAAACGTTGTCGTGAGAGAGTATAATCAGTACTTATTTCTATACTACTCAAAAAATTTATGGGAACAAGCAAAGAAATTAAGAAAACCGTACAAGACTGCCATGTATTAGCATAAAATGGATAGTACACGCATATCAATGCGTAATGCAGAAAAAAGAACCGAAAAATTTGTAATTAAGCTTCAAATGTCTGTAATTAAACTTCTTTGAAAAGATGAAAAATACATGAAAAGATGATTTAAGACAACGATTTGATTACATGTAAATCATAAAAAAAGTATTGTTTAGACATGATGCAAGATTTTTAATATGACGTCTGGTCTCCTCAATAAGAATGTTGCACACCAGTTTTCCATGGATGCGATGATGTTATCGATAAGACTTTGGCGAATCCTGTTCCACTCCTCAAGAAGTTGAATCTCCAAGCCTAGGACAGTAAAAGGAGGCTTGGTCTTGCAGCAATGCATCGTCCAAAGATGCTCGAAACATGCTCGATCGAATTCAGGTCATGAGAGTAAGCTGGCCATTCCATACGCTGTATTATTTGAACTTCAAGCATGTTCTCCACAAGTTGAACTTATGCAGTCTGGAATTGTCATGCTGGAAAACAGAGAAATCTCCAATGGCTTCAACGTAAGGTATGACATGAGGTCTCAGTATCTCGTCTGCATACCTTTGTTCCGATAACCCTTTCCGGCACACTGTACCCAGTCCGCGATATCTAATTTTAATTCCAAACTTGCAAACGACACCAATAATATTTTAATAAAATTTTGCTTTTACTGTGAAAGCTTAAATTAGGGGATTCTTAATTTCTCAGAAAGTTGTTTCTAAATTCCGGTGCCAGTCGATAATTTCTAATTTCACACATTTTCTACAGAATTTGCCCGTGCCGGAAAGGGTTAAAGTGCAATAACGAATGATATGCAGGTCCGTAAGTCCAGCTGTTCTGATTCCACCATTCGTCAGTATTGTGACCTTTCACAATCGAATGTGGAGTATTTTCGAGTGCCTCTTTCTCTCCATACCAAAACACTTCGGGTGTCACACTCCCGACTGAATCGGGACTCGTCTGTGCACAGCACTTGGCTCCAATCATGTTACTCTCAATATCGAAGTTGAGCAGCCCATAATCTTTGGGTCGCACGGTGTCTTGAAGTCAACAGAATGGCCGTTGGCCTACATCCATAGAGATAGCCATGATGAAGCCTATTACGTTCTGTTTCAACAAGCTGTTAACAGTATATACCGGTCATCAGTTGTTGCAGTGGCATCTGGCCGACTTTGCCCTGGTCGACGTCTAACATTCCCTGTTTCTTGAAATCGTTTCCACAGCCATGCAACGACTCTTCTATCGATTCCAACAGCGTCCGCGACACTTAGTTGTGCTATGCCATGGTTTACGTCATGCCATGGATTCTGGTAAATCACATTGTTGAGACATTTTCAAGTCACCCTTTCTCACAAATAATAAAATAATAATAATGAAAAGATGAGCAATCGAATTTCACAGTTAAGACAGGGAAACAGACATTTATACAACATCCCGATTTTTGCCCTTATGTTCTTTTTCCTGTTTTGGCGTCATTAAATTTGATTTGCATATGGAGTTTTCTTCTTCTGTTTCCTACGATACTTTAAATTATGGATGATTTATTTTATGTTATTTATCGGTGTAAGTAATTTCGTTAAAACCTCTCCTAATTGTTTTGAGCAGTGTATGTAAGTAGAGATTTTTAAAAGAAAAACTATTCTTAAAAGAATTTTAAAGTATTAGTAAAAAATTTCGCCACAAAAGTTTTTAAAAGAAGTCTTGATCAAACCAGTCTTACAGTACAGGGTGACACATAAATACTGTGACGTGATTTTAAAAAAAACAATTTAGTTTAATGTTTTCATTTGAGTTTTTGAGCCAAACTCTTATTTTATTCATGTTCCTCGTACTTTTTTGTTCTGTAAATGCTATTTCCATTTATATTAATTCACATTTTGATCGGAAAACATGGCGTGTAATTTTTAATCCTGCTCTTTTCCAATATCTCCTCTCTTCAAGCAAACTCCCTTTTTTCAAGGATCCCGAAGCCAAAAAAAGAAAAAATAAATAAACCTGTGCAATCAAGTACAAGTCCATGGATTCCCTGAAAAACTCTCTGAAAAAAACATGGGACGAAATAATCGATCGCGGCCATCTTAAATGTTTTTCAAAAACGCCTAGACACTTGCATTGTCGCGAGAGGAAAACATTACGAATGATCTTCATTTGCTCTTGTACACAATTTCCTTCTCTTTCGAATAGTGAATAAAACGGGTTGTTTTGTCCCTTCCATTAAACGTTATGGTCTTTTTTCGCGTCACAGTATTTATGTGTCATCCTGTACAAAAGGGTAGGCGACACTTAGCGGCACTTTATAATGGAAAGTGCGTAGGCTGATGTTGTTGGTGTGTGTGTGTGTGTTTGGAGGGGAGATCCATGGAAATATACTATAAAATGAGACAGATGTTTGTCAATTCACTAAAATGTACTGTAATCACAAATAAAACCTCTTTTGAGTAGCCCAAGATTCCAAAAAGGGCTCTTTTATCTTTAGGAACCCCACAAAAGAATTTATCTTTAAAATATAAAGGAAATTTTACAAAAAAAAAAAAAAAAAAAAAAAAAGTTGCCGTTGTTTTCTAAAACATTTCCGATTAGCTTTTACAGTGCATTAATCAGTTCACTCGACTCAGAAGAGTAGTTGTTTAGATCCTATGAGAGCTCAAATAAATATTTTCATGTTCAGCAAACATCTTTAACTGAAAATCATATAGACTTAACAGCGTTAACATTAACATTAAATTGACATTTTTCTGTTGCAATTGCATGCAAAATTTCTGTTATGCTAGTAAAAATGTTTATTTGAGTTCTAATAGCATCCGAAAAAACGATTTTCCGGGTAGATAGAACTGATTGATGCATTGTAATAAAAATTAATTTTTATAAATTCTTCTTAAGATTTTGAAAATAAATAGTTTTTTCGGGTTTCTAAAGATAAGAGAAAGTTTTTTAGAACACTTGGAGACTTGGGAGCGGTTGTCGAATATTTTCTTTCGTGATTACAGTACATTCTTGTAGTTTAAGGAACATCTGTCTTTTTTTTTTTTTTTCACTGCATAAAATCGTAATCCGAAGAGTTTTCGTATCCGGCACATAGGGACAGATATTTAATTCCGAACATGCTTCAGACCCGGCAGACAAAGTGTTAATATTTATATTTATTTTATAGTTACTAAAAATAAAAGAATTAAATTTCTTTTCTTTCCATTGCTTCATGTCCATGGATGTTCCATTATCCTTGAATGTAAATGAATAAAATTAGATACAATATTATTTAACAAAAATATGTCTGGTAATTCTGCATACACTGAACTTGAGTTTATGCACAGAAACGTGTTTATCAGAAATGTTATCATTATCACATGTATTCATTTATGATGGAAGTAATAAAAATATGAAGAAAAAAAGAATGTGTGAACACATGACTGATGTTCTGTTTAGTTTCAGTACTACCAGTCCGTTTTTTTTTTCAATATTTACAAAGACTGCTTGATTGCCACCACTTTTTAAAAATAGTATAATTCGTTTTAATTTCTCATTATATATATATATATTATGTCATTAAATAAGTCAAATATTTCAGCTAAAAAATGACGACAGTAAAGCATTCTTAATAAGTAGCGTATTGGCAGCACTCTATAGTACTTTTGAAATCTTTAAAATAGGTTTTAGTTTTCCTCTTGTTCTTTTTCATAGACGAAAGAAAAGCGACAAAAATATTAATGTATTTCAATATTTGGATTTTTGTAGTTTATTCTTGGATTTTCTTCCTTTTTATTGCTGTGTATTATCTCATATAAAAATTAAATTTGTACTATCAACAATATTATCAAAGACATTGCTTAAATCTTATAATACACAGACAAACAAGTAAAATAAATAAGGACAAAGAAATGTAAATAAGATGAGAGAAGAAATATCGAATTAATATTTTCTCTCCGTCGAAATAAAAATATTTAATTATTTACATATTCGAAAAATAACACTTTATTCAAATATTAAAATGATTATCAATGAATTTGAAAATTTTCAGTTTATTTTATTTTACATTCAAATGTTGAACTGGTGTGACATAATGAAGGCAAAAAGAGTTTCTTAATAGCAAAATAAGATTATTTCTTATTTTTATGATGTTATTAATAATCGGTTTTTGCTTTTACTTTGCTTTATTTAAAATAACACTGTTAGCAGTGTCACAGACTAAAATATTATCTTTACCAGTATTTCCAAATAATAAATTTCGTAGTATGTTCCGGTTGCATATTTAAAATATCTTCATGAAGTATTAACGTTTAGAAATAGTAATAGAGAAAATATAGCAAGCTAGAAGTTTTCTTCCACGAGAAAATTTTGATGTTCCGCATTGAGTTCAGGGAACGTCTACTGTTACTCTTGTGGAAATTCGAGCAAATTTTCATACATAATTCCCATTATTTTTATAAAAAACGTAATTAATATAAAAATTAATATAATCAGTTAAATAATAACTGTCATAAAATATATCTAATTTGTTACAAAATGTATTTTACTTGACTATATAATAAATTAACATTAGCGTCATAAGAGTAACAAAATTTTGATTTAATATACAGGGTGAGTCATAAATATCGAAACAATAGGCTATCTCCTTAAATATTGCCCCTTGACCCATACTTCCAATTGCAAAGTTTCCTAAAAAAAGATGATTTTTTTTATGAGATAAGTTGCGACTCCATGGGGGGTCTATTTTTAAAATTACAAAAATTAAATTTTTATACAGCCCCCAGAGGATAAAACTTCCACTTAGTAAAATTTTCCTTATCCATTCCTGAATTGAACAACAACAAAAAAAAAATCATCTCGATATCTACAAATTCTCGAAAGATATTAAAATAAAAAATTTCCTAAATTCGTGACTTGCTCCACTTTAGCATACCTCTGAGCGCAGCGATATCAGCTCATTTGAAATACAATTTAGGGATCGACCATAAATTTACGCATTATTAAATGTTGATCAAAGACAATACTTTAACTTTTAGATATAAAATAAAAGCGTATAGGTTTTTGCTTTAAACCTCCTTTAAATATGCTAGATGTCTGCAATATCCCAGCCTCGTAACTGGCACTCGTAACTAACCTCGTCACGACCCATTGGCCGGACCGTCTTATTAAACACTTATTAAAAGTGTTATTTAAATTAAGTGATATTAATTAAACTCTCATTAAAAAGTGTTTTAAAAACTTATTGCTGCAGGCAATAAGTTTAGTAAAAATAGTAATAGCGATAATAATACTTCTATTAACGGCCCCCCAGAGGGATACCTTCTTTAGGTATTCACGGGCTTCACAACCCCGGGGCACCCGAGTGATCTTTCTCTTTTCTATTTCCTCTTACTCCTCTTGTCTTCCTTTCATCTTTGTTTCACTCTCGTTGTGGTTTCCTTTTCGGAGGTGAGGGCAATTCTGTATGAGCCGATATCATCCTGTATATGGACTCATGGAGAATTGTAAACCACCCACGTGTTGACCGTGCGTGGCGACCTGTGTCCTTGGAAAGGGGGATCCTGGCAGTTGAGGGAAACCAACACACTGCTTTGGCCTCTGCTTCAGGTAGACGGGAGGTGCATATTGGTCCCGTATGCATCAATCGGCTGGTCAGCTGACTTTTGTCACTGGCTTTAGGGATCAAGTGATCGAGCAACTACTAATCATCTCGTTAAGGGTGGAGACTGACATTGGGTTGTCTTGTGACCGTATGGGCCCTGGTTAGCACTGGTGCACGAATGTGCATCCCCTTGTTGGGCTCGGTAGTGGGTGGTGCGACCTGGGTCTGAATTTTATTACTTTTAACATGGATGGGAAAACTTCATTTCCTTCTATGTCTCTCCCCAGTGGAGAGCAACAAACTGTACAGACTTCTTCCTTCACACGCTTTTTTATCGTTAAACGTACTGATAGCCACTCTGATAGTTCCTTTGGTAAAACGTCACCATTTCTCATAGCTAAAACTTTCCAGTCTGCCTTAGGGAATGGTCATACTCTAAAAAAATTAAAATCGGGAGATTTACTAGTTGAGGTTTCTACAACTAAACAATCACAGCTTCTTTCTAATAGCTCTACAATAGGCCCTTTTTCTGTTTCTGCTCAGGTGCATAAAACTCTAAATACAAGCCGAGGTGTTATTTCTGAACCAGACCTTTTATTCTCTACGAAAGATGAACTCTTAGAAAACCTAAAAGACCAAAATATTATAGATGCACGTCGTATCACGATCCGTCGGAATGGCCAAGTTCTTCCTACAAAGCATGTCATTCTCACTTTCAATAGCCCTACTCTACCTACAAGAATTAAAGCTGCTTACCTGAATTGTCCTGTCAGACCATACATTCCTAATCCTCTACGTTGTTTTAAATGTCAGCGATACGGCCACACTAAAACTAACTGTCGCGGTTCCCTTACCTGTGCACGCTGTGCAGAAGTTGACCACGACAGCAATTCATGTGAAAAATCAGAACGCTGCATAAATTGCAAGGGTAATCATACAGCTTTCTCTCGCTCTTGCCCAAACTGGATCCGTGAAAAAGAAATTCTAACTGTAAAAATAATGCAAAATCTTTCCTACCCAGAAGCTCGTAAAATTGTAGAAGCCAGAACCCCGTCTGTCGGCGTATCTTATTCACGCCTATTGAAACAGCAGTCTAAATCTGTAAGACATATTAGCACCCAGACTGACGTGTCTATGTCATCAAAAAAGTCAGCCAAAAACAATCAATAAACACCCCAATCAAAGAATCCCGTGATATCTGTTTACCTTCGTCAGAACCTGTTACTATTTTACACACACCCTACTCAGACACAAAAATCTTCTGCTCAACTTAAAAGTCAGAAATCTCAAGCTCAATCTAAGGGATTATCTAAACCTCTAAATGAAACTAAGGCCGTTACCTCACCAAAAAATGACCCGAACTCATCTGCATTAAACTCGAAAAAACCCAACTCTAGTCAAATAGTGAAAACTGGTGTTCAGAAAGAAGGGACCAAGGCTGGGATCCAAACTGCTACAAAATCAAAAACATTACAGAAATCGCATATGCTTAAAAAACAAACAGAAACCATAAAAACCCCAACTCCAGCAACCCCACGGAAGACTGTCGTTAAAAGATTGCAAAATTCATCGCTCAGCCCATGCAAAAGAAATTTTAAAGATCCCAGGCAACCGCAGCACTATGTCCAAGAAGCTATGGAATCCGAGTCTTACGGCAGTGGCTCGGATTTCGAGGAAAATACTATGTTTGAAGAGTATGTGCCTAGTTGAATTAATTTTTTTATTGGTCTTTGTTTTAGTTGTATTTTGGGTTTTCTGTAGTACTTTTCCAAAGTGGTTATCGTGTCATTATCTTACTGTTTTAGAATTTTAATTAGTTTTAGAATTTTATCTTTTTACAATTTTAAATATGTTTGTCTGGTTTTAATTGGTTTTTAATTTCATGTATTACCGCATTGCCTTTATCAACTTAACTCATATCTACAACAGATTTTTAATGCAACTTTCACTTTTTACATTTTATTTTAAAATTTAACCTTATCTTATTCCTACCATGTTCTTGGCGCAGCATGTCCCACAGGGCACCTTGCGCCAGAAAACCCCATTCAACCAACCAACCAACCAACTTCTATTAACGGAGTCATTAGAAATATATTTTAATGAATTACAGAGAAACATTTTCAAAAATCTACTTTTTACTATTCAGCTTCAAAATTTATGATGGTTTAAAACCTATTTTTACGTTCTTCTGTCTGTACTAGAAAAAAGTATTGGATTCATGAAAATTTTGAATTCCGGTTTTCGGCGGATTCACACGTTTTAAGGCTCAGAGATACCGAAAAATATGTTTTTACAAAATGCCTGTCTGTGAGTTACTGCTCCTGTATCTCTGTAAATGACATAAATTTTGTGAACGCTCTATCTCAAGAACTAATCCACGGAATTTAATAAAAAATTATATTTACTTAGTCCTTGATTTAAATTGGTGCTTATTAGTTTTTGGTGTGAATCGCTTACCAGGTGGCCCTACTTTACAGGCTGTTGTGCGATTTCCGCAATGACTGTATCTCTAGAATTATACGCCTAGTGTCGTCCGTAATTATAGGCACCTTTTACGCATCGTGCAATAGCAATCTTAACAAGAAAAATATGAAGTTGACGGGGCCAAAACAATGAAAAAAATTGAAATCGACGTGATAAAAAAATGAGGTTGAAAATCAACTGACGCATTTAAACAATAATTAAAGAAGGTGAGATTGTCAAAACTTAAACAAAATCTGAAATCGAAACTATACAGGACGGAGTTAATCACCTAGAATCTTTTAAAAAGCATTTAAACGTTAGGAGTTCCTCTTTGTTTAAAACTAAATGCACTTCAGAAAATTTACTTTTAAAAATATGATTTGTATACAAAAAATTGCATTTTTTTATATTGCTATTTTAAATACTTTTATCTAAAAAAGAAATATTATTTAAAATGCTGAATCAAAATTGAAATTTAGACATTTTCATTTAATCCAAAGAAAAAAATTCAACGCAAAAAATAATATTTTGAGTTATAGCAATTTTATTTACTCTACATTTTTTTTTTTGAAAAACAAATTATTAAGAAGTCTTATGATGTTATAATGCTTAAAAATTATATGCTTAACCATCACAAAACATTCAAAATTCTTACTCAATAAATAAATAAATAAAATAAATGTTTCCTGGACACATTACAGCAACATTGTTTCTTCAATTACACGCATTTCAATTTGTGTCTGATCTCTTGAAACCTCATGATTTATTAAAAGTGTCTTTGAGTTTTGAAAGTATCGAGATATTTTTTTTTGTTCAATTTAGGAATGGATAAGGAAAAATTTTTCTAATTGGAAGTTTTATCCTCTGGGGGCCGTATAAAAACTTTATTTTCGTATTTTTTAAAAGAGACCTCCCATGGAGTTGCAACTTATTTTATAAAAAAATTCACCTTTTTTTATGAAACTTTGTAATTGGAAGTTCGGGTCTAGGGGCAATATTTAAGGAGATATCCTATTGTTTCGATATTTATGACTCACCCTGTATACACAAGTAAAATGCATTTTGTTACAAATTAGATTACATTACGATAGTGGAACACAGTGGTATTTAAGTGGCTACATAAATTTTTATCTCGATTAAGCTTTTTAATAAAATAATTGTGTTTATTTGTGAAAATTTGCTCGAATTGTCACAAAATTTACGAATGGACGTTCCCTTTAATTGTCACATTATTCTTATAACTACAGTTGCAGAGATTTCTAAGTTAAATCACTGATTTATCGAAATTTTTACTACATTTTGTGAGATATTTCCTTAAAAGTATTTGCTTGTTCTGAAATGTTATGAATCTCGCATTTAAATAACTTCCATTAACATATCAAAGCATCGACAGCTTAAGAACTATCTAAGTTACTAAAAAAAAATTTCTGTTGCCTCAAAAAAAAAAAAAAAAAAAAAAAAAAAAAAAAAGGAGAAAAAAAGGTTGAAGAGTATTATGGTAAAATCAATTCTTACTAACCATGTAGCAAAGTGAAACTATTTACAATACTTTTTTTCGGTGGCGTCGTAATTTTCATGGTCATCTATTTTGCTAACAGAACTTTCAAGGCTACTTTCAGACTGAAAGACAAAAGTAGACTTTCTTCTTTATGAATTCATCTATATTACAAAATTTATCCAAAAACTTACTTAACGAGGTTTGGGCTTGGCTCTTAAAAGGATAATTTTTATGCAAGGCGGTTTTAATGATTTCTTTAGACAGCGCTGATTGCTCTTTCAGCTATGTTTCATTTTGTAGAATAGATCTTCCAAAATTAAATTAAAGTTCGTTCTAGAAATAACAAATTTTCATAAACTTCATTGGAAGTAAAAAAGTACAGCGTGATATGTCATTAAATTTTCCGTTTAAATAAACATATTTTTACGACATACAGATTGATTATAGGGTGATTAGACGATGGCGCAGCAAAGGGAGAATTTCGGTGTTAACTCTTTCAAGGGCGGTGGTTCATTTTTGAACCACTTAATTTTTATTCCCATGTGCCTCATTGGCACTAGAATATTGAAATGAAAATTTTCTCTTTATTAAGCCCGCGAACAAAATCTTTTGCTTATTTTGAAATAAATCTGTTTTTAAATTTGGTGTCATTCACTCATTTCTGCATTTTACGAATAGAAGTATCTTGCCCCTAAAGAGTTAAACCACTTTTACTGCATTTAAAAACTTACAAAATGCATACAAAATCTCTTGTGCTAAGATTGAAATAATAATATGCAAATACCAAAGTAAAGAAAAGGATAAATAGCATAAAAATCTTTACTATTCAACTGTTTCAATGCTTCCTCTCAGGAGCCTCTATTTCAGCAAAAAAATTAATGAAAAAAAAAATAGCAGCAATGGGGTACGTATGTTATAGCTATTGCTCCTTCTGCCTCCCATCTTCCTTTTTTTTTTCTCTCTGAAGATTGGAGAACATGTTCTTTTATGAAATCTTTTAACATATAACTGCTAAGTTCATTATTATTTTTTGTTTGTTTAGTTTTATTTAAGTCGACTTTTATGCGTCATCGCTATACCAAACACTAAGTTACGGGTATTTAACACAACGTAAAATAATTCGTTTAAGTAAATTTCGTTCAAAGCCTCTCCCAGATCGCTGCGAAACTGGGGATTAGACAAAATGTAACACAAATACAGGGCTTTACAAAAAGTCTTTAAAAGTGCGCAATAAATTATTTTTTAAATTGAAGATAATTTTGTAAAATATGATTATATACTCAAGATGCATATTTATGTATATATAAACCCTCTAGCACGCTGGAGTTATGAATGCAAAGGAGAAGACATATAGTGCATTGTCTAACAGTTGAGAGTGAAGTAATTGAGAAGGCTGCCCAAGATGATGACTGATATTTTTCATTGGACCAATAATTTCCCATTATTGTCGAAGCAAACTTCCACCAGTAAATTTTGTATAAAAAATTTTGCCTTGTTTTAGTGGCTTTCCCACGAGTAATTACTCTTTTAAATATCGTTAAATTTTTTGTTTGTCTTTACTGGTGACAGTTTACCCCTGCAATATAATCATTTTCACTGACACTTATCGGCGATTGACTAGGTTGTCGCAAAATGGCAGAAACACAAGGCCTGACTGCAACCGTAAATTTCCAACAGTAAAAACGAATAGCTGTTTTTGTCATTGTTTATGACTGAAATTTTGCATAAATAAATAAGTCCTTTAAATAAGGAGAATTTTTTCTTTTAAATTTACTGGTGGAAGTTTGTGCCGGTAGTAATCAACTCAAGTGAAAGCGGTTGCAGTTGAAGCTTCACTATTTTAAAGATATGTCATTTCCTCTTTATATATAGTTCCAAGCACTAGACCGCTTCTTTTTCTCTCCAGCAAATTGGTGATAAAAATATATTAAGCTGTATTCATTGCGAAATTTTATCAAAGAAATGGCTCATGAAAAACTAAAAATTAAATCTTTTAATTTTTAGTCTTCCAATTTAATCTTCCAACCATTAATTCCAATAACACATAAAAAAAAAAAAAAAAAAAAAAAAAAAAACAGTTTTAAGGTTTATAAATAACTTTCAAACCTACGAAATTGACATTTTAGGGAAATAAGTATTGTCATAAAAATAATTTTTTTTTCCTTATATAATGCATTAGGGTTTCGGAATAATGGAAGTGGCTGAAGAATAAATAACTATTTAGTTAATCAGTAATTTTGGATCTTAACCCATGAAGAGGGGTGGTATATGATAGATACTGCCACATTAGCACCAGATTTTAAAAGCTAAACTTTGTTTTATATAACGTACCAGAAGAAAAACTTTTGTTTCATGTATTTTTTCTCGTAAATCCTGGTGTCAATCAATCATTTTTTATCCTCGTGGATAGACGTATTTTGCACCTGGAAATTTTAAAGGATCTTAAGTCGTAGAGATTTTAGGTCATATGTAAATAGAATTCACCAAACCTATAAAAAACATAATTTTAGGAGAGCATGACTATGAAAAAAAAGAAAAATCACACTCCCCTTACTAAGTGCACGAGGCTTCCCGATAATGCAAATGACAAGAGGATAAGTGACTATCTCGTTAGTTAGCCAAACTGAAACCCAATAATGTAATTCTTCTTTCTTTTCCTCTAGCAAAGTGAAATTCATATCATTGCAAAATTTGTCCTAATAAATGCGCTTGATTGAAGGATTGAAACTTAAAAATATTTTAAATTGACCTATCATTAATGCATGAAAAACAAATTGAAACCAAAAATTTTAAGGCTTTTATAAAATTCATAAACCTGTAAATGGGATATCTTAGGGAAATACTATTTCAATCAAAGTAACGTACTTTCCTTATATGATGTATTAGGCATTCCGAAAAATGGAAATGACAGGAAAAAATATTACTATCTGCTTAATCGGAAATTTTGCATTAAAATTTTAATAAAGTAATGCACATGGAAATTTCAAACATTATATTTTCCTGACATTGGTTCCATTAGCATATGAAAAAGAATTTTAACTCCTAGAGATTTCAAGGCGTATATAGAATTCGCCAAACCTATAAAAGTGAAATTTTAGGGGGTATTATGAAAAAAGAAAGATCACATTCGCTTTACACGCTGTATGAGGCTTTCCCGATACTGCAAATGACACGAGAACAAGTTACTATCTGGTTAGTCAACCATCCCGAAACCTACTAGTCCGATTCTTTTATCCCTAGCAGAGTGTTGACAAAAAAATGAAATCCATAAAAATCTTTTCTGAAAGATTTTGGGGATTAGAACCGCTGGGTTTGGCTAGGTGCGGTGAATATTTATTCATTTTATTTTGGGATAAGTTTTCATTTTTTTGCATAGTTTTATTCTTTTTCGCATCCCCGATTCCTTTTTGTAGGTATGGGTGATCAGTTCGGGCGATATGTATATACAGGAATATAATATTATGGACTCTTTTTTTAGTGTATACTTGCTTATAAAAGGCGCCCACACCTATATCCTGCACCACCCGATCATAAAGACATCAGCGTTTTGTATATGTACCGTGGGAGAGAGAACATTTTTTTCCAAAATTTCGCATTGCTAGCGACTTTTATGATTTTAAACCCAAGGCCGCCCCTATTTTATATCTTTATGTAACTGTAAAAATTTTATTATTATGTGCTATTCTTATCAAATTATTTTCAAAGATTTAAACTAAAAAGTTAGAATATGACCTCGAATTCAAAAGAGTATCTTCCTATGCTTAAGTTGGAATAGAAACTGAAGGTTTTACTTCCGTATAAGAAAAAATAAAAATACATTTTTATATCTATATGTCTCATCTATCGTTTTATAATCATATTATCAAAAATATTTACAGAATAAAATAATTATACCCAACTTCCTTTAAAACATTAAACCAAGATTGAAATGACGTGATTACTTATAAAATAAGTTTCAAAATTCTAAAAAAAAAAGTCATAACCTCCACCCCCCTTTCCCCCTTGTTTAAAGAATATTTTAGATAAGTTGGAAATTGCATAATTTTTTCCCTGTATTTTTAAACTAGTTATAACTTTAAATAAACAAGTCTGACGTTTATAATAATCATATGTTTTTAAAGAATACACTGTAAAATACCAGATGCTTTTATAATAAAATACGGGCGTCCTATGCACCATATATTCTAATTTTACTGACATAAATTTGCTTTTTTGCTAATTTTTCTTGTATTTTAAAATAAAATATCGTATTTGACTAATAAAAAAAATATTTCGTATTTAAGTGTTAAAAACTGATTTTTTTTTTCGGAAAATAAATATTTATTTTTATTATATAATCAGAAATTATCTTTTAGCAACATCGAATGATTGTAAAAGAATTTTGCTGCAAAAATCTTCACAAAACAAAATCTAAATTTAAAACAAAACGCGAGTTTGCTATTTTCATACGTATTTTCCTACATAATGTAACATTAAATGTAAAATTTGAAATATCTTGTTTTACACTTCATAATTCTAATTGTTGCAGATAAGCTTTTCTTACGTATTGTTTAGATTTTTCGCATATGAAAGCGAAAATTTTAAATAAAAAACTCTGAAGCCTCTCGCAGAAAATCCGTATTTGAAAAAATATATATAAATTATTAAATTTCTTGTTTCAAGCATTTCATAAATTAAAGTTGTTGCTCTAAAAATTTATGCAAGTAGATAACTTTTTTTTTTTTTTTTTTTTTTTTTTTTAATTAAAAGTTTTATAAATTAAACAAATGATTTGGATTTCTTTGTTTGAGAAAATAAAGAAAAATATAGGGATAATTTAAAGGAAAGATAGCATTATTATATGATTTTAAATGAGTGTAAATTTACAACATGAGAAACTGCTTGCGTTTATCAAAAATAACCGAATGCAATCCAGAATACATTTAGCAAAGAATTCTAAATATTGGTTATGTAATTCACTTTGGGATTTCGAAACTACTTAAATCTACCTTTTTAACACGTTCGCTGCCACTCACGCGCCAGCGCGTGATGTGGGGTGATGTCCAATAGCCAGTCACGCGCTGGCGCGGGAAAATTTCACTGATTCTTTCACTGATCTTTGATCACAAATCTTTCACTGATTCTTTGTTATAAAAAGTAAATCGGCTTCTGGGAAAAACCCACTTCTTCAGTGCGGCATTAACTGCCATCACATCTTCGTGTAAGCAGCAGCGAACGTGTTAACCGGTCTTTTTTTGTTACACACGCATTTATGAAGATAGACTCAAAAGTGTAGACAGAAATACAGAGGTTTATTGATCCATTATCACTTGTAGTTTATTTCAAAAGCAACAATAGTCAATAACAATACGTTCAATACTGTTTATACTGTATTGACACTAACCAATAGATATATGGATGCAGCCCTTCGTCTTTTCGCTTACTTTTGAGCTTATTCCATTATGATAATTTTAGGAATTTTCAAACTTTTTTTTTTTTTTTTTTTTTTTTTTTTTTTTTTTTTGAGGTTTTTACAAAAGTTTCTCTATGCAAATTATATTTTGATTGCGTTCATGTATTCATATTTTTAATTAAAGTTTACTTTTACTATGAATAACCTCTTGCTTCATTTTATGATTAAGGTAATCTTCATTGTTTTTCAATATGGTTACTTTTAAGCACAATAGTATACACAATAATATACTAGCGGACCCGACAGACGTTGTCCTGGCACCGACTCCAAAAAATCAAACAAATGTACATAAATATAACGCATGATAAATACTACGCTCTTAATTTAATTTATTATTACAATTATATAAGGAAATTATTTTTCACTACAGTAGTATTTAAAGTCGGTTCAATTTTTGATAGAAAAGTTTATTTTTATCTTTTTAGTTAAAAGTTAACGATTTTCTAAAGTCGGTTAATTAAAATACAGAAAAAAATATCATAAATCAAACGCGTATGTCAGGAGTGGGGTTCGAACACACGATCTCTTTCTTCGAGAATCAGAGCCTAAATCTGGCGCCTCAGACCGCTCAGCCATTCCGCCCGCACTCTGTTCAGCGAACTTATTCAACATTTTTAATTAGCAAAAAATCACTAACTATTAGTTTTTGCTTAATTACTAAAAAGTACTGAATCAATTTCGATGTGAATCTAAACCATTCTCGAATCCACTGGAACACACACAAAAAATTTCATTAAAATCGGTCCAGTCGTTTAGGAGGAGTTCAGTGACATGTACACGAACAGAAGATTTATATATATAAAGATTTTCTGGGGTTATAGATACTAGGAGATTTTATTGCTTCAGTGATATAATTTTTAAGTTATATTTTCGCGCAACATTGGATAATTCGAACTTATATCTGAGAACTTTTGAGTTTGAATTAGCGAGCATCCACTGTATAAGACTATTAAAGAGAAGAATTCTTGACTATAAGTTAATTTTTGAGAAACAATGTACTTTAATCTCTTCGTCCCCTGGGTCCACAAATGTAGACCTCCATTCTTTTCTCATTTATTAATGATACTCAAACATAATTGCAAATTTAATCTTAGAATGATGCTTCCAGATACGAAATAATCCAAATAGACTAAAATTGTTGCTCTGAAGTCAAAATGGAGAAGAAATAATTCAGCAGCTTGGAAAAAATTATAACTGTTTCTGTAAGTAATCTTTGCATTTATTCATACAAAGCCTGAATAAAAAATACATTTATTCTACGAAATGCCATTAAAAATACTTTTTGAAAACAAAAAATGATTAAGTTATTGATAAAAAAATTCTTTTAATTATGAAATGACGAAACAATAAATAATTATTCCAATTATCTCGAAGAAATGTTTTTTATTGATATCTAATTAAACCTTACTATATTTGGAAGAAAAATTGAAATGATGTTATCTTTGTAATTCATTCAAAAGTTTTCTACATAAAAACAAATTTTCATTTATTATGAGGTTATTTTCATCCACATTATTATTTTTTTCACTCAATGTATGACAAGTGTTATTAAAAAAATAAATTATAAAATATGTAAATCTTCTTTCAGGATGAAGTTAAAATAACATGTATGAAAAACGAAGAAAAAAAATGTTAATAACATGTCAGAATAAATTGTAAAATGTATGAAAATCTAGCTCAGGTTTTATCCATTCAATCTTTTTTATCATTAATTTTTGCATTTCTAACCTTGTAAAATAATATATAGCATTATAATTTTGTTACTTTTTTTCTGTGAAAAATTTTCCGCTTTCAAAAAATATGCCTCTCTTCTCTTTATAATGGATTTCTGCCAATAATAATTTTGTAATGGGTTTTGCAAACTGCGAAAATAAAGAAAAAATGAAAGAAAGAAATCATTTTACTTGTTGCCGAATATTCTTGACAGTCTAACCTTGAAGTCTGATTACTGGTTCTTTCTCTAAAGATTTGTAATTTTGTTTCTCTTAAAGGTGCCCTTTCTTCATCCTCCCCCTCTCTTTTGGTAAGAATTCGTGGTTATAAAAGGGTGTCGTAAATAGGGATTGGCGATTGTACGAGCGTTCGATTCGATCTGCTGCTTCTTTTCTTTTTACAGCAACCCTGTTTTCCAGGTGGCATTTTTTCCCTTTATCGTCCTTTTCAACAAAAAAAAGTTTTTTAGTGCGGGGAGGGAGTAGAACCGTCCAATGACCTTCTTTCCATTTTTTTATAAACCGTTTTCCACTGTACACATACACACCCTTTCCCGTTACTTGTTAGAAAAATACTTTTTTCCCCATTTTGCTTTTTATAGATAGCGAGATTTTTAATCTTTTTGCAGCAGATGGGTTCTTATAACGGCTCCCCCTCCCCTCATCGTAAACTTGTAAATTTAAAAAAAAAATGTATATTACTCTAGGTTAGTTATAATGCCAAGAAAATGTTGCCCCTTCCAATCCCCTACCAAGCTTATTGTTTAAGCCTTATTCATATTTGCTACGTGCTTGAATTGCTGCTTTTTTCACTCTTTTTTTTCGGAAGAGAGAGATGGGGATAGTGTTCGCGGAATGAGTCATGATTTAAGTAAATTATGATCATCTTAGTCACTGATAAATAGTGACATTCTCCACCTAGATGTATAATACAAAAAACAGAGAGTATCATTTCATATTTTTTATGTTATTGCATTTTCCCCCCTCTTTTTTTTAGAAATACTTACGTTTTCATTTTTCATTTAATTAAAAAAGGAGAAATGTATAGATTTTGCTATCATCAAACTCCTTTTCATCTTTTTCATCAACAGTATGTTTTTTAACCCTTTCAAACAATGTTGTATAAAAAATGTCTCATTGGGATTTTAGAAAAAAATGTATAAAAACTTTATAATCATATAAATTTCAAACTTTAGAGCTTTTTGAATATTTAAGATTTCAAGGTAATAATATTGACGTAAAATTACCCATTTCAAAACTCTGAAGGATAATTTTTTATGCGGTTGTATTTGTAAGATTATTTGAATAAATTAAAGTATGTTTCCTTCATTAATATTCTGCCTATTCAAAGCTATTTGAATTATAAGCACTTAAATTTTATTCTTACATGATTTGGCGTAAATATTTAATTGGATTGATTCTTCTTTTACTGCAATAAGTACAATGGAGATTTTTTTAAAAGATACAAACTAAGAAAGGGAGATTTTTTTTTAAAGATACAAACTAAGAAAGGGAGATTTTTTTTTAAAGATACAAACTAAGAAAAGTACAAACTGGCTTTTCCTTTAGCTTGGAAGAAATTTTTTCGTTTAATATTAATCCTTGTAAGTAACAATTCTTTGAGAATTTTTAACCTGTATAATTAAATTTACTGTAATGATCCTAAGATTATTAGGATATGATTGATGCAATTCATCAACATGGAACTCTATACCAACATATTTTATCACAATAATATTTTTAAAAATCTTATATTGATTTTTACTTGATTGAAAGACAAATTATACGTAAGATACAAATTCCAAAAGTTCCATTACTTGTCAAATAATTCCCCCCCCCCCCCCCGATTTGCTTATTATAGACAGCGAGAATTTTATGTTTCTTCTTTATTTTTGTGTTTGTGATTTATTTTCGAATAAAAAACGCGGGGATTTTCTTAATAGAAATGTATTCCTAGCAAAAAGGACTGACAGCTGACGATGGGGCATAAATGAAATTGACAGTTGTAGAATGTATGATTCAAAAGCCAGTTTAATTCCCCTCCCCTCCTACATAAAGGACTTACTTTAATCACTTTAAAGTATTCTATAAAAGTAGGTCAAATACAACTTAACTCATTCAAGTCATATAACTTTCTTTGTACAGGAAAAATGCTTTTTATTTAAAAAGTTCAAAGGTAGTTATCCATTTGTAAAAAAAAAAAAAAAAAAAAAAAAAGGTTTACTGAAATTTAAGAAATATGAGAGTATTTATTTTGCGTATTATTAATATTACACTAGGCTATGAATTTTTTTTTAAACTTTTAAAAGTTATATTGCAACATGATTAACAAATGATTAAAATGATAACAACTTTCCAGTATTCTTTTTTACATTTTGTATTGTTATAATACTGTCTTCTTGCAAGTAGAGATTACTTTTAAGATTAGAGAATAAAACACATATTTTACAAAAATAAAATAAATAAATAAATAAAATAAAAACAGCTTTGACTAAGATGTATGTAATTTTAAACGATTTTTTTTCTTTATTGCTAGATGCTAAAAAAAATATTTGAATGTAATGGCATATATTATCATTATTCCAGCGAAATAATAACAAAATTAATTATGAAAACATGCATTATTATTAGGGCCATAGGATTAAGAGATTCATTTTATTTACTCAAAACTGCATGTATACCGACACCAAGTGATTCTTGAAAAATGATATACTTTTGTCATTTTCCCAAATTTGTGACCTCTCACATAGGTTTGTGTCCAACTTACTGAGTTTTCCTTGTAAATCTTTGGTTTACAATGAAATTCAATAGACGCATCCAAAGGTTTTTCACCATTTCCCAAAATATGATTTTCTGGATAAGGCGAGTTTGGAAACTGATTTTCTCATACGTATTATGTAGGTGTTAGATTACCACACTGCGGGATTTTTAGTCACAATAACCAGTAATTCACATTTAGCAATATCTAACCGCATTTAATACATTGTTAAACATTTTCTGCGAAATTACAGGTAATCCATTATCTTAAGTCTTATGTAAAATTACAGAGATCTGAAAAACAGAAATAGAGAATAGAGAAGTTATTGCGTAACGTTACAATAGACTCTGTAAATTATATTGTTAAAAATACACAAGACGATGTAAATTTATTTTTAAGATTAGTAATTAAATAGCTTTCAAAATTAGTTTAAGTAATATATTCACAGTTTTTTTTTTTTTTTTTGAAAGAAAGAATTTGAATAAAATTCATTTTTTACAACAATAATACTTTAGAGATTTTTTTAAATTGTCGCACACTATTTATTTTTTAATGCGCTAATTTTTTAAAAGAATATTTTAGTAAGAAGTAAGAGAGAATTAATATATTTTTATAACGCATTTAACAGTGAAATAATAATAATAATCATAATAATAGCATTCTAATAATTATAACTACTTTGAAATAATCCTACGTAATTTATTTCTAACATTACCAAGCTTCTGGCGTCTGGTGAAGCAAACAACAAAAAAGTGATTGTCGATAAAAATCCCCACTAATTCCGAGCAGATTTTTTTTTGTATTTCTAAATTATTCTAAGGTTTTTTTTTTTTTTTCAATTTTTAAATTAAATTTTCTTTTTTATTATTTCTAATAAAATTGGAAAGGAATTAAAACGTGAGTATTTTGAATTATGAATTTTAACAAATATAAAAGCATCTTTAAGTAAAGGCGTGGAAGTCCCTGAAGGAAATATGATAAAAAATAAGAGAAATGTCAGTAAAATGATGAACGAGAATCTCGATTGGAAGCATTAAATGTATCCGCTCACCTTCGGAAGTGATTTTTTAAATGTTTCCCTGTAATTATCTATAAATGTCATTTACCTTAAAATTTAAAATATATATATATAAATTTTAGCAATTACCCAAAAACAATTTTTAAAAGAGAAAAAAAAATATCAAAAATTGACATTTCCGGAAAACGTGATAACTCAAAAATAAAAACACAATAAAATATTTACATTTTGTAAATTGTATAATAAACAGAAGAATTTTCTCTACGACTTAAACTATACACAATTTAATCGCATCTCTATCTCAGCCGATATGGCAATTAAAATACTAATGTAATGCAAAATTCACAAAATTTGTCTCAAGGTTATCATTTATACCAGTGTAAATATAAAACTATTTAATATATTATCATGAGTGTAGTCTATTCCCTCAAAAAACATTCGTAAAACAAATACAGAAAATTTCGCGGCATTTCATGCATAATATTAGGTAGCTTTCATTACAGACATTTTGAAACGATCTAATTTTTGTCACGTGATAACACGCGTATTTATGAACCGATTTCAATGAAACTTGGTATGTACATAGTACATACAAATGTCTCGACCGAGTTCGTTGGCCAGCATCATCCGCCATTTTGTTTCAAAATGGTGGCCATTTTAAATTTAAAAAAAAAAATTAAAATTTAAAATTAAATGCGAAAAAATCAAAATTTGAAAAATATTTTTCTTTTACGTGTTAGAACTTAAAACATTAATTCCAGAACACTTTTTATTTTGTCTATATCTTACAAAATGATTGAGTTATAGCACTTTGAATTTTTCTTATGTCTGACATTTTGAAACGATCTGATTTTTGTCACGTGATAACACGCGTATTTATGAACCGATTTCAATGAAACTTAGTATGTACATAGCACATACAAATGTCTCGACCGAGTTCGTTAGCCAGCATCATCCACCATTTTGTTTCAAAATGGTGGCCATTTTAAATTTTTTAAAAAATTCAAAATTTAAAATTAAATGCGAAAAAATTAAAAGTTGAAAAATATTTTTCTTTTACGTGTTAGAACTTAAAACAACGATTCTAGAACACTTTTTATTTTGTCTATATCTTAAAAAATGATTGAGTTATAGCACTTTGAATTTTGCTTATGGCTGACATTTTGAAACGGTCTGATTTGAACGATCCACAATGTTGCTTTAAAATTGCATACACTTTATGATATCGTGGAATTTGGTGACTCTCTAAATCGCTTAAAATAAAACCAGGTTGAATAAAAGATGACTAATTTCTAAAAATTCCTATTAATAATCAGTCTTGACAAAAACTAGTATTCAATCTTATAAAATCACTAATTTTATAAGATTATTTCCACTAATTTGAGCTTAGTATTTTTAAACAATGTAACTTACCTTAAAATAAATAAATAAATACATAAGTATATGAAAGCTACCTCTTCCTCCCGGCATTGCCGGAAGGACTTTTTTGTTTTAGGATTTTTTGTGCATGGTAAAAATCTGAAAAACTCCATTTTGAGAAAAAGTTAAAAATAACTTTAAAACTCAATTCAAAAGCTGTAAATAGATGTAATTTTAAATGCCTGTAACTCGGCTCCTATTTTAAATGCAGGCAAATTCTAAGCACATTTCGATAGACCAAAGATTCAATTTCAATATTATTGCAAAAATGAAAAATCGATATTTTGATCGAAAATTACGTTTTAAATGGTGTTCGGTTCGGATATCTTAACTGAGAACTAGTGTAAATTTATGTACAGTCTCGCCTTTTTCTGTGTTTTTACAGAAATTTTCTACTGTGTAATATAAAAGAAATATTTTAAATTTTGGCAGACTTACTTTTCTAATTTTTTTCTAAATATTTGTTTTAAAATATATTTTATATTTATTCAGACAAAAACTTAAATATTTAACTCAAACTTAACTTTATATATATTTTTTCCCTTCGATATATTTTTATTCTATAACCGAAGTCGAATTCAGTGTTATTTATCCATGAGTGATCAATTTAAAGGGTAGAAATGTTGATGAAAAAGATAAGAAGAAAAGCTATTAGAATTATCAACAACTGTAAGTAAAGCAGATGGGTTTTAACACAAGTTTTTAAACCTTAATGTATATTTTCCAATCGCTTAATCTCAGAAAAAATTCCAGACATTTAACAATAAGTTTTTCATTTCTGAATAAGATGCATTACGGATTCATGTACAGAATCAATCAACCACTGTACTTACTACTGTTGGTTGGGAGTATTATTCGGGTTTTCAAAGCTTTTTTTTCTTAACTCTGACATAAAAAATAAAAGAGTTGTAACTCAATTCTATTGTTACGTTGAAACTTGAATTTTCAAGGATATTATCTATGCATCCAGACAATATGTAGAGCATTTGATTTCTCTGAAGCGCACCATATTGTAGCCAACGTGAATGGAAAAGCATATATGTATACATAAAGAAAGTTTTTATTAGTACCAAACAATATTTAGATACATGAGAAAGTGGCAACGTCCTTTAATCACGTGAGAAATCTTTAGAATATATCATTTTAGAAATGAATTTCATCCTTCTTAACCGAAGCATAAATATTTGCAAGATAATATAAAAACAGGAAAAAGAAAGATTAAAAAACTTAACTTTGTGCATTTAGAACTTAAATAAGCAGGTGCATTTTGGAATGTAATGCAGTCAGAGAGAGGAGAAAGAGAGAGAAAGATAGAACACTCCATGCAATTTAATCATCAAATTATCATAGAAGAAAACGGAAATAGTCATTCGACTGTAAATCTATTTCTTCTTTCAAGTTATGCTAAAAAAAAAGCCATTTGGTGTTGTTGGATTCTCTTCTTAGTCCACAAAACTTTGAAGAATAATTCCTTACTTCAGTATGCTGCTACCACCGGTATAATCACGTAATATCGGGCAATTATGAGAGGAAGACTAACTCTTTCAACTAAAGTGAATAAACAATATATTTATACAATATTTACAAAAAATAAGTCAATATTTATGCATAACAATTTATACATAACTATAAAAATGATTCAAATACTTATTTTGCGTGAAATAAGGATAACGTTAAACACAAAAACATAATTGATATGCAATAACAGTAAAATATTCATATGAAAGAGCAGTTGAAAAAAATAGTAATTTGGAAGTTGAAATGGAATATAATAGAGTTGGCTTTAAATCTTATCTTTACCTTATGAACACAAAATAACTTCAAAATTTAATTTGCTGATTTTTAATGCTCTGTTTAATTTTACCAAAATGTGTGATGCCACATTTTTTTTTTTACCCTCTCCAACCCTCCTTGTCACAAACGGTCACAATTTCACGAATCCCCCTCCCCTCCTCCAAGTGTAACATCATTTATGGACAGTCCCTAAAAGTAATTCCCGTTAAGCACGTTTGTGTTATGATTTCGGGTTTGATTGTAATCTGTATATAGTTCAATGTAACAATAAGTAATATTTCCGTTCTAGTTTTTCCGCCAAATGTATACAGGGTTCGTACGGATCCTGGAATTTCATGACAAGGAAATTGTTTGGTACCAGTATTTTCTTACAGAAGATCTGTAATTAAATAAAGGGATATTTCGCACGTTTAAACTAGATTTATTTTTTCGTAAAATAATACTGGCACATCACATGAGAAATAACGGTACCCGTACGAACCATGGTATAATGGCAATTACTGGGATAATGTTTTTTGGAAAATTACGATTTTGAATTTAGAAAATGAAAAGTACCTACTTAGTAAACTATAGCAATCATTTATGTTTGGTGAAGTACATTGTTTTCAATCGACTTTCTTGACGGATAAATATCACTAAAATAATAAACTGAGGACTGTTGAATCAGTATTACAAGCACAACAGAAAAAAAAGAACAAAAAAAATTAATTACATATATATATATAATTAATTTTTAATTTCTTTAAATATTACCAAATGCTTTAGGAAATAAATTTAAGATAAATTGATACAAAATACGTATGGATAAATTAGGATAAAATAGTAAACAAAAATCCTAAAAGTGCTTTATTGAAAAAAATATATCTTCTTACACTTTTTGTATAAAAATGCACTTTTTGGAAAGATATTTATACATTAAAATTCAACAAATTTAGTTTTTGTTTTTGTTATCTTTGCTGCTTTACAAATTTAACGTCTGTATTATAATTAAAAAAAAAAAAAATTGGAAGTACTAAGAAATTTTATTTTTGTGGGAAAAATATTTATTTTGACATGCGCCAGCTTATTAAGAACCATCAATTCAGTTATATAGTTATTTTTAAAGATAGTCTATCTTTTAAATTAGTTAATATTCAAATATTTGACATAAAATATTTAGAAGCATTTCTGCAATATTTATTTTGAATACATAAAATTAATGAAAATAAACAAGGCTAGCCACTATTTGTAGCATTTTTCTCTATTCATCTGAATTCACATTACATAAAAATGTCTTTTCTTGTATGCTAATTTATGACTCGAATAATTTTGAACTAAGGTACCCTGGGGTAATAACGCCAGACGGGGTAATAACGCCAAGTGCTAATATTTTGCATAATTATGAAATAATCTGGTAAATGACACCCATGTGTTCTGCGCAGAAGGGTTTTGAGTCATATAAATCGCAAAAAACAGCTTCAAGTTAATTTGTTTCATTTTTAGGTCTTATTGTTTTTACAAGCAACTAAAATTAACGCTTGATCTAAAATTTGCGAGATACGTTTTGTGATATGAAGACTATTTTTTTTATCCGGAAATACTTTGTTAATTACATAAATTTGTAGTACATTTCATGGCCTTTCAAAATGTTGTTGAAGATTTTGGATATCTTCTCGAGATAATTTGTAATTTAAAATGTACAGCGCAATAACTATAACGGGGTAATAACGCCAATCCTTGCAATTTTTACCCCGGTTGATTCCCTACAGTGGCAGAGCTACATCCTAAATACTAATTCAAATAAACACAGTTAAAACTGTGCAATGTTTCTTATAATTCTATTTAAACGCTCCTTTTTAAGCAAAAAGAAGCTCACGGTCTGATATTCTTTTGCCTCCCCCCCTCCCCACACCACACCTTTATTTTTCTTACACTTTCACGAAAAAATGAACATTTTCAATAGCTTAGGATGCAATTTGTCAATTTTTAGAGCTGAGAGTTTGTATTTTTAGAATTGGGCAATCTACATGCAATTAATCCAACTTATTTCATAGTTTTGTTTGCATGGCGTTATTACCCATATAGGTGGGTAATAACGCCAAATAGCATTGGTCAAGAAATCACGCCATTACATTTTATGTATTCATATCTGTTAAATCATTTTTTTTATATAGATAGTCAATGAGTTGCTGTATCAAATCATATATTTGTTTGAAAAATACAAACTAAAACTGAGCCGTGAAAATTGCTAGAACCTTAACGTGGCGTTATTACCCCAGGGTACCTTATAATAATTCAAAATTAATAATAAAATTATATTTAGAAATATTGTATTTTTCTAAATAACTCATGTTATCAGTAGTCATGTTAATGATTCAAATGGATTTAGACAAATTTCTTTTTCTGTTTGATTAAAATATCATATATTTACTTTAAAAAATCATGTGAATATCGATTTTAAATATTTGTTTTTTCTTTATATATTATTGTTTTAACACAATCAAACTAATTGACAAATTTATGATATGTATTGAATTTTTCAAACTGAGTGAACAATTACCCAGGCCATGAATCGAACCCAGATCCTTGGCTTACAATGTCAATGATTTTAACGTTTAAGCTAACTAAACGACAACTGGTGGGCATCTTTCTCTCACATAACCTTATTGGTCATAACATCTGGCCTGTCATTTAGACAGCTCGACGGCAAGGCAATCTTATCATAACAACAGGCCTCACAATTATTAAGTTTCCTTTGTTTTTTTAGTGCGCATGGTCAGAAACCACATTAAATGCCCGTTGTTAGTGTCATCTAATGTGAGAAACTGAAATATTCTCCATTTTTTTCCGATGAATTTGTTTATGGAGCATAACCAGTAGTATATACCAGGTGGCTGTACTTACGGGACAAAATCATATAATAAGTTGGCAACTATGGGGATATTTTGACAAATAGACCTTCTAATTTTCGAGGCCCGTTATTATGATAAGGTGGCCTTACTCGACAGAATAAACCACAGGTAAAGGATCTCTATATAACAATGGGTATGTAGATAGACTATTATTTTAACACAATCAAACTCTTTGGCAAATTTATCATACGAATTGAATATTTCTAACTGAGCGAAAAATTGCCCAGACCAGGAATCGAACCCACATCCTTGGCTTACAAGGCCAATGTTTTACCATAGATTAATTTTTAAACACGATTATTCAATCGGTAAATTAATTATAACAGATGTAATTTTTCCATTTTTGAATTTTGAGTGAAAAAAGTCCGGGCCAGGATTCGAACTAGGGATGTATTGGCTGAAGCCACCAATGCTCTACCAACTGAGCTATCCCGGACACGAACACTGGAGGACTATTTCACCCAAATTAACCTCAACGATCACTTTATCTGGTCTGATACTCTGGATCAGCTCCACAGAATAAATCGAAGGTCAATATATGGAACTGCAGAAAATCGCTGCATACGAAATTACAATAGATTAATTTTTAAACATGATTATTCAATCGGTTACCCATCCCTAGTTCGAATCCTGGCCCGGACATTTTTCACCCAAAAATTCAAAAATGGAAAAATTACATCTGCTATAATTAATTTACCGATTGAATAATCGTGTTTAAAAATTAATCTATTGTAATTTCGTATGCAGCGATTTTCTGCAGTTCCATATATTGACCTTCGATTTATTCTGTGGGGCTGATCCAGAGTATCAGACCAGATAAAGTGATCGTTGAGGTTAATTTGGGTGAAATAGTCCTCCTATGTTCGTGTCCGGGATAGCTCAGTTGGTAGAGCATTGCGGCTTCAGCCAATACATCCCTGGTTCGAATTCTGGCCCGGACTTTTTTCCACCCAAAAATTCAAAAATGGAAAAATTACATCTGTTACAATGCTTTTACCGTTTAAATTAACTGGGCGACAACCGGCAGACATGTTTTGTTCAGATAACCTTATTGGTCATAAAACCTAATCTCTCATTTAGAGAGCTAGGCAGAATAAACTGCAGGTAAAGGAACTCGATATAACGATGGATTTTTAGGTATACGATTATTTTAACACGATTATTTTAATAGAATTATTTTTTGCAAATTTTAAATTCTGAATTCGTAATCCAAATTTATATAATGACAAAAAATATTCACTTATTTGTCATACTTTTCGGGATCTACTTATATTGTTTGGATATATTTCTGTTCAGGCAAGTTCCATGGATTTTTGTAGTGTAAATCACACAGAGATAAATGCAATGTTTGCTGGCCACCATTATTTTAAAATAATGCTTGGCCTTATTGAATTATATATGTATATATCCGATCTCCGACAAAATGAGTCACATTTTTCCTTTCTAAAATACCGATTTCTAAAAATCATAGCAGCATGTGAATTACACATTACAATTACTCATGGAAATAGCCTTTAAAAATATAAAATCATGCCTCAATCATACGTATATGGGTGATTCTCAAAATAGGGGACAATTTATGTCTTTCGGCATACAAAAAAAATTGAGAGGTTTTCTGTCATGTTTTTATATTTAGATATGTTTGTCTTAATATTATTCATTATTTGTATGCAAGAATTACTCATTTTTTAGCTAAAAACACATTAAAATAACAGAATAAATGTTCAAAATGTCATTAGCATGGATGTCCACAGCAACTGTGCCTTGTGTATACTAGCATTTTTCAAGACTTAATATCATGTTTATAAAATAAAACAAATGTTATTCTTTCTTTAAATTAATCAAGGAGAGGATTTATCCAATAAATTTCTTTTTAAAAATAAAATTATAGTATATAAAAAAAGAATTAAAGTTTGTCCTCCATATTCTATTTTCAAAACAAGATCATACTATTACAGCTGGTTATTAATCAAAATTTCATTTTCACATATGACAATAGTTTGAAAATATAAAGTTTCTCCATGGCAACAAGTAGCCATTATATCCCAGCCTGAAAATAGAAGCATGTATTGTATTTTAAGAATATAAGTTGAATATTAGGGGAGTACATCAATTGTATGTCATTAGAATGGATAATAATTTTCATGTTTATTTTATAGTTAAAATTTTTATTTTACTTATTTGCATAGAACGTTTGTGTTTTAAAAAGCCTCAGAAAGGACTATTGCATTGTGATTATATTATGGCTCATAATCTTATTTAAATTAAAATTTGTCATTAGCATGGACAAATATCAGTGTCATTAGCATGGTCTTTCTGTCCATGCTAAAGACTCCTATGTGCATAAATGTAACCAGTGCTTATATTGTACCCTTTATAAAGTTTAATTTTACATATAAATTTAGGTATTACATTTATTATCCCTAAAATATGCATTAAATCTGTAGGAAAATCACTAAGACAGCTTCTTGCATTGTTACTGTCAGAATGTTGCTCATGGAAACAATGTTTGCTCTTTGGTAATGATTTTATTCTCCTTATATGTATATATGTAAAAATGGAAACCATTTGCTGAAAAGGAAGGCTAATAAATATAGAAAAAATTATTTAAACAGGAAGAAAATAAAAATTTCTTAATTTATTTATACCATGCAAATTTTTTTGTCATTAGCATGGCTCAAAAAATACTAATTATTTTTTTAAAGTTAATTTTTAAATATTTAGCTCTGCTGACTACATGTAAAGTATATCTAATACTATATTAACAAAACCTATTTTTTTCAGAAATTTTGCTAACAGTAATTTTTTTAAGATTTCATTTTTGAAATCGTCCCCTATTTTGAGAATCATCCATATACAGAGTTCGTACATTCCTTACTTTTTTTAAGGACTCTGACACCACTACTAATGATAAGAAAATTTAATTTTAAAGAAACAGAATGCCGAACCACCGCCTATACTCTCAAATTTCGCAATGTTTTTCTCCATTGAAATCCTTTGAAAATACTGTTAAATTTTATTGGTACAGAGGTGCGAATCCTGTATATATCATCGAGAATATACTCTATTAAAAGCAGCCGGACTCCAAATATTAGGTGCTTTTGCAAAGACTTTCCTTTAACACTAGAGCCGTGGCGACGGGTCATTTTGACCCGTATCGTATGGAGAGATGTCGATTCAAACCAGAAATATCTTTATAAAATAAGTTAAATATATGCTGAGCAAAAATGTTTTCAATAAATAAAATAAACAGTTTTAAATGAAAATTCCGTTGAGAAATATTTTTATAAAGCTTGCATGAATTTTCCTGCGATTCTCGTGTTAAAAACATAAAATCAAAACAGACAGTACATAGCATGCCCAGTGTACGTTACCGAAGGCAGAGGGGTCTCTAATACTAAATTCATTTGAATAAATTTTAATTTAAGAATATTAAATCATGTACAGAAACATATAAAATAATTCAGTGCTGATTTTAGGCATATTTTATTATCAAGGATCTCGGTAACGCAGGGCAAGCAAACAAATTTAATAAATTTGTATCAAAATAATTTATATAATTAAATTACACCCACTATCGAGAGTCATAGTAAATGAATAATATAAACTTATATGACTTTCTTTAATATTTCTTTAAAAGATACAGTATTGCAAAGTGTTGTCGGATAATAACAAAATAATTACAAAATGACGCAAAAGTCAACAAGTTTAACTTAAATATTAAGCTTCATTCTTCCCGCTTTTCTCCTCGGATTAGTTTCCGCAACTTATTTACATTTCATAGGATGACGAATAGATGAAATTACGCAACCAGGCAAAGTTAAATTATCAAGTTATTTATTTAAACATATAATGATGAAATTATATAATCTATTATGAGATGAAGATATTTTTTTCTGTTTGCTATTTAATGAATAACATAATTCAGAACTTCAATAAGTGTAATAAGTAATAATAATAATCTTTTAAAACTATTTTTAATAACTCAATTACATAAGAAGCAGTCATATGAATGCATCAGATGAATTAAGATAATTTTCTTTAATATTTCTTTTTAAAAAGATTAAAAAAGAAGCCGAATTTTGAATTTGATAGTAAATTTTATTTTCTCATTTTTTACGTCAAATCTCTTCCCGCTACTTATCTCTTTTCACTCTGTTGATCAAATGAAATCATGCTATCAAATTAGGTGATATTATGACGATATTATATAATCAGATGGTGGTGCAATTATGTAATCAAGTAATATTATGAAATTCTGTCATCAATTATGAGATGACGATATTTTCTGCTTGCTACTAACCCTGCCACGTATGGTGTTTGCATGGCGTGAGCATTTATTTAAAATTCTAAAATGCCAAATGTCCCCCAGAATTTTTGTATTTGATTTTTTGTTATACTGTACACGGAAAAACCCTTTTATTTTCAAATGATTTTTTTTTCATAAATTCTGGTCTCATTTAATTATTTCAACATTTCAGTAGGAGAACTGAATTTATTTAGTTTATTTATCATAAAAAATAATTAATAAATTAAAAATACATAAACATTTTTATAAAAAGGATTCATATTTCAACAGTCATGGTAATACATCAGATAATGTAAACTAACTTTCTTCAATATATTTTTTAAAGACTCAAATTCACAAAAGCATTTGTCGAAAAAATACGAAATAACTGCAAAATGATGTGAAAATCAACAAGTTTAACTTCAATGTTAAACTTCATTCTCCCTCTTTTCAGCTTAAATCACTTTCCGCAACTTGTCTGGGATGAAGATCCTTTTTCAAGAAAGTTGATTTGACAGCTGAGATGATCTCCTTCTTAGAGGGAAGACTAATTCACTCGACAATCATGGGATGTCTATAATGATGGATTGCAGAAGATCAAGAAACAGCGGTAGAAATATGTCGCTTTACAAGACATCCAAATTCAAAAGATTTAATTTTAACAGAAAAATTGTGTACGTATTTGAAAAAAATAAAAAATAAATATTCAATGCTTTTTTTTTTTTTTTTTTTTTTTTTTGTAATAAATATGGACTTTTTCACTTGTAAAATGATTCATTCATTTAAAAATTTGCAGAGCCATACTATAATTGAAATATGTATTTATTGCACTAAAAATATGAATTAGATTGCGAAATATCCAAAGCGAAGTTTTACAAAATACGTAAATAAAATGTGAAAACTCGCCTAATTTTGAGAAATATAAATTTTCAGATTAAATTTTACAAATTATCCCTTTAAAATGTTTCTTTTTAACACTTTCCAACAAAGTTGCAAAGTGTTTATGCATTCGATTTGTGTGCCCGTCTGTCCGACTGACCGTCTGGCAGTCTGTCCACGCTCTAACTCCCGTAAATATACTCGGATTATTATGCAATTGGTAAACCTTATTTAGAGTGTCCTAAGCATCTTTGGTATTGTATATGAAGTATATGGAATTAATAGTTCATTTGAAGGGGCACCCAAAATAATTCCATTACATTATGGTCTATGGGAAAAAATCGCTTTTAAAGTACTTTAATGGCATTACACTATCGTAAATGCATTGAAACTGAAACAAACCATTAAATTTCATTACGATTACGTTAGAACAGGAGATTCTTAGCCTTTTAAATCCATTTACATGGACACACAAAAGAAATAGATTACAATACTTAAGTAATGATTGCTGGACATGTGATTACAATTTTGGCATGCGCTTTTAAATTTAACTTTTTTTAGGTGTGTTCGTACTTATATAAATTCGTAGAAACTATAATCGTTGTCTGTCCCGTCCATCTGTCAGACAGCATACAACAGCACAAAAACCACCCAGCCGAATCGTTTCAAATTTAAATACTTATTTGTTGCAAAATTTTGTTCTATTATATCAAATTTTAATAAAACCAGATATATATTTCAAATTCAGGGACATTTAAGAATATACTGTAGCATTACGGCCGATGATATCAAATAGTTTCAAGTGCTCTTCTATAACATTACACCCGTCGAAGCACAATGAAATCGATATGCTTTTATGAAAGGCATTAAAATATACATTTTTAAAGTATGCCGCACAAAAAATATTTATTTTTATTTATAGGGCTATACAAAATAATTCTGTTACATAATAGTGTAAAGGAGGGAGGCCTTATTTGAAGCATATTTTAATTATGTTAAACTATTTCACATGTAATAAAATTGATATATGTTGCTTAGGTTTACTACAAGCTATTTCCTGTGTAATAGAAAATGAGTTTTAATATTGTCGAATTAGATATAATATTTTAACTTATTAAATAGTGCGCATTTGTTACGCTATTCTTGTTGGTTAATGTGTTGGAAAGTGCTTCATAATCTATTCTTGATGCATGAATTTTTCCTTCTTGTTTATTACGATGAATTGAATAGACAGAAATGTACTTTAGGAATTTTTCTAGCTGAAAAATAATTTTTTTACGATAAAAGTAATTGATAAATGTATTTTTAAAAATATGAATTATAACATACATTGTTTTTTGTTATAAAAGGAATCACCATCGTCTATAATATGGTTAAGAAAGTTTGTATTTCTTTCAAGTTATTAATTTTGAAGATATTATGAAAAGTTATTTTCTGAAGATCTAAGGCGCCGTACAGTGGGACCAAAACACTAAAAATAACCCAATATGTTTTTTCTTTTTAAATTATTTAGCGCCGGCCGATTCTTGTGTTTTAAGATCGTTTATAGTTAGATAACGCCCTGGCAGTTATTAGATATCTATAACGTTATCGATATCGTTATTCGATATCTATATCGATATCTATTATTTCCAAATAATACTCCCTCCACCCCCCACCGCCCCAGTAAAAAAGTTTGAGCTCGTACAGAGAAGACTAAAAGTAGGCTTTTTTAGGCTTTTGGAAATGAGTCAATTTCAACTGAATTTTGTTCCGCTTCTGTTCCTTTAATTTCATTGATAAAATTTTGATATTTTGTGTTTATTTACCTCTTATACAGAGGAGAAAAAAACCATAACTGATCCGTTCAAATATCTTGTTTACCATGTAAGGAATTAATTCATGTAGAGAATGTATTCAGTATTCACATTTTAAAATAGCAATTAAAATTGGATGCTTTCAAAAAACCTCTATTAGTCCGCAAAATGAATTTTGCGCACTTTCTGCAAATTCAAATTAGCGCAAATTTCCATTTGTAGTTCATAGAATTTTTTTCTCATTCTTATAAACTAAAATACACTGCAAAAAATTTTAGGAATGTTTCACACATGAAACGAAACGTTTAATTTCTGGAAGAAAAACAGGTTTTATTTTATTTTGTTTTGAATACGGAACATCTCAAAAAGGATCAGTAATCTCTTTGATACTATCCGAATTTTCAGCTTTTTCTCATTATTAAATTAAAATGTTTCATTTTCAAAATGAATCTATTGCCTTTTCTCAATTCTATTTCAGAAAAGGCAACTAGTTGCCGTTTCCGAAACGCAACCTGTGCAACTCTTTTTTACAGTGTATTTCAATATTTTTTACTTATGGCAATGAATGGCAGCATAAACTTTGGAAATCGGATATTACTTCTTACATGTTTCAATCAACCTTATACGTTGAAGTTGAAAGCAGGGGTATCAAACTTTGACCAACCTGATACTACTAAAATTTTATAATACTTGCCTTATCTAAGATAGCAAACCTCTGCGATTTAAGAAATAAATTTTTTCCATAAAATTTCCCTAGAATTTGGCGGACCACAGTTTGACATCCCTGGTTTAGAGTTTTATTCATTCCCAAAATAATGTAGTGCAGAAGATTTAGAACCTTTGTATGCATTTTTACATCTGTCTATAATATTGTTTTTGTTTAAAGTGTAAATTGCATGTAAACCTATTTTTTCAAGACTATAATGCATGAATTTGTTTGACAAAATTATGTCCTGACATGCCTTGTGTGCCCCGACCCAAGATAGATTTAATCAGACTGTGGCGCCGATAGACGGACAGACAAACCTAATTCATAAAATTTTCGATTAGGTTGAAAAATATTAATAAATGATTGGTTATTAAAGTTCAGAATATGTCATGCAAAAATCCACATATTTAAAAGTTAATATAACGTGTTAGAAAAGTCATAAACTATGCTTATCTTTATAGTCGAATAACTTGCATGCTCCCTAAAGAGAACAGGTTTAATATATTTTAAACACTAGGATCTCTCTAAAAATAACACAATACACAAGAAGCGTTTCTTCTTTTAAGTAGCCATATTTTTTTCCTTCACAACACACTTCTTTGTTAGCAAAAGCTTATTCCCAATCCCCCATTATCAATTATTGACGATGTTCTATAATCTTATTTCAATTTTAAATAATATATACTTTAAATAAGTTTAAATATTGTGTATGAGAAATTTAACAGAGCCGTTAGGCATTTATTATGAACCCATTTCTTTAGATGATATATATTCGGGAATTTACCAATTTTATCGGGTTGGTAGAACCACGTTTAACACGTTCAAGGGCGGTGTTACATTTTTGGATCACCTAATTTTAATTCCTAAATTCCTTTAATTCCATATTGACACCAGAATATCGGAACGAAAATTTTCTTTTTATTAAGAATGTTAATCAAAGCGTTTAATTATTGTAAATTAAATTGGTTTATAGATTCCGGTGTAATTTACTCTTTTCGACATTTTACGAATATAATTACCTTGCTCCTGAAAGATTAAATATTTCAAATACTTTTTTAGATTATGAGGATATCTAGCCAAGTATATGGCAAGATGCGTTCAATGCTTGAAATATTAAAAGAGTATGGCACCACTATTTCAGATTAGAAAATTTCTGTTAAATATTTAAATATCAGAGAAACTGTAGCCTCCTTATTAATTATTTTAACTGATTACATGGTTGGAACATGATCGGTCCCAGCAATATTTTTTTTTTTTTTTTTTCAAAATTCTATTTGTACCACATTTTGAAAAATAATTTCTCTCATACACTTATAATGAGAGTTTTTCAAGAGACGTCTATCCAAAGTTCGCACACTCCTTGGAATTTCCAAGGACTCTGGCACCACTATTAAAAATAAGAAAATTTACATTTAATTTTTAATCCACAACATTCGCAATACCCACCTTCATTCACAGATTTTACGCTATTTTTCTGCAGTGAAACACTTTGAAAATATTCTTAAAATTTAGTGGTAGAACTCTGCGAACCCTGCGTCTGTCACAAAAATTTTTTTGTAAATTTTTGTACTGAAAAGATAAATAGTTGAATATGTGGAATGTTTATGGCGATTAAATAAGGTAAACATTCAGTTAAAATTTTTTGATAGAACAGTACGTACCCTGTATAAGGCGATATACTTTAATTCTTTATTAATTTTAACAAGTTTATAACACAAAAAAAATTCGTATTTTTGATTATTTCAATGTCCCATCTACCCCATAACCTCCTCAGTCCTGATGTCAGCTGTAGGATATACTAAATAAAACACCCTTTAAATGATTTTAAATGCTTCTAGAATTATTATAATTATATCTAGACTTTTTTAACATATGCGTGCATATCACACGCATCGATATTTAGGCTGATGCCATTTTGCAGATCATTTATAATAATTTTAAACAGGTTTTTGTGGTCCCTCGTGATATTTGTCTCAGGACTGAGGAAGTTAATACCTGAAGATTTATTTTAATAGTATTTAAGTATCTCTACTCAAAATTTTGTACATTCTAATTTTATTACACAATATCTTTCTTTGCTAATAAATTGCATAATAGTTAAGTAACGGAATTTATTATTCATATATTTTACACATAATTTAATGATAAGTTTTGTAGACAAGATAACTAAACCATTACTTTCATAAAATAAATATTACTTATATGTATTATTTTTGATGATTAAAATTCGCTCTTAAATCTGTGCACTTTTAATACGTCAAAACGCCTCTATTTTTCTATCACTGTTTTTGTTATGATGGATGAAGCGACTAATCTTATACAATCTCTTACACTGATTTGAGAGTTACTTCAACTTCAGTTTGAAAAACGACCTTGGATTTATCGCTTATTCTTGAAGAAACCTGTACTGTACTTTATTCCATTAGTTTGGATTTCATAGGCTATTGAGGCGATAAATGTTTATTTAAACATTCTAATTATTTTTCACTGGGGCTTCTGGAAGTGATTAAGCGACATTAACGTGTCTCCTGAATTTTATATCTTCGAAAGGGTTAAGCGATTGTTCTCTAAAATGGATTGCCGATCATCTGAGTTTGCTTTAAAAATGCCGAATAAGCAACAAAATTTGTAACAAATTGTATATTCTAGTACGAAAGAAAAGTAAACAGATTTTTAGAGTAATCTCATTAGTACAGAAAACGAAGACAACAGTTATTGATTTGTAAAAAGAAAACTAAACCTCCGATATGATTTAGTCAGCAGAATCTCCGAAAACAAGAAAAGATTTCTTTGTTTTCCTAAGGATTCTCTTCAAGAAATATGACTTCCTTAGTCATTTAAAACTTGCTTATCTATCTCAAGGTTTTCATTTTCACTTATCACTTAAAGTGGTTAGTGTGATTTTTGACCTTCTGGGATAACCGCTAATCAGATTACATATAATTAGAGGTAATAAATTGAACGATAATCCCTTGTAATAGTACATACTTTTTATTACACAAAATTTGTCGAAAATTGATTTTTACGTCAAAAGTAGGAGAAATGAAAGACGCTGGAAATAGGGTGTGGATATTTAAATATATGCAAATGCGCATTCCGCAAAAATATGCCACAGCGTATTTTTAATTAAGTGTCTTTGATGATCAGTTATGCATCTGTATAAAGAGCTACTGGGAAAAGTTGATGTAAGTTTTGATGCACCAATATTTTTTTCTGGAAATATTTGTATACAATATCATACGTGTAATAAATATATGTAAAGCTTTATAGAGGAAAGTTGCATTAATTGTTTTATAGTTTAATGAAATTCAGAGGATTTTCTACAGAGAAGTGTTAAAACCAATAACAATTTTTTCGTTAAATTCCATTTTAATAAGTCTGCATAAATATTTATTAGGAATAGCAAGATAAATTGTTTTACAGGATCAGTGTGATTTTAAGTTTTTTTTCTCTCGAAGGAATCCTATACCTATCATGATCTGTATAGAAAATCATACATCTTGCATAAATAGTTAGTTACGGCAGAAAATTGTGTTGTTTCTTTCAGAAATTAAGTGTATTTTTTAAAAAAAAGTGCCAATGCCTGTTAGATTCTGAATATAAAATTAGAATAAATGTATAGAGATTTATTGCGGAAAAACAGGTAAATTAGTTATACAGGTTAAATGAAGAGATTTAAGTCCAGGGTTATTCAATGGAAAAAGTATACTGATATGATTAGAATCTAATAGAATGTGGATGCTTCTTATTTTTTTTCTAACTGAAATATTTATTTTACCCTTTAAGCACCGCACCCGATAAGTGTAGGCTATTTTTGTTTATTCCGATTTTTTGATTGCCACTGCTTTTTTTTTTTTTTTTTTTTTTTTTTTTTTTTTTTTTTAATAATGCATAATTAATTGAAATTATTTTTTATTTTTATATTTTTTATTTAATATTTTTTAATTGAAATAATTGTTTTATTTCATGGCAGATAAAGATGTGAGGAAAAAAAAACAGCTGGTGGGAATAGAATAATCTAGATAAAAAAAATAGTCTGCAATGCCCGTAAAAGTCACGGGAACTGAAATTAGTGATAGAAATTCAACGACTAACAAACAGAAAATATTTTTTTAACTTTCACACTTATGTATGAAATCGTTATTGTCATGATAGTTCTCTAGTATGGTATTTTTCTCAAGTAATACTAGTTAATTTTTAACATTTTAGAAATCTATTATATATTTAACGATGAGAACTTGCTATACACATTATCTTTGTACTTTTTTTCGTCATTATTATTTTAAATTTGTAAACCTTTAACTGATGTTACCGGTCTCAGAGACCGGTGCTTTTTTCATTTCTTATAGTTAACTACAAACATTACATAAAATTTGCTTCGCTTGGAAATTTAGTAGTATCATCAGAGACTTTTGAATAGATGAATTATTATTATAACAATCCTGTACAAAAATTTCAATAAAAAAACACCATCCTATAAGTTAATCGCGACTTTCATTCATCTTTCAATGACGTAGTCCGACAGACCGCTTCACAGTAGTTATGTCACAATTTCTCTCACACCAATTAAAGCTTAAGAGAAGTTTATAAAAAAAGGGTCTGTTTTACTATGTCCTTTTGTCGAAACTCTTTATTTCGAAGACGGTCAATAAGATTCCGGTGTCGAAAATTGATTTTTGCTTGAAATTTTAAAAGAAGAAAAAGTACTGCTGTCATACAAATCAATCCTTTATATGATGTACAAATGTTTCGAATACCTATGGAATCGTATATCAAAAAAACTTACAAGTGGGTAAGTGTCATCACAGATTACACAGAGAGTTTCGTTTAACATTGCATTCAAAACAACTTATCCTTTAATTAATAAATTCAAATTGTTAAGTATAATTATTCAATTCTTACATAGATGGTAGCAGCAATAAATTATTTTGAAATAATTATAAAAAAGAATTTATTTTAATCAAATCAAAAATGTTCAGAACAAATTATTTAAATAAAAGCCAAAATTCTAATTTTTGGAAAATTCGAAACTAAAAAATATGGGTGGAGATACAAATGAAATGTAAAAATTTTTTTAATGAAAAAAGTTGTTTAAACAAAATTTAAAAAGTTAAATCAATATTAAATCGTAATAGTTTTCAAAACGGAAAAAAAATTAATTCTAAAAAAATATTATGAATATCAGTGATTAAAAAAAAAACAATATAAACCCTTAAATTGAGGGGTGGGAAATACGAAATATCTTCTAATTAAATCCATCTTAGGATGAAAATTTCAACTTCCAGCATCAAGGTTCCAACTAAGAATCTTCCGTTTATTAACAATTTCGTTTATTAACAATTCCGTTTATTAACATGCAAGATATGATCTCTGCATGAAAAACGTTGAAATTAAGGTTCTCTTTCAAACTTTAAATAGCAAAAATTAACAGATGACATTGATAAAATTAATTTAATTAAAATGATGGGCTTTTCCAAATTTTTATGATTTTTCGTGTGACACGAGGTATTTAGCTGTAAGTACACTAAATATGAAGTGTGATTACTTTCTTCTATCTATAAATTTATACAGTTTATAGATAGAAGCCCTGTAAGGAGAAAAATAGTACCCCTGTAAGAGAAGGCCCTAGTGTATGGACTGTGTGACGGACGAACAGACAGAAGAGAAAAACGCATGGGGTTTTGTCAGATGAACGAAACCCTAAAAATGAAAAATTGGAATTCTGAAACAAAATGAATCAGTCTTAAGATTCTGTAGAAATATGGATATTTATATTAAACAACATACAGGATCATTACAATAAAATGAATTATCACATGAGTATCTTTAATATACTGATATCGTTTAATAATACAAATAGAATGCAAGTAGCAAAATAAAACTTTACTCCAAATATAATAGAATGTAACAGTGACTTACTATTTTTAAAACTTAGCTTTAAAAATAATTTACTTAGCAAGACTGTGATATCTCGTTTTGTAGAGAAACCGATAAAATAATCTGTAATAAATATAGTAACCATAAGTTTTTAAGCTTTTTTGATGAAGAATTTGTAACTTTATATGGTCTTCTAACAAATTTGATTCATTTATGAACTAACCTAAATTCCTATGCCCATAGTATTAGTAACCTGATCCATGTAGAAGGAACAAAACGCTTAAAATGTAACAAGAACTATGGGCAATTATTGTAGAACACATAAATTTAACTGGATCCGATTCCATCAAGATTTTCATGAGATTGGAACATTTCATCAGTAAATGTTATCATGCAATAAAGTGATTTATAAACAAGCTTTGCTATTGAATGTTATAACTACTTAAATATAAGGAAATGATAAGGAAAATCTAACTTTTAATTCCGACACAATTACGTAACTTAGAAAGTTTATCTATTTTGTCGATTTTAAGATGCTAGTAACAGTTCTCTATACAGGGTTCGTAAGCTTTAAATACTTTCAAGCACCGTTTAGCAACATTTTTGTAAACTAATATTTGCTTTAGCTAGCGGAAACAAATCCCATCTTCAGATATAGCGACAAGTACTTTACAAAATTCTGGTACTAAAATACTTAAAATACCATGAATTCCTTGATGCGTAAAGTTGTTAGCTTGTTAGAATAATATCACGTTCCGATTAAAACATTACGTTCCTAAAATCTATTAAAAAATGAAAAATCATTGTTCCAGTCATTGTTATATATATTAATATTTAACTAATGTTATCGGACTACTGCTTTTTTCAATTTTTACATAACTTGTAATTTTCAGTTTAACTACAAATACGTCCGAAATTTAGATTCATTTGGAAATTTTGTACTATCACCAGAGACTTTTAAATAGGTGAATGTTAATTATAATAATCATGTAAAAAAAGTTTTGCACAAAAACACCACCTTGAGTTATACATGCTGAGTTATACATGATGAGTTATACATGCCTTTTGTTTATCTTTCGATCTTTTAGTCTCGCAGACCGCTTCACACTAGTTACATTACAATATCTGTCACATCAGTTAAAGGTTAATATAGTTTATTCTAAATTCGGAACAAAGTGAAAAAGAGAGAGACACTATGAGCGCTTTTTAAACTTAATATCAAACTTTTTTTTTTCGTAAATGTTAGTGATAAACAGCTAAAGAAAGACACACTTTCGAAATATGATAACTAGATTAGCTTGTCCATGTGATCTTATTTCCAAAATGCATAAAATGTACAGCTTATCCCCTCCCAAAAAAACTTTAAGGATTTTTCAAAAAAATTACAAAAAAGTTCCAAAAATATAATTTCTTTCTTAACAACAGTATATGTCCACATTGTCGTCCTGGAATTTCTATGCACACATATGAGTGTTTAAATTATTTTCACAAACACTCGTTTTAGAATACCTTTTTAGTTTGATCATTACGAATTTTTTGCATTATTCCGTTAAATGTTGATTCGGATAGTGCATATTCTTCAAGCGATTTCTTACGGAATATTGTTTTTACTTCGTTAAATTACTTCTTGTTGGAAATATAAACTTTAATAATGCAACAACATTTTCCCTTTATAAACAGTATGTTGACTCACCACATACAGTTGGCAAAAAAAGTATTTGTACACTCTAAATTTTTTAATTTTTAACGAAATAAAAACAGATATTTTGTCAAAAATAGTTTTAATACAGTCTGCTTACCGTCCGTTTTAAATTACACAACAGAAAATTTCGATAAAGATGTAAAATAATTTTCTAATAGGAAAAGTTTAAAAATTTCTTGCAAAAAAAGTATTTGTACATTTCTTCATCCTGATATGTACTGTGTTTTATTGTGTTTATGGTTCAAAGGACCAATTTTTACAGAAGCTGTTAATAATTTTTAAGTTCATATTATATTTGTCTGACATTTAATCTAATTTGCTCTTGAAGTAATTGAGTATAGAACCTAAAACTAGAGGCACCTCTAGATATATGAAATCCTATGATTGAGCATAATAAAAATTTAAATTCGCAACAAGAATTTGTAAAAGCTATTAAATTACCATTTACAACTATTGGATGTATAGTGAGAAACTATGAATAAATTAAAAGCATCGAAATTCAATGAAAACCAGGACTTCTTAGCAAACTAACAATGAGGGAAAAAGGGAGTGTTGTTAAAAAAGCTTTAAAAAATCCTATGCGTTCGGTTCAAAAATTTGCTGGAGACCTTGCAACATCTTCTCGCATCAGAGTAATACCTCAAACAATAAAAAATATTCTTCTCAATGCAGATTTAAAAGGAAGAACCTCAAGGAAAAATCCATTCATCAGCGAAACAAATAGGCGAAAACGTATACTATTCGCTTTCGCATACAGAAGTAAATCATTGGATTTTTGGAAAACCGTAATTTTTTCTGATGAGGGAAAATTCGGAATTTTCTTACCATCAAGCATTCGAAAAAATTGGCGTAAAAATAAAACTGTTCTAGATCCAAAACGTATACTTTAAACTATCAAGCATGTTGGGGAGAATATTATAATTTTGGGGTGTATAGCTTCTAATGGAGCAGGACATTTAAAATTTATTGACAATAGAAGGACAGGTTTAACATACATTGATGTGTCGCGCCATAATTTATTAAACTGTGCCAAGAAAATATGCATAGAGAAAGCTTTTCACTTTCTGCAGGATAACGACCAAAGCATACTGCTGTGATCACCAGCACATGCTTACGACAATATACTCGAAGACGACAGGTAACTCCTCTAAAATCTCTAGACTTGAATCCAATAGAAAATTTGCAGATGCTATTGGATGCAAAAATCCGAAAAAAAATATGTATCAGTAAAAAACAGTTTTAAAGAAGCTCTTATTGTGTCATGGAATAACATTAACCAGACCGCTACAAAAAAGTTGGTGGAATCTATGTCACACCATCTAGAAATAGTCATAAACGCTAAATGAATTCGCACAAAATAATAATTTGTATCATTTTACTAAATTTTCATTAATTATATTACATTAATATAGTGTACAAATACTTTTTTTGCATAATATTTTTGTATATTTGTTTATTATAAAGTAAAAAATCTATTCGTTTAATTTTGTTTTTCTTTTATAATATTATAATGCATTAAATTAATGTATTACAGCACTTTTTGCTTAAATATTTTGTTTAATTTCATTATAATTAAAAAAAAATGAAGTGTACAAATACTTTTTTTGCCAACTGTATCTGCGTGTATCTGGATATTACTTTAAGCACTGATCCTTAGGCCGATTTAACACTAAACGTACATTATTCCAATGTTTTACCTGATTGTTTCAAAAGTCTCTTCCGCATATCTTACTAGTGTATAGATTGTTAATTCTCATTAGCGTTTTTTTTTTTTTTTTTTTTTTTTTTTTTGACATTTGTTTGTAAGTGAATTAGAGGTCTGCACGGGCCGGAATTTCCAGGCCCGGGCAGGCCCGTTTATTATTTTTTTTTTTAGGCCCGGCCCGTACAAAAATCAGCGAAAAAGGCCCGGCCCGTTTTGGCCCGTTACAATTCCTATGATTTCTAAAAAAATCAGATTTTTATCATGTAACTAAGATTCCTTTAAAGAATACTGCATACATATCTATGGAATGATTTTACAGTATATTTTACAGCAAATACACATTAACAATATTAATGATTACTTAGATTCTTAGGCTTTCAACATTCGAATAAAGATTCATTAAAAAATTAATACGGCTTAGAATAAAAGAAAAAAGAAAAAAAGCTAAAAACATCGTTAATTTTGAAGCTGTTTAATAAAAGAAGATTTATAAATATATTTCTATATCATTTTATTATAGATTTCAAATCGAAATTCGTTCTTAAATTCAAAGAAGCTCCTTTCTGATACATTTCTAAATTCATTTTTTTTCTTCTCAGAAACGCATAAGATTAGCAGATATCTTTATTCAGAAACTATATAATCGAATGGCGTTATCCATTTTTTGATATAAGCAATTTAAGAATACTGCAAACAAATAAAATACTGTCATAATTAGCGTTTTGAATAGAATTTCCGGAAGCAATAGCAAGGGAAGGAGAAAAACCTGCAACCATTTGAGAAACTATTATATCTCAACAAGGTTATACAAGTAGTTTATTTACCAAAAATGAAAAACGCTATTCAATTCCAAATCCCTTCAATAGTTAGGCTTATCACTTTTATACTTTTACAATTTAAAATTAATCAGAAAATGTGCCAAACTTCCGCATTATTGTGAAATCAATTTAAAAATCATCAAGAAGTATATATCCGAAGACTAAGCTAACATAAGTTCTTTATCGCTGTTAATAATTTTACAAATCATGTTTTCTGCCTATAATTAAGTCTAGTACCGGCCCGGCCAGTCTATATGTAGATAAATAATGCAAACGTGATCTCGGGCGGCATGAGTCAGCTAAAAATATATTAAAACGGGTTACACATAATGTAATTCTCCGATTCCGATACACTGTGCATTTTTATATTGATGCTGTCAAACTAGTATGGCCACATTTATTCTTATTCTCGTTAAAACCATCTTCGTTGAAAATAGCTCATATTTTATCGTTTCTTCTTAAATCTTCAGAACGGGTCGGCAGGCCCGAAATTTTTTTTTATCGGCCCGTCTGGCCCGTTTAATTTTTTGCCGGCCCGGCCCGTTTATGTTGTTTGTCGGCCCGGCCCGGGCCGTTGAAAAAAACTATTCTAAATCTGCCGGCCCGTTAGAAAATTCGAAACGATTCCGCCGGTCCAACCCAGCCCGCGGGCCGGGCCCGTGCAGACCTCTAGAGTGAATGTATGCAGACACTTTATTCACTGTTGTCAGATTGGGGACAAAAAAGTCCCCAGACTGTTTGATTGTCACCGTTTTTTTAAATAGAAATATTCGACCTTTTTAAAAGTAGATTAAAAATCCTGAAAAATAAAGCGAATAATACTATTTTAAAAAAATGGAGACAGTCAAATAATCTTAATTGAAAAATTCGCCAATCTTGCAACATTTACTTTATTATTTATAAAATCTTTATAAAATATTTTTTACTTGAACCAAACATCCTTTGAAAATTTTTTTTAACTTTAATGATTAACCATTTCCAGCACACTGTGCCCGGTCTGGGATACCTAATTTTTATTCCAAACTTGCAAACGCCACCAATAATATTTTAGTAGAATTTTTCCTTTACAATAAAAGCTTAAATTAAGGGTTTCAAAATATCTAAAAAATTCGTTTATGAACTCCGGTGTAAATCTATAATTTTTCATTTTAGTAACAGATTTTGCCCGTGCCGGAAAGGGTTAAAATATGAGGATGCTACATGAGATGAGGACACACTGGCGAGATTATACAGGTAATAGGGACGCTAGTACAATTCACTGTCTTTTAACGGAAAATTTTCCTTGAATTACAGAAAATTTTCCATTTTTCCTGGAATTTATGGGAACTTTTCCATTATAAAATTGTAAATTGCACTGGCGTCCGATTACCAGTACCAAAAATCGTCTGTTTTTTACAGTGTATTGGTGTTATCTCTTATGTGTCTGTCTGTATGAGTGTATAGCAATTGGGTAATTCCATGAGCAAATGTCGTGTAAGTCACAAACTACGATTTTGGATACCAGTATTTTAGAACGGAAAAATGTGACTTATTTTATCTGAGATATTTCATTAATTGAATAAGGCCATGCAAACTTTTCGAAAATAACGGTGGCGAACTATTTAGCAGTTACTAAAAATGTGACTTACACGACAAGTGCCCATGGAATTACCCAATTGTATAAATTTCAAAGCGAGTAATATATTAGTTATAATAGAGTTCAAAAAACAAATCGTATGGCAACACAAAATAAGGGTGACAGAATATTTTGCAACATGGTGAAATAAGGAAAAAAAAAAAAAAAATCTAGAGTTGGTTTATAATTATGAATCTAATTCATAAGTTATGTTTCTCTTCGAAATTGTTTAACCCTTTCTTGTGCAGTGTTGCCGGGCCGGCAACACCTAACTTTAATTCCAAACTTGGAAACGGCACCAGTAATATTTTAATATAATTTTGCTTTTACAATGAAAGCTTAAATTAAGGAATTCGTAATATCTAGACAAGTCCTTTATAAATTCCGGTGTCAATCGACAATTTCTCATTTTACTAATAGAATTTGCTTGCGCCGGAAAGGGTTAAAACAATTTACATCATTTTTTATAAATGTTCCAATGGGTAAAATTTATTTTTCTTACAGCAATGCGAAGAAATTTGAACAAAACGTACTGATTTTAATAAGGAAGAGTTTTGTAGCTTGGTTCTATTATAAGGTTAAAGATAATAAATTTTTTTTGGAAAAAAATGTACATATATAATAAATAAGTAATGTGGTAAGAAACAAAGAAACTATTCATCAAGTTTTTAAAACAAAAAATTTAAATTTGAATTAATTTATCTTTTTTGCATTAATTTATGCTGTAGTTCAAGAATCTCAATGACTGTTTGATTCCATCTCATTAAATGTGGGAGTATTGAAGTCCTACTTTAATATGGCTCTTTTGTATTAGTTTCAACAAACGCCTTCTTTTGAGTATGTTGTATGCATATAAGAAACCATGCAAAATATCAAAATTTTAAACTTCGATTTTAATAAAATTCTTACATAGGCGATTCCCCAATAAGAGGGTAATTTCACTCTGTGATTTAGTGAAAAATAAAAGTTAATTTTTAAACATTTTTTTTTTAAGAAATAAATATTGATAAGACATAAGGTAGCCTAAATTCTCTTACCTGCCTTTTGTCGCAGTAGGTTCTTTGCACTTGGCAGTTACGGCTCTGATACGGGATTATATATATAGCGCCCATTGTCGAAATTCTGGCAGCTTCAACTGTGGCCGAATTCTGTAATTTTTTAAGACCTTGATAAAGGCGACTGGAAGGCACATTATGCTCTACAAACTTGGTTTCCTTGTCTGAGTGTCCCTCTATCAAAGGCAAACAGAGACATAAGGTAGTGAGTAATGTACAGTATTTCGGCATAAACATTAAACACAATTTTTTTAACCTACCGACGTACCTCTTATCGGCCCGTTTCTATAATTTATTGAATTCGATTCGATCTCAAAATTTTTTCATAAAGTTATTTGAATAATAGCCTCTCAGAACTAAATTCAATAAATATGTTAGAGTTTTATATGTTTAAATCAAGGTTGAATAAAATTTCAGCATAGTAGTGAGTGGATGCAATTTTATTGAAAAGGGACTAATGTGATTGGAACAGCAGTGACAAAGTCAAGAAAATTGCTTTTGTACTCACAGTAAATGAATCTCATTATTTTGAACTAAGTAAAAGAACGTTACATTATGAAAAAATAATAAATAAATGATAATAATAAAAAGAAAAAAAAAGTATGTGACAGTAGTGATAGGTAATAAACATATTCTTATTTTTCTATCGATTTTACAGGTTGTAACTGTTTTTGAATTCTAGATAATTAAAACATGTGACTTTCTCAGCAGTCAAGATTGCTGGTTAGATCCAGCAATCTAAATGTAAGCTTACTAAATGTAACTCTCTCAAAACTTTATCTGATTTCTTGATTTTTCTTGCTATTTTTCTTGATAATTCTTTTCGCGATTGTAGAAAGGCATTACAGAATACGTTTTATGCTAATAAAAATGGTATAAATAATAGAATGTAGCATATAACGCCAACGGACACAAATTACCCACTTAATGGAGAAGCGCCTATATATACGTTTGAGTAATCATCCGTTTGAGCAATCATCTTCTCTGCCAGTTACTTTCTTTCTGTCTTGTTTTTTTCTGTATGAGTGGTAAATATATATCTGCGTCTATTTGATTAGGTTAACAACTTAACACTTATAAGAAATTAAGTATTGAAAAGTAATTTATGGAAAATAAATAATTTAACATTTAAATAACCAATGTAACATTTTGCTCTTTATCTATTGATTTTTTTCTTTTTCTCTCTGTGTGTTTTTACGGGTGTTTTCCCAAACATTAGGTCTATGCTTTTTATTACTTGTATTTTTTCATCCTGACCACTTTAATTTCAAACTGTCTTCATTTTAGTTTAGTATACTGATTATATAGGAGGTTATTTATTTTTGGTTCAAACAAGGAAACTCTGACGAGGCTTTCGTACGTAATCACAAATGTTTCATTGATTTGATTTAAAGAATACACGGTGGTTTAGCTACTTAGTTTAATCGGACGATATACAGTTATGTTTAAATATTTAATGGCAATGAGAATATGCTTGGTTTAATCTCATTTATACCTTTTGCTACTTTTTCTACAGCCTGCAATTTGATAACATTGTAAGAGTCTAATCTTCAATAGCGATCAGTGCATGCATTCATTTCATTTTCTGGCTGTATAAAAAATAAAATAAATTGATCTATTTTCATAATTGATGTAGTTTTTTCTCAAATGAGATGATAAACTGAATGCTGTTCAAAATCGTCACATTCGTGTAAGAGTGAAATCAGTATAAAGTTGAACAACAACACTTTTTTGTTAATTAGTGGAAATTGACATCATTTCCTCCAGATGGTCCTGCAAAGAGAGGAAAAAAATTACAACGATTATGTTTAGTGACATTTGTAATTCGTGTTCTTTTATCAACAAATATTTTATATGATAATTTTTCGCGTATTTATAGAAAACTGTAGACTCAGAATTATCATTCTGTAGACACCCGTTATGCTTTCCCATGAAACACTTCACTCTTCAGAATTTATATAACTCTTTAAGACAATTTATATAATTAGTATTACTAATTATATAAATCAATCATAATTATAATTAATATAATTGTAATTAATAATTGATATTTCTGATAACTAACTCAAAGTGTACATACATAATTCATATATAATACTTTATACAGCTAATAATTTATATAACACTATTTATAACTCTCGCGTGTTCTCTCTCTCGTGCTCACATGCTATATACAATGTTAGACAAAATGATTTCACTGATTACAAGTGACATTAACTTCATTGTAAACAACGATAGGAAGAACTGCTTTAAACACAATAGAGAAAGAAGCTCAATGTTTTGTTTGTGTATTTCGTAACAGCTCTGTTTAGTCTCACTGAAAAAAGATTCTTCGAGGTGGTAAATTTCACGCCAGCCATTATAAAGCATGTTTGTATTAGAGACTGATGTCAGCGCATCAGTGCACTCTATGCTTATCTTCAGCTCATTCACTGTAATAGGCAAAGAAAGTATATCCCCGTAAAAGAAGTCATAAAGAATCATGTATAATGCATTCATAATATCTCTCATGAAATGAAGTAGCAGTTGGATGTTTTGACAAAAGGAACCGCCCAGCACAGTTAATAAATACGCAAACAATACTTCGAGGTTTCTTCTGTATTGTGTTTAAAGCATTTCTTCAGAACCCTGTTTACAATGAGGTCATTTCAATGAGTATCATTTGTAATCTGGGCAACTATTTTAATTACCCTATATACAGAGTGCTCCAGCTAAAATTTTACAAATTTCGAGCGGAGGTCGGGTTAGATGAATCGGAATCACATAAATATGCCGGGTCGGAAACGCCTTCCTGACCCAGTAATGGCAATGAGAGTGTTGTCAGTAAGCTACTTTTTTTAAATTCTGATTTCTTGATTGGCATCACTATTTTGAATGCTAAAATTTCATTTGTTTTTAACTTAAATAATATCTCATTAAACAAGGAAAATTTTATCATTACAAAAGAGTGGAGGGAATAAAGATATCAGAATTAAAAAAAGATAGCCCACTGGACCCCAAAGATCAGATTTTTATGATTTATATCTTTTTACTACGAAGTGTTGCCAGTGGGCTACTTTTTAGAAATTGAGATTTCTTACCATATGGTAGGCCTCCCTACCTAGTTGAACTTGAACTTGAACTTGAGCTTGCCACTAGTCTTTTGAAATCGTAAAATTCGTCTTATTCAATTACAGGTTAATGAACCCCCCCCCCCCCGAAAAAAGGGGAATTTTACAATTTCAGGAAAGTGCTGCCAATCTAGAAATTTGAACTGTAAAAAAGAAGTCAACTGGCAACTCTGTCATTGCCTTTACTGGGTCATATTGAAGTTTTCCACCAAATATTCCCATGTGATTCCGAGTCATCTAGGTGTACCCGTCAAATTATTTAATATCACAGCTGGGACACCATGTATATTCTTCATGTACAAAGATATCTCTGTTTGAAATGAGAAAAAAATTAGATTAAAAATTAAATGAGCCCGGAATAATTTTTAGAAAAATTTTAATTAGTCCGTTGCTGAGATAATGCTTTTTAAAAGTGAAATAAGTACGGAATATTTTCTTTTGGGTTTCTGGTTTATCTTGATCACAATTTTTTTGTGTCTTTGAAAAGAGATAGTGGTAGAGAACAGTTTCATGACTTAAACTGTTGCCTACACTACTGTTCTCTGCATTGATACTGTTACTTAAAACTGAAAACAACCGCTACTTCATTTTATTCTAATGTTATAAAAGAAAAACTATGTACAAATTACTGGTCTGCTCTATAAAAATCATACATAAAAATATATGATTACTAAAATATAAGTACTAACTACGGATTTAAAATGTGTATACTGGTATTGGGTCATACGAAAGCTCATTCATATTGCCAAAAATCGTAAGAAAAAATACACTATCCCCTTAGAATGCTGTCTGTACCATAAATTTTGTTAAAATGTCGGTTTGAGAATATACAATATTCGCACGTTGAAAAAAAATACATGAATAATTATTCTCTAAGAATTTTTTATTTATTTTAATAATGCGGATTTTATTAGCACCATCTATTTATGAAGGTTTGTGCTATTCATTCTTTTGCCGCAAAAAATCTTTGTAATGTCTCTTTTGACACTCGCGTTGACAAAAACTTATAACACATTTCTTTCTTTGTAGGGTTTCATTCATCCGACGAAATCGTATTCGTCTCTGTCCTCTGTCTGTCTGTCCGTCACACAGCACGAACACAAAAACTGTATAAGTCAGATACTTTAAATTTTGTATATACAGAGCTGAATATCTCGTGTCACACGGCAAATTTTAAAATAGTCTATTATTTTAATTAAATTAATTTTTTCAATCTCATGCGTTCATTTTTTCCATTTAAATTTAAAAAAAGAACGTTTTTCCTGAAGACATCATTACTTGGAGGTAAAGCGTCTTGCTAGCAATTAGGTGGTTCTTGGTTCGAACCCCGGTTCTGAAAGTTTCATATTTAGATAGTTTAAAAGATTTTTTTTTGCTAATTTTATGGTTTATTAATCTGTGATAAGTAATCACTGACATTCATAATATCTTTTGGAATTCAATTTTCATTCTATTTTATAAACTATTGATATTTATTAATGTTTCAGCATTTTAAATTTCGTTTAAACAATTCTTTTCGTTTTAAGAAATTTAAAATTTTATTTATATCTCCGCTAAATTTCTTTTAATTTTCAATTTTCAAAAAAATTGGAGTTTCGGATTTTATTTAAATTGTTTTAATTGAAAATTTTTAATTTGATTAAAATAAATAAAGTCATTTTATAATTATTTTTAAATTAAATTTATTGGTCCTATCATCAATGTAGGAATTTAATAATTATAAATTAACAATTTGGATTTATTGATTAAATCATAAGCTGTTTTGAAAGAAATATTAAATGAAACTTTCTGTGCGATCTGCGATCTGAAGTTACATACTTGTTTTTTTTTTTTTTTTTTTTTTTTTTAATTTTTTTAAATGTGAAGTAATTTATAAGACCTCAAGTAAATAATACAACCTAATCTATGTAAAATAGAAAAAAAAAACATTGGGGGTAATGATTAAAAATCTATTTCATTATTTTCAATTAACATGTATATGACGCAAAAATAAACAAATACTGCTTTCGGAACTAGCGGTCCCATCTGATTAATCAACAGTAGGGTTGCCAGTCTGGCCTACGTTTTTATTCAGTAATTTGAAAGTTCATGTACCAGAAATAAAGAAGAGTATTTGATGTTTTATTGAATGGGAGACAATTAATTATCACATAAACTAATTTCTTTTCTTAAAATTTGTGGTATTAATTTGAAATTTCGTATTAAAATTGGAGGCGAAACTTGCAACTCTGGTCAGGAGGTTAAAAGAACACATGTTAGAAAATAATTGCACGTCTGTAAAATATTGCTAATGTAAAATTTGTTATGTCTTGTCTGTAAAATTTGTCATAAAATTACAAAGCGCTTTTCCAGACGAATTTTCGTTTCTTTATACTCAAATACAACTTTAGATTTATATAAAACTTTCATCTTAACAAACTAAACCATTTCAGTCAGCTGATTTCAATCACATTTGAAATTAAAACATGAGCGGTGCGCAACGAAATACTTTTTAACCGTTCTACTATCTTTGGGGTTTTATTTGACCCCATTCTTTTTCTCATTTGAAATTTTTAATGTTTTAAATCAGAAAAAAATGAATAATTTATATTTAATATATGAAATTAAATTGACACATCTTAGGAAGATGTTACATGTAATAAAATTAAACTTTTGGTTCAAATCATGTAAAACTAAGAATCCTCTAAAAATATTAAATGCCTATAGTAGAAGGGTTAAAATACAGTAGCGTCCGCTATTAGTCCCCCGTAGAGTCCCGAAAATTTGCCTATTCCAAACAGTTTTTTTTTAAATATACACTTTTTTTAAACTGAAAAACGGAAAAAATATAAAAAATGTTCGTGAAAAACGTAGATTTATGGTAATGCAAAGAAATTCAATAAAGACATACATAGAGCTTAAGAAAATGCCTGAAACCAAAGCGAAATGAAAGCTGGTTACTTACAATACATGTTTGCTTTATTTATACAATTTCGTAGTAATTATTAATTACTTCTAAACAGAAAAAAGGACTAATTTATACACACTTAAGAAGTAAAATCCGCTTTTTATCCTGACAAAGGTCACTTAATCGACTAAGTAAGTTGTTTTTTGTTATCGTTTACCTAAATTTATGTGTGGAGAAAATGCGTATTTATTGCTATGACGGCACAGCTGTAGTTTTTATTTGAAGATACTGTTATATATTAACAGTAAATTTTAAATTAATTTATTAGAAATAACATCATCTGTTCAAAACGAGCCAATTAAAGCTGTATAGATCTACCTCTAACAGATGTCCTCTCACTTAATTTACGTCTTAACAAGTCAATGCGTTGATTAAAAGTAATGAAATCCACCTATTCCGAATTCCCGCTAAATCGAGAGTCTGCGGCCCCAATAATTTCGGAATAGCGGGACTCTGCTGTACTATAAACAAAAATGTTCTCACTAACAACACGCATAGTAGCTAAGAAACATGAGGATTTTTGAGTATGCGTTTGTAATGTTTATACTATAAAACAACGCCTGAAGTTTTTAAGCTTGTACATGTTATAAAAATATCTATTTAGTCGAAACGATTTTATTAAGAAATAAATGCTCATAAAAAAGGCTTCTGCAATAAAAGTGTCACGTGAGTACCTCAAATACCCTTTATGAAGGCCACACGTTTATCACGCCAATTAACATAAAACAATCGGGGGAAACGTCATTTAAAGGAAATTAAATACTTCGACGGGTATGTGAGCGGCTGACTTTGTAAAAATGCATGTTTGGCTTCACTGGTGCGACAACGGTGACCTGATAGGATTAATGGATAAATAGGATTACAAAAAATTGTGCCATAAACAATGTAAAAAACATGATTTATATCTATATCTGTGGTAGTTGTATTTTGAATAAACAGTTTCTTAAATGGAATGTATATCAACATCTTATTTTCAAAAACAGTATACACATCAACTTTTTTCTGTAAATTGACTTGATATTTTAAATAAAAGAAAACATAGTTTTAATTTTCTTATGCAATCACGCAAATTATGTTTGAAATAAATATTCACTCAAGTAATAAGTTTGAAATAATTAGTCACTAAAGATTTAAATCGTTGTAATCAAGGATATTAATTAAAAAAATATTAGGAAAGCTTTTATAGAAACGCGTTTTAGTAATTGAGAGTTAATAATTAATAATTAAGAATTTTTAATAGAAAATTCTGACACGTATTCTAATCCATTTTATATTTGTAATAATATTGAATATTAAAACTTTTATAAATTATTGAACGATGTGACTGATATTCTTTTTTCCAGTATTTGCATCATCTTTGACTACCATTAATCACCATTTCGAATATTAAAATTTACTTAGTCGCAGGATTTGTAATTTTTTTTACCATATAAGAGGTTAAATATAAGTATTCAAAAACAGCTCTTAAATTCAATCGCTGCACAAATCTTGGTAATGGTAGAGTAAGTGGGAATAAAGATACCCACGGGGGAAAAATACCACTGGTTAATTTAATGTGAAGAAACATTTCTACAATCATGACCGCTAGGTGGTAGTTTGGTTTCAAGTGTAGTATTTGTGTGTTTAGACCTTGTAAAAAATGTAGCACTCATAACCAAGAAAATGAAATAAGTTTAAATTTTTGAATTTTGATCTTATATTTTTTTTATTTCACTTTATTGTTTAACTATCAATACCTTGAATTTTTAAAAATTAAAAAAATCAGTGGAGAGCGGAAACTCTTAAACTTCTAAATGCTTCGTAGATAATGTTCGTAATGCTGCCTCGATAGCATTTTTTAAAACTTGTATTTACATACATAGTTAACATTGCAATACTGCGATGAAGTAAATCATTATACCATTTTGTCTTGAAAAATTTCATCATTAGCTTGCCAGATTAGTTATTTTTTGCAGAGATTCCACCAAATAAATCTATATAGACGATATTACTTAATCAATACCAGTAAATTTATAAAATGTTTTTAAAAAACTTTTAAGATGCTTTGAAGTAGCTACCTCACAAGATTACTAAGTTTTTTTTTTTTTTTTTTTTTTTTTTTTTTTTTTTTTGTATATTCTTATTTAACCCATTAGTGCCTGAATTATTTTCTTGGTTAAAATTCAAATTTTTCATTTTCCCACCACTTTTAAAGCAATAAAAACTTTTATCTTAATTTATCGAGGACTTTGTCTCGAGAAAGAAAGTATTTATTTATCCTCTTTTTTACTGGTGTGAAATGCGCTTACTTGAATTTTTTAAAACTGTCCCAAAAATGGGACGCTAGGCACTAATGGGATAATGTGATTTACATTTTGAACACACATATCTTTCTGTGAAATACTGTATTTAAACAAGGTGTTTCGAAAAAAAAAAATATTGTAAAAAGTTTAAGAGCTTATAAAGCAAACCACAACACAATTTGCAATTAAAGTAAGGATAACAGTTTAATTTTTTGAGTCACAAGCTGGGGATGTTTCACTCCAAATAAAACGATTTGTGTTCATAACTTTAAAAATAATGAAGTTATTTTATTGAAATATTCAAAGTAATAACTTTGCTTTCTGTGAGATGCGTAACATTATGGAAAGGACACTACAATTGATTGAGTGAAATCGTGTGTACAGCGAATTGCATTCCTCTTTTTGGATCATCTCGCCCCGTTATATTCTCGTCGAAAATAGTATTTTATTTACAGTTTTGCTCATGATATTTTCACCTTTCACCGAAAGGAAAATTAATTTGTTATAAATAAAGTTAGAATATCTTTATTCAAGTTATGTACAAAAATCCTGGCTTGGATTGAAATGAGATACTTTTTTTTTGGTCGGGAAAAGTGAATTGACACTCTAATTTTCAATACAAACATTATTTGTTGTGCTTTACCCTTTTTTGAAATTTGTCCGATCTTTTGTGTATCACCCTATATGCTATCTTCATTAAGTACATTTATGATTAACTACTAAACTACTACTATCATTAAGTACACTGTTCTATGAAATATAATTTATGTATATATCTACAGTAGTTGTATTTTGAGTAAATAGTTTTTTAAATAGAGTATATGTTAAAGTCTGATTTTCAAAAACAGCATACGCCAAATTTTATTTCTATTGCAAAATACTTTTAATAAAAAATACTTAAAGTTAACTTTCCCGATTCAGCCATATGTATGGCATATGAAATAAAAATATACATAAAAGTCTCCAGAAAACTAAATCACTGTAATCAAATTACTGTGAAAAAAAATATTTATGAACTGAAAAAAAAATTTCTAATTGAAACTGAGATTTTTTTTTTATTTTTGTAAAATACGACTTGCGAATAATAAGATAAAAACTAAATATTCGGAGAAGATTCCGACAAGTATATAATTAGCGAAATATTACTCACTTTAGAGAATAAACGTGCATGGAATAAATAAAAATTTGTTCCTGAATGATGAAAAAATAATCATTCTCGAAAGAAAGATGAATAGTAATTGTGACTAAAATAATAATAACATACGTTCATGTTTTTTCCGTCTGGTGAAAGGAGTATGAGAAAAAGACATTTCTTAATTATTTTACAGTCCAAAATTGAGAAATAAACATGTTTGAGACTGAAAATGTCAAGTTATTGATTTCTAATCTAACAATAGAGACGTGACCGCACTATTTTCACACGTCTAGAGAGTGAGATTTCAAAACTCCAAGGCTCACGTTCGAGGCAATTTGCATTGGAAAGATAGTATCCGGGCTACATGTAGAAATGGTAACTGTGTTATTAAAGAACTCAGACCTGGAAAAGTCTTTCTTGCAGTGCAAGCCCTCTGCTGACATTGATGGATGCGAGAATATTTTTGAAATTACAATCATAATAGCCACCAAATATTTAACGTATTACGCTGGATAGTGCAGTCGTGTTGCTAGAATTATGTTCATGCAGAATGCTACGCCGCCTTGAGATACCTAGCAGACAGCGATATATATTTTCCCCCCGTAATAGTTTCTCGGAAGGATGGCCAAAAATGAAAATGACAGTGCATTCAAAACCTTTAATATAACGTTTCTGTGTGAAGTTCGTGGGCCAACTCTTTCTTTTTTATTGTCGATTCCCTTCTTGTTTTCAAGGGAGGGGGAATGCCGTTTACATAGGCTGCCGGTGACAGTGATAAATGGAAACTGGTTTCGGAAATTACAGCTACGCATGATGCAAAGTGCTTCAATGTACAAAATTTTAGGCAATGCTTTGTTCAAATGATTCAAAGAGAAAGAAAATCGGCATACATACTATAAAGAGAGGGACTTATTGTCATTGGCGTAGGTTTCAGAAAACAGATGGATTTATAAGTCCATAGCCTAATTACATGTTATGGAAACTCTTCAGAACATGTATAAGATAACATACACGTGAGCTCAGTGTGAAGGATGAGTAGGTTCATTAATAGGCCAAAGGAGTAACAAAAAATCTTAAAATGATAAATATTGCTGTAGATGATTAGAGATTTATTCATTTGATTAAAAATTTAGACAATTTTATTAATATGTTAATAATCACTGAAGCAATGGAAATATGAGTTACTGTACTGACGACAAATGAAAATATTAGTCAAAATTCACGGGTTCGATACTACGCGATAAAAATGATGTGCTTGTATAAAAAACCGCATATCGGTGTGTGGATGAGAACAGAAAACTGGTTCATTTTTTTCTCCAAATGTTTCCTGTCGTTGTCAAAGCGCACGTATCTAAGATGCTTTATCAACTTCTATAAAAGGAAATGACTTTCTCACGGAAATGAGCTTTTATGCCATTCGATGTAGGTGAAAATACGCGAAAATCATGAACTCCACATTTGTTTATGATACAATGTACATTGCGCTGCCGAGACCTCATAGAAAATAAAGAATCGGCAGCAATAAGTGTGTCCATTCACCTACATGATCGACTCGATTGTTTTAGCAAATAGTTTGCTTAATTAAATGACCCCAAAAAAAATAATAATAACTTTCAAGAGAAAACTGAATGAAAAGTAAAAGAAATGCGAAAATATAACTAAATTTTGCGCCGAAAAGTAGAATTACATTTTCTCCCTAATAAAAATCGCTAACATTTTTGTCCCTAAAAAGATTTTATTATGAAATTTCTCAATAAATCTAGGGGAATACATCAAGATGAAACAATGCTTCTAAGTAAAATGAAAATTCACTCATTCTTAATAAACTCCATCTCTTTCCCCATCTTCAATGACTAGTTGAATAGCAGACTCCTTTAAAACAAACAAGGTAAGTGAGATCATGCTTCACACAGAGAGTTTCGTTTAATAATTCTTTTAAAACACTTTGTCCTCAAACCAATTAATCAAAATTGTTAATTTATAAAACCATACATAAATGGCAGCACCAATACATTTAATTTAAAAATAATTATAAAATATTTTTAAACCAAATTAAACATATCCAAGAATTTTTTTTTTAATGAAATTAAAAAATAGTCAAGAAAATTTATTTAAATAAAACACCCGACTACTTTTAAATTCAGCAATTTCAAAAATTAAGCGAAGGTATTACAAAAAAATTATCTAGCTAAATAAATAAAAATAAAAATGTCTCGTCTTAAAATGTCGTCCCTGTAGCTTATAAGATAGAGCACTTGGAGCGCTATTCCAAGGGTTTCGGTTTCGATCTGATGCTTGGATATTTTACACTCTGCTATTTCTACGCTTAAGCTAGCAATGTGATAATCACTTATTAAATGTTCAATAATTTCAAACGTAATGTCACTGCTCATAATTAATTGATAAAAATCAATTAGAAATAAACAAAACGTAAATACTTGTTTTCCGTAAGTCTGGACACATATAAGAAAAAAATCTCAATACAGTAAACATCCTGGATAATCCGAAAAAACTTTTAAAAATGATTTCTACAAATAGTCTACCATTTTCATTTCATAGTATATTTTATAGCTCATTCCATATTTTGTACTTTACATTATTGAGTATTTTTTTATTCTATTCAAGCTGTTTGAAGCATAAAAATATTTTTTAATATACTATATTTTTTTGTTTATTTCTAATTTCTACATGTTTCTCCCGAAAATTATTCTGTATTCCGGAAAATTTCTTTAACTTGCATGCTTCAAGTCTGGAGCTAGTCCGATTAGAACTTTTTTACTGTAATCAACAAAATATCGCATCGAAGAGCAATTTGTGCCAGAAAATTTTCCATATTGTCGAAAGTTCGCCAGCTCAAGAAAAAAGTTCAAACTTTTATCAATTAGCAATACTATTTACGGACCATATTATTTAGCGGTGTAATGGATATCAAGATTATGTAGTAAGTATTCACTTTCAATTTAGAATGTAGCACAAGATGAATCTTCACCATATTTACCATTCATGCAATAATACTTTTGACGAATCACCATCATATAAAAACAATTACAAAATGCATGGCTGCCAACTACTACGCCTATTTAGAGTCAAATAAACATGTTAGAAACAGAAATTTTAATAAATGTTTCACAATATGTGCTGTAATGCATAACATTAAATATTTTTGACATACATTTTACTAAAACATTTTTGTGGTTCCAAACATGTTTGTATGATTTAAATAGGCGTAGAAGTTGGCAGCTCTGCAAAATGTGATGTTCGGCCATTTTTAATACTGCAATCATTCAGTAAAATGTATTGTCATGAAACAGTAAAGAATAAACTATAAAAAGGTTGCTTTATACTAATTATTTTAAAGTAAAAATTATTTTAAATGAAATCTAATGAAAGATTGGTAGTTTAAAATGAACGTTATTCTGTAGTCCGGTTGTATTCACCTTTATACACAATGGTTCTGTAAAATGTTCGCATATGGAACACGTGATGGAGAAGGCAGTTGACAGATTGCGAGAAAGATCGCTTACTTGGAAGAATGGAAAGACAATATTAAGATTATGTAACGCTGTAAAACTTTCATTTCGTTCAGGAATGTCTACATACTATGTAATTTACTTCTCTGTAGCTCTAAATAGTTGTAGAAATAAACACATTTTCCCAAACTAACTTTACACCACATTTCGTACATTCTTATATTCTAATTTATTTACTTATTTTACTGATAGAGGACATTCTGCAGTTTGAAGATATGTCAAGCATAGAAAAATAAAGATCTTGTGGATGTTAATCATGTTTTCAATTTCCTCAGTTTTTATACTTGTTACTTTAATTTGCCCATCAATGTATACTAATCGAACAAAAACAGTATTTAAATTAGTGCAAATTGCTTTTATAAACTTTATTCACACCTTCTTTAAAAAGGCATAATATGCATATTCTCAGAAAATTAAACAGAACAGTGTCATCATCCATCGACGAAAATTATATTTTTCGTCGGGTTTTTTCTTTCTTTCTTTCTTTTCTTTTCTTTTTTTTCTTTTTTTTTGTATTTTTAAATTATATTTTTCTTCTTTAGCACGTTGAGCACCACGTCAGTCACTGGTGACTGACACTGAAATTTCCGTTTTGACTGTGTCTTTCACAGATGACTGACAGCCTAAAATATGATATAAAACTAAAGATACGTATGTTTATTGAAGCAATTACTGATTTTTTAACATTTATTTAACTGTTATTTATTACAGGATTATGTTTCTTAATAATTACTTAAATTATTATAATTTTTTTTTAGCTTCAGTGTCAGTCACCATGGCACTTAACTTGTTTAGAATCACCTCCAGAAAAAAAAAAACAAAATAAAAGGAATATTCGGACATTTTGTAAAACTTCATAGTATAATTCGCACTCCGATACGATAATTTGTTACTATTTTGTATCTAGACATAATTGTATCTAGACTAATAGACTAAATTATAATTTGTCGTATATGAAATTGAAATAATCTTTTCCATCGTGATTGCTGAATTGGAAAATATAAGAGTATCCAGTGTCCAATTTCTAACTAAAATCACAGAAAGAAGCAAATGTATTTTTAAATCGATATTTTGTATTAAAACACGCCAAAAATTCAAATAACCACTTTTAAAATTTTACTTTAATTCAAATTTTATCAAATTCGCTATTTTTCAAAATTAACTTTATAACCAAATTAATTAAATATTTTTCTTTAAAAAAAGACAATTTCTGCTTGCCACAAACATATTTCATATTACGAATTAAAAAACAAAAACAAAGTATCAACATGCTTGAAATTGTAGCATTATCAGGTTACAACCGCGTAGTTGTTCAAAGTAAATGTTAAAAAACGCCGAGCTACTTATAAATACGAGTCATTTCCTGAAATCTAAGCTATCACATTTTGTGATCAACATTTACTCGCAAAAAGTATGCATTTATTTTTTTATTATTAAGAAAACATAGCGAGACGTTTTTTTCGGTGTTTGCTAAATTATGCTTCTCTTACATAAGTTATATTCTTGAAAAAAAAAATAATAGGACTTTTCTGACACTATCTCAAGGATAGCGATATTTCTTTTACTGAATAAAGCTATCATTTCACAATAGTGGGTGGATGATAAGAGTTTTCATAAATAACAGCGTCTGCTCCAAAATAAGTTTGAAATACGGATAAACAACGAAATAGTTTCATTTGAATCTGAGAAAAATATTTCAAAATTCTATTTTCTTAAAAATACAAGTAACTTTATCGTTTTCCTTAAAACTTGTGTTGAAAGTTTCCAAGAATACAGAGAAAAACCCTTACATTACTCTGACTTTTTTTTTTTTTTTTTTTTTATTAAACCGTTATTTATTTTTCTACCAATTTCAAATTCCAACAACTTTGGGAAAATGGTTATAAACATGTTTGTTTTTGTTCAGTGCAAAATTTATTCAGTTTAAATTTTTTCTTTTCCTTTTTATAACTCAAAATTTTTGCATTTTTTAAAATACCTTGATAGTGTGTGATTGCAAAATAAGTGCACCGAATCAAATGCTTTACCACTTGAAGAAAATTGTGGAAAATGACGCCACATTATTAAAAAAAAAAATGCTTTATATACTTTATATGTCTGCGAAAAAGGGTGAGGTGGAAGCCTTATCTCCGATACTGCACAATTATTCATAACTGAAAGTTAGAAAATACATAATACTCTAGTTGTCTAAGAATAGCAGTTATGTAAAATGCTCTTACATGGAATTTTCCAATCCATCGATTAAGTCCATTAAAAAATATAAGGAAATAAAAATAAGTTAGAAATAAACTATAGACTAAACTTATATTTCCTATAGACTACGAAATCTAAATGAGTTCTTGTTCTATAGACAAGCGATTCCCAAACTATGGGTCGCGCCCACTGCTGGGTCTCGGCGGCTGCTTTACTGGGTCGCCGAAACAATCGAGATTTGTCACAAAAATATATTTTGCATTACATCTGTTAAAAAAATATAACAATTTCAATAGCACGTAATATATCAAGGGAAATTCCTTAAATTCCATAAGAAGAAATATACGAGCAGAATATCCAGAAACATCTAAATGAGATTTGAATTCCTTGATGAAATTCAACAAAATATACTTATGTGAACATACTTTTTGTACTTGGCTGATTTTGAAAAACAAGTATAGGAAAAACTGTGTTGAAAGTGCATTACGGTTGAAATTAACCAGTTTTAACCGTGATATATATGCTTTCATCGGTAAAAATCAGTGACAGAAAAAGCACTGAATATGAAGTTACGTTTTGATAGTAAATAAATGTATTTTTATTTATCTTTCTAGTTTGTATGTTGTGTTAATTATTGCTCCACTTACACACATTGGAACTGCGAATTGTTGCTTTTGTTTATAGTGTATCCTTTGTACGAAAATTTTGCCTATTTCGTAGGATAGGATAGTCGATAGCTTATAGATCTCACATAGCAATTTCCATTCCGATGTACACCAATATATGAAGTGGGTCGCGAAAAATGTTTTTACTAAGAAGTGGGTCACGTACGAATAAAGTTTGGGGATCGCTGTAGACAATAATTTATTCGATGATATGGAATGTTCACATAGGTTGACATAGGTTATTAATGACGTAGGTTGAAAATATAAGAAGCAAATGTCGCTAGTCTTCAATAATTCTGAATGAAATACAATCACACCGCTTGTCTTTAAAAATCTTTCGGATTGTTTTATGGATTTGATCTGCTATGATTCTGAACGCTTGTAATTTAAACAATCTAAATTTGAAAAAAAAAATTACAAAAAACTCCTATTATTGGATTATAAATTATTCAACAGAAAGTAGAGAAACATTGTTTTCATTAAACCAAATGTAATAATGTCAAACCGCAACGGTGAGCAGCCTGTTACCGTCCGATCTCCGTACGTCCAACCCATATGCCTGAGACTCTTAAAAAAGGGCAAAAAAGAAAAAAAAATGTGAAATTGATACCGGACAGGTTTAAAATCGAAAATACTTAAATTAAGAGAAGTTTAATATTATGTCCCCATATTGAAACAGATAGAAACTTTATTAGAAACAATATATGCACATAACAAGAAATTAACAATAATAGAAACGATATATAAACATAATATGAAATTAACAATTATAGAAACAATATATCAGGGCTCCCAAATGGTCCACGAACTGAACATCAATATTTTTTAACAGAAAATTTCATGATAGGTTTGAGCTAGAATCAACTTCCAAAGGTGGTTTCTTGACAATTTGCAAGAAAAATCTAAAAAGAAAATTTCTCTAAAAAAATTCTGATGTTCAGTTCGCGGACCATTTGGGAGCTCTGATATATAAACGTAACAAGAAAATAACAATTATAGAAACAAGACATAATTTTGGCATCAGATAAAAATCTAGCTATTCAAATTAACTTTCGAATAAATGTTGACGACTTTTTAAAAATAACTCCATAGGTAAACTGTTTTACAAACTGGCTAAATCCTAAAAACTATCTAAAAATGGAAATTCAAAATTGTATTTCAATAAATCAATTTATTAATATTTTTCAATATAAAATTCAATCAGGATTAAACATTTGAATATTCTAGCAAATAATTGAGACGACCAACTTTTTAAATATTTTTATAAAATTAATAATATTTTGAGTGATTATATCTTTGTGGTCCCATAAGTATATTTATGATATTATGGCAAAGTTTTAAGAATTTATTGAAAAATTAAATTTTTCAAATGACAGAACTCTTTTCCTGTGGAAATACTTGTCTACTATGATTAATAAATTTTAGATTTTAATTCATAATCTTAAATTTAACCATAAAATTTATAAAAATGCATGGAAAAGAAATAGTTATTTTTTGGCATTCTTAATGTTAACCAAGAAAAAAAAAATCAGTTGAAATGTAATTATTAAAGGAAATGTGAATGAAAATGCTAAAACGTAATCCAAAATTAAGGATTTACATTTTTTTAACCTGTATATGATTCATAAATTTCGTCACTGAAAAGCACGGTGTCAGGAATCTTAATCTACAAGTAAAACTAGAATTGTGCCAAATTTAGGAATTGCTATTAAGACTAAAATGTATATTTCAATTACATTGTAGATATGGCTCCTCAAAATTATCAAAAGTATAGAGAAATTTCGGCATAGAATAGAATTTGTTCTGTCGTTTATTTTGACACGACAGAACGCTATTAGACAGTTACATGACGTTACATGGCGTTATGTTCATGAAATATAAAGGCGAAAGTATTTTTTCTATCATACTGCTATTGTAATACTTGAATAGATTGTAATAATAATAATAATAACATGTTATACCTTCAATTCATAAAAACAATAATGCTTACAGCTTGTTTAATTAATCCATAAAAATTATGAATTATATGCTATATAGAAACGGTCAAGTGCGAGTATTACTTACGCTCAGGGGGTTTCACACAAGAAATTTATGAGCTAGTAAATGTATTAGAAAAAAAAATGGTTGCTAAAAGAATAATAAGGCTTTGTAAAATTAAAAAAAGAAAAAAAAATCTATACAACGTTGGGTCGGGCATAGCTGTATGTACTAAAAAAAGTATAAATGGGTATATAATAAAAGTTCAAACAGAAAGAAAGCCTAAGTAATATCATATATTGGTAATCTGTATAAATCTTTTTTTAATCTTATACAATTCTACTTATGATGAGCTTAGTTCGGTACTGATAAAAAAAAGGTAAAACATAAGGTAAGAAAGGTAAAAAAAAGGTAAGCTTCATTTGGCAGTTCGTAAAATGAAATTCGGCATAGTAATGATCTTTTCTTTTAACAGTGTACCTAAAACTAAACCCTTCTTTAAAGTTTAAACTTGGTATTGTACTAAGCACGCGTTTGAAGGAGATTAGAAAGTTGCAACATCGTCTTGGTCCGTGCCGCGTTTTTCCAGATAAGATTTTAAATAATTTTTAAAGACTCGAAAGACGTATTGAGAAAGCTCTCAATGTAAACTAGTCGAGATCCAATAGTATACATGCGATTTATTCTAAATAATTTAGTCTGATTTTAACATTTTGATATTTATTTATTTTATACTGCTGCTAGGCATTACATTACACAAAAATATAAATAAAAGCTGTTATATAGGTCTTAAAAGCCGATATTACGTACACTGTAAAAAAATTTCCCGTTAAATAACGGAAATAGTTCTGGTAATCTAGACGCCAGTACTATTTCCGTAATTTAACGGGAAAAAAATTCCGTTTTTTCCAGAAATATTTCCGTTTATTTACAAAATATTTCCGTTTTTTTTCATTTTTTTTTATATAAAAATTTTTGTTTGAAAGCCATAAAAGAATTTTCAAGGACAAACTGGCTTTTTTTATTCTTTAGACAAAGCCACAGCAGATTAGAACACATATATTTAATTTAAACAACACTGAATAAATGTCACTTACCCTCGATGGGGATCGAACCTAGCACCTGTCCCTTGGCAGCTTGCAGTAGTGTAATACCATTACGCTATAGTTACGCTTACAGTGCTTGCAAATATCTTTACTTATTTCGAATGATTTTATAAAGCAAAGGCCTTATGTTGAACGCGGCATTAATTTTTGTTGAGAATTATTTTCTATATGAGTGTACAGTTCTAAATGTTTAACAGATTTCATTTCCATAATTTCGAATATTTAGTTTTTAATTTCAGTTCTATAAAAAGTAGATTTTAGACTTTAAAATATTACATGTATTAAGAGTTGAATGCATTAAAAAGATTTTTTTTCCATTTTAAGGAGATTTTTAAAAGTTTATTGTAATATTATTCATATTTATTTACTTATTTATTTTTGAAAGGATGTTCTTAAAGTAATATTAAAATATATTAAAATTAAGATTATTTTATTAATATTTTATTATTACTTTTATTAAAATATATTAAAATTAAAAGTAGAACTTTTTTCCATTATCCTACGCACATTTTTAAAATATGCTATAAATGTGTTAAACATTATTTAAAAATGATAATGGAAATAAACTAACTAACTAATCTCAAACTTAAAAGGGATTAATAAATTTTATAATTTTTATTATTTTTTTAATATTATAAAAATATGTTAGCTTTATATTATTAAAACAGAAAGAAATAAAGAAAATTATTATAGAAAGTTGTTCATAAAACAACTTTATAATGTTTTTCTATACCAGATATAGATGGCGACACTGGAGTTATTTCTGGAATTTATGCTGTTTTAATTCGGAACTTCTCTGTTTTCAGAAAATTTTACAGAAAACTTACTGTTTTTATAATCTCAAAAATGAATAACGGAAATTCTGCTGTTTTTCCGGAAAAACGGAACTATTCCGTAGAATTTTACGGAACAATTTCTGCATATTAACGGATATTTTTTACAGTGTAGAGTATACTGCTCCTGACACAATGTGCGCATAAATCGTCCGTGTTTTAAGGGTCCAATATATCGGCTAATTACCGACGATATTTTTCAAAAATCATAATCAACAATGCGTTCTTGATTTTCAATACCTTTGCTAATTTTCCGCAGCGCGAAATTTATGTGTAACAAAAAAATGCGTTCTACCCAAACTGTGTGAAAATTGTTATAGTTTTCTGCAAGTTTTAAATTAACATCTTTCACCTCTAATATTTTCATAATTTAAGTTTCTGTAAATTCGGAAATAGAAGGCCTGGACAAACATATTTTTGCACTACATTTTCGATAATATCTCTAAAAATATAACATATAAATTTAAAAGAAATGCATTTTTGAGTTCTGCGTTACGAAAGCTAATCGCACAGTATCGCCTATGATGTACAAAGAAAAGAATATTTTTTGCAAGTAATCCAATTTTCCCTGTTCATTTTTACTAAACATATTTGTGAATGTTTAGTAATCTGTATATATTTGGGAAAATAGTCTGTATTACTTCCCCAATTTGAACTTTTCACGCTCCATAGTTTACAAGTAAAACACAATAGACAAACACAGAAGTGATCTTATAATGGTTCCCTTTTTTAAATTTTAAGTACGGAACCCAAAAAACTATAAGTGACGTTTTCTAGCAGCAAGTCTCTCATGAAAAATTAAAACCATTGCTAAACAAACTTCGGATTTGCCTCTATTTTTATTTAGCTCATTGAGGTTTATTTTTGAGTTTGTTACAGTTATTAAACATTTATTTATAAGCTCATTATATTTATAATAGCACTTATTTATATTTCCTTTTTTTATTATGTTTTTTCTAATTCCGTAAGTTATTCTGTTTCATTTACATTGTTAAAAATCTACTGTTAACTGTCGCGTAATTTGACAGTTTGAAAGATATCTGTTATTGGACCATATTATGAAGCATTTTTGACATACTTTCAAAAACGTTACGGTGAGAATAGAGATAAATTAAGATTATGTAATCTTTTTCTGTAAAACAGGGCTCCCAAATGGTCCGCGAACTGAACATCAGAATTTTTTTAGAGAAATTTTCTTTTTAGATTTTTCTTGCAAATTGTCAAGAAACCACCTTTGGAAGTTGATTCTAGCTCAAACCTATCATGAAATTTTCTGTTAAAAAATACTGATGTTCAGTTCGTGGATCATTTGGGAGCACTGATAAAACAGTTGAATAACTAGACTCCTTTGATATCTAGTTGAATAATTAGACAAGACTCTGTTGCACATTTCTATACTTTATTAAAAATCACTATTTGCAAGTATTATTTATATTATAACATTTCTCGTCAACTGAATAAAAGGAAGTAATTTTTTTATTTTTAGCAATCTTTCGATGCGTTTTTTCTATAAGAGGAATATTATTTTTAAACAAAAGTTAATTAAAATCTCATTTTCATGTGAGAAAACCTCTATAAGATTATACGCTTACTGAGCTTTCAATGCATGATAATAACAGACAATTCACCAACAGCTAATTTATCATTAAGACATTTCAAGAAAAGCATAAAAATGCTAATGCATACATATTACATAAGTATTCAGTTAAAAAGTTGTACTGCTAATTTCAGTAGACGAATATTCTTTTCTACATGCACATTAAGGTAAAACGATATTCTAACGAAAACTAAATCTTCGCAGTCGCCTATAGTTAAAGAAAATTAACTTCACTTAATTTTCAGCTTTTCAAAAGTTAATTGCTAGTCTTTGCTATAGCAAATTTTTATCTCTGTTAATGAATTTAAAAATTGGTTTAGGAACAAAAATTACCTTGGTGTTATTAAAAAAAATAATGGGAGAAATAAAAGAAGAATGATACTTATTACTATTTTTTTTCTGAAGTAGTGTTTTTAAAACATATACATACTTTCGTTTGAAATAAGGTCTCTTTTATAAAGATTAAATGCATTATTTACATTCCGTTTAAACAGACTAGGACTTAAAAAAGTATGTGTTTAATTGAGGTAGAGCATGAACGGGGTTGCATATTAATTACATATACATGAGGTTACATTGTCTTTGCTTTTTTTAAAGATTAAAATTCTTGGTCTCCATCTTATTTCCCCTCCTCTTTTTTTAAAAAATTGAACCTCTCAGCTGTTTACGACAGAAATCCAATATTAATATTCCGTTTATAACGAAATAATATTCCGTTACTGCAAATGCAAAAGAAAAAAAAATCAATCATATGCGACAAATAACGCGACTCACGTAGCAAACTTATGCTTCCTCATATGCTTTCTTGTCCTATTTCACACCTATCAATTTATTTTTTAATTAACGATCAAAATACACAGAGATTCAGTAAATTATAATTGTAAATTTAATTATCTTTCTTATCCTCAAACACCTAAATGCGGCATTCCGTAATTTAACAATTTATCAATCATCTATTGGTCGTGATGCTAGCAATTATTTAATCGACCTTTTAAAAAATCATAGGTGGATGATTAATTACTTTTAAAAGTCAAATGCGAACAGAATAAATCTTAAATCTTCTGTATTTTAATTAAAAGGATAACAAATCTTTTCACTGAAATGTAAATGTCTGGGATTAGATTGAAGTCATTATAAACATAAATATCTTTTAATTGAGCAAAAAGCCAAAGGATAAATTATGCACTTTTAATAAAGCTTCCTTTATAAAAGTTATTTGAAATCAATTTATGCTTGCATCATTATGTGCAGCTAATTTTGAATTTAACTGCCATTCTTCAGCTGTTTATTTCACTAATTAGTAGCATGGTTTCCCCAAAACGGATGATCGCAGTTTCATGAAAGTTTAACAATGATTTCAAATTAGTGCTTTTAAATGGGAAAATTATTGTATTTTTGGAAGAAAATATAAGAACTTATTCTTTATTTAAAAAAGCTAGTTCCTTAAAAAATATTTTATTTTACACAAAGAGTAACTTTGTCTCTTTCGAAATATTGTCTTTATTGTTATTTGTTTTTTCAAAGGAAGAATAAAAAGACACTTGTGACTATTTAAGTGACTTTGATAATGGAACATTATATTATGACGAAAAAGTTTATGATCTATAATAAAATATTTCAAAAATGAAGATCTATTGTAAATTAAACAAATGTTATTTCAGAATACGAAATATTATACATCAATATATCATATGAATAGATATAGAGAAGGAGATTAAGATTGTACAAAAATTCTATAAAACATGTAGGAAATTTAGCTTTTTCTAACTTTAATGCTGAGAACCTTTGCATTCTTTATTAAATACATAAAATATGTTGCATGCATATAGAAACATCTTTGTTCTAATACATCATTTCGACTTTGATTAGGCGAAATAAAATGATTTTCCAAACTAAATTTAGCAAAGTGAGAAGACATGAAATTTACCATTTTTTATTATCATTAGTATACCATATATTTATTAGAGTTATGCGAAAATTTTCGTCTTCTCGACAGCACACAGATGTAATAATTAACTTTGCGATCTGTGCTGTCAGTTATTCTAGCAAACATGACAATCAATCAATTTATTTTACGCTGAAGTCTTTAATTCAGTATTAAATGACGGAAGATTATTGGCAATCATCAATCATATTGAAGAACAAAAAAAAAGTAGAAATTGAAATAAATTATAAAATGCATGCGTTATGTGTATTGTATTCTCTTTAAAATAATTTATGAATTCCAATCTTAAAGAAATCATTCACCTCGCGAATCTTTCAAAAAGTGAATTTAATTTTACTTTACTGTTTACCTTGTTAACTTATTAAAATTTCATAAAACTACACAATATAACTGCTATTCACATATAAAATGCAAAGAGAATCACTGAATGTGATGATGTAATATTTGTATATTAATTTAACAGCACTTTAAAATGCTATATTAGTTTTTATGCAAAAATAAAATAAAAGTAAAAGTAAAAATTAAATAAAACAAAATAATTACCGAATATTTTATATATGTTTAAAAAATTCGATAGTAATAATAAAAACAAATGCATTCAATAATTATTTTACATTTGAACTCTAAGAACAGTATTTAAGAAAATAAATTAAAAAAAAACATGACCCGATCGGAAAATAGTACATCAAACGTAACAAATGAAGTGCTTTTGTACGATAACTATTTTTATATATATTCAAATATTAGAGTAATATCTGTTGCAATCTTATAAAAAGCTGCATGAATACAAAATTGAAACAAATGCATTGTATAATTATTTTACGTTTGAACTCTAAGAACAGTATTCAAGAAAATAAATAAAAGAAAACATGAACCGATCGGAAAATAGTACGTCAAACGTGGCAAATGTAGTGCTTTCGTACTATAACCTATTTTATAGATATTCAAATATTAGAGTAATATCCGTTGCAATCTTATAAAAAGCTGCATGAATACAAAATATTATGTATGAAATCGTATTAAATTATTCATTATATGTATTAAATTCAATAATACGTAAATAATATGACTCATTGAATATGACATAATCACCATGGCAACCTAGAATCATTACCTATCATGGGATATTGATGAACTAATTACGTATGATAGAAACTAATATAATGAAAAAAACTTTTATTAGTATCTTTTTATGCTCTGGTCAGATTTTCAGAAATTAGAAATGACTATGCAACGGGTATACGTATTAAATTTCAAGATTCATCCCAAGATTGGGTAATTTTTGTGCTGTTATATCTAGACAGAAAGACAGACAGGTGAACGAACCAGACGATTACTGTAGGTGATATGTATTTATGTACTTACGAATACAGCGAAAACACCCCATAAAAAATGATGGAAATAGTTTTAAAAGAGAATTATAAACGTATTATATTAACGGTACTTTACATTCACTAAAAAATAAGACGATTAAATACGTTCAATATGAATTCAAACAAAATAATAATTTTTACTGAGCATAAAATAGTGGTTCATGAATATTTTGAAACACAGCTATTAAGTATTATTACTAATAATTATTGATTCTGATTAAAAGAATTTTTTTTTTTTTTTTTTTTTTTTTTTTGCGAAAATGGGCACGAAGTGGAACAAAATAATGGCATTTCAGTCTTCACTTTAAATGGTACACACAGAGTATTTACTTTCAGAGCTGACTTTTTGAAAAACGTTGATTCTCTTATGCGATGCTGAAAAGAAGAATCCTCACAAGATGTTCCACTTTCACCCAAATCTCATCGGCAATTAAAGAAAAAAAAAGCATAAGAACTAGCAAAAAAACATTCGTAAGCGATACTATGCAGGAAAAAGGCAGTAAATTAAAAAAGTCCACCCGGCAGAGGCAGCTTTCATATACTTATTTATTCATTTTAAATTAATTTATATAAATAAAAAAAACGAAATTTAAAATAGTGGAACACGATTATATAAGATTGAATACCAGTTTTTATCAATACTGAATATTAATAGGAATTTTTAGAAATTAGTCATCTTTTATTCCACCTGGTTTTGTTTTAAGCGATTTATAGGGTCGCCAAATTCCACGATATCCATTTTAAAGCAGCATGATGGATAAAAAAAATTCAATGAGATTGATTGAAATCTTAATTCATGTGAATATGCACACTCACATCGAAATCGATTAATATATACGAGTGCTGTTAAGGGAAAATTGACTTAAAACAAAAAATGTCACCCACATTAGAAATTCAAACCGCTATATACCAGGCGCTTTTTAAGGTAAAGACAAAGCAAAAAATACTCCGGAATTCATTATTTAGATAAATAGTTTAGAAAGAACATTTTTTCAATTTCTATTTTTTTGTTTATACATCATTATACATTTAAAAGATTTTCGACAAATTTAAATGGTCGCCATTTTGAAACAAGATGGCTGATAAAGTTGGCTCGTGAACTCGGTCAAGATGTTGGTATTTACCATGAACACACTGAGTTATATCAAAATCAGTTTATAAATATGCCTATTAACGCGTGACATATTTCAGACCGTTTCAAAATGTCAATCTCACTGGATATTGAATGTGCTAAAACTCAGCCATTTTTCAAGATATAGATGAAACAAAAAATGCTCTGGAATCTTTGAATCAAGGTCAAAACACAAAAGGAAAATATTTTTCAATTTCTTACTTTTTTGCACCTAATTTTAAAATTTAAATTAAAAAAAATATTCCGCCATTTTGAAACAAGACGGCGGGTGGAACTGGCCAACGAATTCGGTCCAGGCATCAGTATCTCCTATCTACGCACCAAGTTTCATCGAAATCGGTGTATAAATACGCATGTTATCACGTGACGAAAACCAGATCATTTCAAAATGTGAGCAACACTAGAAATTAAAAATATAACTCAAACATTTTTTAAGATACAGACAAAACAAAAAATGCTTTGGAATCTTTGTATCAAGGTCAAATGCATAAAAATCATTTTCAATTTCTCACTTTTTTGTACCTAATTTCAAATTTTAAATAAAAAAAAAATTAAATGACCGCCATTTTGAAACAAAATGGCGGATGGAACTGATTAACGAACTCGGTCCAGGCTTTATTAAGTACTATGTACACACCAAGTTACATCCAAATCGATTTGTAAATACGAGTGTTATCACGTGACAAAAATCAGATCGTTTCAAAATGTCAGCCATAAGAAAAATTCAAAGTGCTATAACTCAATCATTTTTTAAGATATTGACAAAATAAAAAGTGTTCTGGAATTGGTGTGTTAAGATCTAACACATAAAATAAAAATATTTTTCAACTTTTAATTTTTTCGCATTTTTTTAAATTTTAAAAATTTAAAATTTTTTTAAATGGCCGCCATTTTAATACAAGATGGCGGATGATGCTGGCCAACGAACTCGGTAGAGATATTTGTATGTGCTATGTACATACCAAGTTTCATTCAAATCGGTTCATAAATTCGTTAGTTATAGCATGACAAATATCAGATCATTTCAAAATGTCAAAAAAAGTTTTAAAAGATCGTTTCTAACCCTCGTGTTTTTGTGGCAACATTTTATCGTTATCAACATCTAGTCTTGCAAGGTTTAAGAATAACCGGATCAGAACTGGCAGTATTTTTTTTTTGCCTATCTAAATTTTTATTGAAAACTGATGCACTTCATCCCGAAACAGACCCAAAATTAAAGGAATTTAACCACCATTTTGATATAATTATAAAAAATATTCTATAATTATATCTGATATCAGCTTTATCCTTTGAGTAAGAAAAATATATATATATCAACCCATTTACATTCAAATATATAGATTTTCCATCTGAAACAATATTGTGGGTTATCTTTTGAAAAAAATGGTTAGTTAAACTGAAACGCAAGAGAAAATATTCAACACAAAATGACCTTTAACCAGAAATGATTAGAATCAATACGGCTCAAACACTGTAAGTAACGAAATAGATCAGTTCTAACTGGAAAAGAATCAAACTGCTGATAGGGTCGCGTCTGGATAATTATTAACATGCGTTTAATTAATTTGTTGAAACTGTAAGTTGTTTTGACGCGCTGTACATTAGGGTGGGCCGAAAAAAACTTTTTTTCGATTTTCGATAAAGGCGGGTGCGGAAAAGTGGCCACTGGTGGCACACAGTTCACACAAAAAATTTGAGATTTTTTGGACAATTCCTTACCCTGCCGCAAATGGCTTGAAGTTTTGCCAAAATGCTGATTTTTGAACTTTTTTAGTAAAAACTTTTAAAATATTAAATTAAGTTTATTTTGGCGGTATTTACTTGCAAAGGCATATTTAACGTATCTAATGTTTAAATAAGTTCTGATAATGCATTATTTAATTGCTATGTGTATTTTAAATTAGTCGATTTCTATAGGCGAGTAAAACTCTGCGTGCAGCTACATCCACGCGAGGAGTTCTCGGTGTTTCGCGTTGGTACGGAACGCAAAACAAGTTAAAATCAAGTACATTTTTAAAGAACATAGCACTAAACTAATGCATAATTAGAGGTTATTTAAACCTTTGGCACATTAAATACATCTTTTCAACTAAATTCAACCAAAAAAACTTAATTTAATATTTAAATTTTTTTTTTGCTAAAAAAATTCAAAAATCAGCATTTTGGCAAAACTTTAAGCCATTTGCGGCAGGGTAAGGAATTGTCCAAAAAATCTCAAATTTTTTGTGTGATTTAAGTGCCACCAGTAGCCACTTTTCCATACCCGCCATTATCGAAAATCGAAAAAAAGTTTTTTTCGGCCCACCCTACTGTACATGATACGATGACTATTTTAAAATCGACCAGCTTTATTATATATCTTAACACCATTTTCAAATTTCTTGACGATTTGTAAAATTCTATGAAAGTTAAAGCTTATAAAGTAAAAAAAAAAAAAAAAAAAAAAAAAAAAAAAAAAAAAAAAAAAAAAAAAATAATAAGTAGACAACGACGAATATATTATTGTTGCATCTTGATTATATATCGATAAGGGACCACTTGGAGACTGAGATCTTTATAACCAAAAAATATTTGAAAATCGTAACATCTGTTCAAACATTCTGTGAATGAACACAGGTAATGTATAACTGACGTATTTTTGAAATACTCGCCATTGTTTACTTAAATCATCGCATCTTTATGCAGACTAACATTATCAATATTATATTCTACAAATGAAATGTTGTAAAAAAGCTACATATGAAACGATTCTCTCACAGTTATAAATGGATAGTGACGATTATGTATCGGATTTGTTTTTGATGTTCAAACGGCACTTCTTATGCCAATCACTTAAGGTCATTTTCAGAAAACTTTTTTTAAAAATTAAAAATAATTTTCAATTTCCTGTGAAAAAATTATCATACCACACTTTTTTCTTAAAAACAGATCGCCAGATATTTTAAAAGAAATATTTAAAACATCATCAATGCTAGAATAGAGCTAAATTTGAGCATATTTAATCTCAGAAAATTATCGCGAAATAATCTTCTGTTTGATAAGTCAAAGATATACCATTTCTTAAATACCGGTGTAACGGTTGGGTGCTCGTGCTGGGAGTTAAATGCAGACATACTCAAGAATTAAGATAAAAAACACAGTTTATTAAAAACGATAAGGGCTCAAGGGAAGTGGAGCAAGCCTAATTTTTACAATTGAGAACACTATTAAAAGACTAAACTCATACTCACAGCTCCGGAAACTAGCTCAATCGGGACGACTCTGATTACTCCTCACTATCTCTCGGCTAAGCTGCTAGATAAAAGTTAATTAGACAGCCCGTGGCTGTAGATATACTTTATTTACCTTGAGATAATCAAATGCAATTACTATTAAATTTCTTACCACGGCCAACATCTCTATTCGAATACCGAAACTCCTTCACAACTCACGGGAGGCTCGATGCTACTTGCAGTCTGCTAGATACCAGCGGGAAACTTCGCTGACTAATATCGCTCGAACACTCGGCTGGCTATTGCCAGAGATTCACTTCGCTATCTAATGTCGCTAGTCACACTCAGTCTTGGCTGGCTAATGCCAGAGGCACTTCACTCGCTGGCTAATGCCAGAGATACTCACACACACTCAAACTCCACGCTTTTATATGCTGCAAACTGAGATACTTCAAATTAACATAATACTACTAACCGCGAGCCTAACTTCAGAATCCGAAAGAGACACACACACTCTAGAAAGTTAAAGTAAAAGAGAGGATAGATGTCGCTTTTACGCTTACACATGTTAAATCATTGATGTCACGATCTCAGAAATACTAAAGTGCCTTTATGACAAAGATCACTCCCTCACACCGGTATTCAGTCTATTATTCCTCTTGAACTTGGGGTCGATTTATGCGCTAGTATATACAAAAATATACTATAGAAACTATGGACAAAATATTTTTTTGTTATACGAATAAGAATATTTATCTATTTTTCTTTTATTTTCAGTTATTTAGTACATACAATTATTTAGTAGTAACCAATGTTGTTGGATGTACAGTGCAATCTTAGAGGGGCGGCGTATGGAGTACACCAAGCCATTTTTTCATCATCAGCTTCAAATTTTTAGATACATTTCTTAGTTTTATTATTAATCTGATCAGAAATCACATAAAAATAAATTAAGGAAAGAAATTAGATAAAGAGCAGAAAGGAAAAAAAAATACTTTTAATATTCTCTAAGAGTATAATTTACAGAGAGAAACAACTGATTGACGTACTCGATACGTCGTCGGTTAAAATCGAGCCATTCTGTGTTTTTTATCTGTCAGAAATGTCCTGTGCTTTTTAATTATTCACCACTAGTATTTTCAAAGTACAATTTTCTTTATAACTTTTGGCAATTAAATCAATATATTTTTTAATATATTGTATTGAACATAGTGGTAGCAAATATACGAAAACATAGGATGCTATGGCATCTTTTTAAACCTGTAATTCCCATGGTAGAATACGTTCTAAAAATTTAAGGAATCGAATTCATACCAGAAAACTTCAACAAAAAATTTCGCTCAATTTAGTGATGGAATGTCTGTTAATAAATAAAGAAAATATTGCTATTTTAAATTTCTGATATAAATTTGCAATATCCGAATAAAAAAAGTCACTAAATTTGAAACACTGGTGGTAACGTATAAGCTACCATGGACATTAGTACGTCAACCCTTTCAAGGGCTACTGTCGTACGGTGGGATCAAATAATTTGACTCAGAACCCACAAATGGCACCAAGAGATTTTTAACAAATTTTTACTTTTATAATGAAAGTTTAGAAAAAGCAGGTTTTATTTTCTAAGAAATTTTTTTGACAATTCCTTCGTCAGTCAATTATTTCATCATATAACGAATATATTTTTTTTGACTCAAAACTGACTGTACTCAAAAATGAATAAATTTATGTACTCATACCGAATTGAGTATATATATTCTTTCACAATTTTGATACATTGCATGTTATCAAACCCAAACGAAACGTTTATTTTCTACCCTGTAATGGTTTATTTCACTCATGGCGGTATAAAATAGGTTTATTAATGTAATTATTAAATTAGGCATATTATTTTAAAATAGCTTAAAAGCATTTGAAAATAATTCTCGTGGCATAAAAATATTCGATGTGGGTGTCTTGCTAATTATTTTGCAATTTTTCTAATAAATAATCAGCGAAACATTTCTTATTAATAATTTTAAAAGAAAAATAAATGGCAATGCATTCTTATTTTAATTTGTATTTTCGGGGGGAGGGGGGGGCAGTACATGATGATTTATATTTGAACACAACCATAGAATCAGAATTGTGTTTCTTAATTTTCAGTATATTTAGATCGAAGCTATTTTCAGTAAGTGACATATTTAAAATTGAGTTTTTTTTACTCAATTTTTATTATCCATTTTTTTTTAGTAAAACAATAAATAGAAGTATTTACTGAATGTTATTAAGAGTACAAAACTCAATATCAAATTTTATTAAAAATAAAATATTTATGTGAGAGTTTATTAATTACAGACTATCAAATATCTTCGTAAATAATAACAAATTTCCTTTGAATGTAGTTACGTATAGTTTTCTCATTTAGAGTGAAAATGCTCCCAATAACACATATCTTATTCTGTTGTAAAGTTTCTCCAATCATCTGCGTAAATGTAGAGTAAATTGCATAATAAAAATAACATTGCATTATTCAGCTTTCGCTTGGCCTGAGAAGATGATTTGATGCAATGAAAGAAACAGAATAAGCATTTCGCTTTAAAACAGATATCAGTTGTCACTATCGTTTGCGTCATTGGAAGAACGGTGAGTAGATGCATGGAATTATCACATCTCTTTGCAGTATCGCTTTGTTATACTATATACAACAGAGTTTGTATAACATGAAATGCTATAGGACTATTTAGTAAGAGAAACTGTCATTCAGTAATCAGACATTTAGAGAAGAATGTAAAACTATCCAGCAAAAACGGAAACGAGAAGTCAGTCAAAGAGAACTGGTTTCTTACAAATTCCTGAATATTGAGAATTTAGACAGGAGAAAAATATTTTACTGGAAAAAAAAGTTCTGTCTTTATTTTATTTCATTTACTTTTCCAATATTTCTGTATACGGTGAGTAAATAATTTTTTTTTAGTGTTGTGAGGTCAAATGTCGCAAAAAGCGAGACAGAGAGATTGAAAAAAGTCGGAATTTTCTAAATCGAAATTCTAAACTACGATAAAACCTATCAAAATAGAATACCAGCCTAAAATGCAATCTTATCTTAAATGCAAAAATTTCACTTTCCTCACGGTAGGAATATCATACAATTGTACTTGCTAAGACAAAAACCTGTTTTAATCGGAAATTTTCTTATGTTCATTGCGATTCCATCTTAAAAGTTCTATCATACTAAATAAAGCCATGGTAATCTTATGCGTTAAAACTTATAAAAAGATAATCATTAAAGCTTGATATAAAATTCCTATTTAGCAGGTATACTATATAATATTTGTATGTTAGAGACAACGACATTTTTACTTTAAAATCAGAATTTCGTTATAAACAGGTTTCGTCTTAGAAGGTTTTATTATACTAAACAAAGCCACAACAATATTATAAATTAAAACCTGTAAAAGGAGAATCTCTAGGGCTTGATACAAAATTCCCCTCTAGCAGATATTATTGTATAATATTTCTATTGTATGGAGAAAGAAACTTTTACTTTTAAAATATAAATCCATTAGAAACATGTTTCTTTTAAAAGGTTTTTTATTTATTTATTTTTTTTAATTAAGAAATCTTTACAACAATCTTTTAAATTAAAATCTGTAAAAGGGGAATCGACCTGAATACAATAAGACTTAATACAAAATTCCAATTTAGAAAGTATAATTCTATAGTATTCCTATGTTAGGCAGAATGGAATTTTTACATGAAAAACACAACCCTTAGTAGATAAATTCCATTTTTGAAAGATTTTAAAGAAAAATTACAGTAAAAATTGTAAAACGAAATAGCTAAGAAACGGAAAAAAAAAAACCCATTTTAAATAGGTAAGTTCTTTCTAAGCAGGAAGATTTTAAAGTGTGTCTTTAAAAGGGACTATAATATTTTCCATCATCGAAAATGTCCGTATTTACAGTTTTTACTGTAATAAATGCTACTCGATATGGACTATTCAATAGTAATGTACTAAAAGAGATTTAAAAGAATTTGTGTATCATGAAAAATTGGAACTTGTGGCGTCCCGGGCTGTGGTTACATAAGACAGATCTTGGAGAACCTGAAAATTGGGACATTCATCAACGGGAAGAGCTTCACTCTAAAATAAAGTATGTGATTCTACTAAAAAAATGCTTAGTATTATTACAGATATTATAGCAGTTATTTGAAATCCACCTGTAACCAGTCACTATTTCAAAGACAGTAGCTGTAATTCAATGCTTATTGAGCATGCATGCTTCTCTGTCCTTTCCCTTCGTAACCGTAAATTATAAATACACGAAAGATATTTTACCCCTGCAAGAAAAAGTTTGTACTTTTTTGCAAAAAAAAAAAAAAATGATGGATTGTACACAATTTGCGCATAAAAAGCAATTTGTTTAAATATTTCAAAAGTATGTACTTTTGTGGAAATTATCTGCATTTTTTATGCATAAAAATGAGTGCATATTTTATCTTTTCAAACACTGTAAACTTTTATTGCATAAAATAAATAAATATTCAATGTTTGAAAAATATGTGCAGACATTTTTTAATAAAATAAGTGCATATTTTATATTTGCCAAAACTGTGCATTTTTATGAACAAAAATGGCTGTACAATAAAATCTTTAATAACGGATGCCTCGAAAGTGCGGAATTTGTCCGTTTTTCCGAGGTTAGTTAACTAAAAATGTACAATTATATAGATGTTGATAATAGAAAAATAGAGGTGTCTGTTTTCAAGAATTTTCGTTATAGAGGTTTTATGGTATATTGCAATCTTGCAAGATGAAAAAAAATCTATATTTTTATTAACTTTTGTTGGGAGGGTAAATTCGGTGAAGGATTTATCTTATATGGGAAGTTCTTAGGGAGAGATCTCCCTACCCCCGCTCCAACCAAAGGAACATTTTTCTTTCTTCATTTTGTTAGTGTTTAAATTTTATAACTTACTCTAAAAGAAAAAAATGCAGTATGTCTTTAGAAAATGAAGAAAAGGGAAATTTCGTGCATTAATAATAATAATCCGCGGGTAGGGGGGTTACCGCCATCTGAATTAAGATAGTCTTAAACAACCCATTTCAGATTAGTTTTAACGCAAAACATAAAAAGAAACAGAACTAAAAATTAATTTCCTTAGCAGATTTAGACGAGTAACCTCCTTTTTCTCCAAAGAAAAAACTTTACCTGATCTTCCTCATAATGTTAAATTATTTTAACTTATTTGAAAATCATAAATTTGCAATTTCTTTAAAAATTGGAGAAAAATGAAATTTTGTTTATTAAATTTCATAAGCTAAGGGAGGGAGAAGAGCTATGACAATGCCACCTGAATCAAACTTTGCCTGTTGAACTCATTTCAGATAATTCATTAACACACAAACTTGAAAAAAATATTAATATCTATGATCGATTTAAAAGGAAAAGTAACCCCCCCTCCCTAAATGAAAGAAAAATCAAAGTTACACTTTCTCTTAGTATTTAATTCTTTTAAATTACTCGAAATGATTAAATTTGCTGCATTTATTAAAATCAGAGAAAAAAGATTGTTAAATTTCACATTCTAAGTTCCTTTTCGGGGTACTACAAAAAAAATTCAAAACTGCTTTCATCTACCCGCTTTAGATAAAATTTCAATACATAACTTTAAAAAAAATCTATGAAGGATTTTTTGGGAAGAAAAGCCCCCTCTCTTTCCCATTTTAAAATTATTTGCTGTCCATTCTCTTAGTGCTTAATTATTTTCAATTATTAAGGAAAATACTATTTTTTATTTGGTCAAAAAATACGTAGTCAGTTAAATTTCAAAATTCAAACCTAACTTTTTGAGTTAAAAAGTATGTTTATAAAATTCATTCATAAAATCTCGACCCTCACCTGAAATTGAATTCACCTAAAATTGTTTTTTTTTCTAAAGAAAAAAATAATTCAGAGCATATTTTAACCATTCATTAAGCAAAGAAAATTCCAGTAAAAAAATATATCAATCAAGCCATATTCTAATCATCCATTAACAATAGAAAAACCATAATAATAAAGTAAACTTATTACTTGAAATTTAGGAAAAAATAGAATAACTTCGATAAATTTACCCTCAGTCTGATAAAATTATCGGTATACAGCAGAATCAGCTTCATCACCCATTACTCGCATTTTAAGTTGTTTAGAAACACAGCCCAAGTAGCAAGATATTGAAGATCCACGGCTCCCAAATCCCAGAAAACGAATTATGTCCTGCGCAGAGGTTAAAAACACTGCAGAAATCTTACCCTCAAATAAATATCGGTGCCTCCGAAATTCTGCAAAGAAGGCGCTACCAGGATCTTTTTTGTCACTTTTTATATACATTTCAGTTCGCATAATTTCTTAGTGAAGATACAAGAGGATTATCTAAAATACTGTTAACGATTTCTTAGTAAACATACTAAAACAGTACATGTAACGACTACTAATAATTTCTGAGTGAAGATATAAGAGAAATATCAATCATACTATTAGCCATTTCATAGTGAAGACACAAGGGAAGTATCTGTAATACTACTAACCATTTTTTAGTATGAAGACTAAAAAAGTACTTCTAATGGCTACTAACGACTTCTTAATCTGTTCACTAAGAAAGTCTATATGCTATTTACCAAATTTAATGCAGAAATTTTACTTAAGAAGAAGCTGTATTGCTTACAAGAAAAAATTATGGAATACTGATTATCTAGAGATTTTCGTGTAGTGCTATAGATTTTTTTACAGTGTCATCTGAATGTAGGTATAACATGTTACGCACGACCGCCACAACCCAAAGAACAGATAAAATCCTCGCCTTCCCCGTATTATTTATCCCTTTCCTAGACTCTCAAGAATGATGGTAGATCCAAGACGGAAGATTCCAACGGAATATTTAAGAAAAAATTTAATAAGTTTAAAATCTCTAACCAGGGGGTTCGGGAGGACTGAGACGTTTAATACATTTGACAGCAGATGCGGTTTCGAGCTCACTCTTAGCAATTACATGTACGACGAAGGTATTATGACTTTTCTAAAACTTAAAACGCGGTATTTTTAGTAATTGTGCAAAATATTTCTGTGTGGTGTGTACAGATACAGCGCATTTATTTACAGGACACGTTGAAAGAAAAAAGCCGTTCTTAGAGCAGGAAAATGCTATAAAGGCATAATTTTTAAAGCATCATCTAGATAAGTTTTGATTGTAGAAAAAAATATCTATAGTTTTATTTCTTTGAGCTTAGAGAAGGTTATTCTAATTATAGCTTGTATGTGCTAATTTTTCTTAAAAAATATGAATTTCGTAACTTAAGAAAAAATAACATTTTCACTTAAAAAGCTATTTGTATGATTATAAAAAAAAATTGTATCTCTATACAAACGGTTTTGGATTCGGCTATTAAATAACTCTATAAAACTTTGAGTAATTTAAACTGACATTTAATTTCTTTGAAAAAAAATCAAAGATAACTTAAGAAGTGCCCATTGATTAATATTTCACTATGCAACGTAGAAAAAATTTATAAATACAGTTTTTATTGAAGCAAGAAAAAGAAGTATATACATTGTTTTAATTTGAAACGATACTTTGTTGCAGAATAACTTCTGTTAAGAGCATAACGTAAATGTACATAGTGTGTCACCAGAGGACGACTATATTTTTTTAAAGTTTAAAAACAAGTCATGAAGCACTTTTGAAACCGACTTAAATAAATCTGACTGGCAAAAACCATTTACTACTACTTCTCTATAAACTGTTTGAAATAATTGTTTCTTTTTCAATTGGCGGAAAAATTTGTTTTCAAAAACGTCTTCTAAAAACGGATTTTTTTTTACGAATTGTCTCAGATTTCTTTTTGAATTAAATTTTAAAAAATCTCTCTTTAATATTGTGTTTTGTTTTGCAATAAACTATCAACGATGTACTTGAATGCACTCTAAATATTTGTTAAATAGCCGAAAATTGAGTATTTTATTAATTTTTAAAGGTGACCAGCTTTAAGCTCACTATTTCTTGAATTGTAACAATAGTGGGAACACATTCCTATAACTTATGTCAAATTTTATTTTTATATTTAATTTACATTGTTCTTATTTTATATTGCCATTGATAGATTAAAATTCTTTATATTTTAAATACAAAATTTTACATTTTATGATTCTTATTAGACATGCACACATTGAAAATTTTTACTTTTTTAAATACTTAGATTGACATTCATATATTTAAAATCTTATAATTTGTATGGTATTTTTACATTTTCACACAACAACTTAAAAAAAATTACAAAGATTATGAGCTCCAAAATTAATGTAACATTTTTGTCATTAATTAATGCTGATTTTTTATGTTCATAATTAATTTTGCTATCTTTTTTGCTAAGATGCGGTTCTTTTTTTCTGCGACGCAGTCTTTAATTCCGAAAGAATTGCTTTCGTTTAAGGAACAATATTTTGAAATGTTTGCTATCTGTACTTGATCATTTGCTTGTTTTTCCCATTTCATAAGTAAACTTAAAAGAGAAAAAAATATTGAACTAGTTAAGATACTCGATCATTACTTTGTGTGTTTTTTTAAATCTTAGAAACATGTTAAGGAAGCCATATCTAAACTACTTAAACGTAAAAAAGCTTGCAGTCACCATGAAATTAGGTCACCCATTAAAATGACTTCTCGAAGTAAAATGCTGCAGAATCAGAGTAGTATGGTAAACTGAGACTGAAAAAAAGTAGATGTCCCCTCATCTCATCGTTGGAACCATCTGCTTATAATGTATATTCTCACGCGCTTACTTCGGCTGCCTTTAACTTATGTAAGCACGAATGTTGTCTGAGAAAAAATGGTATTTAAAGATTAGTGGTTTTTCAAGAAGGAAAACCGACACCTTCCTTCCGGGTACATAAGAATATTTAAGAGTAAAAGCAAATTTACTTTCAACGGAATGTAAATAGAAAGTGGTAGTTAAAGGCTAAGATGTACTGATAGACTTGGAACCTCGTGGAATACGTTAGAGCTACCTCACCTTTTCGATGGTCGACAGAGATCTCTTCGTAACCTATTTACTCCCCTTTTTTCCCCTTATTCTTTTCCTTTTCTTCTTTGCATCTTAATCAATTCTCTTTCTAGACGAAATTTATTCCATTAAGATTCTTTGTATCGGAAACATGATTTTAAAGAAACATTCTCTATTCGGAGCTGCCCCTGGTGATAATTTCTATATTCTACTCGCGTCCCTATTTTTAATATATTACTATTGCATATTTTGCCAAAATGTCCATTTTTTTTAAATGAAAAAGAGGTTCGAGATAAAAGAAAAAAAGCAGTTAGTTATTTTCTATTAAAAGTCCTATATATTAGAATATTTATTTCAAACGGTAGAATATTAGAATTTTCGCCATTAGAATACTTTAATACCATAATACTCATAATAGAATACTCTAATATTTTTATGATGTTTCTCGCTGTGAGATGTTAAATTACTTCATCGATATAACTATGGGCATTTCCATGCGAATTTGTTAGTCTGTTACACAACTGAAAATCGCTATGCTTGTTGGCCACCGTTATTTTCGAAAAGTTTTCTTCGCCTTATTCAATTGATGATATATCTTCGATAAACTAAGTCACATTTTCTCGTTTTAAAATACTGGTTGTCAAAAATCGTAGTACGTAACAGACAAACAAGTTCGCATGGAAATGCTCATCTATAAAATTTTTACATGACGGCACACTGATTGAATACCCCCTGATATACACTTTTTAATTCGACATTATCCCATAAAAATTCATCCAAAACTCTAAGTCAGTTAATTAAAAGTATTATTTTTGTTTAATGCTAAATTAGGGGATAAAAGATTGGTATCGATATTTAGAAATATTGTTATCGGGAAATGAGAAAAGTTAGCAATTGTATAATTGGATTCCAGAATTGTGCAGTTTCTGCACCATTGTTTTTCTTATATTCATAAAGTTTTATCTAAATCCTGCGCAGTATTAACTTTAAACAGGAAAAAAAAAGCAAGTGGGTAAGTGTGATCGCAGATCGCACAGAGGGCTTCGTTTAATATTTCATTCAAAACAACTTATCCTTCAATTAATAAATTCAAATTGTTAATTTATAACTATTATATTCTTATATGAATTGTAGCACCAATAAATTTAATTTTAAAATAATTACAAAAGAAAGATATTTATTTGAATAAAATTTAAAAATTTCAAGTTAAATTATTTAAATAAAATCCAAAATCCCATTTTTTTAATCCGAAATTAAAAATAAATAACTGAGTCATAAATATAATTTTGAATTTTTCAAACGAAATTTAAAATACACTGATCAAAATAATTAAAGGATATTGCAGTTTTAGGTGGATTTTGTACCTGGGAAACTTTTTAGCTGATTGATACATGGTCGACAGACATACTAGGTTACATGAGAATAAATTACACATGTTTGGCAGAAATTTTATTAATGCATTTTATTGCGCATTTGTGTACAAAAGGAAAAAAAAACACAATTTGTGTATATGAGAAAAAAAGAATAAGAAAAAGTGTTTTCTTCAAAGAAAATCATTTTCAGTAGGGGGTATGGTTTCCACGGGCGGCCAGCAACGTTGAACACCTTTGAGGCATGGACTCAATGAGGCTATTAATGACGAGTTGGGGTATTCTGCCCCACTCTTCCAGAAGAGCACTTTCCAGTTCTTGGAGAGTTTGTGGGGGTTGTTGACGGCCAGAAACTCGTCTTCCTACAGCGTCCCGAACGTGCTCGATTGGATTCATGTCTGGAGAACACGCTGGCCATTCCATTCGAACGATTCCTTCATCAAAAAGGAAATCCTCCACCAGGCTTGCACGATGTGGCCTGCAGTTATCGTCCATTAAAATGAAGTTATCTCCGATTGCTGCAGCGTAAGGGACTACAATAGGTCTGAGGATCTCATCCCTATATCGGCGACCAGTCAGAGCTCCATCTCGAATGATGTAGAGGTCCGTGCGCCGGTCAATGGAGATGCCACCATACACCAACCCTCCTCCACCGCCAAATCTGACACTTTCATGCACGAACGCAGGATTATTCCTACTGCCACGGTCCCTCCAGATGAAAATACGCCTATTATCCGGATGCACAGAAAAACGAGACTCGTCAGATAACAGAATATTGCTCCATTCATTTCTTCTCCAGTTGACTTGCTCGGTTGCCCACTCCCTGCGGTCGCGACGATGCTATGATGTTAATCTAACACATACCATCGGTCGGCGAGCATACAGACCTACAGCATGGAGCCGGTTTCGGACAGTCTGAGTTGAAATCGTGGTGCCTGTAGCATAGCGAAGGTGTTGTTGGAGAAGAGTAGCGTTCATGTTTCGGTGTCTCCGAGCTGTTAACGCTAAATACCGATCTTCATTGGGCGTTGTTGCCCGTCTACGATCTTGCCCTGGTCTTCGGCCTGCACATCCACTCTCCAAAAAACGGTTGCAGATCCTGGAAATGACACTTTGTGACACTCCAATGGCTTGCGCTACTTCGGCTTGAGTTTGGCCCCCTTCTAACCTACCAACAATTCTCCAAGCTTCTGAATCTGTCAAATGACTTCGCTGAGACATCGTACTCATTGAAACAAAGCAATCACTGAATGCCGATCATCCTTGTCTTCATTCTCTTTTATCCAGTTGAAAGTCAAACTTCATTCGCTGTTGCTGAAGCGACGTTTTTGACGTCGAACTCAAAATTTGCATACTCCACAGTTTGAAAACCAGAAAAATTTGCATTTGTGATTCTTTTCTTCTATTTTCGGCAAAAAAAATTTCGTTTATATCTTTATTTTACATAAAACTTCAAATATCCTTTAATTGTTTTGAGCAGTGTACTTAATCATTAATAAATCGCAAGAGTTTCTAAAATAGAACAAAAATTCAATTTCAAAGATTTTTATGAAAATATAAACCATTAAATTGGAAAAAAAAATTGTCATTATTTTTATTTCATGAAGTGGGTGAAGAAATTAATTTAATTAAAATAAGATACTTTTTCAATAATTTATGATTTGTCGTGTCACACGAGGTTTTCAGCTGAAAGTACACAAAATTTGAAGTCGCTGACTTATACAGTTTTTGTGTACGGACTCTGTGAACGGACAGACATACAGAGGACAGAGACAAATAGGTTTTCGTCAGTTGAACGAGATCCTAATAATGCGTCAAACATCGATTATGAAACACGTGCCAAAACATTCAGAATTATGCAAAAAATTTCAACGTTTAATAAGTTTAAATATTAATAGAATGTCAAATTGATTCACTTAAAAGGCATTAACACATTTCAAAACCCAATTTAAGCAACTCTTACTTACATTCGTAAAATTATCCGAATTCTTTGAGCAGCCCTACATCTATTACATTTGTATCCATAAATAACATGCTTTCAAAAATTTAGTTCAGTTAGGAAATACATAACACAGTTAAAAATTCCGCTTCTGCAGTTTCCGCCAATGAGGAAAATAATGCATGAAATTTTTTGCAGAACCTTGTATACGAGTTAGAGAATTTCTATGCAACGAGTAACATTCAAAATGTTATTTAAATTTAAAAGCACATTCCGAAATTTAAAACGCATTTACCAAGTTAAATTGAATGGATATGAAGCTACTGTATAAAAAATGTTGAAATTGTACTATAAGAACCGTCCATAGGTTATGATATATTTCCGATACTCAAACGAGGTTGGAACCATTCTATGAATGCCATAAAAATGTATGTATGTTCCTGTAGATGAACTGAAAGTTCTACGGACGTAGCTAACGAATTCCTTTAAGATTGTTCAATGATCAATACATTATCCCAATCGTAGATCTATTAAAAAAGAGGAACTAACATATCCTTCAAATAATGAAGCTTCAACCGTAACCTCTTTCGCTGGTTTTGATTACCGCTGGTGCAAACTACCATAAGTAAATTTAAATAGAAATATTATCTTTATTTAAAAGACTTGTTAAAACAAAATTTCAATGTATAATGACAAAAACAGTTTTCCATTTTTTCTAGTGGAAGTTTACTTAGGCGGTTGTCAGGCCTTGCGTTTTCGCCATATTGTGACAACCTAGACTATCTCCCATCAGGGTCAGAGAAAATGAGGTATGCATGCCGGGGTATGCATACATACATACACACACACACATATATATATAACAACCGAGGAGTAGAAGAATTTTGAAAAACAAATAAATAAATAAATAAAAATGGTGGACAAGGTAAGTTATCGTAAACTGAATTTTGCGCAATGAGGAAAAAAAAATACATTATTCAAAAGCTAATAAAATCCGTTTTAACTGCTTCCCTGATTTGCCCGTACGTCATATGGGCAGCGTATTTTTAGCAATCATGATTTGTCCGCAACACGTGCGGACAAATGATTTCAAATCATGATTTATTATTCGCACCAGTAAATCTTGTATTGTAAATTTTGCATCATTTAGTCCGACCATTTTTCAGATTACACTAGACAAAAATTTCTGTTTTGAAAAACCGATGATACACGATTAAAAATTGTGTAAAAAAGGCAAAAAATAGACATTATTTAAAAGTTTTTTAAATATTAACCTATTAAGTAGTTAAAAAACATCCACTTTTAGTGAAATGGTATCAATTCAAATCAAAATGTAAATTTTTATCCAAAACCTAAACTTTACACAGAAAAGCGAGAATTTAATACTTAAGAAAAAAAAAAAAAAAAAAAAACTTACCTTTTTTATTAGAAAAATATTTTATGTTAAAATAAAAAAAAAATATCAAGTGAATTGCTTGAAAGCTGAGGCTACCGATTTTTAAAATGCTGATTTGTGAAAAATAAATAAATAAAGTTTAAAGTTTTTGTCACAATTTACTCGCTGTTTGACGCTCATTGACCTTTTATTTTGACATCGATTTCTAACAAATAAAATATAATTATTTTCGGCATAAAGGGTGCCTGACCACTTAACTGATTACATCTTTTTACGTACAATAAATTGAAACACCACTTTCATTTAGGTTAAATTTTTTTAGGTTAAATCTTTAAGTTAAAATATTCGAAACATTTAGTCTAAACATTCCTGAAATTAAATAGTATGAAAATGTATTAAACAAATTTAGTGGCGTCAAAAAGCTTTAAGTGATGTATCAATCAAACTGTTCTTGTCCACACGTCGTATGGTATAGCTGCCAAGTTTTACGCATTTTTGCTACCACTAAAATTGTGCAGAGATTTTCGACATGTTTAATCAAAAGATTTCGACGATTAAATAAGACAATATTTGCTATAGAATTTTTGTGGTAGGAAAAATGCGTAAAAGTTGGCAGCTATGCGTATGGGCAAATCAGTTAATAAACAAAAATATAAAACCTTTAAAAGTTTTTGACCTCTTATTATAGATTTTCATGCTTTATTGCATTTCTGAAAATTCTGAAGAGAAGAATCTTTCTTGATAAAAAAAAAATTAAATTGATAAAACTTCTTCAAACTTCAACTGTTTTCAATAAGATAATTGTAAAAATACTGGTTTCATTGGTTTATTGTATGGTAATATATGAATTACTCTGGTTATATAATGTCCATTTATCCACATATTTCTTAGTAATTTGGTAATCTGCCTTCTATTTCTCTTCAAACTTCAACTGTTTTTAACAATATGATTGTAACAATACTGGTTTCATTGGTTCTTTTATTGGTATTGTCTGAATAACTTTGGATGTATTTATAAAAGTATATATATATATATATATATATATATATATATATATATATATATATATATATATATATATACACAGGGTGTTTCAAAATTCATGGTACAAACTTTAAGGGATGATAGTACACATTAAGACAAACAATATTAAATAGGAAACTAAGGGTCCCAAACGTCTTCCGAAGGAGATAGGCGCCATTAAAGTTTAGGGTCCAAAAATTCAAATTATTATAAAAAACAGAAAAATTGATCGATTCGTTTGCGGTTTTCACTAAAATTGTTCTTTATGTCATTATTGTCTTGAAAATAAATTATAAAGATAAATTTCGAAAAATGCCGATAGAGGGCGCTTTAGACTTTGGAGTAACGTAAAACTATTATTTACCGTTATTTTTTGCATCTCATAAAATTTTTTAGAAACTTAGACATAAACTTAAATTTTGAGAGGAAAATCTGAATCGTTGGGAGTGGTTAAGTAGCGCAAACTGAACTGTGTTCAATGGGGGTGGGGAGGTTCAAATTTCAAATGATTATAAAAAACGAAAAAATTGGTCGATTCGTTTGCCGTTTTCGCTAAAACTATTCTTTATGTCAATATTTCCTTGAAAATAAATTTTAAAGAGTAATTTCAAAAAATACCGTTAGAGGGCGCTTTAAACTTTAGATTAACCAACAACTACTTATAACCGTTTCTTTTTGTATCTAATTAAATGTTTGTAAAAGTTCAAACTTAAATTTTGAGCTCAAAATCTGCATCGTTGTGAGTAATTAAGTAGCGGAAAATTGAAATGTAATCGAGGGGTGGGGAGCGTAACATTTTAACTCCTGAACACAGTTCAGTTTGCGCTTCTTAACCCCTCCCATCCATTTAGAATTTGAGCTCAAAATTTAAATCTAAGCATAAGCAAGCATTTAATTAGATAAAAAAAAATAACGGTTTGAAATAGTTGTTGGTTACTCTAAAGTTTAAGGCGCCCTCTAACGGTATTTTTTGAAATAAATCTTTTGAAATTTATTTCCAAGGAAATATTGACATAAAGATTAGTTTTAGCGAAAACGGCAAACGAATCGACCAATTTTTCCTTTTTTTTTTATAATCATTTGAAATTTGAACCTCCCCACCCCCATTGAACATAGTTCAGTTTGCGCTACTTAACCGCTCCCAACGATTCAGATTTTCATCTCAAAATTTAAGTTTATGTCTAAGCTTCTAAAAAAATTTTATGAGATGCAAAAAATAACGATAAAAAATAGTTGTACGTTACTCCAAAGTCTAAAGCGCCCTCTATCGGCATTTTTTGAATTTTATCTTTATAATTTATTTTCAAGATAATACTGACATAATGAATAATTTTAGTGAAAATCGCAAACGAATCGACCAATTTTTCCTTTTTTTATAATCATTTGAAATTTGAACCTCCCCACCCCCATTGAACCCAGTTCAGTTTGCGCTACTTAACCACTCCCAACGATTCAGATTTTCATCTCAATATTTAAGTTTATGTCTAAGCTTCTAAAAAAATTAATGAGATGTAAAAAATAATGGTAAAAAATAGTTGCTCGTTACTCCAAAGTCTAAAGCGCCCTCTATCGGCATTTTTTGAAATTTATCTTTATAATTTATTTTCAAGACAATACTGACATAGAGAATAGTTTTAGTGAAAACCGCAAACGAATCGACCAATTTTTCTGTTTTTTATAATCATTTGAATTTTTGGACCCTAAACTTTAATGGCGCCTATCTCCTTCCGAAGACGTTTGGGACCCTTAGTTTCCTGTTTAATATTGTTTGTCTTGATGTGTACTATCACCCCTTAAAGTTTGTACCATGAATTTAGAAACACCCTGTATATATATTTGTGAAGCGAAACCCATGTATACATATTCAGGGTGACAAGTGGTCAGGGAAAACGGAATCAAAATAGGTGTCATATACCAGAATTTCATTAAAGAGAATTTCGCCTTCTTTAACCCCTTTATGTTATTTAAAGTACTTTCTATAAGTATATACTTGTACTTTCCTGTATTTTGACTGTGTTTTTCACTGACCACTCACCATCTTGATATTTTAAAACATTATTTTATTATTTAGATATTTATGTCTTGTAATGCCGTTTTCTCAATTATAGATATTTCATGTATTTTTTAATATAATCTTTTTAATAATTTATTAGTTATATTTTCCAGAAAGTTTATGATTTAACGTAAAAGAAAAGGGAAGTACAATGCTCAAGGTTTCTTACACTCCTTAGAATTACAAATGTGTCTGGCACTGACGTTCCAGTTTAAGTATTTTTTATTTAACATTTTAATAGCGGAATTTTTAGCCGTTTCGTATAATAAAAGCATTTGTAATATTATTTTGCAATTGAATAAGAAAAAAAAATATTAAAATCTGTCACAGAACCATACGCACTTTGAATGCGCTTCATGTTTTTTGAGGACCTTGAATTCTGTAATAAAACCAGAAGCTTCTCAAAATATTTATGCAAATATAGAAAAAAAAGCTTTTGTAGTTTTTAAATATCCGGAGTGTGATAGAAAAATTAAAAAAAAGAAGAAAAAGAAGTTTTAACTTCACGTAGTTTGAAAGGTTTATTTTCAACGTATTAAAAAAAAGAGGATTTAGTTTAGTACTTCAAAAATTTTTGATGAAACACGTTCCGGTAGAGTGCGCCACAAGAATTAAAATTGGGAAATATAGTGATAAAAAAATCGTTTATTTGCATTTAGTTAAAATTGTACAAGCATTTTACTACTGCAAATTCTCAATACGTGCAACAGAATAAGGGATTACACTTTGTATCTGAGTGAAGTGTTGGTAGTCCGACTCTGTTTTATATTCAAGTTGCTTGACTGATATATATTGCTTGACTGATATATATATATATATATATATATATATATATATATATATATATATATATATATATATTTTGAAATAGTATTGTTCGAGTTTATTAACGCACATTAAATAAGAGTTTATGGTATAAGTTAGTTTATGGTATGTAAAAAAGTAGTAGAAATCAATCAGTTTGAATAATGAAAGTAAAAGACTATCAACTCTCGGTGAGTGAAACCATTTTTAAAAGACAAGTAGCAGGTTTCTTAGATTTACATTTTTTTAAAATTCAGAAATTATAAAAAAATAGTAATTTTTACTTTATATAATCTTGTGAAAAAAGGTCATTAAATAAAACAAAAAAAAACACTCTTTGTACTTTCTGATATTAATTCGGAATTTTTGTTTAAATAAAAACGCATAACTGGCAATCTGCATGATGAACCAGCAGATTTCGTGAAGGAATCGGCATTCTAGCAACGTCTTAAGGATTATAAAATGTCCGGTGTGTTGAAAATTTTCGTATTTCTTCAACTGTTTTATTTTAAAAAAGCAATATTTGGTTATTCCAAATCCGTTTTAATATTTTCCATAAGATTACTAGAAGAGGATGTATGGTTAATTTTAATAAACAATCTAAGTATTGAGTCAAATAAACGGACGTGGTTGTAGAAAGCCGAGGAGATACGTAGAAAAATATATGCATGATTTTTTTTTACTTTTTTTATATAAAAAACTAATAAATATTAACAATATTAACAACTTCTACATAAAATTTGCAGCCATAAATTTACCCAAAAAGAAATCTTTAAACGCGACTTCTGGAAAATTATTTTTTTCATTATTTCTATTTTGATAAACTTCATTATTTAAAATGTTTTGTTAGAACCGCCATTAGGGGTCATTTTGACCCCCACCAAATTGATAATTGTCATTTCGACCCAGGAATTTCTTTCTAGGATATGTTAAATATAAACAGCTGAAGTATAAGCTAATTAAGCAAGTTAAATAGTTCTAAATAAAAATTCGGGTGTGAAACACAATTTATAAAACTTGAGTAAAATAGCCGGCGGTTCTAGTGTTAAATATACTTGAATTTAGTCAGAATGCTCTCCATAATTATCACTATGATCTGAAGGAGAATCTAAATTCTATATGGTAATGTACTTATTTCATAGACATGCGATATAAAAAAATACTTTTTAATAGAAAATACGTATTTATTGACATATTTTCAAATATTACTGTTAAGCTTGAATACACACACAAACACATATATACATCTATACCGGTTATGTTTATAAAACATATTTTACAGAAAAATACCATAAAAAACCGCTTTAAAACAAACATTAAAATTAATATTATTTTCTCACACTTGCATATGTAAATTCGATTAGTTTGAACTGAAATAGTTTAATTGTGAAAGGATAGAACCCTTAAAACGGATATTTTGGATTGTGAAAGCAGATTAGTACACTATAAAATCTACTCGAAAAAGATGCCAAAACCAATGTCAGCAAAAGGAATGTTTTTATAAATGCATTTTATAATCTCAAAAATAAATTAATTTCCATGACTTCTGACGACAAAAAACGCTTTTCAGAATAGTTTGTAACCCAGAATATGTCATTGTACATTTTCTTATGTGGTTAGTTGTGTGTTTTTGTAGATTAAGAAACTTTTTTTTTCCACAGAGTACGTACATTCACATCTTTAAAATTTTTATGAATTTTGTTATATTTCAATGCATTTTTCTTAGACTGTATTTTATTATACAGATTTCTTCTATTTTTATGATGTTTTTATAAATTGTAACTGATTTATGGGACATTCCTGATATAGGGTGTCTCAAAATGACTAAAAAGCACTTTTTTATGTCCATTCTTTTTTGGTGTTGGAAAAATCCGAAGTTTCAATAAATTCAATATATTATTACGCGGTAAGTTTTGTGAATAGAAAAATAGAATTTTTAGAGTTTTACCTTTCTCAAGATGGAGAAGTGTTTTTCATAATACAACTTGCAGGACAAGGAACCATATCACCCTATCAAATATAAAAAGTACAGCGTTAAAAAATATTAGGAAGACTATTTCATCAATATAATATTATTTCCTACCTTATCTGGAACACTTTTGCAATTTGCTTTGTCTGTTTATCTTCAACAGGTAAAAACAGGTAAAGAGCGTTTAATTCTTTTTGTCCTCGCTGTATAATAGAATACGATGAAATTATTTTCATCAGAATAAAAATTAAAAACTGAAAAAAAGTTTCAAAATTGTTTGATAACTTAAAACAGAGTTGCCAACCTCCGGCTTTTGGAAATTCGTGATAACGTACTTTGAACCAGAAAAATTATTTAATTAGAAGTGTCTAGTATTAACTCAGAGGGTCATTTGAATCTTACTTAACTTCGTCGACTCAATAAATTTCTGGTTAGAAGTATAATTGTTTGATTTTTAAAAAGCCGGAAGTTGGCATGTCTGCTTAAAAGTATTTTTTCCTTCACTTTCGCAATATTTTAGGTTAGGAATGTATTTATACATGTGTACTCGTGCTACGCATATAGATCACAGTTTTCACATGTTAAAAAAGGCGTGATAAAAGATGTTTTATGATAAAAAATTTATAAAAAATGAAGAAAAAGAAAAGAAAATGTTACAGCTGGCAAAATCAATTGGGCAGAAAAGTAAAAAAAGAATATAAAGAAAAAATTTGACCATAGTTTAATATTTTAAAATTTAAAAGGCGGAGATAAATAAAGCTGTTTACCGAAAATACCTAGTGAAATTACAATGGCAACTAAATATGGAAAGATTGTCGATCAGGAAAAGCTGCTGACAGTGGGTGAATCACTGTAAAAACTGAAAATAATTTCTTTTTCCTGTTAACGTTTCTCAGCATGACAATACTGAAATTTACTTATTGTAAAGAACAATGAAGAAACCATCACTGGATAAAACTCATAAAATGCAAGGTCTAAAATAGACTCAACAGGTGCACATGGCAGCAAACTCAGGGCTACATAAACATGCAGAGAACACATCATGCTGTTAATATGAAAATTTGGGCTATTCATTCTATGAGGAGGGTGTTGTGTTATCAATCTGAGTGCTGCATATCATTTCTTGACGTATTGCGACTAATTCAAGTTCAAGGTATCTTTGTGCTTTCTAAAATCGATAATGAGCAGAGTGATATATATATTTAAAACGGGCTACTGCTTCGTGTAATTTTTGAGAAAAAAATTTATATTTTTTTAAAAAAACTTCCTACGTATTTTGCGGCACTCGGTATTCAATATTGGTTCTAAATTTTTCAAAAAAGAGCTTTACCAGAGGAAGGATGCAAAGCTCTGTAATATGGAGTGCAAAGCATTTATTGTTCATTTACAATGTTACACAAGAGATTTCTCTAATGTTAAGATCTACAGAGAAAAATCGTTTGCAATGCATTCTTATGATGTTACGTTATTTGAATCAAAAATAAATTTATGTGCCTTAGCATTACTAAGTTGCACTATGAATTGTTTACTAAGAAGAATGTTGCGTTTTTCATTTATGGTTCATTTACTGAAACGCATATAATATTCGGTTATAGGACAATCATTGAGAGATACTTGCTACATAAATGTGTTTTCAACTTTAGTATGCATTTTAATGTTTAAATAAATTTTTGAATAATTTGTGGTTCGTATAATTACTATAGATCATGTACATGACTTTACAGTAGAATTCAAGTACATTTACATTTATCGACAGAAATTTTTGAAGATAAATTTTTAATTGTGTAATACAATTCTTAATTGAACAAAAGTTTAGCATGTATATATATATATATATATATATATGTATACACATTGTACAGGAACTGATTTTTTAAAGTTTTATTAACAGAGCATAAATAAATGAATATTTCTAAGTATTGCTTATAGGACCGAAATATCTTTAAAAACTTAAAACTTTTTTTTAATTAATGACAGGTACATTTTATCAACATAGTCTTAATTTCTAGCTTGTTTTGAACACTTTCATAATTTACATTTCCCACGGGTTAAAAAAAAAAAAAAAAAAAAAAAAAAAAAAAAGTGCAATTTAATCCTTTTCTGCGAAGTATCGGCGATTGGGGAGGTTGAAGGGGCTTTTAATTTTCTTCGGTATCATCTTTCGTGATCCAGTCTGCTACTACTATTCCCGGTCAAGTGTCGGAAAGAGTACAAGGCCGTCCGACGGCTGCCTTTCTTTAGAACTTGGGGCAATTGGCCCGAAGAGTGAGTAAGTTCGAATTTGCACCAGTCATACGAAGTAATTAAGCCCCCCCCCCTCCAATACGGCCCATCCCTGCACGCTGGTTGATGCATTAAAATGATTGAATTTGTCTTTACATTTTTTGAGGTTAAATCCTCCAAAATCATTTTTACTTATACTGTACCAGTCAGTGTTAAAAAGAAAGGTACCTCAGATAGACGCTCGGCTATCTTTTCCGTTATTTAATCCTTCTTCTGAGATAATATCTGAAGTTTGATCATATCTGATGTAAAAATAGAGTTATCGGTCATCAAAAATTGATTATTAAGGTATTTAACATTAGATTCCATTGTTATTTTTCATTATCTGTAGTATTTTTTTAAAGAGTAACTTATTTTCAAACATCAACATAATAGTATATGGCTATGATGAAATGATAATTAAAATGACAATTTAATTATATTTTAATTGATATTGTATTGTTCGAAATAAAAGTGATTATTATCTACTAATTCCACCACAAATCATCATATAAATTAGATCAACAACTTAGCTGATTTGTCCGTACGTCCTATGGGCAAGAAAAGTTACCTTGATTCATCACTTAAGGGTTTTTGACACCCCTAATTTCTTTAAGTATAATTATGTACTGTTTAATTAAAGAAATGTTTAGACTAAATATTACAAATGCATAGGTGCCAACCTGACATCGATTAACCCCTTGAAGGGCACCGGTATATTATATATACCACTTAATTTTAATTCTCTTAAGCCACATTGGCACCGGAATTTTAGTATTAAGTTTTGTTTTTTACAATGTACGTGAAAAACAGCTTTTACTTACTATCATATAAATTTTTTCATGAATCCCGGTGTCAATCTATCATTTGAAGATTTTAGGAACAGAAGTGCTTTGCCCTTCAAGGGGTTATCCGTAATACATGAGTTAATTTGACCCGGGTTTAATGAGTTTCGAACCAGAATTTTTTCAAAGAAATGAAACTAAGTATGTTCCAGTAACAATCCTGAAATTAAATAAATAAAGATTCATGAAATATATTTTCTGGTTTGAAATGACGTTAACCTGGATCAAACTAATCCAGGTATTACGGAAGATTAGTTGAAAGTTGGCAGCTATGCAAATGTTTTGTCATAAAATATGTAGTGTCACCCCATATTTTCAATTTATTGTACGTTAAAAAAAAGAGTTAAGTGGTTAACAATAAGATCAATAACAGGACTAGGCTTAATAATAGGAAAAACAAATTAATAATAAGGACTATTAATTGATTCTATACCTAAATTTGTTTAAGGTGGTTTACATGTATAGTTTGTACCAAGTGTTTAAATTCTGAGGTCTACCATCTAAATTTAAGATCATGTTTGGATTTTTCGTTAAATTCGCTTTTCACGAACCTTCATCAAAATTCGTTAAATTTCACTATATCAATCAAGAAGGCATTCGGTCAAGCAGTTTATAGATTATTGAGGATTATTTCAAATGTTAACAATATTTTTCATTCTTGCAAATCAGGCCACATAGTGGGTAGATTTTTAAATATATTTCATTCAAAACTATTGAATGAGCTGTAATATTTATTTTTTTATTTACATTTTTTTGTATGTTACCATTTGAAAATTCAAAGTTGGTTCAATTTTCTATAAGTAAACAACCTCTATTTCAAAAATTCACATTCGCAGAGTAGATTTCAGTAGTTCTTAATCGAATGGCATCTCTCTCATTTCTTTGTAATAATTTGTTGCCAAAAAGCATGCACTGCTGTGTATTGTTTTTCCTTTTCTAGAGCAGTACATAAAAAAGTATAGTGGGTCATTCATTGTGTATTTATTTATCAAATTCAAAATATTATTCAAAATTATAAATATAAATTTTAACTAGATTTATTAGCTAATTATAATATTATACCGTTCACATGAAACCATTAAAGAAAAGGCTTGTTTTAAACATATGTTATCATTCAAAAAAAAGTAGCTAAATTAATGTCAAAACTTTAATTTCAGACTCAGATATACTGAAAGTTTAATCGATGTTACTCAAATATTTTAACTAATTTGCCAATTCTTATAATTTACGCAACTTTTATAAACTGATGAAACGCTCATTATCTGTTTTATTTTTAACTATTTATTTATGTATTCGGCGAAATAGCTTTTATAACCTTAATGAGTAATGAATCCGTTATTTGTTTATGAACATTTAGTTTATATATTGTGTATTTTAGTGGCTACTTTTGTAGAAACTATAGTTTGACGGATGATATAGGTGATATGCACTTGAATTATTTCGCTAAATATTTCTGATGTATGTAGTTGTTATACAAAAAATGAATAAATAAATGCGTTTGAGATTTAATTTATATAAATTGTTGAACATCTAAAATTTTAACACTAAAATCACCAAAGCTGTCATTTTGACGGCCTAACATATGATTTTGTTTCAGTTTAAGCCAGAAATTTGAATATGAAATAAGTTAAAAAGACATAAAGAAGAAAAACTTTAAATGATAAAGTGAAACTTTTTAAAATCAAAATTCTGCTGTAAAATATTTTTATAAAACTTGACTCAAATTTCCGGTAGTTCTAGTGTTAACTTAAAAACTTTCAATACATTTTACCGCAAATTTCCATTTTTAATTTTAGGGTGAACAAAATTGGGAATAAATATATAAATATCCAATTGTGAATACGCTTGATAAATATGAATGATTACTAATTTTTACTTCATGATATGTCTTTTACATTTGTATGCATATGCACCATATATAAATATAGTATAAATGTGCATATCCTAGTAAAACTTGCAAAAATAAATACATAACATGCATAATATTTTTTTCACCAGTGTTATGCTCAAGTGTTTTCAGTGCTTAGCTATTAATTTAGATTTGAACATCTTATCAAGTTTTTTACATAAAAAGAATATTACTGGCAAAAGATTGGCTTTTTTTTTTTTTTTTTTTTGATTCGCGAATCATTATTTCATAAGATAAATACTTGAAAGCACCAGTATTTTTTTAATATTATTTTTCCGTCTTTATTAAGCAAAAACGTTATTTTAAGTTTTAGCGCATTTAAATTTTAGAAATGTAAATCCAGCGAAATTCCATAAATAGTTTTTAAAAGGCAAACATATTAAAAAATATATTAATAGTAATTACTTTTTAGTAGTAAATGTGTTTCATTTGGTTTAATTTTTAAACTTTGAATTCCAATAACACTTTATATAACGAATGTAAAATTAATTTTATTTGTTTACAATTCTTTTGTTGCCACTTTACAATAATAATAATAATAATAATAATAATAATTCCTTTAAAATGCGTAAATATCATCAGCGTAAATTATTTCATACAATAAGAATAAATTGTGTACTAGAATTCTTAACACTGAAAAATACTTTCATAACTGAATGTAACTAAATGAATTTCTACAAATTTTAATTCATTAAAAATATGCTATAACTTTCATAAAAAAGTGTATTAAATAATTCATAAAATAAATCGTGAAACTATTATGTGATTAAAAGGAATGAGTACCTAAATATGCGCCATTTCCAACCAATTAAAAAAAAATACTGTATTAACATGTATATTTTCCCCTAAAATGACATGTCTAATAAATTAATGTTCTTTTACCGTTTGAAGTATAATGTCTGCAGTTAATTTCAACAGTCTAATATATAAAAAACGTCATATTCATCTGCTTTTCTTTCATTTTATTTCCAATATGACGCAATATTTGATAAAATATATATATATATATATAAATGCGCCAAGCTATTATTTCACTTTCCGTTTTTCCGTAGAAATCTTGTATAGAAAAGTTATGTCGTAATAGTATTAATTTTTTCTTTAGTTCGCCAAATTATTTTATTTTCATTTTTCATGTGGAAATATTTCAATTTTAGTCTCCAAAGGTGTTTTAGATATTTAAGGAAAATAATGAAAATTTATTTTATTTATTTAATTAATCATGATTCTATGTATAATTATAAATACCGTGATTTGTTTTTTCTTCTAAAAATATACGTGTTTCATTTTTTACTATCAAAAATGCGTCCGTAATAGAAAAACATGTAAAATAAATTAATTAAAATATCTTTTTTAAAGGTTATTCTGTAAAAATATAATACTGTGCAATTCTACACATCATGATTTAGTTTTATGTTTGATTTTAAGTCAAAATACTGAATAGGGTTTTTATAAAGTGTACGACAAAATGTAATTTGTGTAGCCTAGTAGACAATTCACTTCGCTCATACTAATAAATACATTGCTCTAATAATAAATTTCTCCGAAATTTCATGTGTAGAGGAAAATGAGGGTATTTTCAAGCACGTAATTTGTAGAATATCTTAATCAAATAATAATAATAATATATTTTTTTCCTGATCAAATTTAAATTATCCTATGATGAAATAAAAAGTCGTTAAACAAAACTTTTAATTTGTGAATAATAAAAATATTTGAGCAATATAACTGGGCGACTTAAGGAATAATGCATGGAACAGTTAAAATTTCAACTTTGCTTTTTATAAGGTTTTAAGAATGAAACTGTTTAAAACATTGCGTAAACTAAAGATTAGTTAATAACGTTAGCAACAAACTTTCATTTTTAGTAGTATAGATTGGTTTTACGATTTTCATTATAATATCGACGCAGCGAGGAAAAAAAAAATTGAATTGCATATAATTTTTACAATATAGTAACACTAATGTGTTAATATTCACATCTTGCAATATTTAAAATTAATGTAAAGCGCTACATTGCCGGCGTAATTGCCGACTCTTTAAAAACTTAGAAATGTCTCCAGATTGTTTGGTAATTTAGCAGTAAAAAATGTTATTTAAATTGAAAATTCATTTGGAAATATTTCTAATAGATGGCACAATTTTTCAAATATGAGATACAAGTACGTAATGGATTTCCCCCCGAAATATGAACATTTTATTTTTTATTAGACGCTCTCAAATTATGATGGTTAAATTTGTTAATAATTCGAAACTCTTTTTAATACTTAAGGGTGTATTTCGATTCAAACTGCTTATTTTCCGATTTATTTTTGAATTCATTTTTGCTCTCAAATGCACCAAACTTACAAAATCTCTTTTTTGGAAAGTACACAAGGTGCCGTGATTGTCGATTCTTTGATAAATGCAGAAAATATAAAAAAAAAAAAAAAGCAATCAAAAACGGCATTCCGAACCGATTTTTCCGAAGGCGGAGATCTGGGAACGAAAAAAAGGGTCCTACTGATAAGGTAATTGTTTATAAATCAAATTCTAATGAATTGAGCGTAAAATGACATCACACGGCACTTCATACGTCCTTTCAAGAATCCCCTCAGCAAGTTTTATGTTTCTACTTTTAAAATTGTGTCTGAAATTGTATCGGAAAATTTCGAGCTGTTGAAGGTAGAAAAGCGTTTTTTCACATACACCCTTAAGAAGTAACAGAAAAATAAACATTTTCCCCTTCTCCCGCCCGTACAAACACATGTGTTCAAGAAAGTTCAGTTTATTTCTTTTTTTATTGTTATTTCACTGGTCCATTTGTGTGTTTTAAATGAGAAAGGGGCTTGATTTTTATTTCTTGACTTTTAAAATTATAAGGGATTAGTTTTCAATTTCCTAAGAAAATTAATAAAACAGTGCAAAATGATTTCCACATATGAAATCACTTCTAGACTATCTCTCTGGAACAATCCATACGGATTGGTCTTTATGATTCTTGTTTTTTTTTTTTTTTTTTTTTTTTTTTTTTTTTTTTTTTTTTTTTATGAATCTATGCTCACGCCTTCAAAATAAATTAAAGCGTATTTTACAAAACCTAAAAAAACTTAGCAATATCTCGGATTTACATGTATATTTATCAATTTTTGTTATTGTTGTTATTAAAGGAGCGATTAAAGTTTCTTACAAACATTTTTGAGATAGACCTCTCATAGAAGAATGCATAATTTGGAATTTAATGCATGTAACTCCAGAATCATAGGGGCCTTTTGCCTGCCGCTGTAACATTCATTTGCATTATATTAAGGCGTGAATGTACACTAATTTTTCGCGATAATATTGCCTCATGTTTTTAGTTATGAGAATGATATAGCGCCCTTCACTGAGTGCCAAGAATGAAGGTGTGCCCCTTCTAAATGAAAGGTTAGACAGGTCTGGTCTATGCTATTGTTGTACCATAGACATACATCTGCAGTAATTTTCGGAAAATGATGGAACGGCTTTTTTGCTGTGTTGGAAAAACTGAAAAAGATGGGAAATTTCGAATTGTCATTGAGAAATTCGTTTCTCATAGTCTAAGTAAAAAACAAGTTTTTTTTTTTTTTTTTTTTTTTTTTTTTTTTTTTTTTTTTTTGAATTATCATTGAGAGTTTTGTTCTGTATGAAAAAATATTACTTAATAACTACAGTTTGTGCTTAGCTTGGTTATAGATGAAGTTTTACTTTCTGATGTCGAAACTATGGATTCTTTTATTTTAAATTTTCTGAAAATAAAATAATTTAAATTGATTTTAAAACATCGTAATTAAAAATGTACTATTCTTCATTAGGAACATATTAAAATATCTAATTAGAAAGAGCAGGTGCCAACTGAACATCAATATTTTCTTAGAGAGATTTTCGTTTTATATTTTTCTTGCAAATTGTGCAGAAATCGCCATCAAAGGTTAATTTCAGCACAAACGCTGGAGAGACCTACTATGAAATTTTCTGTTTAAAAAAATTGGTGTTCAGTTCGCGGACCATTTGGGAGCCCTGAAAGAGCAGTTTTAAAATTCTGGGAAAATATCTTCATAATACTGGAGCGGAGTTAATCGTACCAATTTTTTTTAATTGTCTGTCAATATTCTAAATTAGTGGTTAAATTGTATGAGGGGAACGCAACCGTATTAGACCAAGTCCATTTTGAGGGGAAAAAAAGATATTCTATTTAAAATCTGCATAAAATCTCTCTTTTATCGACTGTGAACTAAATCTGTTTTGACACATTTTCTCGTATATGTAGTCCGTTTACAGTCTTTGTTCACTGTGTAAGTAGATAAAAAAGATTTTATGCATCTTCTAAACAGACTATCTAACCTTTTTTTTCAAAATGGTCTTCGTGTACTATGGTTGTGAGCTCCTCATGTGTTTCAGACAATTGTAAATTAGATTAAGAGTTTTTTCTTTTTAATAAATTCCTCATTTAAGTATTTCCAATTTATATTAGTTTATCTTTATCATAAGTCTTAGTAAATGTTACTTATGCTTATGAAAAGAAAAAAAAAACTGAATACATATACTGAACTCTAACTGATCCTCTAATAAGAGCAGTTTCACAAATGAAGTTCAGCGGATCTGCAATAATGTCATTTTTCAACCCTAATATTATGCATAAATTATATTATAATTTAAACAGTTAAATGCTGCCAAATAAGTACAGTTACACATTAAACAATATGTAAGAGAATTTTTTTTGCAGATACTGAAACTTTATAGCTCAGCTTTAAATAGAGAATACTTTTTTGCTGGAAACACTGTAAAAAATCGTAATAAAAACTCACCTTTGAATAATATTATGATACTCAGTTATTTATGATACATAACAAAATTTTATGACAAATATTTAATTTTTAAATATTACACAAATATGTGTGTAAAATTACCTAATTTACACATTTATTTTTTTAAATTTAGACTATAAGAGTTCCGTTTTCTCCTTTTGAGATTCGGAATCGTAAAAAAAGTTTTGAAATTGCTTCAGTATTTCCGTAACATAAAGATACGCCAACGTAAACTATTGGACTTTTAAAAGGTAATAAAACTATATCTGTTAATTGCACTAAAATCAGCTATTTTGGAAAAGAACATTGATTGAAACAAGCATCACTTCACCAATTAATCATTTCTATTGATTAAATAAATAATTTTTTAATTAACTATTGTGTTTATTTTAAACATTCATTCTCTTTTTCTAATCTCCTTGAGTATTGCACGCATCAAACGTAATAGACTTGCATAATCTAGAAATTTTAATTGATTTCCTGGTACAAAGTCAAAAAAATGGAGGGGGGGGGATACTGCATTACATAAAATTTTTGATTAAACCTCAATAAATAGATTTCCATTGTTTTGCAAAAGATTGCGTTATATATCTAAAATAGTAGGTATGATCAGACATGTTGAAATATAAAATAATAAAAGAAGTAATTTCCTGCTGAATACGTAAACAATGAGAAAACGCAAAAATATATGTTCTACCATTATTTAAAGAAAACTAATTTATTCACGAGTATAGTCGAATATTACGAAATACATAATGCCATAATAAAGTATTTCCGCAATTTAAACATTTCATAATCACAATTACTAATATAATTGTTAATTCTGTTTTTTCTATTGTTTTCCAACATATATATACTGGTAGAAATTAATCGTCTACAACATTTTCCAATCTCACTTCTGCTATTTTGTTGGACGTCTTCATAGCTTACCTATGTAAGTATAAAACTTTTTATCTGAAAATCGGACCTTAAATTTCAGTTAGAATTTTTTTTTTAACTCATTTAATTTTTTTTTATAAACAGGATAATTATAATTGCTAAATTTCCTTATATGATAAAACTACAGTTAAAAAAGCATTGATTTAAGTTAAATTTACTTAAATTAACTTTCTATGGAGGGTTGAAAAAAAATTTTGAAGTTTCGGATTAGCGGGGTTCTATTCTATATGTTTATTTTAATTGAAAACTCTAATAAACATTTTACATTTAATGTATATTTTTTCGATTTTTCACTAAAAATATCAACAACATCTTTTATATATTATCATTCATGCATATATTTAAAATTTCGAAATTTATTAAAAGCGATACTGTCATATTGGCCTAGTACCAGGAATTAGCAGTTATTATTATTATTTTATTTAAGGATTGAAAAAGTTTAAATTTCATTATGGACTATAAGCTGGAAACAAATGCTGTCAAATTAATTGACATTAATTTAAGTGCAAAGATATTTATCTTTTGTAATAGTCTGTTTGCAAGAGACAGAAATAGATCTGAAAAAATTATGCTTGAAAATTATTTTAAAAACAACCAAAATTAACTACATTTCGATGCAGTTATCAAACAAATTGCGATGTAGTTTTCAAACAAATTACATTTTAAAATGCAAAATTTCATTTATTTGGCGGTGTAAAAATGACGCGAACGTTATGCATAGATACGTTTTTCATTTATAATATGTATAATATATGTATAATATTTATAATAGTCTTTTTACATGATTTCTTACTGTGTAATGCATTGTTTCGTTTTATTGTAATGCATTTTTTAACACAAGTTATATATTTTTGATGAAAAGAAATCTATTATTGGTAGCTTTTTTTGCTGGTGAAATAATGCTACTGCAAATAGTACGATAAAGTTGTATGAATCTGCTTTGTGTTCATTATAATTCATTCTGTTTTAACCCTTTAAGGGGAAAAGTACCTATTTTCGTAAAACACCGAAACAACTGTATGGCCCTAGAACTTACAAAGCAAATTATTTTAAAATACGAAAAATCTTTCTTAATTTTCTTTATAAAAGGAAAAATGTATTCGAAAGATCTGCTGGACAATGTGACATTTAGTGATTAAAATTACGTTTTCGAAAAAGGAACCATGCATTTTCCTGAGTTAGATTCAGGTATTCGTGTTTTTGTAAAGATCTTTCTTTGTCAAAAGAAAATGTTTTTCTTATTAGTCCCTGATGTGACTATTTTTTTCGGCCAGTATATAGTCTCGTCTAAAAAAAATTAATAATAACGTTCCGTTGTATAAGCCACAACTATGAAACAAAGCACATGTGCGGGATCATCTCTACTGCAATTTTTTAAACTTCTAAGTATAGCACATTTTCAATTTTCGTATCGTCGTATAGGGGAAAAAAGGACTTTTAAATTCAATTTGTTTGAAAACTGCATCGCAACTCATTTTTGAGACATTAATGTTTTTGTAGTTTTTAACAAATTTTTTTTAATTGGGGGGAGGAGGAATTTAGTATACCATTTCTGTAGAACGTAAAGGAAAAATAATTGGAAAATAAACATTTTGGTTGTCATTTTCCCATAACAAATGAAATAAATTGTAATTAAAACATGCTTATTATAGTATAATTAATTTTATGTATCCATATTATTGGTATAAACATATAAATCCTTAGATACTTTTTTCTTTCGACTTTCTTGAATGACGACATCGCTTTTTGGCTGAATTAGTGAATTGTTCTGTGATAGTGACATCACATACATACTTTTCTGTAGATGTTGTTTAAGACTGGATAGTAAACATTGAATTTATCCGCGGATGCCAAAGAAGTCCTGATATATGAAGTAAAAGCGTTTGTTTTATGTTTTCAATTTGAATTGAGCTTTGTCCATTGATGTTTATATATATATATTCATCGGAAGTGACGCTAAGCTCTGAAAAAAGCTGAATTTCTATTTTCTAAAATATTAGTTTTCTCTTGGATATTGTATAAATTTAAATTAGTATAACATTTTATTCTGGCATTTCAAAAACTTATTTTTCTCATTTTAGGAAATTTCTTTATTTTTACACACTTTATTAGAATATTGAACAAAATCATTGCAAGTAAAAGAACAAAATCATAGTTGTGAATCGATTTTTTATTAATTGTTTAAATGTATCAATCATTTAATAATTATCTTTCATTGTATATTTAAACCACATGTATTTTTTTTCTAATTTCCAGAAAATGTGGGCAATTAACATCCTCAAGAAAATGAAATACCAAGCAGTTTTCTTTCTTGTCATAGTGCAGCTAATTTTTGTGTCTAAAGGCCGAATAATCTCGAATCAAACCGAAGGTAATGATCATATATAATGACTCTTCTTACATAATTATAAAAAATCCCTTTTCGAAGTTAAGTTCTCATTAAAAAAAAAAAAAGAAATATATATATATATATATATATATGATTAGAGATAAACTCAGTTTAGCAATTTTGTTTGACCGCTTTTGAAGAATTTTTAATTTCATTTTTCTGTAAGAGTTGGATGTATCAGAATCATCTAAAGCAAACTTCGACTAAAAATGCCCAACTTCACGGCATTTTTTGAAATATATTCTGATTTTATGAAAGAAATCGACCTATGCGGCGCATTATATAGTTCCTAAATAAGAGAAACTGTCAATTGAACGCGTTTGAGATCAAAATTGAATTTAAAAATGAGAAAATAAGCAATTTGTTATTTAAATACATCTTCAATTCTTCAATCACATTCACTTCTGGAAATTCTGTTCAAAATGCTCAATTTGGCAGTATTTTTAAAATATATTTTCTGCCTTTATCAAATAACTGACCAATACGGATCATTATATAGTTCCTAAATAAGAGAAACTGTCAATTGAATGCGTTTGAGATCAAAATTGAATTTAAAAATGAGTCAGAAAATAAGCAATTTGTTATTTGAATACATCTTCAATTCTTCAATCACATTCACTTCTGGAAATTCTGTTCAAAATGCTCACTTTGGCAGCATTTTTAAAATATATTTTCTGCCTTTATCAAATAACTGACCAATACGGAGCATTATACAGTTCCTAAATAAGAGACATGTCCATTGGATGTGTTTGAGAGCAAAAAATGATTTAAAAATGAGTCAGAAAATAAGCAATTTGTTATTTGAATGCTTCCTCAATTTTTGAATTACGATCGCTTCGGGAAATTCTTTTCAAAACGCCCACTTTTAAAAATATATTCTGCCTTTATCAAAAACTGGCCAATACATCACATTATATAATTCCTAAAATAAGAGAATCTGCCAATTGGATGCGTTTCAGAGCAAAATAAATTAAAAAATGTGTCAGAATATAATCAGTTTGGATTTGAGTACACCCTTAATACGACTTTTCCTTCAACTCCTATTTTTGTTTAATTTGTTTTTACCATAAGTATTGATCCTATCAAAAACATGTCAGTATAAATGTTGTAGATATTATTCAGAAGATGTCTTATAAATTTAATCGGATTTGATATCTTAAGAATTGACGAAGTTATGGATTTTGTTTTCTTCCGCTCCCCTTTTTTTTTTTTTTTTTTTTTGTGTGTGTGTGTGTGTGATAAGAGTTGCTTTTATCAAAAACTTATAAAGCAAAAGTTTTATATAATATTAAGAAAATTTATAATAAAGTTAATTGGATCTGATATCTTGAGAATTGACGAAGTTATGAATTTTTTCTCCCTAAAACCCTATTTTTTCGCCTCTTGAGCCCATTTTTAACTTTATCAAAAATCTGCCATGCACAAACTACTAGCCCATTTTTTAGAAGTAATATAAACTTTAAATTTATTTGTAATCTATTTCAACTAAGAAGTTATGGGGTTTTTCGAATTTCTCAAAAACCCTCCCTATTTCCACCCCCTTGGTCCGATTTTGCTCATTAACGAACTAAACCGAGATTTTAGGTCCCTTGATTTTATGTATCAGTTTGTAAGGTATTTGAGCAGAATTATAGACGTTATCGTGTCCATAAAAAAGTGATATATATATATATATGGTTCTGCAAATTTCATTTGTATTCATTTTAATTTTTTCCCATGTTTCAACGTGGTAATTTTGTATTAAATTTAATGGTTCATGTATTGTTTTACAATTAATAGTATTATAATTTCACTTATTTCCTTTATATGAAAACTTTCCTTTACTAGTATAGATTGTTTCCTGTTTCAGCTAATGGAGCATGTCGATTGGCATTTGTTGGAAATGTTGAGGGGCATTTTACCTGCAAACGTGATCAAGAGCTCAAACATTGTGAAATCACTTGTGATGGCAAAAATCAAGGCTGGTTCACCTGCCTACCATCCGGTAAATGGAGCCGTCCTTTGCCTCAATGTGTAAAAGAAAAAAAATAAGGTAAAAAATGGTAAGTAAATCTTATTTACTGATACTTTATATGAAATTTTATTATATAGCTGATTTCGGTAATTCTTTATTACCCCACTTAACATGTTCCATGAAAAAATGGTACTTTTCTGTTAACCGAGTGCCAGTATTGTAAAAAAAAAAAAAAAAAAAAAAAAAAAAAAACTATTTGCCAGACAGTAACACCGATTAAACAAGTCGAAGAATGTTCCCTATGGAATCTATTCAAAAATAATAATAAAGTGAATATTCGATAACCTCGTAATTTAGTAATTAAAAAAATACTGGATTTATTTACAATATATTTCTTATTTATTTACAATATATTTCTTAATAATCCGTTTTGACTAGTGAATATTTGTAACGTCATTTGAAACTGATCTTTTGTATGTAACCGTAGCATCGTGAAAATAATAAAATAAATTTTGGATTAGCCCCACCCACTAAATAGTCAACTATCAGTAACTTTAAAACTTACAATACAATTATAATTACAATTTTTACAATATACTAATGAAAGTAATAAAAAGAAAAAAAATTAGATATTTATTTATTTATATTACATTTTTCAACAATACCTTTTGACTAGTAAATGTTTGTTACGTCAGTTGAAACTGATGTTTTATACGCAACTATAACATCGCATCATTCTTTCAATACCTTCTCTGTTTTAACGATACGGCCTTGCTGTTTAAGCACATAACACAAACACACAACGGTGTGCAACGGTGCACACAAACGGTGAACACAAATACAACTTAATTAATTTTCCAATTAATTTTCAGCAATGAAATTTCACTTGAAATTATTGAATATTTAATACATGATTTATCATTTGCTAACTAAGCATAGAAACCTACAGGGTGAAAAATGCCCAAGCCGGGGATCGAACCGAATACAATGCTTGTTTTTATATTTCCTTCTCATTTATTGCGTTTCGCTAACACTCTTTTCTTCCAAATCCCCATTGCTATACAAAAATTGCTTCTTTATATGTACTTTACCTTCCCTTACAGCTTAGCCCATGAGTTCATGGTGCCCCGTTACATAGTTATTCGCATGCACGCATAAACGTTTCTAATTAAGTAATGATAATTGTTAAATAAAAATTTATAGAATGATCTTATAGAATGATCAAAACATTTTTTTTTTCAGACTTGCAGTTCCGATAGCAGTGTCAACATTGAAAATAAAACCTGGAAAAGGACAGAGACTGGAAACTAGGGACTGGAGCTATTTAGACTTTATTATGATCTGTACTCGTACATTTCAATAAAAAGTCTTGCATTTGATATTGAGTTAATCTGTTATAGTGAACGTGTTTTCTTAAAATAGTCTTTGATACTGCTAATGGTAGGTAGTAAAAATAATTCGCTATATAGAATCAACGTTAACATTTAGGACGTAAAAATAAATATATTTTAACAAGATCGGAAAATCACCCGTCAAACATAAATTAAGAACCACCTTCCAACACTTCCAGAATACATAAACAAAATTTCGCCGTTTATTTAGGAGAAAATTGTCTAAGTAAACAATTTTATAAAACACATAACACAATTAAAAACACAATTTCAGAAATTACAATCCACACTCAGAAAAATATCAGATTTCTTTTTATAGCCCTGAATTATTTGTATAGATAGTTCAGTTAGGAAACGTGGCGAACAATTATAAATTTCCTTTCAGCAATTTCAGTCAATAAACGGAAAAGATCTTTTGTGTTGCCTTATATAGCCTCCGTAGAATTTCTACTTTCCAAGCAATATGGAAATAATTGGATTATATTGGTTTTGTACGACAACTTAAACCGTACTTTCAGCAATAATTGATTTTACATAGAAATGTAACCGAATTCTTTTTTGTGTCCATGTAAATAAATATCGAAATGCTCTGCAGACCTGATTCACTTCTTGTAGTGTACTTCAGTCATATATACCGTATATACTCGTGTATAAGTCGAACTCCCAATATCTATGGGTTCGACTATATCATTGAAATGAATGACAAATAAAACAGAAGTCAGAAATAATAAAGCAATTTTAAAAAGTAAAAATTTAATTTCATTTTTACAAACATAAACCTACAATTGAAACAACGTGAGTTCTTGTTCAATTCATTTTACAATTATAAAGTAGAAATATGCATAATATACAACTTTTCTTTTTTTAATTTTTCAATAAAATATTTATATTGAATTGTTTGAGATTATTAAATTCTTCTTTTATTTTTCAATAAAATATTTATATTGAATTCTATTGAATACTTTATATTGAAAAAAAAATGTGTAAACAATGAATCAAACTTTTGTACTGATTATCATAAATATTAAATATATCAGTTATTCTCAGTTATTATGTACTTGAATTTTTATTTATGAGGATATTCTATATGATCTCTCATTAACAAAAAAATATTTTTAGCACTTTATAAAGAGATGTCAGCTAAGAAATTTTTTTTTAAATAATAAGTATGATTTTGAGTACGTGAGTGAATCAAACAGTCTTTTAAATTCAGCATTTTGAACTAGATTCATGACATTCCTCACATGGTGAATTATTTTTTGATACGTAGCGTTGCAAAGGTTTGAAAAAACCCGGGATTTTTTGGAATAATTTGGTTTTTTGGGGAATAAACCTGGTCTATTGGAAATAAAACCGGGAATAAACCGACTTTTTACAACTCTATTGATAAGTCAATACAATAAAGCTTTGAAGTTGAGCTGAAAATATGCAGTAAAGTTTCTTCCTGCGCTTTCATGATTTCAAATAAAGCATATAATAAAAGAATTTTGATGCCAATTCTCCTACATTGTTTTTCTAAACATTCTGCGTATATATGTGACATACTCGATGTTTTGTGCGTTTCTTGGTGAACTCTGTGATTTTTAACCGGCTTTCTTCTAATTTTTAACTTTCGATTGAAAAAATAGGCCTTTGAAAAATTTCTGTACGTTACAACTGACAACTAATTTCTTCTTCAAAGTGAAAGTTTTTTTCGCATGCATTTTCTTATGATTTCGGAGAAAACGCACAAAAAATTCTATCACTCACATTAACTTCACTACAAAAACAGGCAAATATTTCTTTACCTACGAAAATATATATATAACTACAAACAAAATATATAAAAAAAATTTTCAAGTAACCCTAATCCGAAAAACATTTTTTATAATTAGATAAGCAAGAAACCAATACATTCACAAGATTTAAAGACGCATTCATGAAAAGTTTTTCCAGCTGCCACTGATTTACTGAAACTTATTTTCGAGTAGTTATTATAGTGCATTTCACTGTTTTCTCAAAAAAAAATAAATAAATAAATAAATAAATAAAAAAAAATAGATGCAATTAATTTTTAATTAAACATTTTCAATTGTTTATGGAAATTTTTACATGCGAGAGTAACAAAATTATATTAACTTTAATATTAATGTCAATGTTGTTAATTTCTTGTGTTTTTTGTAATGAGTGTTTCTTGAATAAGAAAATGCTTATTTGAGAATTAAGAACGTCCAAAAAACTTATATTTCGGATTGAGAAAAACGATTAATATACCATAAAACTACTCGCAAAAATTTGCGAAATACAGTAGCAACAAAATAAACCTCATTTATTTTAGACATGCTTCTTTTATCTCGAAAAAATATTGGTTTCTGGGGTTTCTAAAGATAAAAAAGGGATTTTAGGAATCATAGATAGCTTGGAAGGTATTACTATATATTTTTTGCTGTTGACTATAGTATATTTACTTAGATTAAGAAGCATTTGTATTTTTTACAGTGTACAGAAATATAGAAGTTTTGTCTAGTTAGCAAATAATGATATTTATCATTATATATTAGGGTCAGTTGAAGGGGAGATGCTATGTTGTACAACATGCCGTATCACGTAATTTTCGTATGAGCAGGCACTGTAGAAAAACGCAACGCCGCTCGGTTGTAAGCGAGAGGATTTCCTACTGATGCTTTAATTTCCGTTTGCGTTCTTTTTGCATTTATTTAGTGGGGCCTTTCTTTATTGCTATTTAATCGTAACACTCTTGGTAACAGTGCAAAATATTTTACATAACATCTCTATTTGCCTACACATGTCTTAGTTTCCACACCAGACAAATAAATTTGACATTTTTAGAGAGTACTTGTACCTGTTCTTTCTGGAAAGCATAAATGGCCGCCAGATACAACTTCATCATGTCATTCGGGTGGCCGGTATCTTCAATTGGGGGGCTCCATACTATTGACGTAAGATGCCGAACAAAAATGTCGGTGTTTTCTATAATATCTGTAAAATGAAATATGTTTTGAATCATACATATGAGTGCAAATCAATGAATGACAATTAAAATCAACAGGTAATTTTTAAAACAATTAAATAAAAAAAACTATCTTCACCCAATCAGACTTTAGAAGTTTCAAATGTAAAACTATAAATTTAATCATAGAGATAAGATTTGCCAATTAGCACGATCAAGAGAGTTCTGCAGGTTGCTGCATGGGAAGTATCCAAAAACAGTACGGAAATTTTTAAACGAGAGATGAGTTTTACGACATACATGGAAAAAAAAGATTAGGATTATTACTATTTTGTGTGGAACCAATGACATACATAAAAAATTATTAGATAAGGCTTTTTTTTTAAATGTTTTTTTCGCTAAACGTTTCTTTTTTCTTTTTTTTTTTTTTTTTTTTTTTTTTTTTTTTTTTTTTTACTCTTTTAGATCTGTGTTATTTTTCAAATTACAATTCTCATTTTGCGGAAAATACTACACTGTAGTAAAAAAAACTATAAAGTTACTATTCTTTTTCTGCAAAAATAGAATTCCTAGAACTTTTTATGTAACGGTAACAGTAAAAATTTATGTAACAGAATCGGTTGCATGAATTTTGCTGTTACCGTTACACGAAAAGTTATCGGAATCCCAGTTTCTTAGAAAAAGTTTAGTAACTTTACAGATTTTTTTTTTTACACTGTCTGCTATAGAGGGAAGAAGGACAGGGTTGTAAAGCATTAGCCATATTGGCATAGGATGAATTCAGGAAAGGATGGCTAAAGAACTTAAGGTGCAAATAGACGCATCATTCTAGTATTATTAGTTTCAGCGCCTTTATTATGGCATTCTTAATCTTGAGTTGCTTGAAAAGGATGTCCTCCAAGAAAAGAATCATTCCGTCAAGTAGAGACAAACTCCTTATCTCCTAACCCATTACTGATACCCCGTATCATTTTGTGAATAAACTGCATAAGTGTGGAGAAGAAAAAAATTCCTGGAAAGGTGTAGAAAGATGAAAATCTTCCTTTCTGAATTCAGCCAAGTTTTCAGAAAAAGATGTCTTTAAGACTGCGTACAAAAGGAAAAAGTGCCCCCTCTCCTACTGAAGTAATAAAAGTATGAAATGTCCTTTCTATAAACAGATGTTAAAATTTTAATGCTAAACTCCCCCTTGAATAAATAATTAAAATTCGTATGGAGCACAAATAAAAGTCCTGAAATTGCTTTTAGTTGGACATTTTTAATAAAAAAATTATTTTACGAATAAGCGCAAAGAAAAATAACACCATTTAAATAAACAATGGCGATGGCAGCGTGAATACGGACAAAAATGTTTTGAGATTTTAATTCGATTTTTAATATACTTTAAGGTATTTTAAATAATTTTATGTTATATATATATGTGCAAATAAGAGCAATTTTAAAATGTTTTATTTGTGCTTTATAGGAATTTTAATTATTTGCCATTTTTCCAACCGTTATGTGGTTTTCAACAAAAGAAAGGGATTTCTGAACAATGAAAAGAAGAGGAGATGAATTCTTCGGAAAGATGTCTAACCAATTCCTACCCTACAAAAGTAATAAAACATGAAAAGTATAGCATACTGCTACAAAAAGTAGTTCCATTTGTAGGATACATCTATTTGGACGCTAAAATATGTATAGGAAGCATTCACGGAAATATCTATATTATAAAGGCCAAACGTACCTGTGCGTAACGCATACGTCATTTTGTGAATGGCAACACTTTCGCATGCAATTCAGTTTTGCAATTTTCAGCGCTACAACTTTTGTACGTCTAAATGTCGTACATTTTCAATTTTTACACCGTCGTATTTAGAAAAAATTGTACTTTTAAATGCAATTTGTTTGACAGCTGTATCTCAATTTATTTATGGGTTATTAATATTTTTATAGTTTTAAGATCGAATTTTGTAATTGTGGCAACAGAAATACGCCATTTTCTCTTAAAGTTGATAAAAACTGAAATAAAAATATCATGTCATAAGAAATCGTCTAACATAAAATCTGATGAACTTTGGTTTTATTGCGTTTTAATCATCAATTAAGTGTTTTTTTAGTTTATTGAAAACTTAATTTACAAAGGATACAACAATTTCTCTTTACAAAAATGTATTTTAAATAATATTCGAGTGATTTCATCGCATTTACTCAGTTCGTATCAGAAACCTGAATGAGTGCAGTTTTATTTATCCGCTTCTACATAATGATAATATCCAAAATTTGAAAAAGAAAAATGCAAATGAACGATTTCTGATAAAACACGGAGCTATTATAAATAAAGAAGTGAAGATTTTGGAATCATCACAGTTCCGATTTGTTTTGCCGAGTGTCTTGAATATTGTTTTTGCTGCGTTTGTGTAGTATTCCGTCCTAATGACGTCATATGCAAACTTTTCTATAGATATTGTTTAAGACTGGATCCGTGAAAATGGAATGCTTTTAACGGATGCAAATAACATACTTTTATATAAAAAAGGCAAATGAATTTAAAATGATCAAATTAAAATACTATGAGAAGTGCGTATGTAAATTTTGAGACGATTAAAATTATGAGGGGTTTACATTTTACTTGGGAATTCTATGATTATGTCAATTTGGAACACTTTTCTTTTCATTTGCCTTATACCAAAATTAAGAGCCTCAATTGATAATTTCATCATAATAACTGATCTTTGCTATACTTTACTGATTACATATGAAATTTAAGTTTAATTTTAATAATTTGAACAACTAAGTTTTATAGAAACAGTTTTTTTTCTCTTTTTAGCTTAACGTAATATTTATTTGAGAGTTAGTCTAACCAATCTAAGATGCATTTTTTAGCGTAGTTAATTTTGTGAGCTTATTATAAATCAATGAAACTGTTCCTTCCTAAACATTTTCTTTCGTCGAAATTTGACGGGTTCCACCTCGTGTCTATAAAGGATTCATACAACGCCTAATTGATGTCTTCAAGGAGAAAATTTGAAGGGAAAGTGAGCCAAAATATTGTTTTTGTGCAAGGAAAAGACTAAAAACCTTTTAAAAAGTCATCCCGTCTAAGACCGCGCTTGTGTCAAACCCGCGAACAGTGGCCCGTAAACATTTGGGGAGCTGCGTGAAAAGTACTGTTTTGAATGGGTACAACTTTACTTTGGTAGAAAAGATAATGCTTAGTTTGTTCTAATTCAATGTATCGAAAAATATTTGAAACACTTAAAACTTTGCAGGAAAAAAGTAGTATTTTAGACCTGTGGAATTTTGTAAGTTGCTCTTACAAAACAATAGAAAGTGCATTTTTTTTTTTTCAAGCAAATTTTGCGCTTCTCTACGTTTCTTTTCTGACGTTTATGCATCACAAGATTGATACTTCATTAGGTAACACAATGTAACACAATGTAGGAGTAACAATACCGCCAGTACATTGTATTGCAAGTCTAAACAGGCATTTTACAGAACATTAATGCATTTAAAACACCTGGAGTATGAAACATAGGCTGTAAATATTAATTATTTAATGGTCGTGAAGATGTTTTGACTGGTATAGTTCATGGCGTTTCGAAAGTATTTAAGATTTTGCACTTCATTTAACATTAAAAGTATGGTAAACGGAAGTTCTTTATTTTAGTTTTTTTCATTGAAGCGTAACAAAGAAAATATTGTGAGAAAATAAAGTTCATTTTATGGAATGAAAACTACCATCTGCGTTGGACGTCAATAAATGAAACTGAATATCTGAACTATTCGAAAGAGCGAGAGAAGGAACTTAGATCTACCATTAAATGTGAGAACAGCCGTTTTTTATTTCGCTGTTTTTTGGGGAAAAAGGTCAGGAGTTTGGTTCGCTTTATTGGCTTCAAGGACATCGTCTCACTATTACAGCGATCATGATAAACATTAACAAGGAAAGAGAAACTAGTCTTTTATGCAAGGAATTCGTTATATTCAGTGAAAGGTAATACTTAATTTTCTTTTCCTTTTGTGTTGAAAAAGAGAAAAAATATTGTTAGAGCAAAAGGAAGCAAGCACATGCTATTCTAGGAGTGTGTTTGAAGTAGCTCGAGTATCCTCTTTTTTATAAACACCATTCAACAAGGTTTGAAAGTGTTAATGACATGGAGTTTGCTGTCTCTGTGATTTTCTGTCGGTTCATCCGTCTTTATTTGATCATCTGTCTCACTCAGTGCATACGTATTTTTATCAAAATTATGGGTTTTGAAATTCTTTTTACATGATATTGTAGTAAATAACGGGACATTAGAAAAAATAATTGGGTTTTTAAGTATGTCGTAAGTATATTAAAGGTCTGGTTTGACAAGTTGATATGTAGTTTACACTAAATTTTTATTTATTTTTTTTTTTTAAAGTAGTATTAAGTTAAGTGAAAGTGAATGCAATGGTGAGTTTTTCAAAATTAGATGGCATGAGTATAAATAAGCGATCTTTAAATTATAGTAGTGGAAATATTTCTGAAAGTATGAAATAATAATGTGGAATTATGTGAGAATTTTCTTATGCGTATGTAAATTTTAAGAGGTCTATTTAAAGCTTTGCTTTTGTTTTCTGATATTCTTTTCTTTAAATGAGTCAGCATCCAATTGCTGTACGGGGGAAAAAATAAATAAACGATTTACTTATACGGTATGTAACGTTATGGTGTTTTTGGTTTATAGAGTTTATGTAAAAGTGCAATTAAAAACCAGAAGACAACAACATAAAGAGTTAAAAATAAAGAGTTAAAAACTTGAAACTATAATAGCTTGCAGCAGCAGAGTCCGATGTTTGTGATAAAAACAATTTTCATCTTTATCATATTGCCTTCATAGACACATATTAAGCAACACAGGGAGTATTAAAATTAAGAATATTTAGAAAATTCGCGTGAACTTTTCTTGATTGGAAAAATAGGGAAATATCACAAGTTGCCAACAAGTGGGTAAATGTAATCGAGATCGCACGGAAGCATTCGTTTAACATTCCTTTCAAAACACCTTATCGTTTTATTAAAAATTCCAAATCGTTAATTTCTAATTGTTAAATTCTTAATTTATTTCAATAAAAACACAGATGGCAGCACAAATAAACTTAATTTTGAAACTCTCGTCGTTTTATATAAGGTATTGCATAAATATGCAAATTTTTGCAAAAAAAAAAAAAAAAAAAAAAAAAAAAAAAAAAAAAAAAAAAAATGGGGTAGTAATGAACAAACTTACAATTAAAAGACCCTCTTGTGGTGAAAAAATGAATTAAGGGGGGGAGGGGGCGGATTGAGTGCTTAGTAACCTATAGACCAAGAGCTTTGAAACGACTTATGAAATGAAAAAGACCCATTTCCCAACCCCCAAGGGGGAAAGCTCCCTAATTGTCCGGGATCAAAATAGACCTACTAATCGAAAGACAAGCCTTGACCTTCTGTTTAGGGGTTGTCTTACGAAATTATTTAAAATACACAAGTTAGAACCCGGAGGAATAAAAAAGAAACTTAAAAAATAAGAGATTCTTATAATATTAAGGAGTGGTTGTGGTTGAACAGCTTTCCGATGATTTATCCCTTGAAGGACTCGGAAGCATTTAAGAACCCTTTTCCCTTGAAATGTTCTCATCTCCCACACCCGGATTTCATACAACGCCTCTGGGTCATTCCATGTCAATTCAACCAATTTTTCCCCCATTTGTAACCCGACCCCCAGGGATTTGGATGAAACTTTGTGTGCGCATTAATTCTATCATGAAATGATTCCATCAGAAATTTTTCCTTTCCAGACCTCATAGTTTGAGAGATATGGGGGGTCCAATTCTTAGGTTTTTCTCAAATCGCACATTTATGAGTGTGTATTCTGAGATTGCAGTTCCATCTTCAAAAAATTGTTTCTCTGGATCTAAAACATGAATCATCCTAAAAATATCACTATAAAAAGATAGAAAGATACAGATTTTAATAAAAAATATTTAAAAAATTTACTTTTAATATTTAGGATAAAAAAAGTCAGCCAAAGTTGAGAATTATGGTTATTTTTCCAAATTTTTGTGACTTCACGAAAAAGGCTGTACACAAAAAGGCAAATTAAATTTCCAATTTCTTTTTGTTTTAAATAAAAGTTTACACTTTGGGCTTTCTATCTATGAAATAAAAATGATGTGTTTCGCATGGCTTATGCAAAAATTTTGGGTACTTTCCAATTACCCGGATGAGTGCTTTATTTTTATATATTACATATGCACACAAAAAAGCAAATGAAATTTCCCATTTCTTTTTGTTTTAAATAAAAGTTTATACATTGGGCTTTCTATCTATAAAATAAAAATTATGTATTTCGCATGGCTTATGCAAAAATTTTGGGTACTTTCCAATTAGCCGGATAAGTGCTTTATTTTTACATTTTACATATGCACACAAAAAAGCAAATGAAATTTCCAATTTCTTTTTGTTTAAAATAAAAGTTTGCACTTTGGGCTTTCTATCTGTGCAATAAAAATTATGTCTTTCACATGGCTTATACAAAAATTTTGGGTACTTTCCAATTAGCCGGATGCGTGTTTATTTTTACATATGCACATATGTATACATCTATATAAATACAGATGTATTATACATGTACATATGTATGTATATAGACAGTATATTGATATATATAACACTGGTGCCCGTCTAACCGAAAAGCACCAAATTTTGCCTCGTTTTGAAAATCTGCACCAATTAAGGGGGGAAAAATCTGACTAAGTTTAGCTGTGGTACTTAAATAATTACTGGAGTTTCTACGAGTTATTGAATTTAATGTTATTTGATGCAAAAACAAATTGGAAATTTTATTTTCCTTTTCATGTAGAGACTTTTTCATAAAGTCACAAAATTTCGGAAAAATAATCGTGACTTTCAACTTTGGTTTTCTTTTTCGTCCGTATATAAATCTCTATTAATTGCCCTAATTGCTTTTTTCACTTGCTTTTTATGCCGCTTAAATGGATCTCCACATTTATATAATTCATATTTCATTAAGAGCGAAATTCTGTGATGCTCACATATATTAATCAAACGGTTTTCACTTAATTTTTGTTTTATAAATGCAATAGTCCTAACTAATAAAAGTTCTTTTTCTGAATCACAGAGATTATCAATGTAGTCTATTTCTCTGTTATTTGTATAGCTAGTTTTGTGACATTCTAAACCAGTTAATATTACAATACTGCAAGCCTGAAGACTAGTAGAAGGTTTAATATCAGGCTTCATATTAAAACAATAAAGCAAAAAAAATATTTATACATATCATAAACTATAAAATATGTAACAATCAGAATGTATTTTTTGTAGCACAGTAAAAGTTAAATCATTCTTCTATGATAAGAAACAACAGAATGACAATAATTTGATTAACTTGATTTCAAAACATCTGCTTTCATACTAACGAACATTACCCTGCCTTTATCAGAAGGTGTTTATACAAGGCAGGTGCAATTAAATCTGTCAGACTATAGAAACAAATTTAAGTTCTGTTAAACATTTGTGTATTTAAACTTGCCAATATAAATATTTAAACTGATTAAAATTAACGAAGAAAAGGAAATACAAGGTTATAAACATTTTTTAAACACAAATAATTAATATATAAGCATTCGAAAGAAAAAATGGAAATGTGAAGAGAAAAAAATTTCTATTTTATACTGTACAAAAAAAATCTGTTTTGAGTTTAATTATTGAAAATAAAAGTAAGAGATTCTTTAGATTGTCAAAAAATGCCCATTATTAAATAACTAAATGAAATATATGGACCATTCACTAAATTTAATGGGGAAACATATTACAGTCAGATTTTTTTTAATCAGAAAAAACAAAGCCTAAACTTTACTTTGAGAATTAAAAAAAAAAACATGCATCAAATAACATTAAATTCAATAACTCATAGAAATTCCAGTAATTATTTAAGTACCACAGCTAAACTTAGTCAGATTTTTTTCCTCTTAATTGGTGCAGATTCTCAAAACAAGGCAAAATTTGGTACTTTTCGGTTAGACGGGCACCAGTTTTATACATATATATAAGAATATACTGTATATATACATATATATGTACATGTATAATACATCTGCATTTATATAGATCTATACATGTGGACATATGTAAAAATAAAACACGCATCCGGCTAATTGGAAAGTACCCAAAATTTTTGTATAAGCCATGCGAAAGACATCATTTTTATTTCATAGATAGAAAGCCCAAAGTGTAAACTTTTATTTAAAACAAAAAGAAATGGGAAATTTCATTTGCTTTTTTGTGTGCATATGTAATATATAAAAATAAAGCACTCATCCGGGTAATTGGAAAGTACCCAAAATTTTTGCATAAGTCATGCGAAACACATCATTTTTATTTCATAGACAGAAAGCCCAAAGTCTAAACTTTTATTTAAAACAAAAGGAAATTGGAAATTTAAATTGCCTTTTTGTGTACAACCTTTTTTGTCAAGCCACAAAAATTTGGAAAAATAACCATAACTCTCAACTTTGGCTAATTTTTTTTATCCTAAATATTACAAGTAAATTTTTTAAATATTTTTTTATTAAAATCTGCATCTATTTATATTTTTACAGTGAAATTTTTAAGATGATTCATATTTTAGATCCAGAGAAACAATTTTTTGAAGATGGAACTGCAATCTCAAAATACAGACTCAGAAATGTGCGATTTGAGAAAACCCCAAGAATTGGACCCCCCATATCTCACAAACTATGAGGTCTAGGAAGGAAAAATTTCTGATGGAATCATTTCATGATAGAATTAGTGTGTACACAAAGTTTCATCAAAATCCCTGGGGGTCGGGTTACAAGGTCTGGTTGAATTGACATGGAATGACCCCTCTTTGAAATTTTTATATCTAATAAATAATACATATCACAATTCCCCATAAAAGAACGCATCTATAATAAAATTTATTGTAGAAAACGCTGCGATTTTAAAAAAAATTTCACACGCTTTCCTCACCCACCACTCCCCTGAAATTGAAATCCCCCTTCTTGTTTTAATTTTTTAAGTGTTATTAAATATTTGAAATTTGAAAATCGATAAAAAAAATCCGACGAAAAAAAATGATAATTAATGGAGAAACCATTTTAAATTTAAGTAATGTACAATTTAGAAAGTCTTTCTTTTTCATAAAATGAAAAGTTTTTAATCGATTTTTAAGAAAATTATATAAATTTTAATCACCGTCAAACAATATTAATAGATGCATAAGTTTAAATAAATGCTGGAGAAACTATTTTAAATTTAAGTAATACGCAGTTCGCAAAGTCTTTCTTTTTCATTTTAGAAATCAATTCCTTCACATACACACACACACAAAAGAATTTTAACCCGGGAGGACGCGCGCAGGGCCTAAAAGACCCGGAATGCGTATGGTTTTTGCAATTGTAACCACTAGTTTTTTAAAGTGATCTTCAACTTATTTTATCGCAAAATTTGTAAGAATTGTCCCAGTCTAAATAAAATGACTGTTATAATTTGATTTTATTGGTGACAAAGTTAAAACTATTCATACCCTCGTAAGCGCGCATTCTCCCGTGTTAAGAAAATTAGATAATTTGTAACATTATTTGAAGAAATTTTACACCCCCCCCCCCCCCCCAAAAAAAAAAAAAAAAAAAAAAAAAATCCTACGTATTAAATTATCCGTGGCTTAACCAGTGACAGTCGTCTGACTACGTAATATTTCTCCAACACCTGTGTCTAATAAAATCAGTTTACATAAACGGATTTTTAATGTTTTTTTCCGCTTCTAGATGGAAATTTTGAAAAAGAAATTTTAATTTCTGAAAGAGATTTTTCTTTTTTAATTTTTTTCTTTTTTTTTCTACTTTTTTCTATCTTTACATGAAGAAAGTATCGGATTCACGGAAACATTCGAATTCCGGTTTTCGACGAATTTACACATTTCAGGAGTCAGGATTCCGCAAAACGTTTTTTCACAAAATGTCTGTCTGTGAGTAGTGTGTGAATCTATGAGTGTGTCTGTCTGTATGTATGTGACAAAAATTTTGTGGGCGCTCTATCTTAAGAACTAATGCACGGAATTTTACAAAACTTTAGATTCTGTTAGACCTTGATATAAACTAGATCTAATTAGTTTATCACTCAACCTATTATGCTGCTATGCTGCATTATTCACAATTTCCACAACATCTATATCTCAAGAAATATTGGACGTGTTTCCATAAAACTTCAGATTCCATTAGACCTTGATGTAATATGGTTTTTGTTACGTTTAAGTGTAAATCGCACAAGTGGTGCTGCTACGCGCTATTAAACATGGTTATCGCAATAGCTTTATCTCAGGAATTAATGCATGAATTTTCACCAAACTTCAGATTCAGATAGTTCCTAATATAAATGAGTATTCTGTAGTTTTTTGGAGTATATATCTCAACAGGTGACGCTGCTAGGTGGCATTATGCGGGATTAGAGCAATAACTCTATGCATGATCTAATGCACGAATTTTCAGCAAACTTCAAATGCATTTAGTCCCCTATATAATAAAATGTTCCGTAGTTTTCAGAGTTGATGGTTCAACAGGTGGCGCTTCTATCCAGTTTTTTTACGATTTCTAGGATAATTTTATCTAAAGTACTAATACATGGATCTTTTTCAAATTTCAGATTTAGTTAGAATTTGAAATAAGTGGTTGCAGATTAGATTCTGTGTAAATAACCTAACTGGTGACGTTGCTATGTTTCATTTTTCTGGATATGTTAACGTGTATGAGATAGAAGAAAGTTTTGAGAGTGCCACATCTGACTAGTTTTTTTTTCTTTTTTTTTTCTTTTTTTTTTGTGTGTGTGTGTGTATGTGTGCGGTTCTCCAGTTTTAAAGTCAGATCGATTATAAAATAAAAATGTCTATCAAAACGCCCATTACATTTATCGCCTTTCTAAATTATCCCCCCTCCTTCTGGCAGCAAATCGTTGCTGTTTGATTAAAATCAATGCTTTTTTTGAATTATGAACATTTTCCATTAATTTTATTGGGATTTCTAATTACTAGCTTGCGTTAGTTGAGATTTTTCGAAAATTTATGATTTTAGAAAGGTCAGGCGTATTCAGCTATGCGAATAATAATAATAATTAGTAATAATAAAAGTTAAATAGTTTTCGACTACAAATAATGTGACAGACGGATTTCGCGAGATGAACAAAACTCCCCAAAAGAGTCAATTGATTCGATGACTAATGAAAACAATTCCCCATTTTCTTTAAGGGAAGAAAGCTTTAATTTTGTTTCATTATTTGTTATTTATATTCCTTGTTTCACATTCCTCTACTCATTCTCATCCATATTCTTCTGTATTTTTCTTACATTTCAGTCAGGTTGTTAAATTGATGAATATTCAGCAGTTTCAAAGTTATTTCTTATAATTCGCAACTGAATCAATTGCAAAACAAAAAAAATGTTTATTATATATTTTATCATATGCAATTATTTATAAACTTGTTAAAAAATGAAAAATAAAATATTGTAAGTAATAACTTCGTAATTCAAGCTATGGTGTTCTTTACAGGTTTTTAATTTACATGCCGGACTGATGATGGAGAACGAAGAAAAATGTTAGAACAACAATAGATTCTTTCCCCGAATCTATTGTTACCAAGAATTATACGATACCAAGAATACAAAGAGCGAATAAACACATCACTGAGTTTAGTTTGCTTGTTATGTAATATTCATTATAAGACAAAAACATGCCTGGGAGTAATGCTGACGTCATACTGACGGTGGGAAAATCTGACCAACAAATTTCGCTTTTTCTGCAAAGTTTTGATATTTTAGACGTCCAGATTCATTTTTTATGCCGTTGAATAGAAAAATAAAATGTACTTTCAAATGAAATTTATTTAAATACTGCACCGCAATTTGTTGATTTTTTTTTCAAGCATGATAATTTTACCTATCGCTACTGCACGCAGGCGGATTTACAGGATTAGTGTAAAATGTAATCAGATCATATTTGCTAAAAAAATGCATTGAAGTCATGTTCTTAGCAACTTGAACGGGCCAATTTCAATCGTTTATTTTAGGCCTGATTATCTACACAATAAGTTTCTCAATATTTATGACTTGCGGACCAGTTTACCTGAAAAATTGATACATTTTCAGTTAGTCGAGCTGTAATACTAGAAACCCGGGTTAGATTACCTAATTTTCATAAAAATCAATATCATTTGAATTAAATCTAACATAACAGTATGTCAATTTGTTTTTCTAGAAAAGTCTTAATTTAGAAATACTTTCTTCATGCCATCAAGCAACGCGTAATTCTTTATAGCAAACATAACATCTTAACAATGTGAGTGTGCTATATTAATTTTAGCAAAATTATTTTATTTTGTGCCAATATGTCACATGAGTTGTAATTTTTCAACTGAGTGAAAAAAGTACAAGCCAAGTTATAGGCTAGGTTTGACTTATCAGGTTCCCGTTATCATTCACTTGGTTAATATATCATTAACGTTTTATTGTGTTGAGATTTTTGAGACGGACCAGGTGCTCCTGACTTGTCCAGGACAGCTCAGTTGGCTTAAGACAAAGATCTCTGGTTCATATATTGGCCTGTATACTTCATCGCTCATTTTATATGCTTGTAAAACTCATACTAAATATGTTTTGTGTATTGTAATTCAAATAACAGATTTAGAATGATATCTATAAATGTGTATTTTATTTTATCAATAAATATGCAATCTAATTTTACTCTAATTTAATTAAAAATACCGTAATTTCTGGTGTATAAGCCGCAGATCAAACAATTCTTTTTCGACCCAGAAATTTTTAAGAAACAAATATAACTATTTAGATCGCCGTAAATATTTGTCTTCAATCACTAAATAAATTTTCTGGGTCCAAAAAGAATTGTTTGATCCGCGGCTTATACACCCGAAATTACGGTACTTCCGCGAAAAGTATGTTGTGCATTCTACAAACATAATTCTGTTATTTATGATTGTTTGATTTTTACTTTCCTTTGTCCATATGCTTATGAACGCAATTTACATAGTTTTGATCATAGTTTCTTCAAATTTTTTTTGGAGAAGTCATTTAAAAATGATAAACGGGATATTTCATTTTTCTTAAAAATATGTGAATTTTGAAAGTAATTGAAGAAAACTTCAGAAAATCATCGAATAAAGATATTTCTGAATATGATCTAAACATATTTCAGAATATGTTCTTTAGTTATTGCCCTCAAAATAAATAAACAGACGAACAATCAGCAACAAAAATAAAAACACCACTAACTACTAACTATGCCGCATATTATTTCACAAGAATGTGATTGGCGTGAATTCTATTCTACACTTAAATTTTGCTCAGGGGTCATCTAGATATAGAAATTGTATACCAATGTTCACCACCGCCAACTATAGTTTTGACATCATATCTATTGCATATTTTACATTCTGATGTCAAACGAAGAGAAATTCGATCAAGTAGTTAAAGAATTATACATATTATTTGTAAATCCTAATATTATATTCACTTTAACCGTTCCAAACAGATTACAATGCTGGTAGTTCTTGATGCAAAACTCTAAAGCTATTTAGCAGAACTAACAGTGAATCGAGATCTGCATATTGGAAGCGCTTGGAAATAGATTTCTGTGAAAACTTTAGTATTATATTTCCTATTTTTTGAAAAATTCTTTAAAAAATATTTTTTTAAAATTAATTTTCGGAACAAATATGAATTTCACTACAATTACAATACGATAAATATTACGATAGAAACTATAATTCTTGAAAACAAAAATCGATTTATAGAAGTTCGAAACACAGAAATTCACATTTAAAGCTTATTCCACGAAACGATTTTTAGTGATTCTTTAAAATTATCTGTATTATAAACTATTGCAAAACTAAATTTATTACAAAACTAAAAATGAAATTAAAATCAGAAATTCCAAACTTCAATTCTGCATCATTCCTTTTTGAATTGCTTGATCAATTGATTAATTATGCGTTGTTATCCGAAGTTAAATTTGTAGACAGAATCGAAATTATGTGTCAAAATTAGGTGATAGTATCAGGATTATTTTTTTAAATTTTAGTACAATTATATAGGCTACATCCTAAGCATAATAAGAAGTATAGCATAATATTAAGTAAAGCTATCTTTTATCTAATTTATACCAGCTGCGTTTTAATACGATTTTCAGCAAAATTGGTGTTTTTGTTTATAGACTGCACGTAAATAATTTTGTATAATTTAAAGAAACCAATTACCTATACAAACATGCGAATATTCAGCTTTGTAGTTTGAATATATTTTTAGCAAAATGAATCAAGTGTAAAAAGCGATCTGTGAGGAAAATTGAAAGAAATATTTACAAACATATGTGTGGCAGTGTTTGTTTAGAATTAAGGTATCCGAACACCTTTAAAACGTAATTTTTGATCAAAATAATGATTTTTACTTATGCAATAATATTAAAATCGACTTTTTTATTTGTCAAATTCGGTTTAAATTGTATCTGTATATTAATTATAACCAAAGTAACAGCCGTTTAAATTTACAGCTATTACAGCTTTTGCATTGTGTTTAAAAGTTATTTGCAGTTTTTTCTCAAAATGAAATTTTTCAGATTTTTACTAACCGTAAAACATCCTAAAACAAAAAAAATATGCATGAAATGTTTACGAAATTTTCTGTACTTCTTTTATGAATGTCTTTTGAGAGACTCGACTACACTCATGATACTATATCAAATAGTTTTATATTTGCATTCGTATAAATGACAAAGGAATTTTTCATTACATTAGCACTTTAACTGCCATATCATTTAAGATAAAGATGCGATTATAATGTGGTGCAGTCTAAATCCTAGAAAATGTTATTTTGTTTATTATCCAATTTACAAAATATCAATATATTGTTTTATTTTTGAGTTATTACGTTTTGCGGAAATGTCAATTTTTGACTTCTTTTCTCTTTAAAAAATATTTCTGTCTGATTGTTAAATTTTTTTATATCTTTTTCAAATTTTTAAAGTAAATGTCATTATAAAAAAAATGGTAACACGGCAAAACTTCAAAAATTTCAAAGAATAACTCCCGAACGTGTGCGGATACCTTAAAAGCCTCATTTAAGTGGTATATAATTTGCGAAACTAGATTAAATTATGTATATTTTTTATTGCCTCCTTTTTAATTTTTTACGTTTTGTGTCTTCTTAATAAAATATACACCAAGATTTTATAAGCTGTAAAATTGTACTCTGAATCTTAAATTTATATTGCATTTTATATTTTTCATATTTTATTTTATAATCTGATATTAGAAATACTTCAGATAACTACTAGAGCATTCGAAATGTTATCCGAGTAAAATAAATTTAAAATCGATTTTTTACCCCTTGAAAATAGCATCTTATCATCTGGAAAATATGATGATGAATTTCAAATAATAAAACTCATCATTTACTGCTTTCACAAGAATAACTTTTCATCTGATTTATTATCTGAATTTTTTAAACTCTCAAAATGTCAAACTACTGAATATCTTTTAATATTCAGTAGATTCATGCCTGAATATACATGATCTTCATTTAAATTTTACTAATGTGTGTCCAAAGAGTTTAACTTTTATATTCATAAAAAATGGTTATACCAGTTTCTTCGTTTTAATGATGTTTTACCAACCGTTTAATGAAGTTAAAAAGCTATTTATTATTCTTAAAATGTTTTCACGAAATGTTACATAGACATGTGCTATCTGCTTTAACGGATTTAAGAGGGTTTTTTCTGTTTTGAATAGTTATTCAGTCGTCAGGTAGCAAAACATATTTTAAATTGAATTTAAATTGCGAGAATTAAATAAAATTCATAACTACTTCATACAAGGTTCTTTGAGTTTTTTTTTATTCAAGTTCGTAAAATATTTTTAAAAAAATCGCTGGCAGAAATACTAAGTATCGATATGGACGATCATCTGTACAATATCTAAAAATAAGATAAATAAAGAAAAAATATTAGATGATTGAAAATTTACATCTTTAATAACAAAGAATTAAAGCTTCTGTTAAATGTTATATATTCTATTACAGAAAATTCTTGCAATTAGCACGATCTTACCTTTAAGGTGCCAACAGCTGTAGTGATAAAAATGGCAATATGTATAGAAAAATTATTCTACCCTTTTAAGAACCCAGGGTTTATTTACATATATTTATTTTAATCGAGTTACGGATCATTTGAACAAATTGGTAGCTAAGAAAGATTAACAAACGAAAAAAAAATTAAAATTCCCTTTTTGCTCATAAAATTTGGTTGGGGACTTAATAAGCACATTTCTTTATTTGTTCTTTTCTTTCTTTCTTTTTTTACAATTTCATGGAATTTTTTATTTTATTTTATTCTTTTTGCATGGCAAAAACAATGAAAAAAGGAACTAGTTAAATGTTTACTCATTTTTTTCACTTATGGACTCTATAAATGATATCATAAGAAAAATTATTTACGTTTTCATTTTAGTACATTTCTTACATTTTTGATGCAATCCATTTTAATATAACACATATCTCGCTAAGAAAGCACTATACACTGTTAAAAATTTTGCAGCATTCTGTCCAGTCATTTGACCGTTTTCTGAAAAAACAGTAACATAACCGTAATTTAACTGTATTCTGACCTTAAAAATGGCAGTAATATGTTCAAAATAGCGTAAAATGACGGTTGTTTTGCTGTTTTCAATAAAAACGGTCAAATGACTGGACAGAATGCTGCAGATTTTTAACAGTGTAAGTAACAAGTAGCTATTTTGTTTAGTTCTGTCATCTGTTAAGCTCCATTCACACCAATATCTTTATTTTTAACATTATTCATACACCTAAGTTTTTTTAAAAAGATGTGTATGCTATAGGAGACACCAGGACGGAAAAGGATATGCTCCTCGATGTGACTACTTACCATTTCCTAAATGCAAATTTTAAAGTTAGTATTCCTATCTTAAAGCTATATGATATAAAGGAAAATACTTAACTACAAAGTTGTAAAAAGCTAGGACACAGTACAAGAAGACAAATAAATTTTAAGCATAGGTCATGTAAAATATTCATTTGTTTATTTACGATATTAAACATTGAAACGTTACAAATCCTGTTTTAATGCGAACAAAGCAAGAGTTCTCACGAATTATATTTATATTTGATGCCCAATATGCCCTCTGTCACTTAAAATATGCATACACTATATGGCCACAGATGACCGGCCATTTGCGTTTTTAGACATTTTGTTAAATAATCTAGAAAAATATATGAGAAACTATCCTGAAACTCTACGTGTGTAAACATAGTACAGGTCATACATTTCCGTGAAGATTTTTTCCCGAAACTGCATAGGGAACCGTCATCAAATAGAAAAAAAAACTAATATCTTTTGGATAATCAAAAATAATGTAGCAAAAGCGTTCAAACTGTAGAGTATGATTAAGTAGTTCATTGTAATAATGTTCAATTTTATGTTGATAGCATGTATACTCGCACAGAAATTAAGGTTTTTAAAAAACAGTTCTAATTTTTTTCAAGTTCTTTTGCTTAAAATTTGCAGAGTTCTTAATATAAAATAATGTTATTTTCCAAAAATATGACAAACAACATTGTACACAATATCCTGTAGTCAGAGTTAATAAATAATATGAAATTGTATGATAAATGAACATGTTTACTAAATAATTATTCGTCGTTCATGCATTAACGCTATCAAAATTTCATTTGCATATTGTGTTAACTAAATGTATAGAGCAACTTTTGTGAAAGTCTCAAGAACATGGCTTGCAAATTCTGAAAGTGATCGTCGATAGAATAAGATCAAAATCCGTTATTCCCCAAATGAAGCAAAAAGATGAAGGGCTGAATCCATCTATCCATTGATTAATGTCCCTATAGAATACACAATATGACACGTACAACTATATTTGCATACAACCCCTTACTTTCTGGCTTAAAAATTGCCCAAAGATGAGGGGCTGTATCCATTTATCTATTGATTAGTTTCAATATAGAATATACAATATGGCACGTATATTTCTATACAATCCCTTTTTTCCCCTTCATTTTGGGAACAACGGATTTTGAGTTTATTCTATCGACGATCACTGTCAGAAATTTCGAGCTATGTTTTCGAGGCTTTCACAAAAGTTGCTCTATACATTTAGCTAACACAATATATAAATAAAATTTTGATAGCGTTTGTGCATAAGCATTGAAAAGTTATTTAGTAAACCTGTTCATTTTTCATATAATTCTGAAGTTCCAGAAGATTATGACAAGTATATTTTTAAATATTCGACAAAATGTTTAAAATTTAAAGTGTCCGGTCATAAATGGCCATAAGTGTACTTTCTTCAATTCACAGGAATTTCCTGGCGACAGTGCTACCAGTCTTTTTCCGTTAATAGATGAATATACGTTCATTTTTTCTCTCCGTTACCAAGAGCTAAAATATACGTCAATAGAAGGAAATGGGAATAAATAAAAATTTGCTGACATTGGAATGGAACCAGCTACCTTAGTGTTACGTGATCAGTACTTTAACCACTCGGCTACAATTGCATACTAGTGAAACACTTTGAAGTAATTGTGTTTTCCTCAGTTCAGTATAGCCTGTTTAATTTCTTTAAAAATTTTTAATTTTTGAAGTTAATTTTGGAAGAATTTTGTTTTTAATGAGATTGTGGCTGGGGTAGCATTAAGGGGGCTCAATGGTTGAAAACTTTTCAAAATATCAATATTTTTTATGATCTAGTTTGATTGTTTATTCTTAACTCAATGCAAAAAACCGCATAAAAATATTTGCATTTTTAACGGAGTTATAAGCATTTATGTATCAACACTTTTATAGCCGCACCCATATAATTTCAACTTTAAGTCGCGTTTTCTCAAAACTTGATTTTTGACGACTAACACCAAGATTTTAAAAAACTATTTGATGGAATGGCTTATTATTTTTTTTTTTCATGCATGCATATAACATCATTATCCATAGAATTAATTAATATATTTTAGATAGTATAATATTTTGAGTATTTTTAATGAAAAAAAAGTTGTATTTTTTAGAGGTTTTTAAAATTTTTAAATTTGAGAGATTTTTTAATAACTTTTTTTTAAAGTGATAGTTATATCCTTAATTCATTCTATAGATAATGATGTTATATGCATGCCAAAAAAAAAAAAAAAAAAAAAAAAAAAAGCCATTCCATCAAATAGTTTTTTTTAAATCTTGGTGGTAGCCGTCAAAAATCAAGTTTTGAGATAACGCGACTTAAAGTTGAAATTATATGGGTACGGCTATGAAAGTGTTGGTACATAAATGCTTATAACTCCGTTAAAAATGCAAATGTTTTTATGCAGTTTTTTGCATTGAGTTAAGGATTAATTGAATAGTCAAACTAGATAATAAGAAAATCGATTTTTTTAAAAAGTTTTCAACCCCTGAACTCCCTTAAAGTCAGATAAAACTATGAGTTATAAATATTTTTTGTAGCTTGCTAAATGTAGAATATTAGTAGTATTATATTTTTATGCGAATTTTATTTTGTATAAAATTGATTTTTTTCATTTAATATTTTCATTAAAATATCTATTTGAGTTATGTTCTGTAAAATCTCTTTTAAAAATAAATGTTTTTTAAAACTTAAAAAAATAAATTGTAAATACTTTTAAATAAACGAGAAATTTAATTGGTATTTATTTTTAAATTTGAAAACGATTCTTTTCATTATTGTTGATTTAGTTTTATTTTATTTTATTTTTTAAATTTAAATTTAAATTAGACATCTTAACTTGTAAATTTTTTTGTTTTTTGTTTTTAAATTGATTTTGAATTTTTGTATTAATAGAGCCAAAACGCATACGTGCTAGGATTGACTATAATTACTCAATCTTTTTGGACTTTCGAAAAGGATTCAGGGATAAAACATGATTTCTAGATAGGGAAATTGTTTGTTAAAAAATGAGGAATAATTTAGTTTATATATACGAGTTTTTCTGGCAGTGTAATTTTAATCTCTCGCTCCATGTTTTGTAGCATATTAGGTGACACGACAAAGGTTAGAATATTATTGTTTGCATGTGCGAGTTTTTTCCTAATAAATCTATACTACTATACAACTTTGTAAATGCCAACTCAACTCTTATATAAGTTTTGAAACCGGCGCACTACATCCTAATTTTGTCACTGCGTTTATCACAAATAAGTTTCTTATAACCTGTTTGACCAAGACGCCATTTTTAGCACTTTCCAACAAAGTTGAAAAGTGCTTATGCATTCAGTTTGTCTAGCCGTCTGGCAGTATGGCCGGATGGCCGTCTGTCCGCGCTCTAACTCTCGTAAATATACTCGGATTGCCATGAAATTTTTGTACGTTATTTAGGTTTACCCTAGCACGAACCTTATTGAAAATGAAGTTTCTACCATGATTAATTTATTTACAGGGACAATCAAAGTTTTCGATTACATTACGGCCTATGGGGAAAAATTGTTTCAAATGAATTTAACGTTTATAGCACTTTCTGAAAGTTTGAAAAGTGCTTATGCATTGTTTGGAAAGTGATTATGCATTCAGTTTGTCTGTCCGTCTGTCCGTCTGTCAGTCTATCCGTCTGTCCGTGCTCTAACCCCTGTAAATATACTCGAATTGCCCAGAAATTTTTGTATGTTATTGACGTTTACCCTAGCACGAAACTACTGAGAATGAAGTTTCTACCATGATAAGTTTATTTACAGGGATAGTCAAAATTTTTCCATTACATTATGGCCTATGGGGAAAAATCGTTTCAAAGGCATTTTAAAGATGTTACACGCTGCCAAACATATTAAAATTTACATGCATGTAAGAGGTGCACTAAAATATGCATTCTATAAAATATGGGGTGAAAATGTAGATACTATTCACTTACAGGGCCACACAAAAGAATTCCATTGAAAAATGGTAAAGGGAGAGAGCGAGCGACATTTTTTTAAATATATTAAACTGTTTCATGTATAACAAAATTGATGTATGTCACTGAGGCTTAATATAAATTATACGATATTGTCTTGCATAATATGAAGTACATTGCATTTACAGGGGCATACAAAAGATTTCAAATAGTATATTCCACGACGGACTGTATATGTCTCCGATTCTCCGATGATTGTTGATGGATGTAATACATTTTAATTATGATATACGCATTTAAGTTTCACTAAATCTTTGTACATTATAAGGGTGTGTATAAATGTTATAGTTGATACACAGAGCTACCGAAAAGAGCTCGCCAATGTTACTGAATAGGAGCGTAAATTACTTAAAGGTGTTTCTTAAATAAAGTATACATTTTTACGCTGAAATGCATTCAATTTACAAAGAAATGTTTGCAGAATATAGATAAAATGATATACAGGGCCACGCAAAGAATTGCATACATGGACACCTATGAATGATAATTTATAACAATGTTATTTTAGTTGATTTAAGAGTGTTTTAGTTTAAAATGAATTTTAGCTTCTTACTAACGCGTAATAAAGGTACAAGGTAAACTACAGGGCTGAACAAAAGTTTTCAAGTATGTTTCACATTTATTAGTACAAACTGCTCAAAAAGAAATTTTAAGCTTTTTTCTTTCTAAACTAAATTTTCCCATGATATAACATGTATATCAACTGACAGATCAAATATATTGGAATACATATTTGGCTATAAACCCTTATTAGTCCAGTCATTTTAGCACCTTTTTTCGCAAATAGCGGAAAAAATTAGAACAAAGCTGGATTTTTGCATGGGTGCTAGTTAGGGTATGTAGTTTAACATACTAAAAGTTCCCATCGATCCGACGTGAGCTTTCGCCTCCAGGGGGCGCTAAAGAGCTTGAAAATCGGTTTTCTGTGAATATCTCACGAACAATGGCATCTAGACAAAAAAGTTCAATTACAAAAATGTAGCTAATTTAATTTCCTACAAAAAGTGTCTTTGACATTTTTTTGTCACACCAACCCTTCCCTGCCAAAAATTAAAATAAATTAAACATTATTGAAAAAGAATGTGCAAGCACAATCATAACGCGGCGAAGAGGCAGAGCAAATACTAAACAACTTTTGATTTTCCATCCCTCCCTCACTCTCCCCATTGTTTGTATGGCATTTTCGCGCGCTTGTGTAATACGTCACTTAAAAATAATAAGGTTCTATCTGTGTTTTTGAAAAAATCAACTTATCGATATAGAAATGTTCTATATGTATCAATGAAGGCATTTATGGATTAAAATAATGTCGCAATATAATTGTAATATTATATGTAAATTATATTTAACATGATTTTGATGGAAAAATGCCTTCATAGATACAAATAGAGTCTTTCTATATAGATAAATCAATATTTTCAAAAACACAGATAGAACCTTATTATTCTCAGGTGACGAATAGTCATGGCCCAATACCCTATCTCTCTTTGCATTTGTCGAAATGGAGCACGTGCAAGTACTTTTCAATATTTTATTTTTATTTGGTGCTCATTTCGCTAGTATGAAATGACTCTAATTTATTGAACGAAGTATTTATTTTTTAAAGATTTTAGGAAGGGAATAATTTTATTTTCAATGCATGTTGTAGAAAGTTTTAAATTATTTATGACAGTTTAAAATGACTCTTTCTTAATTGCTGATTCTGAGCGAAAAATGGAGATTGACAAAATAGTTTATCTTGCATGAGATGAGGACTGGGTTTCGAAAGATTTTGTAAAAACAGAAAAAAAGGGTCTGAAGTCGCTTGTGACAGCAAGTTCGAAAAGAGATGACCATAGGTGGAAAATATTTGAAGAAATGGCTAAAAACAATAATGAATTTACAGTTCATTCAAAGAGTAAGAAAAATTATTCTCGAAATAATTCTATTAAATCATACAATAAATCTATTGCCGAAAAACGATCAACATCCGCGCAAATTAATCATCCACTGAAGGAAAAATTGAGAAATGACAGTCCGTTGTTTGAATTTAAGGGAAAATGTTTGTTATTTCTGATACATTAGACGAAGATTTTTTACAGAAGGAAAAAAAGAAAGCTCTAAAGTATCGCGGAAAAGAATTTTTTTAAATCTAATCATTAAAATAAGACACGTCTCATATCTATGCTTATGGAGAAATTTATGGAGAATGGTTTCGAAGCGAAACAAGCAGAAGATGATGCAGACACACTGTTAATCACACAGAATTGTTATCACAGTTATTGAAGTAGCAAAGTCTGGTGCGCTTACTGCTGTTGTTGGTGATGATGTTGACTTGCTCGTATTGTTGACAGTTTTAGCACCTCCAGAGATAGAGATATTTTTTATTAAATCTGAAAAAGGACGAATTGTTACCACCCTGTATTCATCACACAGTTTTAAGGCCCCTGTCCTCGCTCGAGGAAACGCTCGCGAGCTAATGCTATTCCTATGGGAAAGCATTTTTCTAATAACTCTTTCGCATTTTGACATTTTTGAATATTTTTTTTTGCATTGGATAGCTGAAGTGCATGCCGAATGCGCACCTTTTTTACTTTTTCGATTTTGGTTGCAGATATTTTTTTAAAAAAGCACTTTCAGTTTCGAAACCGGTTTTGAAAGTGAAACTAACTTTGTAAAAAATATCTGCAACCAAAAACGGAAAAGTAAAAAAGTTGCGATTTCGGAATGCACCTCAGCTATCCAATGCAAAAAAAAATTATTCAAAAATGTCAAAATGCGAAAGAGTTATTAGAAAAAAGTTTCCCCATAGGAATAGCATTAGCTCGCGAGCATTTCCTCGAGCGAGGACAGGGTCCTTAACAATGATGCTGTTCTGAAAGATCAGATATTGTTCTTTCACGCTTTTTCAGGTTGTGACTCGACATCAGCAATGTTTGGGAAAGGTAAAATGTCGTTAGCAAAATTTTTGAAGAAGGAAGAAGATCATAACATACAAGCTGCTAGCATTTTTAAAAGTGATCAAGTATCTTAATTTGAAGTTTCCGAGGCTGGAAAAACTATTTTTCGTGCTTTATACGGTAGTAAAGCAGAAATTTTTCTGAAAAAGTACCATTATGTATGTTTCAAGAAAAGAGTTGCTATTGGTAAAAAAAAAAGCCTTTTATTGTTGCCTCCTGCCGAAGATGCAGCTAGATTGTACAGTTTACGTATTTATCATCAAGTACAATACTGATTGAGCAATAAACTACTTCCTGAGAACTGGGTCTGGCAAAATGCACCTAATTTGTTTCCAATTATTGCTACCTTACCGCCCGCACAAAAAGATATTATTGAATCTATTTTTTATACTTGCTCCAAAGGATGTGGAAAAGCATGTGGATGCCGAAAAATTGGATTGAAATGTTCTGATATTTCATAAATTGCTGCGGAGTTTCATTTTATAATGCAAGTAAAATTGAATTTGAAGACGAGGAAAATATTGACAGTATCCTGCCCACTGCAAGGGAGGAGGGAAGCGCTACTTCTGTATTCAGTGATGATATCAAAAGGCAAACAAAAAATACTGAAAGCAGTACAGCAACGAAAGAAATAAATAGATAATTACGAATCTGAATCGAGTGTAGAAATTGAAGTTGTGCAAAGAACTACTAAAGCAGCTAAACCAGGGCTGCAAAAAAGCCGGCTTTTTCTAAAAAAGGCCAAGCCGGCCGGCTTTTATTGGAAAAGACCTTTTGGAAAAGGTCTTTATTGGAAAAGGTCTTTTGTGGAAAAAGCCGGCTTTTATTGGTTTTTTTCCAACGCATATATTACTATTTATTTTTAACAACTTCTTTTGTTAATTTACCTTATAAATGGCCATTTTATGTAAATTAAAACTAAAATCTTATAAAAGTCATTTAAAATCATGTTTCAGATGTCCTTTTTTATAGCCAGTTAGAGTTATTAATATATCACAAAAATCTCATAACTAGCCAATATGATTAACAGACATCTATACTATAGATCCAGTGGCACATCCTATGCTTAGTTAAATTATTTTCATGTTATTATGGGTAAGATTATATCAAATAAATAATATACAAAATGATATACTGTTTATAAAATACTTCACTTGAACAGTGGCTCCTAGCATATACGAATGTGTTAGTATTATGAATAAAAATAGTCACTTGTTTATGTATGAAGTTTACAAGGCAGCATTCTACTTTAAAGATAAGAAAAAATAAATAATTTTGACATAGCTTTTATATTTATTTATTTTTCTAAGTACAGTAAATTCTCTATAAGCCAGATTGAGTAAGTTGGAAATTTGTCTAGCTCGAAAAGGTTTTTCAAGTCCTTGTGAATCCATAGACAGTGTAAAATTTGTCTAAGGCAGAATATCACTTACTGTGAACACTTTTCTAAGTTTTGATTGATTCTGACTTATACAGAGTTAACTGTACATCCCTTTATCTTCATTTGTTTTTTCTTATAAGGAAAGAGCAGCTGACATAGTGTGGTTGAATTACTGTGGGGTGGCAATAGCAAGAAACATCTGTCTGTTCCTTATATCTCCTGCCATACACACGACCTCGGCCAATCTGATTGCTTTCTGTTTAACAGGTCCATGATATGATTGGCCTATATTGCCGTAAATGTTCCTGCAATGATCACTATGATAAAAATGCAGTGGTGTGGTAAATTGGTTGATGGAAATGTTTGTAAACATGCTCTTTCCTTCTATATATATTGACTAAATATTTTGTTCTTGTTCCTTCACAAATCTTTCCACGCATTAAAAGGAGAGGAAGTGATTTGGGTCAATTAGTAAACTTTCCCACCCACAAATTTCTCCTATTCGGAGAGATTTAGTGTTTAATCTAATAGGTTACTGGATTAGCGAGATTCCAGGAACTAACGCATTTACACTTAAAGGAGCATAGATATGGGAGAGGGAATTTAAAATAAAATTCCAACAAATGGTTTTGTTTGGAACAAGATCAGTGTAGTGCTGATATTTAAAATGTAAGTCAAATTATGGGTATTATATTTGGTAAAAATCATTTGAACTACTTCAAAAAATGTTTATTGTTCAAATTTTCTAACAAACATTTTTCCCATCTGTTGATCACAAGAATATTTCTACTGTCAATTAACTTATATTTTAATTGACAATTTATTAAACAGTTCATTTTTATGACAACAGTAATTAAATAGTAATTAATTAAATACATTTCATTTTAAGAATAGCTTTTGTAGAAGAAAAAAAAAGTTTCAGTAAAAACCGACTTTTTCTTAAAAAAGTCAGCCTTTTGCAAGCGATTTAAACCAGAAAAAGCCAGCAGCGCTGAGTTAAATGACTTAAATTGGATTAAGCCAGTCACTATAAGTGGAATATGCCTACGGGGGAAACCACACACACACACACACAAAAAAAAAAAAAAAGCACTAAGTGTTTTACCTCATGGGTGGTGTGGAAATAAGCATAAATGTATATTATATATTCACTTTCCCCATTCCAAGGTGAGAATTATAGATCTCTTTACAATTTTTTTTTTTTAAGTTGCAGCAGATTTTTTGAATTTTTATCATTTTACTTTCAAATATGGTCACGTTTTTATATTTTTGACAGGGAAGGGTTAATGTGACAAACAAATGTTAACGACACTTTTTATAGAAAATTAAATTATCTACAACTTTGTAATTCACCCTTTTTCTCTAAATGCCATTGTTCGTGAGATATTCACAAAAAACTGATTTTCAAGCTCTTTACGCCCCCTGGTGGCGAAAGCTCACATAGGATCGATGAGGACTTTTAGTATGTTTAACAACATAACCTAACTAGCACCTATGCAAAAATCCAGCTTTGTTCTAATTTTTTCCCCTATTTTTGCTAAAATGACTGGGCTATATTCCGTAATTAACGAAGTTTTGTTAAAGATTTCATGAAGTGTTGGAAAGTGCTTCATAATCTATGCTTAACGCATGATTTTTCTTACTTGTTTAATTATATCTGTGTTCGTGTATATATTAATGTACGATTTTGTTAAATATTCACAAATATAACATAGAAAAATAATAGTCCGGCAACGCGTGATAGATGAAACTGTGTGTAAAAACTTTTTCCTTCGAGATGAGATAAAATATTGCAAACTCTGCGTAATACATAACTTTTTCATGAAAAAGCAACTGTATATTAACTGTTTACGATGGCAAGATAGATTTTTAAACAATATCTTAAAATATTAAATAGAATTTAATTCTGTTTCTAAATCAAACCTTCAAATAGCAGATACATATAGCTTGAAATATTCATAACTCATTTACATTGTAAAATAAAATGGAATTAAGAAATTAAGTAAGAAAGTAAATAAAAAATAAAATGAAATATTAATAATGATAATTAAATGATTTTTTTTATTTGTAGTTGTACACATATCCAGGTGATTAACACATCCATTTTAATCCAGTATTTTGATATTGTACATTATTGCCAATTTTTCATTCAAAATACCTTTCACTATTTTAGATTGAAACGTTTGCTTTATTCAATCATAGACATTTCTTGACTAATTATAGAGAAGACTACTACTTGGAAAAAGTGATTGATATTTTGAATAAAAAATTTCCCTAATCTGGATATGTTGCATTATGGTAGGTATAATATTTATTATTACTAATTATTTATGTAATATTTGTACTTGAATGTATTAAATTTTTTTGGAAGAGATTTTGAAAATAAATATCAATATAATAAATGAATAATGTGATTAGCAAAATTCATATAATTAATGCTAGAAAATTTATCTCTTTAATTCATTTTTTTCCTGATAAACTCTCATATGCACATCAGGCATAAAAACTATTTTTTCACAAATTTCAAGAGAACAAAACCTACAAAATTGTAATAAGAAAGTGTTAACAAATAATTGACCGAGATATATTTCTCGTGCATAAAAAGTTCATGTCAATTTGGAAACTAATCAAAATGTAAAAACTATACATGCATGCGTCTGTAATTTTTTTTATAAACTTGTATATAACCTTGATAAAAAAAAAAAAAATCACAATAGCTTAAGGTTTTTCTTTCAGAATATTTCATAACAGCAGCTACTACTATGTATTCTTCATCTGGAACAGTTTTTGAAAAACTGAAATCATTAAAAGATTTATGAACCATCATACAAGGTGGTCTCCTTAGCGAAAAGTACATTTGACTGTAGCAAATTGCCATATTTCCATGTTTTATTATCTTTTAAACCACTTTGTGGTAAAGGGAGGTACCCAGTAGAGAAAAACAATAATGATAACTTCGCTCCCTCTTTATGTTATGGCCACCCCAATTCCCTTCTTTTAAAATACTTGGGAATTTTTGCGTTTTGCTGTTCTCTGACATTAAATTATAAGGATTACGTTACTGTTATTACGTTTATTGTTTAACTTCTGGTGGGGGTCAGAAATTTTCCCTGTTTCTTTAAGGCTGTAATAATGCATTACGGCTGTTATTAGATTTATTTTCAGTGACTCTCATAATACATACCTGCATTTTTATAAATTAGTTTTGAGGCATATGCGAACTTTTGAAATTTTTGTGAAACAAAATTATAGAAGAAAAATTAGGTAATCGGACGGAATATCAAACTAACAAAATCCATTCGGGTGAGGTTTTGGAAATTTATAGAAGCAGTCAAATATACTTTTTAGAAAAATGAAAAACTGTCTGTAAATAGAATCTTTAACCCGGGAGAACGCGCGCTTACCCAGGGTATGAATGGTTTTAACTTTGTCACCAATAAAATCAAATTATAACAGTTATTTTATTTAGACGGAGACAATTCTTACAAATTTTGCAATAAAATAAGTTGAAGATTACTTCAAAAAAATTATTGGTTACAATTGAAATAACAATACGCACTCCGGGTCTTTTAGGCCCTGCGCGCGTCCTCGCGGGTTAAGTATCATTATATAGTCGAAATTTAAACTTCGAATCCTATTAACTAACACAATATAGGGTATGGGCGTATTATATTTTACATTTTCGCTATTGACCATTAATAATTTCAAACAATGAATGTGATTTTAAAGTAACAATGAACCCTAAATATAAAACCAATACTCTTTGTATCTCGGTACAATATTGTCCCACTTTTGCATTCTTTCGCATGAATTTTTATCCCAATTTTAAACTGCTAGAACATTTCTAATATTTCCCCAATGCTGGCAAGAAATGCTTAGAAAATGCAAAGGCAATAAAACAAATATTGGAGAAATAATAGCATTGCCTTAAAAATATTTCTAATGCATTGTCAATATTCGCTTTTATTGAAAAATGTTGTAATGAAACGCAAATATTGCGTAAATATATAATATAATTAAATATAATTTAATTATTGGATTTATATTATCAATATTTTCGTGAAAAGCCAATGTTTGCAAAAAGTTCGTGTTTAATTGGAAATTTTTTCTAATGTCTAATGTAATACCAATGTGCTATAATTGTTGGTTTTGTGGTGGATATATTGCAAATAAAATGTCAATTTACAAAAATTTTTCGTTTATATAGAAAATAGTTTCATTCAAATGAAAAATTGCTTTTATTGTCTGGTAATTTCTATATATTTCTTTCCAATATTGTAAAAATATATTTCAATCTTAAGCTATTTTTCATGTCAATGAATCTTGACCCCATCAATATCTAAAATAATATCCATATTACCAATAGTAGGCTAAGATGTAGCCACTATTATTTGCTACTGGAGAGGAGACCATACAAAAATTGTTGAAAAAATGTGTTTGTGTACAACATCAAATGTATATAATATCTATTTACAAAAATGAAAAATTGCACTTTAGTCAAGCGCATATTTAAATCTCTTAACCACGTAGATATATTTTATGACATTCTACTATATACTAGTAATTTAATTTAGAAAGATACCTGCAAGTTGTTCTTTATTTATTTTCTTGATAGATATATATAGCTTCTTATTCATTTTACGATCAATAAGTAATAAAAGTACTCCAGTATGACGATTTTATGGGACAATAGATTGAGGTGTTTTTTTACTTCTATGATTCAGATGTGACTTACCTCATAATGTTACCAGTGTTTCTCTTCGTACTATTTGTTAAGCTGAACATTGTAACTGTTAAATTGTTATTTGATTTAAAATATTACTATTTGCTGGATTTGATTTTTTTTTCGGCAAATTATGGTGGCTTTGCAATTTATTTTCATCTTCATTCTAAGAATAAGAGTAATTTTACATTTTTTAGATTTAACCATTTCCTCCACATTTTGTAAAAGATATTTCCTTTATTTCGGTATGAAAAATGAGGTTCAGTCAAAAAGTTTCGGTCCTCAATTGGGGTTCAGTATATATATATATATATATATTTCTTTTTTATAATTCAAATTCTTCGATTTTGATCTATTGTTTTATTGATAAAATCCATTGGTGAATCATGTCTACTTTTAATGGTATTATATATATATATATATATATATATATATATATATATATATTAAGTGACGGCGCATAGTTTAAATCGATCTATTAAATTTTCCTTTACATTCTCGAAATTTTTGCTTTCAGGCTCGCAGATTATTTTTTCTGAGTTTTTAGATTATTTCAAAATTGTTATTTAAATAACTTTGTTTGTTTCTCGAAAAGTGTGAGGATTAAAGCCATACTGACTTTTCTATGTAAAATTTCTGCATCATATATTTGAATGCGATTTTCTCAATTGGAAGCTCTCTACCGATCAAAGTAAAGTAATGCAACAGCATTTTAAACTCAGTATTACAACGTTAAACTGCAAAAAAATTTCCTCATAAGAAAATGGGTACTTGAATGGAAAAAAAAACTGTCCGGCAATTCGAAAGTTTTTTAAATAGCGTTTACAATTGAATTATAAGTGTGTCGTTATATGACTTTAAAATAAATGTATGTACACAGAAAAACCTGGTGCAAACTGTCTAGTTAATTCGCACATTTTTATCTATAAGGTTCATTTGACAGTAATTTGAAAGCTATTCATTGTCGGAATAGAGATAAATAAAGATTATACAACCGTTTTTCTGAAAAACTTTTTAATAATTTTACAGTTTCCTGAATAATTTTAACAGTGAAACTACTGTTTAACACGGTTAACTGTGTTAAACACTGTCTACTAACAGATTTTTTGAAAATGGTGAGTTAATAGTATTATAAGATTTTTTTTTTTTTTATAAATATGAACTAAATATAACTTAGCAAAAATATATTTGATCATTTGACCATATATATTGATTATTGTTATTTATATGTTTAGAGCTATTTATTAGGTAATCAGCAAAGTGACGTTTTCACTACATTTTCAGACTCATGTAAAATACATATGCATTCTATAATCATACGACAATAACTTCATGATTGCAAGTAAAAATTTTGAGAGAAAGAATTATATGTTACAAAAATGTAGGAAATAATTATAAAAATACGCCGAATCCCATATTAGAAGTAAAACTGAAGTTCTAGTATTTGAAAAATAGATGTTACAGTATGAAAAATACAGCATTAATAACACTTTATATAGCTGATTATCTCTGATCAGAATAACATTTTCCTTTTAAACCATGTAACAGTAATTTCAATACCTGTAACTCGACAAAATGGTTTCTTGAACATTACAATAGGGATTCTTATCCATATTGTAATGTGATGTAATTTGAGCACTTCTTCATATTAAAATTTTTATATTTCTTACAATATTACGCAACAACTTGAAATTTACTTAAATATTACATTATCTTAAAGAATAAAATAAATAAAATAAGTGATTGGTCACAATTTTAAAGTTACTTCCGATATTCTCGTTACATTAAAACCGGCATTGTTATTTTTTATCCACATATCTCTCTACTATACTTTCAATCATGCATGTAAAACTGCCACTATTCATCAAACAAATATTTTATTATTTATTTCATATAAAAGAATAACTAGATAATATCCGTTAAGATTTGACAGTAAATAACTTGATAGTGTGATGAGAAAATTTATTGAATTTTTAATTAGTTTTGTATAAGTGATTGCTATTGATTTTAGGCGATTGATGGTGCTTTCAGTTTAACCTATTCAGTGAAGTGAAAAATTGATACGTTTATAATTTGTATCTAATTATGCTTTTTATCAGAACTTTAACTAAAAATATTTGGTAGAACATCTATTTTTACTTACCTCGGTTACTTTTTTTAATTTTATTTAATGTTGAACTTTCTTTAAGTATAAAACCTTCAATTAATAATAAAATGCAAATAATATAAGTTCTCCTTCTGATAAGATATGTGGTTATTGAAATAAATAATCGCCAAAAAACGTTACAGAAATTATTTCGCCAGTTAACACGGGTCAAACCAGCTTCCTTTACAAAAAATCAGAGCTTGAAACTCATGCTTTTGACCAGAGAGCTAACCGGATATTGTTCTACTTTCCTATTAATTAAAGAGGTTTTTAATTTAATTTCACGCATTCGTAAATGTGTCAATTTTGCACTGAACAGATCTTACAGAATTAGCTTAACGTTTAAATATTTATTATTATTATTATTATTATATTGTGACGATCTTCCAAAATCCAGTTTCAGAGCCTCTAAGATATACATTATATGGCCAAAAGTGACTAGCCACTTGCGATTTTAGAAATTTTGTCAAAATATTTAAAAAAGTAAATAAGGAATTATCCTTAAACTCTAAGTGTATAAAAAAATAATAGTCCTACATTTCAGTGAAGATTTTTTTCCCGAAACTCCATAGGGGACCGTCAACAAATTTAAAAAGGACGAATATCTTTTGGATAACCTTGTCGAAACTAATGTAACAAAAGCTTTCAAACTATAGATTATGATCAAGGGGCTTATTGTAATAAACTGTGTTCATTTTTATGTGGATAGCATGTATACTCCTAGAGAAATTAAGGTTATATTGTGTCATATTGTGCATTCTATATTGACATTAATCAATGGATAGATGGATACAGCCCCTCATTTTTTTGCTTCATTTTGGGAATGACGGATTTTGAACTTATTCTATAGACGATTATTTTTAGAATTTTCAAGCTATATTTTTGAGACTTTCGCAGAAGTGGCTCTATACATTTAGCTAACACAATACGCAAATGAATTTTTTATAGCTTTCACGCATGAAAAATGAAAATTATTTAGTAAACCTGCTCGTTTTTTATACATTTTTTTAAAATTCTGCTTATAAGATATTGTGTGCAATGTTGTTTGCCAAATATTCTGTAAAGTGTAGCAAAAAAACTCCATCTTGCATTCATCAGAGGTAAAGCATGTTGTACCTTAAGGAGATCCGGGGATACAAAAATCTTCAAACTTTCTAAAATAATTTTATTTCACTAAACATTTCTCCCTTTTTTCTCTGCATAAAACGATGTTTAATGTGTATTTCTCTCTTAAATGGAAAATAAAATATAAATTTTTTCGTTTTTTTCAAGCAGTGGTTGACTTGATAACAACTTCTTGTGAAAATGCGTTTTTCTTCATTAAGGTTTTTTCACCGTTTCTCGCATTTGAATTGTTATAACTCAAGAACCGTAATGGAAAAATGCTTCAAACTTGAAACATTTATTTTTAAATTATTTTACTTTAATTCTAATTCGGCAAATTTGGAAAAAATATTTGCTTTTGAAAATATGATTTTTTTTAAAAGTTACACCACTTTTTTAAAGATTTTTATTTGAAATATTTTTGTTTTTAAATTAATATTTTTTAAAAAGCTGAATCAAAATTAAAATTTAGGTAGTTCTGTTTATTTAAATGAAAAAATATTGAAATTCTACAAGTAATCTTTCGAGTTACAAAAATTTTATATTATCTCACTTTTTTTTTACAAATTGTAAATTGAAAAAGAATTCTGCGAAGTTTTATCATAGTAATTTTATTTACAAGTAATTATGATTAAATATCACAAAAATTTCAAAATTTTAACTCAATAAACAAAATAAATAAATAAATAAATGTTTCCCAGACCCACTTAAAAAGAATGTCTCTGATCATAACAATGTATAACCAAAACATATTGATTTAATAATGCTATTATTAACTGTGTTCATTAAATAATTCTATGCAAAGTAAAATCTTTAAGTATCAGAAGCCTAAAGTATTACTAAACAAAAGTTTTAATTTTAATGCTTCAACATTTTTATAATAGTCTAAAAATTTCTACTATCATATGAAAAAAAGATGTCATAATACTGTTAACTTACTTTAAACTCTTAACGCGCAGTGTTACCGGGTCGGAAACACCTAAATTTACCCCTATTTAGAGACACAAAAACTCCGTGAATATTTCAAAAACTACTCTAATGGCTACTTTAAATCTTTCTTAAGAATTCTAGATAGCAGCACCACAGAGATCAAACTCTACTGTTTTTAAATAATAGGTAAAATGTTTTACTGTAATACGCGTTTCACTGCAATACTCTTCTCACTGCGCTTATCAATGCTTTACTTATGGGAGGTTACCACTTCGGCAACAGCTGTATAATTAAAATGGTTAGTACAATCTTTACAAAACAATGCCTGTGTACTCCTCTAAGCCTAAATAGACTGCCTAATTTTTTTTTCCTTTAAATTTCAACTTTAAAGAGTAATGCGCCGGAAAGGGTTAAGGGGGTCCGGAACTCAAAAATCTTGAAATTTTCTTTAAAAAAATTATCGGATTAAAAAATTCTCTGCTATTTTTAAGCTTATAATGACTTTTAAATCATGTTTCTATTAAGAAAGGAGATATTATTTTTTTCGTTTTAGTTTCTTTTCAAAATCTGGCTTTCAAGCAATGGTTGTCATGTAAATGATTTCTTGTGAAAATGCGTCTTCTTCAGGATGAGTTTTTCTTTTTCACAATCTCATATTTAAATAGTTATAACTCAAGAACCGTTAAAGATAGATGCTTCAAACTTGGAACATGTCTTTTTTATTATTTTAAATTAATTTTGATTCAGTAAATTAAAAAAAAATATTTACTTTTGAAAATATGATTTAAAAAAAGTAAGTTACATGATTTTTTTTTCAAATGTTTACTTTAAATATTTTTTTCAATAAAACTTTTTAAACGCTGAATTAAAATTAAAATATAGATAATTCTGTTTATTTAAATGTAAAAAAATATATATTCTACAAACAATAATTTGAGCTATAATGATTTTAAATTACCCCACATTTTAATTAAATTTTAAATTTTAAAATTTTAAAAAATTTGAGAAGTTTTATCATGTGATTTTGTTTACAAATAATATGTTTAATTGTTTAAAAAAAATCAAAATTTTAATTCAATAAATATAAATTATTTAAAAATTTGTCCCGGACCCCCTAAAAGGAAAGAATATTTTAGCAAGCAACATCATTTAGAATTTGGTCTTGTATCGAGAGAAGAGACCATTCTGACGCCACGCATGTTCACATTCCTTTTCTTAACATTTTATACTGATTATTGTTTGTAACTAAATTTTATTCATATATATATATATATATATATATATATATATATATATACTTTATTTTACGTGTAAGATGAAACTGCGCAAGACCTTCACACAAATTAGAAGTTTTTAAGCTCTCCTAAAAATTTTACACTTTTCAGCTAAAAAATTCATGACTCTTAATTTTCTCGAGTGATAGAAGAAAAAAAAAAAAAAAAAAAAAAATTCGTAGTAGAGTATAAATATATCACCGTATATGGTAGACAGGTTTTTTTTTTTATTAATTAGTTTCAGAAAAAAAAATCTGAAAATAGAGTATTTCTGAAAAATTTCCACTGCTGTAGAAGTTTTCGTCGCAGAAATAATAAAAAAAAATTAACTGCCATAAGTCTTGAGCATAGTAATCGAATGAATATGGATAAGTTTAATTAAATTCGGTCAGATAGTATTCGAAAGCTTTAAGCTTGCATATTCCCGTAGGTTACATTCAGTCTTGTCTTTCCTGAAATACACTTGTTGAATGTAACAATGTATTTAAGCAACATGTGACTTTTCCTATTATTTGTTTAATACATTCAGTCTCTGATGAGGAAAGAATTCTCCACAGACGAAACTATTTCTCAGGCGTACGAAAACAATAAATGGCTATACAGATTAATATTCAAATTGTGCTAGGAGTTTCTAAATTATGCCATCATTGGAAAAAATTTAATTTACACCAAAGTTGAAGAACAAGTAGAGGCAATTTTTATGTATCAAAAATAGTCTAAATTAATTTTTGCGCTACCCTTTTTCCTAAAAAAGCTGACAGTTAACAAAAAAATATCCAAAGTATACAAAGAAAGCTCATGTCCTTCTAATAAGTGCTCACTTGGCGTATATATGATATATTTGTGTTTCCATGTTAATTATTTTAGCACCTTATAGCCAACTTCAAAGCCCACCATTAGTTTTGAAGCTGTAATGAATATTATATCTATAACATCGATACTCTTCCTTTATCTTTTCTGGAGACACAAATTTTCCAAATTAACCCAATCGATACTGCAACACGAGTACTAACAATAATTTTTGTTTTATATTAGCGGTTTTAGCTTTATTTAAAAATCATTGAATCATTCTTTGAATGGATTTCATTTCAAAATCCTATTAAATTATTCATCCAGATTGATACGTTTTCTTTTCATAAAAAATTAACAGGTTTGATTAAGTTGAAATTCTAACTCACTTAAATGTAACTTCTCTCCCCCACCTTCATTAAAATCAGAAATTATAACAACAGTGATCTTCTGATTAATAAAATCACGTGACATATTCAAAATACTACAAAATTGATCAATCCTATTGGGAATGGAATTTATAAATTTGTCCCCTATATTTACGTACGAGGTCATCACCTTTGCGGAACATTTAAATCTTCCTTTGGAAGTTTAAGATTTGTTATTTATTAATAGTTTGAAAAAGTGAAGTTTTAGCCCCCTCCTTCGCAGAAGAAAAATTTTCGTAATCTCCTCTCCCCCATCCCCAAACTTCATAATGCAGAAATCCTTGTCGAAGTAAAATGTCTTAATTGTCTTGATATTAAAGTTCCGCAAGCTGAAATTCAAAAATAAATTTCATTTACTCAAAGAAAACTTGAACACGAAGAATTTAGTAAAAAATATGGAATAACAAGAAAAACGTACATTTAATTTTGTAGAAGATTTGGAAGGAGAGTGAATGAAAGTCCGTTATATTTGGGAAGAAGACTTCAGAAAAAAACCCTTCTGAATTCAAAGAAAAATAATATAATCGAAATTGTACAATAAAAACTAAAAACAATGTTATGGATCATGGCAGGTAAATTTTCAGATACAGATAATGTAATGTAATTTATAGCAATTAATAGAATAATATCAAGTAAATTATAATTGGGTGTTTAAACTACAGGAATCACTGTTTGGCAAGACTAGTTTGTTTGAAGTTACTCACCGTATTTAAAGATTTCGTCAGCATATAAAAAATGTACAAGAACTTCATCTTGTAAAATACAGAAATATTGTAAATGAAGTGTTCAATACAAGAATTACGTCATCATACAATTATTTTTCCCTTATTGTGATATCTGCAAGCATTTAATTAAAAAAAATGCTGTAGAGACATAGTTTAATGCTTGAATTTCAAATACATGGTATCAAACCCATTTGTGAGTCTACAGATTTTCCTAGATAATAAAAAATATACCAGCTTGATATGGTGTATATTTAGAATAGGGAGGGAGTGACAGTGAAAAATCTAAGGGGAAGCATGACCCTTCAAAATAAATTAACCACTTATTAAATATAAAAACAAGTTACAAAAGTATAAAATTTGAATTATAAAACTCAAAGATTATATTGTGTTTTAAATTTAACATTATTTCCAAATGCAAATTAATTGCATTATTGTGATATAATATGCGATTTCAATATTGAAAAATTGTTTGGAATAATTCAGAAATTTATTTATAAAGATTAGTTTCTCTATAATTTGGAATAAAAAGGGACAAGTTAAAAATGCTGAGTAATATTTATAGTATTTTTAAATAAAATATAAAAATGTTTTTCAAAGTGAGTCATAACTAATTTTTTTTTTAATTTTGAGGATATTAGTCTGAGTAACAATATTTTAAAACAATATAATTCAAATACTCTGCTACAAATATTCCTGAAAAATTACAGGCAAGAAACAGGCAGCAGAGATTCCTGTTATAACCCGTAAAAAAAAAAAAAAAAAAAAAAAAAAAAAAAAAAAAAAAAAAAAAAAAAATGCTAATTATACTGTGCCGCCCATAAAACAGGATATAAAATATAATGCATTTTAAAACATAATTACATTTTATTTACCGTTAAATAGAAAGTAGCACGTAAGATAATCATCACAGAATCCCTTTTTGACAGGTAAAAAAAAAAAAAAAAAAAAAAAAAAAAAAAAAAAGTTACGGTAAAATGACATTTTTTTTCGAAGCACGAATAAAATGAAGGATTACAGCCTAACAGAGAAAAATGTATATGGTCGCACCGTAAGTTTGCTAACAGGTGGGCTAAAACTGTAAGATTTTGTGTATTGTCCTTAATTTTCTAAGTATGTAAGGGATAAGACGGCCTACTTAGTGAACCAAACGTTTTTTCATCATGAAAATTGAAAGGCAAACGGTTAAATTACAGTTTTTCTGATGCTCAATTCGCAGTAAATTTACAGTTTTTTTCTGAGAGTGTAAGACCTTTCGATATTCTAAGAAATTGTATATAAATATGATTGCTACAGCAGGTTTCATGCGCTGAGGTAACCCGAATCATGCTTGGATTCTAATCTTAGTTACTGAGCTACGTCGTGACATTTGATTTGAATTCTAAATAGTTTAATATTAATGCTCTTCTTCTCAGAGAGCTACATCATTTTTCCAAGAACTATGATTTTTTTCTAATAGCCTTCACATATAAAAGATCACTAGAATTTTGGGGATTTGATTTAAGTTAAAAACTTTCAGTCACACTGAGTCACACGCCAGAGTCATAGAATAAACTGACTTAGCTCGCAACGTTTTAAACTCTTTACAACGTATTTGAAAAGCGTTTATAACTTCTGTAAATATATCTATCCTGTGATTATTCGTCTGAAGTCTATCTTTCTTAAACATACTTAGATTGTCAGAAGTCGATATGAATTGTGTATGAGCACTTAATGTCTACTTATTCATCTCTAATGTATATTTGATTTCAGATGAGAATTGCCTAACATTTATGACTCGTTTATAAAAATATTCACAATAAAATATAACGATCTATACGCGATAAATTTTTGAAGTACACTTTAATGATATTACACTGCTTCATACTATATGATTTTCATTGGTAATATGCACTCAAGTGCATTTTCTTAAAAAAAATAGTATGCACAGAATTTATTGTTCATTTATAAAGACGCATAAAACAACCGGATTCCATTATTGTGTAAATACGGTAACTTATTTTAAGTGTTTTATATGAAACTAAAATCGTAACGTAATAAGTCGCGTAAAAAAAAAAAAAAAAAGACTCCGTAGTAACTAATAGATTGTCTGCTTCTGTAGATATAGATAATATAGAAAGTTGTGCGAAAGAAATCAAATTAATTTATTTGTATAGATGACTGCTGAAAGAGAGTTTATACTTGTTTTATGTGTTTATTACCACATTAAATTTTATAACACTATGCGTGAGTATAATATAAAATAATTATATACAGCACTACACAAAAGAATATCGATTTGTGGCAGTCTATGGATAGATATTGGCAGAAATATACGTTAAAAGTTGAAGCATACGTTTTCCTGATAATAAAATTTTAGTACACTATATCGTATGTTTAAAAATTAAAAGCATATATTAAAATCACGCAAATGAAATTAAACACAAAATCATATGTTGAAAGTATAATTGATTAAACTGGATTTTCAGTGGTGTTATGTGTTTTCTAAATTGTTTTTTAAATACCTCTGAAGTCTGGTAAGATACAACAATATTCTGATTATATTGGAAAGTGTTTCAAATTCTATACATCAAGCATGATTTTTTTTCTAGTCTTTTATAAAGCATAATGCAATGCAATCTCAAAAAGAACATGCGTGATATAGTGGGACATGGAAATCGTGTATCTGCTATTCTGTAAAATTTTGGTCTGTAATAATTTTGTATCTCATCTTATTTTAAATAACTGTGTATTAGGAAATTCTTATTAACATCCATGATAACTTATTTATTATATTATAAATCTGGAAAGATGCTTATCAATTCTACATTTTTATTTTTATTTATTTATGAATTTATTTTAGATGGGCATTTACTTTTACCCTTTCTTCCATATAGATTTTGTGCAATTCATAATATTACTTTATAGATTTTGAACAGGAACTAAAAAACACTGCATGCGAATAGAGAGTAAATAAAATCTTTGAACTGCTAATTTCTTAACTGGTTATTTCCAAACTACGCAAATTTTTATCAAGTTACTTTATCTTGTCTCATACCTCTTACAAGACTATAATAATTTATTTCATACAAGTTAATCTCAAGAAATATCAGGTATAAGTATAAACTTTTTGTATTTTATAACTATCATTCTTTATAAAGTTTCTCTCGGCAAGAAAATATCCTGAAAAGTCGTAATAAATAAATCTCAAATTACGAAATACATCATAGATTGGTAAAGAAAAGTCTGTTTTCGAGATAATTTAGGTTTGAATTAAATAAATATAACGATAAAAGCAGACATTATATAAAAGAACGAAGAAAAATTATTTAATTTAAAAAAACGAATCTTCAAAAATGAGCAGTTACGACTCCAAATAAAATATAAAAAAATACAGATGGAACACTTTAAGGAATGAACAGTTCTTAGAAAATAAGATTATTAAATACAGAAAATAAATAAACGCAGGAAGAAATAATTTTTCAGTAAAAGACAACATCTGGCATCCATGAGAGATGAAAAGAATAAAAAAAGGAGTAGAAATTAGAGAATCAACATTTTTTTTTTCTGAAATGTCCGCACTGAATGTGAGAACCTCTTACTGCGAAAAGACCTAGTAAAATAAAAAAGAACACTTCTAACATCCTAAGGAAATCTTGCTCTCTCTTTTGCCCAAGTGACCTGAAACAGTTGACGGGTAGTGAGTGTTGAAAGCCTGAGATTTTGTTACGTTCGCTAGCCATGTAACGCAGATGGTATATTTCAGGCCACAAAACATCATGTTTGCCGCTCGAAATTCTAATGCATACTTTTTTTTTATTGTTCGGAATATTTAAGAGGTTTAGTTACAGTTTCAAGTAAAGCTACTTTGTATTTTTTTATTATTAAAATTCATTTCAGCATTCATTTCACTAAGTCGCTATTTATAATGTGTTTGTTTTTGAAACTCTTGCCATGAAGGAGCACTAACATCGAAGTTAATTGCCTCACTGTTGACGAATAATATTGCAATAACAAACTGATTTTAAGTTTAACTATTAGTTTTTTTAAAGGAATACCACATAAAAATATAGTGGGCAATACGTATGAGGGTTGTGAAATAGCTTTTTTTGGCGAACTAAATTATTTCATATTAAAAAACAGTGCGCAAATACAAACAGGGATGTAGTGGAGAGAACACTGTATTATATTAGATATCATTATCGCATAACTTCTCGATGTTTCAAAGAAATTCCTCATACCCTCCCCCTTCATAGCTATAACATATTCTCTTTAATTTATACCCTAAGCCTGTTTATCTGCTGCTACATTTATGACTACATTACTGCACACAAACACACATACATAGGAAAAAAAGAATTCTAAATATAATTCCTAATTTAGATATTACAATGTAGTAGATTACTTCGAAATTTATTGCTTATTATTTTCTATTTATTTATTTTTTTTTTTTTTTCGTTGGGACAGTGTGTGCTAATGTTTTTCGGTTCAATTTTAAATTCTCAAATACTAACACACAAATTTTGCATCCGATTGCCGATATTTACTTGCATTAAAAACATACATGTTTTAAAATCATTTTTTACGTGTTTGTACATACCGCGAAAATGTATTAGTCAGAGAAGCGTGAGAGGGAATCTGGTACCAATGGGAATTTAAAAAAATACATGTTTTTTTTTCTGAAATGTGATAACTGTACAGTCAAACACCGTTGAGATACACTTGAAAGGATTGAATAAATATCGCATATTAAGCGGGATCGCGTCTTAAACGTGATTTCCAAAATCTTGCAGAAACTGATCTAATTTACACATCCAACTCTCTAAATGAAATTTAGAGCTGTAGTTTATACATTTACGGTCGAAATTTTTTTTTTATTTTACGCATATTTAGATTAAAGTTGAACTATATTCAAGTTTAACTCATGGTTTGTTTTTATAAGACAGACTGAAATAACAAATGAAAAACAAATATGGATTCCTATATGACTCTATCGTCAATAATAGTTTACAACCAAAAATAAAACCTGAAAAAATAATTTTCCAACAAGTATCTTTTTTTTTCTTTTTTAAATCCAAACTAAAAATATTAATCATGTACAAAACATTCAGCCCTTAAAATCATAATTTGGTACATGAGGGGTTAAAAGAATGTAACGAAAAAGTATACTTGCATACGAAAGAAAGTTCCCTTTCTCTTCAAATGCGTTTGAAGTATACAGTATTAGTAAAGTTTATTTATTAAAATGTATGACAGGAAAAGACAAGAATCGATAACATATACCGCACAATGAAGGAAGAATAAATGACAATAAAGCGACGAAAACTCACCTTAACATTCCTTCTCTACTTCAGTAAAATCAACACACGAAGGCTAAAATATATTAGGAATCAGAATCACAAAAGATTCACAGTGTTGCCTAATTAGACAGAATTTTATTCAATTATCTACTACTATTTCCAAATAATAACATTCGTTTTAATTAATCTGTCATTAAATAAGACAAATATTGCTATTCTGAAATTGTGATATCCGAATTTGAAAAAAATCCAATAATTGACATATTATGAAATAAATTTGCGTATTAAGGAGATTTTTTAACTCAAAAGACCGAAATGTATCGCATATTAAGTGGTATTGCATTAATCTTAAGGCTGATGTTTTAGGCCCCGGAAAAAAATTTATGTATTAACCATAAACGTCTTAATAGGGTTCAATTTTATTATTAATTTACAAATAAATATAATAAAATTATTTTTCTTCAGAATTTTTAAATTTTATTTCAATTGGAGTGTAATACAGAATTTCGAATATTTTCTGAAACGACGTATCTTTTAGCCAATTCAATATAACATAACATTAATTTCATATTAAACATAAAATAAAAAACTATCTTTTTTTTGGCAGATTTCCATTCAGCGCAAAAGTAAGTGGTATCTTAAGGTTAATCTGATCTTGTGATTGTCCTTCCGTAATCTGGTGCGTAGATACATATTGTGTTTAAGCATTTGCGATTGGTCATAAATGTGTTCATTTTTTTAAAATCTTCAAAAGTATTCACATTCATTTGAAAAGATATTGTAGCGGTGATGGGAAAACTTAGACGTAGATCCAATTGCGGAAAATTAATCAATGTAGTAAGAAATAAGGAAAAAGAAACGATTTTTTTCAGTTACATTTACAATTTCTCACACCGAAAGTACAAGAAATCAATTGCCAATTATAATAACTCCGACCCTTTCTACTTAGTTAATTTACATTATTATGGCAAACAAATTGTTGAGAAATATGCATATTTTTGAATCATACTTGATTTTTTAAAAATCGTAAATACCTATAAATTCAGCAACACTTTTCAAACAAATTCCATTTGAAAGTTTTTTTTTAGGGTTCCGTACTACTGACCCCCGTATTTTTAGATTATAAATTATTCACAAATATATTTAAGAAAAGGTAGAAGGTCTAATTAAGTTACTTGAGAAAGAATATTTTCTTTGCATATCGTATGTGTTTTACGTGTGAAAACTTTCGTAACGCCGAACTTAAAAATACATTTCTTTTAATTTTGGCATTTTATTTTTAAAGGTATCTTCCAAAATGTAATGCAAAAATATGTTCCAATCCTCTATTTTCGAATTTTCTGAACAAAAGATATGAAAATATAAGGAGTATCAGAAGTAAATTTAAATCATGCAGGAAAATTATAGCGATTACCCTAGTTCACATGGTTTGAGAAAATCGAATTTGTCCGTTACACCCCAATTTCGATTTTCCGACGTCTAGCTAACGCGTTCAGGGGCGCTGTAGGTACCTATCATCATAAAAGTATAAATATATTGTTGATAATGATTTTCGATAAAATAATTTCGGTAATTAGCTGAGATATTAACCCTTAAAGGCACGGGGGTGGGGGTGGAGGGTTGGACAAAAATAAAAACAGGTGGCGGCGGCCTTTTGAGCGTAAATAACAATATTAATAACATATTTGGGTAATGCGATACTCAATTACTAATTCATATTTTTATTTTATGGAACAGCACGTGAATAATGCTCGCACTCTATTTAAAGTGAAAAGGATACGGTAAATTTAAAAGTGAAAGTGAGTGTACGGACTTAAAAGTGAAAAGGATACGGTATATAAAAGTGAATGTAGAAGCTATAAAAGAGAAAGCGACAACGCATGTAATTGTCAAAGTTTTAACGACTTCGATATATCGCACTACCTTTTAGGGTAGTTCTAATGTTATTTGAATGACACTTTTCTGATGACAACGTGAAAATTTAAATCATGCGGTATTTGGAAGTGAATGTACAAAAAAGAAAAGCAAATGTGGTAGCACAGAAAGTTTTAAATATTATTATGACATTCGTGTACGGATTAAGATGCATTTCTAGTATTAATACTATGAATGCGGCAATCCCTCACAGGTGAAGTATACACGCTTTCTCAATTTTTATGGTCATATGGGCTCACCGCTCAAAGGGTTAAGAGACCTATATATTTCTGATAACGACGGAAAGATTCGTTATAATAAAAATAGGACTTTGTCCAAATAGATATTCAAAACAATATCAGCATACAACAATGATGACCATCCCCCCAAACCCAATGACGCAAATCCCCCCAAAAATTCTTCATACTTTAACATTGACCCCCCCTTCCCCCTAAACAGAATATCAACTGTAAAATATATTCTACTTATAATCTACTGCACATTCAAAAGATAGCGAGATGAGCATAGCGGAATGAGTTTTTATTGCCCTTATCTAGAATTTAAAGAAAGAAAACACAGGAACTTTTCTGGAAATTAAATGTTAAAAATTTTTTAAAGTTATATTAAAAAAATCAAGATTTTTTTTAACAGTAAAAAAGGAAATATTAAAAATTTAAAATCTCCCCAAAATATATTTATTCTCAAATTCCCCCCCAAAACTAAATTGTATGACGCATTTTGCGTCACCAAACCCCTCTCTGGGCACCCTTGGCGTACAATTTAAGTTTAGTCTTTTACAAAGTAGCCTAGAATAAAATTCCGAGCATATTCTGGTGTTGCTAATGTCTGTACGTTGCAGATTACATTATTTTTTTACATCGATTATCCACATTAATCAGACATCTTCTTTAATCCTTTGCATTCGAGAGGTGACTCTCACTCATCATTAGTATAGTCAGGTATCCGTCGCAAATCTGGACATTGAATGCTTTAGAAACCACTAATATCTTACAGTTTATTTTCGATATTTTTTATAACAGATTATTCGGGCATTAGATAAGGCGAAGAAAATAAATGGTGTTTAAAATAATGGTGTGCAGAACATTTGGAGCTCCTATTTAGGCGGGATACTAATAGTCAGTGAGAATCACCTCTCGAGTGTAAAAGGTTAATGGGTTCATTATCACCATCATTATTATTATTTTATATATAGCTATTCCTAACTTAACATATATATTTTTAAAACAAGTGCTAACACTCACGTCCGAGCTTTCTCATTTTATTGATTGATTTTTATATTTTATAGATATATTAAGTATATTTCTGTAAAATATATTTAAAAAAATCATGATTTCCAATTATAATAATATATATATATATATATATATACAGGGTGTATCTAAACTACTGGGCAAAATTTTAATGGGTGATAGTACACATAAAGACAAATAATATTAAATAGGAAACTAAGGGTCTCAAACGACTTCCAAAGGAGATAGGCGCCATCAAAATTTATGGTCCAAAATTTGAAACGATTATAAAAAACGGAAAAATTGGTCGATTAGTTTGCGGTTTTCAAGAAAACTATTCTTTATGTCAGTATTTTCTTGAAAATAAATTATAAAGATAAATTTCAAAAAATGCCAACAGAGGGAGCTTCAGACTTTGGAGTAACGAACAACTATTTTTTACCGATATTTTTGCATCTCATTAAATTTCTTTAGAAGTTTAGACATAAACTTAAATTTTGAGCTCAAAATCTGTGGTGAAGTAGCGCAAACTGAACTGTGTACAACGGGAGTGGGTAGGTTCAAATTTCAAATGATTAAAAAAAAACAGAATTATTGGTCAATTGATTTGCGGTTTACACTAAAATTCTTCTTTATGTCAGTATTGTCTTGAAAATAAATTATAAACATAAATTTCAAAAAATGTCGATAGAGGGCGCTTTAGACTTTGGAGTACCGTACAACTATTTTCACCGTTATTTTTTGCATCTCATTAAATTTTTTTGAAGCTTAGGCATAAACTTAAATTTTGTGCTGAAAATCTGAATCGTAAAGAGTGGTTAAGGAGCACTAACTGAGCTGTGTTCAATGGGGGTGGGAAGATTCAAATGCCAAATGATTATCGAAAACGGAAAAAATGGTCGATTCGTTTGCGATTTTTTTTAAAACCATTCTTTATGTCAGTATTTCCTTGAAAATAAATTTTAAGGATAAATTTTTAAAAATTCCGTTAGAGGGCGCCTTAAACTTTAGAGTAACGAACAACAATTTTTAACTGTTACTTCTTGTACCTAATTAAAAGCTTGCAAAAGCTTAGACTTAAATTTTGAGCTTAAATTCTGAATCGTTGGGAGGGGTTAATGAGCGCAAACTGAACTGTGTTCAGAAGTTGAAATGTTACCCTGCCCACCCTTCGAACACAGTTCAATTTTTCGCTACTTAATTACTCACAACGATTCAGATTTTGAGCTCAAAATTTAAGTCTAAGCTTTTAAAACATTTATTTAGATAAAAAAATAACGGTTAAAAATAGTTTTTGGTTACTCTAAAGTTTAAGGCGCCCTCTAACGGAATTTTTAAAAATTTATCTTTAAAATTTATTTTCAAGGAAATACTGACATAAAGAATGATTTTAGAGAAAACCGCAAACGAATCGACCAATTTTTCCGTTTTTTATAATCATTTGAAATTTGAATTTCCCCACCCCAAATGAGCACAGTTCAGTTTGCGCTACTTAACCACTATCAACGATTCAGATTTTCAGCTCAAAATTTAAGTTTATGTCTAAGCTTCTAAAAAAATTTAATGAGATGCAAAAAATAACGGTAAAAAATAGTTGTACATTACTCCAAAGTCTAAAGCGCCCTCTATCGGCATTTTTTGAAATTCATCTGTATAATTTATTTTCAAGACAATACTGACATAAAGAAGAATTTTAGTGAAAACCGCAAATCAATTGTCCAATTTTTCTGTTTTTTATAATCATTTGAAATTTGAACCTATCCACTCCCGTTGAGCACAGTTCAATTTGAGCTATTTAGCCATAGATTTTGAACTCAAAATTTAAGTTTATGTCTAAACTTCTAAAAAAATTAATGAGATGCAAAAAATAACGGTAAAAAATGATTGTTCGTTACTCAAAAGTCTAAAGCGCCCTCTATCGGCATTTTTTGAAATTTATCTTTGTAATTTATTTTCAAGACAATACTGACATAAAGAATGGTTTTCGTGAAAACCGCAAACGAATCGACCAATTTTTCCGTTTTTTATAATCATTTCAAATTTTGGACCCTAAACTTTGATGGCTCCTATCTCCTTCGGAAGACGTTTGGGACCCTTAATTTCCTATTTAATATTGTTTGTCTTGATGTGTACTATCATCCTTTAAAGTTTTGCCCAGTAGTTTAGATACACCCTGTATATATATATATATATATATATATATATATATATATATATATATATAACAAATCATTCAAGAGCATTGAAAAAAAAGATGGAGATAGTAAAATAAAAAAAAGTGTTATTTGTCAAATTTTATTTGCAACAATTTATTAATGATACATAAAACTACACTTCTGCTATTCATGATGATGATAATAACCGCAACAGAAATTAAAACTTAATTAAAATCAACAGATCGTGTTGATGATGCTTATAAATCTGTATTGATACTCCGTGGTTGTTCACACGATTTCTCCGTCCCCCTCCCAGTAGCTACTCATAAGTTAAGTGATTACCACGAGAACGTGAATGGTGGAATTCATGAAATAAGTAAGTATAGTCTTATAATAAAATTATACGTGTTTATAAAAGTCTGCATATGGTGATTACAGGTTTTAATCTCTAGCGGTAGGCTCTCCGGTGATTGTATCTCGTCACATTACGTTTATGATTTCACTTAGCAAATATTATTTTTACGGTTGAAAAAAAAGTAGGTCACATGCATATATAATTATATATATATATATATATATATATATATATATATATATATATATATATACATATATATATTATTTTCTTTAATATTGAAAATATGCATACATTCATACATCAAATATCGTTACTGAAAATTATTGCATTATAGGTGCAAAAGCTGCTCACTATATATGCAACAAAAGTACAATTCATCGAAGCATAACATTTCGTATCTGAAAACTAGAAAAAAGCGTATATACGAAAGAAGGATTATACAACAAAATTAATAAAAGCTAAGCATTAAACTACATAAGTAATTAGACTGTCTTTTCCAAGGTGGTGAGTAGAAAGATAGAAAAGACTGCCTGCAATAATTATTAGTGGGGAGTGGAGTTTACAATTTATTGCTTAATTCTTGTCATGCTTTCTTTCTAGTTTTGAAATCAGAAGTTTCATGTTTTGATATGTATATACATATATGTTTTTTTTTCTTGTAAAGAAATTTTAATTGGAAGATTTAAGACCACAGAATTAAAATGGAATTAATGTGGATTTAAATAAATAAATGTGACTTTAATGATATTTATAGTCTTATTTAATGACAGATTTTCTGTAATTTAATAAAGAAAAGAACACTGATAAAATTTATTGCAGAAAATAAACGATTTGTGTCGGAATGCTCTGATCTTTGTATACTAGATCGTTAAAAGTATTAATATAAGTGTCAATATTTATTAGAGAGAGAGCATTTTATTCATTTTTACCAACTCCCAACAACACAGTTCGTCTGTATTTCTTTGTTATGTATGGTCACGCATATAAATTTCGAGAAATTTGTAAGAATTTCATTATTTCTAAAAGGCTCTTTGTCATGGTCACGTATCAATTTCTTAAGCAACAAAAATTATATTTTTTTTCTTTCTGTATGTGTGTTTTTTTTACTGTTTTAGACATTATGAGCTCTAACATTACAATACAGTAATGTTTGAAAGGCTTAAAACAAGCCACTTAACAAAATTTAAGTTTCAAAATATTCAATATAATTTTTAAAAAAAGTACAGCCAAAACCATTGTGATTCCTTAATTGTTATAACTGACATTCAATTAAATTATGTGCAAGATTTTTTTTATCTTGCCTGCTTTTGACATTATGAGCTCCAATATTAGTATTTAGTCCTATTTATGCAACTCGAATTAAAACAAGGCAGTTAACAAAATTAAAAATTAAAAATTAAAAATTTCAATATTAAAATAACAAAGAAAAACTAGAGACAAAACTATTGTGATTCCTTTTTCTAAAACGGTTTATTTGTTATGACTGTACATCAAATAATTTTTATGCATTTTTTTTTTTTTTGTTTGAGAGATTTTATTTTATTGGATAACTTGTATGTTGAATAACTTTGTTAATAACATTCATATTTAAAAATTATCTTTAATTATTATGGTATGCAGTAAGTAATGGAAAACATTGTACTTTTAAATAGGCTTTCAACATGCAAGAATCTTAGAGATCATAAACCTTTAAAAAGTTCCCTTTTTTTAGGAAATAAATTGTTGCAATTTCTGAACTCTTCAAAACAAAAGTAATGACACTCTTAATAGTTATTAAGTATGGAATATGTTCAAAAAGAAAACTTTAAAATATACTTTTCAAACAGATTAATGTGATTTCGGGGTACGGCACGCGTTTGATTAAAATTTTCCATGTATTTTCATGATATTTTTAGCACATATAATATATAGTATTCTGTATAAAGTAAACCTAAATGTTAATTTTTCTAAATGTTATATTATTAGAACTTTGAATTTTTCATTCCTGTTTTTTTAATACAATTATAAAAATAATTATAAAAACTAATTTTCCCCATTGCGATCCGAAAAAAATATGAAATAAATATGAAATGTGTATCTATTACTGAATTTTTACATTGTGTTCTTGTTATGTAATATTAACTTTATGTAATAACAGCTTCAAAAGATATGAAACGAATATACATATATATATTTCTTTTTTACTTTTCAACATTTTAAGACGTTTAAATTCTTTTAAACAATTACATATGAAAATTAGGAAAATTTCAAAAATGTCAGTTAATATGATGTATACCTGATTTGTTGTTTTTTCTTTCTTAATTGTTGGCGCATTGTGTAATTTTTTTACTGCAGAAACAGTTCGAGAATTTAATGTATCAGTGTATATTATCTGTCAAACGTAGTGATAATGGAAAAAATAGGTTGAAAATAAATATGAATGCCAATAAAATTTTGCCGAAAATCCCTCTATTCTACGTGACATAATCCTATTTTGAACAAGTAAATTCATTGAAAAGCATACAGAAAATTTATAAAAGTTTGCAATGTATTTGAAGCCGACAAAAACATTTTATTTATAAATCATGTCAAACCTTCTAACAGCGTATCTCCACATTTTAGATGCTAATAAAAAAAAGTAGTGTGGGAAGTAGGCAAATTAGTAACAAGTGTGCATCTTCCGTTTTTGAAAAAAAATAAAAAAAAAAAATAAAAATAAATAAATAAAAACCGCTTTCGAATTGAAAAGGACTGCTTGGGAAGATTCCAGTTTTGACATTTTCGGCATACCTTGACTTAAAGCATTTTTATTTTGATTTTTTAGTGCTGGGAATTGATAAAAATTTAACTATGTATGACAGAAGATAAACAACCAAGCCTATGACTTTTTTTTAAGTTAAGGAAACGACGATTTCTTGCTTTATTTCTATTTTAAAAATACTACGTTTACGGATAATTGTATTTTTTTTTTTTTTTTTTTTTTTTTTTTTTTTTTTTTTTTTGGTGTTAAATATGTTTGGTCAATTCTATTAGAAAAAGAAATATCAATATTCAAAGACAGATATGAACTAGAGTAATAGAGTAATGTCGCAAGAAATAATATTAAAGCACTATAGTATGTAATAATATATATATAGTAATATAATGTATAGTATATAGTGATATAGTAGTCGAAAATAGATATAGTACGCTGTAAAAAAAAGTAAAGTTAAAAAGTTCTCTAGGAGACTGTGATTCGTAGACCTTTTTATGTAATGGCAACAGCAAAAATTCATGCAACAGATCATAGAAGGCGGCAGCCTTCAAGTGACGCAGCTTTAAACCTACCATCGTCATAACGGTAGATGCGGAACTTCATATATACAGCTAACTCAACATCAAAGAAAATCGGAAAAGCCGCCTTCTAATAACTCAGCAAATATTGGTCAGAATGGTCCAATTTTTTTAATATAGTCTTATATTCCCAGTCTAATCCTATCCTATAATTTTTACATTTCTACGTGCCGTATATTTTTAGATCTCGATAACCATTTTAAAACTGTAATCGATGGTGTTTGTTCCTGATAATGAGATCTAGGAAACGGGCTGGGAGATTTTATTAAAACTTATATATAATATGAATCTCTTTAAGATAGAGGTAATAAGACTTGCCTTGTTTCTAGGAAAACTCTTGTTTGTTATATATTGGTCTTGGAAAATTGGACTATATTAGCTCGCGGATTACATGTTATTCTATGGGTTAGCAGACGGAGCCAGAGTGAAAAACCTTATGTACTTATGGTCACAGTTAAAACACCCGAATCGAACCAATAAATGTTTTTTAAACTACAAAAACATCTTATCATGTGCTTTAAAACATTCAATAAATATATACTAAATCAAATTTCTATTTATTTTGCCTTTATTTTTCGTAAGAAGAAAATATTACGTTTCTTACATTGGATATTTTTGCATTTTGTGGAAAAAATATTTTGTATCCTTTTTTAAAATAGGAAAATATTTTTTAATTATACATATTCAATATACTTTCGACTTATGATTTTTTTTTTAAGTTTTCAAACAAAAATTATTTTAAATTATTTGTTGTTGGAAAGTCATGTATTCATACGCCTAGGGGCGCCACTTGTCTAGTTTTGTTTTGAATCCGAACCCGAACGCGGCAAGTTACACGGAGCATTTTTCATTCAGGTAGTAATATTCTTACATAATGTCCATTAAATTGATATAGAAAATGCACGAATTAAAAAATATAAACCAGACAAGATAGAATTATTAAGTAATTTTCAGGTTTTAATAATCCACATGTTGTTTCTTGTTACGCCAATTGAATCTCGCAATGTCAATATACAACGAATAAGCTCTGCAATAAAGTTAACCGGAGAATCTTGCAATGGATTAGTAATTAATACAGAATGTGTAACCTTGCAATAAAGTTTTTTGCTTGTATTTTTGAAGACTTATGGATTACAGTGTGGAGGCAGGATATATTCAAAATTTTACGAGAATGCCAGTTAAAAATCTGGACTGCATTTTGTTTTGTTGTCAGTAATTTTGGGTGAAATGCAGTTTATTCTCCTTCGCCAAGGAACTTTTTATGTGTATTGTTTGATAAACAAAAAATATATAGAGGTAAAATTGTTTATTTTTTAAATTTTTTCGCTGCTTGAGCAAAGAATAGGTTTGCATTAATCATAATTAATAAACGGAAACTTACTGGCTTGCTTAAAGTATTGTTTTTAAATACAGGGTACAAAATACATGAATTTTCTTAAATCCCAGTTTATTTTATTAAAATTTGTCATTTCATGAAAATAAAATTATTGCATATCTGTTATCTTTGAGTTTAAGTGTTAAAACACTTTTCAATGTTTGCATTTTAGCATGTTTTGCAGATAATACATTTTGTGAATTTCACAGAGTTGACTGTATTATACTCTATTATAAGCATTCATTATGATTTCTAGTACATTATTACATTCAAATTACTCTTTTTAAAAATGTAAACAAAAGATGAGCACATATTTGTGCAATGTCTGGTCCCAACAATGGAAATTGTAAAGTACACACACTTGATGGACTTTACAATTTCTATATATTGCTTGTTTTAAACTTAAGTGAAATGTTGGCTAAAACATTTTCAGTTTCATAAATTATTTCAATTTGAAATATTTTAGTAATCGCTACTACTGTTATTCCGTCGACCAATTTCTCCAAATTATACATAATCACATATTTTTTTATTTTAAATAATGAAAAAACAAATAATTAGTAAAATATTAATAAAAAGTCGAAATAAAAATCAATGACATTTTAAATATACAAATTGTATTTAATGCCATTGAATGTGACATTCACAATCATCCATTATTGGAATTTAATCTTATAGTTTGGCGATAATTTTTTGGTCGACGGGTTAACCTAGTAGTACCTAGTAATCTATAAAGCTAACAAGTAACATTTATACAACATTTCATTAACTCGATTCCTCTTAAGTAAATTTGAATAAGCGACGGCAAAAATCCATTGCAAGATTCTCTGGTTAACTTTATTGCAGACTTTATTCATTGTATATTAAGACATTGCAAGATTGTATTGGCATAACAAGAAACATCCATGTGGATTATTAAAACCATGAAATATACGTAATGATTCTATCATGTCTGTTCGATGGTTTTCAATTTGTGCATTTTCTTTATCAATTCTATTCTAAATAAATTCTACCTGAATGAAAAATGCTAATAACGCGTTCTGATTAAAAAAAAAAAAAAAAAAAACTAGACAAGTGGCGCCTTCTTAATATGGAATATAATATAGAATGTATGAAAACTTATGAATTAGAGGGGGGAGGCAGGGTATATTCAAAATTTTATGAGAATGCCAGGTAAAAATCCTGTATTGTACTTTTTTTTGGTTTGTTGTCAAACTTTTTTCTCATGTCTATGAATAAATTACTCTTTGCACCAACATAAGATTTTGTTGTCAGTGGCACAGCCAAGGGGGTGTTTTTGTAAACTACATCCATGAATCGCTAAAAAAAAAAGCAAATTGCATAAAAAATGGGAATTACGTCCACAAATTACTTAATGTGAATTACGTCCATGAATCATGTAAAAAAGCGAGAATTATATTCATAAATTGTATGAAAAATGCAAATTACGTCTATGAATCGTGTAGTAAAACATAAATTATGTTCATAAATCGCTCAAAAAACACGAATTTTGGCAGCAAAAAGCTGAAACGGAAATTACCTATATAAAACTCATAAAAAAAATCGACTTGCATTCATAAATTGCATAAAAAATGTGAATTACGTTCATGAATCACTCAAAAAACGCAAATTACATCCATGAATTGCATAAAAACGTGAATTACGTTCATAAATCACTCAAAAAATGCGAATCACTTCCATGAATTGTGCAAAAAAACACGAATAACGTTCAGAAATTGCAAAAAATGCGAATTACGTCCAAGAATTGGTAAAAAAAAGCGAATTACATTCATAAATCCTATAAAAACACAAATAATGTCAATAAATCGATCAAAAAACGCAAATTTCGTCGATAAAAAGCTCAAAAGATGCATATTATGCCTACGAATCACATAAGTATAGCAAATTATGTCCATAAATCATGTAAAATGTAAATTACATTCATTAATCGCATAAAAATTGCTAAATTATGTCCATGAATCGCTCAAAAAAAGCAAATTGCATAAAAAACATGAATTGGGTCCACGAATCGCTCAAAACTTGAATTACGTCCATGAATTGTTTAAAAAAGTGAGAATTACGTTCAGAAATTGTATGAAAAACACAAATTATGTCTATGAATCGTGTAGTAAAATGGGAATTATGTTCATAAATTGCTCAAAAAACACGAATTTTGGCAGCAGAAAGCTGAAACGTAAATTAAGTTCATAAATCACTCAAAAAATGCGAATCACTTCCATGAATCGTGCAAAAAAAATACTAATAACATTCATAAATTACAAAAAATGTGAATTAGGTCCAGCAATTGGTAAAAAAAGCGAATTACATTCATAAATCCTATAAAAACACAAATAACGTCAATAAATCGATCAAAGAACGCAAATTTCGTCGACAGAAAGCTCAAAAAATGCAAATTACGTCTACGAATTGCATAAATATAGCAAATTACATCCATAAATCATGTAAAATGTAAATTACATTCATTAATCGCATAAAAATTGTTAATTATGTCCATGAATCGCTCAAAAAAAGCGAATTGCATAAAAAACATGAATTGGGTCCACAAATCGCTCGAAACGTGAATTACGTCCTTGAATTGTTTAAAAAAGTAAGAATTACGTTCAGAAATTGTATGAAAAACACAAATTGTGTCTATGAATCGTGTAGTAAAATGGGAATTATGTTCATAAATTGCTCAAAAAACATGAATTTTGGCAGCAGAAAGCTGAAATGCAAATTACGTCTATAAATCGCATAGAAATAGCAAATAGTGTTTTGCATTCATGAATTGCATAAAAAACGCGAATTACATTCATGAATCGCTCAAAAAATACTTTACGTCCATGAATACATGAATTACATTCATAAATCACTCAAAAAATGCGAATCACTTCCATGAATCGTGCAAAAAAACACTAAGGACGTTCATAAATTACAAAAAATGCGAATTACGTCCAAGAATTGGTGAAAAAAAGCAAATTACATTCATAAATCCTATAAAAACACAAATAACGTCAATAAATCGAACAAAAAACGCAAATTTCGTCGATAGAAAGCTCAAAAGATGCAAATTATGTCTATGAATCGCATAAGTATAACAAATTATGTCCATAAATCATGTAAAATGTAAATTACATTCATTAATTGCATAAAAATTGCGAATTATGTCCATGAATCGCTCAAAAAAAGCAAATTGCATAAAAAACATGAATTGGGTCCACAAATCGCTCAAAACATGAATTACGTCCATGAATTGTTTAAAAAAGTGAGAATTACGTTCAGAAATTGTATGAAAAACACAAATTATGTCTATGAAACGTGTAGTAAAATGGGAATTATGTTCATAAATCGCTCAAAAGATACGAATTTTGGCAGCAGAAAGCTAAAATGCAAATTACGTCTATAAATCGCATAAAAATAGGGAATAGCATTTTGCATTCATGATTTGCATAAAAAACGCGAATTACATTCATGAATCGCTCAAAAAATGCAAATTACGTCCATGAATTGCATAAAAATATGAATTATGTTCATAAATCACTCAAAAAATGCGAATCACTTCCATGAATCATGCAAAAAAACACGAATAACATTCATAAATTGCAAAAAATGCGAATTACGTCCAAGAGTTGTGTAAAAAAAGCAAATTACATTCATAAATCCTATAAAAACACAAATAACGTCAATAAATTGATCAAAAAACACAAATTTCGTCGACAGAAAGCTGAAAAAACGTAAATTATGTCTATGAATTGCATAAAAATAGCAAATTATGTCCATAAATAATGTAAAATGTAAAGTGCATTCATTAATCGCATAAAAATTGCGAATTATGTTTATAAATTGTTCAAAAATGCAAATTACATTCATAAATCGCATAAAAAACACGAATGATGACCATGAATTGCGCAAAAAATGCGAATTACACCCAACCTTAAATTAATTTGCAGAAAGTTTTTGGTTTTATACAAGTCTGCCAACAAGAACCTACAAGTTATCCTGAAACCCATTCTAAACCAACAAAAATTTAATGGAAAGATAAATTTGTCCAAGAAAGACAAAATAATTTCCATTGACATACATTGACCAGAATCGAAAAATTCCTATTGAAATCTATCCTATACACTCCAAAACCAGAAAGAAAAAAATCCCTCCAAGAGTAACTCAATCTATCTGCTGCAAAATAAAATACATTGAAATGCAACTGAACAAGAACCTGAAAATTACATTTGAAATCAAACCGAAACCAGATTCAACCCCCCCCCCCCCCCAAAAAAAAAAAAAAAAAATCCAACCATATCTTGATTTGGGAAAGAAAACTTAATTTCCATAGATACGCGTGGTCAGAAATCTGAAAATTCCAATTAGTCTATGGGTTAGCAAACCTTAATTCGATCTGAAAAAAAAAAAAAAAATTTCTGACAATACACACTGACAAGCAGAGTTGTATAATATAGACGCACGCCATGTGCAGAAAATTTTATGAAGAAACAATTTTTATTTATTTATTTCGACAAAGAATTGCGTAAAAAAAAAGGGTATCTCAACAAAGAATCATGTAAAAAAACTAGGGATGCACCGAATATTCGGTATGGCCGAATATCAAAGTATTCGGCCGAATCCAATACTTAATAAAACCTTTTCGCTATTTCTACTTTTAACTGTCAATTTTTTAATTTATATTTAAAATAATTAGAAACAAAATCATTTTTAAATAAAATAGAATGTTTTTACATTATTTATTTGCTGTCTGTAAAGTATAACTTAAGAAAATTAACCATGAGAAGGATTAAAATGGTGATTTATTAGGATTCTCCTAAGGAATAAATTATGTGCTGATACAAGTTTCTAAATTTTGTTTAGTAAATAATCTGTTTTTTGCTTTTCCCCAAATAAAAGTCCTTTATAAGAAAAAAAACCCGTTTGAGATAGTAATAGCTATCAAGGCAGACAATTTTTGTTCATGAAACCATAATCAACTTATTGAGTCATAAGTACATTGTATTTCATTTCAGTCTAGGTCATAACTTGTGTGTTTGTTTATTACATTAACATTAAATAAGATAATATATTTTCAACTCCCATGCTTTGATTTCTGTAAAATATGATATGATGGGAAGGGTGGAAAATACCACCATTCATAAGAAAAGAACTATGAGCCAAACATACTTTAATTCAGAATTAAGTTGAAAGTATTTGTATTTTATATTGAAAAAAATCTGCCTTGAGTTATTTTAAAAGGACAATTATCAGACTATAAAATTTTTCTTCAACCATTTTTTCATTATTTGATTTTAAAATGCTTGTTTTGATTCGTAGAAAATTTTTTTAGCTTTCATAATTGTGCTTCTTAAATAACTCAAGGCAGATTCTTTTCAATACTAAATGTTCTTATAAAAAGCACATGTTTATCAAAATGTAAGTTTCTTTTATTAAATGTTATGTAAAACTGTTTTAAAAAGTAACATTTTAATACCTTTAAATTTTGAAATATAAAAAGTATTTGGAAAGCCGAATATTCGGTATTCGGTTCACCTGTCGGCCGAATATTCGGCATTCGGTATTCGGCCAAAATCACTATTCGGTGCATCCCTAAAAAAAACCCAACATTTCGACAAAATACCACGCGAAAAACGTGAATTTCGTGCAAAGACCGCAATAAAAACATTAATTCAATCCATGAATCGCATAAAAAATACGAATTCCATGCATGAATCGCATAAAAATGTGAATTACATGCATGAATCGCATAAAAAATGTGAACTACATCCATGAATCGCTAAAAAAAAGCAAATTGCATAAAAAATGGGAATTACGTCCAGAAATTGCTTAAAATGTGAATTACGTCCATGAATCATGTAAAAAAGCGAGAATTATATTCATAAATTGTATGAAAAACGCAAATTACGTCTATGAATCGTATAGTAAAACATGAATTATGTTCATAAATCCCTCAAAAAACACGAATTTTGGCGGCAGAAATCTGAAACGGAAATTACCTCTATAAAACGCATAAAAATACCGAATTGGATTCATGAATTGCATAAAAAATGTGAATTACGTTCATGAATCGCTCAAAAAACGCAAATTACATCCATGAATTGCATAAAAACGTGAATTACGTTTATAAATCACTCAAAATATGCAAAAAAAACATGAATAACGTTCATAAATTGCAAAAAATGCGAATTACGTCCAAGAATTGGTAAGAAAAGTGAATTACATTCATAAATCCTATAAAAACACAAATAACGTCAATAAATCGATCAAAAAACACAAATTCCGTCGATAGAAAGCTCAAAAGATGCAAATTATGTCTATTAATCGCATAAGTATAGCAAATTACGTCCATAAATCATGTAAAATGTAAATTACATTCATTAATCGCATAAAAATCTCGAATTATGTCCATGAATCGCTCAAAAAAAGCGAATTGCATAAAAAACGTAAATTGGGTCCACAAATTGCTCAAAACGTGAATTACATCCATGAATTGTTTAAAAAAGTGAGAATTACGTTCAGAAATTGTATGAAAAACACAAATTATGTCTATGAATCGTGTAGGAAATCGGGAATTATGTTCATAAATCGCTCAAAAAACACGAATTTTGGCAGCAGAAAGCTGAAACACAAATTATGTTCATAAATCACTCATAAATTGCGAATCACTTCCATGAATCGCCCCACCAGTGGCCGAGAGGTTCGGACCTCTCAACTGGTAGACGGCAGGTGCTGGGTTCGAACCCAATCGCGGCTGTCGGCCTGACCGTTCGGAGTTTTCCGTGGTTTTCTTCGAACCTTGCGTAAATACGGGTTAGGTTCCCTTAAAAAGATCCCCACGGAGGGCACTCCCCCTGGTCCTATATCCCATTAGCGCAGATAATCGGACGACAAAAATCAACCAACCAACCAACCAATCAACCAACCACTTCCATGAATCATGCAAAAAAATACTAATAACATTCATAAATTGCAAAAAATGTGAATTAAGTCCAACAATTGGTAAAAAAAGCGAATTACATTCATAAATCCTATAAAAACACAAATAACATCAATAAATTGATCAAAAACACAAATTTCGTCGACAGAAAGCTCAAAAAATGCAAATTATATCTACGAATTGCATAAATATAGCAAATTACATCCATGAATCATGTAAAATGTAAATTACATTCATTAATCGCATAAAAAACGCGAATTATGCCCATGAATAGTTTAAAAAACGCGAATTGGGTCCACAAATCGTCAAAACGTTAATTACGTCCATGAATTGTTTAAAAAAGTGAGAATTAAGTTCAGAAATTGTATGAAAAACACAAATTATGTCTATGAATCGTGTAGTAAAATGGGAATTATGTTCATAAATTGCTCAAAAAACACGAATTTTGGCAGCAGAAAGCTGAAACGCAAATTACGTCTATAAATCGCATAAAAATAGCGAATAGTGTTTTGCATTCATGAATTGCAATGTGAATTAAGTCCAACAATTGGTAAAAAAAGCGAATTACATTCATAAATCCTATAAAAATACAAATAACGTCAATAAATTGATCAAAAACACAAATTTCGTCGACAGAAAGCTCAAAAAATGCAAATTATATCTACGAATTGCATAAATATAGCAAATTACATCCATGAATCATGTAAAATGTAAATTACATTCATTAATCGCATAAAAAACGCGAATTATGCCCATGAATAGTTTAAAAAACGCGAATTGGGTCCACAAATCGTCAAAACGTTAATTACGTCCATGAATTGTTTAAAAAAGTGAGAATTACGTTCAGAAATTGTATGAGAAACACAAATTATGTCTATGAATCGTGTAGTAAAACGGGAATTATGTTCATAAATTGCTCAAAAAACACGAATTTTGGCAGCAGAAAGCTGAAACGCAAATTACGTCTATAAATCGCATAAAAATAGCGAATAGTGTTTTGCATTCATGAATTGCATAAAAAACGCAAATTACATTCATGAATCGCTCAAAAAACACAAATTACGTCCATGAAACGCATAAAAACGTGAATTACATTCATAAATCACTCAAAAAATGCGAATCACTTCCATGAATCGTGCAAAATAACACTAATAACGTTCATAAATTACAAAAAATGCAAATTACGTCCAAGAATTGGTAAAAAAAGCAAATTACATTCATAAATCCTATAAAAACATAAATAACGTCAATAAATCGATTAAAAAACGCAAATTTCGTCAACAGAAAGCTGAAAAAACGCAAATTCTGTCTATGAATTGCATAAAAATAGCAAATTACGTCCATAAATCATGTAAAATGTAAATTACATTCATTAATCGCATAAAAATTGCGAATTATGTCCATAAATTGCTCAAAAATGCAAATTAAATTCATAAATCGCATAAAAAACATGAATGATGACCATGAATTGCGCAAAAAATACGAATTACACCCAACATTAAATTAATTTGCAGAAAATTTTTGGTCTTATACAAGTCTGCCAACAAGAACCTACAAGTTATCCTGAAACCCATTCTAAACCAACAAAAATTTAATGGAAAGATAAATTTGTCCAAGAAAGACAAAATAATTTCCATTGACATACATTGACTAGAATCGAAAAATTCCTATTGAAATCTATCCTATACAATCCAAAACCGGAAAGAAAAAAATCCCTCCAAGAGTAACTCAATCTATCTGCTGCAAAATAAAATACATTGAAATGCAACTGAACAAGAACCTGAAAATTACATTTGAAGTCAAACCGAAAGCAGATTCAACCCCCCCCCCCCCCAAAAAAAAAAAAAAAAAAAAAATTATCCAACCATATCTCGATTTGGGAAAGAAAACTTAATTTCCATATATATGCGTGATCAGAAATCTGGAAATTCCAATTAGTCTACCTTAAACCTAATCTGAACCTGAAAAAGGAAATTCCATACAACCGGAGCCCAGTATCTATACAGGACAAAATATTTTCCATTAAAGCGCAACCTGACCAGAACTTGAAAATTCCATTTGAATTGAACCTGATTGAAACCTGAAAAAAATTTCCATCGAACCTTAACCTAATCCGGAAAAGAGAAAATTATTTCTGCCGATACACACTGACAAGAGTCTGAAAGTTATCATGAAACCTAATCCAAACCCGAAAAGGAAAAAACAATGGAAACACAAGTCTGTCCAAGAAAGACCAAATAATTTCTGTCCACATACACTGACAAGAATTTCAATTGAAATCTATCCCAAACCCAGTTCAAACACTACCCGCCCCCCCCCCCAAAAAAAAAAAATTCCAATTGTAACCCAATTTATCTGCGACAAAATAATATACTTGAAATGCAACTCAACAAGAACCTGAAAATTCCATTTGAAGTCAATCCGAAACCAGATTCAATCCCCCCCCCCCCCCCAAAAAAAAAAAAAATAATCAAATCGAGATTTTAGAAAAAAAAGAACAATTTATGTCGATATGTATTGACCAGATCATGGAAATTCCAATAGAAGTCTATCTCAAACCCGATCAGAATAACCTGAAACCCAATCTAATCCCCCCCCCAAAAAAAGTAAAATAAAAAAATTAGGAAATAAAAATCTGTTCAAGAAAGACAAAGTAATTTTTGTCCCCATCCACTGACCAGAATTGAAAACTAGTACTTGAAATGCAACTCTGCAAGAACCTGAAAATTCCAATTCAAGTCAAACTGAATCGAGATTCAAACCCGAAAAAAAAAAAAAAAAAACAATTATCTAACCAAATCAAGATTTTTAGAAAAAAAAATTATGTAAATTCGTACAGACTAGAGCATGGAAATTTTAATAAAATCTTAAACCCGATACAAACTCCTCCCCCTCCCTTACATAACTAACAAGAAGCCTTGATGACCCCACAAAACATAACTAACAAGAACGAAGAGTCATGCATACTGCATCGATTATGATGCATTTTCTGACTCATTCTGAATATTGTAAACTTATTGTCATTCATGTACAATAATTTTACCATTCTGTGCAAAAAAACAAAGCATAATTAACGAGAGTAAAAAATTTTCCTTTAACATGTTTATATACAGTAGACTCCCTCAAATCCGCACAGCTTGGGACCAGAGGTTGTGCGGATTTTAGAATTTTGCGGATTTCTGGTCATTGCTTTGTTTACGTTTTTTAAACAGTAATTTGAGTGCAATTAATAGTGCATTCAGGACTATAATGAATACTTACAATATAATAAAATGTTAAAATAAGTAATAAATTAAAATAATAAAAATTTAGATAATTTTCAAAATGATTAAAATATTAAAAGCAAAGATCAAGTTAATGATCAATAGTGTATGATTAAATATTCATTATAAAAATTAAATATATTTTTCCAAAATTATTCAACAAAACTTGCCTCATAAAAGTACATTACTAATTCACATCAAAATCATAAAATAAGGATTTTTTTTTTAAGTTTAGCCAGGCTTAGTAACCAAAAAATCTTGATTGATGCATAAATATATTTGGTAAGAAAATTGTGATTACCAGTAATATCAGCAATATCTTGATTTTTTATTTTTTTTTTTAATTTTTCTTCCTTCATGGAAAAAAAAAAAAAAAAAAAAAAAAAAAAAAAAAACATGAATAGAGTATTATTGAGAAAATTAAAAATTAAAAAATATATGGAATTGATACAAAATTTAAAAAATCACATTTTGTCCAAATATCCAATCTGAAATTTTCTTTGTTTACATCCATAAAGTATGTGCGGATTTTAGAGAGTTGCGGATTTCTGATTTGCGGATTTGAGGGAGTCTACTGTACTTTCCATTTTATTCTGAATGCTTTAAACCTATCAGTTTCATCTTTGTACAGTAATCTTCCCATCCAAATCTTCCCCCCCCCCCTGTTAGTTTATATATGTTTTGTGCAAACAGCAAAAAATAAATAAACTAACAAGAATGAAAAGTTACACATACAGTATAGATTATGAAACACTTTCCAACACATTTTCATTATTGTAAACATATCATTTTAATCCATTTGCAGTAATTTTACCACTCTATATAAAGAACAAATTATAATTAACAAGAAAGAAAAACCTGTGTGCACCATAGATTATTAAACACTTTCCAGCATATTCTGAATATTGTAACGGATATAGTCTTAATCAATCTGCAATATTACCAACCTATACAAAGGTTGAAACATAATTAACAAGAATCATGCACGCAGCATAGATTATGAAATACTTTCCAGCACATTCTGAATATTGTATTCCTGATCATTTTAATCCATCTGCAGTATATGTATCATCATGTGTAAAGAATAAACATAGTTAACTAGAATGAGAAATGATACATACAGCATAGATTATGAAATCCTTTCTTAGAAATACAGTGCTGAATGTACATTACTTTCTTATCTTATACTAACGTACTTTACTACAGAGTTGTTTTTAACGAAATCAAGTAGCTAGAGGTCTGCACGGGCCCGGGCCTGGCCCGTGGCCCGTACCCGGCCGGGCCGGCGGAATCGTTTCGAATTCTCTAACGGGCCGGGCCGGGCCGGCAGATTTAGAATAGTTTTTTCAACGGGCCGGGCCGGGCCGACAAACAACATAAACGGGCCGGGCCGGGCCGGCAAAAAAATTGAACGGGCCAGACGGGCCGGGCCGGGCCGAAAAAAATTTTTCGGGCCTGCCGGCCCGTTTTGAAGATTTAAGCAGAAACGATAAAATATGAGCTATTTCCAACGAAAATGGTTTTAACGAGAATAAGTATAAATGTGGCCATACTAGTTCGACAACATGAATATAAAAATGTACAGTGTATCGGCATCGGAGAATTACATTATGTGTAACCCGTTTTAATATTTTTTTAGCTGACTCATGCCGGTCCGAGATCACGCTTGCATTATTTTTCTACATATAGACTGGGCGGACCGGTACTAGACTTAATTATTGACAGAAAACATGATTTGTAAAGTTAACAGCGATAAAGAACTTATGTTAGCTTAGTCTTTGGATATATACTTCTTGATGATTTTTAAATTAATTTCTCAATAGTGCGAAAGTTTGACACATTTTCTGATTAATTTTAAATTGTAAGAGTATAAAAGTGATAAGGCTAACTATTGAAGGGATTTGGAATCGAATGGCGTTTTTCCTTTTTGGTAAATAAAATACTTGTATAACCTTGTTGAGATATAATAGTTTCTCAAATGATTGCAGGTTTTTCTCCCTTCCCTTGCTATTGCTTCCGGAAATTCTATTCAAAACGATAATTATGACAGTATTTTATTTGTTTGCAGTATTCTTAAATTGCTTGTATCAAAAAATGGATAACGCCATTCGATTATATAGTTTCTGAATAAAGATATCTGCTAATCTTATGCGCTTTTGAGAAAAAAAAATGAATTTAGAAATGTATCAGAAAGGAGCTTCTTTGAATTTAAGAAAGAATTTGGATATGAAATCTATAATAAAATGATATAGAAATATATTTATAAACCTTCTTTTATTAAACAGCTTCAAAATTAACGATGTTTTTAGCTTTCTTTCTTTTTTCTTTTATTCTAAGCCATATTAATTTTTTAATGAATCTTTATTCAAATGTTGAAAGCCTAAGAATCTAAGTAATCATTAACGTTGTTAATGTGTATTTGCTGTAAAATATACTGTAAAATCATTCCATAGATATGTATGCAGTATTCTTTAAAAGAATCTTAGTTATATGATAAAAATATGAATTTTTTAGAAATCGTAGACATTGCAACGGGCCGAAACGGGCCGGGCCGGGCCTGTTTTCGCTGATTTTTGTACGGGCCGGGCCGGGCCCGGGCCGAACTTTTGAGTTTTGCAACGGGCCGGGCCGGGTCGAAATCACTTTCCTACGGGCCGGGCCGGGCCGGGCCGGGCCGGGCCGGGCCGGGCCTGGAAATTCCGGCCCGTGCAGACCTCTACAAGTAGCACAGCATATATTAATAATAAAATATGAAATATCTTTTTTTAAGTGGGTGGGGAGGGGTAATTAAAGGTAATCAGAAATCATGAAAATGAATTCTTTGCATTAGTCTTTAATTTTTTGTTTTTATCTTTTTATTATTAACCTAAAAAAAGCACTGATATCAGTACAAAAAACCCTGAACGGGTTAAAAGCTTGTGACGCAGCACTTTATCTTATATATCTAAGAATTTTAAATTTGGGACTTAAAACTAATGATATCAAAATTTATGTGACGCTATGCTATTAATTAATATATACATATATTAAAATTTATTCATTAAGATTTTATCAATTACATCTTTCATAAATTCAAAATATGAATCTTAAAAGATATGATATCAAAATTTAAGTGACGCCTTGACGAGGCTTTAAACAATGTTTTAAAATTCCATTTATTTATTTATTGTCTAAATACATTTTCATATCTAAACAATACTTTTCATTTTCCAATACACTGTTAAATACATCACTTTCACTGAATATATATAATGCACTGAAATTTATTTATTTGAATAAATAGATTTATCTTTTGGGCTACGCTATCCAAAATCAAAAATAACATTTGAATAAATATTTTTTGCGTCATTGTATCCAAAGTAAGTTAAATAGATGCAAATAGATACAATGACGCAAAAAATATGTATTCAAATGTTATTTTTGATTTTGGATAGCGTAGCCCAAAAGATAAATCTATTTATTCAAATAAATAAATTTCAGTGCATTATATATATTCAGTGAAAGTGATGTATTTAACAGTGTATTGGAAAATGAAAAGTATTGTTTAGATATGAAAATGTATTTAGACAATAAATAAATAAATGGAATTTTAAAACATTGTTTAAAGCCTCGTCAAGGCGTCACTTAAATTTTGATATCATATCTTTTAAGATTCATATTTTGAATTTATGAAAGATGTAATTGATAAAATCTTAATGAATAAATTTTAATATATGTATATATTAATTAATAGCATAGCGTCACATAAATTTTGATATCATTAGTTTTAAGTCCCAAATTTAAAATTCTTAGATATATAAGATAAAGTGCTGCGTCACAAGTTTTTAACCCGTTCAGGGTTTTTTGTACTGATACAGATTTACACAGAAAATCAAAAAATCTGTAAGGTTACTAAGAATGTTTTGGGAAACTTGGATCCCTAAAACTTTTTATGTAACTGTCAACTAGGTTACAGATAAAATTTTAGTAAGATAACTGTAATTTTCGTGTTGTCGTTTGTAAAGTTACAGATTCCTGTAGCTTTACAAAAATTAGTTTTGTAGATTTACATTTTTTCTTGTACAGTGTACAGATAAAATGTAAGTTAACATATAGATTTCGGAAACTTTACATCAGTAGGATTACAATTTTTTTACAGTGTACATATTGTAATAAAATACATCTTCCAGATTTAACTCTTTCGGGTCCGAATTTTTTTAGTATTTAGAAAAAAATACTTTCCTGTTAATAACATTAACACTAGCCATCCAAGTAAATTACTTAGTGTTTAACAAATATTTCATTGTCTGAAAGATAACGAATGTTTTTGTTATGCGTACTATTCAATTTATATCGATATGACAATAGGCTAAGGAAGAGTTTTTGGAGATGTTTAGAAAATATTATATTACAGTAAGATTCAATTTATATCACAATTTTTAAATACTTTTTGCACTTTATAACAAATAACTCTTTCAGGAAAGAAACATTTAATTTAAATTTAACCCTTTCCGGCGCACTTCTCTTTAAAGTTGGATTTTAAAGAAAAAAAATTGGGCAATCTATTTAGGCCTAGAGAAGTACACATTTATAATTTTGTAAAGATTGCACAAACCATTTTAATTTTACAGCTGTTGCCGAAGTGGTAACCTCCCATAAGTAAAGCATGGATAAGCGCAGTGAGAAGAGCATTGCTGTGAAGCGCGTGTTAGAGTAAAATATTTTATTTATTATTTAAAAACAATAGAATTTCACCTGTGTGGTGCTGCGATCTAGAACTCATAAGAAAGGTTTAAAGTAGCCATTAGAGTAGTTTTTGAAATATTCACGGAGTTTTTATGTCTCTAAACAGGGGGAACTTTAGGTGTTGCCGACCCGGCAACACTGCGCCGGAAAGGGTTAAGGAGTGGAATATATGTTTTAAAAAAAGAATCGCAAAGGGTGCAAAGTTAAGGAAGCAAATATTAATAATTACTATTATTACTAAATTTTGCTTCTTCTATAGCAGGCGGTTATGCCAGAGAAAAATACATTTATTTATCAAGCTTTATTAAGAGTGAATTTTCCGAATTAAAATAATTATTAGGAATTAATTTACTATTCGATAGTACCAAACCAATATAAGTACTGTAATAGCTTTTAATAAATTCGTGAAAACTTGCATCCGTTGCACTACACTGCGTTTTTATTAATCAATATTTAACTAAGAGGCTAAATGTTGATTCAACACTAAATGTTTTAGTATTGAAACTTCAACGTTGTAGCTATATTTCGGCAAAAATCAATCTATATCTGGTTGAGCTACATATATATATTATTCTTATAAATTTGTAAATAGCATAGTGAAAATCCAATAAATAACAATAGACAATATTACGACATTATTGCTTTTCTATCAGGATTACATTACTTGTAAAACTACTACGTTAACTACTAAGTACCTTATTAGTTACCTTACCTTCTTTATCTTAGTACTAGGTATGAAGGTAAAGAAAATATGTCAGTAAACAATTTAGAAAACGTTCATTTACAAGGGATAAATTTAAAAGATATGGCTATTAGACTCTGTTTCCTCATTCAGACTTAAAATATTTAAAAAATATCTTAAAGCTTTCAGGGAACAATAATTCTGTAACTAAAATGTTGAGATCATGCGCAGCCACCAGAAGATGAGAACAAATAAATATGAAAATAATGTTTTTCATCCATTCGTTATAAAAGCAAAATTTTATTTTAAAATTATGGCGCAATTTTGGCAATTGTGTATTAAAATTAAATGGTATAATTAATGTGCCACTGCCCTTCATATTCTTAACTTAGATAAATCCAAACTATTATAAATAGGCTTAAATACTGCTACGTAATTTATATGCTCATCTGTTATTTAATTGAGATACGATTTAAGTGAAAGTTTGCATTTAAGGTCGTACATCGCTGTCGGCTTACATTGTAAAAAACGTCTTTGCCCACTTGTGCATAATTAATGCGGTTTAATGAATGCATATAAAATTTTGTTCAACAATTCCTCATTTTTCATTAAGTAAATGGAATTATATTTTAATACGAACTGAATAACATAAGAGAAAGAAATTATACCTTTATATATACTGTATAAATCTGGTGGAAGTATGAAAGTTATCCTTTCCTGCCTGTGTCCTGTGTGTGTCTTACAGAGTTGTAGAAAATAGAAAAAACAACAAAGTTTAGATTTTATTTTTTTCTCTTTAAAAATAAATTCAAAAACATCAAAAACATATGAATACAGTTTCACAATATATGAATTTAAAAACAGAGACATTAATTTCGTAAAAGACAATCCCATGCATAAAAATCTAAATATATGTTTCAGGGTTTTTTTTTTTTTTTTTTTTTTTTTTTTCAAAATACATTTTTGAAAAATATTTTTGTACATTTCTTACAAAATCTATTACGTCAAAACATCTTCGATTTTTTAAATTTGAATAACTAAAAAAAGGATTTCAACTATAATATTTCAGAAGAATATATTAATTTTTCTCTGTGATTTTTCGAATGTTTCAATAAATTATTTAAAAATTTGTTCCTGTTAGAAAATACTGAAAATGGTTTTTTATTAGAGGGACTAAAAAGGTTTGAAAGATGAAAATTCACTGAACTTTAATCATGGATGACAGGGCCTGTAAGTAATTGAAAATATTTATTCTTTAACTGTTTATTTATGTATCATTTATGAAAAAAAATTACTTAAAATGTGTAAAATAATACTAAAGCTTTAATACTGTCTTGAAAAATTAGTTTTTCTACAATTTTTGTGCAGCTTGCATATTTTTGAGACGTTATTTTTACTCTATACGCGTTATTACGCTGTCTCCTAACTATACGTAAAGCGAAAAAAAATTATGAATACCTAATAAAAAAAAATCATTATATATTTTTTTATAACTTAAAAAATGATTCTTTCGTTTCTTTTCTGTGTGATTTCTAGCGAATTTAATTTCCTTTATTCAAAAAATTAAACATGTAAATATGTTTACTTGTTCAGAAGTTACCTTGAGAAAACTGTGGAACAGAAATTAATTCGAGTTTTGTTTTTCTCATTTCTATTCACGGCTCATAGTTTACAGAAAGTAGAACTGTAATTTTAAAACTTATCAAAGCAAATGTACGACATTCTCAAATGTTGAAACACTATGAAAATATTAAAACCAAAAAATACTTTTTTTATCATTTGAAACATTTTTGGTCGCCTTAATTTTTTTCATCTTCATGTTAAATGTAAAGAAACGTTTGCTAATATTTCTAGAAAACTTCACTTATGTTTCTATAAACATTTTGGATGAGTTAAATAAAATACTCGCAGTAAATAAATTTATGTATGCTATCAATTTGCTGCAACTATGAACGTAGCTATTATTTTGCATGTTACATAGAATTTAAAAAATTCTACATAATTTTTCTAAAATAAAACTTTTCTCTTAAAAACCGAATTTTTTACCTAATTGAATCGGTAATATGCTCGGATTAAACAAGGAAAAATTTATTCTAAAAATTTATTGGTGTTCTTTTACTTCTTTATGGTTCACACCCGTTTAAATTTATATTTTCCCATATCAATATTGTTGGATTTTACATACAAAGAAATTTCGTCGAGTAAACGAGAATCTGGGCCACCAAAACGTTATGCATAGTCATCGGAAAAAAGCAGAAGAGTAGCTTCGAATTGTCATGAAAATATTAAATAATCAATTATTTAACTTATTTGTATGAAATAGCATTACCCTTTTTGTATACATCTTTCGTTGTATACAAAGATAATCACAGATCTACTGCAAATATATTGTTTGATAGTTGATTTTAGATATTTTGGTCCCTGGTTTTACTTGCATTCCTATTCAATTTTTATTTATTTATACAAAATTTTTAAATTCAGAAGATTTTTATAGTAGAATTTCAACATACCTATGACATATTAATCAAATTCCTTTTCTTTGAAATTAAAAGTTACAGAATTTGTAATTGTTTATTGCAAGGTATGGTAACTTTAAGTTTTTAAGAAACAGTAAAATAGCAATGAAATCATTAAAAAAACCTTCATCATCAAAAACCTGCCACACGCATCAGAATATTTATGATATATAAAGCGTAGTGCAAGTTGTACGGCAATTAGTTAATTGCCAATAGGTAACTACATTGAATTCTTATATTTCACTTAACGTCGATGATTTGATGGATGACCTCAGATAGCTGACTTGCGTTTGAAGTGTTCATGAATTTCTTCCGAGTTACGATAGAGCAAGTTTTTCTTTCCTTTTTCTTATTTTATTCTTCGAGTTTATCGTCAGACATGATAAAGTATGAACAAAATTCATTTCTGTAAAAAGATTACCTTGGAGAATACATTCAGGGTTCGTAAAGAAATTTCATGGTCAAGAAATATTTTGGTACCAGTATTTTCTTATAGAAAATGTTTGATTAAATTAGGTGAAATATTGCGTGTTTGAACTAAATTTATTATTCGATAAAAAATAAATAAATAAATAAATAAAAAATACTGGTATTTCACTTGGAAAATAAAGGTACCCGTGCGAATCATTATATGAGCCAGAAATCCCATAGATTATCTTTTACACTCAGTCTGACTTTGGAACAAAGAGCTACGTATGTATTAATATATAATGCGGAAGCTTCTTAGGACAAAATCTCACGTATAAAGAATAATATAAAGCATATATGTTAAAGGCACTATATAGTGTGGGAAATTAGAAGCAACAAAAGATACCATAAATAATCAACTTTAAATGTCCAGCAATAAAATTGTTATTTTGGATTGAAATTCAAAATATTTCAGATGTAAATTTAACATTTTGTGTCATATGCTATATTCAGGGCGATATGCATTCATCTTTAATCTGTCACTAATAATAAAACAAAATAGCAACTACCTACCCGTTTTACAAACCCAGAACCTTTTCTTCCATGCCGTAAAAAAATTATATTAAAATTGTACAAACGGCAAAATACTCCTATTCACTCTTCTTTAAAATCATCATGTAAAATTTAACTGCTAACAATCAACTAATTAATAATGTCTAATCACAAGCCAGAAACATTTGGGTTGTGTCAAGTTTTTTTAGCTTTTGGTAGTTGATTCTTATGCATTCTGTAGCGCTATATTAGAAAATGATCTTCAGTTTTAATTACCACGTCTGTTTTTTTTTTTTTTTTTTTTTTTTTTTTTTTCGCAAATCGTAAATTAGAAACTTAAAGAGTCAAAAAATAGCAAAAATTTGATATTATAAAATTGATATGACGTTTGCGTTTTCTAGCTTTTGACAATTGAATATTATGTATTTTGTATATTTCAATTCGAAAATGACATTATTTTTTGCCATCACTTTATGGGCTTTTGGAAATCAACAAATCATAAACGTTCTTAAAATTCGAAATATTGCAAAAGTACAATACTACAAAATAGATGTAAAGTGTTTTTCATGATAATTAATTCATCTTTTAGCTTGTACTATATATTTTTACAGCTAAACGTGTAACGAATTGCGTTTTTGAAATCTTTTCAGTTTCATTCTATGTATAGAATTTTGTTTAAACCGGCCAGATTCTCGATTTTTTTCTCTTTTTAATTTTAAAATTTACGACTTGAAAAAATTTCTGTCATAATGATTAAAAATGAAAATCATTTTGGATTCAGCGCCAAAAGCACATAAAAAATTACATAAGTCCAAAAACAAAACCATCGCAGTTGTTGTGTAATTAATGCCATGCGTAAAAATACGATAAAAGTCATAAATAAAAAAAAAAAATCCGTTAAATTTACGGCAAAAACTGTTGGCAGCAATGTTGCCAGCAGTTTTTGTCGTAAAAATTGCTGTAAAGTTAGATAAAAAAATTTTTTATTACATCTAATTTTGCTGCAATTTTTTACGGTAAAAACTGCTGGCAACATTGTTACACCGTAAATATAACGATTTTTTTTTTCTTTTTCACAGTGTAGGTAAAAATGCACCAAACTGGTTTTTTTAAGACTAGCAGGTAATTTTTACATAAATTTGGATTTTTTTAGTTGATTTTTATTTTGAATGGAAACCTGAACTCATTCATTCAAATAGTTTAGAAATTATGAAACTTTAAAATTTCTGAATCTCAATTTTCAAACTTTGTATTCACATATCTGAAACTTTTGGAAATCAATTTCTATTAAAACATTCGTTGCTTCCAATTCATTTTTAATTTCATTTTGTAATTTTCGGTAACTTCCGAAATTAAAATTATACTAAAGCTTTTATATGAATTATATTCGCATCATAAATTTATTGAGCGAGACACGGAAAGTAAAATTGCGCATATATGTCAATCTAATACAGGTCAGAAGTATATATATATTTAAAAAATTGTGAACAGAACTAATACATTTGATACAACCCAATGATAAAATTTTTTTTCATTAAAGAAACACTATTTTAACTTTATAATACTACGATTTTGGATACCAGTATTTTCGAACGGAAAAATGTGACTTATTTTATCAGAGATTTTCATGAATTAAATATGGCTATGCAAACCTTTCGAAACAAACGGTGGCAAACAAGCTAGCATTTAGTAATAATGCGACTTACACAACAAGTGCTCACAGAAATACCCATACGAGGATTGGGTCTAGAATTGGCATATAATGTTCTCTCTCTCTCTCTCTCTCTCTCTGTTTTTTTTTCTGTTTTTTTTTTGTACAGTTTTAAATTTTGAAAACTGTAACAGAATCTGATTTTATGTTTATGAATATCATACATATATTTTTTCTATTGCTCATAATTAAAGATTAGATATGAGAATTTTGCAGCAGAAGAAGAATTTATTAATCTCAATGATATCGGGGAACGTAACTAAAACACAGAATTATGTGGTGCTCTAATTAAATTTCGCACGAGAATAATTTTTAAGAAATCAAACATATTATTGATTATTTTGAACATCTTAATTTGAGTGGCTCTTATATACTTTCAAGTAAGTTTTATGTATTTTTCATGTTATGTTCTGAGATGAGGCCTAACACTTAACTACAGGCTGGAAGGAGGAGGGAGCAGCAATATTTTGGTAGCGGTTGGTTGTTTAAAATATTTTAAATTTCAAGGCGCATAAAACCTGGATTCATTTATTAACCCTTTAACGTTCATTGGTTTCGCCACGAAACCACAAAATTTTAATTCCGATATGCAACCTGACACCGGTATTTTTATTTAAAAATATCCCTTTTATTATACATGTGAAAAATCACGTTTTCTTATTTAGAAATATATTTGTTCTTAATTACCATTTATTTCGGCATCTTAGCAATGAAAATGCTATGATCGTTAAAGGGTTAAAGGAATGCATATATTATTAGAGATATGGACACAATTAATACAATACATTCAACAAGAGTGCAAAACTAGCAGGACAAAGGCTTGAACATGATTCCACAGCGCACTGTATTGCTGCTTTAGGCCACTAAGCTGTCCTGGCGATGCCCTAGGCTAGATGTGTTGGTCAGGGTAGCTTCATTTTTCACTTCTATTGGGTCTAATATATTAATTGTGTCTCCATCTGTAATAATAAGTGTGTACTTTTAATTAGAAACTATAGTTATTACGTTAAAATATGGTTTTAATTATTTTGTTTCATGTAAGATTACTGATAGGTAGAATAAAAATTTTATATTAATTTGTATTTAATTATGTTAATAATGCATGAAAAAGAAAAAAAAAATGAAAATGGCCTTAAGTGAGGAATTCCTTAGTCGTGATGTTCAAAAGTAATAGAAGAAACTTTAAGAGGTGATAAAATTCCAACTACGGAATAAACTATGGAAAACATTATGAAAAGTATTGTAGGATGTTTCTAAAATTGGAGAAAGGCAGTTTTTTTTTCTGATTATGCTTATTCTATTGTTGATTATTTTAGATAGATTTTTAAGCGTATTAGGGATAAAGATGAAAAAAAGTACTAGATACTTAATAATAACAAACAAATAACAACAAAAAAGTATTTAATTACTATCAAACTAGAAGATAGCCCGTCAAAATGACGTGTTTGCATTTTTAAAAGGCCCAGAAGCAGAATTTTTCCTGTAATCTGCAATGCAAGCAGAAACTTTAAAAAAAGTCTGCAGAACTTAAGGACAAATGTCCTCTTTCTGAATGTAGAGATGACCGGATGGAATGTGCCCCCCCCCCCGCCCTAGGAAAACTTAAGATTGTGTTTTCAATGGTCAAAAAGTGCAATCTCTCCCTCCCGGAACTCTATAATGTACCCTCAGAACCACGAATGTCCCTTCCAGAGAAATGTGTCTGAATTCAACACTGCTCTTGCCAGTCTCTCGCATTGCATTACATGCAATCAAAGATCCCAAACATTAGTGATTAACATAAACGAAAAGTAATTTTAAAAAAAGTTACTTATATCCTTAGAATTTTTAACACCATCATACATAATCCAAAAAGGAAAGAAAATTCACTCCGGCACTATGTGAAAAAACACTAATTTTGCCAAATTTTGCACTAATTTTGCACTTTTTTGCACTAATAGTGCAAAAAAGAAAAAAACCCCAATCTTTTGCAAAAATTTGCAGATTTTTTGCGATGTTTTGGAGAAATGTTTTGGAATTCTGCCTCTCTTTCGCGCCGAACTTGTTGGGATGAGGCATTTGCAGCCCGAATTCTATCACGCGACTCCTGGCTTTGCCACGCTAACCACCTTGCTTGCCGTGCATTATTCAAGCGTCGTCTTCTTGCAATAGGACTTTCGTCTACGTTCATTGCATTAAAAAATAACATAACGATATAAAATATATTTTATAACCAATACTTAATAGAAAACACTTTACACTATCGAAAACAAATGTCAACACAGTGAAGAGTAAATATCCACACGTGAAACGTGATGTGACAAAGGAGTCATTCTCAAGAATCATTCACGGCAGAAAAAAAAGTTAAAGCAACCCGGATATAAAAAATTTAACAATATTGCATTAAAACACACCTTCGCTTTCCTTAAATAAACAGTTTTAATTAAATATTGTTTTTGAAATCCTGAAAAGATTTCAAAGTACATTAAAATGTAATGACGTCATTTACAGCTCCTACTGTAAATCTGACCAATGAGAACGCTCCATTACGACTGTGGAATGTTTTCATTGGTCAGGAAATAGATAGCCTTTAAAATTGGAGGTAACTTTTCACAATATTTTTCATAGGTTTGGAATTTGTCATTTTTGAATGGCAACAGCATTAACTTGCTTAAATCGTTTATTTATCTCGTAATTGCTGATTGTTTTATTTAGAACTTAAACATTATAATTAGATAGTTTTTGTAGGTTTTAAAGAAAATGAGTGATGAATAAATTTTTTACATGTATATTTCCGTTAGTTGAACGATTAAAATATTTGTGAACAGCTCGGAATACCTAAGCCTAACGTGGACGCCGAATCGCAATAAGTTTCTTTTTCTCATGGATCGGTGAACCCCGGAAACGTTATACACGGAGGGGTTTTATATATATAATGTGCTAAAAAGAGTATGTTTCTTATTACAAATAAGCCAATTTCTCTCATATTATCTCAGTAGGAATAAAATGATAGAGATTTTTCAATGGTAAATAATCCTATATCTTAATTTTTAAGAGTAATAGAATTTTACTATTTCATTTTAGCAACTTTTATGAAAAATAAGTAAGGATGGAATGGACAAAAGAACATTTTAGTATTATTTCTTTATTATTACTATTATAATTTTAATGTTATTAAAAATCATATTTTCCATACTAATCAAGAATCTTTAAACTAATTCAAAAGTTTTTCGAATCTGCGAATTCAGAATTGTGTAAAAGATAATTTGATTCCCCATGCAATAAATAATTAATTGAAGGAAAATAATGATTTTAATGCATCAAAATTTTGAAGGAATTCATAAATATTAAGAAATCAAATCTGTTAACCTTCCTACCCTGTTCAAATTTTACTCAATCGTGATAAAAACATTTCACACCAGAATTGCTATTAATAAACATTTTAATGTGTTTAATTGGCTTAATTCTCCGAATCTGTTACTAAACTTTTTTTATGAAAAAAGTTCTGGTGCGAATCGTATAAAATAAATTATAGGTATGAGTCGATTCGACCCTTTCAGTGTAGGAAGGTTAAGTGCAACATCAAAATTGCCAAATTTTGCAAAGACTATCAATTCATTTTACAACAGAAATACAATATTTTGTCCATATTTTATTTATTTAACCCTTTGTTGCATAGGCTTAACACCAAAAAATTTATTGCTTAAGTGTTGAAATTGATGACTGACACAGGAATTTGAAAACAGCTTTATTTGTAAACAAGAAAAAGCTATTTTACAGGAATTTAATAAACCGAATTTTTTTAAACCAAAATTCCGGTGCCAATGTGGTATTTGGGAATTAAATTCATTAGCATTTGGGAATGAATTTTTGTCCACTGTAGTGGACAGTATGCAAAAAAGGTTTAAAAACTTTAGAAACAACTAATAACGGTGCACTGATGACCCCATGTAACATTTGTTGTTTTAGAACAACTTAAACATTTACAAAAGATTGCTTTGAAACTTTTAACTGCGATGGTGATTGTCTCGGTGAGGATTTATTTAAATAATCTTAATGCAAAAACACGATTTGATTAAAATTTCTTCTTTTTTATACATTTTCTTATTTGTTTCTCTATTTACATCACATTCTTCAGTACATAAAATGACAATCTTTTTACAGATGATCCAGATGACGACAAAAATACGCTGAGAGCCCCTCACTATTTGCGTGTTATGGAGTCACCGGGAGTTGAACCTGACACTTCCACTATGACAGAAAAATCCTGAACGCTCTCGCGTTTTTGGAACCGTTCTTGTTAAGCTTAAAAATAAAAAAAATAAACACTGTTTTCTAAAGTTTTGCAGCCGGGTTTTAATTAATCCAACGTTGTCTAATTGCAAATATTTTAAATAATTTTTTAAACATATTAAAAAATACCCGGTTTCATGAGTATTTTCCCCACAAACTCTGCTCAATTATACCAGTTCCATTCCTTTTTACATATTTTTGAATTGTAAATGAGTTTATGAATAAGCAGAAGTAGAAGGGCTGCGAATTCCTATGTTCTATTTATTTAAAGCAAAATAGCGGTATCCTTAATTCCACCCTACCTTTTCTGGATGCACCAGTGATTGTTTTATAGCCTAATAAAGACCGTTAGTAAGAAATATGTACTTTCGACTGCATAAATGAAATAAAATTAAAATAATTAAGAAGACATTCGTGGAGACAAATGTATTGTCACAAAATTTTAATTTTTACAATCAGTCTTTTATAACTTATTTTCAGTTATTTTTTTAATATAAGTAAATATTGGTATGCCAAAATATAAAAAGAAAACGAGCCTCTTTTAGAATAAATAAAGTAGACTGTACAGTAAAACCTGTAAATAACGGACACCTCTGGAGCATGGAAAGTGTCCGCCCCACCAGTGGCCGAGAGGTTCAGACCTCTCAACTGGTAGACGACAGGTGCTGGGTTCGAACCCAATCGCGGCTGTCGGCCTAACCGTTCGGAGTTTTCGTGGTTTTCTTCGAACCTTGCGTAAATACGGGTTAGGTTCCCTTAGAAAGACCCCCACGAAGGGCACTACCCCCTGGTCCTATATCCCTAGTGTAGATAATCGGACGACAAAAATAAACGAAACCAAACCATGGAAAGTGTCCGCTATTCGAAGGTGTCCACTATTGGGGAAAACCTTAGAGACTCAAAAATTGATATGAAAAGCTTAAAGTTTCATCAATTGACTTTTATATAGCTTAAAACTTTTATCATATGATTAATCAGAAATTAAAATAATGTTTTTAAGCAATGAAACTGAAAAAGAATTACGAGTACCTTTTATCCAGTGTTTATTACATTCTTAGAAAAAAAATCTGCTACAAAAACTTGTTTTAGCTTGCGATTACATGTAATTTGCTTTTCCTTGTGAAGTTTCAATTCTGTCACTAGTTTTAATCCTTCTGAATCATCTTTTATATATATATATATATATAAACATTAATTATTCTATTTTGCTGCTTTTTCAAAACTCTTGATATTGCAGAAAACGTCTGCAGTTTCAATATCGTTTAATCTTTACTAATTGTCAGTTTTTATCGAAATTCTGAAGGAATACAATCGCATACATCAATTGATACTTCTGCAGAAGATAACTTATCAATAATAATGAAAATTTTGGCTGTTTCTTCACTTTTGATACATTTCATTAATTCACTTATTTCGTTTAATTCTTCATTTTGGTCGGAAGTGTGTGTTTCATTTTCCTTTTATATAAATTCTACCTTTCTGAAACATTGTCTTACGCTTTCCGGTTTTATGTTTTTTACAGCTGAGGAAATCCCAATTGGAGTATCGGGCAGTGTTCTCGCTGTCGCTCGCCAATGCTCCAAATTGCGACTAAATTCTTCATTTGACGAGTAAACAAGCCATTAGATTCGCCAAATTGCTAGTGCTCAAACTTTGCTTTTTCTTTCATTTCTTTTTCGTTTTAATGCATATGCATATATATATATATTTAATATATTTGTAGCGGATAACTGAAATTAGATTAATAAAAATCGTTGTCGCAGTTATAAAAACTTAGGTTATTTTAGAACGTATTATAAAAAGGGGGGTACATTAAAGGATTAAAGATTATTTTTTTAGTGCTACACGGCGAATGTATTTTGCTAATGCTTTTTTCATTTGGCGAATGTTTTTTATTTTTAATTAGCCAAATTACTAACGTTAGTAAAATGTCAGCGAGAACACTGGTATCGGGAGCATTAACTAATTTTATGCACTTCTCAGGTGTATTCGTGAAATCTAGCTTTAAAAGAAAGTTGCAAGGTGAAAGCTTTTTGTACCAAGTTTTAAAATTGTGTATTACGCTTTGAACAAATGGCTATCATACTGAAGTTGTGTTAGGGGAAAAACACAATTTTAACAGTGCCGAATTTTAATGTTTTGGATGAGAACTCGAATCGTCCAAAAGCAAGTTGTTTATACATCTTATATCATAAAAAAAATTAACTATTAGATCTTTAAAGGACTGATCATCCTCGCTTTCTGTTTCGACTTCTACACAATATGAAATTTATTAAATTGAATGTTCTTCGAAATGTCCCTCCCGGGCCACCCCACGAATCTAACACTGGACGTAGGAGGGGGATCTTCCCCATCCCCCCCCCCTACATTTATCTGTGATCACAAAATTTTCGAAACATTGCCCTGATAAATTTTGAGGCGTTTTTTACTTTTCTTCCATTTTTTTTTTTTTCTCGTTAAAAATAATTTTTATCCTTCATCGCTAAAATTATGGTCTGCTATTTCGAATGTCCGTTATTCGGAGGTTAAACATACAAAAAATAAGATTTTGGGAGTGAGGATTGGAAAATTGTCCGTTAAATAGAGGTGTCTGCTATTCGGGAGTGTCCGTTATGGAGGTTTTACTGTATTATAGACTTTTGTTTTCTGTTGGAAATGGGAAGTCACTCACAAAGAAATATCCGATAGACCGGAAAGCGGCAACACAGACAATCACTTCTTTTATCAAGTTCACGGCTGAAATTCTAGAATCAGTTAAATCTCTATTCGCATGTTTCCATACCTTCGGGTAAAGAAAATCATAACAACAAACCTATGAGTCAATTGCTAAAATCGGGTTTTCAGGTACCTTCCACCAAGATAAGATTCAACAGATTGCGTTTTAATATGCGAATCGACTTTTAAGTAATTCTTGAATTTTACATTTTAACCTTGACGAGGTGACGAACTCACTTTATTAGGTGAATGTATTAATGATACAAGCGTTGCGCAACAAATTGGTGATTTTCACCTCTAAATTTTAATAGTACTCTTCACCTTTATAAATTAAACAAAATCTGACATTAAATAAGATTTAGAATGCTATTAAAATTTAATGGTAGCAATCGGCCATTCATTATGCAGTGCTGACATTATTGTTGTATGTGCTGCCGCTTCCCAGTCTAAGAGTTATCCGTAGAATTTAACTGATTATTAAAATAAAACATAAAGTAAGCCTTTCTAATTTTTAAGGTATGAAACATGATTGAAGCTTTCATCTCTAGTTAAAATAGTAACTCGCGGAATATGTACGTACTATAGTCCGTGATATATATACTGTGTATAATAGTCACAGTATATATGTACATTAGTTACTTTTTTAAGTTTTTTTCTTTATTTCTATTAAAATTTCGTTTTCTTGTGACACCAGCTTCGGAATTAATTTTCTTCAAATTTTGAAAAAATTGAATCCGAATTCTTAATTGCTTTTCTTGCCTTGAAATTATCATTCTTCCTTTAACTTAAATATAAAACTTGTTTCAAAGAAAGTTTTTTTGTTTTTTAAACGCAAAGATTGATGTCTTTTTTCTACCTTTTCTCGATATTTTCTTATTGAATTATTATCCTTAACATAAGAGATTTGTGTACAGTCTAATGGAACAGTTTTTAACTGCATATAATAGCATAGATAAGCATATTAAATTGTATATTAAAAGCCCTCGCATTATATGCTATATTTATGAAAGCCATGTTCATGCCATATTCCTTTTTATTTATTTTTGGAATGATTAGGTCAAACAGAAACAATGATTTTAATATGGCTTGTGTCCAGACCGGAACTAAAAATGTAGCTCCGTACAGACCTCGCAAGAAAGAAACCAATTAGGAATAAAAAAAATTCGCTAGGCTCGGCCATGCCGAGTCTTCAGAAAAAAGTAACGTCTATGGCCTGTCTTATCCCGGCCTCAGAATACAGATCTTTTTTAATGGTCACCGGGAAGATAAAAGGCCTCAATTTGAAAGTCTCAAAGTTTATGAAAAACTCTTCATTGACATGTTAGAAAAAGCATTGTTTTAAATAACTGGCGGACATTTAAATGTATTTAAATGTAATCTATTGTTTCGATAATTATGAATCACTCTGTATAGACTTATAGCTGAAAATAGATTTTAACCTCCTCAGTCCTGAGACAAATTTTACGTTGCGCTACAAAAATTAGTTTAAAATTATTATAAAGCATCTTCAACGATACATCAGTCTATACATTGATGCTTCTAACATGCACACATCTACTAAAGAAGTCTAGATGGGGTAGTCTAGAATTTAAAGGGTGTTTTTTAAGGGTGTATTTTTGTCGCCTCCCGGCGACATCAGGACTGAGGAAGATAATCTCTGTTTTAAATTGTAGTAGTCGATAAATCATGTCATTCTATAGCTGGAAAATCTTCCGACTAAATGTATGACTATTTTGAAATAATAATCATTGCTTCATTTAATCATAAATTTTGGTCATTTAATAAAGCCAATATATCTATTCTTGGTACGGTTTTGATACATGCAAATTTAAAAAGCACTTAAAAATTTATTAGAAGCCAATCTTTGTTTGAAATTTCATGATTTTTTAAAAAATAAGTTACATCATTTTTTAAACAAATAATTTTAATATTTTTTAAATTATGTCTGAAAAATCCTCAAACTAAACTGATATTATAACTTCTTCTTTATTTGAAAGAAAAGAAAGTGAAATCCGATGAATAATGTTTCGAGTTATACCGATTTTAAATTATCTTACTTCAAAAAAAAAAAAAAAAAAAAAAAAAAAAAAATCTAGTTATTTAAAAAAAACTTTATGAGAGCTTTACGTGATTTTATTTGCAAATTATCATGCGACAAAAATTTTTTAGTTAATCAAGTAAAAAAAAAAAAAAGTAAAATTCTAACTAAATAAATATTTTTTTGCATGTTTCCTGGAACTTTTAAAGTAGCATTGTTTCTTTAATTCCACATATTTCAATTTATGTCTAATCCCTTAAAACCAGATGAATTATTTAAACGGCCATAACTCTGTGAGTTTTGAAGATATGAAGATGAAAATTTTTGTGTTTAATTCAGGAATGGGTAAAGGAAGTTTTCTAATTGGAATTTTTAACCTACGGGGGTAATATAAAAATTACATTTTCGTATTTTTCAAATTTCAGTTCCCCCCCTCCCCCCATGAAATTGCTTATTATGCCATAATATTTTGCACCTATTTTATGAAGGTTTGCAATTAGAAGTATGGGTCTAGGAGCAATAATTAAGGAAGTAGTCTTTTGTTTCGAAATTTATGAATCACTCTGTATAGACTTATAGCTGAGAAAATAGATTATAATCTTTGTTTTAAATTACAGTTGTCCACAAATCATGCCATACTATAGCTGCGAAATCTTCCGTGTAAAAGAAGGACTATTTTCAAATAATAATCATTGCTTCATTTAATCAGAATATTGATAATTTAATAAAGCTAATATATCTATCCTTGGTGCTCTAAATTAAGAACGTTTTGCAATTATAGTCTTGTAGGAGTTTTACTATTTTAATCCAAGATATAGTGTATTTTCAGGGTTTTTTTTTTTTTTCGAAACTCAACGCTCAATATTTATTTATTAAAAAAAATATGATAATGTTTCTCTAGCTTTGTTTGGAGTCATAATAATGATACGATATAAAATACGATATTAATAACATAATGTCATCTTCAATATTCTCTTCATTTGGGGCGACAATCACGATCTGTTGAATCTGAAGAGTTTCTTTCTCAAGTAGCTCGCTTTAAAATTAGAATTGCTTGTAGCTAGATTTTGCCAAAGAAATTTCTTCTCTTCATTTTTCAGCCGGTGCCATCTTTTGTAAGTAACTCATGCAATGTTAAAATATTTTTTTTTAAATTTAGTATCACATCTTAAGGCACACTAATATCATATGCATTTATTTATTGATCGTGGTGCGTACTTTTCAGTGGCATCGACGTTTCCTCGTTTAACATGAGCATGATTTTGAAAATGTTTACAAAGAAATAAATTAGTGAAATAAAAAGAGCTACTATGCCGATTATAAAACACAGTAGACAACCTGAAATTATAGCGATAACCAGTGACACGAAAGCTATTCAGAAACAAAGATACAGGGTGATTCCAAATTTTTTTTACAATAATGAGGGGTGATAGTACACCTCAAGACAAACAATATTAAATAGGAGACCAAGGGTCCCAAACGTTTTCCAAAGGAGATAGCCGCCATTAAAGTTTAGGGACCAAAATTTCAAATAAACATAAAAAACAGAAAAATCGGTCGATTGATTTGCGGTTTTCACTAAAATTATTCTTTATGTCGGCATTTTCTTGAAATTAAATTATAAAGATAAATTTCAAAAAATGCCGATAGAGGGCACTTTAGACTTTGGAGTAACGAAAAACTATTTTTTGCATCTCATTAAATGTTTTCGTAAGCTTAGACACAAACTTAAATTTTGAGCTCAAAATCTGAAAGTGGGATGGGTTAAGTAGCACAAACTGAACTCTGTTCAGAGAGTTCAAATTTCAAATGATTATAAAAACGGAAAAATTCGTTCATTGATTTGCGGTTTTCACTAAAACTATTCTTTATGTCGGCATTTTCTTAAAAATAAATTATAAAGATAATTTTCAAAAAATGCCGATAGAGGGCGCTTTAGACTTTGGAGTAACGAACAACTCTTTTTTGGCGTTATTTTTTGCATGTTATTGAATGCTTTCGTAATCTTAGACTTAAACTTAAATTTTGAGCTCAAAATCTGAATAGTTGGGAGTAGTTAAGTAGACAAACTGAACTGTGTTCAGAGGGTTCAAATTTCAAATGATTATAAAAAACGGAAAAATTGGTCGATTCGTTTGCGGTTTTTGCTAAAACTAATTTTTAAATGAGCATTTTCTTCAAAATAAATTTTAAAGATAAATTTCACAAAATGCCAATAGAGGGCGACTTAGGCATTGCAGTAGCGTACAACTATTTTTAGCTGTTATATTTTTTAATCTCATTAAATGCTTTCAAATGCATAAACTTAAATTGTAGGCTCAAATTCTGAATCGTTGGGAGTGTTTAAAAGAAAGAAGTAGCGAAAAATTGAATTATGTTCTAGGAGGGGGGAGTGTAAAATTTCAACTCCTGAAGACACTTGAATTTGCGCTACTTAACTACTCCTAATTATTTAAATTTTGAACTCAAAATTTAAGTTTAAATGTAGGCTTCCGAAAACATTTAATAAGTTTTTGCAAGCATTTAATTAGAACAAAAAAATAATGGTTAAAATTAATTGTTGGTTACTTTGAAGTTTAAGGCGCCCTCTAATGGATTTTTTTTTTTTTTTTAGTTTATCTTTAAAATTTACTTTCAAGAAGATACTGACTTAAAGAATAGTTTTATTTTAAACCGCAAACGAATCGAATTTTTATTTTCCATTTTCTATATTTATTTTAAATTTGAACCCCCCCCCCCCCCTCCCTGAAACATAGTTCAATTTGTGCTACTTAACTACTCCCTACTATTCAGATTTTGAGCTCAAAATTTAAGCTTAAATCTAAGCTTCCGAAAACATTTAATGAGATGCAAAATATAACGGCAAAAAATAGTTGTTCGTTACTCCAAAGTCTAAAGCGCCCTCTATCGACATTTTTCGAAATGTATCTTCAGAATTTATTTTTAAGAAAATACCGACATAAAGAGTAGTTTTAATGAAAACCGCAAATCAATGAGCCAATTTTTCCGTTTTTTATAATCTTTTGAAATTTGAACCTTCTGAACACAGTTCAGTTTGTGCTACTTAACCACTCCCACTTTCAGAGTTTGAGTTCAAAATTTAAGTTTGAGTCTAAGCTTACGAAAACATTTAAGGAGAGGCAAAAAATACCGGCAAAATTAGTTGTTCGTTACTCCAAAGTCTAAAGCGCTCACTATCGGCATTTTTAGAAATTTATCTTTATAATTTAATTTCAAGAAAATGCCGACATAAAGAATAATTTTAGTGAAAACCGCAAATCAATCGACCGATTTTTCCGTTTTTTATGTTTATTTGAAATTTTGGTCCCTAAACATTAATGGCGGCTATCTCCTTTGGAAAACGTTTGGGACCCTTGGTTTCCCATTTAATACTGTTTGTCTTGATGTGTACTATCACCCCTCTTTTATTGTAAAAAAAAATTGGAATCACCCTGTATATATATACTAAGTCAAATACATTTAAATTTGCATTAATTAGTGTCGCATATTATTTTTCTTCTTTACACCACATAGCGGCTACACAGTCTGGCAGAGATAACCACGTATTGCAGATTGGGAATGTGTTGTAATCTAAAATTAGCAAAATTGTTAGAAATTAAGAATATGCCTCAAGTATGAATCTAAGACTGCAATGTGTTTGGAATTGCTTAAATATAACAATTTTGTTAAGATCATTTGCATTATTATTCATGATTTTTTCCAGATTTTTTTCCGTATTTAATTTCTTTCTTCGGAACGTAAATTAGGCTGTTTGCATACTGCTGCTTTATTTGTCACTATGCTATTTTTTAGAAAACAATACGATTAATGGGCATCGATAATCCGAAAAAATGCATCATGGGAAAAAATCATAGTGTTGAAGTTCAAAAACTGAAAAAAATCTTAACTGTAATTTTTTTATTGCTGTATAATGGCTAAAAACATTCATCTTACTTTGTGTATCTATCTGTGATATTTTAACAACGGAATTCTTTATGCTTATTTTTAGGATGGCAATATCTCAATAATTATTGTGTATACAAGTTGCGTAACGAAATGTCCGTGATTTCAAATAACAAAACTTTTTGTTGGAACGATTATTATCTCATTTTGAAACCGATCTGTAAGTAAAGAGAAACAACATCTTATTGTATTCGGAAAAATGAGGGTTATTACCCGCGAATAGTAGTTTATTTCGCTTTTAAATATAAGATAAAAAATACATTACTGAACCTCACAATTTTTAAATTAGGAGATTAAAGTATGTCTTAATTGCGATAATAAATAGCATTTTTATTTAATTTTTGAAATAAATTTGATCATTAACGTAATGCAGTTGCTATAAAAAGTTAGAAAAATAGCAATTCCGACTAGGAGCGTGATGAGGTCAAGTTCCCACGGTAAGTCGTTAGATGTAGCATTCGCTGTCTCTTTGAACACATTCGCAGATGAGGAAAAGTACTCATTTTTTATGAACGATTTACAAGTTCTAACTCATTTCCTGTTATTTGTCCACTATCGCCTTAAATATACAGCAACATTTCATCAATTACTTACTAAAGTTAATTGTACAAAACTGCCAATTTCCTTTCTATTTCACCGCTTCTGAAAGAAGAGGATTTTTTTATGAATTAAGAGCTTTTTCTATCTCTAGAAAAAAAATGGACTCCTCTCCCAGAAAATTTCTCTTTTGAACCAATTGCAACAGCTGTACAATACGTGATAACTTAATTCAGAAGAAGCGATACAGTTGACAAGAGTTAGGGGAAAAATGATGCATCCTTTAGAAAGAAACTTTTGGGAATTTTTTATGCATTTTATTAATAGATATTTCACCGTGAGGAAGTGTCTTGCGGGAAATTTATGTTTTCTCTTTTTTCTTTTCTTTTTTTTTTTATCTATCTGTTCAGCTATGAAACCTGGTATTATACAGATTAGTGTTTTTCTCTTACATTTAATCGTCACGTTCTAAAGAACATGAAATAAAAAGTGCATTTTAAAAATTTTTTTCATAATTTTCTTTTTTGATGTGTGTCATCTTATTCAAGAGAAAAAAAATACGTTAAATAAATTAATAAATTTAATTATTAAATGATCGAATATCGATTGTTTTATGGAGAAAACTATTTAAAATGACATTAGCATATTGTGAGTGGAGTTTAGCATTTAAGACTTTTTTTTGCTAAAAATAGATTTTATTACTTTTTATGTAACGTAGAATGTATTTGCTAAATACCCAATATTATTCTGTGCGACTTTTAAATTTCTACGTACTTCGGTCTTAATGTTTATGACTATAGATTAGTTAGGTAAATTTTTCTAAAAAAAGAAAAAAAAAAAAAAGTGCATAACTTTGGAGCAGTGCTTTGCATTCATCTCAAATACAAATGAATTTCAAAAATATTTATTGAATTATCTAGAAAATGTTAGAAAAAAGGTAATATATTCCAGTATATCTTCAGTAGCATAATATATAAAGTCATATTTGAATATAGTTTTAAAGAAGCAAATAATTTATAGAAGCACACGAAGTTGCAACACTCTACACTGTAAAAAAGATGTGTCAAGTTAAAAATTTTTTTAGAAAATTTGAGTTCCTAAAACATTTAGTGCAACGTCAACAACATGAAACATTCATGTTAAAATGGCAAAATGCCATGGCAAAAATTCATGTAACAGATGTACATTTTCACTATAAATAATAAAATCTGTAAGGTTATTAAGAACTGTTTGGGAAACTGAGGTGACTAGAACATTTTATGTTACTGCAACCCGGTTTACAGATAAAATTTCAGTAAGATTACTAAAATTAAAGCGGATTCTTTTATAAAGCTAAAGATTTCAGTAACTTTACAGCAACTAATTTTGTAGATTTACATATTTTTTCTGTACAGTATGCAGACAAAATATTATTAAGCTTACAGATTTCTCTAACTATACACCTGTATAAGTATTATTTATTTTTTTTTTCGGTGTAGTGTAAGTAGATTTTATGAAAATTACATATATTTTTAAAAAATAAGTTCTCAAAAAACTGTTTTTGTTTAATAAAAATACTGTCGTTTGTTTGCGAATATAAATATTCTAACTAGGGATGACTAATTCTTGTTTGAAACTATGTGAATTTATTACTATCACAATTATCTGTCTCTGATATTTTAGGTGCGAAATAAAAAATAGAAAAAACTCAACACTTTCACGATAACAGGAGTTGAATTCTATAAAGAAAATTTTATTGCTCTTACCAGTTTTGAAAATAATATAAGGTACCCTGGGGTAATAACGCCACGTTAAGGTTCTACCAATTTTCACGGCTCAGTTTTACATTGTATTTTACAAACAGATATATGATTTGATACAACAACTCATTGACTATCTATATAAAAAAAATAATTTAACAGATATGTACTCATAAAATGTAATGGCGTGATTTCTTGACCAATGCTATTTGGCGTTATTACCCACCTATATGGGTAATAACGCCATGCAAACAAAACTATGAAATAAGATGGAATAATTGCATGTAGATTGCCCAATTCTAAAAATACAAACTCTTCAAACTTAGAAATTGACAAATTGCATTCTAAGCTATTGAAAATATTCAATTTTTTGTGAAAGTGTAAGAAAAATAAAGGTGTGGTGTGGGGGGGGGGGGGATTAGGCAAAAGAATATCAGACCGTGAGCTTTTTTTTTGCTTAAAAAGGACCGCTTAAATAGAATTATTAGAAACTTTGCACAGTTTTAACTGTGTTTATTTGAATCAGTATTTAGGATGTAGCACGGCCACTGTAGGGAATCAACCGGGGTATTAATGCCAAGGATTGGCGTTATCACCCCATTATAGTTATTGCGATGTACATTTTAAATTACAAATTATCTCGAGAGGATATCCAAAATCTTCAAAAACATTTTGAAAGTCCATGAAATGTACTACAAATTTATGTAATTAACAAAGTATTTCCGGACACAAAAAATTGTCTTTACATCACAAAACGTATCTCGCAAATTTTTGATCAAGCGTTAATTTTAGTTGCTTGTAAAAACAATAAGACCTAAAAATGAAACAAATTAACTTGAAGCTGTTTTTTGCGAATTATATGACTCAAAACCCTTCTGCGCAGAGCACATGGGTGTCATTTACCAGATTATTTTATAATTATGCATAATATGAGCACTTGGCGTTATTACCCCGCCTGGCGTTATTACCCCAGGGTACCTTATTTAAAATATTTTCAAATGCATATTTAAAATAAAAGGACGATAAAGGCTTTAATTAGAGTTTTGTTAGGAACAAAAAATTTTTCTATAGAATGTGACTCTTGTGTTACCTATGCTGTCAAAGGCAAATTAAGATGAAATAACATTTTATAAATTTTTAGACTTCAAGTCTTTCGATTAAATTTATTATAGCAAATACTGGATAGTATACAATTACAACACAACGAATAGACAATTCACCTTAATGATACAATCGAACCCTTTAGTTCTGCTGATATGATTCTTATCTAAAAGTTCGTTACCCTCTTTCAGAAAACGTTTTTTTCGTAAAAAAAAGAATTCTTCTATGCTGTCACAGATTATACTTTATCACGATTCCGAAACACAGGGGAATGCCGAGTCATTACATGCCGAAGAAATAAAAATATGGGAAATGCGATAAAAAAAATTTAATGTTGAAAACCAAGGCCAAGAAGTTCACAAAGTGGCAATATCGGAAGAATTTGTTATCTTCATATTTCAACGCTTTCACTAGTTCAAAGTTTAAAATAAAGAGAAAACGCGTCTTTCAAATCAAAATGTTTTCTTTATTGATAGGAAAAAGTTATAAAATGGATAAGGAATAAAAAAACGAATTATTTTGAGCGATATGAAAGTGAATGGATAAGGACTGATTATACTCAAGCAGACATCAATAGATGAAAGAATGTATCAGTAATGAAGAGTTTCAAATCTTTTATATTTTGCCATTGAACTTCGTATCGTAGGGCAAAAACCTGAACGAAAGAGTTCGCTTCTACTAAAAAATTACAATATTTTGACTTGCAGTTTTTATATGTCTGACATATTAAAAGATAATTTTGACATTTAAGTGGATTTATATTTTGACATATGAATAAATTATTGTAGAATACATAATATATTTGTAATTTTGATGTAAAACAGAAAAAATGGGAAAATATTAAGATTATGTTTTGATATTCATCTTCTTTCCTCATAATTTAGTCAGTTTGTTAAGTTGATTTTTCTTTGAATTTATTCATATGCATCTTCCCACTTTTCTTTGTACAACACTTTTTGGCTTTGCATAATATCATGAAAATACCACGGATAATATCACGTCAAATTTTCGGCTGATCTGGGAACTAATAGAGATTACTGATTTGTAATCAACGCTTGCTGTCATAACCAAAAAAAAAAAAAAAAAAATGTGACTTTCGAAATTTCTTCTTGCAGTTTTGACTCGCAACATGTCGATTTGAGCGTAGGTTTCAATTTACCATTCTTCCAATGCACACTGCAACGTGTGGTATTAAAAAAATACCATTGCATACTATGTCTTAATAAGAGATTAAATAACTAAAATGAATTAAAAATAAATTAAAAATGCACTCATAGATCTGGGAATTGTAGGCTGCGACACTAGTCTAGTACCTAAAAAGTTTCACAACAAGTTTTGGTTCCAATTCCCAATGCACGCTGTAGTGCGTTGCATTAAAACAACAAGAACAAAAAAATAATAAAGTAAAATAAAATTTCATATATGTTTTATTTTGAGGTTAAATAACTAAATTAAATTGAAAGCAAAATGCACTAATATATCTGGGAATTGAAAACTTATGATATTATTCTAGCATCTAAATAATTTTGGTACAATAGGTCAAACAAAGCATATAATATTGAAACTTAGATCTGTCTATAGCTGCATAAGACGTTATCATACCTCCTTTTTGTTGATGAATAGAAATCGAATGGAAATTAATGCATGCAAGTTTAACATTATTCTAACAATGCAATATTATCACAAACGTTGTAAATTCTTAAAATGTCCACAAAATCAAGGACTTTTTCGTGCTCCATTCTTAGTCGTGATACCGCCGTTAACATATGCGAGTTGGCTGACCATAGGAAATACACTCCAGCAAGATTAATGCTTGAGGATAAGGTTATAATGCACATATTCCTGTTAATTCAGTAAAGGCAATGATTGCAAATTATAGAAAAACTAGTAATTTAATTCAGTTATAAAATCATCTTACGTCATTAATTATTTAATGCAAGTAATTAGGCGAAAATTTCTTATATTAAGTATCGATATTTGAAAAAGGAAATTCAAAAATACAAGAAAATTGCTTTAGTATCCTATATCATTTCTTCCAAAAGGAGAGAATTTTACTACATTAAATTGTAGATATTTTCTGATGTATGAAATAAATACTGGTTTTAAATCATTATTAATAACAATAGAGTTCAAATTGCTTCATATACATACATTTTAAGAAAATGTGAACATAATACACAAATGCAAGACTGCATACATTTTACAAAATAATTGTGAAGTTAACGAGAATAATCGAGGAATTTTATTTTTACGAGAATAATTTTAAAAATTATAAGTCACAATGTACATGCATATTTTAAATTATTATTATTTATAAAGAACGTCGTAAAAATAATTTCAGATTCATAAAATAATCGAAATTAGATTCAGTGAATATTTCTTCTGTTTGATATTTTCAATCAAAAAATACTCAACAACATCTATTTTTATAGTAGTGCTCGTGATAGGATACGTATAGCAGCTATACGTTTAAACGATATACGTACATCCGACGTTTTTCTGCTATACGAATACTTTAAAATATACGTTTAAACGTATCCGGATACGTATAAGGCGTATCAGTTAAACGTATATTTTAGAATACGTATATTTAATGTATACGTATATTCCACGTATCGTATCTAATTTAAATATTGGACTTCATCAGTCTTATGTCACTGAATGAAGAATAATTTGGAAATCGGTGGCGTTACGACAGGAATCCGTATAGTATGTCTTATATATACAAGATCAAGCAATGAAAAGCGTAGGGGGAACTGGGGTACATTGATACAGTTTTTTTCTAAGATTTTTTTTGGTGTCAAGAAAGTAGAAAATTCAAGTTTTTTTTCCATGAGGTGACAGCAAAACTTGTGTAGTATGTTATAAAAATGTACAATCATTGTTTTATATAGTATTTTTGCATGTAATTTTAAAAAAATCAAAAAAAGTCATTTGTATCAATGTGCCCCATCCCCGGGGCAGATTGATACGTTTGAGAAAAATGACGACAAAATAATACCAATGCATATTTTTCATAGAAAATGAATTAGAAAACCCTTTTATATTTTTTTTATAAAAATTCAAATCACCCACAATTTATTTTTAAGCAATATAAAAGCAATCAAAATTAAATATATTATGACCTGATGTTCTGGCTGTTTCTTGTCTGATTGTTGGCTGTGGTAACTTTGTCATATCTAGCACTTCAACCCCAGCATTATTTTCTTTCTTATGAAATATGAAAAAATTACCAGTTTTTCTGTTTATAAATAGGTTCATAAACAGAAAATAAAGGATAATTATATTTAAAATTCTGTTTATAATATAAGTATCATTTTCTGTTCTGCAGTTTGTTTCTCTTACTTAACATTTCGCATGTCGAAAATACTTTTTTCTCTAGAGAATCGATATAAACTCGAGATTTGCCAGAATGGCGTCCTTTTCTTTTATATTAGTTCTACAAGCACTAGATGCTGGGTAAGTTCCTACGTCTTCTGTTTTCAAAAATACTATAAAATGTTCTAATGTAAAGAAATTAGAGCTATTTCACTTCAATAAAAACTAATATAAGAAATTTTTCGTGAAAAAAAAGGTTGGATTAAGGAGTGTATGGTAAAAAAAAATAATAAAAGATAATGAAAATATGAACTATTAAAGGATTTAGGCTGTATCAATGTGCCCCGTCATAGACTGTATCAATGTGCCCCATACAGCGATTTTGAATAAAATGAGTCTCAAATCCAACACTTCACAATATATCTAACAATAAATAATGAAGAACTGATAAAGAGTAGCTGTACTTACCAGGGAGAGTATTCATTTTGGTTGAAAATACTGGAACAGTTGTATAATAGCATTTCAATTGTACAACTCATATTTACTTTTGAACAACAAAAACAATAAATCACCCGTCCCATTTCACCAAACTACTGAATCATTCCAAGATTTTCTGTATGTAGTTGAATACACTAGCATCATCTTTTGGAGCTGTTGTGAAACTTCCTGTAATGGCCCTGTGAGCGGTAGAGGGGGTGTATCAATGTGCCCCATGTATCAATGTACCCCAGTTCCCCCTATATTTTTTAAAACAGTTTGCAAGAATTTCACAAAATATCAGACTCCTGATTGGCCAACCTCGTTTCACTAACAGTAAAATTTCTTTTTTCAAAATAGCGAGTTATTACCGTGAATTGCAAAAGTATTTTACAACATTGTACTTTGAATTTATTTAGATTTTTTTCTTCATCTCAAAATAATGAGCATAACTATTTTACATTTTGTGTAGGTAATGTATACAAATTGTATCCATTGTAAATAACCAGCAAAATTAAACACTTTTTGTGGAAAGAATGAGAGTATAAATGTTTCAGATTAATTGTGAATTCTTGTTAAATTTAGTTTTTTTCTTTTTAATTATTTAAAAATTCTTTATTCACTTATTGTTTTACACTCAAGATTGCACCCGAGCGTAAATGCTATTATTTTCATGGAGCTAATATTTTCTAACTCTGTTAATGTATAATGAAATTTCATTTTTTTAATCTTGACATTCTCACCAAAACATACATAGAATCACTTAATATCAAGCATGAAATGAATCTGTAGTTTGATGAAAATCCGTGCATTAATTCTAGAAATAGAGCTATTGCAGAAATCGTAAATAAAATACAGCAAAGTAGAGCCACCTGTTGAACGATTTACATACAAAACTAGTCAGCAACAATTTCTACCAGGGACTACTTGAATATATAGGGGAGACTGGGATGCATGTGAACAGTTCACATAAACATAGCTTTTAGTGATGACTGGGTTAATTTTTATAAGTAAAACTACTCTATATAGTAAACAGAACTTTTTTTTTACGCATGGTATTTTTTAAAAATTAACTTTACAGTTCTTCTTACTTTTCTTAATAGTTTATTGAATTAAAAAAAAGAAAAAATGTCCATATGTGCCCTAACGAAAGAGCAGTTGTAAACACTTAAGGATAACATGTGAACACAAGGAAAAATTTTTTTTGACATGTTTTTATTATCTTTTTCATATGTTACCCTATTCATTAGTTGTATTATTTATTAAATTCACCATAAAGAAAAATATATGTATATTTATTTAATTTCTGAGTTATATGCTTAAGCAAAATATTATAAAATTAAAAAAAAGTAGATTTTTTTTTTTGGGGGGGGGATTAGATAATTGATAAAATATTGTTGCAATATAGCAAAAAATAAATAAAGAAGTAAACTTGAGAAAATAATTAAAGAATTTAATTTTGCTTAGGGCTTTTTGTTTGAGGGAGATTTTAAGGAGGGGGCATTTGGATAGTATTTATAGGAAAACTACCAAAAGGCGAAAGATTCTCATTCCTATATTTGCCTTATTTGCCTGTAAATTAAGGATAAAAAAATTGTTTTACATTTATAAGCTTCCTCCAAATTTAATTTCTTTTGCTTTTAAAAGAAAGGGGGGAGTCAATAATCGAGATTTCATGGTAGTTATAAGTTTAAAATTTTTATTTTCTTAATATATATATCTATTTTCAAAACACCAAATAAAATAGCTGTTTTAGAAATGGAAGTAAAATAATACTACAAGTTTGCAACAAAAGAAACAAAAAAATTTGCAAAGTTGTTAAACGTAATATTTTTTGCATTAATGATGCATAAAAAATAGTATTGAAAACTGTTATATAAAATAATGTATAGCATTTATTGCAATTTAGAAAACATGAAATTTATTTAAATTACAATTGAACGTAAAGAGCTTGTTGCTTTTTGTGTATTTGCTGACAGTTGTGTTTGTAGACGTTTCTATTACGCAAAATGAACTTTATATGATAGAAATGTTTTCTATTTCTATAAAAATATAGATAATGGAGCTGGCATTATTTTTCACGAAGTTAACTAAAAGGAATAGAATCACTGAATGATTATTGGGCAATTTAATGACATATTCAGATCTGCCCCAACTAGACTCTTCATAAGTGTCCCACATTCCCACAAGAGTTAAAATGACAAATCATTAGCATTTCTCAATTTTAAAAATAAAAAATACCATAAATATTTATTACTATCCATAGTATATGTTAAATAAAGAAAAAAAAAGAATACATAAATAAAATTATTCTTTTATCAAGCTGGGGATTTTACTTTTAAGTACAGTAAGCAGTATTTTGGCTCCTGAGGACAAACAAAATGTCGAAGAGTTTCAAAAAAATTTTCCATATGTCTATAGGTGCTCCCATCTTTGATAATTTTTTGAAATGAAAAAACATATAATAACTAGGGAAAAATGGCAATGTTCTCATATGCCCCATTTTCACATGTGCCCTAGTCTCCCCCATATATGTTACTTAACCCGGGAGGACGCGCGCAGGGCCTAAAAGACCCGGAGTGCATATGGTTTTTACAATTGCAACCACTAATTTTTTAAAAGTAATCTTCAACTTATTTTATCGCAAAATTTGTAAGAATTGTCTCCGTCTAAATAAAGCGACTGTTTTAATTTGATTTTATTGGTGGCAAAGTTAAAACCGTTTATACCCTGGTTAAGCGCGCGTTCTCCCGGGTTAATTCTGTGTATTAGGTCTTGAGATAGAAAACCCACAAAATCCATGTCACATACAGACACTCACAGACTCATAAACTGACTGGCAGATATTTTGTAAAAACATGTTTTTCGGACTCTTTTACCCTTAAAACGTGTAAACCCGTCGAAAGTATTCCCGAATCCAATACTTTCTTCTTCTAAAGATACAAGAAAATATAAAAAACTAAATATATTTCTCAATGTCACTAATCCGCAAAAAAATATTGAAATATCAAATTTCATACATTGAATGAAAAGCGTGGTAAAATCCGTATATACGATGTACCGTATATGCTGTTTCGTGTAATACGTATAACTGCCGATGCCGAATTATACGTATAGCAAATACGTATTTCGTATAATACGTATTATACGTATACTCGTATAAACGTATAATCGGGAGCTCTACATTATAGTGCCGAGTTGTTAGGGGAAAATACAGACTAAAAAGGTGTTAATACTAGAATTTTGTTAAAGGGAAATTCGCCTTGTATAATCCTTGTTTAATATATTTGAAGTATTTTTTGTAAGAAAATACAGGGAGTTTCCTCTTTATTTACTGACCACTCACCACCCACTATATACAGGTTGATTCATAAATATCGAAACAATAAGCTATCTATTTAAATACTACTCCTAAGCGCATACTTCCAATTGCAAAGTTTCATAAAAATGTGCAAAATATAAGATAAATTGCAACTCCATGGAGAGGGGTCTATTTGAAAAATACAAAAATTAAATATTTAAACCCCATGTAAGGTAAAAATTCCAATTAGGAAAACCTTCCTCATTCAGTCCTGAGTTAAACACAAAAAATGCATCTGCATAGCTGCAAAACACACAGCCGTTTAAAACATTGAAGGATTTATAGGATTAGACAGAAATTGAAATCAGCTCAATTCAAGAAACAATGTTGTTTAAACAGTCTAGGAAACATGTAAAAAATGTATCTTTTGAGTTAAAATTTAGATATTTTTTCTTTTTCTTGCGATGGTTAGCCATACAATTAATTAACAAAATCTCATCCTAAAATTTCTCCTATAGTGTGTAAAGATGTCAAATGATTAGTACTTTTTTAAAGTGCGATAATTTAAAATCGTTATAATTTGAAACATTATTCATAGTATTTATTATTTTTTTATTCAGTTAAAGTGGAAAATATAATTTTAGTTCTGTTTCTGTTTGGTTTTTCCAATGTTAATTTTGAAAATATTAAAAATATTTATTTAAAAAATGACGTAACTTACTTTTTAAAATAAATCATATTTTCAAAAGTAACTATTTTTTCAAATTTGCCAAAACAAAATGAATGTATAGTGATGAAAAAAGAAATATTTCAATTTTGCACTTTTTTATTTAACAGTTCTTAACTTCTAATAATTTAAAGACAAGAAATTATGGGGGACAATCATGCAGAAAAATGCATTTAAAATTTTAAACAAGGTTTGGATCGTACTAAAATATTTAAATGCTTTTTTAAAAATTGCAAGTGAGAAGTAACTCTTTTCTCTAGCCTAAACTTTCAATTCAGTTTAAATTTTGGCATTTCCACCTCTTTTCTGTATTGTTTAAATGTCCGGCAGTTATTTAAAACAATGCTTTTTTGAACATTCGGATTAAGAGCTTTTTCATAATTTAGCTCTCACAACTTTAAGCTTTTTATTGTCCCAACGAGGTTGTTAAAAGAAGTCTATGTTCTGGGCTGAGACCGGTCCAGGACCTGGACTTTATTTTTTTCTGAAAACTAGGCCACACTGGGCCAAAAGTATATTTTCATACCGTACCGGCACTGGCTTCATTCTTCCAAAGTCTGCACAGGACGAAATTTTCAGTCACGGTCTTGACACACCCGTATTAAAATCATTGTCTATGACTGACCTAATCCATGCATAAAATAAGTAAAATTTAGCTCAGTCCATATATTTTTACGAAAAACGTATATATTTCTAAATCGCATTTATTTAAAAAAAAAAAAAAACTTTTACATGTTTTTTAAAGAATAGTAAATTTAAGCGCAAAAATAAAATAAAATAAAATAAAACCAGAGAAAAACCTGACTACGACGAAACTCTGTCTTAAACGGAAAATGAGCTGACGCATGCAAAATGAATATAATAATATCTGAGAGAAACATTATACTACGTTTAAACCTCCTTAGAAAAGAAGTCGTCTATAAAGCATTTTTTTATTGCTATGGAGATTCCGCCTTAAAAGGTTTTACTGTATAGCATTTTTCAACGTCTCGAACAGAGGGAATATGAATTAATTGTATTAAAGGAAAAAGCATTTACATATAAATAGAGATCAAATATATCACAGCCTTCAGCACGTCTTGCGTAATGGAAAATAAAAATATAAAAAACGAAAAGCTATAACAAGTATTTTTGGTCAGAACGCCTTCATACGAAAGAATTTTTAATTATATCGACGTAAAAATCTATGTAGAAATTCAAGGCCGAGCCGGGCTATGATTTAAAAATTTTTCCAGACAGGGCTGCGCTATGATTTTTTTCAAGGCCAGGTCGAACTTCTTTCCCATATAGCTCAGTTCGCCACCGGATCCATATATTTATACCCATGCAGACCGCTAGTGCAGGAACTCTAATGCCCCCAGCATATTTTGAAAGCCGGTTTAATGTAAAATCTATATATTGCTATTTTATGTCCAAAGTAGAGGCACTATCTTAATTAGATTTTTATTAAAGTTCTATTTATGAATGATCCCTATCTTGTATTGAAACAGTGTCAAGAATGCTTCACTCACAGACATGGTAAAGTGGTGTAAGTCACACATTTTGGAGAATTTTGGATTTTAATACCTCTGTGAGATTTGTAAATATCGAGATGATTTTTTTTGTTTATATCAGGAATAGATAACGAAAACTATCTTAGTTGGAAAGATTATTCTACGGGGGCCGTATAAAAATTTAATTTTTGCATTTTCTCAAATAGAATCGCCATGGAGTTGCAACTTATCTCTTAAAATTTTACACCCTTTTTAATGAAACTTTGCAATCGAAGTACGTGTCAATATTTCAAGAGATAGCCTATTGTTTCGATATTTATGTGTCACCCTGTATAGGTGTATGTAATACAGATATTGCAAGAATTAATTTTCTGTGTGTGTAAAATGACAGTTTGCATTTACAACTTGCGTATATAGATAGACCGCAACATTCCACAATATTTTATAAGAGGAATTATTTTGTATTGAACTGTAAACATGCAATGATTATTCGAGTGTGTAAACGAATTTATAAACAGAATATATATAGAATATAGATATGTAATATATAGAAAATAATAGAGTACATTTTATTGCTGATTGTTTCATATGTGTTTAAATTATAATATACGCTTAATGCTCTTAGTCCACTTCCGAATTTCCCTCTCTAAAGTTAAACCTATGCATTCGTCTATTTAAAATATCGCCCCAGGAAATTAATATTTTTATCATCTTTTTTCTGTGCACTCTTAAAAAATCTCTCTCTCTCTCTCTCTCTCTCTCTCTCTCTCTCTCTCTCTCTCTCTCTCTCTCTCTTATGGTGTTTTTCAGAATATTTCCAAAATTTACGCTTAATTCAATATTCTATGGGTTTTGTGAACTGAGAGTAACATCCTATATCTTAGAAATTCATGTAAAATTAATAATATATTTTAGCATTATTGAAATAGGAAAGAGTTGTATCTTTTAAAAAAGTTCATATAAAAATGAAATTAAAAATATTAATTTCCTGGTGAGATTTTTTTAAATATATGAATGGCATTCTATGTCCATAACTTGAACATTAGCAACGAAAATTCGGAAATTGACTAATTAATACACTTAACAGATTTTTTTCACTAAATCGAAATATATAACAAGACAACGCCTTCTAACAGGAATGCGTTCTAATTAGAGGTCTGCACGGACCGGAGATTTCAGGCCCGGGCCCGGCCAAACGAAACCTATCTTTGCCCGGTGTAAAAATAAAAACTTAGGCCCAAGCATGGCCCGTCCGACATAATTTCAAGTATCTCGAAAAAATTCAGAGTTTTAGCATACAATTACGATTTTTTTAAAGAATATTGCTTACATATTTATGGTAAAATTTTTCAGCATATTTTAAAATTGCTATGTGTTTGAATGACAAAAAATACCCAATAGCAATATTAATGATTACTTATATCTTTAGATTTTCAACATTGAAATAAGGTTTCATAAAAAAATATGTAGTTTAGAAAAAAAACAGATGTTTAAAATATCGCTTTTGAATCTGTATGATGAAAAATAGATTTATGAAAATGTTTCTCATTCATTTATTCAAGTTTTTCTGAAATAAAAAAAAGCTACTTTCTGATGCATTTTTGAATTCATTTCTTTTCGGAAACGCAAAAGATTGAAGTGTGTTCTTATTCAGAAAATATGCAATGAAGTAGCGTTATTCATTTTTCATAAAAGCATCATATCTTTGAGAAAATGCTGTCAAAGTTAGCGTTTTGAATCAAATTTCCGGAAACGACAGCAATGCAAAGAATAAAAATCTGCAGCGATTTGACATGGATCTCTTGTATCGCAAAAAGTAAGTTACTTATCAAAAATGGAAAACGCTATTCGATCCCTAATCCTTTTAGTAGTCAGTCTTTTTAATTTCATATTTTTACAGTTGAAAATTAGTCAGAAAATAAATCAAAGTTTCGAGTTGTTCATAAGTAAATTTAACAACCACTTTACGGTACATTTCGAAAGTTTACGTTAACAAAATTTCATTTCTGCTATTAACCCTTTAACGTTAATTGGTTTCTCTACGAAACCACAAAATTTTAATTCCGATATGCAACAACGACACCGGAATTTCAATCCAAAAAAAATCCATTTTATTAGGTATGTGAAAAATCACTTTTTTTTTATTATTTACGAATATATTTGTTCACAATTACCGGTGTCATTCATTTATTTCAACATCTTAGCAATGAAAATGCTTTGATCGCTAACCCGGGAGGACGCGCGCAGGGCCTAAAAGACCCGGAATGCGTATGGTTTTTGCAATTGTAACCACTAGTTTTTTAAAGTGATCTTCAACTTATTTTATCGCAAAATTTGTAAGAGTTGTCCCAGTCTAAATAAAATGACTGTTATAATTTGATTTTATTGGTGACAAAGTTAAAACTATTCATACCCTCGTAAGCGCGCATTCTCCCGGGTTAAAGGGTTAATACTTTCACAGAATATATTGTCTGCTCAACACATCCTGAGAATGATAAAGTGCAGTTTTTGGCCGGATCAACAATGCAAAAAAAAAAAAAAAAAAAAAAAAAAAAAGGCAAGCCTGATTTCGGCATGATATGAACCTGTTAAATACTAATCCCAGAACAGGCACCATGCATACCTATGCCGATCTATAGGCTACACAATTTATAATTCAAAATAGATGTTTTATAACTAACATCGGCTAGTGACGCATATTTATACTTATTCTCGAAAAAGCCATATTCATTGATAAAAGCTCATACTGTATCGGTCTGCGTAAATCGACAAGTCTGCTTGGCCCTTGCTATCGGCTCGGATATTTTGTTTATTTTTTTGGCGATCGTGCCCGTACAGACTTCTAAGTCCAGTGCACATTTCATTGTTGCCGGTAATGAAATAAAGTTTAAATTATTCGCCAATGTCTAAACAAACATGCAAAAATGGGATAATTTCTATTGAATATAAAAATGCATCAAATATTAAATTAGAAGGATTTGATTTTCCGCCACACCACTTTCGCTCTGTCTTCTACCTCTGTGAAAAACATACGCGCGCAATTCCGTTCCAAGCTAAAGGAAATATTATTCGCAATTTTGTGACATTGTGAAATGATTTTCAAAGAGTCCAAAATTATATTTTTTCTGTTAAATTTTAAATGTTACAGAGATAAGTTAATATTGAATATTTATTTCTAACTTCATATGCAATTTGATCAGCATTTGTAAGCGGAAGCTTGATGTGCAATACAAATCTTGTAGCAAAAAAATCTTATTATTCCAATTATATTTACCAAATTTTATTATAAACAAAAAGTATCAATTGAATCATAACGTTTTGAAAGTATTCGATCATTTTTTAATAAAATATTTGACTATACTCAGAAAGTGTCAGATAGATTTTTTGAACAATTATCTTTCCATCTCTAATTCATTTGCAGTTTATGATAACAAATTTCCTTATAACTTTAACCGCTTCCCAGATTTACCAGTACGTCGTACGCGCAACGTGTTTTTGCCAATCATAATTTGCCCGTACGGGCATCCGTATTCCAGTCATGTTTTGTTATACTCACCAGTAAATTTTTATAGTAAATTCTGCATTATTTAATCCGAGCGTTTTTCATTCTCAATTAACCCTTTCATGCATACGGGCCTCATATGAGGACAGATAATTATTGCATTATTAAGTAAAAAAAAAAAAAAAAAAACTTGAGAAATCATTTATGGAGATCTGATTTGTGGAAAGATAATAGCTAGCATGCAACACAATGATAAAATTATTTTAGAATGGGTCTTTCATTTATCATTAAAAAGATTTTTTGTTTATAATGCAAAATAATGAAATATAATTTATGCGTGAGAGGGTTAAGAAAAAAATTCTTTGAAAAACTATTGATAAAAGATTACAATTTCTGTGAGAAACAGGCTTTATTTGATTTTTTTTTTTTTTCAGAAATATTGATGTGTTAAGAGGTTAAAAATACTGATGATTCATTGCGAAACAATGTAATTGATCAGAAATAAATTTTCCGAAATCAATTCGAAAATGAAATTCCGATATCATATAGAATTATTACGACAAATATGAGACTTATTAATTACTTACATTAGCCAATTACCTCAATCTGAATTTTTTTTTCTGTATATAAAACAATTGCATAGAAAAACCCGGATATAAATGTTTTCAGAATTCAGGTTTATAAAAGAAAAGAAAAATCTATAACACAAACATTTTACCGCCATAAAAGCTCTCTTAAAAAGCACAAATATGCCAAACAAACTTTCTCTCTAATCTTTGTGATTTTCTAAATGCCTGATTGATTTAATTTCCAGCTTCGTCAATAACACTTTCTTAGCGAATAATTGAAGCCTGTTATCTATTTATAATTTGTTCAAACAAAATCTGAGTGTATCATTTTCACGCTCTTTTCTCCCTTTCTAAAAAAACGTCCTATTTTAAAGGTTATATATATTTTGGAGCTGTTTGATTACAAAGAACAGAGTTATTCAGTTATAGTGTTTCTTAGGACAACTTCCTTACAGATGGTGAACTGTGCCTTTATTCACAATTTTCTACCATGTGCGTCCTTTATTTATTCAGCAATTGCAAGAGTTGTTTTACATGTTGTTTTTTATTATTAATCAGAAATTTGTTTCGGGGGGTTGCAGGAATCTTTTTCCCTCCCCACCATCTTTTACGTCATAATTATGATGAAAGAGGCGAAAGAGTGGCGGCCCATTAGAGGATAAGTTTTATTCAAATAATCATGGAAGCCGTATTGAGGCGATATTTGATATCATCCGGCATGAAATATGGCGCATTAAAAAATAATGAACGTTTTTTCGCGAATCCGCTTGTTTTCTTAAGGCAAGCTAGCTAGCTTAAGATCATAATCATTTTTTATTTGTTTAGAAGAAGATTTCAATGATACTGTAGTTTATATGAAAGATAGTTTTAATTTCTTAAGATATTACTGAAAGAGTCTGATGTATACGTAATCGGAAGTTCATTAGTGATATGAATGAATAAATGGTTAGTGTTAGAATGTTTAATAATTGATAGAGTTATTGAGGTGTATTTCGAAATTAATCAGAAGAGTATTCCCATTCATAATGTCTCAGTGTTTTATCAGATGCAACATCAAAAATATTATTTATTCTAAAGCAAACAGGAAACTAATTGCAATGCTGAGTTTTCATTTTTGTGATATTTTAATATACAAAATAATTTATGAAAAATAAATTGCTTCGAACTGGAAAATAATTTTGATTTAGATGGGTTTACAGATTACCCGCTGTAGTTGTATTAAATTCTTTCTTTATCAGAATGGTTCAATTTTAATATTTAGTGCTGAAAAAAAGGTCACATAATTTTTTTCTTTTGTTGAAGAAGCATAAAAATATTATTATAAATACACGTTTTATAAAAATAATAATGCGTACAAACATACTTTGCCTAATAGTATCACACATGTCATTAGTGTTATTGTCAGTTATATTGACATACAATATTTTATTATGATTAAAAATATAACTCAATTTTTCATAGTATTATTTGGTTGATCTATTTAGAATTGTAAATTATAGGGTTGACTAGATTTGACATTGAAATTTTTTATCCTTTTACTGACGTACAAAATATTGTACGTATTTACTCAAATTGATATTTGTGTTATTTTAAATAATGAATTTTAAATTTTGAAATGCGTGACAGTCTACCTGGAGTATAGAAGAATTAATTTGAAGAATTTTTATGTTGTTTAATTTTTCAAGAGTAACTTCATTAAAATCAGCTAGCAGAGCATAATTTGGTTATTTTCGCTTACAAAATACATTATACTCGCATGTGACCCAATCATATCATAAAAATATTGAAAAGGTAATTTGCGTAAAGGATTTAACCCTTCCCGGCGCGGACAAATTCTGTTAGTAAAATGAGAAATTCTCAACTGACACCGGAATTTACAAACGACTTTTTAAGAAATCAAGAACTCCTCAATTTAAGCTTTTATTAAAATATTATTGGTGCCAATTGCAAGTTTGAAATTAAAATTAGGTGTGCCCAGACCGGACACACTGCGCCGGAAAGGGTTAAAATTTAATAAAAAGCCGTTCCTTTACCTGCACGTGCTACGAATAAACTAAAACAATGATTTTTTTTTTTTTTTTTTTTTTTTTTTTTTTTTTTTAGACACGTTAAATTTATAGAAGCATTCCTTTTTTGGAAGATTTACTCTAATGTCCTCGGACTTCATCACGCATTTTCTTGTATATAATAAAGAACAAAATTGAAGTCTCATTACGTTTACAATTCATTGGAATTAGCGCTTTATAGAATGAAATTTCGAAGAACAAATGTGGGTGATTTAAGCGGCGATTATAGTCGTTAACTCTGAATCAGTTAATTTTTGTTTATTTGCTAAGATTTCCTCGAAGTGTGCAAAAATAAAAAGAATTTTTTTTACAGTTTTTTTTTTCTAAGAAAATATTTTTTATTTGATCGAAATTTTTTAACCACACGTTTAACACTAGAACCGCCGGCTATTTTACTCAAGTTTTATAAATTGTGTTTCACACCCGAATTTTTATTTAGAACTATTTAACTTTCTTAATTAGCTTATACTTCAGCTGTTTATATTTAACATATCCTAGAAAGAAATTCCTGGGTTGAAATGACAATTATCAATTTGGTGGGGGTCAAAATAACCCCTAATGGCGGTTCTAGTGTTAAGCCATCACCAAAGCACAATTTTGACATTTTTCTTTTTATTAAAAAAATGTGCATATAATCTGAATGGTTCCTTTTAAAACTCCCGAATAAAAAATTTCGGATAAGTTAATTGTTCTGCTATTTGCTATTCTCTGTTTTTTATATATCTTGTTTAATTCTGTCTGAGACTGCAATGATTTCTCACTAAGGAAATAAATCAGGGAATTAATAGTTATTACTGAAAATAAGCTCCAATTTCATGATATTAATTTTAAAGATATATTACAGATTTACACAGTATTCTTTATTTTTATATGAGTAAACTGAAATAATATACAAAATAGCCACAATATTAATACAATAGCTAAATAATTCTGAATATTGGAATTAAAACATCAGTAACTCGTTCGGGTCTGGTGTACTATTTATAGTACATGTATTTTTATTGTTGTCTTAACAATTATTTTTGTGTCTATCGACATGTAGTAACGGTAGTATGTGTCTGTATATTTCTTATTATGACTCAATTTGTACTTGGGCATTTAATAATAATAATCAGGAGAAATATTTTCTTAATTCTCTTTGCACCGTTTGCGATTCTTTTATTTAAAACCTATATTTCACTCTTAGAATTAAAAATATGGGTTACATTTCTGAATGAATCATATGTATTGAAAAGCAAAAAATATTAGATAATTGTAATGCCTGTCAAATCCTGAAGTAATACGATATTTTCCAAACATCTCCAAAAACTCTTCCTTAGCCTAGTGTCTGATAAATATGAATTGAATAGTACCAAAACTAGCTACACTTCACATATTTATAACAATGGCATATTCGTTAAACAGCAAGCAATCTATTTGGATGGCTACTTAAAAAACTGTTAACATAAAAGTAATTTTCTTACCAAAATTAGAAAAAATATCGGACTCGAAAGGATTAAGAAATTAATGTCCAATTATAAGACGTAATGTTCTTCATTTACTATTTGTCTTAGAACTAAATAATCATTGTTTTAGAGAATTATAAAGAAATGTGTAAAAAAATGCCTTACTTGAATATATTTTTAAAACATTACTTTCCTCTTAATTTAGATGATGTTTTGTTATAAAACATCTATCGTTGGTAGTTAAGGAAGCTTCTTTCAATTCCTCAGGAGGATATGATTTCGAAATTCAGAAATGCATTCATATAAAAGGAAAAGTGATATTTTCTAATCAAAACAGCACAAAATTAACATTTGTGTGAAAAATAGGGAAACAATTTATTCAGCACGTTCATTTGTGCCACGCCTTGTGGCAGAATCTACTTCCATTTATCTTGATCTTTTTCACGGCACATCATCTTCAAAGGAACATGTCAAAATTTCTTAATAAGATACATGCGTGAAATTTTCGGCATAATTAACTTGATATGTTTTGAATAAATTTTATTCAAAATTGTTTTTCAAATTAGTTATCTTTTTTAGTTTTTGATTTCAGATAAAATCAACTCTTCAAATACATACTTTTGCTTTATTTCAAAGACTAGAAACCTTTTCATTTAATTTAGTTTTTCTCAAAACTTATAAACAATTTGTCAAAAAGTCTTTCTATTGTTAAATGTTAATTAAATACATTTAAAAAAAGTTAAGTATCCTATTCCGTGGAGATGATGTACAGATTTTGATAATGTTTACAGGAGAAAGATACCGTATATGCTCGTGTATAAGTGAACCGAAAAAAAAAATGAATTTTCGTGTCTTTGTCGAACCGCATTTCTGGTAGTGTATTGAAAAATGATTTGTAAAGAGGATTAAAAAAATAATAATAAATTTTCATTAAATTAGTAAACACTTTTATTACGTTTCTAATCAGACTCCTTTTTTTAATTCGATGTCTTTAAATTGCATAATTACGCAAAACCGAAGAGGTTTAAACTATTTTGAAACCTATCCACATCATTTCAATGATACTTAAAAAGAAAAAAAAATTCTTCCATAAATCTGTTCAAGTCTTATTTATGAGGGTAAGCTATTTCTTATTAGTCCGCTAAAATATAGTATTTCTTTGTTTTGTAGGACTTTCAAGAGGTATAGCTAGAAGCATTTTCAAGCTGAACTCTGTTTAAAAATGGGAATTAAAATAAATCTATTCAAGCCTTTTTTAAAGAAGGTAAGCAACTTCTTATTAGATTGCAAAAATATAGTACTTCTTTGTATTTTAGGACTTTTAGACGAGATAGCTAGAAGCATTTTCAAGTTGAACTCTATTTAAAAAGTTGTATTAAAATGTTGAAAGTTATTGATCAAAAATTATCCCAAAAGAAAATGGGTGCTGAACAATTACAGAAACATTATTGTTGAGGCTTTTATTATTATTATTATTTTTTTTTTTTTACCAATCACAGAGAAATGACCATTGTCTGTTTTTACCTTTCTCTCCAATCTACCCATATGTGTTTATTTTAAAGACTTGCCCATTTGCCGATTATCTGCAAAAAATGTATTTATTTACTTATTTATTAGTACTTTTTTACTTTTTTCGTTTATAAGTCGACCACCCTCCCCCCATTTTCGACTCCTAAATTGTGCATAAAATTCCGCGACTTATGCATGATTATATACCAGGGATATGTTTAGGAAAATTTTAGGCCTTTTAAAGTACCCCTCACAAAATAATTTATTCACAAGCAGAACCTTCACAATTTTTTTTTATACTCAAACAAGACCCTTCACAAAATTTTTTATCCCAAAACAGGACCTTTTACAATATTATTTCTCTCTTAAATAGACATTTTATGTAATTTTTTTCACCTTCAAACTGCAATTTTCACAAATATAATCATTTAAAAATAAAATCTGGCCCGTAAATAAACAGTTGAACTCACCAAAGATTATATTACTTAGCTTTTTGTGCTCAGCAAAAGTTTAGACAATGATCAATTACGCTTCTGTTTTCAGAAGTATGTACCGAATGTTTGTAATTCCTCTGTCATATATTACTTGTGATTTATCCTTTATTCACACACAATAAATTTTGAATCCTTTTACATAAAATATAATGACAAAAAAATAAAATTAACATTGTGGAAAAAGTATACACAATTTGAGTATTTACAGAAAAATAACTACAAATTGAAATCGAGTTGCACCCGCATTGTTTTAAGTTAGCGCAAGAATGTGACTTTTCATCGAAAAAACTAAATGCTGCGTCACTTGGGGCTCTATTTCGTACCAAACATGTTCAACAGTTGCTCGAACCTCATTAAAAGAAAATTATAGCAAAAATTTGCCTAAACATTACGACATATGATGTTACAAAAGTTTTCGATTGGGTCCGGATCAGAAATGCACGCAGACCAGTTGAGATCAGTAGTATTTTCAGAGTTAAACGAAGTTCTTCTTTTGTATGCAACATGAATAGATGCTAAAATCTATACTTTAGATCAGCAAAAGTTCCCCAAATGACTAAAAATTAATGTCCAACGTATATACGTAGTCTTGTGTTGCTTGGCAACCAATGAATAACTCCACAGATACACGAGCATTAAAGCTAAGTGAGGATCAAATTATTAAGTCCCCCTTTTTTCGACTTAATAAAGTCCCAGGATCTTTATCTTAAGTCATTCCAATAGTATGCTCACTTGTTTGGGCCATTCAAATTCCACTTTTTTTTCGTTACTGAATATCATAGCGTACCACTTGGGTCCATATGACGTATGTTTGCAAGTTAATTGAATTCTCGCCAATTTATAGCGATATTTTAAAGCTGATTGTTTTATCCTTTTCATATAAATTGATTTACCTGTTTCTTTAATTCATCTACGAATCATTTCCGTCGACACAGAAAGTTCTGAGTTACTTTTAATGTGATTAGCAATCATTACTTGTGTAAATGTCAGTTTCTGGATCCTTTTGTCATCTCATTTTCTCGTCACTCAAGATCTTCCAGATTATGTTTTGTTTTGAAGGAGTCATCCTTAGACTATACTTCATAGACAGACCACTTTGGACGATTCAATGCTGCTGAAATTTCTGCAACAGTCTTCCCTTTCCATTTCAGCTTTCCTACTTCAATTATCTCATCTAATTGAATATTTTTAGCTCGTGGCATCTTCACTAACAGATGCTATATCGAGGTATAATTAAATACTTCAGGCATGTGACATCATAACTTAGAAATTTGCATTTTTCCATGAACAGTTGGCTAAAAATCAAAAAAGTGTCAAAACTTTTGCAATATGCAAATTTTACTTTTTTCAGTTAAATTAAATATTATCTTATATTATAACCATTATTTTTATTCTACATTGTATAAAATATGTTTGAAAATAAGTATAGCCATTTGTAAAACTTACGTGTTCTTATTTTTTATTTAAAGGTTAAAAAACACCAGTGTCTAAACTTTTGCTGAGCACGGTATGAAGGATAGAACTTGAAGACATCGATAATTTAAAATTCACAAAATTATTACTAGAATTTTTACAAATATAAGTAAAACAGGACCCTGTGAGAAAAGTCTGGACAAACCCCTGTATACGGTATATATTTGTAGGTGTTATAATAATATTGAATATGATTACATTTTATTCACGACCAAATTTCGCCAATTGTCATTTCATTAAAACCTGTACACCTTTCGCTTTATTTTAGCTTTTAAAGCTGGTTAAACATCTAGCGTTAACACAATTCTTTTCTTTTTATTCTTATTTATACATAATAAGGCGTTTAAAAGGTCTCTTTGAGATTTTTCCTGAAAAATAACGGATGCGGAGATGGATTGTTTTAATACGGATATCTGCGTACATGGAAAACATTTAATATATGTGAAACTGCTATGATTTTGTGTTTATTTTTGAAAAAAAAAATGACAATTTGTATTTTTCCTTTATGAAAAATGCTTATTAATGACTTTAAAAATAACTTTGCGTCTGTCTCGATCTCTGAACTAACTTCTTCAGAAATAGTAAGTGATTTTAAATAAAGTATTTTGTCGCTTGAATATTAAATGTATATTATAGATGTTGTCCATGTAATTTGTTTTTCATTTTGAAATGTTTTGATTCAGTACGAAAATATTTTTCATCCAGGATCACGTGAAGCAATTTAGCAATTTATTTACATTAAATAATTATTTCTCTTTGTTTATTTTTACATGTGCAAGTCTATTAAATATATATTATTAACAATATCCCCCCCCCCCCCCCGGTTTTTGACGCTTATGCATACTTAAGTATTTGTAAAGTTCCATTTAATACCCACTGAAAAATCAACGAATGTGAAGACTAAAGTACATACAGGTTTACCACAATTTTCGAGTCAAATTATTCGCCTTATTTAATCTTAAAAATACATTACAACTTTTTATAGTAATCGTAGAAGATAAATATTAGGCAATGATTTCTCATGTGAAATAGTGTTGCTACATTCCTTGCAAATTTGAAATGGTCGACGTGAAGAGACAGATCTACTTTTTCTCACATATATTCGTAGACACGGAAACTTCTTAACATAGCTGAGACTGCTGTCAGTGCCTTATTTTGGACAAAAAATGAAAATTTTTATTTATACCAGGATTCGCACAGTTCTACCACTAAATTTTAAGAATATTTTCAAAGTATCTCAAAGGAGAATTATTGAAAAATCTGTGAATGAAGGTGGTGTTTATGAATTCTGTGTTTTAAAAATTAAACGAAAAATTTCTTATTTTTAAAATTCGCGCCAGAGTCCTTAAAATATATAAAGAGGGTGCGAACTTTGTAAACTTTAAAGAAGTAATTTATTCAAAAACAAGGTTTTTTTTCTGTTTCTACGTTGCCAAACAACGTGCTTAAAGATATTGAATGCTTTAAAAATAAATTTAATTTATTTGAATCTACGTAAATTACATAGTAAAGTTATAGATAAAGTTATAGATATAGAAAAGTCATAGATATAGTTTTAATACTATTCACATATACTTTTCACTCGCGATTCTGTGAGGCTATATGGCATCGTATTTAAATTGTTCATGTCCCCTTTTATTTATTTAATATATTTTTTATTAGAATAAAAATGTATTACTAAAAATACTTGTTTCTTTATTTTCTCATTTATATGGAATAATTAACTTGAAATGTCCGTTTGCGATTTCCTTAACAAATAATGTATGCTGAGATAGAACCATTTTTTTTACACGGATAAACAACAGACAAGTAAAGTGTTTAATGTATCTGAGACTGTTTTACTGTTATTGGCTTATTTTGGATATTTTTTATTTATTTATTTTCAGGGTTGTTAATTAACAAATTTAAAAACAATTTTTTTGTATCTTTACGATCTCGAACAACGTGTTCAGAGACTTAATTTAAAAGTAGGTATTTTATCGCTCGCACATCAAATACACATTATAATTTCTCCCCTCACAGGACAAAGATGTTTTTATTTGGATATGTTTTAATGCTGTATATAAATATTTTCCACTCATGATCACGTGACGCAATTTGGCATCTTATTTAAATTTGTATTTTTACATCCATTCTTCACTTGATTTTTTTTTGTAAGGCTTAAAAATAGAATGCTACCTTCAGCTGTAATTCAAAATCAAAATACTAAGGTAAACGTTCCAAGAAACAAAACGTTATAATACAATCTTCTAAAAAAGAAAAATAAAGCTTTTTATAGGTGGCACATTTCGCTACATCTTGGCTGTTTTCCACTCCCTCCCTCAAAGTTGGATTCACCGATTGTGTTAGCAAATGTCTTTAGATTCTAAGACAGTTAAAATATTGTCTTAGTTTCTTTGTATTTTTTTCAACTCTCTCAAGTAGAATCATCAGCTTAATTTTTTAACCGGTCAGCGAAAACAATATAAAGGTACCGGAAAAACCTTTAATGTTCCCATTCTTTTGCTAATGCGTCATTGCACGGTTTTGATTTTTGAGAAGAACGAAGTAATTTTTTATAAAAGAGCTTAATATAGTTCAGGCTTTTCTTCTTTTTTTTAGAGAAAAAATTTTGATAATAATAAAGATGTGTGTATTTAAGACGTGTGACTAATGTTTTCCCTGCTGTACTGGATGAACCCATACCGTTCTAGATTAAAAGAAATGAACCTTTTATCTAAGTGTAGCACACTTATACTTACTTTTTTTTTTTCAAAATATACCAATTTTGCTCTATATAATCATTGTCAAGCTATGCCCATGATGTTTTTGATTTTTTCAAATACTTTTTTTGCATAAGATCTTAAATAATGCTGTTAAAAAATTAGACGTTGAAAATATGTGCGTGTTAAAACTTTATAATTACTATTTGCTTACTATGCTGCATGACAAACGCTGTCAAATTTACACAAATGATAGTGTAGTTTATTATGCATAATTATCTGCACGATGGATATGGGTCCTAAGGGGGATTGCGGCTGCGGGGTTTTCTAAAGATAATATAACCCATATTTACGCAAGGAAATCCAAGGTTCGAAAAATTCCACGAAAAACATACTCACCGAGTACATACTCACAAAGTAATGTCTCAACCGAGTTTATTGGCCAGTATAATCTGTCATTTTGTTTCAAAATGGCGGCCGTTTAATGTTTTTAAAATTTAAAAAAAATTAAAACTAAGTGCAAAAATATTAAAAGTTGAAAAATATTTTTCGTTTATGTGTTTGACTTTGATACAAAGATTCCAGAGCATTTTTGTTTCGTCTATATCTTAAAAAATGGCTGAGTTATAGCACTTTGAATTTCTAGGGTGGCTGACATTTTGAAATTCTGAATTTTTTTACTTGATAATACGCGCATTTATGAACCGATATGGATATGTAACTTGGTGTGCACATAGTAGAGGTCTGCACGGCCCAGGCCGGCGGAATGGTTCAAATTTTCTAACGGGCCGGGCCAGCAAAAAAATTGAACGGGCCATACGGGCCAGTAAAAAAATTTAGCGACCTACCGGCCCGTTATAAGGATTTACCCAGAAACTATAAAATGCGAGTTATTTTCAATGAACATGGCTTTAACGAAAATAATATGTAGTAATGTGCTTCACGAGCCGATACTTAGTTTGACGACATCAATGCAGAAATGTAACTTCTACAGTGTAGAGTTCGGCATCGGATAGTTACATTGTGTATAACCCGGGCTTAATATTTCTTTAGCAGACTCGTGCCGGGCCGAGATCAGACTTGTATTGTTTTTCTACATATAAACGAGCCGAGACGGAACTAGACTTAATTGCTGTCAAGACGTTTAGGGCAGAGAACATGATTTGTAAAATTATTAATAGCGATAATGAACTTATGTTAACGTAATCTTTGGATATATACTTCTTAGTGATTCTTATATTCACTTCTCAACAACGGGAAAGTTTGACACATTTTCTGACTAATTTTTTACTGTAAAAATATAAAACTGACAAGCCTGACTATTGGAGGGATTTGGAATCGAATAGCGGTTAATTTTGGTAAAAAAAATACTTGTATAAACTTGTTGAGATATAAGATATTCTTGTCAAATGGTTGCAATTTTTTCTCCCTTCCCATGCTGCCGCTTCCAAAAATTCTATTGAAAACGCTAACTTTGACAGTATTTTCTTGTATCAAAAAATGGACAAATCCATTCGATAACATAGTTTCTGCATAAAAACACTTGCTAATCTAAGGCGTTTTCGAAAAAAAAATGAATTGAGAAATTTTTCAGAAATTAACTACTTTGGATTTGAGAATGAATTTGGATTTGGAATCTTTAATAAAATAGTATAGGGATATTTCCATAATCTGTTTTTACTATACGTTACTATAATATAGAAATTGTGACGGGCCAGGCCGGGCCTCTTCTCACTTACTTCTGTACGGGCCAGGCCGGGCCGAAAAAATGTTCATACGGGCCGTACCCGGGCCTGGAAATTCCGGCCCGTGCAGACCTCTAGTAAATAGTACGTACTGATGCCTAGACCGAGTTCGTTTGCCTGTTTCATCCTTAATCTTGTTTCAAAATGGCGGGCATTTAATTTTCTTTTAAAAAAAATTTTAATTTCAAATTAGGTACAAAAAAGGGAAAAATTTAAAAGTATTTTTCTTTTTATGTGTTTGAACGTGATACAAAGATTCGAGAGCATTTATTGTTTCGTCTATACATTAAAAAAGTCTGAGTTATAGCACTTTGAATTTCTAGTGTGGATCTAGTGTGTTCATTTTGAAATGGTCTGAATTTTGTCACGTGATAACACGCGATTTATGAACCGATTTGGATGCAACTTGGTATGTACATAGTACATACATACAACATAGTACCTGGAGCGAGTTCGTTGGCCAGTTCCATCCATAATCTTGTTTCAAAATATCGCCCATTTAATTTTTTTTAATATTAAAATTTAAAATTAGGTACAAAAACGTAAGAAATTGAAAATTATTTTTCTTTTATGTGTTTTACTTTGATACAAAGATTCCAGTGCATTTTTTTTTTGTTTTGTTTTGTCTATATCTTAAAAAACGTGTGAGTTATATCAATTTGAATTTCTAGTGTGGGTAATGCGAAAATACGCATGTTTATAAACCAATTTGCATATAACTTGGTGTGTACATAGTTCATACCAATGTCTTGACCGAGTTGTTAGCCAACATTGTCCATCTTATATCAAAATGTTTTACCATAAATGATGTATTTTACTATGCCAAATTTTCTTTATTTCTTATTATTTATAAACAGAACCACTATAAGATTAATCGTATGTCTGTCTTTCCGTCTGTCATAACCGTTTTTCTCTTAAACTGTGAAACGTGAAAAGTTCAAGTTTGTCAGCATTAATAAAGGCTATTGACCCACATGTTTAGATATTAACATTTCACAAATATATTAAGAAAAACTTTAGAGGTAGGGCTAATTAAGTAACTTGAAAAAAAAATCCTTTGTATTAATTTCGTGTGGGATAAAGTGTGAAAGCTCATCTAACGTTGAACTCAAACATAATTTTGCTATAATTTTAGAAAATGCAAAAATGTGTTCACTCGCCCTCTTTTTCTGAATCTGCTGAAACTACATTTATGGAAAAATTACGGCTGGTAGAAGTTAATTTAAACCTTACAGGGAAAATGTAGCGATTAACCCAGGTTGCATAGTTTTTGAGAAAATAACATTTTTCAGTTACCCACAAATTTTAGATTGCAAGTGCACACCAAGGAAGTTGAGTGACCTTCAAGATGCCTATCGTCGCAGAAGTATAAAATGATTGTTTATAAAGAATTAAAAAAAAACCCGTCGGTAATTAGCTGAGATATTAACTTATATATACATAGACTGTTAGGACAATCATAAAGACACGAGCAGCGTACATTAAGCACTATCGGCTTTTAAAGCTTAGTGATAGTTAAATTTAATTATATATTGGAGTAATGCAGTACACAGTATTAGTATAAAAGAACACTCGTCAAATTATTGCAAACAGAATTTTCCACAAAGCGTTATTCTTCTTTTAGCACCAATTTTTTGTGATAATACAGCTGCTAATTAATATATTTATTTTACGAAAGTCTCTGTATGCGAGAAACACTTGTACTTGACCGATTTTTTTTTAAATATAAGCTTGAACATCGTATTAGAAAGTTTAAACCTAAACCCTCAAATGCGACGAAGATCTTTGATTACCCTTAAAATTTATCTTTTTTTGAAACTTTTTTTTTCTCATGAACTATTCCATCATCTCCGGGAACACTGACCTTAATCACAGTACTTTTTTTAATCTAACACTTTTTTACAATGTTGAAGAGCGTAAATACAAATTTACAGAGAAACTGATAAGATCAAAGACTTAAAAAAAGCTGATATCTCCATTTCAACGGTTTTTTATGAATATATATATTCGCCAGACAAATCCAAAGTTTGCACCATTTTATAAATTAAGGACTGTGTACAAATTGAAAAGAAATAAAGGGATATGACAAAATTATCTCACTTTTAAAATATTTATATCTCATGAATGAAAGATTTAATCTGTAAAGTTTGGTATGTTTTAAGTATTAATTGCAAAATATGAAATTTTAAATCACGCATTTTCTCTTTTAAAGGTAAAAAAAATTTCAATTACGACCTACTTCTTTAGAAAAGCATAGATGATATTGGTAAGAATATTATACCTGTAACATAAAGTACATAATTATACTATCATAATTATAAGATATTCATTATACACATAATTAACAGAATGTTAAACTTAAATCGTTCTCCGAAAGATGAGAAACTCCGTACAAAATGAAAAGAAATTAAGAAGTCTCATGGAAGTATCTTAAAATGTTTATAATCGGTGAATAAAGGATAAGTGTTTTACTTATATTATACGTTTATATACTTATATACTTATATACTTATGTTACATTATAAGTTCACTTAGTTTATAATTTAATTAAAATAAATGATGATAAAATTTTAATGTTTATATTCTAAATTATTAACTTTAATATTAAAATAATCCTACTACAAAATTTGTTAATTTAAATGTATGATAATTTTGGTTGAAATATTGCTTGAATTGAACATATCTAATGAAATGTTAGCTTTGAATATTTTTTTAAACAATAAAATAATAGATTTGACAAATATTCAGCAATTATATTTCGTGAGAAATTGTCATACGAATATAACAATAATATAAATTTTACTTTTTGTTGCAGACATTTTCCTACTAATAATGAAATCTATATATTTTTTCATTTTCTACGTTCATATTCAATTTCGTTAATTGCTTTATATGAAAATAGCCTTTAACTATTTTTTAGTTTAGTTTAGTTTAATATTTAAGTACTTTTAAATTAAATATTTTTGAAATCATGATTATCGAAAAGGAAAATTTTGATATTTAAATAAAAATTTTGAACTATCTTAGTAACTTTATGACTGCTCTAAAATAACACATGGATCCCAATAACTTTCATTTTCAGTACTAAATTTTATGGAAAATAAAATACAAATTACGCCACTTTCTTATCCCGTCGCATCTAATTTCAGCTGTCTGTGTATTCAGTGAAGCTTATTATTAGTCGGGAAAGTCGACATTTTGCATGAGGTTATTAAAAAAATTAACATTTTACGATAAATAGAAAATTTGTTGAAAGACTTTTTTTTTTATTCTAACAACACGAATTTCCTCTTATAGGTATAGTACATGCAAATTTATTTTTTGATACTGTGTTCATTGGCAAGATATATTACTCAATATTAGGATGTTCATATTTTTCTAAGGTTGATTCAATATTTTCTTAAAATTTTCAGCCAATAAAATAAATAAATATAATAAAAAATGTCATTGGTAATATATAAAAAAGGCCAATGTTTGCTAAATAACTCTTGTAAATATTGCCCAAAATGGCACAATGTCTACACCTTTTTATTTCGTCACTATTTTATACAAAACGACTTTGCAGTCTTTGTTGAGCATTATTATATAAGTTGGTTTAATCCTTTAACCCTTTATCTACTGACGGTATTAAGTACCATTCACTTTATAATTTCATCCCATAGTAAATATTACTAATATTTACTGGGTGTCCCAAAAATGACTGATGGATTTTAAAATTTAATAACTTGCAAACGGTGACAGCTATTTAAAAAATGTTTGCAAGAGGGTTATGTATAATGTCAGGAGTTTTTTTACCGTAATTTTTTATTTTAGTTCGCATCTCAAACAATAGGTGGCGCTGACGGCGATTGAAGGCCAGGTCATCAGTGCTGAGTGAAGCGTCGACGTGGCCTTCAATCGCCGTCAGCGCCACCTATTGTTTGAGATGCGAACTAAACTAAAAAATTACGGCAAAAAAAACTCATGTCATTATACATAACCCTCCTGCAAAATTTTTTTAAATAGCTGTCACCGTTTGCAAGTTATTGAATTTTAAAATCCATCAGTCATTTTTGGGACACCCGGTAAATGATACTTTTCAAAAACACTCCTTTAACTCTACTTTTAGTTCACTACTCTAGTTCAAGATACATGTCATCAGTAGTTATAGATTCGTTATTTTAATAAAGATGAAGGCTATCTTTGAAACATTTGGTGTGTTTTGTTCCAACATGTTGTACAAATTGTTAGTCTTGTCTTTTTATTTCTGCAAACATACGGCAGAACATGACTGTTTTGTGTGTTCATTAAGATCTCGGAATACAATTCGACTAGCTATTTTAAGAGATTTTGATTTAATATCTGAAACACTTGGCGGTACTTTTAAGTATCTTCAGTATACTTAAAGAAACTTGGAAGAAACTTTCATATACGTTTCGTCTGAGTAGTAATCCATCGTTTTTATCTGAGTTCCTAGGGCGGTCATCCAAGCCGCAACTGCTTTATAATGTAATTACAAAATTGTTGTGTAGTATGTTTTTTCTGGTATTTCTTTCTGTTTCAATATTATTTTTCATGTGTGGAGATGCGAGATAGCATGTTGTCCCTTGATTATAGATGTCACAAAACTAAAGGACTGCTCACAAAATTGAAAGCTAAAAAAATTTTAACGCTATCAAATTTTTAATTTTACTCTTTTTTCATGTGTAACATAAAACTATGCCAGTTTAATATTATTTTAAAGTTAACTCATGAGTGTCTTCTTGTTACTTAGCATTTCTAACCCTTTTGCTGCGTCTTTAATTCCTTCGCGATGAGTGCCTTTTACATAATTTTAAATCTTTTATGATCAGTTTAAAAATCATGCTAAATCTCCTTCGTATGTACTAGCAATTGGTTTTCTGTACTTTTCAGATCCTTTTTATTTTCTAAATTCGGGTAATTTGACAATCGAGCTTTATTAATTCTAAAAATATTCTAGATTCAGTTTGTTACCACATTGAATATAGTTTTAAGTATCGACAAAACTTCTACGTATATTTAAGGAAATATAAAACTCATAAACGATAGAAAATTTGTTTTCACAATGAATAAAATAATTTTAAACTATAAGTCAAAAGATTTTTTTCCCAAAAGAGGAATCTTTAATGCAATAATTTTGTTTTTTTCATTTTTACTCGGATAGAAAAATTAAAATGCAAGTTTTTATTTAGCATAACGTTGCTCGATGGATTTCGTTTTCGTCATTCATACAAAGAAGCAAAATGATGATTTGATGGTTCATTTTATTTGATGATTTATTTACTTTCAGTGGATTATTTAGCTTATTTAGTGGATAATACAGACATTATATTTCCCTGATTCAATTTTATTATGAAATAAGGAGATATTTTATTGTCTATGTGGCATATAAACAAGAAAGTTATTACAGCATTTTTACAGTACAGAATTACAGTATTCTTATAGAGTTGGTGCAATTGTAGAAACATTAATATTGAAATGCCAAATTTAACCCTCTCATTCATACGGGATTCATATGAGAAAAAATAAAAATTTCCTTAAAAAAAAAAAAAAAAAAAAAAAAAAAAAAAAAAAAAAAAAACAGCATTTATTTATGAAGATCTGATTTGTGGTTAGATAATAGCTAGCCCGTAGAACAAAAATAAAATTATTTTATAATGGGTATTATTTATCACAAAAAATAACAAAGAAACATAATTAATAATGAAAGAAAATAATATATGCACGAGAAGATTAGTGAAATATTTGCATTAAATTAGATATTTTTTGAGGGATAAATATAATCATGTCAGCCATCATCCTATAGCTTTTTGCACCACCATAATTGTATGGTAAATTTTACCTTTCTATATCGAGGTAATCTGTTGATTAAATATGGCCAAAAAAAAAAAAAAAAAAAAAAAAAAACTTAAATTTTTGTGATGTAAAAAAGTGGAAGAGTTGGAAACTACTTATAATTATTTCCTTTTTGCGTTTATATTAAACTGTTGATGATTTAAGTGTATTGGTGATATTACTGAAAAATGAACTATCGTTATTTCACAACTAAAACAAAAAATATAATATTTTGTGCAATACAAGTTATTTTGCTAACATGCTGCTTTGGCTTAAAATAACTTCATGTATTTGATTTTCCCCATATATAACATATGCATGGGAGGCATACAAAGGAAATTCGACTCACGCTAAGCTAATTTTTAACATTGAAACGGAATAGCTTGAAAACAAAATAAGATGCAACGAATACTTGACCTTCTGAAAGGAGATAAATAGCAACATATTTATTTTAGATACTTGTTACGCACGATCAGAGCTTCCAACCAATAATTCAAAGCAGTTTTTAGCTACTGCCTCTCCAGAAGGAGCTTGCTGTCTTCATGAAACTAGCATTTATATTTTGAATAAGTATAAAACGTATACTAGTGATTTTTCATACGTGACAAATGTTATGAATTAGCTTGGGTCACGAGTTTTAGATAACATTGAGTTTTTTGTAGAAAGACGAAACCAATGGGATATTTACATTGATTGCAAAAATTACCAATCACTGTCTCTGAGAAATGCATAAAATTAATCCATCACGTCAAATATTCTAAACTTAAAAAAATAAATATTAAAATATCGTATTTGGAATTTAAACAGAGGCGCCAACTTATATGGGCCCGTGGGGCGCGAGCCCAATCAATAATATGTTCTCAACGGCCACTCAATTTCCATTGATTTAATTCGCTATTTGTTTATTTAATCGTAGAAATAAAATTTGGTTTTATTGGCGCTATCAAAAGTAATCTTATTTAAGAAAGAAAAAAGTGATCAAATAGACTTACATGAGCACTGAAAGTCCATCAGCGCTGTATAATCCAGGGGTCGCAGCGTCCCTAAAATTTTCGCACTTTCATTTAAAATGACAATATTTATTTTAACATTTCATCGTAGATGTTAAAGGAATTCGACATGAAGATTTTTGAATTAAAATACTGGTAGAAAAGTGCGAAAATTTTAGGGACACTGCGACCCCTGATAATTATATTATTCCCAAAAACAAATTTCCTGATATTTTGTCATCTATATAAAGATCTTGAATCAGTAAAGCACTTAGGTGAATAAAAAATATGTCTTTATTGGCATTTAATTTTCCTCACTTTCAATAGTTAGCAATTTTTAGGTTAATTCTAATAAATATTAATGTATTAAAGGAAAGAACTTATACTAATATAATTTATCAAAATTTATTTAATTATGGTTAAATTATACTAATTCTATATTTTACTTTAAAAAAGCCATATTTTGATTTCGAATACGCTTTCTAGTTAAACGCTGCTCCTCCGCAATTTTCTCCACAAACACAAACTAAGAGGGGGAAAATGTATGTGTTATTTTACTCAAAAATTTTTGAGCCCACCAAATATTTTTTCCGAAGTTGGCGCTGTTGAGTTTAAACAATTGAAAACTAATTTATTCCAACTCCCGGAACTCTCAATATGAATGAATAATTTTTAAAAGAATAATTTTAAAAGTGTATTCATCATACTAATTATACTTATGAACACTATAAATGTAGCCATAAAAATTGTTTGACTACATTTGAATATTTATCCTGTGTAACGTATAGTTCACCTATCAAAGCGAGACATAAAAATTTAATTTTTGAATACAGTCTAAAGTTCGGACACACAAAGTTCAGACTTTTCAGCGCCAATATTCAAGAAAGGAGGGAAAAACAAAATTGCTCAAACAAACTAACAAAATAAAGTTATGAAGCAAAGAAGCTTGATTACTGAATCAGAACTTATGGCTATGTAACAGAATAAAAGAAAAAATTCTTAATGAAAATCTTAAGTTAATAAAGAAGCACATATTGACTGAAACTTTCAATAGTGCATAGAATTATAGACTATGCACTGTAAAATATTTGTAGAAACGTTACTCCATACAATTGGTGTAAAAATGAGGGCAAATGCTGCCTCCAATTACATGGAGTAATTGTTTTCACATATGCAATGGTGTAATTTAAACATATATTATTGGTGTAACATGACAATATTACACCGGTTTTAACGGTTAAAATACTCCGTAAAATTGGAGGCAGCAATGCTGCCACCAATTTTACGGAGTAACGTTTCCACAAATGTTTCTCAGTGTGTCTATCATGCTATATAGGATTTGCTTTTAAATTGTATGTTCCCTAAAATAAAGGTTTTTTGTTTTACTTTTTATAGTGTTGTGATTTAATTAAAATGGTTGTTTAATTTTATTTTAAAACTGTTATATGCAATTTTGAATATATAAACATTATATTTTTCATTTTTAAGTAGTGAAATTTGCTTTCCTTTTTATTGGAAAAGCAGTTTTTTTAAAATATCTGAGGTTCGGACTTGCTAAAATCCCGAGGTTTCCGGACTTTAGATTTTATACTATATACATATATATTTTTAATTTGGTCTTTCGAAGCATTTAAGAAGCAGCACTTTAAGTAGTAAAAGTTCCTTCTCAAAACCATTAAATTTTCTTTTTTTAAATCCTACTCTGTGGTTCTACTAAAGAGTGTCTAAATTTAAAGATAACTTGGTTCGGCATATCCCACGTGCTTGAGAGGTTCAAAAGATAACAAATGTGTTGAACTTTTCGAGAGAATAATACAATTTTCAAGAATTTAATATTGTCGGGTGTTAACATGGTTACCAAAGTATTATAAATTTCGCCACATAAAATTAGTAAAACGATTTTTTAAATGAAAAATAAGTTCATTTCAATATATTTATTAAGATCTCTCTATTCTTGTACAGTCGTGGTAAAGCAAGGCTGATTAAAGAAAACACAAATTTCGCCAAAAATCGCTGTATAAAAATGTAACTGGCACCAGCAGTTAGTAATAATATGTTCTATAAAATTCTGTGCACGAATTAAATTTTGAGGGACGTCTACATATCGAAAACGTTTGTTCGAAATGTTTCGAGTGGGATACTTTTTAAAACTGAGATTTCTTGATTGACACCATATTTTTTGAAATAGCAAAACTCGTCTTATTTAACCTTATTTAATGGCATATTAATTAACGTACAACAAGGAGTATTTTACCATTTCAGAAAAGGGTGCCAATCAAAAAATCTGAATTAAAAAAAATTGTAACCCACTGACAATACTGTTTTCATATTGGATAGTTTGACATGGTACTGTCAAAACTGAGAGAAAAGGCTATTCCATTTATTTTGTCCCTTGAAGAGAGCGGGGGAGATCCACAATGTTCGAGAGTCTGAACGAGTCAAGTTTTACCCGACCCAAAATCAAAATTTCTACTTAAAATCACCCTGAAATCATACAATAAATTCTCCAATAGGAAAATAAAAGTAACAATGTTAAATTTTCATTTACTTCGGGTTCGGATTGAATTAGAATTTTGATAATTCAGGTTCGTGTCATATTTGCACGAATTTATTAATATATATATTTTATTATATTTTATTTATTATATTTTATTGCAAGAATTTATTAATAACTGAAATGGAGCTTGGTGAAATAGGAAGATAAAAATAACAACGTTAAAAAAGCAGATTATATTACATTACAAGCAGACCGGTTTCGGTAGCATATAGCTTATCGTCCTCAGTGCTAATCAAGGTGGAAACTTGCTCATATATATATTTGTAAATATTATAATAACTTTTACATATTTGTAAAAGATTTAGAAAATAATAAAATAAGAATTGCAATGTTATTTTCAAGAGTATATATTGAATATATTCGTTAATGTATACAAAATGGTCTGAATTAATAGTTTTAAAAAATTAAGCACAGTTAAAAGTTTTAAGCACAAGTCACAAGAGGAAGGGGGTGACCACATTAAGTGTCAGAACCTGTGACATGCAAAAGGGAGGGGTCAAAAAACCCCAAATGAAAAGTAAATGACGGCCTGAAAAAAGAGAAATTGGATGTCCTCACTTATAGATATTGAGATTTTTCTGAATAGAAACTTTTCTTGATGCATCTTTGAACAATAAAAAAATCTATCATTTATTGCATCAGTTCCTTACCTATTGTTAGAATAAGTAAGACAATAGGCGAGAGTTGTCTCACTCATTTTCCCACCATAAATGAATAAGAAAAACAATCATTTTAATTTGTTTTTAAGTCCGTAGATTTCTAACTTGACAAAATGAAGCATTTAGCACTTATCGTAAATCGTATTTTTCTGAACGTGGGTATGAAATTAATTTTATTACAGTTTGATGTCAGTGGTATTTTAAGATGTCGTTGAAGCATAAGAGGTTTAACGTATTCTGTTATTCAGTGGGATATTTTAAAAGAAGTTACTAGAATGGAAAATTAATCAAAAGTAAAAACTGAAAGAAGTAAAAACTGAAACTACTTACTTGACGCGTATCCAGGGTTCATACGGGTACCGTTATTTTCAAGGTGAAGTATGAGTATGTTTTTATAATAAAATAAATCTAATCCAAACGCGCGAAATTTCGTCTTATTTAAGGAGAGATTTTTCTGTATTAAAATACTGGTACCGAAGAATTTCCTGGCCTGGAAATAACAGGACCCGTAAGAACTTTGGTATCTGTCTAAACATTTCTCTCATTAAAGAGTATGGAATCTTATTTATAAATTTTAGTGGTATCTAAAATCTTTAAATGATGTATCAAGCAACAAACTTCTTCTTCTACTCTTCAAACAAATGACGTAATGGGCAAATCAGTAAAGTGATTAACACTAGAACGACCGAAAGGAGTCGATTCGCCTCCAATTATGTAATTAAATTTCATCTCGAGCCAGAATTTTTTTCTTGAAATAAGTTAAATCTCAAACACACAGATCTACGTTAAATAAATCAATTAAATAATTTCGAATAAAAATTCTGGTGTGAAATATTAACCATTGGTTTAGTGAAGAAGATCTATCGATATCAAAGTACTTTCTTTTAACCCTTTGAGCTCTGATGGTAGAATTTTCTACCACACAATTTTAATTCCAAACTGTCACAACGGCACCAGAAAATTCAACCAAATTTATTTGAAAAAGGTTTAATGCATTTTTTCGTGCATATGGTTTACCGGTTTTTTTCTTTGCAAAATACTGGTGCCAATGTGACATTTGGAATTTTGAAGAAATTTACCCATCAGAGCTCAAAGGGTTAACTCAAAAAGTGTTCAGAAAAAATAATAAAAACACGAAATTATTTGAATAAATGAGTAATTACGAGCAGCATGAAATTCCAGAATATATTTTGGCCCGAAATATATTTGACACTAGTTTTAAAAAGTTCTCTAAACAACCATATTTGTAATATCAATTATCTTGAAAATGAAGAAAATCCAGATATTCCTTTTTAAAAAGGGAAGAGATGTGTCGCATGCAGCTTCTTTGTGCTCAACAAGTTAAGAAATGCAAATTAATAGAAGTTGATAAGCACATATAGACTATGTAGGATAATATAAATAAAATATTGGGGAATTTCCGTAGATGTTCTTCCTATTACAAACCTTGAAAAAAAAATGCTAATACTATCGAGTCCGTATTTTTCGTAATGGCTTCTGATGATAATAAAACATGTTCCGAAACTGAAATTAACTAACATATTACACTGATTTTTTTTTCTTTTTTGAAACTTCTTTTTGAAAAAAAAAAAATTCTGCACTTTATTTTAGCAAAACTTATTACAAATTCAAATTCAAATATATATTGAATGGTCCATTAGAGGATGCGTCACAAATTCATTGAAACCTAAAAAGGTCATAAAAAAGAAGTTATGCTCAGAAAAAAATTATCTTTGCACGCATATGATCAGAGGCACATTGGATTTTTTCTCCATGAATAAAAATTCATTCAAAAAGTAACCGAAAGAAGACTCTGCTGCGTTCACCAAGACACTGCATTCGCCTAAAATAACGGTTTGATGTGTTTCGCCTGTCCTTTCTTTCTGAGCACTTTCATTTTTAAAAATTCTTATTTTGAAACCAGCTGAAAAATATCTACACTATAAAAAATATTTGTGTAACTTTACACGCAAAAGGGTGTAAAGAAACACCGCAAGTTAATTGGTGTGATGAAACACCAGCAATTATCTAATGCAAAAAAAAAAAAAAAAAAAAAAAAAGAAATATATATATATATATATATATATTTTGATGGCAACTTAGTTGCTACCGGTTTTGGTGTAAAGTCACACTATCATTGATTTGGTGTAATATAACGCCAAAATAAAAATAATTTTATGATTACATTTTAAATCTAATACAGCCATAATTTGAAATAAATAGTTTTACGCTGAGAAGTTTTTAAACATTCATATATTTAAAATAATTTATTATAGCTTATATTTTAAACATTTTAGGAGGTAAACAACGAAATTTTCTGTATTTACATGCTAAAAAATAAGTTTTTCACAGGTGCCATACAGAGTGGAAAGTGGAGCTTAAGCACCTCTACATTTTAATGTAGTCAAATTTATTATGCCTTTTTAGCATTCAAATTGAGCACTTTTTGATGCATCCTCTACCAGATTCAAGTGCTGAGTTGTCCCACTACATGTGATCGAATCGGTGCCCATGACCATTTTAATTATGTTTCACCAGGTTAATAAATACAGGGAAAATAATGTAGCAATCTAATTTTTAACCATTTCTGTATTGACATCTAAAAATGAAATAGAAGTTTTGAAGTTTTCACACATTATTTATAATGCTCTGAAGCTAACAAAGCATCTAATAAAGAATTCTTGGTGATTTGGTGATTTTTTTTAAGAACAGACAAACGTCATATGGTCACACGTTTTAAAATAAATCTGTAATAAATATAAAAATTTCTTATAACTATCACAATAAGTTTTATTAGGAGTTTCTAGTTCTCTTAACAAAATATAAAATTTAAGCTATACCTGATATTAAATTAAATCAAAATTTTATTACACAGGCCTGCTTACACAGGCACACACTGAAAAAAATAGAAGGAAACTGATAGCTGAACGTATTGCTTTTATTTTTTAATTTTTGGTGCTAATTTAAAAAAAATAATAAAAAAAGTTCTATCACGTCACGTTTTCTAGAAAAATTCAATTTTAGTTTTATGAAAATTCTATGGCCTCACGGACCTGATGTGCCAGTGCTTTCAATTTAATCACCAGTCATCTGTTCAGAGTCTCAAGAGCTATTGAAAAAACTATTTTTTCCGTACATAAAAAACGAGAATATTTATTTCGGAATTTCATAGCTGCCAAAATCCTCGGATTTTATGCACCTCAAAAATTTTATAGTAAATTTAATCATTTCAAATCACTGTAATCCGTCAATTAAATAAGGGGAAAATTTCAGTTAAATTTTTCTGGTCTAAATTGTTGAAAGAGTTGGCAACTATGGAACTCTGGTGTCATTGTGGCTGTTGGGAATCAAGTCGGAAGTGTCATGTAATGGGACCCTGAGCCATTGATTTTTGGACCACTTAATTTTAATTTCTAAACGCCAGATTGCCATTATAATTTTGAAAAGAAAAAAAAAGATATTTTATTCAGTACTTTAACACTAGAACGCCCGGAAATTCTACTCAAGTTTGAAAATAATATTTCTCACCAGATTTTTTATTCAAAGTTATTTCATTGATTTATTTAACGTAAGTTTGCGTGGATTAGATTTAAATTATTTTAAGAACATTTTTCTGGTTCGAATTGAAATTTTGTTACATGATTGGAGTCGAATCGACTCCATCCGGGCGTTCTAGTGTTAAGAAAAAGATTTTAATTATATTTAAATAAATTTGTTTGTAAATTATGGAGCCATTCAATCACTTCAGCAATTTACACATAGAAGTACGTTGCCCCAGAAAAAGGGTAAAACTATGGGATTATTCAAATCACTGTTTAACTACGAACAACACGTATTGCATTGAAATTCCAGAATACATTTGACTGTAATTTTATCAACTCTTCTAAACCTACCAAATGTGTAAAATCGACTCTTTTGAAAGTGAAAGAAATGCAGATTTTTTTTTCAAGAAGGAGGTGTGGTGTGTACAACTTCTTCGTGTTCAACAAGTTAAGAAATGCAAATCAATAGAAGTTGATAAGCACATACAGCAAAAGGGAGCGTTCTGTAGGTGAATGCGAATAAAGTGTGGGAGAAATTATCGTAGCAGCTCCTCCTATTACAAACGTCGAAAAAGAATGTTAACGATATCGAGTTGCTAAATCAGATATATTCTCGTGTCTTAAAGCTCACCCACCCTGCAAATGGAACTAAAGAATATACTATTGCTTTGCATATCAAGTATTAATGCATAAAAGTGTTCGCTATCAAGGGGTCGTGCTAAAATGTAAGCGGAACTTCCTGTTGTTCCATAATAACAAATACGGATTAATTTCTTGGGTTCTATTGTTTCGTGCGGCGAAATATTGATAATTAGAATGACAAGTAATAAATATCTAGATAATCCATTTGTCTTGAATATAATTTTTTTTTTTTGAGTTTCCCTTTTTTTATTCTTTGTTTTTATTCTCATTGTATTATAATAAAATAGTCCTTAATACTAAATATTTATCAAATTTATCGAGAAGTTATTAATAAAAAACTATGAAAAAGTTTTCACAAGATAGTTTCGATCACCTCTTTCTGATAAATTTGATAAAATTCTAATATTGATTTATTTGTTTGATTATAATCGTTATTTGATTTATAACGAATTGAGCAGTAACTTTACACATATGTAACTTTGTTCGTGTTATTAAAAAAATGCCTTTTTGAGTTACATTTTACGAAGATGTAGTAACATTTTCCGTCATGTTCTTAAATCAAAATTATGAGGTAGCTAAAACCCTTTTATAATTTATGGACATCCTGTACTAGACAATATTAATATTCTATCATTCTCCTGGTGTCTTACAATTAGTATTTATAAATAATGCAGTTACGACATGACTCAACTGTTTTGTGTCCATTCTGCATAAATGTTTTCTTTTTACAATTTTTTAACCTTCTAAAATTCCTGTATATAAGGAAAAAAATTAAAAATATATCTAATTTTTAACGAGTTTATTGTCGTAGAAAATTAAGTCGTAATTAATAAGTCTTGAATTCGAGAAAGACACTTTGTAACTCTCATTTAAGAAACTTTAATGTGAAATGAATATGCTTAAGAATATTTTTAAATATATGCATCGTGCCATGTAAACAGTATCATGACTTTAAAATTCAACAGTACATTAAACTTTAATAACATAAAGATGAAATAAAAGACAGAATTATAACTTATACATTTGGTATACAGTAATTTATAAAGTGATTTAAATTTAAGACAACAGATAGCATAAACATACTATATAACCCTTTGATCTAATATGTAAAACCAGATGGAACATTACTCAGTTTTTGGAAGCTTACATTACAAAAAGTAAAAAGCTACTTATTGCAGCCGTCAGGAGGAAAGCATTTCCGGAAAATTTTGGTATATCTTCACCGATCATGATCCCCATACCCCAAAACCACCCTCCGTTCAAATGTTGACACATATACCGTAATTTCGGGTGTATAAGCCGCAGATCAAACAATTATTTTTCGACCCAGAATTTTTTAAGAAACAAATATAACTAGTTAGATCGCCGTAAATATTTGTCTTCAATCACTAAATAAGATTTCTGGGTCCAAAAAGAATTGTTTGATCCGCGGCTTATACACCCGAAATTACGGTATATACAGGGTGATTCCGAATTTTTTTTACAATAAAAGAGGGGTGATAGTACACATCAAGACAAACAATACTAAATAGGAGACCAAGGGTCCAAAACGTTTTCCTAAGGAAATAGCCGCCATTAAAGTTTAGGGACTAAAATTTTAAATAAACATAAAAAACGGAAAAATCGGTCGATTGATTTGCGGTTTTCACTAAAAATATTCTTTATGTCGGCATTTTCTTGAAATTAAATTATAAAGATAAATTTCAAAAAATGCCGATAGAGGGCGCTTTAGACTTTGGAGTAACGAACAACTATTTTTTGCCGGTATTTTTTGCATCTCATTAAATGTTTTCGTAAGTTTACACTCAAACTTAAATTTTAAGCTCAAAATCTGTAGTTGGGAGTAGTTAAGTAACACAAACTGAGCTGTGTTCAGAGAGTTCAAATTTCAAATGATTAAAAAAAACGGAAAAATTGGTCGATTGATTTGCGGTTTTCACTAAAACTATTCTTTATTTAGGTATTTTCTAGAAAATAAATTATAAAGATAAATTTCAAATAATGCCGATAGAGGGCGCTTTAGACTTTGGAGTAACAAACAACTATTTTTTGCCGTTATTGTTTGCATTTCTTTAAATGATTTAGGAAGGTTAGACTTAAACTTAAATTTTGAGCTGAAAATCTGAATAATAGGGAGTGGTTAAGTAGCACAAAGTGAACTGTGTTCAGAGGGGAGGGGGATGTTCAAATTTAAAGTAATTATAGAAAATGGAAAAATTGGTCGATTCGTTTGCGGTTTAAAATAAAACTATTCTTTAAGTCAGTATCTTCTTGAAAATGATTTTTAAAGATAAATCAAGGGCGCCTTAAACTTCAGAGGAACCAACGATTCATTTTAACCATTATTTTTTTGTTCTAATTAAATGCTTCCAAAAGCATTTTAAATGTTCTCGGAAGCTTAGATTTAAACTTAAATTTTGAACTCAAATCATGAATCGTTATGAGGAGTTAAGAAGCGCAAACTGAAGTGAGTTCAGGAGTTAAAATTTAACCCTCTTTAATCCTCGAGCACCATTCAATTTTTCGCTACTTAAACACTCCTAACGATTCAGAATTTCAGCCCAAAATTTAAGTCTATGCATTTGAAAGCATTTAATGAGATAAAAAAAATAACAGTTAAAAATAGTTGTACACTACTCCAAAGTCTAAGGCGCCCTCTATCGGCATTTTGTGAAATTTATCTTTAAAAATTATTTCCAAGAAAACACTGATTGATCAAGAAAACTGCTGATTTAAAAATTAGCTTTAGCAAAAACCGCAAACGAATCGACCAATTTTTCCGTTTTTTACAATTATTTAAAATTTGAACCCTCTGAACACAGCTAAGTTTGTCTACTTAACTACTCACAGCGATTCAGATTTTGAGCACAAAATTTAAGTTCAAGTCTAAGCTTACGAAAGCATTTAAAAAGATGCAAAAAATTACGCCAAAAAAGAGTGTTTCGTTACTCCAAAGTCTAAAGCGCCCTCTATTGGCATTTTTTGAAATTTATCTTTATAATTTATTTTCACGAAAATACCTAAATAAAGAATAGTTTTAGTGAAAACCGCAAATCAATCGACCAATTTTTCCGTTTTTTATAATCATTTGAAATTTGAACCCTCTGAACACAGCTCAGTTTGTGTTACTTAACCACTCCCAACTACAGATTTTGAGCTCAAAATTTAAGTTTGATTCTAAGCTTACGAAAACATTTAATAAAATGCAAAAAATACCGGCAAAAAATAGTTGTTCGTTACTCCAAAGTCTAAAGCGCCCTCTATCGGCATTTTTTGAAATTTATCTTTGTAATTTAATTTCAAGAAAATGCCGACATAAAGAATAATTTTAGTGAAAACCGCAAATCAATAGACCGATTTTTCCGTTTTTTATGTTTATTTGAAATTTTGGTTCCTAAACTTTAATGGCGGCTATTTCCTTAGGAAAACGTTTTGGACCCTTGGTCTCCTATTTAGTATTGCTTGTCTTGATGTGTACTATCACCCCTCTTTTATTGTAAAAAAAATTCGGAATCACCCTGTATATATATATATATAAACATATATATATATATATATATATATATGTTTGTCATGTTATAACTAACGTATTTATGAACCGATTTGAATGAAATTTGTTATTTACATAGTACATGCAAATATCTCGACCGAGCTCGTTGGCCAGCATCATCCGCCATCTTGTTTCAAAATGGCGGCCATTTAAAAAAATTAAAAAAAAATTAAAATTTAAAATTAAATGCGAAAAAATTAAAAGTTCAAAAATAGTATATGTGTTAGATCTTAAAACACCGATTCCAGAACACTTTTTATTTTGTCGATATCTTGAAAAAATGATTGAGTTATAGCACTTTGAATTTTTCTTATGGCTGACATTTTGAAACGATCTGATTTTTGTCAGGTGATAACACGCATATTTATAAATCGATTTGGATGTAACTTGGTGTCTACATAGTACATAATGAAACCTGGACCGAGTTCGTTAGCCAGTTCCATACCCATCTTCTTTCAAAATGGCGGCTATTTAATTTTTTTTAATTTAAAATTTAAAATTAGGTACAAAAAGTGAGAAATTGAAAAATATTTTTCTTTTATGCATTTAACCTTGATACAAAGATTTTAAAGCATTTTTTGTATCATCTGTACCTTAAAAAATGACTGAGTTATAGCACTTTTAATTTCTAGTGTGCATTTTGAAGTGATCTGATTTTCGTCACGTGATAACACGCGTATTTATATACCGATTTGGATGAAACTTGGTGCGTAGATAGTACATACGGATGCCTGGACCGAGATCGTTGGCCAGTTCGAACCGCCGGCCGTCTTGTTTCAAAATGGCGGAATATTAATTTTTTTTACATTTAAATTTTAAAATTAGTTGCAAAAAAGTAAGAAATTGAAAAAGATTTTCCTTTTGTGTTTTGACATTCAGACAAAGATTGCAGGCCATTTTTTGTTTCATCTATATCTAGAAAAATGGCTCTTTCAATTTCTAGTGTGATTGACATTTTGAAACGGTCTGAAATTTGTCACGCGATATTACGCGTATTTATAAACTGAATTCGATATAACTCCGTGTGTACATGGAAATTACCAATGTCTTGACTGAGTTCACGATCCAACTTTATCCGCCACCTTGTTTCAAAATGGCGGCCGTTTAAGTTTGTCAAAAATCTTTTCAATGTATAATGATATAAAAACAAAAAATTAGAAATTGAAAAAAGGTTCTTCCTAAACTATTTATCTTAATAATAAATTCCGGAGTATTTTTTGCTATGTCTTTACATTGAAAAACGCCTGGGATGTAGCAGTTTGAATTTCTAATGTGGTGAGACATTTTTTTTAAATCAATTTTCCCGCGACAGCACTCGTATATATTAACACTAGAACCGCCATTAGGGGTCAAAATGACCCCTGCCAGATTGATAATACTCGATTCGAACTAGAATTTTCTTCATAAAATATGTTAAATATATGCATCAGAAAAATAGACTAATTAAATAAGTTAAATAGTTTAAAATTTAAATTCTGGTGAGAAACACTTTTTATAAAAATTGAGTAAAATACCCGGCGGTTCTAGTGTTAATCGATTTCGATGTGAGTGTGCATGTTCACATGAATTAAGATTTCGACCAAGCTCATTGGTTTGTTTTATCCATCATGTTGCTTTAAAATGGATATCGTGGAATTTGGTGACCCTATAAATCGCTTAAAATAAAACCAGCTTGAATAAAAGATGACTAATTTCTAAAAATTCCTATTAATATTCAGTATTGACAAAAACTAGTATTCAATTTTATATAATCGTGTTCCACTAATTTGAGCTTCGTATATTTGAATAATATAGCTTAATTTAAAATAAATAAATAAGTATATGAAAGCTACCTCTTTCTCCCGGCACTGCCCGTAGGAATTTTTACTTTTCAAGCTGTTTAGCTCTTTAAACATGAAAAGAAGATGCGTGAGTTTTGAAATTTTAAAAATTAGTATAGATTTTTTTTACAGGTGACAGTGTTATTTACTGATTTAAAAAGATCTCTTTTTAAATTACTGCAAACATAAAAACTTTTCTTTTATTTCATGTTTATATTATATTATAATAGGAGCAAATCTCGTGTGTGTGTGTGTGTGATGTCTCTGTGTGTAAATTTTATCTTAAAGCCGGTTCTACTAATATGATTAAATTTTTAACTTTACCGTTTTCGTGCAAGAGAAACCTATTGTGCTGTGTTACATATCGATAAAATTCAATTAATGGGTCATTATAGTTCAGGATCAAATTAATTATATCTAAAAAAAGGGCTCAGCCAGTTTTGACTAAATTTTGTATCGAACCGTTTTCTGGTACAAGAAGATTATTAGTCTGTCCTACATTTTCTAGAAATTTCAATTAGTGGGTCATTTTTGGGCACTTCTAGTCAAGCTAATTCTATTTAAAAATGGCTCCAACGATTTTGACTAAACTATATTTTACCGTTTTGGATTGTAAGAAGCTGGAAGAATTGGCAAAGTCACTTGTCCGAGAAAATTCGATAGTGAGTGACTTTTGGATCACTGTGGGTCAAGCTAATGTTATGTAGAAGACGGTTCCAACGATTTTGACTAAACTTTATATTTTACCGTTTTGGATTATAAGAAGACCATTGCGTAAAGTCACGTGTCCGAGAAAATTCGATTAGTGAGTGACTTTTGGATGACTGTGGATCAAGCTAATGTTATCTAGAAGACGGTTCCAACGATTTTGACTAAATTTTGTATTCCATCGTCTTAGGGCTTGAGAAAACTATTGGGCTGCGTCGTATATTCAAGAAAATTTGATTAGTGGGTCATTTTGGGTCACAATGAGTCAGGGTCAAGCTAATTGTGTTTAAAAAGCGACTCAAAACTTTAAGACAAATTTTTGTATTATATCGTTTTTAAGCATGACAAGTCCATTGGACTAAGTCACATAGTCGAGAAAATTTGATTAGTGGGTTATTTTTGGATCACTGCGGATAAAGCTAATTGTATCTAAGAAATGGGCCAAACTTTTTGACAAAACTTTGTATTATACTGTTTCTGGGCAGAAGAAGGTCATTGGACTAAGTCATATGTTCGAGAAAATTCGATTAGTGGGTCATTTTTGGATCACTGTCGGTCAAGCTAATTTAACCTAGGAAGTTGCTCTAACGATTTTTGTCAAATTTTGAATTTTATCGTTTTTGAATTCGAGAAGAACACTGGCTTAGGGTGAATGCTAAAGAAAATTTGATCAGTGAATTATTTTGGGGTCATACAGGGCCTGGGTCAAGCTAATTATATCGAAACACGGCTCCAAAGTTTTAAAGAAAATTTTGTATTATACCCTTTCCGATTATGAGAAGACCATTGGGCTTGGTCACATGCGCAATAAAATTAGATTAGTGAATCATTTTGGGTCATAATGAGTCAAGGTTAAGCTAATTGTATCCAAAAAAAAACAGCTGAAACGATTTTGGCAATTTTTTTTTAACTCTTTGAGTTTTGATGGTAGAATTTTCTACTACTTAGTTTTAACTACGAAATGTCACACTGGCACCGGAATATTCGACCAGATTTATTTGAAAAAGGTTTAATGCATTTTCTCATGTATATCGTAAACAGAATATTTCTTTTGCAAAGTACTGGTGCTAATGTGACATTTGGAATTTTGAAGAAATTTACCCACCAGAGCTCAAAGGGTTAATATACCGTTTCCTAGCACGAAAGGACTATTGAGATAGGTCATATGGTTGATAAATTTCGATTACTGTGTCCTTTTTGTGTCACTGTTTGTCAAGCTAATTTTACATAGAAAAAGACTTTAATGATTTTTACTAAATTTCGTATTTTATGATTTTCGGGCTGGAGAAGAGCATTGGGTTAGGTCGCATGTTCGAAAAAATTTGATCTGTGGGTCTTTATAGGTCATTACGGCTCAGGGTCAAGCTAATTGTATTTAAAACAACAAGAATGATAACGAGAATAATATACCGAGTTGAACACAAAGCTAATTTGAACAAGCTTAGCTCGGTCATTCCCGTTAGTATTAATTATTAAGTAATGAATGGCTTTTATCACTTTATTTATTGTTATTGTTTCATATTTATGTTTACTGTTACTTGCATATTATTTATGTTTATTGTTACTAGTTTTATGCTTATGTTTACTGTAGTTAAGTCTTACTAGGGAACTGCAAGAAGTGTAAGTCACCGATTTACACGAAAGTGGTATCATTGGAAAGATCTCATCGTGAGCAGTAAAAAACTCAATGGAACTACCCGTCGCAAATGATTCATTTTCGAGATATACGACAATTCATGTCAGGTAGTTAGTGCACACTTAATAGAAGACCGCAAAAAATTTTAGTCTCAATTTTAACGCAAGTGGTGTCGTTGAAAAGATATCATCATGAGGATTAAAAAACTCAAAGGAATCCTCCGTCGGAAATGAGACATTTTTGAGATATCCGACAATTTGTGTCACATTGCTAATGAGCACTGCTGGGAAACTGCATTAACATAAATTGTCGGATATCTCGAAAATGGCTGATTTCAGATGGTTAGTTCCAGTGAGTTTTTTACTTATCACAATGATATCTTTGGAACGACAACATTTTCATCAAAATCGAGAAAACAATTTTTTGCGGTCCCCCATTAAGTGTGCACTAGAACAGTATGCACTAGCTATGTGACATAAATTATCGGATATCTCGAAAACGGCTCATTTCCGACGGGTAGTTCTATTGAATTTTTTCTCCCTCATGATAATCTCTTCTTAACGATACCACTTTCGTTAAAATCGAGACTAAATTTTTTTGCGGCCCACCATTAAATAGGTACTAGTTACGTGACATAACTTGTCGATATCTCGATAGTGGTTCATTTGCGACGGGTAGTTCCATTGAGTTTTTTACTGCTCTCGATGAAATCTTTCGAACGATACCACTTTCGTCAAAATTGGTGACTTGCACTTCTTGCAGTTCCCTAGTTAGTAATTATTTTTCGACCAATTTGAATCATAATATCATATAAAATTGTAATAAAATTGTTATACATTTTACGCTGATATATAATGTGATGAATACGATGTTTTGTTCACTTTATAATACTAATTTATTGCATTGGAATTTTTATTGCTATTGAATCCATATCATAATAGAAATAGGTATTGTGAAAGAAACATCAAGAGAAGAAGCGCAGATGTAAAATTAAAGTACAATTAAATTTCTCACAAAATGTTAATCATTTACTGTCTCTGTAAACTTTGTAAAAAGTGGTTTTCCAATAAATTTTTTAAGAAACTTTAAAGTTTTAATTGAATATTTTACATGACATACTCCTAGAAAATCTCACTTCAAAAATAAAATTCTGCATGCGTCAATCTCAGATAATGGTAAACTTTGGCTTAAAATTTTTTATTTTCGTTTCCTTTTTTTTCTTTAAATGTAGTTATTTATGTCTGCAATAATGGAAGAAGGATCAGCAGAGATCATTTACTTAATTACAGCTTTAATTACTTTATTCATTTTACATTTGAAGATCTTAATGAAAGTTACAATCATGTTATTCAGAACAATATTCATATTAAAGAAATTGGTTAAATTTTAAAGCTATGCTGTTGGAAATCTTTAGTCCATGCAAATCTTCATTTTTTAATATATAGACTATGTAACTGTGCACAGAAAAACTTTAACCTTAAACCGGGGCTACCTTGACACCCCGGGGTAACTTGGACACCTTGTAGGATAACTAGTTATCCTTGTAGGATAATTATTGTTTCATTTATATTATTGGTGTGTTTTATTCATGTGATTAGTTCTGGAGTTTCTTACAGGTCTTAGGCAGTAAGTGAAGAATGAGGAGTTACGCAAAATCGTCTGGAGTCCGACGGCATTATCGTAATTTCACTGAAGAGAATGTGGCAAATGCAGTAGCTATTCCATTAGCTAAATTTCCATTAGTAGCAGTAGCTAAATTTCCATTAGGAACATTTAAAACATATTTGTAGTGAGTGACAAAGGAACGCCTAACTCGGGGCAACTTTGTCACCCTATTTTTTATTTTTTTATTATTTTTTATTTTTTTATTCTTAGAATACTTTTCGTATGCATTTGAATCCGCTTTGATATTGAAAGGGAAACGTCTGTATTTTTTGAGGCCCGAACTCGAAGAATAAAAAAAGCTATGTTCAAAAATATGTCTGAAACGTGACAATATAACCCTGGTTTACGGTAATCAAAAATGGAGATTTTATTCACTTTCTTTCAAAATTTTGTTTTTTAATAATATTAAAATAAACCAAACGCTTTGTAATGACTCAACTTACTCCAAATAATAAAAAAATGACAATGCTAGGTAAAAATCGTATTTATTTTCTTTTTAATATCTGAAATGGACATTTTTATGCCCTACACATAATTTACATTCCTTTTTAACGCATTGGTAATGATCAACTTTATAATGTCATTTTTAACGGCAAACCAATTTACATGTAATCCATGAAATACAAATCTTATTTGTATACTCATTTAAAGAAATCTCAAACCTTTAAATAATTCAGTTAGCAAAGTTAAAGTTATAATATGCAAGTTGTACCAAAAATATTCATACTCGCTGTACGTTTTTATTTGTTTTAAAACATACAACAAACAGCATAATTTCCACCTAGTTATAGTATTTTTAAAATATATTTTTTTTCAAACTTTCAGAGCTTTCCGCGTCTATTTGTGGCATCAATATGATGTCAACGGCAGTGCAGCAATCAATCCGCTATTTTCCAAAATCTTAATCCCACGGAATGTTGATAATATTTAAGTTTAACACTAGAACCGAGGTGACGGTTCAATTTGACCCGTACTAAATGAATAGGCATCTATTGATACCAGAAATTTCTTTATAGAAAATTTACATATGCCCTGAATTTAAAAATTTTAAGTAAATTAGTTAAATAATTTTATAAATACAAATTTTGGTATAAAATATTTTTATGAAATTTAAGTAAAATTTCCCGCGGTTCTTGTATTAAAGAGATTAAGTTTCATGTTCTGCTGAGAGCTTTATGTTACAGCACCGTAACGGTTGGCACTTTAGTATGCTTATCTGTGCTGTACTTAGCCAACATCAATCCAGTACGTGTATCAGACAAACAGCATGTTGTCAATCGTCCAGTAGAGAACTAGAGAAAAGTATCATTTTCTTTTGTTAGTAATTATATTACTAATTTATACTTTTCATAGAAAGAAAAATGTGTAAGAATGTATATTTTACCGATCTGACGATGAAAGATAAAATCAATAAATCATTTTATATATTAATTTCGAATTATTCCTTCAAATCTTATAGGAACGGCACTTTATTGTTCAAATAAATTTCTTTTATTAGGGTCAAAGGTTACTATCATTGTAAAAATTTATTGCCGAAATTCTCTTTTTCCACATCATTTTTATGATAGCAAAAGTTGAAAGATTATGAGGAATTATACAATGCCTTTCAATCTGTATGAAAGACTCGCATTTTCGCTGTTATTCCCTTTTTTTATTCATTGTCTCTTTTCTTGCAGTGTGCGCGTTCAGATTGCTTTGAAGTGGGATAAAGTTTTGCGATACGCAGAAAGGATTAAAAAGAAAATAAAAAAGAGATAAAGAGTAACTATCCCCATCGCAGTTCACTTAAGGTCATCGAAGCAACAATATAGTTGAAGATTAGATGAATGTGTTTAACTCGCGTATATCTTCAAATATTGAAACAAAATAGAATAAGAAGCTGTTAAACGATACAAAAAATCTAATTATTAACTCACAAGAAATATTTATTACCATGTTTTTTAATAAAATGAAACTTAAACATACAAGATATGAATTAGTGATCATTTAGAAAAGTTTCATTCATTACTATTAAGTAATATGTTGCTAATATCTATGTTACTTTATTCATTTATACTATATATACGACTGAACTTTTTTCGGAAAAATGAGTCAAAATGAAAAAAAAAATTAGGGGAGAATTTTAAAATTTTTAAGAATTTTTCCCGCGAGAAAAAAGTTTACAGGGCTCCCAAATGGTCCCCGAACTGAACACCAATATTCTTTAACAGAAAATTTCAAATTAGCTGTCTACAACATTTGCACAAAAACTAACATTCGTGGGTGTTTTTTATGCAATTTGCAAGACAAATCTAAAAGGAAAAATTTTCTAAGAAAACATTGATGTTCAGTTGGCGAACCGTTTGGGTTTACCACATTCAATTTTACTTACCGTAATTTCGGGTGTATAAGCCGCGAATCAAACAATTCTCTTTGGACCCAGAAATCTTATTTAGTGATTGAAGACAAATATTTACGGCGATCTAACTTATTATATTTGTTTCTTAAAAAATTCTGGGTCGAAAAAGAATTATTTGAGCTGCGGCTTATACACCCGAAATTACGGTATTTTTTGATAAAGAAAATTACATTTTCAGAATAATTACATTTGTCAAAAAAGTAGTGTTTTTATTATATCAGCAGCTTGTACAGCAACTAACTCTGGACAAGTCGTAGTTGGCATTGAATTAGAAATCTTCAGTTTGAAGGAAATCACTCGTGATAAGAGCTTTTAGACTAGCAATATGCACTACAGGGCATCGAAAAACACTCTCTGTTTTAATCCCTGACATACAGTGGCGCAAACAGCTAGTTTTCGGACTAATTAGTCGGTGAAAAATGTTGTTGCTATTATGACAATTTTTTATCGAGTTATCAAAAATTCCCATGTTTTTTTTGTGTATTTTGTGTGACTATCGCATTTGTGCTGCGATTTTTTTTCGAATTATTGAAATTATATTCATTTTGTGATATTTGGATTACCTTGTATTTTAGAAAAATATACATAAATAAATATTTCATAAATATTGAGACAATAGATATCACCGAAAATGCAATCACGTTTTAAAAGAAAAAATTTACATTAAAGCGTTCCTTTGTCATATCCTTATAGATATGCAACGCCTTGTATAATATGAAAATTTACTTATATTGTAATTACATACAACATTCGCATTCATAAATCCTTCTCAGAAAAAAATTTAAAAGTTTCATTTGTAAACAATATGTATCTTTTTTATTTTATTTTTATGATGTATAGATAATGATTACCTTCAGAATAACCCTTATATTTTCTGAATCTACAACGATTTAAGAACATTGTTTTTCAGTGAGGAATACAACTTTAACCTGAATAATATATTCAGAATGGAATCTTATCCATTTCATATATAATTTTGCTTTTCTAGTCGAGCTGAGGAAACTACATAAGATCTCATTCCTCTTCTCTAAGTGCTATATATATCAAGAAATGTGAAATTGCATTGTTATTTGCCGGTCTGGGAGTGCCCAGCATTGCTTACGTCAAGGTCAACACGTTTATGACCCGATCACATTTTCTTTCGATCGTTTGAAACAAGTGTGTTTGTTCCTTTTTCTGACCAGTAGTAAGCTTTTCGTGATATGCAAGTAAATTTGGAAACTGAGCCCGGCATTACTTTATTATAGTCATTCGCTTGTAAGCCTGGGGCCAAACACTGAACAATAAACTTGTATGCATTTCGGGATTTAAAAAAAAAATTACATACCAAAAGTGATCGCTCTTCGGATGGATCTGGGATGGTTTTTCAAGTTTGAAATTTCCAAGAAACAACCGGTAGATTTTTTAAGCAAATAAAATACCTGAATTTAGAGATACCAGGAAAACCCAGCCTTCCCAAGTTGTAGCGTATAAGTGAAATCCAATATTTACTGAAAACTCTAGTAGATTTTTACACTTAATATGCTTATATTGCTTATATGTGCTAATTATGCTTATATTACTCTTAATATTACTCTTAATGATTTCCCTATGACAACATCAAAACTCATTTTTACACAAAAAATATCAATAAAGTGTTCAAATAACCTTTTAAGAGCCGACCCAGTAGCGTGGTCGGTAGCGGCAGCTGCTGTCACACCGCGGGTTCCCGGTTCGAACCGGGTACGGGCATGGATGGTGTGTTGTCCCTTTGAAGTGTAATAAATGTATGTCATGGATATCTGTAATAAAAAGTGTTGTATATTGTCTCTGTTTCTGTGTATAATGGATCGACAGTCATAGCAGCTATAGGCCTCAAAGCACTGTCAGTTCAAATTTAAATTCAACCTTTTGAGATCTATTAAAAGCAATATATTTGTACCGGTCTTGTACCGAAGTTAATACCCAACGAAATTGCCAAATATCGCTATTGCAGCAAACTTTTTGATTTAGTCAATTTCACTTGTTTAATACTGGAATTACCATGAGCCGTCATCGTGACGGCTACCATGGGAATAAGTTCCGGTTCAAACCAAAAATTTGATCATGAAATAAGTTCAAATGATACAAAGAAGAAAGTTAAACTGATATAAAACAAAATTCTGGTGTGAAATATTTTTTGTAAAACTACATTCAAATTTCCGGTAATTCTAGTGTTAAGTATGTAGTTCGACATTTTTATTTTATTAATTTACTTATTGATGATTTTTATTTTCTATGTGGAATATAAGCCGGGAAAAATTGCTGAACTAGCAATATTGTTTTGACTGCAAACAGAATTGTATTACGGCATAGAACATAGATGAAACCTATTTTTTAATAAAAGCTCTAGTAGATTTTTACACTTAACACGGGAGAACGCGCGCTTACACAGGGTATAAATGGTTTTAAATTTGTCACCGATAAAATCAAATTATAACTGTCAATTTATTTAAACGGAGACAATCCTTACAAATTCAGCGATAAAATAACTTGAAGATTACTTTAAAAAATAGTGGTTACAATTGTAAAAACCATACGCACTCCGGCTCTAATAGGCCCGCGCGCGTCCTCCCGAGTTAATACATAGATCAAAGGTTTTCCAGTAACAACAATTAAACAGAATTTTATAAAAAAAAATAGCAATAATGTGTTTAATTAATATTTTGAAATTTATTGAAAACGATATTTTCATATTGGTCTGGTGTCAAAGTTAATGCCCAAAGAAATCCCCAAAGACCGCTGTCACAGAACCATTTTTATTTAGACAATTTCACTGATTTAAGTACTTAGTTCGACATTTTTATTTTATACATTTATTTACTTATTCATGAAGTTTTACTTTTGATATTGAATATAAGTCGGAAACAGTTGCTGAACTATTTATGTTATTTTAGGTGCGATAAGAATTACTTCGTTATCGTCTTTAGAAAAGTGACACGGATAAAAAGAATTCTTTTTGAAAACTGTTTTGAATAAAAAATAAGGAAATTATCAATTAGTTTTAAACAAATTTTTCATATACCTTTTAAACAAATTGCATTTGAAAGTACATTTTTTCTTATTCGACGGTGTAAAAATGGAAAATGTGCGAGGCTTAGAAGTTTAAAAACATGAATCAAAAGTGAATTTTAACCTTTTCAGACCTGATGCATCCTATAGGATACAGATCTTTACAAATTTTTTCACGTATATAAATAATGTTTAAAAAAAGAGAAATTGATGTTAATGGAGCATAAAATTGAAGAATTGAACAAAATAGCAATTTGGTTCTTATAGCGCTTTTCTAGCGAGCTACGCGGTTTATAAAAAAGGCTTGCCCCAGAAATGTACGAAATGTACAAAATTGAAAACGTAAATAATTTTACTGTGTATTAACATTCCTACCCTCTTCAAACTTTACTTAACCTTGATTAAAAACATTTCACACCAGAATTATTATTTAAAATTTTTTAATATATTTAATTGACTTATTGCTCTGAATCTATTATTTAACTTTCTTTATGAAAAAAATTCTGGTTCGAATCGTATAAAACCAATTATAGGTATAGGTCGATTAGACCCACTCAGGGTAGGAAGGTTAAGGGCAGTGTTGTCAGATGGACTACTTTTTTAAAATTCAGATTCTTGATTGACCCCACTTTTTTTAAATCGTAAAATGTGCCTTATTTAATGACACATTAACTGAAGCGAAAACAAAAAGATTTTTACCCTTTCAAAAGTATTGGTGCTAATCAAGAAATCCGAAATTTAAAAAAGTAGCCTACTGGCAATGCTGGTTAAGGGTGTTCTTAAATCAAAAAGGGCAAAATTTTAACATAAGTTTTAATTTATTTTTGTTCAGAAATGCATGAAACTAGCAGGTGTTGTTGTTTAGAAACTATCTAACCGCACTCATTTTTCGTTTATTTTTATTTTTTTTTTCTCAAGCGTAATAGATTTTTCAGAACAACCCGTCAAAGTTGGCGGTTTGAACCCAAAGTGGCAAGTGGTCAGAGAAAGAAAAAGATAAAAAACCTACCACTATTACGATACTACCACTATTTTTTTTTATAGAAAATACATTGAATAATATAAAGGGATAAAAGAAGGCGAATTTCTGTTTTATATAATGATGGTATTTAACACTGTTTTTGGCTGTGTTTTTCCCTCACTACTTGGCACCCTGAAACCGCATTTCCCTACAAAAGTAGAAAAAACAGTCACACAAAGGGAGAAAAACGTGTGTTCACATAATAGATATCGCAGGTAATTCAATAGGTAATTTAATTATCATAAAATGGAAAACAAAGTTCACTTCGACACCGCTTCCATAGTCAGGCATTCCATTTTATATCTTTTTGCTAAAAAATGAATTTGTAAATGTGTTAAAACGGTTTGCACTTGTTGAGTAGACAAGCTGAGAACAGCCTTAAGATATTATTTTTGGAGGTTATTACTAATAAAAATTTTAAATATGTATGCATTTTATGTTTTCCAACGCTTTTTTCAATGGAAAAATGTAAAATAAGATTTAAAATATCCTAAGACAAGGATGCACAACCTTTTTACCATAAAATCGTTTGCCACCAGAATATTTGAAAAGTTTAGTTTCTTTTCTCTAATAGCAAAGTTTCTGTCATTACTATAAGGAAAATTACTGTGCATAAAAATAGTGGTATAATTGTGGCCCGCGGGCCAAAGGTTGTGCACTCCTGTCCTAAGACATTATCAAAAATTGTACTTTTTACGTCTCATTGCTTGATAAAATTTTATGTACAAAACATTATTTTTTTTTTTTACTGTTCAGGCTTTCTTAGTTATCAGTTTGCGAATATAAATCCATAATTGAAAGTAAAAAAGTACACAAATAAACCCTGGGGTCTCAAGCTGTTAATCACCTGATACTGCTAACGTTAAAATGAAAGCAGTGTGTCACACAGACAAGTTTGTTTTTTATAATACAATACATGAAAATAATGCGCGTAAACCTGAGTGGTTTTTAAATTTCTTTCCCATACCTAAACCTCAGAGAATAATCATAACCTAAATGGGAAAAGAAAAAAAAAAAGATGTTTTCGAATTAGTTATTATTTCGAATGATATCTCTTAAATATACAGAATTTGAATTTCTTAAATTAGTTTTCCTTACACAAGCTCCAATGGAATTTTAATTGTTTTTAATAAAAAAAATATTCATGTAAAGCACTCTGAGCAAAAGAATTAAATTTCTAAATAACGATATTATTTTTTATTTAAAGGAGAAAATCAAATTATTTTTTTTCTATGTAACAATAGGCTTTTTGTAATATGCAAGTAAATGTGAAAATTGAGATTAGCGTTACTTTGTTATAGAAAATACGTTATAAAATATTAGGCTTCTAAGGTTACAGAATAGGGTTAAAAACAATTTTTGTTTTTCATAGAAAGCTCTAAAATTTTTTTATATTTACATTAATATTCTTTTAGATTGACAATTAATAATACCAAAAGCAGTTTTATATGAAAAATATGAATTATCTATAAAATAAAGTTTTGAAGTTTGATAAAAGCGAATTAAGAAATTAAAAAAAAGGATGCTTACTAGATTAACTTTGCACTGTATGAAATGCGATGCCGTCAAGGAAAGCGCTAGAGGTACACTGCAATTTGGTAGTTGCATACTTAACTGCCTACATTCACTGCACGATGTGCCATATCTGGCACATACCTAAAAACACTATTATACATGCTATGATTTTGGCCAAAATTATCGTTGTACTGGTCAAGAACAGCTCAAAGAGTGAAAGAACTCTTATTTTGTCAATGTCAAATTGCTGCATTTGACCAAAAAATGAGACTTTGTTCTTCGGAAAAAGAAATGGTCAAGCTTTTAAAGCAAAATTAACTTTTATTATTTTTACTGAATACATAAAAATATTAATATAAAGAAAGTTGCAGACTGATAAGCAGATAAAATTAATTCATCTAAGCCCATTAATCGCAAAACAATATTTAATATTTATTAACCCTACTTGTGTATATCCTCCTCAGTCATGAAATAAATTCTATGTGGCACTACATAAAACCAGTTTAAGGTTATTATAAAATATCTCCAAAGATGCATCAGTCTATATTGATGCTTCGCGTATGTGCAATTTTTTTTTTTTCAAAATTCGAAATATAATTTTATCAATTTTAGAAGGTGACATCATGAGTGAGGAGACTATAGGGTACATGACATAAAATATCAAATTGAAATTGAAAATTGAAAATTTATTATTATTATTATTATTACTATTTTTCCCATTATTAGACAAATATATAGATTTCAAACAGTTTTTTTAAAAATAAAAATAGAAAAAAATCATGCAGTGTTGGGTTAAATTTCATCTGTTGTTCAACCTGCTTCCTAGTAATTATTTTTAACTTTCGTGTTCCGTTTTTCACGGAACAGACACAGAAAAGTCTTTTTTTTTTTTTTTTTTTTTTTTTTTTTTTTTACAGATCAGCAGTCCTTCTTCTTAAAATGATGGTGAGGAATTGTTTGTTCGAATTTTATTACTTATTTTAAAGAAATCCTACATTGTTATACAGTGCGTGTCAAAAGTTTAAGCACAATGGCAATTTTAAAATAAAACTTTAAATATTCATTTTATTTCAATATCTGTCTTGTATGTGTTAATAATATCTACTTTAATACCATATTCATTGAAATTATTTTTTAAATTTTATTTCAAACCATGGAGTTTAAGAATAGAACAAAAATAACCGTGTCGAAAGTTTAAGCATAAAATCGTTTTTATGCAAATTTTACAATCTGACGTAAGTGGTTGCGCACGCAAACAATATCTGGGTATATAAGAAGCAGCCAGCTGTTGTTTTTGAGTAAGTATAAAATGCCTAAGTCGAAAGAATTTTCAGAGGAGGAGGTGATAAAAATCCTGAGAATAAGAGTAAAATGTAAGTCTGCTTCTGTAATTGCACGTGCATTAAAAAGATCAAAGCGAGGTATTCATCATGGTATTCATCAGTTCGTGGTAATGATTTCAAATGAAAATTTCGTTTAGGAAGGCCGTGAGTGACTAGTTTGCGCGAAGATAGCTGCATCAGAAATTTGGCTTCAACTGGTAATTACTCCCTTTCGCGAATAAAACATGCAGTTGAAGGGCAGATATCGAAAAAAAAAAATTCATAGAGTTTTGGGATTCAAATACATCAAATACCGTAAAATGGCTCAATTACCGTGTCTCAAACTACACCATAAAGAAGCTAGATTACAATGGGCCAAAGAGCATATGTCATTTGGTGAAAAGTGGCTGAACGTCATATTCAGTGATGAAAACAAAATGGAACCTCAATGGCCCTGATGGGTTTAAGTACTACTGGCATGAATTCCACAATGATCCTAGTAGTGTATTTAGCCGACAACATAATAGTGGTTCTGTAATGGTATGGGGAGACTATTTCTTTCAACAGTCAGACATCTCTAGCATTCATAGTGGTCGTGAAAACTCTGAAAAAGACACTAGCCAAAAGACACATGCCAATCATGTGCTTCCTGTTGTCGAGGTTTTGGGGGAGAAAAATGGTTATTTCAATATGATAATGCTTCGATTCCTACCTCAAATTCAACTTCTTCCTGTCTTAATTCGAAAAAAGTGTGTGTTTTGAAATGGTCGGCAATAAGTCCTGATTAAAACCCAATAGAAAATACACTGCAAATCTTAAAACACTTTTCAGAACACTTTTTAGAACACTTATTTTGTCTCCTTTTTTAGAACACTTTTTAGCGCACTTTTTGGAACAGTTTTTAGAATACTTCTCAGAACACTTAAGGAACACATTTGAGAATGCTTTTCGGAACACATATTTGTCTCCTTTTTTAGAACACTTTTCAGCGCACTTTTTGGAACACATTTTTAGAACACATATGGAACGCTTATTTCTTTCCAGCGCACTTTCTAGAACACATTTGAGAACACTTTTTGGAATACATTTTGTCACCTTTTTTGGAACACTTTTCAGCGCATTTTCTGGAACACTTTTTAGAACACATATGGAACAGTTTTTATAATGCTTATGGAACACTTTTTAGAATGCTTGTGGAAAACTGATCTTTTTCTAGTACACATTCAAGCACATTTCTCAGAATATATTTAAAAAAATTTTCTTTTACACATAGTTTCTGCAGGTGCACATATATTTTCAATGAAGTTTTTTTATGACCAAAAATATTTACACATTAACCATTTCCGACAATTTGTTTATTGATGTGGGCACCTCTTTTAAAAGGACAAAATGTTGTATGCATTCCTGTTATTCTCCAATATAATAAAATATTTTAAATGCTCAGACAACTAATTTGAGATTAAACAGGAAAAGCCTGATGTCAGTATGCAGTTAAAAAGTATAAGTATATATTGTATTGTCTCTGTCAAATCGGCCAACATTGAGGCTGAAAAATTGGTGGATTTTAGATCATAGTTTTGTTTACAATTTTTTTGTTTGAATCTGATTATTATTATAAAAATTTAAACTGCAATGTGAAAACAATTTAACAATTTACAGCAAATTTATACACAATATAATAATTAATATAAGTTAAAAATACCGCAGGAAAATATAGCATACAAATGAAACATTAAAATTAACAATATTGTCGAAATTAATAATTTATAGAAAATTAATAATGTAAAAAATATAGTAAAAAAATGTTTTTATTGATTGTTTAATCTGCTATGCCATTTAGTACAATCTATTGGTTTGCGATCATGAGCTTCAATATAAAATCTGTTCTTTTAAATAGATGAACTGCATTAGAATTCTTAAATAACTAAACATTTCTTTGAAAATTCACTAAATATGGATTCGATAATTTGTTATTTTTTTCTTACAAACTTCATAGAGCAATTTTCATTTGTTTAAATCTGAAAATAAAGTGCAGATGATAGATAATTGCAAATAATGCGGATTTAACAAGGCCAACTATATAACATATTTTTTAAGGAACAAATGTACACCCAAAAGATTTGCATATCTTGTTGCAACTTCTAGCTTAGCTGGTGACAACTTTAAAACATGGTGGATATATGTCGCTAACACATAGCTGAATAATGCAAGCTTGTATATCAAGATCAAGATTTATTCTTTTAAAAGAGAAAACTTAGATTACAAATATTAGAATAATAAAAAAATTATTGAAAAATGCATGATACACAGTAAACTCATAGATCAAAGAGGGAAAAAATTATGCCCCCCCCCCCCCCCACAAAAACAGTAAAAATGTTCACAGTCATTAGCTTAAAAAAGCTTCAGGACTTGGAGAATTGAATATAAGCAGATCATTTAGTTAACTGAATTCAAGTTGCCTTTGAGTTTACTGTATTTAAAAAATTGTAAAATTTGAATAGCTGTTTAATTTGTGGTAAACAAATGTAAACCCAAAATCAAAACAAAATAAATTTATTCTTAATGCTGATAGTAACAAGCAACAAAAATTATTCTTATTCTTCTGATATGCTTTCATTTAATTCACCATGATGCTTTGTTTAATTTTTGGTCCATTAGATTTTTTTTTTTTTTTGCCTAATACATATGAATATTCATTCATAAGTCGAATTATAAGCATTTACTTAATCATACAAGATCTGCTATTTACCAACAAGCACCACAATTGAAATCTGAAGGAATTCATTTATGTTACAGTTATACAAATCTTTTTGTTAGATCCATTATATATTTTTTTAACTATGATTTTCCAAAACCCCAGATGGAATCATAAATCTCCCTAGTGATCATACTTCATGATTAAAATGTAAAAAATTAAGTAAAAAAATAAAGATATGTAGCATAAAAAATAAAATAACATCACAGAAAAAAATTTTCACAGAAATTTAATAAAAATATTGAATATTTTTTTTATTACCATGGATGCAAAAAGCCCATCCAAGCCAAGAGTAAAAACCTTTCTGAGTATTAGAAATCGCTTGATGTAAATGGCCAAGATGATTTCTAGGTTTAAAATTATTTCTTATAATAAAAGAAACAGGTTAAAAGGTATTTAGAGTAAAATTATTGTTATTTTTGCAGATAAAGCAAAATTTACTATTAGTCAAAAATCTCTTCAAGACTGAAATCAGTCAGCTGAGACCGAAGATCTTGCACACATGATTATTACTTATGTATAAAAATAACAACAATGGAAATTTAAACTTTAGCCCATTATTCAAATTTGTTCAAAACTTTTATTATCTTTAAAATCTCTCAATTACATTTTAAAAGGGCTTAAACAATTATGACTTTTTTCAAAGTTTATAACTGTGCTGGTCCAATACAAAGACTCCTAATGCTCCAATTGCTTGCACATATATTGCACAGGATAATTTAGTTTCAAATTGTAATTCATCAATAACAGTACAATTCATAACTCCATTACACTTGCTGAAGTTTCACTTAACAATTGCTAACAAATACAGGACAGTGGCATAGAAGATTAGCATGTCTTTAATGCATACTATTGCACTTGGCGATCGAGAGGCTGGCACATCCTTCAGTTTTTGTCTGAAATTTGTCATCCTTCTAAAGAAAAAAAAAAAAAAAAAAAAATCAGATACATAATATATATTGAAAAAAAAAAAAAAAAATTAGCTAATGACAATTTTGAATTTTATTTAAATATAATAAGCATAGTGTCGACTTTAAACTACTTTAGCAGGATGTAACACCTGACAGACTTTTGTATTTCTTTTATGTGCCTAGTGGCTCTTTTAAATCCTTTTGATGCACCTGGTGGTCTTTTTTAAAACTTCCAATATGCTCTGTGGCAATTGAATTGATCATGGGGAAATATTGCAAATTCTAGAGTATTCTAAACAAATCAGTTCAAAATATTTTGGGTAAGGTACAAGTGTATCCTTTTTACAGAATAATGTCCCCTTTTTGTAAAATTCCTGCCCGGCAGCCCTTTTTTCATAGAGTCAACACTAAAGCATTTTAGAAAGAGGTGTAAGATATATTAATCATCATCTGCAGTGATATAACCAAAAAAAGATAAGTCCAAATACAATATTTAATGTGGATCGCTAAAAAATGTAAGTGTTTGAAAAATATAAACTGTAATATTATTCCAAAACTTAACCATGTCTAACAACATCCTGTGTCCAACAGTATTGAGCTCTGATAATCTCACAGCAGATCACATTATTATTTGAAGTAGTTTTATCAAGGCGCAGCACCTGGTGGCCCTTTTAATTTCTTTTATGGGTCTGATGGTTCTTTTAAACATTCCCAGTGCGTCCAATGACCCTTTTTAACTTTTCCCATGTACTTTGTGGCAATTTAATTGATTCTGGGAAAATATCACAAATTTTAGGGGATTCTAAACAAAGCAGTTCAAAATATTTTGGTGGAACAAGGTACAAGTGTGCCCTTTTTTTAGAAGTGTGTTCCATGTTTGAAAATAAATGTACCCTTCATATGGAATAGTGTTGCCTCTGAAAAATTCCTAGAACTGTTAAAGTAACATTGTTTCTTGAATTGTGAGTACTATTTCAATTTGTGTCCCTTAAAACCTGATGAATTATTTAAATGGGTATAACACTTATGAGTTTTGCAGATATGCAGATGCAATTTTTTGTATATAATTCGGGCCTGAATAAGGGAAGTTTTCCTAATTGGAATTTTTATCCTGAGGGAGGGGGGGGGGGGTGCATATAAAAATTTAATCTTTGTATTTTGTTAAAAAGACCCTCCATGGTAATGCAACTTATCTTATGAAAATTTTCACATTTTTTTAAATGAAACTTTGCAATTGGAAGCATTGTACAAAGGGACAATATTTAACAAGATAGCATATTGTTTCGATAATTATGACTCACTCTGGTAGTATATATTATAATGCAACATTCATTAATATAATATTGACTCTTATATGAATCACTGGTTAAGCCAATTAGCCATTTTTATAAATCAAAATCAAAGTTAATATAAAAATTTTTTGGCTTACTTAGAATCCATAATTTTGTTGAATAAAATTCTGCTCTAGAAAGTGATTCAGTTAAAGGGTGAATATTGCATTTAAAATTGTGAGACACCTTTTGTATGCATTAGTTAAATGAAAACTGGTCATTTGTTTTGAAAAAGAGCAGCAATTACATTTTGAGACATCTTAGGCTAAAAGAGTGGTCATTTCATGCAGCACAGATGGTTTAAGTTTTTCCTTTTTTAATTGCATTTTTGCTTTTGTTCCAAGTTCAAAACAATTATGGGCCATTAAATTCAACAGAAAAATGTAAAATTCACACTTTCTAGATTTTTTAATCTCAAACTCTCTGTTTTGTATTCTTGCGCTCAATTTAAGAGCATAAATCAATCTAAGACCAAGTTATATGTGTAAAAATCTTTGAAAACATAATAATAATAAAAGGTACTATAAAGATACTAACATATAAAAAGCCTTTTTTGATTGTGATTGAACAGATTATTGCAATAAATGTTTATTTTGAACTGTTTTTTCAGAGTGGAGATATACATAAATATAATAACAGTCGAGTCTCTATATAATGAAAACCATCGTTCCTGTAAAAAATTGGTCATATAGAGAAATTTGATGTATAGAGTAAGGATGCACCGAATAGTGATTTTGGCCGAATGCCGAATATTCGGCCGACAGCTGAACCGAATACCGAATATTCGGTAAGGCGAATAGTAATTGTTAAGCTGAATACCGAATATTCGGCCATCCGAATAGTAACTATTCAGCCGAATACCGAATATTTGGCTTTCCAAATACTTTTTATATTTCAAAGTTTAAAGGTATTAAAATGTTACTTTTTAAAACAATTTTACATAATATTTAATAAGAGAAACTTATATTTTGATAAACAAGAGCTTTTTATAAGAGCATTTAGTATTGAAAAAATTCCGCCTTTTTTTATTTAAGAAGCACAATTATGAGACTTTTTTAATTAATAAAATTTTAAATTTCATGATTTCTTCAACAAATTGAAACAAACATTTTAAAATCAAAGAGAAATAATCAAAAAATGGTTGAAGAAAAACTGTAGCGTCTCATAATTGTTCTTTTTAAATAACTCTAGACAGATTTTTTTCAGTATAAAGTATAAGTACTTTCAATTTAATTCTGAAAAAAGGAATGTCTAGATCATAGTTCTTATCTTATAAATGGCGGCATTTTCCATCCTTCTTAACATATCATATCATATTTTACAGAAATCAAAGCATGCGAGTTGAAAATACAGTTATGGTATCTTATTTATTGTTAATGCAACAAACGAAAACACAAGTTTGACCTAGAGTGAGATGAAATACAATGTACTTATGACTCAATAAGTTGATTATGATTATGGTTTCATGAACACAAATTGTCTGCCTTGATAGCTATTACTAATCTCAAAAGTTTTTCTTTCTTGTTTAAAGACTTTTATTTGGGAAAAGCAAGAAACAGACTTTTTACTAAATAAAATCTAGGAACTTGCATCTGCACTTGCATCATTTATTCTTAAGGAGAATCCTAATAAATCACCATTTTAATCCTTCTCATGGTTAATTTTCTTAAGTTACATTTTACAAACAGCAAATAAATAATGTAAAAACATTCTATTTTATTTAAATATAATTTTCTTTCATATTATTTCAAATATATTTATAAATTGACAGTTAAAAGTAGAAATTGTGAAAAGTTTTAAAAAATGTTCTTTAAAAGGCTTTATTAAGTATTGGATTTGGCCGAATACTTTGATATTCGGCCAAACCGAATATTCGGCAGGCTGAATAGTTTCATATTCGGCTTAACCGAATAGTTTGATATCCGGCCTAACCGAATATTCGGTAACATGGCCGAATACCGAATAGATACCGAATATTTGGTGCATCCCTAGTATAGAGAATGATGTTAAAAATCATATTTAATGTGTAAATTTTGAACAAAAATTATTTTTGATCTATTTAATTAAGAATTTGAAATGTTTAAAAGTAAACCTAACATTTCTTAATTATTTAAGCAGTTTCAAAAAAAAAAAAAAAAAAAGAATAGACATTTATTTGAAAGCTTAATGAAAATCAAATGAGAAAGACTTACATTAATTTCAGAGGAAGAAATCTGTAATTTTTTGTTGTTTTGATTTTAAAATTGTAACACTCTTTAAAAAAAAATGCTCAAATTTTAGCAAGGAATGAAAAATTGTAGTTCACATTTTCCTCCATTTGAAGGCCTCTCATTGATTCCTCTTTTATATGTGTAACCAGTGTTCTCGCTGACATTTGACCAACGTTAGTAATTTGGCTAATTAAAAATAAAAAACATTCGCCAAATGAAAAAAAGTATTAGCAAAATAGATTCGCTGTGTAGCACTAAAAAATTATCTTTAACCTTTTAATGAACACCCCCCCCTTATGTCCGTATGTTCTAAAATAACCTAAATTTTTATAACTGCTACACCGACTGTTATTAATCTAGTTTCAACTATCTGCTACAAATCTATTAAAAATATGTATATATGCATATGTATGAAAACAAAAAAGAAAAGTAAGAAAAAGCAAAAATTGAGCACTAGCAATTTGGCGAATCTAATCGCTTGTTTACTCGCCAAATGAAGAATTTAGTCGCAATTTGGCGCAATGGCGAGCGACAGCGAGAACCCTGTGTGTAACAATCCAATTGATTCTGTTTTGAGAAGGATGTTGAAAGGTGTGTGGGAGGTGGGATTAACTCGTTGGATTTAAAGAACAAGAAGAGAAGTAATATTTAAAAAAAAAAAAAAAAAAAAGCAGCACTGAATGATAAATCAAAAATAAGTGATGGAAAATGGATTCCATATAATTTTGAAGCTTTTTTAAAACTGAATAAATTAAGACCAATTTATAAAAAAATTTGTTATATGGAAATAGATATTTCGCTATATAGAGACTGTTTTTAATGTAATCATGCAAAAAGGGGACTGTTCCTACTAAAAATTCATTATATAGAGAAATTCGATGTATGGAGTTTTGATATAGAGAGACTTGACTGTATTGCAATTTATTAGTTGGTAACATAGCTTGAAATTTTCCTCAGGAAATTTTACCATCGGGGAATTGCTGCCATTTGTTCCCCGTAAAAAAAAAATAATTGGAGCCACATACACTTTTAAATACATGCCTATGAGCAGGATTTTCATAACAGAGACAGTAAATGTGCAGCATTTTCTTAAAATACATTTAAGCACAAGTTTATGTATGCATAAACTTAAATTAATAAACAATAAATTAGCTATACCTTAATCGTAAATGATGCTGTGTTTTTTCACCAGTTTTTCTTCGGTCTGGGGTAGGCACCACATATATCTACCATAGGTAAGAGAAAATCCTAAAATCATTAAAAAAAAATCAGAAAGGATACATACAATTTTTCTTTTACAAAAATCTGACAGATACAGAGAGTTTAAAAAAAAGGTATGACCAGGCTTAAGAGTGACAGAAATTAGCAAATTTGAGTAGGAAAATAGGTTGAAAAACATTTACTCAGTGAAAAATATATGGTACTAAAAATTCAAAAGTCAATAATTAAGCCACAATTTAACTAAACTTCATTATTGCACCGCATTAGATGTAAAATATATCTAATATTAGGGATGCAAAACCAAAACCTGCGGCCTGTGAATTTCGTCAATTTACAATTGGAAAAAATTGCAATTTTTATGCATAGATTGTAGAAAAAAATCATAAATTTTGTCAATGTATCGTGGGGAAATATGAAATTTTGTCAATCACTTAGGAATTGCAAATGTCACTGATTGAGCACAGAAAAATTGTGAACTTCATTGATTAAGTGTGGAAAATAGTGAAATTGTTCATTTGTCGATTAGACATGAATTTGTCGGTTATACGCAAAAAATTGCATATTCTACTGATCGGGCAAGAAAAAATCATCAGTTTTGTTGATGATAAATGAAAAAAATGCAAATAAAATTTATTGCTTGTGGAATCACATGTTTTCTTGGTTTATCATTAAAAAAAAGCAAATTTCATTGATCTTACATGAAAAAAATAACAAATTTTGTAATCAAGAACAACAACAAAAAAAAAAAAAAAAAAAAAAAAAAAAAAAACTCAAATTTTGTTGATAACACATGGAAAAATTGCAAATTTATTCATGATGCTCGAAAAATTTTTAAAATATCATTGATCGGCAGCAAAACAATCATGAGTTCTGTCAGTTTATCAAGGAAAAAAAGTCACAAATTTCATTTTGTTGTGTAAAAAAATATATATTTTGTCAGAGTTCGTTAAAAATCACAAATTTTGTTGATTGGGCACAGAAAAACATGTATTTCGTCAATTAAAAACAGAAAGAGGGCAAATTTTGTCGATTGGCCACTGTAAAATCATGAATTTTTACTGATCGACTTCTAAAAAGTTGCAAATTTTGTTGATTGGATTGAAGCGAGAAAAGCTACACATTTCATTGACTGGGCAAGAAAAAATTGTCAGTTTTGTTGATGATGCATGAAAAAAATTTCAAATTCACCAGCTGCAGAAAAATCAAATGTTTTCTTGGCTTATTGCCCGGGGAAAAAAAAAAGTGAATTGTGTTGATTGAGCACGGAAAAAAAATCGCAAATTTTGTCCTTAAGTGTGTAAAAATCATGAAATTTGCTGATCAGGCGCCAAAAGATCATGAATTTTTGCAATCGTCTTTGATTTTGCATGTTTTCTGCAAAGGCAAAAATTCTTGCTTTTCACAAACATTTGACAAAATTAGCATTTCCTCAATCTTTAGTCAAAAATTGACATTTTTTCCATAATTATTTGAAAAAATATGCATTTTTTTTAATTCAAAATCCATTGATGAAATTCACAATTTTTCATGATCCTTTGATAAAATTTGCGTCTTTTCACAACTCTGTGATAAAATTTGCATTTTATTAGCATTTCTTTGATGAAAATTGCATTTTCCTGCAATTCTTTCATAAAATTTGCATTTTTCTGAGATCTTTTGGTGAAATTCACCTTTTTTTTCTTTGCTCCAGACATGCTACAGGCTCAGCAAAGAAAAAGTTGAACTTTCATGGCCTCATGGACCACTAACAAAATTTGCATTTTTTTTTTTGCAGCGTTTTAACAAAATTTGCATTTTTTGTGACCATCTGGCGATAATTGCACTTTTTTCGACAATCTTTTCAATGAAATTTGCATTTATCCATGATCCTTTCACAAAATTTATGTTTTTTTCACATCCCTTTTTGAGAAAATCTGCATTTTTCTGCGATCTTTCAACAAAATTCACATACTTTCCGTGATTTTTTGACAAAATTCGCTTACTATCCGTGATCTTTGGACAAAATTTGCACAATATTTGTAATCTTTGGACAAAATTTGCACAATATTCGTAATCTTTGGACAAAATTCGCATTTTGTTCATGATGTTTCAACAAAATTCCCATATTTTTTCCCAGTATTTAAGCAAAATTGTGACTTTTCTCCAATCATTCGACAAAATCTGCATATTTTCTGCAATCTGTTTACAAAATATGTCTTCTTTGCTCGCTTTTTGGCAAAATTCTATTTTTTCTTTTGCAATCTTTTGACAAAATTTGCATATTTTCCAGATCTTTTAACAAAATTGGCATATTTCTCCTGATCTTTTGACAAAATATGCAGTATTGTGCATAAATTAGGCAAAAAAATAGCTCTTAAGTGTCCTACAAAACGAGTAATTTCGTAAAAAAATCGTGAAAAACCGACAAATTTCATTAAAAAATCACAAAATAATATCTAATTTCCAACAAGATTCGCGAAAAAATGCTTAATTTCACCACAAAATCTCCAAAAAAAGGCAGATTTCCTCAAAAAATAGTGAATAAACGATAAATTTCGTCCAAAAATCGCAATAAAATGAAAATTTGTCAAACGATTTGCAAAAAACGGCAAATTTTGCCAAAAATCATGAAAAATGGCAACTCTCATCAGACATCATGATAAAAATGACAGATTTCATCTGAAGATTTGCAAAAAACCGGTAAATTTCGTCCAAAAATCGCAATAAAATGGAAAATTGTCAAAAGATTTGCAAAAAACGACAACTTTTGCCAAACATTCACGAAAAAATGCAAAATTTATCAAAATATCCCCCCCCCCCCCCCAAAAAAAAAAAAGACAGATTTCGCAAAAGACCGGAAAGAAATGTAAATTTCGTCAAAGGGGCACAAAAAAAAAATTAATGTGAGAAGGGAATTTTTCTGTTATAAAAGCTGATTTTCCTGCTTCAAAATTGTGCCTTTATTGCTCTTAAAGCGGATTTTCTTGCTTCACAATCAGGGGCGTGCGAAAAGAAAATTGCACTTGGGGAATAATTAGAATTTGAGGCCCCTTCCCCTCTCGTAACTTTTTCTTGCGACAGCCTAAAAATGATGTTTGTAGTATAAATTTGACACCCCTTAAGTTTCAGTGCTTTGGGGCCCCCAAACCAGTTACAAACTATGTGCTCTTTTTTTTTTTTTCAAAATTTGCGTTTTTTTTGTGTTTAAACGCAACAAAATTGGCGAAATTTGCCTTTTTTGTGATATTTTAACGAAATTTCCCATTTTTTGTGATCTTTTCATGAAATTTAACGTTTTTTTTCAGATTTTTTTTTGGCAAAATCTGGTTTTTGTGATTTTTTAACAAAATCAGCTGTTTTTCGTGATTTTCTAAAATTGTCTGCTTTTTTGCAATCTTTCAACAATATTTGCCTTTTTTTTCACGATCTTTTAACAAAATTTACTTTTTTTTGCTTTTTTTCAATTTTTTGATGAAATTTTTGGATTTTTTGATGAAATGATGATTCATGGACATAATTCATGTTTTTACGCGATTCATGGACGTAATTTGCGTTTTTTGAGCAATTCATGAACGTAATTCGTGTTTTTTATGCGATTCATGAATGCAATTCACATTTATTATGCGATTTATGAAGACAATTTGCTATTTTTATGCGATTTATAGACGTAATTTGCATTTCAGCTTTCTGCCAACAAAATTCGCGTTTTTTGAATGATTTCTGAAAATAATTCGCGTTTTACTACATGATTCATAGATGTAATTTGCACTTTTCATACAATTTCTGAACGTAATTATTGCCTTTTTAACACGATTCATGCGATCATTTAAGCGATTCATGCACAAAATTTGTATTTTTTAATGCGATTCATGCACAAAATTTGTATTTTTTTATGCGATTCATGCATGGAATTTATGTTTTTAACGCGGTCATTGGACAAAATTCACATTTTTTACTCAGCCTTTGGACAAAATTCACGTTTTTCATGCGGTATTTTGTCGAAATGTTGGATTTTTTTTACACGATTCTTTGTTGAAATGGAGGTTTTTTTACGCAATTCTTTGGTGAAATGCATGTTTTTACGCGATTCTTTATTAAATTTCATGCTTTTTTTTTTAAGACATTCGCGTTAACAGTAAATAATTTGTTGATAAAATTGAGGGAATAATTTTATTTTTTGGTACTAAAAAAAATAAGTAAGTAAATAAATAAAAATTGTTTTTTTCTTAAAATTTTCTGCAAACTTCATAAAGTTTTCTGTGCACCGCATGCGTCTATATTATACATTTCTGTTCTAAATATCTTGCGTAATCAAGAAAAATAAAATCTAAAACTGATTTAACTCATTAAAATGTTATGAAATAAAAATTCCTAAGTTAATTCAGAATTTTATGATATCATACACAATGAATCTGAAAAATCAAAATGTCATATTCAAATGAACTTTTATTTTTCTAGAATTCGGCTTTTCTAAGAAGTCCATACTTCAAATGCAGTTTCAAAATTATACTCTTCAAAACACAGGGCAAAAACACACACACACAAAAAAAAAAAAAAAGAAAAGAAAAGGCAAAAGTTGAGCACTTGCAATTTGACGAATCAAATCGCTTGTTTGCTTGCCAAATGAAGAATTTAGTAGCAATTTGGCACAATGGCGAGCGACAGTGAGAACACTGAAGATAAGTCAAGTAATATTAATTTTGATTGATTTTATGACATAAAAATTAAAAATACAATTAAATTAAACCATAATTGAATAGTTTGATGTTCTTTTTCCTAAAGAAATGAAAAAAATTGTAACATTTTTGGGCACACAAATTTAAAAATAATACAGAATAAAATACAGTGAAACCTCCAAATAAGGGACACTCCGAATAAGGGACACCTCTATTTAAGGGACAAAATATCCAGTCCCAGTCCCTTGATATAGGACGTGTAATGTATTTACCTCTGAATAAGGGACACTCGATTTAAGGGACACTTGAAAATGATATTAAAAGGACTGGTTTTAGAAATTTCAGATAATGAAGTCTAGTCTGTGATGAAAATGAAAATACAGATTTTTGTGAACTTATCAAACAGACTGTCAATCATGTAGATACAGAGACATACGGTACAATTAACGAGCATTCATTTGCCCACAATTCTGATTCGACATCAGTGTGCTTATCCCTATTGAAAGTAATGCTGGAAATTGTGAGGATGATTCTAAAAGTAGAGAATAAAAGAAAATTGTGTGTGAAACAAAGAACTTTACAGATGCTTTTAGGCTGTTCTCAGATACAAAAATGACAACTTTTGAGACATAAGTTTTAATTTATTTTTATTCGAAAATGCCTGAAACTAGTAGGCGTTGTTGTTCAGGAAATATGTAATCGAGATATGTTTTTTCCAGTTTTGCAAATGCAATAAATCTTTCAGAAAATATTTTCGAAATGGTCGTTTTGGAGCAAATTTTCACGCGAAAAACGAATAATTACTTGGGAAAGGGTAACAATGTCTTTGTCATGTGATCAAAATCACTTGTAACTCAATAGGTAATTTATTTATCAAAAAATTGAAAACACAGTACAATTCAAAATCACTTCCATAGTCAAGCATTCCAATTTTATACCTTCCTGATAAAAAATGAATTTGTAATCGTGATTGTGCGAAGCAGTTTTATACTTTTTTTTCTATATTGCTGGTAATGAAGAACTAAAATTTATAAGTATGGTAAATGAGCACTTGAAAGGTTTGTAGTGAAAAATCGAAATTTGTAAAACAGTCCCTTTTGATTGATTACTTCAAGTGAAATTCTTTTAAACATTTTTATACTTTTTGCATGTAAACAGTTTGCATAAAAAATACTAATCAATAATTCTACAAATTATTTGAGGATTTAGTAATCAATTGAAAATTTTAATTAATTCTCTTTTCTTCTTTTTTGTGTCTGATTAATGTAATTTATGCAGTTCAGCTACATTTAAATTTCACCTTTAATGCTTTGTTAATTTTATATCATTCTGAATGATTTATTAAAAATAATGTAAAAAACTCCGAATAAGGGACACCTCTATTTAAGGGACAAAAGTTCCGGTCCCATAGGTGTCCCTTATTTGGAGGTTTTACTGTATTTATTAAAAATCTCTGGGTAAAACCAGCGGTGCATTTTGCAAATTTGAAAAAGGGCAGGGTGCTGCACCCTTTCAAAAATAGCCTAGAATGAACACTATACATGGCTTAACAAAAGTATTGAAATATTTTTCCATACATTAGTATAAATAGCTGGAAGAGAAATTGGTACTTACTTATTAACGCTACCGCAGCAGGAGTGACTCTATATCGGCCCATTTTCCACCGAAATCTGATATGTTACTTTGTTTTTAAATATAGTGTTTTGAATTTTGAAAGTGCTTTAATTTTATATAAAGTGTTTTATTTTATGATTTGTCAAAAAAATTTAAGAGTAGATTAAAAATCGCCAAACCTGTAACTGTGGTGGCATTAATACATAAATACCGAGAAATTTCAACTTGTTAGGCGTTTTCTTGCTAAACTAAACTTCCGCAGTATACAGTATATATATATATATATATCAACCGGCAGATCAAATACAGGTCTGTTCAAAAGTATCAAAACCCATATTTGGCTATGGACATTAACACCTTATTTATCTAAAAAACGATGCTTTGTTCAACATTTCAGGAAGTGTTTCATAATATATGCTTGACGCATGCTTTTTCTTATTTGTTTGTATTAGTTTCAGTTTTGATATGTAATAATTTAATTTTTTTTTCTGATTTCATAATTCTTCTTAGGGTTTGTTCATACATATTATCAACTTTTTGGAAAATCTGGACTCCCTCCACCCTCCCGATATCAAATGTTATCATCTTTCGACCCCACTCCCCATAGTAATATCGTTATCAATGTCTAAATTTTCTTTTTTCACTTTTAAAATTTACTAAATTTGTTTAGAGTGACATATAAAATATTTTTTTTTAATGTTTTATTGATTCAAAAGAAGGGAAGTTAATAAAATACAACTTTATATATAAGATATAAATCAGCTTATGTATGAAATACATATGAAATAACACTTAAAATAAATAGTTACTTTTTAAAGGAATTTTATAATAGCTTTTTGTAACATAATCTATTTAACAGTAATAGTGTCTTCTTTCACTTACCCCTCATGAATGGGGAGGGACAGGAGGGGGTGTAGATAGAAATTTTTATCAACAAAACAAGCAAACAACATTCTTTCTCTTTTACCTATTAGTAAACATAAGTTTCATCTCAAATATACTAATTTTGCATTGTCGAACAGCGATTATGAATGCATACACATATAAAGAATAGGAATGTAAAACATTGGGGAATTCCATGTTTAGAATTATTCAACTTTATAATAATTTCGTAATTTCAATAACGGTTTTGCTTTTTCATAAAAATAGGCAAAAAAACATATTATTTTGAACCAAAGACCATGTATGTTACAAATAAAAAAGAGAAAATTTTGGTTGGATCAAAAATGATATTGATAACAATAAACAAACTCTGTCTCCCCCTAGAGATATCGTCTGCCAGTGCCAGACCCCCCCCCTTCCCCCTAAAATGATAATAGTTATATATGCACACCCCCCTAATATGGATAATTCCAAATATTTCAAATAAAAAAATGACTAGTTGACAATAACCCAAAAATTTCAAAGTATGAAACAGCATGATAGGGCTTCATTTTAGAGCTAATTTTTTATTATTTAATTTAATTATCAATTAGGTCTTAAATTAATATTTTACTCATTTTAAGCAATCATTATATTTTTTAATATTTAATTACATTCAAATTATAGGGTCACCCGGGGTAAAATGGGTATATTTTATTTATTTTATTATTTTACCAGACAAATTTTTAAAAAAAATTTAAATTATGAACAAAGTGCTTACATATCTGGCAATACTTAAACCTTATAAAAACAAACTGGCGACACATATAATAGGCTTGGCAACCATTTTGTTTTACAGAAGATGGGTCATTCTTGAAAAAAGGGTCTATTTCAGTCCTGGCATCATTTTAAAATTTTTGCTGTATTTATTTGCGATTTTTTTTATTGTTTTGAATATTTAAAGAATAGAGAATCTTTTCATACAATTTACTAGTCTATAGCTATTTTATTTTGTGTCTTAATATTAAGTAATACATGGAAAACCTCACCTCCGTGGGTGTCCCCCATTTACATTTTTAAAAATTCTTCGATGAAAAAGTGAAATAAATTAAATGTTAAATAATTTTTATTGTTAATTCCTTTTTAAATGAACCTCAGCTAATTTAAAAATGGGTTTCAATAAATTAAATAATTTTTGCAAATGCATGTTTAAGTTATGTTTTTGTTTGTCCTAATTGAAATCCTCAACTCCGTTACTAACAGTTTTAGCTTCAAACATTCATTCATAGAAGGCAGTACTGCTAAATAATTTGTATTAAAATAAAGGAAAAGAACTCTCTTTGTTAGCTCTGTGAAAAAAAATTGTCATTTGCTCTCAGTTAAAGCTTATTTTATTCAAATAAATAGAATTTCTTTATTTTGTTTTTTGGGATTCTCCACTCCATTACTGCCAATGGAAGGTAAGCAATGCATTATATTTATTTATTTTACAATTGAATTTGAAAGTTATCACAACACATACAATCCTGTGTGAATAACATTAGTTTTGATTCAAATATTTACAAACAGTGCATCATTATATGAAATATCCTCACCTCCGTTACTCTCACCTTCGTTACCTTTGCTAATCACGGAGGTGAGAAAGTGAAATGGAGGTGAGATTAAATTAAATATAAGTACTTAAAATTAATCAAAATAAAAGTTAATGGTTTACTTAACAATTATTATACTAACATAATATAATAAATATTGATATAGTTTATTTCTGTTATTAAACTGATGAATTGTAGCCTAGATTTCTAATTAAGTTGCTATCAACTATTTCACGGCTTTCACTAGCTATGTTTTAATAATTTATCTCTGTTGATTTAATTGATTCTTTGCTCAAACTAAGCAAAAAAGTGCGAGAAAAAATAATAACTATTATAATAAAAAATTTTTTAGATAATTGATTATAGTTTTAAGATTTATTAGAGAGCAAAATGATTATTATATTTCAAATGTTTTTAAATAATTTTCTGTTATGAGACTCTAACAATGGATATTAAGTGACTAGCATAATTCAAGTGATTTAAATACTTTTATATCTTAATATTCTATTAGTGGCATAAAATTAAACATATAGGGTAGCTAGCATATATTAAACTGTTACTTTAATTCAATAAATCCTATGCAGTAGACTCCCTCAAATCCGCACAGCCTAGGACCAGAGGTTTTGCAGATTTCTGGTCATTGCTTTGTTTACAGTTTTTAAACAGTAATTTGAATGTAATTAACAATGAAATTGAAACTTTTATGAAGGCTTACAAAATAATAAAACATTAAAATAAGTAATAAACTAAAATAATAAAAATTTAGATAATTTTTAACATATTTAAAATATTAAAAGCAAAGGTCAAGCTAATAATGTAAGATTAAATATTTATTATAAAGATAAGATGCATTTTTCATATGAAATTTGCTTTATAAAAATACATTACTAATTCACATCAAAATCTTAAAATGAGGAAGTTTTATTTCAAGTTTAGTTAGACTTAATAACCAAAAAGGTTTGGTTACTACATAAGTATATTTGGTAAAAAGATTTGAATACCAGTGATACAACAAAATCTTAATTTATTCCAAAATAAATAAATTTATTCTTCCTTCATGAAAACACATGAATTCAGTAATATTAATGAAAATTACAAATTAAAATAAAAATGGAATTGATGTAAAAATAAAAAGGTCAAATTTTATCCCTAAATCAAAATTGAATGTTTCATTGTTTACATCTGTAAATTATGTGCGAATTTTAGAGAGTTGTGGATTTTAGGGAGTCTACTGTATATAATTTTTTTTAGTACTATCATAAAGAAAAGAAATGAGCATAATAGTATAAAAGGTCGAAAAAAAGTGTATTGCCAATCAAAAAAAGAAAGACAGAGAACATATAAAGAATATGTGATGCGACAAAAAATGATTCACTTAGGCTTGAGAAGGAAGGGAGAGATATAAGGAAAGGTAAAATTAAGATAAAATTAAAAGCATTAATAAAATGACACCACAAGAACAAATAAATGTTAGAAAAAATTGGCGAGAAAAGAGCAAGAAATCTTACAACCTAAGCAAAAAGAAAAAAGAATTAGAGAAAAAGATTGAAGAAAATACTCCTCCAGCAAGTCTATATATTAATTTTTCTGACATATGTCTTATGCTGTATAATTCATAAAATGCACATAAACCCTTTTTTTCCTTCACTCTCATAATTGGTACTTCCACAATCTGTTTCAAGCAACTTTTTTCAAAATTCCCAATGTTGGTGCATGGGTAAGGGTTGAGTATTTGTGAAAATGAAAAAGTATCAATTCATTTGTAAAATCATGTCCGTAGAAATGAATGAGATGCATAAGGTGAACTTTCTGAAGAAATCAAAGATTGGGGTGGTTTTTATTTTTCCAGAGAATGATGACACAGACTTTATTGATCAGAAACAGATACTAGAAATTCTAAATGAACCCACTTTTAACAGAGGCCATTATGTGTGCAATAAATAAACTTTATTTTTGATAATTTTTAAATTATAAAATTTTAGAGCACTATATGCATTTGTTTTTATTTCAATGTGTTATATTACTTTCTATTTTAAGATTTTTAGTTACTTTTAATAAGTATAAACATTAATAAGAATATGCATCTCCACTCCGTTACCAAAGTCTCACCTCCGTTACCACTAAATTTTTTTACTAAATAAATAAAATTTATTGAACAGGACCATAGCTTTATTAGTGTTCCTCACTTGCTTATAAAACCCAGAAAAAAAATTAAGTGAAAAAAAAAAGTTTTTAAATTTAAAAAAAAAATTCTGAAATATGCCCTTTTTTGAAGAATGACCCAGATAGAACAAAGTGTTTTTAGTGGTTGAAAAACTTCTTTCCAGAAAAATATACTGGAAGAATTTTAGGAATAAACTGTTTGATATTTACAGAAGAAGGATTCTTCTAACTGAAAACTGTAAAATTAAGTAAATTTATTTACTCACAAAAATTTTATAGCGTTTTTTGTCATATGGGGTAAAATGGGTATAGGTCAAGATATGAATGTATGAAGATTGATCAAAGTTGAAAGACCTTTGAAGACAAATTGTTATTGATCCTATGTTTTAAATTGATATTATGCTTTGTTATATGAAATTAGGCTATTACTTATATCATTAATTTATCATTTATATTATAAATTAGGCTATTTCGGGTGACATTAAAATACATGCAAATTGATTAAATGTACAGGAACACAAGGTAAGAAAAATATCGTGAAATTAAATTAAAACACATTTTCTAGTACTGGCGAGGCTATAAAAAAACTCAGAGAAAAACGCAAGAGAGTACAAGCAAAGAAAGGAGAAGTTTTAACTACAGAGCAGGTGGCTACAAGTCTTTGCACTAGGAACACACACAAAAAAAAGTACAAACAGTTAAAAGAATCGAAGCAACCCATAAAATAGAAGTTAAGCCAAAGGTTTTCACTGCAATATGAATCCAATGATTGGCGATTGAGTCCCTGTAAAATTTAATGTAAAGAAGTCTGTTCAAGAATTCACAGGTCTCATTATTGATATCCCTGATGAAGGTGAAAATACTGTGAAGTTTGCAACAAAGTCATCTGCTGGATTATTTTATTTCTTTCCAGAGAAAGACGATGTTGCTGATGTGAACGCATCCAAATTGTCAGAAAGCTATCTCAACCAAGCTGCAATAGTCCTTGCCAGTATACACTTTGCATGTAAATTTTTATTATGTTATACCTATCTGCATGAATTGCTTTTGATTAAACATTGATTTTCCAGTGTAATTTAATTTCTCATTTTTCCCTACAGATATTCATACTGATATCTATCTGCTTTTGAATTGCATTAAATAATAATAAAAAAAAATACCTTTAAAGAGAAACACGATTCACAGCATGTGTGTAAACTGATGTGGTGGAGGATAGGATTTGTCATTTGTCAGTACTCTCATCTTATTTACATTAGTTTCATAACAGTGTTTTTATACATCAAGAAAAAAATATAAGCAAATTGAAGTGGGGAGTTTTTGAAGCCCCTTCCCTTCACCTTCCAAGTTTACACATGATTCAGAAGATGAAAGTACAAAACTCTTAAATGGTTTACACATTAATTATCGTGTATTTAAGTATATTTAATTTATTATTCAAATTTAACCAGCATATACCCATTTTACCCCGAACCATGGGGTAAAATGAGTATACACCGGGGTAAAATAGGTATAGTGTTTTACACAAAAATTTAAAAAAAAAGGGAACCACAAATTATGTTTAATTTAGACCTAAGATACACAATGTCAAAAATATTGAACAAAAACATGAATTTATTTCACAACATTTCTACAATGAAACATTAAAAATAAAAAAGCTGATTTTTATATCCATTTTACCCCGGGTGACCCTACTCTTAAAAAAAATGCAAACAAAACATTTACACTATACATAACTGCTGGTTTGAAGATGTACCTATATATTTGAGAGAGTTTACTGTAATACTGTTACTAAAATCATTTTGATTAATATAAAAACGGGAGATTACAGATTAACATACAATACAGATATAGATATGCAAACATAACGTTTTTTACACCGAACGTTTTTTTTTTTTTTTTTTTTAAAGCAATATGGATGCCATCTGAATATCGAATTTTAGATTTCACTCGGATTTAAAGAATCTTAAAACAGTGTGTTCCTTATGGGATATCTGAATACCTGCCTTTATTGTCAAAACTCAGATGTCACAATAAAATGTAGATCACGTGCCTATGTAAAATAAATTAGGATGAATATTGATTAATTCGACAAACAAAATGCAATAGATGCAATAGAATACGTACCACAGAAAATCTTCGATTAATGTTTTCAAAGAAACAAGTCGAGTAACCTTTATATTAATATAAATATATAAAAATTGCGAATTGCACAGAGACGCCGAGTCGGAATGTAAACATAAACAAACAGCTCAGCTTCCATTTCCCGCGCGTCGCGTCGATGTTGCCACACCAACTTGATAAAAACTTTCCACTACAGTACTTCGGAAAAAATTATCATTCTTTGCAAGTTAGAAGTTTTATAATTTATTATTATTCATATTTCTTAATTATTTAATTTAGAATGTACTGTGTCAAGATACCGACCGCATTTTAGGCCAAATAAGAATTAGGACAATACAGTAATACAATTTAGATTCAATATTTTAAAATAATAATAATATTAATAATAATGTAAGTACTGAGTTTATCATTAGTAACTAAGGAGAGGAGAAGGACGGTTGCATCCATCATCTGCTCAAGGGGTGAGGCTATGCTTCTGCTGTCATTTGAAACAAAATGAAAAAGAAAATTCCGCATCCCCCTCCCATCTCTCCCCCCCCCCACTCACACACACACAAAAAAACTTTAAGGATTTTTTTAATTGCAAAATATGTAATGAAAAAACAGCAAAGGGCTATCAATATTTATTCCAATTATAAGTATACATGGGCTCTTAAGTTAAGGGAACATTTGCATTTGAGGGAAAGACACGTTTCATTGTAATAAAATGTTCCAACTAACTTGAAAAATCTCCTGATGTCAAGAGCCACACAGTTATATGCTCTGTGCCAAGAACTTTAGCAAGTTGGACATGTAATCTAGAGGGGGGAGAAGCTCAAAATATATAACACTTATCTTTTCATCTCACTTATATTCATTTTTCAATTATTCACTAAAAAATCCAAACCTGAAGGAGTTGGGGAGCAGTCTGTAGAAAATGGGGGGGGGGGGGTAGACGACAATGTTAAATTTAGACACTTTTACCAAGAAGGATTTCTGTTGCTCGGGAGGAGGGGGACATTGTAGAGTTACGGGGGTGGGCGTGCATTTTTTGCCTTTGAAAACACAAAATCACAAATCTTCCGGGGAGACATCTCATTGTTCTGGGGGGGAGGATCGCCCCCCCCCCCTCGGACGTTTTCCTGAAATCAACTCTGACAGATGGTACAAATTACCTGCAGCGCCGTGCGAAAGGGGGGGGGGAGAAGGGGCCGTTGCCCCGGGCGCGGAAATATACGGGGCGCAAAAATTTATGCTCACAACGTCATTTTTTGCCTGTTACAAGAAAAAGTTCCGGAGGGGGGGCGTCAAATTCAGCCTTTTCCCTGGGCGTATTTTCCTCTTCGCACGCCCCTGATCACCTGTTACCATCTCTACTAGAGCACCTGGCTTCGGTCCTTGTTTAAAAATAAAGTAGCAAAACAGTGTAATCGTACTTTTTTAAGTTAATTATTTTTTAGTTTAAATATCTAACAAATAATAAAATTAAAAAGTCAGAAGTTACTGTTTTTTAAATTTACCTGTCTAAAACAGAATTCTTATTCATACGGAAAACCAAAAAGGATATTATGCATTTATACCTCCTAAGACGGAAACAACCTGTCTAAGACGGTAATTTTACTTATTAAATTTCGACTTAGCAAATTTATATTTATGACGTGAGAGGAAAGAGGGCATGCATTTGGATTGCTACCAGGACACGTGGTCTCTCTGTACGGCCCTGTGAAAGGGGGAGGGGGAATTACATGACAACTCTTTCCTCCTAAGTTCCCCAATTCCTGACACCACTGTACGTCATTACGATCAGTATTTGAAAGTGGAATTGAATATGAAATTGAATTAATTAACCACAAAATTCTTTTCCATGTTAATGTTACACCCCCCCCCCCCCCCCCCACGCACACACAGTGCACCTATTATTCTTGTTCTCGAGGTTTTTATGAATTTATGAAAGCCTCAAAAGAAATAATCACTATATGCATGCATGCAAAAAATAAGTAAATAAAAAAAAAATTAACTTACCAAATTGATCTTGAGATCCACATTGATTGCGATCAACACTCCTTATGGTCGTCATCATTGTAACACAGAAAGCCATGATTTCACAAGTGTGCCCATATGTGTTCCCAATCTGCTCTTAAATGTGTTCCCAAGTTTAGATTTAACAAATATTCTAAGCAGATCACTTTCGGAACACTTTCAGGACACTGTCGGCATACTTTCTTTATAATGGAACACATCCGGAACACATTTCAGTACACATTAAGGTGACTGGAACACTTTTTTTCAATCAAAGTGCTCCACATGTGTTCTCAATGTGTGCTGGGAATTTGCAGTGTATGTGGGGTATTCTTAAAGACTTGAAAGATGCCATTGAGAACGTTTTGTTTAGAATTGAACCAGAAACAATACAAAACCTCATTTTATCGATGGAAGATCGTATATTTAACCCTTTGAGGGGCAAGTAATTGCGTTCGTGTAATTCTGAACTCCCACCGGAAATTTGTAAAAAAGTTATATCAAAAAGAGGATAAGCATTTTCACGACTGTTTTCCACCAAAGTTAGAAAAGGGAAATTTAATGAAATTTTTCTGGTGTAAAACTTCCTCGATCGTAGGTGGTATATAATATATACCGCCGCCCCTCAAGGGGTTAAAGTAATTCACCAGAAAGGAGCAATAATCAAATTTTATTTTTTTCTTTTCTTGTTCAGCTAAAGACTGATAAATTACTGCGCTTAAATTTTTGACACACTCATTTTTGTTGTTTTGATCATTTTTATCATTTAAGAGAAATTGTATAGCATAAATCTGTTAACTATCTTTTTAAAACTACAATTTGTAGGTTATGTGAAAAGGAAATTAACTTTCAATCATTAATAAAATTTTATTTTGAAATTTTCTGTTGTGCTTAAACTTTTGAAACTCCCTGTATCTTTCAAAGATTCTTCAGAACTTTCTACAGAGCACTATAAATGTGAATATTTTTAACTACGAGAATCTAATGTAAATTGGTAATTTACAGACGAAACTTCAATTGAGGCTTACTGTGAAGACTTGAAAACCTTTTTCTACCTGTCTGTCTGTTTATATGTTTAAGCGATATATATCGCAAAAAGCATTCAATTACTTTGGTATTTGGTAGATATATTGAGGAGATACCCGGAATTAGCTGTACACATTTTCGTTAAATTTAGTACATACCAGGGCTCGAAAAATCTACATGCCCGACATCAGTGTTGTTAGACGGCGACTTTTAAAAATTCAGATTGGCACCACTTCTTTGGATTGGTAAAATTACGTTTAGTTTAATGACATATTAATCAAGAGGAATTTTATCCTTTAATAAAAGTGGTGCCAATCAAATTTTTAAAAAGTCGCCGTCTAACAACACTGATGTCGGGCATGTAGATTTTTCGAGCCCTGGTACATACCTATACAGAACTTCTGCTTTTTCTTTACAATGCTTTTCAATAGAAATTTAGACGATTTTTAAAGTTTAATATTCGTTAAAATGAAAAAAGGCGTATTGGGATAATTAATTAAAATTTTAAATTATAAATGCTAAAATTTCCAAAATGAAGTCTTAAATTTGTCAGATTATTTTGAAATGTTGGCAATACATATGCCTGAAATTCTTAATTATCTATACATTTTTAATAGAAATTTTTGCATCTAATCAGAAAAATATAAAGCACTTTAATAGTAAAATTTTAGATTTTTGCAATAAAGTTAATATGCCTCTTTCTCGTTCTATTTAACTATTACCTAACGGCAGTATGTGGTAATGTATGAAAAAATATAATAATAAAATCATTCATTTATTGTTACATTCATAACTATGACAGATTTTAAGAAAGGTTTAAATGAAAAGAAGAAAAAAACTGAATACAAACTAATTTTTTTAATTGGACTTTTGACCAAATCGCCATCAAAAACGAACTATGCTAAAAACAATCTGGTTTAAAATAAATATGGATCATATTAACCCATTCGTGCCCAGCATCTTTTGTGTAAATTTTATTTGGTTGGCACCACTATTTTTAGAAGATTTAAGTTTAGTTCATTAATCACGAAAATGCATCATTTAATAAAATAATTATTGCTTTTCTTTTTTACCGGTGTCAAAAACAGTGCTGAATGCACCTTTTGAAGCGTCCCTAAAAAGGGACGCTAGGCACTAATGGGTTAATCTACAGAGACTAAGAACATTCTATTGTACCAGCATACTTAAGCCCTGAATATGATTTAAAATTCCACGGTTAAATTGAAGATTCGCCTTATACACAAGAGAAGATATTTTTATAACGAAATAATGGAGTTCCAGTAAAAATGCGATTTTTGTGAAAAGTACTTATAATATTCTAGTGTTTTCTACGCAAAAAAAGAAGAAAAAAAACTTACAACTCATGACATTTTTCTCAATTATGTGTCCGAACAAAATAGAATCCGAAATCTCTGGATGTCTCTTCTTTAACTTTCGTAACCTTACTGAATCTTACCGACCTATTTCCATATCAGTCTATTCGAACTTTTCGAACTATTTGAAAATTTCTTTATAAAGTAAGGACAAATGTGTTAAATAAAGATGTTAAATAATTTTTTATAGAAATTCTGGTATGAAATGTTTTTTTAACAAACTTAAAATAAATTCCAACAGGGTAGAAAAATTAAAGAAAACCATACTCCATTTCTAAGTAGTGAAACAGTTTTAATTAAAAAAAAAATCTTTGTTTACTTTCGAAATGTAATATTTATGGATCTATTTAGTCCTTTATTTTCGGAGACAGACGGCAGGTTTAAATTATTATCTGTAACGTTTTAAGCAAATACAAGAAAATGTTTAGTATATTTTTGTTATTTACATTCGGAAATTAAAATACGAATTTAAAGATTTTAATATCACGTTTGTTGTGCAACCATTTCATGGGATAAATACTTCAGTTACTAAATTGTTGATATGATTGAGTTACACCAGATTTTACGAACAAATTTATTTCATAAGTAAAAGCTTTTTTTTTTTTTTTTTTTTTTTTTTTTTTTTTTTTTTTTTCATCACATACTTTATAATTGTGAAAGTCTGTTTAAAATTTCAAATGCTGTTCTTGCATTTGGCAATTTAAATTAAGTGAGCCATAAATATCCCACCGCCTACGAAAGTGTTAAGAATGCATTATGTTTTAGTCAGTTTTTCTTTTTTACGATTGTTAGGGTTCCGTACTTAAAAAGCAAAAACAGAACCATTATAAGATCTATTCTATGACTGTCTGTTACAGCCATTTTACTCTTTAACTATGAAAATAGAAAGTTCAAACTGGGGGAAGTAATAAAGACTATTGATATACATATTTACAGATCATTAAATATTTACAAATATATTTAAGTAAAATGTAGATATTCTTATTAACCCGGGAGAATGCGCGCTTACGAGGGTATGAATAGTTTTAACTTTGTCACCAATAAAATCAAATTATAACAGTAATTTTATTTAGACTGGGACAGTTCTTACAAATTTTGCGATAAAATAAGTTGAAGATTACTTTTAAAAAATTAGTGGTTACAATTGCAAAAACCATACGCATTCCGGGTCTTTTAGGCCCTACGCGCGTCCTCCCGGTTTAAGTTACTTGAAAAAAAAAATCTTTTCTTGGTATTTTATGTGAAATGTCGTTTAACACTAGAACCGCCGGGAATTTCAGTCAAATTTTATAAAAAGTGTTTTTCACCAGAATTTTAATTTTAAACTAATCAACTTATTTAATTAGTCTATTATTCTGCTGTATACATTTAACATATCTTATGCAGAATATTCTGGTTCGAATCGTTTATTATCAATCTTGCAGGGGTCATTTTGACCCCTAATGGCGGTTCTAGTGTTAAAAAGCTTTTGTAACGCCGAACTCAAAAATACATTTGTTTTAATTTTAGGTATTATATTTTCAGAGGCAATGTTGAAAATGTATTGCAAAAATATGTTCCTTCCCTCACACCCCCCCCCCCCCCCTTCCACAATCTAATTCCGAATCTATCGAAACTAAGATTATGAAAAAATTAGAGGTAGTACATGCTAATTTAAATCTTGAAGGAAAACTATAGTGATTTATAGTTTCCTTTCTATGCTATCTAAAGTATCTACTATAACCCAAAATCTGCATAGTTTTTGAGAAAAGCATATTTTCCGCTACACGCAAATTTCGATTTGCGGGCAATAAGCAAAGATGCTAAGGAGAGCTGGATATAACAAAAATATAAAAGCATTGCTGATAATGATTTTCGAAAAAAATTACCTGTAATTAGCCGAGATATTAATCTTAAAGACGCGGACGGTTTGGACATATATATAATTATCCCAAATAATTATAAAGGGTTAGTTCAAAATATATTATAAATTTCTGTTGAGATTTGTGCTATTTAAAATAAAATGCAACGAATTTATTTAATTTATTTTACCACCTGTTCTCTGTATATTTATGGAAATATCCATCGCATTAAAATAAAGATTTTTCAACACGCATATTGTACACAGAAAAAACTGTTGAAATCGATTTTTTCCCTTCTTTTAGTGTTAATATATTAAATTTATTTTTTGTCTTTGATGTTGTAAAAATTTGGTCTAATTAAAACACATACACAATTTAAAATTAAAATACAGTTACTTTAGAAATAAAAAATAGGTTTCACATCAGTAATTTTTTTTGAAAAGAAATGTTTATATTCAAATTCCTTAATTTTTTAGCACTTATCAGTGAAAGCTTGCTATATTTATAGTCTCTTATTGAGTAAATTTATGAAGTGAATACCATTTATAAAAAAACTTTAGCACAGTTTTAAATTAGAAAGCTAGCAAAAAAGCTAATTTTTTTGATTGGAAAAGACAATATATTGCATATATCATGCATATATAATGCATATTTCATTATAAAAAGATTAGTAATAATTCTGAAAAAATAATCTGCTAATATAGCTGAATAATTTCATAGATGATAAATTTTTATGGCCTCTTTTTCGCAAATGCAGCTTATAACACGTATTATACATCATTAAGTATTTTTGAAAATTACTCTCACTATGAGTAGTATTAATTATAAACATTTATAAAGATGATATATGAGTATATCAATATGAGAAATATTGATTCCATTTATCATTCATATTAAAAATGCTTAACATTTCAAAGCTTTTTCAAAACTTTCATTAAATGAAGATGTTGATTTTGGATGATGATATTTCACAGAGTCATTGAAAGTACATGAATTAATTCAAAATAATAAGAGTATAGAAACATTTTACGTGAAACTGCAATAGAGGGAAGACAACGTATTTAACATGCTTTGTTAAACCTAAAACTGCAATATTTTATGCTCATGTTTCATTTTGCTCTTTTGAAAATCTTTATTATAAAGCAAAACCGTGTCCGCGAGTATTGCTGATGTCATATTAAAAATGACAGTGATTGGAGTCCTGCGCGCGTTGGATTTTAATCGCTATGAACCCGAAAATTATATTTAAAGCCAATCCTGCAACTCAAACCGAACCCACCAAAACATTTCTCGACCCGCAAACCGACACGAATCCGAAATATTATTTCAACTCGCAATTTGACCCGAACACGTGATGCAACTAAAGGATATTTTCTTTTAATGCAGTTATGAAAAGTAATTTACACTTATATCTCTAATGTTAATTTTATCTTCATACAGGATATTCCAAAATTCGACCGAAAATTTCCGAAAAGTGATAGTTAGCCTCAATAGGATGAAAAATTACAGAGTCGCAAACGCCATATTTAATCAAAAATACACGATATTTCATCGTAATTCAATTTATATTGACGGTACTAACTTTCAGAAAACAGTATTATATTATAATAAAACATTTAACAGACATTCTTACCTTTGTGGTAAACGTGGTAACATCAAACAAATGTGGAAGAAGTTTGCTTTATAGGCACAGCAATATGCATTAGATGGTCCACATTGTGAACTGTGATGATCAGTGAATACAGTATCATCGATTGCTTAAGCAATTTGTTTTCCCCAACCTTGTTCTGAAATTTCACACGAAACAAAGTACATATCGATGCATATTCATCGCTATATTTTTATTTTTGCCAAAATTATTATCGTCAACACCAGTTCTGCTAAGATGAAATACCCTGTATTTGTGGCTAAATAAGTGGTTTGTGAGGCCATGCTTTGTGGCAGTTTTTTATTCTCTTAATTCTTACTAACACCCCCATTGAATTTGCCTGTCAAATGTTGGATCATCCTGTAAAGAAAAATAGGAAAATGTATATATTTTGACATTATAAAATATAATAAAAATTCTGAATAACAGACAAAGTGGGATTCTGTATCCGATAGAGTTGTTTTTTATTTTCTTTTTTCGGCTGCAAATGATCTTAATTTTCTTTCTGCGGATCGGTTTCATCCAAGAATTATTCGTGCAGGCCATATTTGGGTTTTTTGAAAGGTGTTGTTGGGATTTTCACAAAGAGTTTGAGCAAAACTATGTTTCTCATGAAAATAAATACTTCTTTGAATATAATGAGCATATATTTGATTTACTACGTAAGAAGTGAAATTTATTTAAGAAATGAGATCATAATTTACTCTTCCTTTACGGCACAGTAAAGAACAACCTTTCCCCTTCTTTAAAAATGAAGATGCTACCAACATTTCGTTTTTAATACACACAATAGCACATGTATCGAATTTGTGATAGTTTATACACGCATGTATGTGTTACGTGTATGTAGATTGGGAAAGGTTCACTATTCAGAGGTATAAGTGTAGAAACATACATGTGCTAGAAAAAGACATTATACTTGTACTTATAATTATACTATTAAAAATTTATTGAAGCTGAAATGTAAAAAGTGTCTCACGGGCCATATTGGGACCATCCCGGTCCACTTTGTAAATTTATAGAGAATATCAAATTAGTGTGGGTTATATAATATATATATATATATATATATATATATACATATTATATGTATAAAAATTGCAATTTTTTTAAAAATAAGAAAATCACAAAAAATCGCAAAAAATTAAAAGAAAAACAAAAACGAAAAAAAAAATTAAAAAAGAAATTTATTTTTTCTAAGAAATGTATTAAGAACAGAAGTGAAACAAAATTATGGTCGTAATATATATATATACGTTTGAAGTCGCTACAAACTTTGAAATTAGAGATGGAATTTGAAATAGCCTCCTGGCGATAACAGGATCCGCCGCCATTTTTTTTATTTTGCCTCCCCCAAAACGGATATAATAATACGTAATGATAAAACGACTGATATTAACTTAAAATTGATAAACGGTGCTATTAATATTCATTTTTACTTCGTATTAAATGCTATAAAATACCAATAATACTAAATATTCCTTCCTTTTAAGAAATAACACGATTCCCCCCCCCCCCCGAAAATTTCACTTTCTTTGCCAGTCGCGTCGCGGACGTCATACGACTTCACTCCTCCCACTTTCTATCGTCATGAGGGCCGAACGTATACAGCCATTAATTGAATTAACTAAAGTAAATTAAATATACGACGTAGGCCATATTGGGCCCAGGCACCTTACTCATTTATTATACGCTACTAAGTTTTATCAAATGTTTCTAAATACATTAATTCTTGCGTTTGATAAAACAGTGGTTTACTTCACACAAGTTAGAAATGTATAAGTTTTTTAGCTCTGCGAAAAAAGTAATTTTTAGATTAAAAAAACCCATTGACTCCTATAGCACACGTTTGATTTCTATAAAATTTTTTGATGGCAGATCATAAATATAAGACTATACGTATCTGACAGTTTTTGAAAAAATCATTAATATCATGTGTATGGAGTAAATGTCGGCAAAATGAGTACAGTGAGATGAAGTCGAAAAATGTGACACCTAATGTTGCCAGGTCGAGTGTCACAAAAAATAGGAAAAGGAGATAAAAGATAGCGGGACAGTAGCTTCTAATTCCGGACTTATCAATACATAGAATCCTATGAAAATGGAAACTGTTTCTAACGGATTACTGTCTTAAATATTAAAATTCCTTATGCTTGATCGGATAAAAAAAACCTGTTTAAACGGAGTTTTCCCCGTAACTTGAGATTCCGTCTAAACAGATTTTTTTAAGTATCATACATTCAAAAATATTTTTTACAATAATTAAAGCATATAGTGTAAAGTTAATTTGCTTTTTTAAAACTGATTTTATTTAGCTTAACAAATATTTCTAAATAAAATTAAGTGGGCCAAGCGTCCCATATATTGGGTCAACCCTCCATATGTGGGGAGCCTTGTTTCATTATTTTCTTATGATTAAAATCAATCTTTTTTCAAGTTTCTTATATACTAAGATTATATAGCATTTTTTTAAATTACTGATTATATAACGGATTAAATGATATATAAAACTTATTCTCGGCTCAATATTAAAAAGAAATATTTCGTAAAAAGTGTGTCCACCCTCTCTAGTTTCCCCTATATAAAAATATAATTTAGTTTGTTAAATTATTTTGAGAATATTTTTTTTTATTTTTAACTATTTAAAAAAAACAGAGTGTGTAATGTTTCCTAGAAGTTACAACAAATAGCCTCATGACTCAAATGATGAGAATGTGCAAATTTTTTCTATAAACATAAAATTTGAGAATTTGAATTGTTTTAAAAAAAAACATAAAATTACCAAAACCTGTTGAAAAAGATTCCATGCGTGGATTCCCGGCATGGGATCTTTTTCACTAGGTTGGCATTTACGCCTAAAAACAATTAAAAAAATTGAAATTTGATTTTCATTTGAAATATTGTATTCAAGGCAATTTTTTTTCGGTTGAAAAATTTCCACATATTAATATATTCATCGATGCTGGTTCTATTCGAGTTTCGTGTTTGCCGCAAGTCAGTGGCTCACGGAATATATTCCATCTTGTGCTGCTTTTGTAGCCTTGCCGGCATGTAATGGTGAGAAGTTATACTGATATAGGGGAGAGTGGGGATACTTGAGCATAGGGGATACTTGAGCCACCCCCTTTATCTCTACAGTTGTTCAATTTTTCTTTCTAAAACTGGCAACATGGTAACATATTTATAGTTCTGAACATGTAAAAAAGAAATCATATACCTTGGTACCATTTTTAAAGTATGGTGATTAACCCTTTGAGCTCTGCTGGTAGAATTTTCTACCACAAAATTTTAATTCTGAAATGTCACAACGACACCAGAAAATTCGACCAAATTTATTTGAAAAAGGTTTAATGCATTTTTTCGCGTATATTGTAAATCGGTTTTTTTCTTTGCAAAATACTGGTGCGAATGTGACATCTGGCTCAAGTATCCCCTCCATGGGGATACTTGAGCCACAATGTAAAAGAAAAAGTAAAAATTTATTAGACATAGAAAAATAGTTCAAAATTAATTGAAAGTGGTTTTCAAATGAAGAAAAAATATCAAATTTTCATTTTCAATATTTTATTTTGTTCTAAGAAATTCTAAAAAATTTTAAAAAATTAAAATTTAAAAAATGGCTCAAGTATCCCCATCTTCCCCTACTGACAGTATACTGATGGCCCGGTTTCGATTCCTGGCATGGCATCTTTTTCACTAGGTTGGCATTTGCGCCTATAAGCAATTAAAAAATTTGAAATTTGATTTTCATTTGAAATATTGCATTCAAGGCGAAATTATCTTTCTTGAAAATTTTCGACATATTAATATCAGATTAGAATTTTTCCGTATTTTTTGCGTGTTAATTTGTAAAAATGGCTGTAAGTTCTCAAATATTTAAAACTGGTAATACTTACTTTAACTTACTCATTATATAAATGAGTCCAATACATAAATTGTAGGCAATCAATGTTGTATAGATACAAATTTAATTTTCAGAGAAAAATGATTTTCGTGAATTATTGTTTATAAAAATCATGCTTTTCAGTACAAGATTTAACGATTTATTTTTGAAAATATATATTAGAAATATTAACCCCAAGTTCTTAAATTTGTCCGGATTTATTATTGTACTGACCTTAATTTCAATATTAGACGATATTTTCTTTTCTATGGCGGTTCACAAATACCTTACAGGATAACGCGATACATTCTGATCTTCATTAATATTATCTGACGCATTTTTAACCGCAAATGAATAAAATTATCAGACCTAACTATTGAAGCAAATTGGAATCCGAATAAGTTTTTCATTTTTTGATAAACAAATATGCACTTATCAGTAATTTTAATCGCGCGATAACTAGTTTTTCTCCGCTCTCGAAGTATTGACCCTCGAAATTCGGTTTAGAATGTTATATTTGTCAGCATTTTCTGAAAAATATGTGACTTTATCAAAAAAAGGAAAAAAAATCAATTACAGTTACTTTTCGAATTGAAAACCTACCAATTTCATGTGTCTCCGAATGAAAATAAATTTTAAAATGTTTTAAAAATTAGCACCTAAGGATTTTTTTACAGCCTTAAGTGTAGATAAATAAACATTTCCGGTTGGTTTTATTCACATTTCTGGTTTCAGAACTCAATTAAAATTTTCAGAACCCGCATTCTGATGACGGTACGGAGAGAAGAAAACCGTTTTCGAGACTTAATCTTACAGTCTTACAAATATTAAAATAACATGCGCGTTATATTTGTCAAAAATTGGCTATTTAAATGTCGTAGAATACCCTTTAATTTAAAATTTTGCTGTCTTTTTTCAAAAATTTTACCAGTTTATTTCATCTTTCTCTGAAAAAAAAAAATGTAATTGGTAGAAAAAATTGTCAATTATCGCTGGTGAAAGATCCTTTAATTTGCATAAAATATGTAGGGGAAGATGGGGATACTTGAGCCATTTTTTAAATTTTAATTTTTTAAAATTTTTTAGAATTTCTTAGAACAAAATAAAATATTGAAAATGAAAATTTGATATTTTTTCTTCATTTGAAAACCACTTTCAATTAATTTTGAACTATTTTTCTATGTCTAATAAATTTTTACTTTTTCTTTTACATTGTGGCTCAAGTATCCCCATGGAGGGGATACTTGAGCCAGATGTCACATTCGCACCAGTATTTTGCAAAGAAAAAAACCGATTTACAATATACGCGAAAAAATGCATTAAACCTTTTTCAAATAAATTTGGTCGAATTTTCTGGTGTCGTTGTGACATTTCAGAATTAAAATTTTGTGGTAGAAAATTCTACCAGCAGAGCTCAAAGGGTTAATCACCATACTTTAAAAATGGTACCAAGGTATATGATTTCTTTTTTACATGTTCAGAACTATAAATATGTTACCATGTTGCCAGTTTTAGAAAGAAAAATTGAACAACTGTAGAGATAAAGGGGGTGGCTCAAGTATCCCCTATGCTCAAGTATCCCCACTCTCCCCTATTTATTAATGATTTTTTTCTGTAAAAATTACAAAATCCATATTTTCTACAGGAAAAGATTGTTTTTTCAGTAAATATAATAGGGTATTTAACAGCGTTGTTTTCTACTCATGTCTTTTCTTGAAAAAAGAAAGTTTGCTGCACTGTTAAAAATTTGCCGCAAACCGTCCAGACATTCGACCGTTTACTGTAATTTCCTGCCTATAATTCGCGGATCAAACAATTCTTTTTGGACCCAGAAATATTATTTAGGAATTGAAGACAAATATTTACGGCGGTTTAATAAGTTACATTTCTTTTTGAAAAAATTCTGGGTCTAAAAATAATTGTTTGATCCTCGGATTATACGCAGGAAATTACGGTACATTAAAAACGGTTGCAAAGCTCTAATTTAAGTTTTTCCTGACCATATTATTTTCAATAACATCTTCAGAAAAGAGTTATTACAGTTATTTAACCGTTTTCTATAAAAACGGCCAAATGACTGGAGAGTCTGCTGCAAATTTTTAACAGTGTATTAGACCTTTCGATTTCAATATCAGGAATTTAAAATTAAAAGTGTTAAGAAAAAAGAAACAACTGGAATAGTATTGGTTTTACTTTCGCATAAAATTTATCAGAAGATATCAGCTAAAATAGTATGATTTTATGTATCCAATCTAAGCAATCATGTGATTTTCATTTGGTACTATTTGCATTCAAAATAATATTCATATTTATACAAAAAGAAAAAAAAATGATCCCACAGGAAAACCGAAGTTAAACGTTTTTCGCCGTGACTCAGCTCACGACCCAAAATATTACACGGAACATTAAACAAACGTAAATGAACATTTTTCTGAGCAAAAGACTTGTTTTTCATGAATCAGTATTACGAAACTGTACTCACCCATCACTATGCTTATTAAAAAAATTCTTGAAATAAATCCAAATTCTTTTTCCCTCGATTGCGAGATGTTTCTCAACTTCAAATGTCTAGACTTATTGGTCGAATGCATAAATATATGAAGAATCGTGATTTTAGAGAAACTTTTCTTTGATCGTTAGAAAAACAGTAAATATTATTTTTTATAGTCCTGGAGTCGGTGAAACTGAAAGCCCCGTCAGCGCGGAAATGACAATTTTTTTTCTTTTTATATCGGTAATAAAAAGCTAAAAAATAATCGGTAAAAAAAAAGAGTTCGGTATTACTAGGTTTATGAAGTCGAAAATATGTTTGATTAAATTAATTTTTATTATAAAGCTGTTGGGTATTAGGTCGTTCCGAAAACCATTTCGGTTAGGGAAAATGAATTCATACCTGAAAATTTCTGCCATTTAATTATTAGACATCAAGTAATGGCATTAGGATCTGGAAATTAAATTAAATTACTGAATTTTTCGGTATGAATTAATTTTTTAAATGGCAACAATATCCTGAACGACGTTAATCTTAAAAGTTTTTCCAACCGCCCCCTGAATTTTAGGCCTGAGCCCTGGCGCAAAAATGGCGGTTGCCGAAGGCCGAAAATTTTCAGCACGTCTCCGTCCCTTAAATATTCGAAACAATATTTTTTTAAACTTTTTTTTCCGCGTTATTTTTTCGAATTTAACCTTTTCGGGACGGGTGATGCATATATGCATCGTCGAAAGGTGCATGTGAAATTTGTTTTTGGCACCAGTAATAAAGAAATGTAATTTTTTTCTTTTCTCATCAGAGCATTTTTTGGAATGTAAGAAGTAAAAAGAACAGATTAAAAAAAGTGGTGCTAACAAAATAAAATTTGTGTAAGTGATGCCGTCTCGAAAGGGTTAAACAACTGAACGAAATCTTTTATGAAGTACTGGTGTCAAAATTTTAAGTACCATACATACGTTTAATAAAATCCGCCTTTGACAGCCTCCATTTTTGTGTCAGCGCTCAAACTTAGAATTCAGAGGACGGTGGTTTCACCGCCGTTGTTGATACTGATTACAGACTTTTACAGTATATTAACCCTTTCCGGCACACTGTGCCCGGTCTGGTATACCTAATTTTAATTCCAAACTTGCAAATGGCACCAATACTATTTTACAAAAATTTTGCTTTTACAATATATGCTTAAATTAGGGGTTTCAAGATATCTAAAAAATTCGTTTGTGAATTCCGGTGTCAGTTGATAATTTCTCATTTTACTACAGATTTTACCCGTGCCGGAAAGGGTTAAAGAAAATTTTGTGCTGTTACAGAAAAAAAATTGTATAACAAACTTTATAATATTGGAAAAGCCAGTCACACGTATTTTAAGGAGGCAGCCGGTGATTAAATTGCACATTTATAGTGCTTTGAATTTTTACCGGTGGAATCTTTATTTCGCGTGTGGTTTTAGCGAAGCGTCGGCTTTCCGCAAAAATGGTAAATCGTCACAGCTTTTTAATAATAATTAATTTAACTTATTTTCAGCTTATCATATCTAGCCATACTTAACTGATTTTGTTCGTAGGATTTCTTAATATTGATTTACATAAAAATTAAAAATTTCGCAATGATATCGATAGATTCGTTGTTTTGTCATTTTCCATAAGTTTTGACCAAACGTTTAGAGCAAACAGAATTCATAAATCGTGAAAATCGTGTTTAAGAATAATAATATGAATGTAATAGCGAAATTAACAAAGTGACTCCCGATTTTATTTCCAGGCCTGCAAAGGCCCGCCTCATAACAGATACAAATTACCGGAAATATTTTGTAACAGTTTGTATATACTTTATTATTTTAATGCAATGCAACATATTGGTAACATTATCGAGCAAATTAAAATTTGATAAAGTGATTGAAAATAGTATTCGGACCTGAAATCGAACCCGGGATCTAGGGCTTAAATTGCTAATGCTCATCTTATTGAAATATACTGAACGTCAACCAGTCGATATAATCTCATCCAAATATCAGTTTTATAAATAGCATCATCTTTGCCATGCAAGTTATCCAAACAAAACTGACCTCAGATAAAGAAACTCCATTAAGGGTGTATTCGAAAAAACGCTTTTCCACCTTCAACAGCTCGAAAATTTCCGATACAATTTTAGACACATTTTTAAAAGTAGAAACATGAAACTTGCTGAGGGTATTTTTGAAGAGATGTACAAGGTGCCGTGTGATGTATTTTTACTCTCAATTCATTAGAATTTGATTTATAAACAATTATCTTCCCAGTATGACCCTTTTTTTCGTTCACAGATCTCCCGCTAGGGGAAAATCTGTTCAAAATGCCGTTTTTGATTGCTTTTTTTTTTGCAATATTTTCTGAATTTATGAAAGAATTGACAATTACGGCACCTTGAGTACTTTCTACATAAGACAATTTGCCAGTTTGATGTATACGAGAGTAAAAATGAAGTCAAAAATAAATCGGAAAGTAAGCAGTTTGAATCGAAATACACCCTTAAATGATGGAAACGCACATACAATTTATTATTTTAACTCAAAGAAACTAATTTGTGGAAACTTAAGACAAGTGGAAGATTTTCAAACTCTGTGAAAAGATGTGCAGTTAGAAAATAGAATAGAAGACCTTCGACTTAAATTGCTAATACTCATTCAATTTATCCACCTGAAAATAAGAACATTGCCAATTTAAGCCAAAGTTCTGGGTTCGATTCCAGGCCTTTACAATAGAAAATACTTGAAGAGATCACCTAATCTATATTCAAATTCTTTTCAAAGACAAAATAGAAAACAACTGAAAATTTACTAAATAGCATTAATGTCGCTGATGCGCTAAAAAAAACTTTATCAGATTCTCAAGAAATAATTAGCAGAATTAAGAGCATGTGTTCTCAAAACCTTTGATAAGAGCTTCACATTTTTGGTGAATTTCCGAGAGAAAATAATATTGGCGATGGGCTTCTCGAAGTTTGAATGTCTTTTACGGATACAGAAGAATGTACAACTAAGGTGGTCAAATGGTAGACTTTTATTTATGGCGATGAATTTCAAAATTTTGTCACTTGTACCCCTTTCGATTCTGAAGTCGTCATATGATATCGAAAGGAAGGAGGGGGGGGGGTCCAAAATTACAGAAAAGTTACTAACGTTATATTTGCACAGTCCCATATCCTATGGCTTCAGGAGAGTCACTTTAAAAGCAGGCAACTATCATCTGACGGTTTTTGACGCCTTAAACGAAGCGATTCACCAGGAACAGACGATCAAATATTTTTAAATCTGATGATGGAAAAGCCTTTTCTTGAACAGCCAAATAAAGGCTCAGATTTTTAATTAAATCATGCACCTTTTTTCACTAAATTAGAAATTTACAACCAAGATTCATTCACCAATTGAATAATTGTGTTAAAAATTAATCTTATAAAATAAATCCATTTATCTATAATCTTCCCTTTTTCCTACATTGTATAAATAATTGCTTATGGCATCTTAAATTTTAAACTATTTTCTAAAAAAAACGCTGAAGAAAAATTGTTGTACTATATTTATGAGAAGCAATTAAATGTGAAATGTAACTAAATAGCGTGAGAGATAAGTTATTAGATAAATGTGTACGAGATGTAATTAAGAAACAATCAAATGTCTAATGTAAAATGGTTTAAGATGAATAAAAGTAGAGTATATAAGAACACTATTCAAATTTTAATTAAAACTATAAAAACAGATATATGATCCAATTTACAGAAGTAATTATTTTGTCTCTGTTCCATAGAAATCATCAGTAACTCCATGTATCTATGTTATAAAACAAGAAATGTTTGTGATTAATGCCGACGTAATATTGACGGTGAAAGAACCTGACCAACAAATTTAAACATTACTGCCATTTTTTTAACCTCGAAACATCACACAATATCAATTTTAACAAAGTGAGATAAAGGAATTTTTTTTTCAAATGCAATTTGAGATTAAGACTCTATCATAAATAAATTAAAATAATAATATAACTAAAACACAAATGTACCAAATATGTAATCAAACTACGCCACTGAAATTATTATAATAAAAAAGGTGGCTGTAACTAGTGATAGTTTCAGCGATTTTTTCGACTAATAACCCCTGACATGCGGCGAATAGAAAAATACAGCTTTTAATAAACTTTTAAACTCATTTTGAATATGTAATTAAACTTCTTCATATAAAACTGCGTTTTGGTTTTGTTCTTGAGCAGGTCTTATCGAGCAGGTCTAAAATTTTCGCACTTTCCTACCACAATTTTAAAACAATAATATTTAATATAGATTTCTAGGATTACATGTTAAAGGAAACTGCAAATGAAGATTTTTATTTAAACACTTAACCCTTTGAGGGGCAAAGCACTTCTATTCATTAAATGTTGAAATGATTAAACGACACCAGAATTTAAAAGCAAATTTATTTCAAAATAGATAAATACTTATCTTCCCGTATTTGATAAAATTAAAATTTTCATTTCAAAATTCTGGGTCAATGTGGCATTTTTCAATTAAAACTACGTGGCATATATTTTATACCACCGCCCTTCAAGGGGTTAACTAATCAACATTTTGAAAAAAAAACCTTTCAAAAAATACCTATTTTCGTCTATTAGAGAATTTATATTCTTTTATTACCGGTTTTTCAAAATTGAATTTTATCAAATTAAATCAGAAAAATACTCGTTTTAAATAATGCTAAATATACAAAAAAATTACTGCTGAGAATAATAAATCGTGAATGGAATATGAATGCCCGTATACAGTACATGCAAATGATTATAAGCAAAAACATGCCGCTCGTATGACGTACGGGTAAATCAGAGAAGCGGTTAAAATACTTGTTGAAATGTGTGAAAATTTTATGAGCGCTGAGAGCCCTGTGTGGGCAGTCGAAAAAATATATTAAATATAAAAAATATGTTAGAGGTTTTTTAAAAAATCGCCTTCTTTCAGTATCGCCTAACAAGTAAGTGGATATTTCCGAATAGAAAAAAAAATATTTTCGAATTAGTATATCGTTTGATTGTTTGGTAAATGAGTTAAATACTGCATAAATTGATAAAATTAAATAAATGAGTTTTTAAAAAAGGATATGCCTTAATACTGTTATTTATGAGAAATTTATTTTACAAATAAAGAGAAGGTGGTAGTCTAACACATTAAAGCTGATCTGTTGCATGACAAATTTTATTTAAGGTCTCAAAAAATTATCTCTTTTCTTTCTTTATTTTTATTCATTTACTCAATAATTTATTGACGAAACAGAAAGCATATTGTAAAATGCAATATCTTATTTTGATGTTAGGCTGTGCAATCCAAAATTTTGCGAAAAAGTATATTTAGAATAAAAAATTATATTTATTATAAAGTAAATTACTCCTTTGTTGTAAAGTACTTGATATATGACACTTGACTTTTTTGCTTATTAACTAAAATCTCAAAAGTTTATGGAATACGTAAAAATATATTTAGAACCAAAAATTTTATTTATTATGAAGTAAACTACTCCTTTGTCGTAAGTGCCTGACTTTTTTGCTAATCAAGTAAAATCTCTCGTGTAAAACAGATTAATTTATTTCGCCGATTAAACTAAATTAAATACGAGTACAATTGGATTTTGTCATGGATAATGCCCATGAGTTCGTCATCCGCGACCAAACGCAAAATGTGTAAATTCAGACATTTAGAGTTACTGAGTGGAATTTGCACTTTTAGCCCATTAATAGGCCCAAAATCCGAAAGGCTCTAGGATAAGTGTCTTATTTATCCATGAATTCGTCACTGTTAGTAATTCGGTGAAAAAAGATTTTTAATCGCTTAAAAAAATAAGGATTTAACTAATAAAGTCTAAATGCTAATTTTGTACACTCAAATTCATATGTCTAAATCAGGGCTGGAGACCGCGATAGATCAGAAATTTCTTACAAAAGTATCCAACTAATTTAATCCAAAGTATTCAGAGTTAAAGTAAGACAAATATTTCTTTAAGATTTTTCTGGTGTTCCACGGGTCCAGGTTCAACAGGCCTTGTCTAAATTATTAATTTATTAAACAGTTTCCACCATAAAATTCTGAAAATCCCTCACTCTCCTTCAAATGAATTACCATTTATAATCTATTCATAATCTCATTATAAATCAAAACTAGTCTTGGGAAAGCTGTTTAAAATTCGAAAAAAATATTTTTTTCCCAATTGTAGGCACGCCTTTTTTCTTGAAAAGGCGGAGATTTTCCCTTTACTAAATGTAGATTTTTACGTTCACCACTCCTATTGATGAATGTGAAACGGGAGACAAGATTAAGAAGGTGTAACGGCAGTTGTGTATAAAAGAAGTACTACCGAATCCAATTTGTTAACGTAAGGCAAAGCCAACTGAGATCTACTTATTCAGGTGAGTGAAGCATGAAGCAAATATGAGTGATCATAGAAGGGTAAGACGACAGTTTTGTATCCTTAAACGGATTCTTTTTTCCACTTCCTCGCCTGGTTAGTCAACCGTCCGAAGCAGCGATGCACAAAATGTTGCTTTCAAAGCTTCCCATCAAACACTATAATAATGTTGTTGACAGAAGTGCATTTGCCAATTTGATTCTTTTTTTCAACGGAAGAAGTAAGTATGGTATATTTATATTCAGTGGAAAGGACGGAACGTGCTTAACCATTTAATCCGCGAGTAAATTAAAAAAGTTACAAAATTTCTCTCTTCGTTCCTTTTCTTTTCAACTTCTAGCAATGTTCCCGGTTTAGTGGATATTTTATTCAAACACTAGCTGACCCGCCCGGCGTTGCTCGGGTCCGTATTAACAATATTAAACGAACTTGAAATTTGTATGATTTTATCATTAACTGGAAGCATGCAGAAATGCATTGTCTGAAATACGTCGCAGTTGACTTTGTGAAAATCGGTTTTAAAAACAACAACTAATATTAAGCTCTAAAAATATTTAAAATGAGCAATGAGAAACACGGTAGAGAACATGTATCCAACGACTGCGTTAGTTTAGTGTTAAAATGTTGATATTTACCCGTAAAAATCACTGTTAAATCACGTAACTAATTATTTTTTTTTCGCATAGAAATCCCAAGTGGGATATTTTGAATTTCAAACTAATTATATCACTCTTAAATCCGACTATACCGTGAATGAAATCGATACGCGATGATAAAAGATTGGTATATAGTATTATAATTTCAGTACCATAGAGTTATTAATATGTTGTTAAATCATAAACATTTTTTCATCTACGTTATAAAGTATTAAAAAGATCTGAAAAAAAAAGAAAACTTTTAGTAATACAATTTTTAGTTCAAATCAAATGTTTTCAATACTTTATTTAATTTTATTTTGACATTTAATTATTTCGAATTTATCAATTTCAATTATTTTAAAAGCAACACATTTTTTTAAAAATAAATAATATAATAGAAAAAATACCATTTTAAAAAATTACTATTTCTTCGTAGAATATGCTTCAGCTGTAATTCATTTCTTTCAATTCGTCTTATTAATGCAAAATCCTTTCCACATGCTTTTGTTTGGGACATTAAAATTTGAGCGATAAATGGTTTAATATTGCAACCCTCTTTTTGGTTTACTTCACCACCACCTATCTTTTTCCTCCATGGTTTACAACCGCTGTGATAAAAAAATCATCATTTAAACTGACAGTTTGCCACTCTATGAATTTTAAAGGTCTATTCCAGCTTTTTTAATTATTTATGCGAAATTTTTATGCAACCAACCAACCATAACTAAATGAAGGGAAAAAAAGGCGATTTTTTATGAGAGTGATCTTTGAAATTTAATTAATTACTCAGTTAATAAATAGAATTTCGAAATTCTGAAGCTCAGGTGCATCAGGAGAGATTTGGGGCTACTCTCAAAAAAATTTTGAGCCTCGTACATGCAGCAGATTTTGCTAGCCATCGCAGACACACACACACACACACACACACAGACAGAGCGTTTTGTTCTTTTATTAATATAGATATACCAGAATATCCATATACTAAAAAGAAAGTTAGTTAATCTTTCATTAAAAAGTCGATTTTAACTTTTCTAAATTTCCGATTGATAGATAAATTAAAAAATATACATAAATAATTGGAAACACTCCCGTCCACAAATTATGTAATGAATAATGTAAAATGTTATTATTTGAATTAATTGCATACGTAAGAATTTAAATGAAATATTTTTCCTAAATTTTCACCGAACGCAGTATCGAAAACTTACGAGAATCTTGATTTTTCTTACAATTAGTTCTCAGAAAGAAATCCTAAGTTAAAATTCAATTTTTACCAATTATGCTATTTACTTATTATATGAACTATAATTTTTTCTAAAATTTATCTTATTACTGTCCCCTCTCGAACCATTTGCATTCGAGAGGGGATCCTCACATTCTACTAGTGTTCCGCATAAATGGGTGCTCCAAATGCTCTGAGCTCTAGTATTTTAAACTAATTTTCTTTGCCTTATCTAATGGCCGAATAATCTGTGATAAAGTATGGCTAAATAAACTGTAAGTTATTAGTGATGTCCCGATTTACGAGGGACACCTGACAACACTAGTGGTGACTGAAAATCTCCTCTCGAGTGCAAAGGGTTGATATTTTGCATTTGTAACGGTGAAAAAAATACAACACGCCTACTCGTGTAAAATAAATAAATTAATTAATTAATAAAAATAACTGTCTCCCGCTGAATGACTATGCAAGTCAGGAGGATTCAGAAGAAATATTTTTGAATGACAATTGAATTTTTGCAAAATTTTCCATTTAGCAGTGTGAAGTACTCATTAACAGAAAACAGTTTTAGACGGAGCTAAGAAAGTTTTTAATAAGGCTGCTTCAAGTCTCGTCCTCTTTCCTTCATTTTGATGACGCACAAAAATTTTACTTAAAAGGAAGTAAAATTGTGGTCGTTTAACTTAGAATTATTTTTCTACAAAAAATACTACTGACTCTCCTACAAAAATGTCTGATTCGTACGAAACCTGATTAAAATTTATGAAATCTAGAGTGGGCTTAAAAAGATATTAGTAAGGGGGTGGGGGTGTCAATCAAACCGAACCCACCTGGTTACATTTTTGATCCATTGCAATATCTGAACGTTGTATCTGAGTTATATTAGATGATGGTAGAATAAACTATTTAAAAAAATGGAAATTGCACTTCAAACGTAGCAAATGAAGTTCCTTCATAATATAACAAAGTTTTTAAAATATCCAGATCTTGGTGTAACAGTAAACAGTACATCGGATACAGTATATTGACCGAAGTTTTGGTGTGTCCCTGTAAATATTATCTGCATTATATTACACAGGACGTAACTTGTAGTAAACCTCAGTAACGGTTATCAATTTCATAAAATGTGAAATAGTTTAATAGCATTAAAACGCGCTTCAAACAGTGTTTCCCCTTATGCCATTGTGTAATGGAATGCCTTTGTGTGGTCCTGTAAATTAATAACAAATACTCTTAGCACCACAGATTGTACATGTTGTGTTTTTTAGTATGTACTTCATACATGCATATCAATTCTATTATGTTTGAAAGAGTATAACACCATTAAAATTCACTTTAATTTTTTTCCCCATTGACCGTAATGTAACGGAATGTTTTGTTTGTCCCTGTAATTAAACTATGCATCCAATATTTAAAAAACTTGTAAGGACATGACAAAATTATGCAACAATTATATATTTAAAATTTCAGATGATTCAATTGGGTAGTTTTTGCTCTGTTATATGAAGACGGGTGGACGGGCAGACAGACTGGCGGACGGAGAGACGGACAGACTGAACGAAGACTATAGGTGCTACATATTTTTTTAATTACGAACGCACCGAAAAAGGTTAAAACTAGCTTGAAAGTTCGGAATAGAGATTGTCTTCATACGCGAATATTTATTACTTTGAATTACAGTAGATATAATTGTAAAACCTGCTTATTTAAAACATTTGACGAAAAGGTGAATACATATGAGAAAGTAAAAATTTATTTTTGCGATATGTATGAGACAGGAGCAAAATCCCAGCAATATATATATATATTACTTTTTGTTTTTAAAACAAAACAATATTTCACACAAAATGTATTATTTAATATAAAAAGGGTGTCTATAGTTTTACACATATTTGTAATCGAATTTTTCACTTTATTTAATATCAGGAAAATAATACGAACTCTTCTTTAAACAAAATGACCATAAATCGTGCGATTTAAGTATTAAATAGAAATTTCCTAAACAGAAATAGTGGTATGAAACCCCTTGAAAATTCCCAGCAGTTTACACAAATTGTATAAAATGTAACACACATTTTTTCTTAGATAACAATACATTATTTTATCATCGACAATCCGCGCGATATGCAGGTAAGTAATATAAAAATATATGATATAATTTATCAAAAATTGCCCTTGTTAGCATGTCTGTTGTCTATACTTTACCCATTTATCTAAAAAGGTTACTACGGATCTGGTCTATCAACGTTAACGTCTGTGGTTTTGTTTCCTTAACCTTTTCGGGACGGGTGATGCATATATGCATCGTCGAAAGGTGCATGTGAAATTTGTTTTTGGCACCAGTAATAAAGAAATGTAATTTTTTTCTTTTCTCATCAGAGCATTTTTTGGAATGTAAGAAGTAAAAAGAACAGATTAAAAAAAGTGGTGCTAACAAAATAAAATTTGTGTAAGTGATGCCGTCTCGAAAGGGTTAAAGGATACACAAATAAAATTCATACATGGTTCTTCAGAATTTTTTTTTTCTGTGTTAGGAAAAAGTAGGGTGGCGAGAGATGAAATAAACGAATAAATAGATAAAAATTATAAGTAAAATCATTGTAATGAGATAAAGGGTTTATAAAAGATCGTATATTCCGTAGATTTAATAAAGCTTTGATTTATTTTTCCTTAAATTTTAAAGTTGTTATATATGTATGAAAAAATTCTTTAATTTTTCGGAAGTATGTCTCTTACTATTACCTGTGGGATACATTGGACGTCCATCCTTCATGAAAAGATTAAGTTAAACTGCATCGGAAATTCCAGGTACAAGGGGATACGATGGAAATTAATGCATGACGAGAGAACGAAAAACTTTTAAAATACCATTTAAATATCCTTCATTCCGTAATTGATATCAGGGACTTCAAAATGCGCTTCATCAATAATAATATCTTTCTAGTAGTAATTACAGCGAAACAGAATTTTTACTACTTCGGATCCGTGAACTTGAAAAAGGAAAATCGTGAAAATTTTTATGTTAATTCGTGTCCTCCCATGGAAGAAAATTTTAATGGAAAGGAAAAGAAATAAAGATGAAAATTTTACTAATTCGGAAATAATTCGCAATCTGCTAGTGTCCATAATTAAAAACAGTTTTATCTACAATGTACGTCGGACAATATATTGGGAATCTTTAACATGGGTAGTTCCATATACTCCAAACATAACAATAATAATTCCTTTTGATGGATTTAAAATCACATATATTTGGCTTAATTTCACTTCGAACTATCTAACCAAAAATTCGGAGTCGGCTTGTTTCTTACCGACTCGAACTCCGACTCTTTTGCTTAAAAATGAGCTCGACTCCATGTCTCCGACTCCGACTTCACAGCCGTGGATTTAAAGAAACATTTATTGTATGCTTTACACAACCTACTGTGTGTACATTTTTAGAATGATTTAACAGGTACTAATATCTAATATAGTGAAACCTCCGAATAAGGGACACCTATGGGCCCGGATATTTGTCCCTCAAATAGAGGTGTCCCTTATTCAGAGTTTTTATTACAATGAAAATTCCAAATAAGAGACAGCTATGGGATCAGAAATTTTGTCCCTTAAATAGAGGTGTTCCTTATTCGGAGTGTCCTTTATTTGGAGGTTTCACTGTACAATGTTCTTCGGACAGCAAACATAGTGCTTCAAAGTTTATTACCACCATTACACGTTCATGGAATGTTCCAGAGCTGCTCAAGTGCTACTATCTATTGATTAAGAATATTTTTGTTGTTATATACTAAAATCTCGTAGAAATATTTTAATAAAATTAAATGTTTTGAATTACAGTTTTACAATAAATTATTCTACTGTTTAACTCATAGCTGCTTACATCTTACATTTTTTGTAACCACAAAAATTTTATAGTATGTTACATTTTTAAATCGCTGTAACCTGCCGATTAATTAAAAACAAAAAATTCTATTATTTTTTATGGTACGAAAAAGAGGAAGGTTGACAGTTATACTTTAACTTAGTAAATTGAAATACCATTACTAAATTTGATATATGCTAACAATTTCAAATAAAGTAGTGGTATTTCACAAATTAAAAGGTGTTTTTGCACCAATCTAAACTTAAACGGCATTTCTTGCGATAATATTTGAGAATATGATTCACAATAGTTATATGCATAAAATTCGATTGCTATTTGCAGTTCTCTCCTTTCTATTGATCCTTTGTTGCATGCTATTATTTCATACTGCAGTATGTAACAAAATGAACATCATGATTAGGTACATTTGTAAAAACTAAACAGGCAAAGCATAAAAAGGAATTTTTTGTTCCTTAATATTACATTTTATGTCATTTTGCTTCAATATGCTCTAAAAATTACATCATACAAATGGCATTTATCAATGCTCATACATGTTTTGACAACCTGCCACTGGACGGAAAGAATGAATTCCAGTCTCATAAATGAAATCATGTCTGGGGGGAGGAGAAGCGGAGCCCGTGCAGGCCTCTACCTCAACACTAAATAGAGAAATGGTTCTTTCTGATCGGGATGTTCTTTTTCCAGACTGTATATTGTGTTCATTTAATAAATATTATTCTATTTTTCACTTTCATACATTGAATATAGTCTTTACATATCGGTGAGACAACGAAACCTTTTATGAAACGTTTTATATTGTATATTTTTATGCAATTTACATACTTATATATTTTAATTACTTGATATACTTTCATTCACTTTTTTATACTTTTCAGATCACATTTATAAAGATTTTTTTCTTTTTTTTTATAGAATTGTAATATAGCAAAACCAGCACACATGAGTTGTGCTGTGACATTAGATAGGTTTCAACAAGCTACCATTCATATAGGGCTATATAGAAGTTCATTCCGAAAATTCGGGAAAAATAACATGCTTTTTCATTTGAATATCAGTATATATGTTCAGTGGCATAACCAGGGTGGGTGCCCAATTGCGCTGAACACTGATAATTTTTGAAGATTCTATTCACCTTATCTAACCAGAAAATATTCTGCTATGAAGCAAGGAGAAAATAGCCTCACAGCATTACTGATTTTGAGCACCCACCCTGGTTACACCACTGTGCTAAGTGATAATAGGAGTTTTTAAATAGCCTCACCTGGGGTAGTTTGGGATAAATCACATTTTGTAGTTTACAATGCCCACCAATGTTTTATTAAATTTATTTAATTTATACCATATGTTCATAATTTGTTTTATTATCATTTCACCTTTTCAGTGTGAAGAGATTAACACTAGAACCGCGGTGACGGGTCATTTTGACCCGTAACATAAGGAGAGATGTCGATTCGGACCAGAAAATCCTTTATAATATAAGTCATACACATGCTAAGCAAAAATAATTTCAATGAATAATTTAAGCAGTCTGAATAAAAATCCTGGTGAGAAATATTTTTCTAAAATTTGAATCGATTTTCCCGTGGTTCTAGTGTTAACTGTGATATAATTATGGTTGTGAAAATAAAGTTAACTCTTTGAGCTCTGATGGGCAGATTTCTTCCCACTTAATTTTAATCGCGAAATGACACAGTGACACCGGAAAATTAGACCAAATTTATTTAAAAATAATTTAATGCATTTTTGTGTATACCTGTATATTATAAACCGAATATTTTATTGGAAAAATATTTATGTGGATGTGAATGTTTGGGTATTTTGAAGAAATTCACCCACCAGAGCTCAAAGGGTTAATATCGCATTTTCTTTTACAAATTTGTTTGTAGAAACATCCATTTGTGTCCCACATTATTTCAAAACCATCTAATAGACAGTTTTGTAATTCAGGTATGTTTACAATACATTTGTTTACAATGATTTAATTTAAAAGGTTACTCTCAATAGAAAGTGCTGAATGTATAATTCTAATTCTTAAAATGTGCATTAATTTGAACATCTGGTCTAGTTCTATAACTTAATCTGTAAATTAAGCTACCACGATTTTTGGTTCGTCCTCAAAATTTGAGAGAACCGTCATGCTTCAATATTAGTGTGAAAAAATTGGTGCAGCACCCCCTGACGAGCCGCTACTGGCTGTGAATAAAGGAGATGAAAACCTTACAACATTACTGATTTTGGGCACCCACCCTGGTTACGCCACTGAACGTATATACTGATATTCAAATGAAAAAGCATGTTATTTTTCCTGAATTTTTGGAATGAATTTGTGCACAGAATAATACGGTAGATGTTCTTTTTCAGTCTGACTCGTCTGTAAAGAAACACCCATGAATAACCAGTGACAAATGAGAACGATCTGAAAAAGACCTTAGAAGATGTGAAGAAGAGCATATCCGGTATATGGATAGAGAAAACAGGGCATCTTATTCTATATTGAGGCCTAATAAATTTTCTTTGATAAAAATCTAAAATGTCTTCTTTATTTTCAACCTACCTAATTTTATAGCAGGTAAACTTAAGTATAACAGGGTGCGTAGTCATCAACAAACTCAGAGGATTTTAATTCTTTTAGTATCAGAAATTCTTTAAAGTACTGGTTCTTACATCTGACAAAAGAATTTCTTTTTCGTTAATTAAAACAAATATTACATAATAAAATTTCTGGTAAAAGGTCCTTACAAGGTGCTTCCAGACTACGCACCCTGTATAATTACAATATAAAATATTTTTATTAATACGCATTACAACCAAATGCAACCACTCACAGTAATAATTTGGGTATCGTTGGATTTTTATTTACCTTGAGGTAATAAAAAGATCAGCATATGTAACCATTACTTAGTTTCATTTCAATTAATTAAATGTAAAAAAAATTGTTGTTTATAGTATTTGTATTATTTTAAAAAAGCAAAATTATATTTTTTGCAATTTGATCCGACAATTTTTTTTTTTTTTTTTTTTTTTTTTTGGTGCAATTTTTTAAGCGAATGCAGTGGCGGCTCTTCGCTCACAATCGCTTTACTACCAGAATTTTCGTACATTAAATATGAACATGTCTAATCGAGGAATATTCTACTATTAAATGAGAAATTTATTTTAAGAAATAATTATAAAATTATAATAATGAATATTAGTAGTAAAGTGTTTGCGAACTCTCTTGACGAATCGTTACTATTTGAATAATAATTTTTGCATTGTAATCCTTAAATCTCTCAAAATAAAACTGCTGTATCCAATGTTTTCATTTAACACAGTATGTTCACGCTTGACTTTCCATGAAAATATTTTATATAATTAAACAAGTGTTAATTTATTTCAATAATTTTTTATGTCAACATGTATTTTAAGTGTTTGTCTATGTATAGTCAACTAGAATACACAATGGAAAGATACGTCTTTGTAACTTTTTCGACCATTCTATTTAAGTTAAAATTACATTGTTTCTGCCTGTGACATTTTAATTATACTAAATATTTAAAAATTTTTATTCTATAATGCGCCTGAAAATGTTATCTGTTCTTTTAAATAATATCATATTTAAAGAGAAAATAATAATTAAATCTTAAAGATTAAAAAAAAATAGGGAGAACGATTTTTTTTCCACGGAGACATTAAGAGGATTATTTTACAATATATTTTTTTAATTATCTACTGGTTTAAAATTGGTGGAAGTTTTTATTTAAGTTTTTCAGATAGCAATTTAAAATATCAAATGAAATTGTGTTATTCCAGCAGGACTAGATTTTTTTTTTTCATTGCCTAAAATTGATGGAAGGTAGGGGAGGGGATCCAGACTTTGGACACAAAATATAAATATTAAATTTAATTGGGACGTTATCGTAGAGCTTTTGAAAGATTTATATAACATTAAAATATATGCATCAAAGTTAATTAAATACACTTAAAAAAGGTTTTAAATACATAAGATTTTATTTTAAACAATACTTCAGTATTTAAAATATAAATATTGCTAGAATAAATATCAAACGTTTAGTATTTATAATTGTACAGAAAATTATTATTAGAAAAACATATTAAAAGATATTTCTAAGCATACCACATTAAAAACTGAAAGTGTTTATTTTGATTTCGAGCTCAAAATAAGGTCGGGCTAATTAATTTGAAAAAAAAATACTTGAAGTTAATTACTTTAAATATTTTAATCTATCTTACGTATAGCAAATACAAAATTGAATATAATTCATTAAAATTTCGTAGCCTTTTTAAGATCCTATTTATGAACTGCAAGAGAGTAAATTGAATACATATGGGTTCTATATTTCAAACAAATATATGGGAATTAGTGCATTTAAATCGTATCTAAAATCATACATCAAGGTGGCGAGTGATCAGGGAAATACACTGTCAAAAGAAGCTTTAAAAATCAGTATTTTGTTAACCCTTTGAGCTCTGGTGGGTAAATTTCTCTAAAATTCCAAATAACACATTGGCATCGGTATTTTGCAAAGAAAGAATTGCGTTTACGATGTATATGAAAAAATGCATTTAACATTTTTCAGATAAATTTGATCGAATATTCCGGTGCCGTTGTGACATTTTAGAATTAAAATTAAGTGGTAGAAAATTCAACAATCAGAGCTCAAATGGTTAAAGAGAAAATCGCATTTTTTAATCCTTTTATATTACTAGAAATATTTTCTATAAGAAAATACAAGTGGTTTTCTCCTTTCTTTACTGCAAATTTCTGACCACTCGTTAAACTCTAGATGTTGCTCACCACAAAAAAATTTATAATATTACTCTCCCCAATATATGAGTTGTATTCCAAAATCACATTCATTTTGCTGGTAACAAACTTTTCACTTTGTTGCGGATACAGATATAACGAGTAATAGTACCGCAAAAAGATTCGAAAATGACTATGACTTTAGCTTTAATCAATGCTACAAAACAAGAAAAATTAGTAACGTTTCAATTCATATAAAGGTTTTTATAATTAGTTCCAGTTCCCACCAGGCTACCCCTGTTGAAAATATTTTTCATATAATGAAAAGACTAATATGTTTTTTACATGCAACCCTTTATCGGGCAATGGTAATATACCACTTAATTTTTATTAAAAAATGATTGATTCGCACTGGAATTTTTAGTGAGATGATTTGCGTTTATATTAACCTCACGAAAATGACATTTATTTTAAAATAAATTTGTTTATAGATTATGGTGGCAGTGAACCTTTTCAAGGTTTTAGTAAAAGAATTATTTGACCGATAAAGGGTTAATATATCAGTTTAGATTTCCCCATAAAAACACCAAAATGCCTTTTTTATATTAGAAATATACGTCATGTGCTTAAATAAAGTTTCGCGATTTATTAAAAGCGTTACTTTCGTATCAACTGCATGCCAGGAGTATATAGCAGGGTATTGAGCAAGATTTCGCTACTTTCAGCTGCATTTGAATTTTAATAATTTTAATCATATAAGCAAGCAGTTCGATTTTATTATTGTTTTATATATATTAATATGTGTTTAAGTTTCCATTTTGTTTTTGAATATTAGTTGAAAAAAAAAAACACTGATCTGCACAGCATCTTTTATCTGCAAACTTTTTAATCTTTTAATATCAGGATACGTGTAATGTGGATAGATGTGAGGAAAAAATCATATTTGAACATGATTTTAAAAGCTATAAAAATGACTAAACTGGCATACAGTAACCAAAGTGCATTTGAAAGAACTTTTCTTCCCCCCCCCTTCCCCCCGATTAGGTGATGTAAAAGTTGAATTTTTTCGATGTTTAGAATTTGCTTTATAATATAGCTGTGGGCAGTTATTCAGGGTAACTTTGAATCACGAGGTGCAACTTTGCATCGCGTCCTAATTTTCAATATTTTTTACTCCAAAGGACTAAATAAACTCTAGAACTGTACCCTGTCGGCAAGGTTCTAAACTGGGATTTCAACTCTTTTCTTCAAATTAGCTACATTATGCGCAACTAGCTGCATCATCCAACTACTTTTGTGAAGTACTGTTTGCAAGTTAATTTTGAATGTTATTTTCAAATTAATTTTGAATGCAGTTTTCAAGTTGTTGCAATCCAATTAAATTTTCAGAATAAGTAACAATCTATTAATTTATAAGACATACTACTATCTAAAAGTTGTAAATGTGTAAATATTTTGTGACTATTTGTTTATTAATAGTTAATAAAATGCAAAATAAGAAGGCACTACCGTTTTACCCCATTTACAGGATAAGTTTCAGCCGACACAAAGTTACACTGATGTTTATAATTTACTGAATATAGGTCCTACAGTAAAAAATTCTCCATATTTGCAAATATATTTTATATAAATGCCGAAAGTGTGCACTAGATAAAGCATGTAAATATTTTCACAAATATGTGTAAAATACATAAAATTCATTTAAAGTTGTTATTCGGGGATTGTCAGTTCATAAATTCGGTATTTTTTTTTTATTCTTATTTGAATAATTTTAGTACTAGTATGTATTACTATAACTGTGGCTATATTATTAATTAAAATATTAATAATTGTTTTGTCACTGCATTTTTATGTTTATATAGACAATAAATACGTCAGCATTTTGCAATAGCTGTATCCCAAGAACCAATGGATGGATTTTAACAAACTTCAGATTCTGTTAGTATGTGATAAAAATTGATTCTGGTTATTTTTTGGTGTACATCAGTCAAAATGTGGCGTTGTTATAAATAATTTTTAAAATAAGGTATGTGCAGGTAATATGCCCACCTTAAGAATATAATTTTTTTAGCGACAGTTGTAAGTGATTTTTTTTTAGACAATAAAAAATGTCTAAAAGAGAGGAGTTTTTTTAGTAAGAGAAAAAATAAAAATTTAAATTAATCAAGATTTAAACTTGCAGTAATGTTTTGAAAAAAGTCTATTTGAAGAAGGTGATATGCCCATATCCAGATAATATGGCCATATGTGAAATATAATGAAAATATTCATATTTAACGCATGAGAAACTAAAACCGCAGAAAACTAAATTTATTTTTTGAGTTTTTACAAAAAATAATGGGGAAAAAAAACAAGAAGAAAATTTAGTTTTTTATTTTAACATTATTACATTTGATTTCTTTTATGTTTACTTGGTATTAATATATATAGTATTTAAAAGTTTATTTACTTGGTATTTAATGCTAATAAAGCATTTAATTTTTTAACACTGTTATTTGCATAAATAAATAAATAAAGTAGAAAAAATATTTATATGAATGTAGTATGCCATACGTGCTGGTAATATGCCCAATGGGTATATTATTAACGATGATGAGTTTTGAAACGGTGCTCGTAATTCTGTCTGAATACTCAGATATTAAAATTTATTGTTACAGTTAAAAAGGACATTTAACCAGCAAAAATGTTATGCATAACAACAAATGCAAATACTTAGTTTAAATAAGAAAAATAACAAACTTACCAGAGAAAATTTTATAAATTGTCAACTCAACTACCAACAAATTAACAATGACCACCCCCCTATGCACGTGATCATGTTTTGCGGCCAACACGATGCTACACTGTGTTATTCGGATATATTAGTAATAGATCCAAGCATCATCTTTTGGATTTCAATGAAATTAATAACAATATTGCAGGTTGGCTATATTACCTGCATTGGACATATATGCATCAGTTACCTTATATTGCAATAGCTCAATGTCAGAAACTAATGCACGGATTTTCATCAAAGTACGAATTAACTTACAAGTTGAGATAAGTTGTTGTTTCTTTTGTTTTTAAAGAACAAATTGTAATTTTTTCTCTAGTGCAGCCATCCGACATGGAGAAAAAAAACTGTTAATTCATTCTTTGGATTGTTCCTGATCAGAAACAGCAATCATATTTCCCAAATTCATGGCATATAATGAAAATTCTAATGATTTTAGATATGTGCCAGATATGGTACTTGGGATAAAATACTGGCAGCCAAAATTTGTAGCAGGTGATTTATACTACACGTACTCCTAGAAGAGGCCTTCCGAAATTTCCGAAGGATATTTATTTAGATTTTTCTTTTATTAGTCATTAATATGTATTAATAAATCTATTTAATAAAAAAAAATCATGATTATTAGCTACAATGTTTTCCCCGAGCAATTTGATATAACACTTGAAACTAGTATACTGCTTTTACTTATTAGCAACATTTGTATTAGTATTAGTAACTAAAATTAAAAATTTGTGAAATGTAAAAAACAAAACTGAGTATAATAAATTAATAATTACGTAGCTGTATGCAACTTAAAAAAAAAAGATTTCCAAACTTGTGGCAAGGTTTTTCATTCTCATCATAAAATCATAAAAAGCTTCGTAGAAATCTTTGATAAACAGAAATATAATTTCAAAAGATCCTCTTTTAAGAAAATTTGTCGAAATAACAATTTTGACCCAGTTTCAAAATTTAATAATTCCGTTTGAATAAACACAACTATTTTCCATTTGTTTAAACTTTGCGTTTTATTTTGTACTTTTTAAAAATAAATAAATAGATACGTAGGCATAGGCCAAAGCTTTAAGTATGTCAGAATTTAACCCCTTTGCGACGGGAGTCTTTTACGAAATTTTTAATGTTTTGTCACCAATTTTTAAAAACACAAATTTGTGCCTTATTAAATCGAGGAAATTCTTCGATTAAATAAGACGAATTTTACAGTAAAATTTTACCGGTAGAAATAAACAAGGATTCCTAAGCGCTTTTTGCGGCTCGTATACGTATAGCTCTTCCCCAAGGGGTTAAAAAAAGAAATATTTTTTTTTTCAATGTCCTGGTTAGTTTCTAATATTAAACGTCATCAGTCTCATCAGAATTCAAAGATTATAATAATAAATTTATTGCTTTATTAGATTATTCTTTTTATCAAAAAAAAAATGTACCGTAATTTCGGGTGTATAAGCCGCGGATCAAACAATTCTTTTTGGACCCAGAAATCTTATTTAGTGATTGAACACAAATATTTACGGCGATCTAAAATGTTAAATTTGTTTCTTAAAAAATTCTGGGTCGAAAAAGAATTGTTTGATCTGCGGCTTATACACCCGAAATTACGGTAATTTTATTATACATAATTGAGAAAAAAAATTCCGATAAAATACTATAATTTTCTACAATTTGCATTGTATTGTAAAAAGATCTATATTTATTCTCAAACTTCTTGCACAATACGTTTTATATATATTTCATGTAAATTCAGCAAATTTTACAATATTTTTAAAATATTCGTTCAATATTGAATTTCCGTAAAAGTAAATTTTAAAATCAGAGTAAAATGTATCTTTTAAAAGGATGAAAATTCAAAGAAAAGCATTATTATTTTAGGATGCCAAACTATGTGGTAGTCCTTTATATTGTCAGATTAGATATCGCCATAAATGTAACCGACATATATGCTATATTTTAAATAAACAAATATGCTTCTCGCATGCATTTTCCATTTAATGGACCACGAACCCACAATAAACCATTTATTGTAGTTCCATTATGTAAATATGGTAAATTGCCATCAAATTTGTAGTGACGACAAATAGTTCTTTGTCCTTTTATTGAATGAAGCGTAGCTGATTTCAGTGCTGCTACATCTAAAGAACGTGTAGAATTGTGATTTATAGTATGGCTGAATTTTTCTTTCTTGTTAGTTTGAATACAATGGAAATTGCAGAAATCAGATTTTTAAAATAATAAAATATTTTTTTTTTTTTTCGCAAAAGTCCCTTAGGTCTTTTTCGAATGTAATCGGAAACTATTTTAAGTTTAAATAAAAAAAAAAATTGGTTTAGTAAATTGAATATTAAAAATTAGAAAGATGCTTAAAATTATCCACATTTTTATTGGAGGTAACTGTAACCTTCCTCCTTGAATACTTAAGACCGTTACTAAAATTTTATACATTTACTCTTTGTAATTTTTTTAATGTAATTAAATTTATAAAAGTATGTATGAAAATTACTTATAATTATCCAAACAAAGCTAAAATTCTCAAAAAATGATAAAAAATTACTTAAAAGTGATATAAATACCTTTATTTAGATTGACACTGTGGCATTTTCAAGCTCTTTGTTGATTTAAATATTTTCACAAAAAAATGTTAATATAAGAAATTGGTAAATAAAATCACGAGACCTCATGTACAATGAAAAAAAATTGCAGACATAAAATTAAATTATAAATGCATATTTTTAACAGTTAATTTACTTCTACTAACCTGCACTGCATCTTTTTTCAAATTTTAGGTAACTCAAGGGAAGCTGAATCATTGCAAATATTCTCACTGTGTAAAAAGACCTCTATTGATTCCTGGACAATGATGGATATGATTAAGCATCTCTTGAGTTACGTAAAATTTGGAAAGATGTGTTCTGCAGAATTAGAAGTTATTTTTTATATTCTTTTATGTGTTTGCACTTGTTTTTTGTTGTAGATGAGGTCTGGTGATTTTCTTTATCAATTCCTTATTTATTGTGACAATATTTGCATCAACAAAGATCTTCAGAGTGTCGACGTGTATGCGATGAAACATGTGTCGATCTGAATAGAGGTATGTACAGTACATGGATTTTTATTGAATTTTTTAATCACTTTTAGCAATGTTTAGCTTAGCATTTAAACTTTATAAACATAATTATTTTAATTTTAATTAGATGGAATTTTACCTTTCGAACATTCATATGTGTATTTGTATTATTTGAGAATTACGTTAGCGGAAAACTTATCAGTAGAAAAAAAATACTTTTTAAATACTACTTGTAGACAATCACGTAAAAGATTTTCAATGATCTTTCGTGGAAATGTTTTTCTTTCCGTTCATGAGAATCAAGCTTCGTGAAAATCATTGTTATAAATATAAGTAAAAAATAATAATGTTACATGAAAATTCGCCGTAATAAAAACTTTGATCAGTCTCATAAACTGATGTAAATATATACAAATATTTCAAATTTATTTAATTTCGTATTTTATGTTGCATTTTAAGAAATTCGATATTTTAAGGAGCAAAATTTCAAATTCTGAAAGTGAAAACTTACTGTTACGTCTGGCTTTTAAAATAATTTAATATTCATTTATTATCTCTTTTTTCAGAGGGTTTGCATTTTAAATTGCTTCAGTGCGATTTTGTTTCCAGTGCGAAGTTTTTTACTCGCCCATCACAGAAAGAAATTAATATAGAAAAGGGAATTATTTTCCGGCTTATTAAAATCGGCTTTCCTTTTTAAAATAATATTTAAAGAGAAATAACTGCGTGAATTCAAAAGACAGATAGACCCTTGAAATTCAACCCCACTCTAAGAAAACTAAAAAAATATTATCACGCTTTTGAAAGGAAATTATCTAGTTACATCAGCAATAATATAACGTATGTTACAAAATAAATGAACAGCAGTAACCTTTTTGAACTACCGGCTGTAGATCTTCAGTTGCAATAGCAAAAATATGTGAAATTAGGTAGAAAATTCCATTTTATTCATTTTCATGGCTTTCACGATTTCTTCTGTAAAACTCCTATACTGAAAATTGCCGTGTTACCTACCTATGGGCCATTATTCATGAATAAAAAATATAGGTATACATGTGAATGCAATTTGTTTGGATGTTTTTCAATTTAACATTCATTCAAGATCAGAACATATGTTGCACGGTTGGAGAAACTGCTAAGCAATTACTGCTAAAAATAAAGTAGTTTTTTACGATCTCATATTATTTATATTTTGAATTGTACTTATTTATATTTTTGAACACAACTTAAAAGCGGTCATTATTTTACGAAAATAATATTTGAAGGTTTTTCAACCTAAAATCTACATGTCACAGACATCTTGAGGTTAGCTCGATTAAAATCAACTATTCAGAATTCACTGTTTATAATTTTATAATATATATCATTATTTATTTTAATATCAATGAATAAAAATTTTATTAACACTAGAACCGCGGGAAAATTCATTCAAGTTTTATAAAAATATTTCTCACCGGAATTTTTATTTGTTTAACTTATCTATTGAAAATATTTTTGTTTAGCTTATATTTAGTTTATTTCACTATGAGTTTTCTGGTTCGAATCGTTATCTCTCCATATGATACGGGTCAGAAAGACCCGTCACCGCGGTTCTAGTTCTAAAAACATTGAAAATATTCAACGTATAGTTGTAAAATAAAAATTTTATATAAATATTGTGCACACACACAAAAAAATATTTTTAGTTATTGATCTTTATTAAATCTAATGTAAATCTAATCATATATATAAATATTACATAAATTTAATAATCTTATAATAAGAAATTTTATTACCAGAAGGTTGTATGTTTAAATAATGATAAATGTCCCATAAAAACCCATTCTAATCACAAAAAAATTAATTTATATGGTTTAATTAGCAAAAATGTAGGTAGTGATTGTAAGTATAATTCTTCTATACATAAAGGAACCCTGGTACAAGGGAGTACGGAACAGAAAGACGTTTATTGGTATCAAGGAGGTGCTGAAAGTGAGTAGCAATAAGTAGAAGTCATAAACCTTTTACTGTTCAACTTCGGCAGTCATGTTAGTGTATTTTGATGCGAGAATTTTTTGTTGTGTGGATTTTTTACTTCTTTATTATAATAGCAAATGATTTTGCAACCGCGGTTAGTATACATGAAAGGAATATCACATAATTACGACGATCTGATGAAGCAAAAATGATGATACGTATAATGTAGACGGTCAAGATGTCATTATTTATCACATCTGAAATATTTGAACCTCCCGTATATTCCTGATGAAGTGCATTTTCAGTAAAAAACTGTACGTGATGACAACAGTCCTAAAGATTCTGAGCACTGTTTAGCTGCTGTTTCCCTATCAATTCCAATGCGTTCAGATGTTGGAACCTGGAGACGAGCAACAACGTTTGGACTTTGCAAATTATTTTCTCATTTGATATGATGAAGAAAGCATTGCAAATAATAACTGAATTGCAAATAATATGGACAGATAAGAGGCACGCTTCTCTTTTACCGGGAAAGTAAATTCCAAAAACTTCGTTCACTGGGTTGATTAAAGTACTCTCGATGTGACACCAATGCTTTTACACGAATCGGAAATGACTTTGTGGTGCTGCATCGAAAACACATTTGTTTTCAGCCGTACTTTTTTGCGGATATCACTTCCACCGGTATAAAACATGCTCCATCACATGTGCTTGATTTACAACAATGTTGCAGAATGTCACGCGATTCCAGAATTGCAGCAGCGGAATGTCATTAATGATATTGTATACATGAAAGTTGGTGCTCATCCACATGTCGTCACATTTGTTTGACAAGTGCTACAACAACACTTTGATCACAGAATCCTCTCTTATAACTTTGCAGTTTCGTTTCTGCCCTTATCCTCCGAGATCACTTCAATAGATTTCTGGTTCTGGTGTTATCTCAAATCAAAGATACACTCATCAAATCCAAGAAATTTGTCAGAATTGAAACATGCTATAAAATGTAAAATTGTACAGATTCCCTCTGCGATGATACGTTCAGCATTGTTGTCAACAATCTCACATATGCAGTGCGTTATTGTCTGCGAATTTGGTTATATTGAAAAGTGCTAATTCAAATGAATGTTTTTCTCTTTTCTCTGTTTTGCTGTTTTTGATCCTTTACAGTGGTTTATTTTACGTTTTTAGTTACGATTTATTTTTAGTTTTTTTAAGGCGAAAATTTTCATCGTACATTTATCATTCCAACGTCATTTATGGTTTTTCAATGCACTTATGAATTTGCACATGAAAAAAAAGTGTGTTGAAATTCAAAAAATTTGAAATCCTTTCACTGTAACCGTAACTGTAAGAGCTGTATTGTTTTAATTTATTACGATCTCGATCGCATACCTTCAAATATGTATATCTAATTTTTTTTCGATTGGGATGTTAGGCTGCTAGAGATATCGGGGAAGTCATTTCTATACCCACTGTATATATCTAACATAAAATTTAATTTCTATTTTACAGTATTTTTTTCTTTTCGAAATTTTCTTATTATGTTTCTAAAATTAACTTGATCACGTGTAGGAAAATTATTCCTCGTTTATGTGCTCCAGTTAAAACAAAAAATAACTTTATATTATTACACTTTTATTTTGTTTTCATCGAAACTGTATCTATGAACATTCCTTCTTAATTTTTTATTATGAAAAAATAGATGACATGACTAAGAAATGGCTATTGGTTTAAGAAATATTATTTTTTTACGACTTACGAGCTATATTGAGCTGCCACATTTAATATGCATTTTAAGTTTGATGACTTAGACTTCTTTTATTGGGCGGCGATTCTAGGAATATTTTTTGTCTATTTTCCACGACAAGTTACTCAAATTAGAAACTTAATCAGACCTAGCTTGTGCAAAGTGTACAGCCTTTTAAGATCCACAAACCTGGGTAATATGAGGAAAAATTTCAAAGTGTTGGAATTTTTTTAAAAAATCTAATCTTTATTTATGCGATTTCGCTAAACAGAGATTGTTGACTATAAAACAGTGAATCACACTATATCTTAGTAAATCATCTATAATGCAGTAGATCATAGCTCATTTGTAAAATCCATATTAAAATTAACTAAGTTAAAAAAATGTCATTAAACTTCATTCTCAACCTCTTTTAAACCATGAAAGATTTACAGAAACTAGTTTAGAGCAGCAATAATACATTTCGCCAACACACTGCTAAACCCCATAAATTATTATTAACGACAATTTTCAGAATAACAATAATAAAACAACCAAATTAGATTCAGAAATTATTCAATGTAAATTTGAAAATTAGTGCTAGAAAAAAAAAATGCGCGTAATACTCAGATATAACAGTAAAACCGGCCGAAATTTCTAGTTTTTCCATTTAAATCTTGACTGTCAAGCTTTCTTAGAGATTGTTTTTTCGTATTTACAGCTTTAAACACCCTTTACTTTTTAAAACAAAATCTATTTACTTTCTAGTAATCTATCACTTACCTACTGTCAGCATATTTTCATCAATAAAGCAATGAGTAATAAATGAATACTCCAGAAGTGAACTAATACATAAGTAAGGCGCATTGACCATTGTGGTCTCAGACAAGTGCTGATATGTACTTAGCAGATGAAAAATGGAATACCGGAAAGGTAATTAAGAATACGCAGCATAGGACATTTTCTGAAATCAGTATTTGAAGATGAATTGCTTGGAGATATAAGTTATTAATTATTGTTACTGACTTTCTGATGGGTGTGATAACTTTTTAACCACGCAGGTTTTATAAAATATATGTGTATCATTTGAACTAACCTATAAAATTATTTTTCTTAAAAGATATTCCAAATGATTGATTGTTTGTCCCACTTCGCATTCTAATATGGCCATATTCATATAGAATTGTTACAATCAATTTTCGAATGAAAAAACATGAAGCAGCAATTCTTTTTGGATTTACAAATTATTCTAGCAAAAAAATGTATCAAGATTGTATATGCGAATTTAAAATTAATTGAGTGGGTGATTACCGTAGGATAAAAGACATAATAATGTTTATCCATTTGTTTACAACTATTTGAGTTTTCGATGTGAATAAAATGAATATTTAAAAAAACTACCTTGTATGGCATATTCAATTTTCAGGATGATTAGTAATTTAAAAGTACACTGTAGAATTAAAAAAAAGCGCAATATGTTATATTTGAAAAAAATAATATTATTCGAAATATACATTAATAATATTCTATGAAGGAATCGCGCAACAATTTCTCAAAGTATCATTATCTCGGAAAAAAAGAATAATATGTAATTATAACACATGATGCGTCTGCTAATAAGAACAATTCCCTAAAATGGATTTTTGTTTTCCCTTTTGGTTCCGTCATAGCACATTTATTGCATTTTATAAATTTATTGAACCTATTATGTGGTGAAATTGCATAAACTCATTTCACCATTCTCACAAACGGAAATTTCATACTTAAGCAATTTTTGTTAATCTAACTTTTTTAATTTTTTTACATGTTTTAAAGTTTTAAAATGTTACTGTTTATATTAATTCTCTCATTTTAGTAAAAAAAGCCTCCCATTACTTCAATATTATTAGAGCAATCTTAAAAAAAATTTTTTTTTGCCTTAATTTTAGAATAAAAATGATCCGTCAAATGATATATACATTCAAGTAGTATTGAATAAAATAAATACATTCAGTAGTAGAAGACATTATTTTTACCAAGGAGATAAAAAGATACAGAAGATGAGATAAAAAGATTAAAGGTATAGCTATGCACAAAAGAAACTGTCATTTCCCTTGCGTTTTCATTAATTCAAATTTTTACATTAAAAAATAATGTTCGATGTCTTTAAATATTAGAAAATCTGTACACCCCCCCATCCTTGGAAATCTTATCATATGGCAGAAGTTAAAAAAGAAATGAAAAATTCCTAGTATCAGGAAAGGGAATTTAATCTCCGGCTATTATCTGGGGGAAAAATTATTTAGTCATTTCCGCAGTTAAGTAGATTTAATAAGGTTGTCCTTGGAATTTTATCGCCTTTACATTTCAACTTCATAGGCTGTCCAGCCAGTTACAAAGAAATTTCTTTCGAGTTGAATCATCGTATTTCCTTTCATCGAAAAGAGAAATAATCATTTATTTTCGAAAGAGGAAACAAAAGAAAATATTGATAGAGAAAATTGGTTTTTGGGCATCATTTTCCTAAATGCTAAATCATTAAGTAATAACTTATCATATTAAATATGTATTTATTTTAATTTCACGGAAACAAATGTTTATCAGATGTTACTTAGAATTATCATGTCTTAAAGAAAATTAATTCTACCGAAACGTGAGAAGGCAGTGGGAAATGGAACAGTTGGATGAACTAGATCAATTTTCTCATACAATAAACTTTTAATTTTAGTAATTTGGAGTTTTTTAATGTAAAACAGAGAGCTGTTATTCATTCTTGCTGGAGACATCGGAGATCTGCACGAGCTGGGCCGAGCCTGGTTCATCTGTTTTCGGTCCGGACCAGGGCAATTTCTATTTCCTTAAGGTTCGGGTGGGCCTAGTCGCTAGTATTTCCAGACTGGGCCGGACTCAATTCTTAATTTTTCCCTGAAGGATCGGGCCAGGCCTGATTTCCTTTTTGTTAGTCTTTAAGGGCTACAATTTTAATTCCCAGTTTTGAGCTAGCCCGTAAGAAAGCATTGTCTCGGTGTGGCCTTCTCAGTTCAAAGATCAGTAAAATTTGACCTGGTTCAAACATTTTTGAATCGTCATTATTTTACAATGAAGCATTAAAATCTATTCTTTTTAAAGATTGGTAGATTTCTAGACCTTTTAAAATGCAGCAAAACAGCTGAGAAGGAACCTGCCTTGGACGGAATCCTGTCTTGAACTGAAAAATGTGTTGATCCTCAAAATGAATGTACTACTACGTAAGAAAATAAAATAAAGCACTTTTAAACCTGCTAAGAAGAGAAATTGTCTGTAACGCACTTTTTTCCTTTGCAATTCCGTAATAGAATATTTTAAAATATAGAATTTTTCAGATTTTTAATACTTAGTACATGTAATATGGATTAAGAATATTAATGATAATGAAACATTTACATGCAACTAAGAGAGATTCATTAATAAATAAACAAATACCGCGTCCTACGGCACTTCTACTCGGATAAAAATAAAAATTATACTTAGGAAGAAAAAATGCTAAGATATTTTGTCTGACCTCTTCGTACGAGACAAAGGGTATAGCGAGGTAAGAATGGCGAAATGGCCCCCATAGTCAATAACTGAATTATTATTTGTACTAGTATCAGCACTCTAAAAGAGCACGAAATGCAAGGTCATTGACCCCTGATCTTGATCTGTCTTTAAGATATTCGATAAAGTTCGTACGCGCGCCGTTATTTTTTAAATGTATTTTTGTGAAAAACTATAAAAGCTAGAAAGATGGGGCCAATTGCGTATATTGAGAGATACTTTGAAAAATATTTTATATTTTTTTCAGCGTTTTCGTGAAATGACAACGGTGCAAAATAATGAAACAAAGTATAAACCTTTTATTTTAGTACTGTTCTGTTATGTCTACCGCGCCAAAAAAAATACATAATATTCTTTAATTTATATACTTATAGCACACAAAAAATGATCAAAATCAAAGAGGCGCTTTTTGAGTAATATCTAAGAAGAAAATGGAAAAGGTTAAAATAAAAATTCTAAATAGAAAAGGAAGAAAAAGAGAAAAACTGATACTGGACAAATTTAAAAGAAAAAGTAACACTGATATACGGCTAGTGTGACACGCTAATACGGCTAGTAGGACACTGAAATACAGCTAACTAGTGAGTGGACCTATGAAACTAGCAATCGCCCCGACCTACACCCCACGTGTACTTGTCCTGTCTAAAAATTTTTAAAAGCAATGAAGTCAATGTTGTAATTAATGAAAGTAGAGATGTTGATAATTAAAGTTATATCTGTCATTATCATGTCTACAGCGCGAAATATATACATATATATATATATATTTATTTATTTATATATATATATAATATTCTTTCATTTAATATATTTATACCACGCAAAACTTGATCAAAATCAAAGAGGTGCTTCTTTGAGTAATTATGAATTTAATAAGTAAGATCACGGATGGTAGGAACTAATTAAAGAGGTCTTTTCTAGAATTATTTATTATAATTACATAATAAATATGATTTCAAACATCATCTTTTCCATTTATTACAATATTGACTTCATCATTTAAAAATAGGGTATAGCGAGGTAAGAATGGTGAAATGGCCCCCATGGTCAAGAACTGATTTACCGTAATTTCGGGTGTATAAGCCGCAGCTCAAACAATTCTTTTTCGACCCAGAAATTTTTAAAAAACAAATATAACTAGTCAGATCGCCGTAAATATATCTCTTCAGTCACTAAATAAGATTTCTGGGTCTAAAAAGAATTGTTTGAGCTGCGGCTTATACACCCGAAATTACGGTATTATTTGTACTAGTATTAGCGCTCCAAAAGAGTACGAAATGCAAGGTTATCGACCCCTGATCATGACCTGTCTTTAAGATATTCGAAATAGTTCGTACGCGCGCCGTTATTTTTTAAATGTATTTTTCTGAAAATCAATAAAAGCTAGAAAGACGAAACCAATTGCGTACATTGAGAGATACTTTGAACCTCTGCCTACGGAGACTATAATGCGCATGTAAATTCGCTAATTTTACTACTTTACCCACTCGGTAGTCGTCGTCACTGCGTCTGCCTAACCGTATATCAGTATTACTTTTTCTTTTAAATTTGTCCGGTATCAATTTTTCTCTTTTTCTTCCTTTTCTATTTAGAATTTTTATTTTAACATTTCTATTTTCTTCTTAGATATTACTCAAAAAGCGCCTCTTTAATTTTGATCATTTTTTGTGTGCTATAAGTATATAAATTAAAGAACATTGTGTATTTTTTTTGGCGCGGTAGACATAACAGAACAGTACTAAAATAAAAGATTTATACTTTGTTTCATTATATTGCACAGTTGTCATTTCACGAAAACTCTGAAAAAAATTCAAAATATTTTTCAAAGTATCTCTCAATATACGCAATTGGTCCCAACTTTCTAGCTTTTATAGTTTTTCAGAAAAATGCATTTAAAAAATAACGCCGCGCGTACGAACTTTATCGAATATCTTAAAGACAGGTCAAGATGGGGGGTCAATGACCTTGCATTTCGTACTCTTTTAGAGTGCTGATACTAGTACAAATAATAATTCAGTCATTGACCATGGGGGCCATTTCGCCATTCTTACCTCGCTATACCCTTTGTAACCAAATTGATGTAAAAATCAATATTTTGTAGAAATTCACTCGGGCTCGCGCAAAAGATCCCTCCCCCCTCACGCAAAGAAAAAAAATCTACTGATCAGGTCTGTCTCGTGCCAAGCTTTTAATTTCATACCAGGTCGGACCGGATTTGGGCCAAACTTTGCTCTTTTAGAATAACCGAGCCAAATTTCTTTTCTAATGTGTTGGGACGTACTCGGGTCTAAAAATTTCGGACTTCTATGATATGATATACAGATTTATACATGGCATACAGTGAAATTAAAAATTTAATCAGCTAAAAAACTCATAAAGCAATTAAAAAATGCTTTTCTGGAAATTACCACACTTGAATGAGGGTGCATCGTTGGTCTTTAGTACAATCGTGCATATGAATTTATTATCACACTACATTAAACATCCTAAAAAAAAAAAAAAAAAAAAGATAAGATTTCGTGAATTCATGTCCACTTACGTTAATCAGAACTCTTTTGAGTAAAGCTATGTTTATAAATATTATACTCCCAACATGATTTATTAAAATTAAATTCAGCTAAAAAAGCACAACACAATTAAAATGCACTTCCATCAACTGCCATTGTATTCGCAATTTATCGAATATCCAACACTTCAAATGAATCTATTTATATTCCACAAACCTTTCTTTCAATATACGACAACATACTATAGCCGGAAAATGTAAGGTATAGTTATAAATATACTTTATATTTGCGTATGTATAGAAGATAATATTTTCGAATTCATTCATCTAGCCCTGTATATGACATACAGTATTAATATAGGCAGCGTAAAATACTAACATTTAGTTATGGTTGAAAATGCATACCACAGATGAAAACGCATTTCGAGCAATTATTGATTTTACGATCAATAATTGATAGCTTGAGTTCGATATCACTCAAGTTATCGAATTATTTTGCGTGTCTCTGTAAATGAAAAATAAATGCTAAGCACTACATCTTCTTGTGCATCTACGTTATATAAGGGTGATTATAATTAAAGTCCGAGTTTCAAAACGCTCTAAAAAGCGAACCACTCGTTACAACCCTTGGCAAAACGTTTCCGATCATTACTCCAACACTACCATTTTTAATAAGAAAGCATTATTTATTTTCACTGCATGAAAGTTAAACGATTATTGAACATAATAAACTTTTAGTATATATCATGAACAACAATATGCAATGAATTAAAATCATCATACATCAATTTATAAACATAATAATGGTGATTGAAATTTAAACACCAAAGAACAAATTATCCAATCACGCTTTGATTTGGAAAAAAATAACCGATCACTGTAATCAATATTTAGTAAATCCACTTTTAGATCGGATGATAGCCGAAATTATTTGTGTAATAGACTCAATAAGCTTTTTATACTCATTGGGAGCGATTTCACACCAATATTCCCTTATAGCTTTACGTAGTTCTATGGCATTTGTGATCCTTCAAAAATCAGTTTTTCTTTTTAATATATTCCACGAATTTTCGATTGGATTAAGATCCGGAGTAATGGGCGGCCAAATCATGGTTTTAATTGGATTTTTACCTAAAATTTGTAAGAATTTCTTCGCTGATTTGGTGTAATAGGGGGCTGCGTTGTCATCTTGAAATAAGAAGTCATTTTGATCTCCGAACCTTTGATCGATGCTCAGAATAAAAAAAACCATGTAAACTGTCAATATAAACTTCAAAGTTTACTGCATGTAATACAATACACAACTTGCTGACGCTTTGTGGTGTAATATAACTTCAAACTGCAAATGCAGGTGAAAATTTAGTCTTCGTATTGACACACTTATCACTGAACTTTTCACCAACTCTCCTTCAAACAAATATTCCAATGCCATCACTTTTACTGTGTGATATATGAGATTAAATGCTAAAAATAACTTTATTTCGTTTATCATATGGCCAGTGCACATGTTTTTACACCATTGCAGGTGCTCTTTTCTATGCTTCTTTGTCATGTAAGGTTTTGTTTTAACATTACAGGATTTAAATCTATCTACATTTAGACGATTACACAGAGTTCTGTCACATACCTTTACGTTATACTTAGACCATTCGAAATCAAGCTTTTTTGAGTTTGCTCGCTGCTTTCTTTTCGCTATTTCCACTAGTTTTTTTTTCCTTCCTAGGTATTGACATTCGTGGTCGTCCAATTCGAGGTAAATTTTCCATGCTGTTAGTCAACTGGTATTTTTTCCAAATATTGCATACCGTACTTTGAGGGCAATTTAATAAAGCAGCCACTTTCCATTGTGAATTTCCTTCTTCCAAGAATTAAATCATGTTAATTTTGAAATCACGAGTCAAATTTTTCACACGAGTAATTTTCTAGCACTTCAGAGCTGCTTATCATCTCGCAACTGGAAGATTTCTTCTTTTAAATAGGTTTGAGATATCGTACGCATGCACAGGCACTCTAATCTGTCTTCAATATGCAAATTTCAAACTTGTTTTCCCAGTGATTAATTACTATTTTCCAACCTCCGTCTTGACCGGATATTTATTTCTCATGAAGAAACATTTTTTCCTGCATTGTAATTATAAATTATATGATTGTTATACTGAATTTACTTTTTATTTTATATTTTAATACACTCTCTTTTATTTGGAATATTGTAAAATGCTCATATGCTCTTGAATCGCGAAATATATGGTTGTAAATACAAAACTAATAAACTTGATAACAGTGATCAGAAACTTTTTGCCAAGGGTTGTAGAATGGCGTCAAAATTTAACAGCGTATTATTGAAGAAGGGGGAAAGAACATGAACCAAAAAAAGTTCCAAATTTTACCGACAGATGGCGCTGTAAGCGTCAGAATTTCGACTACAAAGGACAAATCGAAAAACAACGGCTAAGGCGTAAGTTACACGATATAAACCAACTGTATTGTTCAGTGTGCATGACTGTACGCGTGTGATACTGTTAGTTACGTAAGCCCGTCCACCACGGCAAGGTCGCACCACATCGGATGGGAAAAATCGGTTTTTAATTGTCCTGAGGCCAAAAACCGCATAAAAAGCATCCATCTAACCGGTTTTTAATTGTCCTGAGGCCAAAAACTGCATAAAAAGCATCCATCTAACCGGTTTTTAATTGTCCTGAGGCCAAAAACCGCATAAAAAGCATCCATCTGATCGGTTCTTAAGTTTGGCGAGACTGGCGCAAAACGTGTTCAATATGCTATCCGCCGTTGTGGGCAACAAGATTAAATCGGGAAACAGCATGTTATACAACCGATCGAAGTGTATCCGGGGTCAAGTTCAGAATGTGTTGCGCAATGCGTGTCTTTAATTCAGCTACGTTGGCAATCGGAGTACTGAACACAATATCTTTCAGATAACCCCACAGCCAGAAATCACAGGGATTAAGATCAGGTAATCGGGCCGGCCACACTGTAGGGAAATGACGACTGATAATTCTAGCATTTCCGAAATGCCGCCTCAACAACTGCTTCACTCGATTTGCAATATGCGGAGGAGCGCCATCTTGCATAAAAATGATACTATCCAGACATTCACGCTGTTGCAGAGCTGGAATGACGTCATTACGCAAAAGAGACTCATAGCACTGACCATTGACGGTAACGGTAACAGGACCTAAAGCACCCGTCTCCTCGAAAAAACACGGCCCTATCATAAATGATGCCGTAAATCCGCACCAAACAGTGACCTTTGCAGGATGAAGTGGTACTGGGTTCGTTGCGAGTGGATTTTCTGTTGCCCATATTCGGCAATTCTATGTATTGACATATCCCGTCAGGTGGAAATGGGCTTCGTCTGTCCACAGAATTTTCCACGGCCAATTGTCCACTTCCATGCGAGCGAGAAATTCCAAAGCAAAACGCTCTCTTGCTGGCAGGTCAGAAGGGAACAACTCCTGCATATGGCAAATTTTATACGGATAGCATTGCAGGATGTTTCGTAGAATGTTATGCACCGTGCTCACAGGCCTGTTCAATGTTCGGGCAATTCTCCGTGTCCTGCATGGTTGCTCACCACCGCTAGACTCTTCCTGAACTGCTATGGCCACTTCTTCAACTACCGCCGAATCACATCTTTTCCTTCCTCTACCAGACTGCACATCAAACGAACCTGTATTTTCGAATTTTTGCATCCTTTTCACGAGATCTCTGACAGTCATCGGTCCAGCGCCTTTTTTCATACCCTTGAGAGTCCTGAACTTTTCCAGAGCCACTGGTGCAGAATCACCGTTCTTGTAATAAAGCTTTACAAGCAGAGCACGATCCTTCATTGAGACACTCATCGCCAACGTCTGAGAAGCGAAATGAGGAAACGCCGTTTACCCAACGCTTTTATAACACCTGAAATTGTCGTGCGCATGCCAGGTATTTTAATTTATATATACTGACGCTTACAGCCCCATCTGTCACTCAAATTTGGAGCTTTTTTGGTTCATGTTCTTTCTCCCTTCTTCAATAATACGCTGTTAAATTTTGACGCCATTGTAACAAGCGGTTCGCTTTTTAGAGCGTTTTGAAACTCGGACTTTAATTATAATCACCCTGTATATCAATTATACTATATTTGAATTTCATCAACTTCATTAAAATATATTGCAAACATTTTTTCCTAAAGATTATAATGTAATGGAATTTCTTATGTGTATCATCGTAAACAAATTATAAGCGTAACTCACTCCTTACTAGAATGAACGAATGTTGTAGTCCTCCTCAATGATGTATATCAATTTCATTAGATTTGAAGTATTGTAACACCATTGAATTACTGCATTAAGTGGTCTTTAAATTGTTTCTTTATTTATTTCTACGAATGAAAAAATGAAACTTCTTAACAACATTGCGATAGTGTTCTCGAATTTCAAGACCAAGGAATTATCCGATACCAATATTTTCTTATAGAAAATTTATCTTGCAGGAAGATGAAATTTTGAGCATTTGAGCTAGATTTATTTTTTTAAATGCTGGTATTTGACCTGGAAGACTAACGGTCCCGTATCAACCCTGATTGTTGAAAAGTGTTTCAAAGTATGTGCATGATTTTTCCTTCTTGTTATCAATGTGAATATTTTCCTTTAAGAGCCCACAATAGTCACAGAAAAAGTACGCAAAAGACCGGGTGATTATGTAAAGTCTATGGGAGCGTTCTTTTCAAATATCTCGCTCAAATTTTAATATTTTTACATGATTTTTTTTGCATAGGCTAGCTTAGGACGATCTACAACCGCGCTAGTTTTTACTTTTTCGATTTTGCTCATATATTTTTTATATTATGATAGTTTCAATTTCAGAACCGGTTTAAACCGGTTCTGAAAGTTAAAGCATTTTTTTAAAAAACATCTGAAACCAAAATCGAAAAAGTAAAAACTAGCCCGGTTGTAGATCGTCCTAAGCTAGCCTATGCAAAAAAAATAATGTAAAAACATTAAAAATTGAGCGAGATATTAGAAAAGAACGCTCCCATAGACTTTACATAATCATCCGGGTATTTTTGCGTACTTTTTCTGTGACTATTGTGGGCTCTTAAATTATATTAATAGCGCTATAGTTTTTCCGGCTGTGACTACAAACGAGAAGTTGTGGATATGGAAATAGGCTAAATAATCTTACGAATCACTAGGTGAGAGAAAGGTGAACTTGTCACTTTATCAGTCAGACATGACTCTTAACAAGGACAAGAACTTCCATCTTTCTTTAATTCCCATTTATTGCAAGTATAATTTTGCAATAAAAAATGTTTAAATGCAAAATATAATGAGAATTTTTGGACAGACTCTAGAAGGTGATTTTAAACAATAGCTACTTCCTAAACCGTTTGTTTTAGAAGTGTGGTTCCAAAAGCAAAAAGACTTTCATATGACATTCTTCATCATGTGAAAATCGATTTGCATTGAGAAATTTAACTATTAGAAAGTTACGAAAATTAAATATTTAAATCGTTGCTGTGTCCTATAAGTTATATTCAGAGAAGTGTCTGTATTCTAACATTTAAGGCAGAAAGTTAATAAGGTGGTCTGGTGTAATAACGCCAAGTGCTAATATTATGCATAATTATGAAATAATCTGGTAAATGACACCCATGTGTTCTGCGCAGAAGGGTTGTGAGTCATATAAATCGCAAAAAACAGCTTCAAGTTAATTTGTTTCATTTTTAGGTCTTATTGTTTTTACAATCAACTAAAATTAACGCTTGATCTAAAATTTGCAAGATAAGTTTTGTGATGTGAACACTATTTTTTTTATCCGGAAATACTTTGTTAATTACATAAATTTGTAGTACATTTCATGGACTTTCAAAATTTTGTTGAAGATTTTGGATATCTTCTCGAGATAATTTTTAATTTAAAATGTACAGCGCAATAACTAGAACGGGGTAATAACGCCAATCCTTGGCATTAACCCCTCGGTTGATTCCCTACAGTGGCCGAGCTACATCCTAAATACTGATTCAAATAAACACAGTTAAAATTATGCAATGTTTCTAATAATTCTATTTAAGCGGTCCTTTTTAAGCAAAAAGAAGCTCACGGTCTGATATTCTTTTGCCTCATCCTTCCCCCCCCCCCCACACACACACACCAAAGATTTATTTTTCTTACACTTTCACAAAAAATTGAACACTTTCAATAGCTTAGAATGCAATTTGTCAATTTCTAAGTTTGTAGAGTTTATATTTTTAGAATTGGGCAATCTACATGCAATTATTCCATCTTATTTCATAGTTTTGTTTGTATGGCGTTATTACCCATATAGGTGGGTAATAACGCCAAATAGCATTGGTCAAGAAATCCCGCCATTACATTTCATGAATACATGTCTGTTAAATTATTTTTTTTATATAGATAGTCAATGAGTTGCTGTATCAAATCATATATTTGTTTGAAAAATACAATCTAAAACTGAGCCGTGAAAATTGGTAGAACCTTAACGTGGCGTTATTACCCCAGGGTACCTTAGTAAAAAATCAGTTCTTGAACGACTAAAACTGACCGAATTGTGATACTTTGTGTTTCATGAATTTTCGACGTTTTTCGGTAACAGCAATTTTGGTCGGCTCTCTTTTAACTAAAATGAAAAACGTGCACAATTAACGCACGAAAAGTTTTCTCGTACTGAATCATACGAGAGGTACTCTTTGAGCAAAGATTTCAATAAATTAAAACTAATCATCAAGTATCATCAAGTAGTAATAAATCATCAATATAAAAAAATGGCCTAACATTAAAATTTCAAGCGGATATAACTTCCTCGTCTGACGAAACCTTTCTAACGTAGCGCAAAATAGAACTATATTCATTATTATTCGTATGCAAAAATTCTCTATTAATAGTAACAAACATATGGTACAGTAAGTTTCAATGGTTTATATTATTTTACATTTCTTTTATGAAGTTAGTTAAAATTTTATGCAAGAAATATTTTAAAATTCTTTTTATTGAATTAGTTTTTATATTTCGCATGCATATTGCATCGTTTCCTTTAGAAAGGATTTTCTTTGAAACATACATGGAAAAATAACAAGCGAACTGAAAGTATTGAACATGTTATAGATAGTTAGTGTTGAAATCTATTTACGACTATAAGTTAAAGGACTTCCTCAATCGGTGCGTCTCCTTTGGTTATTTTACTTTCGTTACTAATAGTTTTGAAATCGGGTATTAAAAAAAAGTTTCCCTAACCTCTAACCTAACCTCTTTCCCTAAACCTCTTCGTCGAATAAAATATTATGAATAAAATTGAATGCTTTCATAGGTGAGAAATATTTCTTAGAAATCGAAACGTTTTCTTAGTAGGTATTATTTATATTTAATTGAAAAGATTCTATTAAAAAGATTTTAATGTACTTTATGAATAAGTTTTGAAATAGTAATAAACTCAACTATCTTTTAGATGAATAAAATATTGATCCAATGAATAAAGAATAGCAAATATAAAACCTAATATTATTATTTTAAAAGGAGGATATTCATCAATAGTTTCTGCAAAACTAACTCACAAAATAAAAAGTATATTTTTGTTATTTGTTCTGTTTATTTGAAATTCATTGCAATAACTCAAATATTACTGATTCACTGATTCTTATTTTATTAATCATTTATCCTTATATGACACAAAAAAAGTTCACTTATTAATGAAATCTAAAAGTGTAATCAGACATTCGCAAAGTGGTTGCACTGCATAGTATTTGATAACGATTTTATGTTACTAAAGAATACAATAATTAGCCCTATTTACAGTCCTGGTATTTCTTGATTGCCTAAAGATGAAATCCTTCGACTGGTCCCAGGATTTAGCACGATTGATCAGAGGATTAATTATTTTTCACTATTATTATTTTTCGTTGGTAATTGAAGACATGAATGGAAAAGATGTTGTGTAACAAAAATTTAAATCAGTGAAAAGTGAAGTGTAAGTTTTTTGTTGCAATTTAGTTATTTAATTTTTTTCTGAGTGGTACATGTTTGAACGTTAATAGGTGATAATAAACTCTCCTAGAAAAAAAAAATATTAACATTTAAATTATTAAACATTTGAAATTACTTTCAATAGTAAATTATTAAATATAAAAATATTAAATATTAAAAGATATGGTTTCATGTCTTTAATACTTAGTAAAATTTTAGTTTTAACATATGATATAATGTTTCATAACTCTTTCATGCATAAAATAAAACATTAAAAAAACATGCATCAAAATCTGTTTTTCCAGTATTTCCTGGGGGTATATCTTCTTTCTTTCTAATCAATGAGGCCCCTACCTGCCCAGTTATCTTTGCTTAACGGGTTATATACCTGGTAAAGGGATATCTTCTTTAGATATTCACGGTCTTCACGATCCCGGCCACCTGAGTTATATTTTTCTTTTCCTTTTCCCTATTATCTCTCCTGTCTTCCTTACTTCTTTGTTTCATTCTCATTGTGGATTTCTCTTCGGAACTGATTGCAATTCTGCATGAGCCAATATCATGCTGTATATTGACTCAGGGCAAATTGTAAACCATCCACGTGTTTGCCGTGCCTGGCGACCTGTGTCCCTGGAAACAGGGAACCTGGCAGATGAGGAAACCAACGCACTTCCCGTGACATTTGTTTAACTGGCGAAGTACCTCTCTGTTTGGTCGATGAAGGCGTTAAAATTAACCATTAAACATGTAATTCTTGAGATATTTTATATCTTTGTCCTCAAGATTGTACGGGAATAAAAAAGGAATTCCCTCGCAAAATTCTGCTTCAGCATTTCAAATTAAAAAAAAATCACAAATATGACGCCAGTCGCATATTTTAAACTTTAAATGGCTGTGCTCTCTAGCTATTAACTTTAACAATGTGGTTTTGCATTACCTTTCTCTTTCCCTACACATTTGCCACTTTTAATATACCTTTAGTTCAGTTGTGATTGAACCGCTTTTCATACATCTAATGGCGGTGCGTCAGGTGTACACAATTACTTACTACCACAAAAGTGATTTAATAAATCTGACCTTATCTAATTCTCGCATGTCTTACCATTAAAGAAGGAGAAATTTTGATACATTAAAATACGGATAGTAAAGTGATTGTGAACCACTTATGAGCCTCTGTTGCATTCGCCAGAATTTATGCATTAAAATTGGCATGATTTGTGAATGATAGAAGCATTGCATGGAGTCACCAAAATAAAGATGTTCAGTCCTGGTTCATTATACTATGGCAGAGTAAATCAAAAATAATCTAGCTATTGTCTCTTATAAAATGATCTTCAAGGACAAATTTAGCACATCAGTATTTTGTAAACGCAATTTATTTAATAACGTTGCTTTTAGGTAGTAAAAATTTTGTTTTAGAACGAGATAAGGCGCTGTTCTGTTACTAAAAAATTACGGAAAAGATTGTCAATAGTGGGCCAATCATAACAACATTATAATATGTTACAATACTCGCCATTTCGATCACATAATTTAGTATTAAGCATGATATAAAAACATATTACAGTGTAATCACATATAAAAAATGAAGAGAATAGAATGGCAAACATTTTTATATAAATAGCAAGAAACATTAACATATTGCAAATTATTAACAATATCTATAAACCGCAGGCAGCCATATCTTTAGAACTGAAATCTGTTCCAAGTTTGTTGAATGGTGTGGCTGAGTATGGACAATAAAGTTGGTTATATTTCTTATTAAAACTGCATTAACTAGAAATTATATGCAGTGTCTTCATAATAAACCAAGATAACCGTTAGATAAAATATGAGATTAAAAGAAAAGATATTCACTAGAAAACTAGTTTTTTTTCTTATTTTTTATATTATAAGTTAAAAACATTAATGTTAAACGTATTTGTATTATAATTATACATAATATAATATTTATTGGTACTTATAAATTTATAAAATTCATGATTCTTTACAATTCGTGACTAATAATTTTGGCAAAAAATGTACAACCTCGTTTTCCTATTCGAAAATACAAAGCAATGTTTTTGCTATTTTATTATTTATTAAACTCATCTATTAATTTTGCCTATTATTTAAAAAATTGACTACATTTTCAGTGATATAACACTTTTTATTGACGTTTTAATGTGCTGCTATGTATTTTACTGCTTTGTTATGCACCGTTCAGCTCTCCACTATTTATATAAAATTTAATAAAGAATTAAAAAATGAGAAATTATTTATGATTTTTTTTAATAGCAAACTTTATTCATATAGCATAAATCTTATTTTCGATTTTCACACATCCCTTCCATTTTCAATAAAATTGAAGAATTTAAATTTACATAATCCAACGTCCAATTCCTAATAACTTAACTTGTCACCAAAAAAATATATATATATCAATTTATTCCTTTTTTAACAAAGACTAAAACCTTCTGTGAACAGAAAATAAAATAATTATATCTGAAATTGCGCAAATTCGGTTATGTCGGCTTTTACAGAAAAGTAATTAATTTATCCGGGATATGCGTGTACTTAAAAAAACTAGTTTACTTTCTTTTTCATTCTACAGCAATATTTCTACATAAAGGTTAATTAAATGTTAAAAGTTTACATTGAATTCAGAAGTACGTTGTGCGCCTATCTTAAAATCCAGCAGCAGAAATAACATAATTGTAAAGCACTGCTAAATTTGTTCAATTGAACAACATTTCAATAAACTGACCATGAGCAGAATTAATTCAGCTTTCTACTGGAAAGATAATTCAATCAATTTTCTGTATTTATGAACACGGATTTTGCTACTGATATTTTGCGGCAATTAGAATGCTTCAAGCCATCACACGAGGAAACGTCTGAAAAACATCCGCTTTTTATTCCTATTTGCGTTTTATGAGAAAAAATAAAATTAGTAACGTCTATCTTGCAATTCCTTATTTCATTGAAAAAAGGAACACTACGAATCAGGATGTTTATCATACCATAACTCCGTGAAAAAAAGTTAATTGCACATACACGAGGAAGTTTACATTTTATACAAAATTGTGCATCTTTGAACCAGTATTCAACATTCCAGTATACAACCAGTATTCTCAGACACATAATATTTCTGGAAAAAAATTGAATGAATGCATTATTATACTGAAATGTTTGAATACAAATGTTATGCTCACGAGTGTCCAGATTTATGTAAGAAAATTGAGAAGATTCAAAATTTAGAAAAAGTGTAAAACTAATTTAAGGTTTAATCAGGCTTAATATACAAGGAAGGTAAGATCATCATTGTTCAGGTCAATGTAAAAAAAATGAAAATAACGAAAATTTAGAAAATATGTATATCTAATTTTAAGAGTTTGTAATCTTAGTTTACACAAAATAGTGGTTTATATTATGTAAGAAAAATGAAAAGGTGAAGCATTGAGAAACAGTATGCAATTAATTATATAAGACAATATCAAAGATATGCTCATGAAATGTTAACTTCCAATGTAATTATTTATCAAGTTAAATGCAAATAAGTATGTATAAAAGTGTTATCAAAAAAAGGTCTGTTAATATACATCAAGAAAACACATTATTTTGGGCAATAAAAAAATAAAAATTATTCTCTTTAAGTCTGATGAATTTAAAGTATCTTTAAAATATTTGCAGAACAACAAAATGTTCAAATATTCAAAAAATTAATTTTAATAATTTATTTTCTATAAGTCTGCGAATCTTGCGTTACAGTAAGTAAAAGAAAGGGATATCTTGTTTTGAAGACGGTTTTTTTAATAGTTAACCCTTTTAGGACAAAGTAATTCTACTGAAAAAATATTCAATAATCTGTGCACTAGTGCTTACACCAGAGATAAAATAAGTATTTACGTACAAATTTGCCTGAAAATAAAATTTTAAAATTCTGAGTGCAACCGGACTCCAAAATCATCCTCCGTTCATATGTTGATTTATACAGGGTGTTTTAAAACTCTTTGTCAGAAATGTAAAGGCAGGTAGATGTTAGCCTGCCTGCTGTGCATGTGCAATCTTGCTTCAAAAAGACGGCCCGTTATTTCTTATTATTAAATTAAAAATAATAAAGATTAGAAAATAAAAATTTTCTTTCTTTAAGTGTTTGACCTTGATACAGAATTCCGGATCATATTTTATTTCGTCTTTATTCTAAGAGATGGCTGAGATATAGCATTTTGAAATTCTGATATTTTCAAACAATCTGATTTTCAGCATAAGACACCACGCATATATATTAACCGTTTTTCGTGGGACTCAGTGTGCATCCCTTTAACCTTTTCAGAACGAGTGTCTTTTACAGAATTTTTAATCTTTTATCACAGTTTTTTAAACCAGAAATTTTTGTCTAGTTGAATCGCGAAAATGCTCGGTTTAAATAAAGCAAAATTTATAATAAATTTTTACTTGTGAGAATAATCAAGGATTGTGAGCACTTCTCTGGTACGTATACCGGTTGCTCGTCTACAAGGGCAGAGTTCCCAAATGGTTCGTGAACTGAACACCAATATTGTCCTATAAAAGTTTTCCTTTTTAGATTTTCCTTGCAAATTGCACGAAAAACACTTTTGAGGTAACTTCTAGTGTAAATGCTGTTAAAAGTTCTACCAAAAAAGTTTCTGTATGTTGGCGGACTATTTGGGAGCCCTGCCCCAAGAGGTTAAGAAATAATGGAATGTATCCCTTGTACTTGTAAAAAAAGGTATCCATTCCGGCTGAAAGTAACATATGTACTACAACTGCTATATGTTGGTAAAAAATAACACTTTACTCTTAATTTGCAATCCAGAACGATCGTACGATTCTGGTTTTTATTACATAAGACTTAGAAGCAAAAACTTAAATGAATGTCTAACTTGCACGATCGTGCGGGCTGGGTCTTAAAGGGATAAACAGAACTTACCCAGCAGGGTGGCGAGTGGTTAGATAAAAACACAGCCAATATAGATGATAAATACCAGTATTTTGTTAAAGATAAATTCAGTTTATATAATCTCTTTATATCATTTTAATTATTTTCTGTAAGAAATTATTGGTAGATTTCTCTTTTCTTGACTGTGTTTTTCCCGGTTTTCCCTGACCACTCGCCACCCTGCCCAGGTCCCGACCGAGTTTGTTCACCAGCGTCATCTGCGATGCTCTTTTAAAATAACGGACACTTAACTATATAACTAAATATCACGACCAAACATAAATCGCCCTAAATGAAATCAACTTGGATACAGCTGAATTATTCAGCATAATTCTCACTGAAATTCCGTTTTGACAACAATTTGGAGTATTTCTTTATGATAAGATGGCATAAGTTTAGTCTCGAGTATTTGAATAAAATTAGCTGATTTTTTAAAAAACAAGGAATATTGAAGCTATTTTTTTGTCCCACTACAGATGGGAAAAATATTTATGGATAAAATCATCTTTAAATATATATATATTTAATTTTTTAGATTATAACGCGATAATACTATTTTCTTTATCAATATATCATTGATATTGAGCAAAAAGTCTTCTGAGAAGATTGTTGAAAATACCATCGAGACATAAATAATTCACTTTTCCATTTAATCAGTAGCTTTCATTCAATATCGCCTAATTCATACTAAGTCCCTCTAAAGCACTCATTCTCAAATCAACAGGCATATATGTTTTATGTGTCGCAATTTTCTTAAGATATTCTTGAGACTCAAAACTTTGTAGAATTAACTCGGAAGTACTTATGTCTAGACATGCTTAATTTTAGAAAATTTTAAAGTGATCTATAATAAAAAACGATTTTTCCTTGAACGAATAAAAGTTTTTGAATACAAATGAATTCGCAAAAATTAAATGTTTTATTGGAATAATTTTTCTGCAAAAAACAAAAAATAAAATTTTTTACCGTCACCAAAATGAAAAAGAACGAATATCTTTTGGATAATCCTGTCAAAACTAATGCAGCAAAAGCGTTCAAACTATAGACTATGATTAAGTGTTTTATTGCAATAAACTGTGTCCATTTTTATGAGCATAGCATGTATACGCATAGAGAAAGTAAGGTTTTCATAAAAACAATCTCAAATTTTATTCGTAAATTTGAAAGAAGAAAGCTAAAAATTTTTAGTATAATTTATATACATTCGTTAATAAGCTTATAAAAAATTATAACGATATGATGTACAACCACCTCCTGTACTATTATTTTATGAAATCATTCATCAAAAAGCCAATACCTATTTACAGAATTTTATTAAAATCTTTAAAGCTGATTTTCAGAAAACGCTGAAATATGGCTTATGTATCTTGTTTCTCAGAATGCTTCAATTACAATCTGATGATGAACAGGTTTCACGGAATAATAATTGGAGAAAATTTCTATGTATAACAAATATGATGCGATACTGTTGTATCATTTTACAGCTAGTTTAATTACAATAATTTTGATGTACGATATTTTTCTCTCAAAATACAGCTGCAAATCTTTTTATTTATATTGTGTTGATAATAGTTTCGGTTATACTATTACATATCGTCGTTGTTCTTTAAAAATACCTTTGAAATTCTGTTTATATACTAATATCGGCTTATGATATTCTTCATTCCATGTCTTTTAATTCTGCATTAAAAAAATGAAAATTTCAGACTACACTTTGTGTATTTTGTGAGTGATTGCCCTTACTCGTATCTAACAAAACTTAACTTTTCTCTTTCACATAGCTCGTTATTTCATGAGTGTTTGACAGTACTAACACGTCAATTTACTTTGATACTTTATGAGATTTTACACTTCGTTTCTACATGTAAAAATGTTGTGACTGATAGCTCTGAACTTAATATCTTTCATTTAAATTTAATTGTCTACATTCGAAGTGTTGAATCTTTTATTATTGAATCTGGGTTGATGGTAAAAATATTATTTTTTATAAAATTAAGATTTAATAGGAATCTTTTTAGGTTTTCTGTAGTGACCTTGTTTTAAGGAAGTGTTTTATGATTAAACATTCCGTGTACATAAATGCATATCATACATATCTTTGTACTACCTCACTACTTATAACAGAACATTTCATCAGTCATACATTTTTTTGTATATATTTTGGAGTTTTTTTTTTTATTTTTTATCCTTCTCTTATCTGCTTTTTTGTTTTATTTCCTTTTCGCTTAAACGGGAGAATTTGTGTTAGAATTAAGGTATATTTATTCCCTTTAAATGTATCAATTTAGTTTTTTTTTACTGCTCAAGTTAACCATGCATTTTATAGCTTTTTTACAGTTTTTTATTGTTTGAATGTATTATATTTATGGTTATCATATAATTGTAACATTTGTTTGATGTTTTTACAAGATATATCTTCTATTTAAATTACATTAATGGTAGCATTATAACTGTACATTCATATTCTCTAAAGCACTTGTTTTTTATTTATAGCTTCTTTTAGATTCAGTTGGATTTAGATACACTGTTGTCATTGTTAGAGACTACTGCATTCATTTTGTTTTATGCACTTTAATACTTGGCTGACGTATTTATCGCTGTTTTTTGTATTCTATCACATGTTAAATATTTTGCGCGTTGACAACACTCTAAAAACGATGTCTTCAAAACTGAGTAAAAATTTCTCATATCTGAGTATTTCGCATTGTCAAAATGGTCCCAAATCAGAATTACTCAAGTTTTAAATATGTTTGAACTCAAATTTAAAAACATGGACATACTTAAATATGAGTACAGAACGATTTATTCAGGATGTTTATTCACTATTACATACATGTTTATATTTATATACTGTTGAAGGTTGTCAAATTCCACCTGCGAAATTTTTCCTGAAAGAATTCATTCGTTCTTCGATTTTGAAGGCTAAAGACAAAAATTTACGCTTCCGCAATTATATTATGATGGCTTTCAAATGTTCTTCCGCGAAAACTATAAAAATGTAGTTCGCAACATTTCATGTTATAAATTAATGCAGACAGAGCGTTTCTTTCTAAAAGCGTTTCTTTCTAAATAATAACAAATTAAATGATATGAATAAATTTAATTAAATGGTAAAAATTACTATGTCTAAAGAATGGAACGTAATTTTGTTTGAAACTGAGTATTTCTCATACATCAGAATTGAAAGCATTGGGTCATTGAAACAAATAATGTCATAACAAAATGAAAAATTCGATTTATTCAGATTTGAAAGAGTCATTTTTCTAAATGTATTTATATAATTTTCTCGAAATTCTTTTTTCATTCTCAACTCTATTACATTCTTGTGTTTTTTTATGTACAAAATTAAATGGACACTTTTACATTTACTGTTTTGCTCACAATTCAATTCTCACTAGTTTTTTAACTCAATCTACCAAATATCACAAAAAATTTCTTCTTTCTAGATTACGTAATTTGTGCTTAGTAATAAAACATCGTACGTTAATTTTACTTTCTGTTTTAAAATATCTCACATCATTTTTCATAGAATACTTTTTTAAACAAATTGAACTAATTACATCTGTCCTTTCTTGTACCATTATTCCGCAACAACGTATGATTGAAGTTATTACTCATGTATCATATTTGACTGCATGTTTTTAGGTGATAAATTGGACAGATTACTCATAGACATTACCCAATACAAAACTCTTATCAAATTTTATAGTTTTATTTTATTCTTTAAATTAGCTATTAAATTTTATTTATCATTTAAAAAAAAAAAAATCTACAATCGTAGTTAACATAATCAGATATACATTATCGACCACAAAGTTATGCCAATTTTCTTTGAGTGTGCTACTTTACTATATTAATTTATATATTAGTTTTAAAAAAATTAAGCTCATTTATTTATGTTTTACTTTTTTCAGTTATGTTGTTAATGTACAATAATAATGTTGTAATGTGGTATATATATTGTATAATAATGTTGTAATGTGCTCTTATTGGTCTGGCAAAAAATATGTCTCATATTATATGCGATTTATCCTATTGATCAGTGGTTTCATGTATGGCCAAAAGGATCTATGATCTATGTCTCAATATCATATAAATATAAGCCTAAAATATTATGACACATAAATATATAAATGTCAAGAATTATTTTAAAACTGCTGAAACTGGTTTTAAGAGACATACATTCATATTTTTAGATATTTCACCAGTGTCGGTGTTAAGATACCTCAATAAACAGAAAATTCATATTTATATTATTAAATATTATGTAATAATAAGCTATTACATTTTTGTAAAGTGTGCCATATTCATGGTTTTGTATTGCTTATTTTTTTCACTCAAGTGCAAATTGTATTTATTAGTGCCAATGTATGCAGTATATATTGGCGAGAGCACACGATCTTTCATTTTTTTACATTTTTCTTTGCCGGTGAAAGGGGAGATAAAAGTGGTGTGAAATTATTTATGTTGTAATTTTTAAATTATTTCGTTTTTCTTAATAACCCTTTAACAAAGATTAACAATTCCTTTTTATAATTGACTAATTAACTTACATTAAATTGTATATTAAGCATACATTTTCTTTTTCTAAATAATTGATAAAAGTAGAAAAAAACAAAAAATAATTATTATATAAATTTAAATGAAATATTTCAAACCTCCCAAATTTAAATGGAATTTATTAGTAAAAATGAACCTTTTTTTATACCTGCATATCGTTGCTGAAAACTAACAGAGAGGGAAATCAAAATAATGTGCAATTTTAAGATAAGTGTGATTTCAGAAATCGAAATTTGTACATCGTCTTTGCAATGTGCAGAACTACTAAATTTGAAAATCGAAATTTTTGTTAAGAATAACAAAATTGGTTTCCAATGACATTTCATAATTACTTTGCCAAAAGTTTTTTGAGGCTGTCAGGTGAAATTCCACGTATATTACAACAGAATGAAAAAATTCTTCTCATTCGATAATTTTACATTATATCAATTGAAATTATGAAGTGCGTTACATTTACTGCAAAATATAATATATATTGTATGGAATACCTCACTATTCCAAAAGCTTAAAAAGAAATCATTATTTGTTTTTTAAATAGAAGTTGTTTGAATAGCATATACCGCCTTCCTTAATCTATAGAATATTTTGATAATCTCTTCTCCTGTTCACAAATAAAAAAAATTAAAAAATTAACCGACTTCAATTGGTTCTTCCTTTCCTTCAGGTATTTGTGGCAACACATTGTTCTTATCCATATTACGAGTCTATCTAATCAGAATCGGAAATTTATATGTATTTTACTAGATTCTAATTGATTTTTAAATTAAAAGTTGTTTGGATATCATATCGCACTAACAAATCGATAAAATATAGTGTTATATTTTTTATTCATTGACTATAATTCCATCTGTTTCAATTGGTCATAAAAATAAATAGTGTATTAAATAAACCCGACTTCAAGAGATTGACCTTAGTGTTATTTGAACAACCATCTATTGATGTATATATTATGATTTCTCCCGACTTGAACTCGATTTTTTTAAGTCATTCCGAAACCAAAATAAATAAGGATAACTAATCCATATTTAATGCAATTATGGAAGAGTACTCTCTAATGTTATCTAAAACCATTTTTATTAATATTCATAAAAATTAACATGCACATATACACACTTATAATCAAATACAAAGTATTTTCACAAGTAAAAAAAAATAAATAAATAAGAAGCGCTAATATAAAATAATTATTTCTTTTACAGATTGCGAAATATGAGTTAAACTGTGGAGAAAAAAAGATTAACAAAATTAAACAAAAACAGGATTGCTCAATATAGTTTTCAAAATTTGGTTCCACCATCAGAATTTCGTCATTCGTTACTGACGTATAAAAGTTAAAAATATTTAATCATATTTTAGGTTTTTCGAAAAGGCGACATACTTTAGAATTTTTATTTTTATAAAATTTAAAAAAATGTTTAACATTAGACCAAATTTCAAAATTCGAATTCATCTTATAATTTTAGTCTTGCCGACATCATTTCGAAGAAATTTTTAATAGGGGACTAATGAAATTTAACTAAGAATACAACGCTATTATAATTTTGTTTAAATTTAAAAACATGGGTTTATGAAATATATATCACTGGAATGTCACAAATACGTTAGATTAAATAAAAATAAGAACAAATAATATTTGCAGATTAATTACATTTAATCTAGAAATGTTAGAAAGCTCCAAAAATAGCACTCCCATATAGCACACTTGCCTCCCCAGGATGTCCTGGGGAGGATTCACATCCCAGGACACTCATCCCCCAGGCATCCCTGAGGATGCAGAAAATTGTCCCCAGGAGGTCCTCAGGAACCGAAAATGTCCGCTTTATAGCGTCCTGGGGCGCTCCCCAGGACCTCCTTCAGAGTCCTCCCCGGGAGGTTCAGGGGAAGATTTGAGGAAGCGATATAGGAGGACTTTGGGAAACTTCAAGGTCACTAATATGTTAAAAAAAAAATTAAAGCTATGATTTAATTAAAAAAAATTTTAGGAGAAAACGCGAATGTTTTATTTTTTCTATTATTCAGACGGATTTACATACATAGAGATTATTCAGGAACAAATTTCTTACCTTTATTTTTCCTGCTGGATTTGAACCCGAGTACCTTGGTATTCCGAACGCGCACTCTGACCGTTATGCTGTCGGGACAGTAAGGAATAAAGGTTTCTAAGGTATAGATGCATTTTTACTCCGCTTTTGAAACTTAAAACTAGGAAATGTCCTCATATTTTGTGCCTTTTGCATACACTCGAAATAAATTTAAGTTAATAACTCTAAATAAATTGTCAATAATTATTTGTTATAACATAAATGTCTTTGGCTTTAAAAAAATTTAAATGAAATTGTATTTTTAAATGATAAAAATATCCTTTTAGCTTTTAATACTTAAAATCCATTAAAATTGTTCAGTAGTTATAAAATTGATTATGAATTATATATTTTGACACACAATGAATGATGCGAAACGTTTCTGATGATATCCCCTATAAAATTTAATTTTAGTTAATAAAAATATTATTTCCAGAAATTAAAATAGCAAGAGATCAAAACACATAGTTTCTTTAAAATTATGAATTTTACAGAAATTTTAATCGATTTTTTTTCTTTTTTCTTTTGGTGGTAGATGGTAGATGGGAGGTGGTGAGTTTGTACCCAATCGCACCCGTCCGCCTAATCGTTCGGAGTTTTCCACGGTTTTCTTAAACTTCCTTGCGTAAATACGGGTAGGTTCCTTTAGAAAGACCCTCACGGAGGGCAACCCTCATCCCTTAATATGTACCTTGGTTTTTTTTTTTTTTTTTTTTTTTTTTTTTTTAATGATTGACAAATAAAATCTAAGAAAATCCTTTCAAAAATAAAACTTTTTTGCTCTATCTCGATCTTACTTTTTTTTTACAGAATTTTTTATCGATATTTTTTCTTTTTACGCTTGTTTAAAGGTGCTCTTATTATACGAATTTATGAAAAAATATGTAAATTTGCTTAGCCTTTTCTTTCCTACTTTTTACTCTTTGAAATATTTCATTGTTACAGTTTCATTGTAGGTGACACCAGCGATCAAGAGATTCTGCTTTCGAAGGTGGTAGATGGGAGGGGCTGAGTTTGTACCCAATCGCGCCCGTCGGCCTAATCGTTCGGAGTTTTCCACGGTTTTCTTCAAATCTTGGATTTCTTTGCGTAAATACGGGTTAGGTTCCTTTAGAAAAACCTCACGGAGGGCACCCCCCCCCCTCTCTTGATATGTCTTTGATGATTTTTTGTTTATGATAGACATATAAGCTCTAAGTGAATCTTTCAAAAGTAAAATCTTTTCGCTCTCTTTCTCTCTCTTATTTATTTTATTTATTTATTTATTTTTTACAGAAATTTTAAGCGATTTTTTTTTCTTTTTACGCTTGGTAAAAGGTGCTCTTATTATATGAATTTATGAAAAAAAAAAATATATATAAATTTGCTTAGTCTTTTCTTAAGCCTTTTCTTTCCTACTTTTTGCTCTTTGAAATATTTCATTGTTGCAGTTTCATTCTGGGCCCCACCCGTGGTCAAGAGATTCTGCTCTCGAAGCTGGTAGATGGGATGTGCAGAGTTTGTAACCAATCGCGCCCGTCGACCTAATTGTTCGCAGTTTCCCGGGGTTTTCTTCGAATCTTGTATTTCCTTGCGTAAATACGGGTTAAATTCCTTTAGAAAAACCTTCACTGAGGGCAACCCCCCCCCTTCCCTTGATATGTCCCTCATGTTGATAATTGGCCGTCATAAATACAACCAATCAACAAACTCGTTTTAAAGTGATTAGGTATATTTTGACGAATATTTATTAACAAATAATTAAATCCGTTACTTATGAAATTCTTATACAACGGCACGAGTTACAGATGTTTGGAGATTTACCACTTGTTGCGGGATTAAAAAATACTGTAAAACAACTGTATTATTTTATAACATAGTAAAATATTAAAATTTTGTATTTTCATCAATAACACACCATTGTACAAATTTGTATAATTTTATTATATCAGAATTTGGTGTGAAAATCACTTGTAAAATTCTATCATTACACTGAAACACTGCTTGAGTTATATAAAATAGAAACTATTAATAAAATTTTAATTTGTTACAAAATAATTTTCTTATTGTTATAAATAAAATTACTTTTCATTTAAATCTCCATTTAATTGTCTTTGAAAATTGTATGAAATATTTATATGCATAAAAAATACAATATGCACCATTTTTCATTTAATTAAAGACGGGAATATTTTTGTTGATTTCTTTACATGTAATTTTAGAAACTAAGATTTTAGGCAATTTAAAAAGCCTAAAAAAACTGAAATTTTTATTTAAAATATAAGATGTTTTCAATATATGTATATATTTCTTTTACATTTACTAAAAAAATTCTTTGTAGCGCTTTTTCTTACAAATTCAGAAATAGTCTATTCTTGGAATATCGCACTTTCTTTTTCTCTCTCTCTCTCATTGAGTGATCGGCAAAACGCATTCTCAGCTGACAACTGACTGGGGGGCAGGATAATCTTGTTAAAAATTCAATTGTTGAAAGGTTGGGAAGATGACTGCCTGAAGGTTGGGAAGGTCACTTGGGGTAGTGAAATTCCATTCAATTCAGTTGAAAGCTGCGATAAAAGTATTTGTTACTTAGGAAATACAGATAAATATTTATCTGTAATTTCAGAACCAAAAAATTATTTATATATCTGAAGTTTTCAAAATAAAGACTTCATTTTATCTTTCAGAATTTAAATAATAATAATATGTTTGATAATCTATAAAAGATATTAGAAAAATAATTTGTTATTAAGTACAACTTACATTTAAAAAAATATTAATGATAAATTAAACAAAATAAGTTAAACCTTCAAAAATGACATTTGAATTGAAGCTTCTATTTAGAAAACAATTTCTTATCTTCAATACATATATAAATTACACTGGATAAATAATTGATAATAACCTAAATTAAACTTTAAATTAGCGTGAATTTATTTTTTAAAAACTGATTTTATAAGAATGTATATTTTTGAACAGAAAATCTTTTCAAATAAATCATTTATTGGTATATGTATGCGGAGGGGGGGGGGGGGAGCGGCTCAATATTTATTTATTTTAAATCCAAATATACCATTTTAAATGAATTATCTTTGATTTTGTGTTATGTTCTGTGATAAATATGTCTAATTTCGTCGGGACACTTTTGTTTATTTTATTTCTATATATATATATATATATACACGCAAAAACATTCCACATTTGACATTAAGATGCATCAGGACTCAATTTAGATAATTTTCATAACAAAGTTTTAAAGGATACTCATAAACAAACTTACATTAAGATTTTTTTTTTTTTTTGCATAAATATCTTTACCTCTAAATATCAGAAAAATATATGATATAGAAATTTCTTCTATTTAGAGATTTTAGTGTATTAATTTAGAAACTTACTATTTAGTTAATTTAAACAAGTTAAATTAATTTCTTAATTAATAAAACAAATAATAATAAAGCAAAACTCAATAGGTTATTTATTAATAATTATTAAAATATTGATAAATGAACAAAACTTGATTTAAAAGATATATAATAGTACTTAGTATATAAAAATAGTAAGTAACTGAAATAATAAATAAAAAATTTTAATTTAACTAAAAAGATTAAAAATTACAGCAATAATTAAAAATAATAGCAATTTAATAACAATTATCTAATTTGCTAATAAATAAGGAATTGAATAATTAATAAAATAAAATTAAGTTATTAAAATCGATACTGATTAAATTGCATTCGATATTTTATTAAAAAATAATTGAGTATTGTATTCCTGAATCATTCATAAGATGGCGCCAGCACTGTGACTTCCTGGGCACTTCCCCAGGAATGACTAACCGAGTACATCCCCAGGAGGGATTTCCCAGATACTTCCCCAGGAGTAGCGTCCCTGGGAAATTGCTCCGTGGGATGTTACTGGGAGCTCATTCCTGGGGACATCGTAAAAGACTCTTCCCCAGGACGTCCTGATCTTGTCATTTTAATTTTAGGAGGAATATGGGATGGCTTGGAGCTCCTGGGGAGGTATTGAGGAGCTTTTGTGCTATATGGGCTATATTACATTTGTTTTCCAAGATTGTCGCAACGCAAAAAAGAAAATATTCAATCAATAACATTTAAATTCAATCAATTCAATATTCCATACCTGAAATTCTCTCTCTTAATTAAGTACAGCCTTTTACGGCTGTATGGATTAGCTTTTATATAAATCTTGTCTCCTAATGCATTCCTTTCATCCGCAAGCATATGAAGGAAATCCATAATACAAGTATATCAAAAGCAATAAAACAGTGTTAAACACCAAACATTGAACTTGTATTACTTAGTTAGAAAAAACGAGTGATTTTACGGAGATTGTACTAGTAATTGGGACTACAGTACAATTCACATTTTTTAACGAAATAACTTCCGTATATTGCAGAAAATTTTCCGATTTTTCCCGAAATTTACAGGAATTTATCCGTTAAAGAAAAGGTAATATCGTCCGTTTTTACAGCAAATTTCAGGATACCCAATATAGCAAAACTAACAGAATGATCGAAAAATTGAAGACTTCTGATAAATATCATTTAAATTCAACCCAATCAAGATTATGTTCTTGAAATACTTTCTGTGAATGAAATACAATCTCTCGCAACTGTATAGGACTGCTTTTATATAAGTTTGGAGTCTTGTAACCTAGATATTGCCTTCATCCCTCTGTATTCAAAAAGATAAATGCAGAGGTAGCCTATCTAGCATAATGAAAGTGCATGAAATGCCAAACATTAAGCATGTATTGCCTAGTAAGAAAACTGAATTAACGTTTGAGAAAACCAAATATAGCCGAAAATACAAAATGATTGAAAAATCAAAGACTTCTGATCAAATAACATTTAGATTCAATCAATGCAGCATTCCATTCTTCAAATTCATTATTTTGTAATGCTAAACAAAAGTAAGTTCCGTGTTTTTCTAATAAAAATTCGAGAATTATTTCTTATTCCACTAGAAAACCATGATTACGAATCCGAAGCATTTCTCATCAATAATAAATTGTTCAAAATAATCAAAAATGCTCACATATTTCAGCCCAAATGCAAGAAACAATAATTCTTAAGTTGAACTTCTTAACCTGTGGTTTGCATGAAACCTAAGTTTTGATCACAGTGTTTATGATCTTTATCATGTTTCTACTATTCTTATGACTGATCACGATTTCTGCGATCACGAAAAAGACTCCTTCATATATTGTGTATTTAAGTTGATAACTTTGATATGATATTACACTTAAACTTCATGTTTAAATGAAATCCCTTCATCTATAGCAAATGAACGTGATTTGAGACTTAAACTGGTCACGCATATGAGATGGATGATCAACAAATCCTTGCCACAATTTATTACTTCTTACAATTTTGATCGAACCTCGGGATTTTATATTAACAAGAAAAAACTGTATCGAGTGCATTTCGTTTTGAATAATTTAATAATGTTATTCAAGATACTATAATTATAGTGGCTGGCTCATGGATGTTGGCCGATGAAAATTTCGTATGAGTTACTCAATAAAATTGTTTTTTGTTAAGTAAAAAAAAAAAAAAAAAAGAGAGTTTTTCGAGACTTTTTCTATACATGCTAAGACGTGCATGTAATAATTCTATCTCGTAGATAAAAGCCTTCTTTTTCCCATACTAAATAAAGACTATATATTATTTAAAAGATCTTCGATTTATTGGAAAAACTCTCATCAGTGCCCATCGAAAAAGAATGATTTATTTTCATGAAAAAAAAAATCTATTTTGTGCGCAAAATTTTCTTTTTATCGGAGAAATACCATTATATCATTTTTTGACATTTTAAAACAGTTTTTTAATAATATTAATTTTAAGTATTTTCCTAACTAACAGTTTTCCCTCCAAAGTCAAAAATTTTAAAATATTCTATGAGCCTGAAAATAATAAGTCAAATTAGAACATAACTTGCTAATAAACTGAAAAAAAAGCCGTAAATTGATGTAAACTTGGAAAATAATTTAGGTTTTATTTTAAAAAATACATATAAATGCACTTAACATACACAATATGTAACAAATGCAGTGTTAAAACTTGAAAAAGGACTCTATTTTACGCTAAATAGCTTCTAGACAGCAGTTAAAATTATCTAGAGAAAAATACTATTTTACAGTCAAATATCGGATTTCAGTATTATTAGAAAGAACTTTTTCCGTAGAAGAATGTTTTTTTACAGTTAAGTGGGTGGCTTGTGATTTTCTTTAAAAACAACTATTCTTTGTAATGTCTAATTTATAATAAAATATCTTCTAGAACAAAATGTCGTAAAATATAGCCAATCATTTCATACTAAAAGTTAATCCACATCTCCATGCAGTTACAAAAACAATTGACATAAGTTTTTTTTTTTTTTTTTTTTTTTCACATGTTTTATTTAGAATGTTTCACTTACTTAACCGATGCTTGTTTCATAATTTTTCTTTATTTATTTTTTGTATTTCTGTAAATTTGAATTCTTCTCTTATATTGTTTTGAATTCACATATGCAATCTACCACAAAATGTTCAGTTCAGTTCATTAAAGATAAAAGTATTATCATAGCACAAAAAGCCTGTTCAACGATTTTTATCTCTTTTTGATATCCATACACATGAACTAAATATTAAATTTCATATTCAACTTTCATAGCATCTTGCCGATCAAACTTATGATCAAAAACGATCAGCGTTAAATAAGAAAGAAAAAATAACATTCACAGGAATTTCTAAAACACTCCACTTATTAAAAAATAACAATAGCATGAAGAGCAAAATATTTTGTGCAAATGAAGGTAAAAGACTCGTTAGAAAAATTTCATCAACTCTTTGATTATTGTTTGATTATGTTAATTTCAAAACGTGACGTTTTTGTTTTCTTTATGTCTTTAATTACTTTCGTTTCTATTTAGATGTGAGCAAGAGTATGAACAGAATGGCATGGGATATCCCTTGAGAACTTCGTTGTTCGTTTCACTGCCTTTCTTGTTTGGAGTTACAGATCGCATTCCAGTATGTCAAGAGATGTTGACCCACGGCTATTTGAAAGGTCACCGCTCTTTGCTACTGCCCGAAATTCACTGGGATTAAAGAAAGAAACAGCAATAGTTACAGTAATGTAATATTTTTGATGCCAGGAGTTCCTTAAAAAAAGGACACAAAAAACAATGATTTATATAAATTTCATATATTCTCTGATGGAAGACAAAATACTAAATTACCGTAATTTCGGGTGTATAAGCCGCGGATCAAACAATTCTTTTTGGACCCAGAAACCTTATTTAGTGATTGAAGACAAATATTTACGGCGATCTAAGTAGTTATATTTGTTTCTTAAAAAATTCTGGGTCGAAAAATAATTGTTTGATCTGCGGCTTATACACCCGAAATTACGGTATTACCCGATTAAGTGGTCAACACTGTTAAAAAAAGTGTAGTTCTACAGATGTAAAGTAAAGAAATTTTAGTTTTTATCTGTACGGTTCTACAAAAAGAGATGTAAATCTACGAAATTCATTTTCTGTAAAGCTAGAGAAATCTGTAATTTTACAAAAGAATCTACTAATAATACAGAAATCTTACTATAATTTTATTTGTAAACCAGTTTTCAGTTACATAAAATATTCTAGGCATCCTAGTTTCCTAAAAAATTCTTAGTAACCTTACAGAGTTATTGATTTATAATGTAAACATGTATCTCTTGCGTGAATTTTTGTTGTTACCGTTAAATAAAAAGTTATTGCCATCTTTGCCATTTTTTTAAATTTCTCTTATCTTTATATGAAAAGTTCCAGGAATCCCAGTTTCCAAGAAAAAGTTTAGTAACTTTACAGATTTATTTTACAGTGTACGTCAGACGCCTTGCACTTAATTCAGCTAAATATATTTCAGTATCGTTTGTGAAACATACTACTCTTACATTTACTTGTGTAATTGCCGAAACGTCAGTTAAGGCTTACTTTGGAGACACGAAATTTTTTTCTGTCTGTCTGTCTGTCAGTCAGTCTGTCTGTTCCGCGATAACTTCCGTAAAAAGCATCCGATTGGCTTGAAATTAAGTGGGTATGTTAGTGAGGCACTGGGATTAAGCTGTATAGTTTTTTGTAAGATTTGGTTCATTCGTTCGAAAAATATAGAATATTTTATTTTGCGCAATAATGCTTTTCTATGGCAAATCCAACGATTTCCATTTTTTTTTTCTTGAGAGAAAATGTCACATTATGATAAATGGATGCTGAAATTTACCGGTTAAATTATTCGTATTGTTTTGAAATTTTGTCTATTCATTTGTCAGATTTTTAAAATTATTACTGTAAATTTTGGAGATTTTTTATAAATGTATTCGAATAATATAAACGAATTTGTTTTAGAGACTTCGGTATTTCAAATGTTTTTATTTCATTTTCTTTATTTTCTCTTAATGGTTGCTAAGAAACCATTCATCCTAATCCTTATTTTTATAATGTTATAAATTTGAATGCGTGTAATTATTGAACGCGAAAATTTAAATGAAGTCAACGTTAAAACTGATGAATTAATGTCTTTATATCTTTGTGTATAACTATAACATAGCCCAGAAAAGAACATAGGCTATGTTTTATTGATTTTATTCACATATTTTCCTTAATAATTCAAAATTTCCTTCTTTTTCATGCAGAATCAATAGCGATCCTTTAGATAAAATTTAACCAATTTCCTTTATCGTTGCCAAAAAAAAAAAAAAATCAAAAGCTGGAATAATTTGTCAACGGCAATAAGTTTCAATTGAGCAAGTTCCATTCGAAAAATTAAACTAAGAAAAAATAAATATGACGTCAGAATTAAAATAAAAATAAATATAGTACTTTGTTAAATATTAAACACGGAAATTTGTTTCGTTAATAAGAATTTTTCTGACAAAAATGGAGGCATAATTAGAAGTAAAAGAAACAAACAAAAAAAAATTATATTTTTAACAAATATTTCACCTGATAAAATTTGACGTCATAATTGAAATAAAACAGGTATTTTATAGTAGTCGTTAAAAATATAAGAAACATGGATAGCAATAACTCATGAATAATGACGTCATTGTCGAAACTTCAGTGAAGGCTTATTTTGGCGACACAAAATTTATTGTTTTACCCCTGTCAGTCTGTTCTGTCTGTCTGGCCGCGATATCTGCCACAAAATGCAATCAAAACTTCTTTTTTTTCGTAAACAAAATTGTAAAACCCTAAATTACTGAGTTTACCCTTTCAAAAGTTCCTGATACATCAGATTTAGGTGTGGACAGGTATGTAGAAGTATGAGGATAATGAAAAATGCTTATTAAAACTGTTACTTATCCTTATAAATCAAAATGTATAAAGAAATACAAGATATACGATAACCATTAGCAAATTGATAGAAAGTTACAAATTTAAGTTTAATGAGAGTACGGGGGGTTCAGGGGGGCGGAGCCCCCCTGAAGAAATCTACTATGTTATAATAAAAAAACAAAAATAATAGATCACGAAAAATTCAGAATATCCTAACATAACTAAATCTTTAATTTAACGCTTTTGTTGGCTGAAAACTTCTTATTCTTATTTTATTCTTATAAATAATTACGTAACTGGAAAATTTTAAATTACAGTTTCCAGGAAGTTGAATATTACCCAAAGTGTGTTTTAAAAAAGAAATAATGTGCAAAGCTGACGTTGAGGCTCTTGATCTGCAGATTTACTAGTAATAAATAAATATTGAGTGACAATTTCGAAAAAATTTCAAAAATATTATTGCAGTAAAAAATGAATTTGATTCACATTTTTGCATTCAAAAACCATTGAACTTTTTTAATTTATTGCCTAAACTAGTTAAAAACTAAAATTGATTTAAAAAAATATAGGTATTACGTATCACTCTAAAATAATTTAAAATAAATTTTTATTTTTTGTATTTGAAGCATCATATTCGAAAAACAAAAGTACAAAAGATTTTTTCCCGGTAAATTATAAAATACGCATTTAGCATTTGAAGTCAACATCTCCTACATCTCAGTCGAGAAGATGCTCTTCTAGAAGTCTCGGGTTCAAGTCCCATGACGGCTAGAAACTCATTGTGAAAATATTATGTGATACAGCAATTCAGAATCACTGGAAAAATTCTTATACTTCTAGGTTGGCTACAGTCTGAATGATTCGCTCATTTTTTAAAATATATTAAAACTATATGTGTAAAAATAAATTTACAGAGTCTTGTGTATTTTTAACAATGTTAATTTACAGATTCTGTTATAAAATTACCCAATAACGTCTCTGTTATTTAACAGAATATTGTTTTTCTAACCTCTCTATCTTTACAAGAGACTTAAAATAATGCATTACCCGTAAATTCTCTCTAATTTCGGAGGAAAAAAATTAACAGCATACACCATTATGTGTGTCTCTGTAAAACTTCTGTTCGTTAAATTGCAAACTCACAACAAAATTCAGGTAAGTAGCACACTCCTACTTTACATACTTTTTTTGGTTAGAAAGAAAAACCTACATATTAAAAACTGTATTAAATGTTAGCTTATATTTATACATATATAAGAAAAAAATCAATCTTATATCAGCTTCTTATTCTTGGAAGTTTCTGTGATAAATGAAGCAAAAATTTTCTATAAGTTTTAACTAGTGGAAGTTTGTCCCGCCGATAATGAGGTCCTGATGTAATGTAAACACACAACATGCTGTTATCTTGTAATTACATTCTCATTTGCTTTATTTGCAACCTGCCGGTAGACATGTAGGTAGACTATCTGTCTCATTCTACTTATCCATAGCTTCATTTGTAATACACGACATCGGCAATGACTAATGCAGACCTCGTACAGTATATGATGATTGAGTTACATTTTTGTTAAAAACTAAATATCAGTCAATGAACATATTTTATTTCAAATAGCACTAATGTCTGTAATAAAATGTTATTTTTCTTTCGATCTAACTTAACGGAAACCTTTCTGGTTTCACACATGTAAAGTTCAAAGAAAAACTACTGAGAGAGAATATCTAACAAAATTAGAAAACTATAGTTTGCTTCCTAATCTTTTTCTTTTAATATCCAAAATTTTAATCTTTACTTATATACTAGATAACTGTTAGAATATCAAAGTTATTCTTTTCTACATAAGGTACCCTGGGCTAATAACGCCACGTTAAGGTTCTACCGATTTTCACGGCTTAGTTTTAGATTGTATTTTTCAAACAGATATGGGATCTGATACAGCAAATCATTGAATATCTATATAAAAGAAAATAATTTAACAGATATGTATTCATAAAATGTAATGGCGTTTTTTTCTTGACCAATGCTATTTGGCGTTAATACCCACCTATATGGGTAATAACGCCATGCAAACAAAACTATAAAATAAGATGGAATAATGGCATGTAGATTGCCCAATTCTAAAAATACAAACTCTAATGCTCTAGAAATTGACAAATTGCAATCTAAGCTATTGAAAATGTACAATTTTTTGTGACTCTGAAAGAAAAAGAAAGGTGTGGTGGTGGCGGGGGGAGGAGGCAAAAGAATATCAGATTCTAAGCTACGCTTTGCTTAAAAATGACCATTTAAATAGAATTATTAGAAACATTGCACGGATTATTTGAATCAGTATTTATATTCCCATGTATGCATTCTATGCGATAGAAAATATTGATTTTTTTGTGAAAGTAAAAGAAAAAGGAGTGAGGGGGAGCTTCAACAGAATATAAAACACCCTGTGTCTCTCTTTGCTTAAAAAGTCCCGCTTAAATATGATTATAAAAAACATTGCATGGTTTTAACCATTCATAATGTAATATTTTAATCATGTGAAGTTTTATAATAACTAGAGTTATATGTAATAAATATTTTTGTTAAACCTAAACTGCTGCTAGCGTCTCACATACCGATGAGTTTTTCAAGTTTCAGAGTTTAACTTGCAATTTTTAGTTTAACTATAGATACCGGGTAAACTTTTTTTTTCATTTGGAGTCCTATTAGTATCTCTAGAGACTTTTGAATAGCTGAATTTTATTTATAATAGTCCTGTATATAAGGTTCAATACAAAAATAATATTCTAAAAGTTAATTTAACATTTTATTCATCGTTAGATTAAGCGGTCTGACAGGCCGCTCTTAGTAAGTTATCCGACAATTTTTGGTCACAGCAGTTAAGGGTTAATACTATTATAGTAATCTAGGAAATAGTTTTTAACCCATAACTTCACACAAATGCGGATTCTCCAAACCTAAAGTTAAATTGTCGACGTTTTAAAGAACATGCTTTAATGAATTTTTAATAAATTTAATAAAATTGTTGATTAAAAAATATTATCCCAAAGAGATCTCTTATTCAATTTTATACATAATTCACATGGTTATATATCATTATCTCTATATTAGCAACAAAATTAACATTTAACTGCTGTTAGCTATCTGACTGAACACTGTACCCCCTCCCCCCCCCCCAAAAAAAAATAGTGTTTAACTTGTATTTTCCAGTTTAACTATAGTTTCAACTGAAATTCTCTTTCGTTTGGAGTTCTGGTAATATTGTTAGAAATATCTGAATAGATTAAATTTAATTAGAATTAATTCTGTACAAAAAATTTTAGCGCAGAAACAGTATTCTATGATTTTTAATCATGGATCTCCTTTTAACCTTTAACTAATGTTACCGGTCTCGTAGACCACTATTTTTCTTTTAATTTTTCAGTTTAACTTGTAATTTTCAGTGTAACTGCAAACACTACCAAATTTTGTTTCATTTGGAATTTTAGTACTATCACCATAGACTAAATAGGTGAATATTAAGTATAATACTCTTGCATAAAAAGTTTAGTACAAGAACACAATCCTATGAGTTATTCCCGCCTTTTATTCATCTTTCAATTTTGCGGTCTCACAAACCACATTACATTCATACGTTACAATTTCTGTCACATCAGTTAAAGGTTAAACTTATAAAAATTTGAAAAACAGAACGCTGAGTAAGCGGACAGTTAAAATTTCGAACTCAATTGAACAATCCAGTGGAAATTTAATAGAAACCTGATTTTGAAGATGTTCGAATTTGAATCTCGAAAACATTTTCATATAGTTTTATTTACAAGAGTTAAAAGTTATTTTTTACATTAATAAATAAAAAAATAATAATATAATAAAAAATAAAAAAGAGAGATTATTTCTAAGTATTGTGCACCCCCCCCCCCTTAATCTTACCATTTCAACAATGATGATAATGCTGTCCCATATTAATATATAAACCCCCCCTCGGATATAGTTCGGCCACTGTTGGAAATCAACCGGGGTAATATCGCCAATCCCTGGCGTTATTACCCCGGGATACTTATTGCGTAGTAAATCCTAAACTGCAAATTATCTCGAGAAGATATCTAAAATCTTCTACAACAATTTGAAAGTACATGAAATACACTACAAATTTATGTAATAAACAAAGTATTTCCGGATAAAAAATATAGTCTTCACATCAAAAACCTTATCTCGCAAATTTTAGATCAAGCATTAATTTTGGTTGCTTGTAAAAACAATAAGACCTAAAAATGAAACAAATAAACTTGAAGCCGTTATTACCCCGCCTGGCGTTTTTACCCCAGGGTACCTTATTAAAATTGATCTACATTATAATTATATTTAATGAAATACGTTAAAAAAATAAAACAAATCAATTCTATCAGGTGTAAAAATATTTCTACAAGTTGGCGGGGCATAAAAACATACGTCACTACTACAGATATTTGAATTACATAATGTCTAGTATAAGACAATGACACTACCTTAAGCAGAATACTTCTTTAACTGATATTACATTAAAGGACTTCGATTACTATCAGTAATTTCGTTACTAATTACTTAGCCAACTTTTGCCATTATTTGTTTTATCTATTTATGAAAATTAAATTGTCTGCAAGTATTCTGGCAAAATAAAAAGAAAAGAATTTGTTAAGTATTTTGCACTTTGCATTTCCTTCATTCCCGTAAATTATCATTTAAAATACATAATAATTTTTAAATACATTCTAATTCGGGCTAAGGGCCTCGGCCCGAAGCCCGAAGGCCGAACCCGAGCCCGGCCCGGCCCGCGGGCAGGGTTTGGACCGATTCCCATTAACGACATTCGGACCGGGCCGGGCTTGGGCCTTAATTTGTTTCCTGGAGTATCGGATCGGGCCTAACTTATTTTTTTCCGTACGAAGCCGAGGCTGATTTCATTCTTCCTAGTTTTCATGGACCAAAATAATCATTTCCTGTTGAATCATACCTTATGAAAATCCTTTTCACGACGTGGCCAAGTCTGTTCATAAAACAGTAGAATTTGGGTTGGTCCAAAGATTTTTGTTAAAAAAGCATATAGTTTTAAGTCGTCATTATTCTACAATTAAACATTAGAATTTATTCTTTTTAAAGAATCGTTGCTACTCTTGTTAAAATGGAGTTGACACATTAAAAAAAACATGATTATGACGGAATTTTCTTTTAACACATGAAACGTGTGACTTTCGGCATACCTAGAACCGCAGAGCGCGCCAATTTGACCCGAGATGGAAAAAGATACATAAATATGCCCAATTATTTAATTTGGTTCATTTAAAGATTATATTTTCTTATAATAATGAATATTTCTTTGTTTTTACATTATATTTTATACATAAAGTCAGAGAAAATTACCTACATTTCAGAAAATGTTATCATTCAAAATTACATCTCATTAGTCAGAATGTATTAAGCAAACATTAAACATACATTTTAAACATAAATAAACTTGGACCTCATAAACATTAATAAAAAATAGTTTATCACATTCAAATAAATTTAGATATAAAACAAAAGAATAATTTTAAAAATATAAAAATTACAAGTTACTTTGTAGTTTTACTGATTTATCTAATTCAATTTATTGCATATATTGCTTGAAAAGCATGGTTAAATATTTTGAACATTTACCAGAAACGTATGGGTGCATTCTATTTTGCACAATTACCTAAAGCAGCGGTTCCTAATCTATGGGTCGCGACCCGCTGGTGGGCCGCGGCAGTTGTTTTGGTGGGTCGCGTAACAATTGAGTTTTGTCATCAAAATATACATCTTTTATTTAAAAAGATATGGGGATTTTAACAGGAAATAATAACATCATGGGAAAATCCTTAATTTTCTTCTAGATTAATATACGAACAGAATATCCAAAAATATTTAAATCAGCTTTGAGGTCCTTGATGAAATTCAACGCTTTATGCTTATGAGAATATTCTTTTCCTACTTTGCTGTTTTTGAAGGACAAGTACTGAGGTAAACTGCGTATTAATATATGTTTCCATATTGGTAAACACCAGTACCAGAAATCTCATTGATTATAAAGTTATGTTTTCATAATAATTAAACTTATTTTTAACTATCTTTGTAATTTCTGCATTGTTTTAATTCCTATTCATCTAAACACATTGAGATTAGCGATTCTTGTTTTGTTGATCTTCCGCACGTAAATTTGCATTTTTCTTAGGATAGGATAGCCGAGCGTATACAAACCATAAAAAAATTGTTATAGTGATATACAACTTTATCTTGGGTGTTTCGCGAAATTTTTTTTAACTGAAAGGTGGGTCGTGAAAATTATTTTCACTGAAAGGTGGGTCACGTACTAAGACAGTTTGGAAACCGCTGACCTAAAGTATAATTTATTTTTTTTAATTATGATAGCAAACTCTTTTATGTTTTGTTTGTATTTTTCATCTTGTTTAGTGTTTCTTCTTGCCCAAATGACATTTTTTTGGTGGTGGTGGTGGTGGGTGGGGGGGGGGGGGGGCGAGAAGTAACAAACTGTTCTTGTACGTCCTCAACTAAATCTTGAATAAATTGACGTATACTAATGGATAATAGACTTATCAAATATATACTACATTTATAACTATTATACAGGGTGTCCCAGAACTTCGTGTACAAACTTTGAGGAGTGGTAGAGAACATCGTTTGGAGCCACAATTACATAGAAACGTAAGGGCGGTATACTTCATCTTCACTTGTTAACCCTTTCACAGACAATGGTATGCCTATGAAACTACAAAAAGTTTTAATACAAAATGAACATTTACACCAGAATTTTAATATGATTTTTCCAATTATTATGTATGTGAAATGTATTGATTTTCTTCTTTGCAAATACATTTTTCCGCGATTTCTGATGCCATTCATATTTTTCCTCATTTTAGAAATTTCTAATAGTTACTAAGATACTTTGATTTTAAAGAAGCATAATTTTAAATTTAATTTAAAATTAAATTGTTTCTTGTATTTGTTTCTGTGTAATAAAGCGGTCTATACTGTTTTCCGCACTGTGTCATAACTGTGTCTTTGTGTTTCTTTGAGCTTTTCACGGATAAAGTACTTCCATTGTTAAAATGTGGAAAAAATATGATTGACATCAAAAATTGCGGAAAAATGTATTTGCAAAGAAGAAAAGCCAAACATTTCACATACATAATAAATGTAAAAATCATACTAAAATTCTGGTGTCAATGTTCATTTTGTATTAAAAATTTTGTAGTTTCATATGCAAACCACTGTCTGTGAAAGGATTAACAAGACATTTCCGCCCATACTTTCCTATGTAAATGTGGTTCCAAACGACGTTCTCTACCACCCCTCAAAGTTTGTACACGAAGTTCTGGGACACTCTGTATTAATAACTACATTTTCGGTTATAGATTTCCATTAAACCCAAGGATTGACAGTGGCAAAATACAAAATATTATTAAATTACATTCATCGGCCTCCTATAAGAAGTAGGCTTGACATATGCAGACATTCTGTAATCTGAAAAATGACACAGCTAAACTGAATTTAAATGCGTTATAGCAAACAAGTGCATTTAGTATTTTTTAGAATTATCTAAAATTTAAACAGTTAGATGTAGACTGCTAAAAACAAAAATATTTTTACCCTTTTCTCCTTGGTAAACAGTTACGCTGATGTCTGAATGCGTTAGAAGAATAGAGCATGCATTTTCCGATTTTGACATTTTTACAAAACTTGTATTCCTCTTCTTGGGCATTTTACAGTTTCTATAATGCCAGTTTTGTATCAACACCTGCAAGCAACTAGAACCTAATACCATACTGAATTTATCTTATTTCGGTAGACATATACTGAGTAAACCTATTTACAGATTTTGAAAGAAATAAGTGCTCATATACGCTTATGTTAGGCTCTTTTCTATAGTTAGCTTTGCAATTTTCTTGTCATCTTTATTTCCAAGTGTGAATGCGCAAGATATTGCTTATTTATTTTTTAGATTTTCATGAGTTTAGAGTTAAAATTTTGTTGATTTTGTTCAAATTCTTAATTTTTCTTTTTCCTATATCTGATAAATATCGCAAACAATCATTCAAAACTGATAAATTTTCATCTATATTATAATGAAAATATAAAATAACGTCACGAGTAAAGGCATAGTTGTCATCACTTTCATTTTTATCATCACAATTTAATTTTCTTCATTTATAGACAGATATTCATCCTCAATCATGTGCATTCTCAATAATTTTCAGACAATAGTTGTTAACATTCCAAAGCTTCTTAAACAGTAATATTAAGACAACGGAAATCTTATCTATACTTTTAATAAATGCAGAATAAAAACAACTTCAAAACATTTGTTGAATTTTCCACTACAATCATCCATGCTTCACATCAAGAATATAAGATCTTGATTGAAAATTTTCAGTATCTTCTCTTTCAATTCTACATGTTAGAGGAATTAGGAGTGAAACAGATATACTTTCTCTTTACTTCCGAAAAATTTCATCTCTATTTTGTCATTTATGCGTAAAAACGTATTACGGGTCAAATTGACCCGTCTCGCGATTCTAGATATAGGTGGTTATAAGTAAGAAATTACTTATGTTATTCGCTATTAAGTACAAAAAAGTTGTTGTTTACCTTAAAATATTAAAAGTCAGAAAAAGTAACATTTTTTCAATCAATGCTTTTCGTGCGGCGGCCCCACCAGTGGCCGCGAGGTTCTCACCTCCAACTGGTAGACGGTAGATGCTGGGTTCGAAACCAATCGCGATCGTCGGCCTAACCGTTCGGAGTTTTCCGTGGTTTTCTTCGAACCTTGCGTCAATACGGGTTAGGTTCCCTTAGAAAGGGTCCCACCTAAGGGACTCCCCCCCACTCTCCCCCACGGAGGGCATCCCACCCCTTAGGGCCTATATCCCATAGCGTAGATAATTGGCCGACATAAATACAAATACAAAAAAATACAAATACTTTTCGCGCGGCGAGAAATTAAACATCGATTTGGGTCAAATTGACCCGCTTCGTGGTTCTAGTGTTAAACTGGGAAATGCAATTTTTCGGGCCGAAAATTTAACTTTCGGGCCGGGCTCGGGACTGGAAATTTCGGCCCGTGCAGATCTCTAATCTAATGGTATTAACAAACAGGATTAAATTTTTTTTCTATAAATTACTTAATTATTCATTTAAAATTAATAACTACCATACAAATAAAATTAATAAATACTTACAACATATAAAATTAATCTAACTATACATTATTACTTACGTTGTTGGGTTTTACGAAAAACTGATCAATGGTGCTTTGTTTGGTCGGGCAGTCAAACGCTTAATGTTTTTAGCAAGATATTAATATTGACTGTACGGTTCCTGTTCTACACATCTTTACTATCTGGTCCTTGAAAGTTGCGACGATAATACCTTCTCCATTATGTCTGTGTCACATATTTCACTGAGTGCTACGAGATTTTCATCAATTTCAATACATTAAAGGAAACACTTGTCAAACTAATACTTACCTTTAGAAGTAGTAGCAATTTCTTGTGACACTTCGGATTTAAATCCACAAATCAAAAAGCAATTTTCTATTGTCACACTATCCCAATACATTCTAATATAATGCATTCATCCAACATACTGACAGATTTTGTTATGGAGCTTACAAATAAGACGTAGATGAATCATATACTTCGACTTCTGCTACTCCTTCTTTGGCAAATTCGTTCCTATATCATTTAAAATCTTTGATAATTCCCAGTTCAAGTGGCTGTATAAAGAAGCGTTAGGTAAACTGGAGGTGTTAGGTAAAAGAAACACTACTATTATATCTTTCAATATTATGGATGGAGGATAAGTAGCGTAATTGTTAAGGCAATTAAGGCAACATTTTCCGCAATTATTTTTTTTCATTGTACAAAAAAATGTGAAAATTGCAGATGCCATCCATCATTTCTTATTTTTTCGGTAATCTACATGGAAATACTCCTCTCCAGATCGGTTTTTTACTAGATGTTTCCTGGACGGTCTCCATCATGTTGCAAGTCAGAAGAACAGTTACACGTTGCTTAATTCTCTTGCAACCTTTCATTGGATCCTATTTTGAACATTTGAATGTGATCTGATAAAGACCGGTAAGCCAATAATGTTTCATCAGTGTTAAAGATTTGAAAAGGATCATAGTCTTTCAAAAAATCCGGAAAATTGTTTTGTTTCCGGTAATCTGTAGCACCCAAATTCACGTCCTTCTTTTCGTCATGCAGTTTGCAGTAAACGATATTGTTTCGCTTTTTCCGTAATGACAGCAAGCTTTTAGTGGATCTGAAATTTTCACTAATCATTTGCACGAACTGTACGGCATTCTGGCAGAAAATTCCGCAAAAAATGGGAACTTTTTTCAACCTGGTATTTTTAAACCATTCTAAATTGTTACTTTGACGTCTTCTGTTTTTCCTTCTTGTTTCCGTTTTGCTGCAATTTCAGACTTAATATTGTCTCTGTTCTTAAGCAAATTGCATAAAGCTTTCATGCCGCTTCCGGTTGGCTACATTGCAGTAATAGTTCAAGAGCCGACAGCACAAAACCCTACGTTATCGAGCACAAGAAAAAAATCTTTATTTTAAGGAAGAGCAGTAATAGGGGAATCTAATGATCCAAGTCTACCGGAAGCGAAGTGGTGCATAAGCCAAAAATGAATACCACAAGTGGTTGACTCGTAGGCTTACCATTATATTTCCCTGCACACAGTTTTCCATGTTTTCATACTTTTGATTGTAGGACAAATACAATGTTAAACCTTCGAGTCAACCACAAGTGGTATTAATTTTTGGTCTATGCATCACTTCACTTCCGGAAGACATGGATCATTAAATTCCCATATTACTACTCTTCCATAAAATAAACGGTTTTTCCTTGTACTCAATAACATAAGATTTTGTGCTCTTGGACTATAAAGTATCGTAATTCTCTAAAATTTCAATCTTTTCTTTCAAGCCTAAAAACTTTCGCTTAGGCATCATACTCATAACTGGCTTTAAATAAAACAAAACTGAATCAAACTGCACTAAATTCTCTTCCAAAATTTTCAGAAAGAAAATAAGCCAAGTGATCGTGATCGCTGTAACAACAATTTTTGAAACTTACGACTGCACTTATAACCTTTAAAAAATGTTTTTTTTATGAAGATTAAACTATTATTTTACTTTTGAAGAATTTTTTTTAGTTTATTAACCGGCGATGTTGATTTTATTAAGCGGCAGTTTTAACAGAAATTTGTATTGATTTGAATTTGGTCCTCCTAGTTTGATCAGATTAAGCGGCTGATTTTATTAACCAGTGATTTTATTAAGCGATGGCTACTGTATATCTTTTATGACATTAATTGCTAATATTTTTATTAATCTAATAAAATAATTAGCAAAAGAATTATGTCCGCATAATATAAAAATTATAAAGCATATATATATACTTAAAACTATTTATTGTTTTTTTGTTTTTTGTTCTATTGTTTTTTTTTTTAATTTCTTAAAAAAGTCATTATAAAATAAGTCATCACTTCAATCATTCACTTCGTCGTCTCCTTATATATATATAACCATTAATTGTATTACAATATGTGAACCATGGAATTTAAATTTTAGCAATATTATATACATTGCTTTCTTAGAAATATAAAATTTTTAATTAATTTTACTTATCATTAAACTAAATCAAACTGAATAATAAAACTTTTAACTACATATTATTTTTGTTTATTTGTAATCCAATCATAGAAATAAACTCTATAAATGAAACCCAGATTAAGTAGAAAAAACCATTCCTTTTATTCACTTCCGCTCTCCTCATAGATGTAATTTTTTTATTTTAAATAGATTAACTTTTAATTATTTTCTTCATAGAATGAAGAATTTTTAATAAAAAAAAATATCCTTTTCATTAATTTTCTTTCATTTTATGTCTTATGTCTTTCTTTTTATGTTTTCATTTTCAATTATAAAATTCTGCATAATATATTTTTTTAACATTAAAATAAACAATACGCTTCTTTTTTTACAATTACAAATCTCTAAAAAAATCATTTTTATGCAATACACGTAATGCTTGAGAAAGGTTCATAAGGTTTCGAACTGAAATGTTTCTAAATTCGCATGTTTTTCTTTCAAACCAATTTCCCTTCGACTGTTACAAAACTGGGCTGCCTTTGATGTATTACGAAATCATTATACGGTACGGCGAACATATTCGAAAAATTAAGTTACTAGACTGTTTTTTGATCACTTTCGTGATTTATTATTGAGCCGTGCGCATTTCTTCCATTGAAATCGATTATGGATTCCGATATCTCCACTTACAGTGAAATTACAGGCTACGATCCTCACATACATCACAAATGTTCTTTTTTCTGTACTACAGGTGGAAAATCAGGATTCCCCCTGCATCCTATTTAGCTCTCTCTGGTGAATATTGTGGGGAACAACCCCCATTCGCATCCGTGAGTCTGCTCCTCAAATTTTGGTCCAAATCTCCATAAAAATAAATCATAGGACTTTAGAAGGGAGCAATCAAAAGAAAACTAGAAATACTGCAATAATCACCCGATTATGACAAATGATGGTTGAATAACGCATGCGTTATTATTCATTGCTCTGAGCTCCATGATTAGCTTTTAATGGAGGTCTAAATTGCAGAGGAGAGTCAATTGAGGCTGAAACTGGACTTGAGATTTGTTTGCTTCTATATCTTCTGATTTGGGATAAACTTTTTCACACCTTAGTCTCCGTTTAATTCGTGAGTTCGTTTTCACGAATATCGATGCCTTGACTTTGGTTTGTTTTCCACATCATTTCCTTTCGAAATCTGTAATTTATTTTTTGGAACAAAAAATGATTTACCCGCAGTACAGATTTTAATATTTTAAACTTTCAAGTATGGTACTTTATAACATTGCTTTTTCCGATTATTTTTATGTATTTGTATTAAGTAATGAAAAATATCCGCTATGGAAATCCATAAATATTTGTATAAGCTTCGTTAGCTTTTATATAAGAAGCAAAATTTAAGATCATTTTTCCAAATGTATATATCGGTATATTTCTTGAATAAAGATAGCATATACATTTACTTAGATTTCGAAATTTCTGTCTGCTAGTTAAAATAATTTGATTACATTACTTTTAATTACTTTTTACTTTTTTCTATCTTCAATAGAAGAAAATATTGTAATCGAATTTTTTTCGATTTCCGGTTTTTGACGGATTTACACATTTTAGGGGTCAGAGATTCCAAAAAACATGTTTTTGCAAAATGTCTGTCTGTCCGTGTGTCTGTCTGTGTGTCGCACAAATTCATGTAACAGAATCGGTTACATGAATTTTTGCTGTTACCATTACATGAAAAGTTCTATGAATCCCAGTTTTCTTGAAAAAATTTAGTAACTTTACAGATTTTTTTACAATGTATTACATAATATGCTAAAAGTACAGGGTGTCCAGCAAATAAGACCCCGATTTCAAAATTAAATTTCTCAAAAACAAAGATCGATAGAATTTGTTTGTTTAATAGGTAAGCTGTAAAATTTTATGCAGGAGTTTCCAACGGTGAATATTTTGAAAAAATTGCGTTCTGATTGCAAAGAATGCTTGATTTGACATTTTTCTTGTTTTAGATTGCTTGCAGAGAACGAGTTTTTCGACGTACAGTGCCATATTTTAACGATTTTTCGAACTAAATTTTTGAAATTTCGAAATTTCAGAAAATAATATTCTAAAAATTGTTGAAATATGGCGCTGTACGCCGAAAAACTCCTCTGAAAGCAATCTAAAACAAGAAAATTGTCACTTCAAGCATTCTTTGCAATCAGAACACAATCTTTTCAAAACAATCACCGTTCGACACTTCGGTATAAGATTTTTATAGCTCTTCTAATAAACAAAACGTTTACCGCATATTGCAATCGATCTCTGTTTTTGAGAAATTTAATTTTGAAATCGGTGTTTTATTTGCTGGACACCCTGTAAGTTTCATTAAACGATTATAACAGTTGAAAATTTCCATTTGGTAATTTCCTTGAATAAACGGAAATACATTTAAAATCTTAATTCAGCCCTGTATACAGTTCAAATAATTTATGCACACCAATCAATATTTAAAAAAAATCTTTTTCAGATTAAAAACATGCAACAAATCTGAAAGCGAATTTTTAGCAGTTATTGTTCATTGGCTTCAATAGTTTAATTTACTCTGTAGTAAAATTATTTTGTGTGTTACTGTGAATAAAAAATATATTTCATGCACATTTTATTCTACACTGAGCTCCCGGCAATTGTACATATAAATTTCAGCCTATTTAAAATAGTGTGACATTATTAACGCACACTGCAAACGCTTTTTTCTTCATGACCATAATGTAATGGAATAATTTTGAGTGCCCCTGTAAGTAAACTGTGAACTCTACACACTTCATTCTACGTACCAAACATGCATAGCAAGCCTCAACAACATAAACATTTAACGTAAACTTTTGAAGGATAATTATTAATTTGATCATTTTTACATGAGCACATACCGACAGACATATCGAATTTATAAACACTTTCCAACTTTATTCGAAACTGCTTAAAAAATGATATACAGAAGATATTGAAAATAAAAAAGATAATAATTTAGAAGAAAATGTTTCATATTTATTTTTTAAGTGTTAAATTATGCTTGCATTATAAGATTTTTTTTTAAATTAACGATATAAATTTCCAGATACTGTAACTTATATAATTTACAGATATTTAAAAATGATTTTTAATTTAATTTATTTTCATGTGGGAACTTAAAAAAGAGTGACTTACTCGAGAAAGATAAGTAATACCTAGGACTTGTGGTTCCTTTATTATTCGCTTTTTCTTCTGGGAAATCATATTAGTATTTTTGTGAAATACCGTTGATGAGCACAAGACAGTTCAGACTAACGACGACATTTAAGAGACATATTTTCAATTTTCTTTGATTACTCTTCATTTATTACAATTTACAATAGATCAATTCATTAAACTCATGTCCATAAAAAATATATATATGTCTGACGCGACATTTCTTTCTTCAATAGAGAACATTCAAATGATTGGAACTTACGAGTGATAAATCATTTGTGTTAATTGCATTTCACAAGTAAAAAAAAATGCACTTATCCATCATATGCAACACAATTGAATAAAGAAGTAATTTGATATTAATTTAAAATCAAAGACATTTCTGCCACTTTTACGAAATAAATGGCATATTCAAAATTTCTAAAATAATGTAAAATCTTACATAAGTAAACTCCTTCTTTCGTTCAACATTTTGCTTGTATCTTGTGAAAGTAAACTTGATACTACAACAAGAATAACTGCTCTTCTACGTGTTATGGTCATCACTCTGGCCGTCTTGGCATGTAGTCAAGGTAAGATATTTAAGCAGTTACTCGTAGTATAGTAGGGTGATGTTTTTGTCCCATGATAATGGACTATAATTTGCTATAACGCAGATTTTCTTTAAAAGTTTTTTTTGTCATAAATGTAATTTTTTAGATATTTCATGTCCCAGCCGTCAAAATCATGATGGTTTATAGAAATACCTCTGTTTTATTGCTTATAAATTTTAAAATGTTTTTATACCGATAGCAGTAGTGATTGTAACACCACCTTCTAGCTGAATAGTTTAACATTTTGCTGCTGAATAGCTACCATTACAACCAGACCACTTTGTGTATAATTCTAAAGAATATTTATGGGTTACGAATCATAAGAAAACTTACTTGGGTATTAAACTGATAATCAGGTAGTTATAACTTGACATACACTGTAAAAAAAAAAAAAAAAAAGGTGGGGATTTAAGCTAGTTAGAGGAAAATTATACAAATAAATAAGTGTTAGATATTGAAAAGTGTTCGCTGAATAGAGGGATCTGCTATTCAGATATACCCATTATGGAGGATTTGCTGCACTTTGTAAAATAGAATGTATAGTAAATACTATAGGAATTTTATTCCAAACTGCAATGATAATGAACGTAAGTTATATATATATATTTTTCATTTTAAATTCCTAAACAATATTTAAATGCTATCCAAATCAGAAAATGCAACTGAAACGGCTATATTAAAAAATGAGTCATATATTGAATCATAAAAGGTTTTTAATTAATGAAGAAAACTTCTGTGTAAAGTCAGAGAATGAAAGACTAATTTTTTATTAGTTATAATCATTTAATTTATTAAGCTATTTATAATTTTAAATTATTTATTGGTTTTCAAAAAAGGTTTTTTAAGTACGAAATTTGTCTTTTTGCTTGTATTATATGATCTGTGTTACTTCTAGTTAGAAAGAGAATTTTTTTTAACCATTTGGAAAATGGTTGTTTCTGTCGGATGAGAATAGAGTTATCTGAAATATATCTGAATGCTTGTCATATCCGGATTTCATTCGTTTTCACATTGGTCCATTTTTAATCTCCAGAAATGAAATATGTCTGTTGCCACAATGACGAAAAAAGTATTAAAAACTATAAAAAAAAATTAATAACTCAAAAACAAATTGAGATAGAACTTTTAAACAAATTCCATTTTAAAGTACATTATTTTTCTCTATTCGACGGTGTTAAACTGGAAAATGTGCAATGTTTAGAAGTTAAAAAATTTTCAGCACCGAACATTGTAAAACAGAAGTTTCACTTAAAATTTGTTTATGCTTGGTCGAGGTATATTGATGTTTAACCCATGGCGTATGTAATATACGGCTCTGTTAATACGTAAGCCGTGTTTTGATCATCATAAAAAATATGTTTATTGTTATTATTTTTCTTTAATGTAGAATTTATTTGTAAGTCTTTAAAGGTTAAGTCTGAAAATATCATTATCCAAAAGGTCGTTGTAATTTGTTAAAATGTTTTTTTTCCTTTTTAAGGACAAGCATCGCCTGAGGTGATTACAGCTACAGAGACTGGTGTCGGCAGTGGTGGTGAACCTAATCATGGCAATGATGGTAAGGTGGAATAAAAATAAATATAACGTGTATATATTTTCGAAAGAGATATGAATTTTAATCTACAAAGGTTTAACATAGATCAATGTTTAGAAGTCTAAAATTTTCAGCACCGAAAATTGTAAAACGGAAATTTCACTTAAAAGTTGTTTATGCGTGGTCCAGGCATATTAATGTTTAATCCATGGCGTACGTAATATACGACTATGTTAATACATAAGCCAAGTTTTGATCATCATAAAATTATGTTTATCATTATTATTTTTTTTAATGTCGAATTTATTTATGTCTAAAATTTAAGTTTTTGAGACTATCATTTTCGAAATGGGCATTGTAATTTGTTAAATTGCTTTTTTTAAAGGACAAATATCGCCGGAGAAGTCTGCAAGTAATCCATTGCCTAAGGAGCCTGCAAGTATTACATCGTCTGAGGAGCCTGCAAGTAGTACATTGCCTGAGGAGCCTGCAACTACAGAGACTGGTGTCGGCAGTCATGGTGAACCTAATCATGGCAATGATGGTAAGATGGAATAAATGTAAATATAATGTTCATATATTTTCGAAAAATTTTAATCTACAAAGGTTTAACATAAAACAATGTTTAGAAGATTAAAAATTTTCAGCACCGAAAATTGTAAAACTAAAAATTCACTTAAAATATGTTTATGCTTGGTCTAGGAATGTTAATGTCTAATCTATGGCGTACATAATATACAACTATGTTAATACATGGGCCGAGTTTTTATCATCATAAAATTTAGGTTTATTATTATTATTTTTTTAATGTAGAGTTTATTTATAAGTCTAAAGTTTTAGTCTTTGAAAATATCAATTTCCAAACGGGCGTTGTAATTTGTAAATTTTTTTTTTTTTTTTAAGGACAAACATCACCTGAGGAGCCTGCAACTACAAACTCTGATGTCGGCAGTCATGGAGAATCTAATCGTGGCAATGATGGTAAGTTGGAATAAATGTAAATATAATGTTCATGTATTTTCGAAAAAGATATGAATTTTAATCTACAAAGGTTTAACATAAATCAATTTCTGCAAGCTTCAAATATATGAATTCAAAATAAAAGTTTGTTTCATCAAGTAGTTTTTAACTTATGCTTAAAAATAGACACGCATTGCAACTTTATTTCAGTGATTAAAAATGAGTTTAACACTAGAAGTTCAAAAATTAAGGTTGTAATAAACTATATCCCAAATTATTATCGCAAATTTTAAACTTATGATAGTATGAAATTAACATTTTTGTGCTTTCAAGCTGTCGAAAATATTTCTAAAATGTATGCCTAATTTAATATTTTGTATGTTAAAATTTTACGAGCTGTGAATATCGTTTTACAATTTCAGATTAAATTGAGAAACTGTTTAATCACGCTTATGGGAGCTCCGTTTGGCAGAATACCAAGAGAATTCTATTTACACTGTAGGCAAAATAAGGTCTGCGATCAATATATCCTCTTTTTATCCAAGGAAAAGGGTGTTCAATATTGTTTTCTATTTTCAGTTCTGAGTAAAATTTCTATTTTTATTTAAATAAATCGTACACCTTTTGTTAGTTTTCGTATTACGCCTTTCCGAAGTACGTATATGTATATTTTCTACATTTTTGTGAGTTTTAATACAAAGCATGTTTATTTAATAGAAGTTTAGTTTAAATAGATTTTAACAAATCGTAAATCATCTATTGCAATAAAAGTATACAGTCGTTTAGATTTACGTCAAATTTAGTTTAAGTAGATTTTAATAAATCGAAAATCATCTTTGCCATAAGACTATATAATTATTTACATTCGAGTTAAATTACTCGCCAAATTTGGCGATGTTTAGCGAAATACTGCCAAATTTGACACCATAAGTGAAGCTAACTTGGTTATAGCTGATTAATTTGGAGAAATTTGTATTGAAATTAAGTACTGATAATTCTTCTGTAATAGGGTTATTCACATTTTAGCTTCGTGTTTTCTTGTAATATTTGTTAAAATCTTAAAACCAAGAAACAGTAATGCTACTTTTTCCAACAGGAATTTTTTATGTTGTAATCTACATATTTACATTTTCAAGTGCACATCTTGACAAAAATGCTTATCTCATTCATTTCAGAATTTTCACTTGCATTTCAGCTGCAACACATTCACTTATGGTAAATTAAAATGAAAGAGTTACCTACTGTACTTAGAACCGCTTCCAAATGCGCGTTAAATTTGCACATTACACAACGCTCACAAAATTAGGAAGTTGTCTTCGAACTCGATTACGGAAGTTTCCCAATACATACGTCTGAATACAAATATACATGCTTAAGAATACACAATTGTAACTAATACATACAAACATTATATTTTTCTCGATACCTTTGCCATACTTCTAATACCCAAAATCGTATTCTCCGTATTCGATTTCTTTTTATTTCTCTTAATTTCATATTCAAAATAAATTGCATCGAATTGGAAGTTTGCGGAGAAAGGAAGTTCGCGCAAAAAAGGAAAAAGAATGGTTGCTACGTGCATAGGAAGTAAAACTTCGAAAAGTCAACTTGACACAGGTGTCCTACACGCAACACACTGGCTCAATTTTTTTCTGATGCCAATTTGGCAAAAATAGGTTTTAAAATACAAAGATACTTATATATTTTTTAATTATTTTCTAGTATTTCAAAGAGGAAATAGTAATAGACTGTAAAACTTTTGTGGAAACGTCACTCCATACAATTGGTGTAAAAATGGTGGCAAATGCTGCCTCCAATTTCATGGAGTAATTGTTTTCACATATGCAATGGTGTAATTTAAACATATATTACTGGTGTAACATGACAATGTTACACCGGTTTTAACGGTTAAAATATTCCATAAAATTGGAGGCAGCAATGCTGCCACCAATTTTACGGAGTAACGTTACCACAAATGTTTCTCAGTGTAAATAGAAAAAGTTTAATTAATAACTACAGAACAAAGCAATTTATTTTCATTTTTAAGGAAATTGTTTCAAAAAGAATTCATACACTGGTTGGTACTTATCTTCTTACAACAAATATTATTTTAAATTTAAAGTTACCAAGCTGCTAAATTCATCAACTTCGACCGTTCAAAGTATTAAAAAATTAAACTGTATTCGTATACCTAATGAACATCAGTAATTATGATGAAATTATTCACTGAGGATCTTATGAATGAAATTACCGATTGAAAAACTCGCTAAAAGGTTTTCCCTTTGCGTCAATTACAGAATTATTGCTAGCATGAAATCAAACCTAACGTCATTTTCACCATCTTATACATTACATATGCATATCTCTCATATTGACGTTCACCATTCTAAAAATATCGCAATGCGCAATAGTTTATTAATAGTAAATATATTTCTAAATTTGAAATCAAGTTTATCAATTACGACTATACGCGTGAACATTCCCATCCTTGATTTAAAATGTTAATCTCTGAACTGACGAGTGGAATTTCTGAAATTTGTGTCTTTTAGAGGCATTCGTAATAAATCATTTAGTTTCATCAAAGAAATTTATCATTTTAATTTAAATAGACCATTTTAAATTCTGAAATGTTTCACTAATTCAATATCAGCGAAACGAAAAATTTTAACAGTTTTTGGTGCATGTTTATTAAAACGTGAGGTCATTTTATGGGGTTTTTTTTTAATCTTGCTTTAAATTTTTATGAGAAAATGGCATCAATAAAGAAAAACAAAATTTTTTGCATTCTTTTTAACAATTGAAGATTCAAACACACAATCTTATCTCAATGGGAAAAATAAAAACCAAGATTTTAAGATATTAAAAATGACCGAATATTTTTGATTTTCTATACCTGCCGATATTTTAGGCCTACGACGTTCAGTTCATTTTTTGCGTGAATTCCACAAATATTCTGGATGCTATCATGTTTATAAAAGTGTTATTTTTCCAGGGAAGCCTGGGCTGTGCTCCGACAATTAGCAGAGAAAAATCACTCTAGATTGTTCTTAAATTTAAAAATGACACTCCTAATAACTTCACGTATTTAAAGAATGGTTGTTTTTAAGTGAAAAAAAATTACATTTATATATTAATGAATGCATATTTTTTCATTTTTATATGAAAGTATAAAAACTGATATTATCTTCTTTTGTCTCCGGGTTTCCATTTGGGGACCTCTGTTTTTTTTCATTATAAAAATTTAAATGTCAGGTTTTTTTTCTTTACATTTTTGCACCTCTACTTAAAACCTGAATCCTTTTTTTGCGTTCAAAGCAAACGAATAAATAAATGGCACAATCGAAGTTGATTCTCTAAAAAATAAATGTCATTTTCATTTGAGTTTGAAAAATGATTTATAGAGTATGTAACCAAGAAAGTGAGAAATTTTTTGTGTATTTAACTTAAACCTTTTTCAATAAAAAAAAAAAAGAATTTGTAGATTAAACGCTTGTTTAAAGCCCTTAAATGTGTGATTGAGTTGCTTTAGGTTAATGGTTACTAAAGTGATTGTTTTAAGGGGTTTGTAGTTTTAGATCTATGTGTTTGAACCTAAATTACTAGGTGTCTAAAAGATCAATTTTAGAAAAGTAATTATAATTTTTTGTCATTTACGGTGCCATTATGTTTGAGAAAAACCAATGAATAAGCATTTGTATTATTATTTTATCTGCAGAACTAGACAAGTTAAAGGTGTAATTGCAGGATATGTATATTTAACTCTATTAAGGTAGGTGCCTACCTTCGATGGCCTTGAAAAATATGACATTTTTATCAAACACGTGTGTTTTAGCTGAAACAGGGAATAAAACTATGAGTTCATATAAATGTTTAATGAAATTCTAATTAAATCTTCAAATTTAGAAAATATTTAGTCAGATTTTAGTAAAGAATTGCATTTATGTCAAACCTTATGTAACAAAAATTATTCGATATATTTCACACTTTTTTTTCAACAAAATATTAGAAAACTACTTATCCGTGTTATGAAGCAAAAGATTTGCAATATAACTTAAATTTACTAACATATATCAAATTTTTTATACGAAGCATGATTTTTTTCCTTTTAAATTGTGTATTTTTCAATAAAAATAGCTTTTAAACCAATATATACAAACTTACAAGCTATATTTCCCTTTATAACATACCAATAGATGAGTAGAACCTTTTTATAAAAGTTTATTATGATGTATTAAAAACTTTTTTAAGAAATGATATTTCTCATAAACGCACTCAATGAAAAACGCAAATTGAAATTTTGATATACAACAAAAAATTATATAAAAAGTTTAAAACTTTTAAATTAATCATAGTTGTATGTGTTTGTATATTTTTGTGTACGTTATATTATATATTAGAGTATTAAAATGTATTAATTACCTTCCTGCGGCTCATTACGATCACTTCCGGTTTATATTTAGCAAAAACAGTGATTTGAGGATAGGTACAAAAACATACAGGGTGGTTAATAATTAACGTGATGTGCTCAGAGCCCTCTAGCGAGTAAAGTTTTGGGCGAAACATTACCAAATTTGATCAGCATACATAATAGACCATAAAATTTTGAATTCTTAAAAAAAAAAAAAAAAAAAAAAAAAAAATCGCCACTAGGGATAATATTAGCTAAAATGCGACTAAAATGCATTAATTTGCATAAAATCAGTTCTGCGTAGCGATCATGAGTATAAAAGGAAAGGCTGGGAGAGTTCTCAGACCAAGTGCTTTGTGATGGCTCTCACCTTACGGGATCATACTTTGCTAGTCAAAAAAAGAAAAAAAAGGCCACTAGGGGCACTTTTTGCGCACCAAAAGTGTATTAGTGTAAATGTTGAATGATTAAATGATAAAAACTACAGAACAGATCAATTTTATACTGCTGAGATACTGCCCGAGCGCTGATGGTACCTGCACATTTTTCATTTCTTGTTCGACAATAGCAGTTACAACTTTGTCAACTTGTTATTGACTAGTCACTTTGCGTCCTTGGCCTTGTTGCCGCATAGTTTCAAATCGATAAATCAACTTTTATAATTTTGTTATGCTCATCGATTCTTTTGGCAAATTCTCTAATCGGTGAAATTCAGGAAGAGCAGCATTGCAATTCTCGTTCTGCTGATAACACAGCTTGACTAGCAAAGTCTGGTGAGAATTGATAATGATGAGAACTCTCCCAGCCTTTCCTTTTATACTCATGATTGCTATACAGAACTGATTTTATGCAAATTAATGCACTTTAGTCGGTAAACAACGCTAAAATTGCCCCTGGTGGCGATTTTTTATTTTTTTTATTTTTAAATTTTTTTTTTTTTAAGAATTCGAAATCCCATGGTCTACTATGTATGCTGATCAAATTTGGTTATGTTTCGACCAAAACTTTACTCGCTAGAGGACTCTGAACACCTCACGTTAATTACTAACCACCCTGTAGATTAATTTTCTTTCATTTCAAGTTCGAGTTCACGATTTTTATTTCTTTCTCAGATTCAGGCAGGGCCGTAGCTAAGAGGGTGCTATGGGCGGCTCAGCTCCCCCCCTAAAACATTTTGAGCCTCCCCTGGAAAATATTTCAAGGTCACTAAATTAATTTATGTTCCAAAAATCCAAATGAAATTCTGATCAAAAATCTAATTTAGTTTTGAAGCCCTTTCACAGTTTTGAAGAAATTAATAACTAAAATAAATGTTTTAACACTCGTTCTCCTATTTGTACAAGTACATATGAAGATAAAATGTTTTAATATTGCACTGGTTATACATTCGAATTTTTCATCATCTTTTTCTGTTCTTAGCATAAAATGATGTTATTACAACAGTTTAATAAGAAACATAGTACCTACAGTGTGACTATGCACTAATTTATCTTTCTGCGTCAGAGAGAGAGAGAGAAAAAATATAAGCACCCCCCCCCTATTATTCATTTCTAGCTGCGGCCCTGGATTCAGTTTGACTTTAAGCAGATTTTCGGGTTCCTGTCCATCCAGTATTTTAAACCAGAATAAAGGTCTCCACGAAAATTGTGGTCCTGTTCTGTTTGATTCTATTTTTCCAAAAGAAAGTCCTAAATATTAAAAAAAAAACACATAATTGAATTTTAAAGCGTGTATATTATTATCAGTTCAATTCCTCCCATTTGATATTCAATCTTTAAGAATTTATGTTTTCCTTTTTTTTTTTTTCAGATGACATGTCTCGACATGTCTGACGAGAAACAGGCACTGAATGGAAATTCTTTCAATTTTCCTAAAACCCATTAATTTATTTGTTGACAGATGGCATGTTTCAACTTTAATTGTTCACTATCTTATGAAGAATAATATAATTTCTTATGTAACGAAATTTTATAATCTTCTGTAATAATCATACATGGTGTTTTTTTTTTCGTCTAAAATAAACTAATTATAGAACATTACTGTGTCTCTTCAATGTTTATCTGTTTAAATGCACTCTAACATGCAATTACATACAAATACATATAATGGTTATCCTAGAAGAAAAAAGCTTTTTGAGCATAAAATTTTTTATGGATACTTTTAACTCAAACAAACTTATACGAATATCCATATTTCAAAGTTAATTTTTATAAATTTTTTGTAGGTAGCCGTATACCTTTTTTGTCATTTGGTGCTAAACTTTTTTACCAAGGATTAAAAGAATAATTTTTTTTAATTATTGGAATTGGGAAGGCAACAACAGTGGAGGATATTAATATACAGTAAGTTATTTGATTTGAAATTTGAGGTAAATGTCTTTATAAAGCTTTGCATACACGAATTTGAGACATATTTCAATTAATCAAATTTCCATTTTTTAATTAAGAACGAAGGATACATAAAGTGCATGACCATTTCTCGTTTCCGTAAAATTATTTCAAATTTTAAGGAAAAACTTACTTTATTAGATGAGAAATGCTTCTATACTTCGGGAATTCCTGCATGTAATTTTATTGTAGCCTCTTTGGTGCAAGGTAGGGGTTTTTCGAGTTAAAATCATTATCAGACCTATAAAAATAACCCTAGATATCGCACATGTACAGGGTGGTCATAAAAAAACTTTGCCGATATACGGAGCTCTAGCGGCCAGTCCGCTCAACCGATCAAAATGAAATTTCAGATATAGCTATTCAGAGATATGAGCTCGAGATTCTGTGAACGACAACAAAATGGCGCTCACGGTTACGGTTATAGTTACAGAAACTCGAAAATTTCCAATGGTAACACCCATTTTTTTTCATCGCAAAATGCTCAGCGCATGCGAAAACCATAAAGAGCGTTGGAACCGTACGTGTATCGCAAGAAACGGACATGTTATGCACGCACAAAAAATCGTTCTTCGAATCCCCCCCCCCCCATAAAAAAACTCGATTGGGGTGCAAGGAGGAAATTTGCATATGACACAGAGTCAGTACAATAATCTATGATTACAATACAGATCGGAGAAACCAAAACTTTTATTTTGATTACACATTTTCCACATGGGTGTCATCACAGGCAATTAATGGTGATGGCACCCCTGTGGAAAATGTGTAATCAGAATAAAAGTTTGAATTTATCCGATCTGTATTGTAATCAGAGATCAGTGTACTGACTGTGTGTCATATGCAAATTTCCTCCTTGCGCCCCAATCGAGTTTTTTCTATGGGGGGGGGGAGGGGAGGATTCGCAGAACAGTTTTTTGTGCATAACATGTCCGTTTCTTGCGATACACGTACGGTACCAACGCTCTTTAGGGTTTTCGCATGCGCTGAGCATTTTGCGATGAAAAAAATGGGTGTTGCCATTGGAAATTTTCGAGTTTCTGTAACTATAACCGTAACCGTGAGCGCCATTTTGTTGCCGTTGACAGAATCTCGAGCTCAACGAATAGCTATATCTGAAATTCACCTCGATCGGTTGAGCGGACTGGCCGCTAGAGCTCCATATATCGGCAAAGTTTTTTTATAACCACCCTGTAAATCATTCGCTAATACTAACTTTTATAAATCAAAAACAACGTCAGTATTAATAATTCTACCTGATTCGGAATATATCAATTGGATTGAATCAAGTTCCATTCCTTCAACTTGACTTCCATTTCATGGCAACATAGTTTTGCAAGATAAATTTATTCATAAAACTAGCTAACCTACCCGGCATTGCCTGGGGCCAGTTATAATATCCCTAAGCACATCTTAAGTTGGTATGATTTTATATATTTTTTTAATCTTTAAAACAAATCTAGTTTCGGGAAGGGAAAAAAATTGAAACATACTTGAACATGTATTTTATCGAATTTATAAATTCTCCGTTATGGGGGTTTAATGAATGGTCACAAGTTGTAGGTCATTCCACCGTATCTCAGAAACAATTTTAGCTCGCAGTGAAAAGTTCACGAAAACAAATCTATTAAAAAATAGAATTAAACATATACTTCAGCCATTATAGAAATTCCTTTCTCCTAAGTGTATTAAAGAGGTAGTCGAAAACTATAACACATTTCGTGATATCACAGCAGCAGTTTTTGGTAAAAGCGGGAAATCCCAAATAATAAACTTATTAAAAAAAAAAAAAAAAAAAAAAAAAAAACATAGTTAAACGCAGCACTTCAGTGATTTTATAATTTGGCCACATCGACTTTGAGCTGAATAATATAAGATTATAAGAATAAAACATTTGTGGATATTTGATAAGGTGTCGATTAAAAGTTGTATTTTAATTTCTTTTTTGCAGATATGTTTCGTTTTATTGAAGATTATTTTAGCAAAACCGACCGGCATTGCGGAAGAAGACTGTTAATGATTTTATAAAATTGCCATCATAAATTCTGCCTTTTAAATTCTGCTATAAAGAAAAAAAACTGTCAGTTAACCCGGGAATGCTCGCACATATCTAGGATATATACGATTTATAATTTGGCACCAATAAATTCAAGCAGAAATCGTCATCTTAATTAATCCTTGGCATTGCTCATAAATTTTGCGATAAAATCATTTGAAAATTACTTAAAAAAATTAACGGTGAATAATGTAATAATCGTACTCACCCTGGGTATGTCATACCCTGCGCGTGTAATTCCGGGTTAAAATTACATAAGCTAATAAGTGTAGATTTTTTAACTTTTTTCTTATCTTTCTTCAATAGAAGAAAGTATTGTAATCAAAAGTTTTTCCGTCTTCAGGTTTTCGGAGAATTTACACGTTTTAGAGTTCAGATAAATATATATTAAAAAAAAAATGTTTATACACGTGTCTCGCTTGTATATCCGTATATCGCCATTATACAAACGAAAACTGTATAAAGTTATGCGTAAAACTGAACCTGATTTTTTTTTTTTTGTTTATTTTGTATGTACGGCTTTTGTATAATTTTTTCAATTTTACGTAGTTCTATTGTGCATCGACGGCTCGTGCCACGATGTCAATTCATGCTCTGCTAACCCGTTATACATGATGACAACAGAATGCAGGAAAACTATTGATTTTAATAAATATCATGATGTAGATTAACTTGTTTTCACTCCAATTAATTGACGGAAACAGAAATTTAAAGGAAATTTAAAGTTAGTATAGTATTGTATATTCAAAATATTAGAATAATTACCTTTCTTTAGAAATTGAAAATATCGTTTGGTAATTTAATGTCTTTTAATGAAAATATGCAAACGATATTTTTATTAAGAACTTATTGGTGATTAAACTTACTTGTTATCTTAAATTTAATATCATTTTTGAAAAGATTAATTGCAAAAAAAAATTATTTTGAAAAGTCAAAATATTAGAATATTTATTCAAGTGGTTCAAAATATTAGAATATTTCACATTAATTCTCCTTTAATTATTACCAATTCTCAACTGGTGGCATCATTGATTAAATTCAGACTATTTTATTTAAAATCAGTATTCTTTTTTGCAGTTTGTTTCTTTTTCGTCTTAAAATGGGCCGTGTGAGTGATATTCCTGAATCTACTAAACTTCGTATGGTTGATTTGTATCGGCACGGTAAAAATCAATGTTTTATAGCGAATAATTTACATTGTTCGCAATCGAGCGTTAGTAAAATACTAACACAATATTATAAAATTGGAAAATTTCAAAATAATCGCCGAAATGGTGGCCGAAAACCAAAAACATCTGCTAGAGATGACAGGAAACTGAAGCGTATAGTTAAGAAAAACCGTTTTAAAAGTGTGCGATTCTTGCACCGAAAATGGAAAGAAGAAGGAGTTGAAGTTCCTACATCGACAACATTAAGACGTCTCCATAAATTTAAATTTGAATCTCGTGTACCGAAAACAAAACGTCTCATGACTGCAAGACAAAAGCGTATAAGATTGAATTGGTGTAAACCAAGACGTTTATGGAGCAATGAAGTTTGGAAAAATATATTATTTAGTGATGAAAGTATGTTTTGTGTTTCATATGGTAATCAAGGTATTCGAGTTTGGAGAATGAAGCAAGAAGCATTTGATAAAGAATGCCTTAAACGTTCCGTAAAATTTGCTGCTAGTGTCATGGTTTGGGGTTGTATGAGTGCAGAAGGACCTGGAAAGTTATGCATCGTCTACGAAAAGGTTAACTCTCTGATATATCAAGAAATTTTAGAATATTACATGATTCCATCATCAGAAGATTTATTTGAAGATGATTTCATCTTTCAACAAGATTTGGCGTCCCCGCATACCTCGGTGTCAACTAAGAATTGGTTCCGCCAACGCAACATTAAGGTACTTCCTTGGCCACCAAATTCACCAGATCTTAATCCCATCGGAAACTTATGGTGTATAATCAAGAAAAAACTTCAAGAAAATCCTCCTTCAAGTAAAACTGAGTTAGTGGCACGTATAAAGTCTATTTGGGCTAATATTGATAGAAATGTTTGTAAACACCTTGTATATAGTATGCAAGATCGATTGTACGCTGTTATGAAAGCTAAAGGGGATGCTACAAAATATTAACTACCATTTACTTCATATTCATAAGGTAATATTGTTGCGTAAAATAAAATATTCTAATATTTTGAACCAATCTAAATTTTATTCTAATATTCTGGTGTGTTTAAGGAAGCTGTATACTTAATTTATTGTGCTGTATTTTATATTTTATAAATGTTAAAATCTTATCTAAACATTCCAGATTTAATTTATAAGAAATTTAATTGCATTTACTTAGTATAAAAAATAAATAAATGACAAATAATTTTTTCTTCTTACTTTTTCTAAATTATTCTAATATTTTGAATATGAGCTGTACTTTTGAAGAGCTAATATTTGTAGTTAATTTTGAAATATTACGATGTATGGGACAGAAAAAATTTCTGGGGTTGATACATCCAACTAGTTTGTGTTTCTGTTTAAAAAAAAGAAAAGAAAGAAAGAAAGAAAAAATAGCGCAGCGACATACAGAAAGTATCATTTGAATAATCTTTATGAATTTTCTCTAAAGCAAAGAAATTAAAGAAAATTGAATTGTTGAATATCCATGCGTTTAATTTAATTTGAAATGTAGTTCTATTTAATAAGTGTTATTGTAATATTTTCAGAAGTGTGTGAAATACTATCTTTAGAAATTTAACAAAAATGAATTACTTGTAATGAATTCTATAATATATGAATACATTATAGTATGATCAATTAAGTCAAAATAAAATACATATATTTCACTCCACCAGTCAGTGACTAGCTAAAATTCATTTAATGCGTTCAAATAAGTATTTAAAATTCAATAAAATATTGTAGAGTATAATATGAATGCATGTTTTGGGAACTTTAGAGTATATATATATATTACATACACTACCTGGCCATCGATTATCGTCCACTTAAGATTTTAGACATTTTGTTAAATATCTAAAAAATACATGAGGAATTATCCTGAAACTCCCAGTGTATAAACATAGTAGAACCGGGCATATATTTCCGTGAAGATTTTTTCCCGAAACTTTATAGGGAACCGTCAACAAATTAAAAAAGAATGAATATCTTTTGGATAATCCTGTCAAAACTAATGTAGCAAAAGTGCTCAAACTGTAGATTTTGATTAAGTGGCTTATTGTAATAAACTGCGTTAATTTTTATGGCGATGGCATGTATACTCGTAGAGAAATTAAGGTTTTTTTTATAAAAACAGTGCCAATTTTTCCCAAGATTTTTGCTTATAATTTGCAGAGCTCTTAATATAATATAATATCCTTTTCTGAAAATTTGGCAAACAATATTGTACATAATTCCCTGTAATCAGAATTAAAAATTAATAAAACTTGTATGAAAAATGAGTAGGTTTACTAAATAATTTTTCACTGCGCATGCGTCAACGATATCAAAATTTCATTTGTATATTATGTTAGCTAAATGTATAGAGCAACTTTTGTGAAAGTCTCAAAAAAATAGCTTGAAAATTCTGAAAATAATCGTCAATAGAATGGGTTGAAAATCCGTTGTTCCCAAAATGAAGCAAAAAAATGAGAGATTTTATCCAAATGTGGTAGTACGTCTCATATTGTGTATTCTATACTGACACTAATCAATGTGTATATGGATACAACCCCTCTTGTTTTTGCTTCATTTTGGGAATAACGGATTTTCAATTTATTCTATTAACGGTTATTTTCAGAATTTTCAAGCTATGATTTTGCGACTTTCATAAAAGTTGCTCTATACATTTAGCTAACATAATATACAAATGAAATTTTGATATCGTTGACGCATGCGCAGTGAAAAGTTATTTAGTAAACCTACTCATTTTTCATGCAATTTTTATCATTTTTTAATTCTGACTACAGGGTATTATGTGCAATGTTGTTTGTCACTTTTTCAGAAAAGAATATTATTTTACATTAAGAACTCTGCAAATTATAAGCAAAAATCTTGGAAAAATTTGGGACTGTTTTTATAAAAACCTTAATTTCTCTAAGAGTATACATGCTATCGACATAAAAATGAACACGGTTTATTACAATAAACCACTTAATCACAATCTACAGTTTGAGCGCTTTTGCTACATCAGTTTTGACAGGTTTATCCAAAAGATATTCATTATATTTTAATTTGTTTACGGTCCCCTATAAAGTTTCGGGAAAAAATCTTCACGGAAATATATGACCTGTACTATTATGCTTACACACTGAGAGTTTCAGGATAATTCCTCGTGTATTTTTTTAGATATTTAACAAAATGTTTAAAATCGCAAGTGGACGATCATCATTGGCCAGGTAGTGTATTAAACAATTATTTTTTGATAAGGATTATAAAAGTATAGGAATACACGCACAAAAATGTATACGCATAGCTACATTAGGTGGAAATATATTTAGAATACATAGATAAAAAAAAATCCCTGTCGTCTTGGCCTGTAGGCGGAGGTAGATATCGAAGTTAAGTGTTCATTTTAACAGCAAAAAATAAACTATGATTGGTATAAATAAAGTTTAACAACTTTTTTTGGCCGCTTTTAAAGAATTATTAATTTCATTTTGGAGTCATACATAAATGATGTCACGCATGAAATGGGGGGGGGTCCTCAAATTGTGTCAGTTTGTGACAAGGGGGTGGGAAGGGGTAAGAAGAAATGTGACATCACACATTTTGGTTAAAATAAAAGCATTTAAATTCAGTAGATTAAATTTTGAAATTACTTTGAAATTAAAATATTTTGTGTTTTTGAAGAAAAAATAAAATTTAAAGTGTAGTAATGTTAAGTTCCATATCAAATTCCAAAATACTACTACTTTTAATTGCTCTTTCATATAAAATTTTATTATTATTGTATATTAGTTACGTTTTTTGTTTTAAACTTTAATCTTATTTCATACAAAATAAGTACACGAATAATTTTTATTGTTATGCTCAAAAATGTCATTAAAACTTATAGTTAAAGTTTAAAAATAAAATTGAAATATGATTTATAACGCACTGCTTTGTTTGTGTACAACAAGTATATCTATATATAATATAGCGTGACATGTGACAAGAGGTGGGAGGGGGTTTGGTAAAGTGTGACACTTTGTAAAAAAGGGGGGAAGGGGGTAAAAAAAATATTGAAAAAAAAGTGTGACATGATTTATGGGTGGCCCCTTTGCTGTAAGAGTTCGTTTTATCAGAATCATCTTAAGTGAAATCCGGCTCAAATACCCATTTGACATATATATTCTGATTGAAATATATTCTGATTTTATATTTAAAAAAATCGACCAATACGGCACATTATATAGTTTTAAATAAGAGAAACTGTCAATTGAATACTCTTGACAGCAAAAATGAATTTAAAAATGAGTCATATAAGCAGTTTGGATATCAGATTTTTTATACAACTCCAATTTTTGTTTAATATATTTTTGCTATAAGAATTGATCCTATCAAAAACATGTCAATATAAAAGTTATAGATATTATGACGAAGATGTATAATAAGTTTAATCGGATTTGATACATCTTAAGAATGGACGAATTTGTGGATTTTTTTCTTCTTCCATCCCCCTTTTTGTTTTCGTGTATAAATGTTTTTAATATTATCTAAAACTTTTGTATTTACAAGTTTTTGATAGGAGCAAATCTTATTTAAAAAAAAGTAAAATTTTACGGGCAACTAATTTCAAATCATGATTTATTATTCTCACCAATAAATCTTTATTCTAATTTTTTCATTATTTAACTAGAGCAGGGATGCACAACCTTTGGCCCGCGGGCCACAATTATACCACTATTTTTATGCAGAATAATTTTCCTTATAGTAATGACAGAAACTTTGCTATTAAAGAAAAGAACCTACACTTTTGAAATATTCTGGTGTCAACCAATTTTCTGGTAAAAAGGTTGTGCATCCCTGAACTAGAGTATTTTTCTGAATTAATTGGTTAAAAATGTCTGTTTTGAAAAACCGGTGATAAAAGATTAAAAATTCTGTAAAAGAGGCAAAAAATAGGCAAAAAATAGGCATGTTTTTGAAAGGTTTTTTTTTTCAAAAATATTGATCAGTTAAGGGCTTAACTAAAAAGAGGTTTTGTTTTGTTTTTCGTTTCTTAAAAAAAAGAATATGGTTTATACAATAGACACGTGGTGGGAAAATATTATCAAAGCTTCACTTTAATTTTATATAATTTGTGTAATTTTGTACTTCATCTTGAACAATCACTACGCGTTAGGTTTCATCTAGATCATTCCTTTGCTTCAATTTGATCACCATGATTTCTGAAACGAATCTTCGCCTTAATTAAATGCAGAATTTTTAAAAATTTTCTCCGATTAAATAAAGTTAAGTTTACTTTTCGAGAGTAATGCTAATCAAGTGTTATACAAGTACCACATGAAAGTTTCTTTCCTCAATCAGTTAATCTGTTATACGAACCTTTAACACTGATCTTCACCATATATGCTCATAATGAAACAAACAAAAATTTTTAAAGGAAAGAAAAATTGGGGGAGTGGGGTGGAGGACTCTTGTCACCATCCACCTCCCATTGCCGTTTAGAAAGCCATAAGTTTCACTCTTCGAATTTCATAAATACATTATAAATTATTAACTAAATTTTCCAAAAGTATTTAATCTAAAATTTGCACTTGTTATATGTTTGAGATTTTACAAAATGTCATGTAAAGTAAAGAATAATTATGTACATAAATTATGCTAGATTCTATGTCTAAATACACTATACTTATTTTTAACATTAGTTATTCGACTTATGATTTATGTTTCACTATCCATTTCCTCAAAATTGATAAAAATTGCACTATCTCTTTATTTTTAAAAAATGAAAATTATGAAATAAATATGCAATGTTGCTGTTAACTTAATTAAAATTTGTATTTCGTTTCAAAGTGTAGACGTTATGACAAGTGGTTGAAATATCAAAACTGCAGTCGGCTCTACGTTTTTTATTAGTTTACTGTGTAAGGCATAACTACCAACTATTACGATTTTTTTTTTATTTATTTATTTATTTTTTTTTTTTTGTATCACCTAAATCTATCTTTTTATATAAGTTTTTTTTCCTTTTAAGTCGCCGTAAACTGCCGTTAAATAAGGCAAAAATTTCTATCAAATGTAATGTAGCGAGTTGTGCAATACAGAAAATGAGTAGTTTTTATAGATTTCTGACTCAATTTATAACAATATTTCAAGGGGGAAGGGGGTGTACAATTATTCAAATCACGTGGTGATAACTTGATTTTTTGTTCAAACTATATTTCATGCGTAATTTGCAAATGTCCGTGACAAATTACTGTCAGAAAAGTAAATCTGTACTATGTATTGTAATAGATAAAAAATGACAAATGTATAAAAAATATATAAATTTATGTACAAAATATGGAGGCGAAACATATTTTAAAGTTAATAACATGTAATAGAATTTCTTGATTATCATATCGACAAAACAAAACAATGTACAGTTAAAAATTAAAACCTCGCCACTTTTTAGCCGGCTTAGAATAATTACATCGTGAGCCAAGAGAGATCTGCCTTCTTTGACAGTCGGTGAACAACTGATACTTTTACACTTACATTTTAATTCTCAGCTTTAAATCAGCTGAGTGGTTTCTTTCTGCATGCTGAGACTAATACACGTCACAAGGCTTGGTTTGTGGGAAAAAGCTGAGACAGGCTGTGCTCTGAGACTGCTATACTTACATATATATTTTTCATTGTATCGTGTATTTGTCTTAATGTCGCTAAAAACATTTTTATATGAGTATAAATTAATATTCTTAAGACTAACACAAAGCATTTTCTTGTAAATTATCTTTTTTATTTTTTTTAATGCCATCAGTTATACCGCATATATTGGAGTGAATACCGGCAGACGCGATACTCGAGTTGCTATTAGTATATAAATCAATTCGTATCCTTGATTTCAAAAGTAGATTGAATCTTTTGAGAAAGTCTGAAAGTAGCAAAGTCGTGAGTACTTTTAAAAAACAATTTGCAGTCACTGATTTTTAAATAAAGTAGTTGTAATTTTAACTAACTAATTTTTGTTAAAAAGTTTCTGGCTACTTTTCTGACTACTTCTTATCACAAAATAAACCATAACATTTAAATTTAGAATCTTCCTAAATCAAAATATAATTTTGATTTTGTTGTAGCCTATTCTAAGTGGAATTACAGCTTGCAATAATAAAAATAATAAAGATAGTAATAATCGTCTAATGTTAAGTTTATATTATGCGAATAATTATTTGTCCTTAAAGTACACTTTCTAAAATTTAAAAATATGTACTACAATTCGTCAGACATATAAGTAAAAAATGACATAAACACTGTGCAATAATTAGATGTGTATTTATGTAATTTTTGCTTGCATGTCTGATGCATTATAAGTAGCAAGGAAAGGAGAGTACGGGCTCAGCCGGAGGCGGTACTGCGGCACCGTGCCGCCTGCGGTACCTCCATGCCTCCGGCTGTCCCGCCTGCGGTCCCTCCTGCGCCCACCGTGCCACCGCCGTCCCTCCTGGTCCCCCACTATGCATCCCCCTCCACGAACACCCCCTAGTGGAAAAAAGGAACATTCTATTATAACAGGATAGGTGAACAACCTTCCCTAATTAAAAATATTATCAATCACATCTCAACTCGGAATCATACTATATGATGAAGATTAAATTTATATTTGAATTTTGAAGAACCATAATTTTAATGAGTATTATTAATTAAGCGAAACAATGGAAAATCACAGTTTTTAACCATTTTATTTGGATTTCTTCAACCACATGATGAGATTATCAATTTAACACAAGAAAGTTAAACATATATTTGAACTTTGCTTGATAGACATCTTAATGAGTATCGTTAATTAAGTAAAAACAATAGAAAATATCCAATTTTATAGAAAAAGACTGATTTCTTACGATTTTTATCAACTTAAAAGAGAAAAGTTAAACATGTATCCTAGTTTTTCAACAGCTATAATCTTAATGAGTATCGTTAATTAAGTAAAAAAACAATGGAAAATATCCAGTTTTATAGAAAAAGACTGATTTCTTACGATTTTTATCAATTTAAAAGAGAAAAGTTAAACGTACATTTCAGTTTTTCAACAGCTATAATCTTAATGAGTATCGTTAATTAAGTAAAAAACAATGAAAAATATCAAGTTTTATAGAAAATGACTGATTTCTTACGATTTTTTCAACTCAAACTTCAGACTCTCAATTTGATAGAAAGAAATTTAAGCATGCATTCCAGTTTTGGACAACCATTTCCTTCATGAACATTATTAATTAAGCAAAACAACAGAAAATATTAAATTTTTAACTGATTTCTTCATATTTTTTTATTATTTTTTTAATATAAAATCAGAATACACAACTTAAAATAGAAATTTAAACATTTTTTTTAGTTTTTGAACAGTCGTTACCTCAAAGAATTTCGATAATTGAACAATTAACAAAGGAAACTAATGATTTTTTAACGAAAAAAGACGAATTAAACGAATTTGGTTAACTTTTACTCTAATTGGAAATTTCATCGTATTTTATATATACCAACTAAGTAGAATTTTAATACATAAACGAATAATTTAAAGAAATCCTCAACACGCAAATGTGAACCTGCAGAGCATTTCTTATTACGTCATATCTAAACTAAAACTTTTTTCTGCAACCCCTCCATGCATGCATTCCAGGTAGGGGAACATAACAAAGAATTTTGACGTCACAACTTACAAAGGTATCCAACAAAATGTTTACGTTCAAGAAAAAGTATCACCTAGAGAGAAAAAAAGAAGAGATTTAAGCTATTTATCCATTCTAGTTTTATAACAGTTACCACAACATCTCCAAATTAAAATTTGGAAGTCATAATGAGTGTAATTAATTAAGCAAAATAATAGAAATATTAGTTTTTCAGAGGGGAAAAGACGAATTTAAACAAATTTTATTAGTTTTACACTAGTTTAATAATAATTTTAAGAGGAAAAAGACGAATTTAAACTTTTTTTTTTTTTAGTTTTACACTATTTTTTCTCATCTCCAACACGGATATATCAATTTTAACAGAAGAATTAAACGTATATTTTAGTTTTTAACAACAAAATCTTAACAAGTATCATTAATTAAACAAAAATAAATATCAGTTTTAAAGAAAAGACGAATTTGAATAATTTTACACTAGTATTTTCAAAAGCAACATGGAAATATCAATACTTATTCACATATTTCACTTAGTCACTGTATTCAATACTATATTTAATAAATTTGGATACACTTTAAGAATTTCCTAATCTATAATTATATATTAGCTGTATATTTAATGTTACCCATGTTTTCATCATTAGTTCATAATCGTGAATTTTGTACTTTAAGTACCATGTATTCAGGTTCAGATTATTTTTACTTGAAATCATACAGAATTTTTTAACAGAGTTTGTTTTTGAAATCATTGAAGCAACTGTATTTAATATTTTTAACACCAATTTTCTAAGATTTTCTAACATTTTCCGATTATACATTCCTCAGAAGTACATTTCTAAATGCTACAATCACTTTACATATCGAAAAGATATCATTGAAGCAACGGTATTTAATATTTTTAACACCAATTTTCTAAGATTTTTTAACATTTTCCGGTTATATATTCCTCAAAAGTATGTATTCTAAACAATAGAAAATATTAATTTTAAGAATAAAAAGACGAATTTAAAAAAATTTTATTAGTTTTACACTATTTTTTCTCATCTCCAACACGGATATATCAATTTTAACAGAATTAAACGTATATATTAGTTTTTAAGAACAAAAATGTAATAAGTATCATTAATTAAACAAAAAATAAATATCAATTTTCAAGAAAAGACAATTTTTTACACAAATTTTCAACTTTGAAATACATTTGTTTACATATATTGTTACAATATATTACTAAACTTAAACTTTTTAAAAAGTTTGAATGTCTTTACAAAGGGTTCATATTTATATTTTTCACGTCTTGACTGCATTCGAAATCTTACAACAAAAGTATACTTTTATTATTATTATTATTCTAGAAAACCTAAAAAGTCATTTCTTGCTGCTTTAAACACTTGACATATTAAAACTACTCTGAGATATTCTACCCATATAATTAATCAAATTAGAACATGATTTATCTTACACTTCAAAATTTCTGAATTTTTACAATACTTATTTTCATCAAACTTTATTCTTGATCCTATATATTTTAACAGTATAGAATTTTAACATCTGTTTTTATCTACTTATCAGAAACTTATTAAAACACCCAACAACATTTTCCAAATATGAATATTATCTTTACAGTTTAATAATACAAAACATACATGAATACAAAGTTTAATTTTTACAAACATTTCATATTTCAAACCAAACTTTTCGAAATTTTCACATCATAAGAGCAAACATTAGATGAACTTTTTAACATCAATATTGCTTAGATCTTTTCATCATAACTTTTAATTATGATAATTATCCATTTTTAGGTTGATTGTCGAAAAACTGTATCTGAAATTACATAAACTTAATGTAAAAAACCATGTTCTCACACAATTTCTTGAAATTCAACAAAGAATTGACTATTACTTATCTATTATTCTTATTAAATACTTATCTACATCAATATCGACTCTCGATAGTATATAGATATTTCATCATTACACACTTACAACTCTTTTCAAACATTTATCAGAAAAATAAGTCAATCAAAGTCTAAAAGTTATCACACCTGTTCCTCAGAAATATTACTATCATATGAAACAGTAAAGAAAATTAATAGATATTTAATATTTAATAACCTCATACGTGAAATTACTGTCGAATGAGAATACTAATAATCTATAAAATCAACTGTTGAACAAAAAAATAGTACAGATTACCGAAAATTCAAATGTTTTTTCTGCAAAAGTTACAAAAATTAACAAATGAATGACAAGTTAGAAAAATAACTAAAATAGTTAATGAACATATTTACAAATTTATTAAAATCACACCTTTTTCTGGATTACAAACCACAATTTCTTGAAAAATTTAACACCGAATTTGTAAGATTTTAATCCTAGTATTACATACACTCAATAAATATTCAAAATTAACAAAAAAAAAATTTTTTAGTCTCATCAATAAGCAGAAATTCTATATTAAAAGAATATTTTCATATTAGTACTTATAAAAATGAGAGTTTACAAACTGATTTTCATAATTTTATCACATTTAAACTTAATATTTTACATAAAACATTATTTAATCAAATTTTATGCTTTCTAATTCAGTAAAATTCAATACTTTTTTAGTTTTTAAACCAATACCACGATATTTATTTACATCAAACTTGATTCTTCACCTTTTATATTTCCACATTACACACGTGAGATAAATATTAACTTGGATCATTAGTTGAAGTCAATTGATTCCATTCGATTTTCATCATGTACGCATTGCTCCTACACGAAATTTCTTACTGCTATAATCATCTAATGTATTAAAACTAATCTAGTCATATTTTTAATCAATTCATCAGATGTTTCATCTCGCACTTCTGAATTATCGTGCATCAAGTTGCTTAAAATATAAATACTATCTTTATAGTTTTAATGATATATAGTATACATGGTTTATCTTGAGTTAGCACTTCCATAGTATTAATCAAATTATATGTTTCATCAATTATATGTCATCTTGCATCTGAATTATCGTCCATCGAGTTTTTTTTTATAATAATAATATATTTATAGTTTTTGATTATACATAGCATGTACGAATACAATCTTTAATTTTAACATTTCATATTTCAAATAACCTATTCCCGAAACCAAGCTATGTGAATTTTACCACAATGCTTATTATCATAGAATAATTTGTGTTTCACACTTTTCTAAAAATTATCAGATATGTACCCCTCAGAGAAATTACTATCGTATGAATAAATGAAGAAAATTTAATTTATATTAAATGTACACGAAATTGATTGCAATATACATGTATTTAATAAAAATAAATAAATAAGCGATTATTTATACATTAAACCTTTACTAAATATATATTTCTTTCATTATACAGATGTTTCAACAAGATGAACCAAAACAGCAGCAAACTTCAGAAATGAATGATCCGAATGATTCATCCCTAGCACATGTAGCGTTAACGAATAACACATATGTGAGTACTTATATGAGAAATACTAGAATTCGTATATGAAACGTAATTAGAGTAAATACAAAATGATTTGTCTTACTACCTACACTTTAACAAGTGCTTTTTACTTATATTATTGAAGAGAATCCTAACTGTGTCCATTTATTTCTATTACAGATGTGCTCTATTTGCTACAAACACTTCTTAAGTAAATGGAATTTAACAGAACATGCAAAAATCTATACAGGTGAAAAACCTTACACTTGGAAAGATTACCATAAATGCTGTTTTCAAGGAAACGTGAATCAAAAATGCACACATCATCATATAAAGCATCGTCAGATATATGTAAACTTAGTGAAGATATTCAAAAATTAGTCAGACTTTTGAAGAATTTAGAAATAAAGGAAGATATTTAGACTATTTATCCATCATATTTTCACAACACTTACCACAATATCTCAAACTTAAAATTTGGAAGACATACACACTGCTGAAAAGTAATTTTGTGATTCTTCTAACCAGTATGAATGTATAGATATTATTTTGTATTGTATTCTTTAAATGCTCACATTAAATATTCTTTTATATGCATATATCGTTGTGTTTATTTTTCTAATACCTATTACATTAATGAAATACATAACATTTTAAATGAAATAACACTCTCACAACTTAAAAAATGCATAAGAACATACAAAAAATAAGCAGATGTATGAAAAAATATACAAGTTTACAAAATAATTTCATTGTTTTCTAGAAATATTAACAAAAAATATTTACAATATGAAAAAATTGCAAAACTGAAAAGAAAAAACACGAATGTAAAAACAAAAACCACAAAGTGAAAAACTCATAACAAAGTTTTTGAAAAAAATATTTACAACAAAACTTTTTTTTACAAAAACCAAAACTTCCAAAAAATTTTTTTCAATTTTTTTTTTTTTCAAAAACATTTTTTACAAAAATTTTTTTTTTCAAAATAAGTTTTTACAAAAGTAAAAAAAAGAAAATCACAACGTTAAAAAAATGAAAAATTTTTGTTAAAAAAAGTGCAAAAAAATTGCAAAAAAAAGTTGCAAAAATTTAAAAAAAAGTTATGAAAAAAGCTTCAAAAATTTCATTGGTTTTAATGCAATATGCAATGGCGAAACCATTGCATTTGCTATTAAAAACAAGAAAATTTTTGAGACTTTTTTCATAATTTTTTTTTAAATTTTTGCAACATTTTTTTGCAATTTTTTTGCACTTTTTTTAACAAAAATTTTTCATTTTTTTAACGTTGTGATTTTCTTTTTTTTACTTTTGTAAAAATTTATTTTGAAAAAAAAATTTTTTGTAAAAAATGTTTTTGAAAAAAAAAATTTTGAAAAAATTTTTTTGGAAGTTTTGGTTTTAGTAAAAAAAAGTTTTGTTGTAAATATTTTTTTCAAAAACTTTGTTATGAGTTTTTCACTTTGTGGTTTTTGTTTTTACATTCGTGTTTTTTCTTTTCACTTTTGCAATTTTTTCATATTGTAAATATTTTTTGTTAATATTTCTAGAAAACAATGAAATTATTTTGTAAACTTGTATATTTTTACATACATCTGCTTATTTTTTGTATGTTCTTATGCATTTTTTAAGTTGTGAGAGTGTTATTTCACTTAAAATGTTATGTATTTCATTAATGTAATAGGTATCAGAAAAATAAACACAACGATATATGCATATAAAAGAATATTTAATGTGAGCATTTAAAGAATACAATACAAAATAATATCTATACATTCATACTGGTTAGAAGAATCACAAAATTACTTTTCAGCAGTGTGTATGTCTTCCAAATTTTGAGATATTGTGGTAAGTGTTGTGAAAATATGATGGATAAATAGTCTAAATATCTTCCTTTATTTCTAAATTCTTCAAAAGTCTGACTAATTTTTGAATATCTTCACTAAGTTTACATATATCTGACGATGCTTTATATGATGATGTGTGCATTTTTGATTCACGTTTCCTTGAAAACAGCATTTATGGTAATCTTTCCAAGTGTAAGGTTTTTCACCTGTATAGATTTTTGCATGTTCTGTTAAATTCCATTTACTTAAGAAGTGTTTGTAGCAAATAGAGCACATCTGTAATAGAAATAAATGGACACAGTTAGGATTCTCTTCAATAATATAAGTAAAAAGCACTTGTTAAAGTGTAGGTAGTAAGACAAATCATTTTGTATTTACTCTAATTACGTTTCATATACGAATTCTAGTATTTCTCATATAAGTACTCACATATGTGTTATTCGTTAACGCTACATGTGCTAGGGATGAATCATTCGGATCATTCATTTCTGAAGTTTGCTGCTGTTTTGGTTCATCTTGTTGAAACATCTGTATAATGAAAGAAATATATATTTAGTAAAGGTTTAATGTATAAATAATCGCTTATTTATTTATTTTTATTAAATACATGTATATTGCAATCAATTTCGTGTACATTTAATATAAATTAAATTTTCTTCATTTATTCATACGATAGTAATTTCTCTGAGGGGTACATATCTGATAATTTTTAAAAAAGTGTGAAACACAAATTATTCTATGATAATAAGCATTGTGGTAAAATTCACATAGCTTGGTTTCGGGAATAGGTTATTTGAAATATGAAATGTTAAAATTAAAGATTGTATTCGTACATGCTATGTATAATCAAAAACTATAAATATATTATTATTAAAAAAAAAACTCGATGGACGATAATTCAGATGCAAGATGACATATAATTGATGAAACATATAATTTGATTAATACTATGGAAGTGCTAACTCAAGATAAACCATGTATACTATATATCATTAAAACTATAAAGATAGTATTTATATTTTAAGCAACTTGATGCACGATAATTCAGAAGTGCGAGATGAAACATCTGATGAATTGATTAAAAATATGACTAGATTAGTTTTAATACATTAGATGATTATAGCAGTAAGAAATTTCGTGTAGGAGCAATGCGTACATGATGAAAATCGAATGGAATCAATTGACTTCAACTCCTGATCCAAGTTAATATTTATCTCACGTGTGTAATGTGGAAATATAAAAGGTGAAGAATCAAGTTTGATGTAAATAAATATCGTGGTATTGGTTTAAAAACTAAAAAAGTATTGAATTTTACTGAATTAGAAAGCATAAAATTTGATTAAATAATGTTTTATGTAAAATATTAAGTTTAAATGTGATAAAATTATGAAAATCAGTTTGTAAACTCTCATTTTTATAAGTACTAATATGAAAATATTCTTTTAATATAGAATTTCTGCTTATTGATGAGACTAAAAAATTATTTTTTTTTTTTTTTAATTTTGAATATTTATTGAGTGTATGTAATACTAGGATTAAAATCTTACAAATTCGGTGTTAAATTTTTCAAGAAATTGTGGTTTGTAATCCAGAAAAAGGTGTGATTTTAATAAATTTGTAAATATGTTCATTAACTTTTTTAGTTATTTTTCTAACTTGTCATTCATTTGTTAATTTTTGTAACTTTTGCAGAAAAAACATTTGAATTTTCGGTAATCTGTACTATTTTTTTGTTCAACAGTTGATTTTATAGATTATTAGTATTCTCATTCGACAGTAATTTCACGTATGAGGTTATTAAATATTAAATATCTATTAATTTTCTTTACTGTTTCATATGATAGTAATATTTCTGAGGAACAGGTGTGATAACTTTTAGACTTTGATTGACTTATTTTTCTGATAAATGTTTGAAAAGAGTTGTAAGTGTGTAATGATGAAATATCTATATACTATCGAGAGTCGATATTGATGTAGATAAGTATTTAATAAGAATAATAGATAAGTAATAGTCAATTCTTTGTTGAATTTCAAGAAATTGTGTGAGAACATGGTTTTTTACATTAAGTTTATGTAATTTCAGATACAGTTTTTCGACAATCAACCTAAAAATGGATAATTATCATAATTAAAAGTTATGATGAAAAGATCTAAGCAATATTGATGTTAAAAAGTTCATCTAATGTTTGCTCTTATGATGTGAAAATTTCGAAAAGTTTGGTTTGAAATATGAAATGTTTGTAAAAATTAAACTTTGTATTCATGTATGTTTTGTATTATTAAACTGTAAAGATAATATTCATATTTGGAAAATGTTGTTGGGTGTTTTAATAAGTTTCTGATAAGTAGATAAAAACAGATGTTAAAATTCTATACTGTTAAAATATATAGGATCAAGAATAAAGTTTGATGAAAATAAGTATTGTAAAAATTCAGAAATTTTGAAGTGTAAGATAAATCATGTTCTAATTTGATTAATTATATGGGTAGAATATCTCAGAGTAGTTTTAATATGTCAAGTGTTTAAAGCAGCAAGAAATGACTTTTTAGGTTTTCTAGAATAATAATAATAATAAAAGTATACTTTTGTTGTAAGATTTCGAATGCAGTCAAGACGTGAAAAATATAAATATGAACCCTTTGTAAAGACATTCAAACTTTTTAAAAAGTTTAAGTTTAGTAATATATTGTAACAATATATGTAAACAAATGTATTTCAAAGTTGAAAATTTGTGTAAAAAATTGTCTTTTCTCGAAAATTGATATTTATTTTTTGTTTAATTAATGATACTTATTACATTTTTGTTCTTAAAAACTAATATATACGTTTAATTCTGTTAAAATTGATATATCCGTGTTGGAGATGAGAAAAAATAGTGTAAAACTAATAAAATTTGTTTAAATTCGTCTTTTTATTCTTAAAATTAATATTTTCTATTGTTTAGAATACATACTTTTGAGGAATATATAACCGGAAAATGTTAAAAAATCTTAGAAAATTGGTGTTAAAAATATTAAATACAGTTGCTTTAGTGATATCTTTTCGATATGTAAAGTGATTGTAGCATTTAGAAATGTACTTCTGAGGAATGTATAATCGGAAAATGTTAGAAAATCTTAGAAAATTGGTGTTAAAAATATTAAATACAGTTGCTTCAATGATTTCAAAAACAAACTCTGTTAAAAAATTCTGTATGATTTCAAGTAAAAATAATCTGAACCTGAATACATGGTATTTAAAGTACAAAATTCACGATTATGGACTAATGATGAAAACATGGGTAACATTAAATATACAGCTAATATATAATTATAGATTAGGAAATTCTTAAAGTGTATCCAAATTTATTAAATATAGTATTGAATGCAGTGACTAAGTGAAATATGTGAATAAGTATTGATATTTCCATGTTGCTTTTGAAAATACTAGTGTAAAATTATTCAAATTCGTCTTTTCTTTAAAACTGATATTTATTTTTGTTTAATTAATGATACTTGTTAAGATTTTGTTGTTAAAAACTAAAATATACGTTTAATTCTTCTGTTAAAATTGATATATCCGTGTTGGAGATGAGAAAAAATTGTGTAAAACTAAAAAAAAAAAAAAAAAAAGTTTAAATTCGTCTTTTTCCTCTTAAAATTATTATTAAACTAGTGTAAAACTAATAAAATTTGTTTAAATTCGTCTTTTCCCCTCTGAAAAACTAATATTTCTATTATTTTGCTTAATTAATTACACTCATTATGACTTCCAAATTTTAATTTGGAGATGTTGTGGTAACTGTTATAAAACTAGAATGGATAAATAGCTTAAATCTCTTCTTTTTTTCTCTCTAGGTGATACTTTTTCTTGAACGTAAACATTTTGTTGGATACCTTTGTAAGTTGTGACGTCAAAATTCTTTGTTATGTTCCCCTACCTGGAATGCATGCATGGAGGGGTTGCAGAAAAAAGTTTTAGTTTAGATATGACGTAATAAGAAATGCTCTGCAGGTTCACATTTGCGTGTTGAGGATTTCTTTAAATTATTCGTTTATGTATTAAAATTCTACTTAGTTGGTATATATAAAGTACGATGAAATTTCCAATTAGAGTAAAAGTTAACCAAATTCGTTTAATTCGTCTTTTTTCGTTAAAAAATCATTAGTTTCCTTTGTTAATTGTTCAATTATCGAAATTCTTTGAGGTAACGACTGTTCAAAAACTAAAAAAAATGTTTAAATTTCTATTTTAAGTTGTGTATTCTGATTTTATATTAAAAAAATAATAAAAAAATATGAAGAAATCAGTTAAAAATTTAATATTTTCTGTTGTTTTGCTTAATTAATAATGTTCATGAAGGAAATGGTTGTCCAAAACTGGAATGCATGCTTAAATTTCTTTCTATCAAATTGAGAGTCTGAAGTTTGAGTTGAAAAAATCGTAAGAAATCAGTCATTTTCTATAAAACTTGATATTTTTCATTGTTTTTTACTTAATTAACGATACTCATTAAGATTATAGCTGTTGAAAAACTGAAATGTACGTTTAACTTTTCTCTTTTAAATTGATAAAAATCGTAAGAAATCAGTCTTTTTCTATAAAACTGGATATTTTCCATTGTTTTTTTACTTAATTAACGATACTCATTAAGATTATAGCTGTTGAAAAACTAGGATACATGTTTAACTTTTCTCTTTTAAGTTGATAAAAATCGTAAGAAATCAGTCTTTTTCTATAAAATTGGATATTTTCTATTGTTTTTACTTAATTAACGATACTCATTAAGATGTCTATCAAGCAAAGTTCAAATATATGTTTAACTTTCTTGTGTTAAATTGATAATCTCATCATGTGGTTGAAGAAATCCAAATAAAATGGTTAAAAACTGTGATTTTCCATTGTTTCGCTTAATTAATAATACTCATTAAAATTATGGTTCTTCAAAATTCAAATATAAATTTAATCTTCATCATATAGTATGATTCCGAGTTGAGATGTGATTGATAATATTTTTAATTAGGGAAGGTTGTTCACCTATCCTGTTATAATAGAATGTTCCTTTTTTCCACTAGGGGGTGTTCGTGGAGGGGGATGCATAGTGGGGGACCAGGAGGGACGGCGGTGGCACGGTGGGCGCAGGAGGGACCGCAGGCGGGACAGCCGGAGGCATGGAGGTACCGCAGGCGGCACGGTGCCGCAGTACCGCCTCCGGCTGAGCCCGTACTCTCCTTTCCTTACTACTATTATAGTATAATTTTAAATTTTAAATTTTGTATATCAGATGTTAAAAAATGTTTATTGATTTTAACCCTATTCGTCCCTGACGTCCTATTAATAGGACGTTCCATATATTTTTTCAGTATTACTTCGTCTTAAATATATTTTTAATAATTCCACATCGTAATAGTGATAGCATATGTCAATACATTCACTATTATGACTTCACTTATGTTTCAGCATTTAATAATAATTTTACTAACAAAAGTTTTATTACTTATTAGAAATATGTTGGCGTTTCTTTTAATTCAGACTTATGTTTCACCGTTTAAATTTAAATTAGGAACTTCTTTCCGAATAAGAAATTTGGGACAAAAGATAAAAAATATTATTAATTTTTTTATGTTTGTTTGAATTGGTTGTAATATGACATTTTCCAAACATATTTTAAAAATTCCTTAAGCTATTTTTATATGAAATACAGATAAAATAACTACATTCATTACATTTCTGCAAAGAAGCATTCATTAAATTTCAATAAACTGTAACTTCTGTGATTTCAATAGCTACTTTTAATTTTGCTAAAAGTAGTTTTTTCCCAAAATTAGAAAAAAAAAATATTAGAGATGAAAGAGTTAACGTGCAAATTTGTTTTAAAACACAGCGTTTTAAATAAATTCGATAATATTTTCAAAATTCCTTTTTAATTTTTTTTCAAAAATGCATCAAAAAGCGTTAGTTCAAGTTTATCCATAATTATTCCATCTCATAAATCAGATCACCATTTTTATTTCTGTCATCTCTCAAGCCAAACAAAACTCGATTTACTTTTCCATAATTTTCTTCCTATCTAGCTTAATGAAAGACTTATGGCACGACACAACATATTGAAATAAGGCTTCCAGCTGCTAATATAGAAGGGTCAGGCGCGAATATTTCCCGGAGCTTTTACTAACTGATTACAGTTTGAATCTCTGTATTCTAAATTTTTAATTTCAATGTAACGGGGCGAATTTGAATTTACATTTTGTGTATCAAGAGAGCGTGTTTCTTGGCTTAAGAGCGGAATTAATATCCGGTCGTCACGCCTTTCTAAAAGCGCCTGTCTTATGAGTGCACTACAAAATCAAGTAAAATCCCAGAACACGATTAGGATTGCATGTTTTCTCCAGAAATGAATCCGATCCTATGGCGATATTCTTATTTGTGCCACCTAAATGCAATCAGAAACGGGATGTTTTGAGATTAAAAAAAAGAAGATGCAAAATACCGAGATACATAAATGCTCATTATAACTAAATTTCATTTCAAAATGAAAATAGATATTAAATCTGCTTTCACGTGGTCAATGAACAATTTCATTTTTCTGTAATTGGATTGGAGGAAAGAATAACGGAGTTAACAGAAATACAAAATAAGACTAGTTTGCGATGGAATTATTGCACAAGTTATTTTAATATTTTCTGAGTATTTACAGCATGTTTATTCAAAATGGAAGTTGTCTCTCTGGTAGTAATTTAAAATAGTATGAATTTTTATATTACTACAGTTTAAAGCAATTTAAATAATTCAAAAAACATTTACGTTTATTTACTGAAACTGAAAACAAAGTTTTTTTTGTGCATTTCATTTAAAAAACATGCAGAAGATAGAATTCACTTCAAGGAATAATTTAAAAGACAGTGAACAAAAATTGAAAAGTTGTACTTAAGTTGTTAGCCCAAGCTTTCGTGAAATATATGACTATAGAAGTATTTATATTGTTACATAAAATATGTTTTTTGTATACAAAAAACTGGAAGAATAAAGAAAACATTATGTTTTACATTATTGTATTTGGTAAAATATTCATCATTCTGTAGAAATTTATTAGGATTTTATTAAAAATCATTTTGTGATAATAAGAAACGAATAACAGTTGTAGTTTTTAATTAGATAATTATAAACGGTAATGATGCATTTAATTTTTAAAGAATGGCAATCATTCATTAACAAAAAAATCTAGTCTTATAAAAATAAGTGTACTGGGGAACGATGGCAGGAATTGTGTTATTTCTCAAATGTTATCATTTAGAACAATATAGAAGTATTCATTCCGACAAGTAGGTGGAAATGTTTATAAAATGGTTCCAAAATTCAATAATTTAATTCAAAATAAGACAGAAATTAGGTCTCGAAATTATTGTATTAAAGTATACTCTGTTCATCATCACTCATCCTCACAACTAGACTATATTAATAGAAAGCGTTTGCGTGCGCGTGTGTATATATGGATATGTTTGGGATTGTCGGAATAATCAGGTACTGTTTCGAAACATTTTTTTTTCTCGAAAAGGATAATCAGAATTCAGACTGCACCTTAAAGCCCTAATGTAAAAATGAGAAAAAATCGATTTGATTTAAATTTATATAACGTGCAGTACCATTTGGCATTTGTTTATTTTCTTGAGAAAATATATGAAGAAATTTAACAAATAATGCTATTTCCATGAGTACTTGTAATGTAAATCCCATACTACGATTTTTGGTTGCTAATATTTTTGAACGCAAAAATGTGACTTATTTTATCAGTTATACCTCATTAATTGGATAAGGCCAAGCAAGCTGTTGGAAAATAACGGTGGCTAACAAGCATAACAGTTAAATGCTATGAGACTTACAATACAAAAACTCACGGAACTACACGTAACAATTAATTTCCCCATCAGTTAATTTGAGATTTCACGATCTGGGCAGGAACTATTTATTTTGCTGAAGCGTTCCTATAACGTGTGGCGATGCACGGAGATGGCAGGAGATGCAAGAGAGTAAAGCAGAAGACAAAAACTGAAAACACTTTTTTTTTTTTTTTAATGCTTTGATCATATACATAAAAGGATCAAAGTCGGTCTTCCCGTCTTAATGAGCATGATGCCCGTGTCAGAACTTAATTAACGCCACTTTTAAATGAAAAATCCGATTTTTCTACATTTAACACTTCGTTTTAGATTTTCAACGAAGAAGTAATCATTTTTTAATGAAAAATATCAATTTCCATTCAAATGATGATTTGAAGTTTAACAAAAACTAGACATGTTAGCAGTTAGCCAAACAAATTGCCAAATATTACAATAGTATTACCAACAATTATGTCTTATTTCTGTCACTACAGACATTTCACTTTTCTGCCACTGCCTAAAACCAACAGTTACTTTTTTGAAATGCATAAGTACTGGGGCAACGGCCGACGATCTCGCTTAAATTTTCTTGCATCTTTTCTGATGTTAACGTTTTAATATTTATATCGTCGTATAACAACTAAAAAGTCTCTTTTGGATGAAATGTAAAAACTTTATATCAATTTAGTGCTTTTCTAAGGGTATTTTTTTTTTATTTTAACTATAATTGTTTTTAAATTTGTCTCAAGTTTTTACATTTGTTATCTACACTGATTGAAAGTAGCTACGGACAGGTCGTTTGTCATACGTGGCAATTGATTGCCCTGAGAAAATTTAAAAATGCTCTCTTTCGTTTTTTAAATATTCATCTCCCGTAATTAGGGCCATTTCGAAGTGTAGCCGACATGGCTACAGTGTCATTTAAAATGGATGTGAATGCCATTGAAGATAGAAACAGACCTTTTGCCCTAAATAGCGCTTTCTCAGATACGTCATTTGGCTCAATTACCGAAAGTTCAAAAGAAAACCAGATTAAATATAAAATATATACCTTTGGAGCTAAGCTGAAATCTGACAACATAGATTTCATTTTTACGCTTTTATTTTCTATAGTTACATCAAATTATTTTATCTTATTTTCTTTCTTTGAATCAGAAAATCGAAGAAAAACACTTTAATACCTTTGATTTAGAATATTTGAAAATATTGTTTAAGGATTCAGTACGTCTTGTTATTATATAATTATTAAAAATAGATTATTATTTTTAGTTCTTTTTGTGGTTTATAATATAATATAATTAAAATGCATTCGCAGCAATTTAATGTAAAAATCATTCCTTGTATCAAATGCGTCAAACTCTCTAACATTCTAGTTAAAATTATTTTCAACGTTAGAACACCAGAATATTCGAATTCCAAGCATACCGGTTTCGGTAGCATATAGCATACCTTCCTCAGTGCTAAACATAGTGGAGATTTGCTCATATATATATAGGGAGGATGGGGATTCAAGCGATAAGTTTCTTGACCAATAGGAAAACAGAGGATCCTAGGCAACAGCCAAGAGGAAAACAGAGGATCCAAGGCAACAGTCAATAGGAAAACAGGGAACAGCTAATAGGAAAATTGGGTGGAAAATGGAAAAGATATTGCGAGAATTGCATTAAATAAATTATTGATACTGCCCTTTCTAAATTGCAAAACTCTCTCTCCTCAAACTCATCTCAGTCTTCTACTCGTTCCAATATTAGCATTATCTTACCTTTCTTTCCAAAATCAAGTTTTTCCATTGCTAAAATTCTTAGTCGGTTCGATTTCAAAATAATTTTTACTCCTACTAATAAACTCACCCTTTCCAACCTTAAATATCCTGTTGAATTATCAAATTCATGGGGCATTTACAATATTAATTGTCAGTGTGGTCTTTCTTACATTGGTCAAACCAAACGCAGTCTAAAATTTCGTATTAAAGAACATAAGCAATATATTGAAAAACAAGAAATCAAGAAATCCTCAATCGCAAAACATTGCTGGGAGACGAGTCATGCTTTTGACTTCAATTCGGTTAAGATACTAACTAAACCTACTTCTATACAAGAACTTAACTTCCTTGAAGCTTTCCATATCCATAAAAATCTTGCTAATCTCGTTAATTGTGATTTTGCTATTCCACCATTATCAGACTGTTGGAAATATTACATTAAAACTAATTTTTCTTAATCTTTTAATGCAATTCTCGCAATATCTTTTCCATTTTTCACCCAATTTTCCTATTAGCTGTTCCCTGTTTTCCTATTGGCTGTTGCCTAGGATCCTCTGTTTTCCTATTGGTCAAGAAACTTATCGCTTGAATCCCCATCCTCCCTATATATATATGAGCAAATCTCCACTATCTTTAGCACTGAGGAAGGCATGCTATATGCTACCGAAACCGGTATGCTTGGAATTTGAATATTCTGGTGTTCTAACGTTGAAAATAATTTTAACTTTATCATATTGCACCAGGCAACAACCTATTATTTCTCTAACATTCTCTTTCTTTAATATTCTATTTTCTCGTTCCATGCATGTTAGATTTTCCTGCTTTTTAAATATCCGCACTAAGAAGCATGATTGTCAGCATTGAAGCTCAGGAAGATTGATTTGAGATTATTGAGATTTTATAGATTGCTAATGATTCAGTAGTTAATTTGCGCAGTTCAATTATACATCTATTAAACTTTACAATTTTCATACCTTTACAGTTTACCATCATAGAGCAACACAGTTTTCAAACAAACTGCGTTTGAAAGCACATTTTTGTCTTCATTCGTCGATGTCAAATTTAAAAAAATTCGAGTTTAAAATTTTGGAATGCTTAAAAGTTAGAAAACAAATTACAGTTAAATCGAAATTTGATAGACTGATGCTACCTTTCACTAAATGACGACTGCATTAAGCACTTAGATTTTTGTCATTTATAATACAGGTGTATGATTTGCATGGTGCATATATCTCTGGATTTCATCTGTTAGAAATGTGAGACAAATATGCTGCGTTACAATGTGCAGTAATAATGCTTAGACTATCTGTTTATGTTTGTAGCGTGATTAGCTACATGCACTTCTATTCACAGAATTGAGATTCACTGTTCCATTTAGAAAAATGCCATAGATAAATCATACACGGTTGTTGTTATCTGAGATATGTCAAAGAAAACGCTGTTACCATATTAATTTAAGTGTTATTTTCACGTAATAAAAATAAATTTAATTTTCCGAAATGACTAAATAAAAATTAAATAAGCATATAAACTATGCAGAAAATATAAAGATTAACTTTCGATATATTTGTAATAATGTAACATCTTTTAACACGTTGACGGACACTTGCGTCTATAGCCGTCAAAGCGAAAATTTTAAGTGTTGAAATTAATGATTGACACCGGGATTTGAAAATAATTGTATTTATAAATAAGAAAAAAGCTAAATTTTACGAATTTAATAAATAGAAGTTTTTTTTACAAACATTCTGGTGCCACTGTGCTCTTTGGGAATTAAACTTTGGGAACTTGTTCTTATTGTCCGTCAATGTGTTAAACGCAGCAGTGGTCAATTTTAATGGTGTTGATAATATTTTTTAATAAATAAATAAATAAATACGTTAGTAAAACAAGGTTTTAATAAACTAAGTATTTTTTTTTTTTTTTTTTTGTATGAAACATTTATTTAACTTAAAATGTGTTTACTTTTGACTGATACATTAATTTTCTTTTCTTTTTTCCTGATAACTAAATTAAAATCAGTTTAACTATTAACAAAAACAACATTTTTGCTTTGAAAAAATCAAAAATTTCTTTTAATTTATAACATAATAGATTGGTTCTTTGTTTAGGATTATTTATTTAATAGTTTAAAGTAATAAATGGTTTTAATGAATATTTTCTACCACAAAATATTATAAATAAGTTCATATAATTTATGCTTATTTATATTATATTACTGATAGAAGCTGTTGATAAAATTATTGATGCTTAGAATGGTAAAAAATAGATTTTCAAAAGAAAAAAAAAATTAGTTCTAATCTACGATGAAAACAATTTTTTTTTCAATTTATGAATTGATTTAAAGATGAAATAATAAATCTTAGTAGCAAATTATTAATAAGTTTGAATAACATAAATAAGCGCATAAAATAAGTTGAAAGTTTTAAATTACAACGGTTATTCGCAGAATAATTTTCCAAGCGTAAAAAGAAATACATTATAGATCATATCAGTTCCATTTTTAAAATAATGTTTTGAAAAAATAAGTTCATTACATAAAATTTCATCATAAACTTCCCAAAAAATTGTTATCACTTTTTGTAAGAAGACATTCGCCCCCATATAGATAGTTTCTTTGTATTTTTACGTGTTTTGTGATACCGGACTTCGGATGAACCTTCTCTTTTTCTTATTTCTTCTTTTCCTAATAAACGCTTTCTTCATTTCTGTCCTGTCTAAATTTTCTCTTTGTTTCAATCTCATAGTGATTTCCTCATCGGACGTGTGACGATGCTATATATGCCGCTATAAATCTGAGGTATGAAAAGATTCAAATTTATTAATGAATCGGCTGGTTAGTTGGGATAACTTGGGGACAATTGATCAAGTCAGCGGTCGCTTATAATTCGTTCAAGGCTGCAAGTCACCCAGCTTCCAAATTCCCCTCTACAATATTAAGTCTATGGGCGATTGATGAATTTTTATATTCAAAATATCTGTTCAGGAAATAAATATTTTTAATTTCTTCTTTCAGTGTCCTCTTCTTAAAGCATGTCACTATTTTTTCTTAACCCATTCTCGACGAGAGCCTTTTACGAAAATTTTAATGTTTTGTCACCGTATTTAAAAACATAAATTTGCACTTTATTAAATCGAGAAAATGCTCCGATTAAATAAGGCAAAATTTACAGTATATTTTTACTGGTGGAATAAACAAGGATCCTTAAGTCTTTTTGTCTTAAAGTCTTTGCCTTTAAGTCTTCTATACGTGTCGCTCGTCCCCAAGGGGTTAATTGTTAAAATTTTCCTAGAATCTTTGCTTAATTTAATGTTTTATTTTTTAATAAATGACTAACTGGGGGTAAAATTTTAACCCTTCATATTAAATTAAGTGTGAATTTTAGAAATATTTTTAAAACTAACAAAAAAAGCGGCATTTTTAAAAAAGAGCATGCACAGAAAAGAAGTTTAAAATATTAATTTCCTGAGAAAATATTTTGTGTATAAAATTGCATCAAGCACCGATAAACTTAACATTACGGAGGGGAATTTGGAGGCTGAGTGACTAGCAGCCTTAAGGATGGAGATTGGCTTAAACGGTTTCTCGATAATATGTTAATGTACCATGGAAGATCATCACTGAAAACTTTTGGACTCCTTAGTGGTAACTTCGTTTTGCTATCTATCGTTAAAGATCTAGAAACTGTCTAGGTAAATTTACCATAACTGGGTACACTTGGTAAAGTAAACGTTCCAGGTAAATATCGTGCCCGGCGCTCTTGTGGGTGTTCAGTCATCCGGGTTTCCTGGGAAGATTCGAAGCTTCTACCTGTAGCTTTATTGCAAATGTAAATTTTTCATATGGGTGAAAAAAGTCCGGGCCAGGATTGGAACCAGGAATGTATTGGCTGACGCCGCCAATGCTCTTCAAAGTGAGCCATCCTGGACACGAACACTGGAGGACTATTTCACCCAAATAACCTTAACGACATAATCTGGTTTGATACTATGGATCAGCTCAACAGAATAAATCGACGGTCAGTGTATGGAACTGCAGAAACCGCTGCATACGAAATTATATTACATTAATTTATAACACGATTTTTCAATCGGTAAATCAATTATAACAGATGTAAATTTTTCATGTGGGTGAAAAATGTCCGGACCAGGATTCGAACCAGAGATGTATTGGCGGCTTCAGCCGGTATGTGAATTCAATGAATATGGTTTTAACGAGAATTTGCATCACGAGCCGATACTAGTTTGAGAACATCAATGCAGAAATGTAACTTGAAGAGTGTAGAAATCGCCATCGGACAATTACATTGTGTCTAACCCGAGCTTAAATTTTTTAACAGACTTGTGCCGGGCCAAGATCAGGCTTGCATACTCTCCCTACATATAGTCGATGTAGGTTCTATCTGATAAAGCGAATCTCTAAATAGTTATGGAGGTTTAATGGTTAAGTATAAAGGAGGGGAAGGATAATAACTCCTCTTAAGGATAATTTTATCAGTTTGGAATTTGAAACTAATTTCTGTTTTCAAAGTGCTAAAATTATCTTTAATGCTAGTAGTACCCTAATACCTCTGAATTAGATTTACTTGAAAATTTAGCTGTTTCTTTTACTTGTGAAGTTATTGTCAATGATAAATCTGATTCTAAAACGCACTCCGGAACCTGGAAAAACATTTTCAGCATTGCCTTATAATTATATTTTTTGTATTAATTACGTATGTATTTTTAGACGTATATATATATGTGTGTGTTTATAACTATTTAAATATAATTTTTTATTTAATTATTATTTATTTATTATTTATATTTTTTGCCGTTTTCTTTCTGTGTGTTTACTTTTAATATAATCTGCTTTTTTTTCTTTTCTTCTCGTTACCATTTTGTTTCTTCCTTCCCTTTCATCATTGTATTCGTCGATCGTTTTGATTATACTCTTCCGTGATTGGCTGTTGCCTTCTACTTTTCTGTTGGCTGTTCCTCCAGCTTGCTCCCTTTCCCGCCTTTTCATTTCAGTCATGCCGCTACATGTGCTATATTCATAGCTGGCGCACGTCTTCTCTGCGCTTGACAAAGAAAGGCTCAGTTCTTTCGAAAGGCCTTGCGCATTTTAGTTTATTTTATGATGTTTTAGAGAAGTTTTTTCACTTCGATTAGTTAACACTAGTTTCAACTTATTATCTTAATTGTTACAGTCTCAATTTAATGGAATGTATATGAAATTTCGCTATAAGAACTATGCGTGGATAGGGTAGAGGTAACATTGTCTTGCTTATAAAACTATGCATTTCAAAGTTGCTTACAAGTGTAGCTGCATTAGTTTGTTGGAATTTATTTTAAAGAAATAACAGATGTTTGCTCTGTATTATTTATCAATATATTAACCAAATATTTATATTTTTTAATCCTCGCAATAACGATAACTAAATTCTACTCCACCTATATATTCAAACGATAATAATCGTTAGGTGGATTGTGCTCATGGCGATTTCGAGATCTAAAAAACCGCGCAAAGATTCTGTACCAATATCTGCCATTCCTTCTTTCATCAAATTAATTTATTTATTCATTGTCCTGCTTCATCCCGAACAGAAATATATCTCCGATGCTTATCTCTCGTTCGTTGAGATTTACAAGCAAGGAATATCCAAATATATTCCAATATACTTGCTACGTTCATCCCTATTCCTGAAAACAGGAAATTGCGCTGTTCGTTAGCACTAAATAATGAGCAAGGTTTACCAACCTTTTATTGTTTTATTGCTTACATTAATCCATATAAATTTGTATGTATCTTGACCATAAATTAATTTAAATATATGCTGGTTATTGCCAGTTGTATTTATATTGCTGGTCGGAGAATGTTTCCCCAAATGAATTTACATCTGTGTTTAAAATGAGTGCCCGGCACCACACATTGAAATTTTGTACGATGAATTTCAATGTATTTTCGAAAAAACTTATTACTTATTTTAATGGATTTTATTACAAAGTTAATCTTCTGTATAGGAAAGTATCTATCAGTTCTTTAGAGAACAAGATTTTAATTTTTCAATAAGAGTATTTTAAGGAATTTAAGCAAAGTTAGATAATTATTAATTTAATTAATTGAAGATTTTTTTAAATTCAAGATGATTAGATATGCAGTAAACCGTAAGCCACACAAAATATTTGATATTTCTGGACTTTATTAAATTCATATTTTTAGCCATCTGAGACAAACTTTTGCTAAATAAAATGTAATGAAAAATGATAATGCATATTGTTAAAATAGAAATTTTAAGGATACAGTGTTTGTTTATATCAAACTTAACACTTTCAATGTGGTGGTCACATAACGTGATAAACTAATTTTAATTTCAAAACTGAGCAATTGTACCAATAATATTTTACTAAATTTTACTTTTACTTTGAGTTTTAGAAACAGAATTTTTCTGCCCCTGGAAGACTAGTTATCTCGTCCCTCGCGATGAAAGTGTTAAAGAAAACGCATGGAATTGAAATGCATTTATGTTTCGGCCCGGGCCAGTCCCATTACAATATAACTAAGATCAGGCTCATTCCGGCCAAACTCAACTTGAACCAAATAAAACATGGTTTATATTTTAAATTAATCTCTAATCATACATTCAAACGTCAATGGTGGCAATAATGGGACCTTAAAAATGTGAAAGTAATGCTCTAAATGAAAGTTGCACAATTGACTCATGTTTTATGTATTTTGTATAAAAAGCAAAAATAAATAAATTAATTAAAATAAAATAAAAATAAATAAATGAATGAATGAAAATAAAATAAAAATAAATTAATAAATAACAAAATAAAAATAAAATAAAATAAATAAATACAGAAATAAATAATAATCATGAAAAAAAATTTCGTAGTTTTCTACTCTTTTTGGGTTTAACTATTTGTTATTATATCATTTTTCTTTTGAAAATAGCAAATGTCCTTAACCTTACTTTATATTAGTATCAATATTAACTTCTTGATACATTCTAATATAAAATTTCCGATGTGATCCAGCTTTAGTTGATGTAAGAATTTGTTGGCAATAAGATCTACAAATGATGGAATTAATCATTTAGATAATTAGTAACATATGTAATTACAAAGTAATTTGTTTTTTACTGGGACTTGTAATTTGTTGGTAGAGATGTTTAGTATTAGTGATTTGCATTAGAGCGAAAGTAAGTTGATCAATGACAATTGTTTCCGTTGATTGAAATATTCTATAGGTTTATTAAGATTATGGATATCGGTATATTGAAAGTTTAAAGATAAATAAATAAATAATTTAATATATATACCGGGTGTCCCAAAAATGACTGATGGATTTTAAAATTCAATAACTTGCAAACGGTGACAGCTATTTAAAAAATTTTTGCAGGAGGGTTATGTATAATGTCAGGAGATTTTTTACCGTGATTTTTATTTTAGTTCGAATTTCAAACAATAGGTGGCGCTGACGGAGATTGAAGGCCAGGTGATCAGCGTTGAGTGAGGCGTCGACCTTTCCTTCAATCGCCGTCAGCGCCACCTATTGTTTGAAATTCAAACTAAAATAAAAATTACGGTAAAAAAACTCCTGACATTATACGTAACCCTCCTGGATTTTTTTTTTTTTAAATAGCTGCCACCGTTAGCAAGTTATTGAATTTTAAAATCCATCAGTCATTTTTGGGACACCCGATATATATGATTTTGAAACTATTCAAACATTTGATTGTTTCAAATAACGGTTTCAAATAAAATGATAACAGCAAATCAGAATCTGGATTATTGTGGAAATATTAGTATGGACAATAGGAGGAGCAATAACATGTCTGCAATTCTTAATTAAATACAACCTTTCCCTCTTCGATGTCCGCACCCATAAGAAAAACCATATTTAGTTGTCAGACAAACATCTGAAACAAAAAGCGAATTGTTTTAAAATTTCCTCTGATGAAAATAAGTTTCATTTCGATTGTATAGACAATATTCATTCATACTGGAAAAAGAAAGAATATATTTTCCACGCGTCAACATATGGAGCCTCTAAAAGAGGCTTCTTTTTTCACATGCAAACACCCATTCTTAAATGTTAGTCATATGGAAGAAATTTCTAAAAAAATGCTCGTTTGCATTTCAATATTTTTAAATGTTTTTTCTCTGCATTGGCTAGCTGACATCAAATCTGTACAAAGCACGTTTTTTACATTTTCTATTTTGTTTGCATTTTTTAGGATACTTTTACTTTCGGAACCGGTTTCGAAAGTGAAGTATTCTCATTAAAAAAACTCGAAAAAAAAATCAAAAATGTGGAAAATGACCCTTGTAGAGATAGACCCCTGCTAGACAATGCAAAATAATAATAATAATAAATATTGAAATTCAAACGAGATATCCTTAAAAAATTCTTTCGTTGCATTAATGTTAGCGAGCGGATGCTTTCACATGAGTGCACTGTAAAAAATAAAATTCAAGAGGTTACTAAAAATTTCATAGTAAATTTGTATTCCACAGAATTTTTTAGTAACCATTACAGAGTTTTTTTGCAAGTGAAACAAAGAAAACGAGAGACTTCTGAAACGGAAGATTTTCGCTAAAGCCGTAATAGATGGCAGCACCAAACATTGCTACCTACTCTATTTTGACGTGTTTCTAAAGGGGAGGGAAGGTTCAGAGATCATTACCCATAGTAACTGCTACGACAGGATTTTCATAATCCCTTTATTTACATTCGGTACATATGTGGCGGCGGCCAGCATCGAACCCAGCTACTTTTAGCCTGGAGTTCGGTGCTATGACCACTGGGCTATTAGGGCCACGCCAAGTGAGTTTTAGTAATAACTATTAAAAATTTAAAACTATTAACTCTATTCGTTGCTAGCTTTTTCCTAGTAATTCTTACAGATTCCTTGTAACCGAGTAAGATTACTAAAAATTTTTTAGTAATTACAAGGATTACTAAATTTTTTTTAGTAGATCGACCCTTTTTTTACAGTGTGAATGCCTCTTACTGGTTTAAGATACTTTTTCTAAAGAAAGTAAGCTGAGAATTGCTCTTCTAGAACAATGAAGTTCAAGTATAATCCGTTTAATTAGTTTAATCCGTTTGTTTTATCAGATTGAACAAATTATGAGTTTAAATTATATTTTTTTAACTAGATACTTAGTTCAGTCTGAAAAGAACACAAAAATGCGGTTTGGAGATGATAATAATAATAATAATAATAATAATAATAATAATAATAATAATAATAATAATAATAATACACAATTCTACTGCAAATGTTCAGGCTTAAATCTAATGGAGAACGATTTGGGTATTACAGTGTTCAATACCGACTTAAAAAATAGTCAAGTGGTTTAGTATAACACAAAATGAGAAACTACATCCGTTATTCGTGGAGTATGATATGTTTATTACCTAAAATATTTTTGAAATCTCGAAACTTTGAAAAATATGCTACAATGCTGCTTTAAAATTATTAAATACAAAGAAAACTCAATTCATATGTGATATTTTTACAATAAAAAAAATCTGTTGCGCTTTATTTGCTCCAACTGCTTGTACGTTAAATATGCAGTTATTTTATTTTATAATAAGAATTATTTTATAATGTTTTCTCATTTTATATTATCCATTTAGTTCGATAAAATCTTATTTTTATGTTTGATATGTCGATAATAATAATTATTATTATCATTTAATAATAATTATTATTTATTAATATTAATAATTATTCATATTATTTAGTTAATTAAATATTTGTTATTGTCATTTTGAACTCCTACAAATACAAGTAATTTGCGGCTGTAACTTAGGGAATAGTTATTTCACAGTAATTAGTTAGCGAAATTTATTATACAAATTACTAATTTAATTTTACACATGTTAAGTCATGTATGGATAAATATATAAATATAATATATATATATTAACAGACCCATACTGAAAATGGACAAACTGAAATATTTTTATTCAATAGACATAAGACAGATTACTTTTTGTTTTCGAATGGAATTTCTTTGCTACAGGATATTTTTATATTATTTCACTATTAAATATTTT